>OX485806.1:8568956-9833844 GCA_950295325.1 Polytrichum commune | reverse complement strand
TATGATTGGCATGAAACATTTTTACTTTCAGGTGTAAGGAAATGCTTTGTTGGAACATCATGCATTTAAAAGTCTTAGTAATCTGGTTGTCAGACTTCCAGACTTTTTGGGCAGTGAGGTGAATCTTAAGGGCAACTCTTTTAAAGCCATCCATGAAGGTGTGAGTTCTTGAAGGACTTAGTGGACTGTTTGTCAGGACTAACCTATACAAACACTGAAAGTATCGTACCTTGGAGGACAGTTGCATTAAATCGGGTACATGAAAATTGTTGAGAGCTAATTTCCTCCCAATGGAAGCTTAGAAGGTATAGAAAAAGGAACATTTTACTCAACCATGTAGTTTTCAAGGAAGCAATTATGCGGAACTGACTGTTTCCCATGTATTGCAGGCATGGTGGGACAGGATTAGGCCTAGGCATTGTCCGCTCTCTTGTTCAATTGATGGGTGGAAGTATACGCATTGTCGAGAAGACAGGACCAGGAGCTGTGTTCCAGTTCTCCATTTGCTTCCAACGGGCAATGACATGTGAAACCATCCCATACAGCCTGCCGCCGATAATTGAAGACACTGAAGTTGTTCTTGGCGTTCCTGATGCTGACAGCAGGTCTGTTGCATCAGAATGGATTTCGAAGCAGGGCTTGAGAGTTCACCAAGTCGAAACATGGGAGCAGATCTTACTCCATTTGAGATATTTGAATGGCAGTGCTGCAAAGGTGAACGGTGGTGTCGAAGGGAAACAGAGCAGCTCAGATAATTTTCAGCAATTTGATTCCGGCTTGGAGGTTAGCACCAAGCAGTCGTCGCGAGGAGTCCAGAGATTGATCAGGAGTGAGTTTTTAAGGACATGGAAAACTCGGGGAGAGCGACCATTTACCAGTCAAGGGAGGCAGCTGATGGTGATTGATGCGAGCCTTCTTCCCAATCATGTGAAACCTGATTTCTTGGAAGAATATTTACAGGAATCAGGGTTTGTGACTGGGTCATCAAAGCGGTATCTTGACGGGCTCGGGCTTGGTAAGTTGGAGTCGAATCCGAACCGGCGGAAGTTGAAAGACCTGCATGGGAATTTGTCAGTCGTGTGGGTGACTTCCTCTAACACCCATGAGCCCATCAAAGCCGCCCTTCGCGCTGTCCAACACTCGTTCATCGTTCGGAGGCCACTGCACACAGCGCGATTGAAGGAGATTTTCCAACTAATTGCCCGTGAGGGCGATCCGCTGCAGTCGTTGGAACTTGAAAACCCTCCTGAGATTCTTGCGTCGAATACGATCAATTACGTCAAGCAGCAGCAGTGGAACGATCCATATGCGTGTGACAATGAGGTGTCAACCTCACAGGAACCTTCATCATTGTACACGCCCACCTCTGCCATCACTGTCCACGGAAGAAACGTAAGGCACAGGCCAACGGCGGCAAAATCTGCTCCACCTGAGGAGATATCTTACTCAGAGATGGAAATCAAATCTACAGTCCAGAATACTACTACAGACCAGGGTAGTATGCACAGCTCCTCCACAACTACTACTAGCATCAAGCCTGTGAAAAGATCTGTCCCACGTATCACGCATCCAAATGGCAAGAAGAGCATGGTCCACAAGCCTCTGGAGAATCTGGAAATCTTAGTAGCTGAAGACACTCCACTTCTACGGAAATTGGCAGCTGCCATGTTGCGGAGGTTAGGGGCAGTCACTCATGAGGCATCAAATGGTCAGGAAGTTTTGGAATCTGTTTTGACACGTATGCGTCAGGGCCAAATACCTTATCACTGCATCTTGATGGATTGTCAGGTGGGTTCTTTCTCTCTGTTAGTGGTGGTAACCCTCTTGCTGGACCTCTTTCAAGGCTTATGTCTGATCTTCTTGTGTGATGTTAAAAGCTTATGCAGATAGTGTGCAAATTTTGAACATCTTTTGTTTTGTGAATCTTGACGTTCTGTTCATTTGTAACTTTCTCTGTGAGCTTTCTCTTCTGATGAATTGTCAGGTTGGTTTTCCTCACTCTTAGTGGTTACCCTTCTTTTTAGATGTCAAAGGCATATGTGTGACCTTGTGTAAGGTCAAAGGCTTATGCAAGTAAATGTGCAAATTTAAACAATCTTCTATTTGTGGATGTTGAGGGTTATGTGGATTTGTGACTTTTCTCTATGAGCTATCTATCACTCAGTAGACATGACTAATTGACGTTTTCATGCTACTTGCAGATGCCTTTGATGGATGGATATGAAGCTTGTAAAGCGATACGGGAACATGAGAAGGGCACTCCCCAGCGAACTTCCATAGTTGCACTTACAGCTAATGCAATGGCCAGTGATGAGCAGAAATGCTTGAATGCTGGAATGGATGCTTTCCTTACGAAACCCATCGACCAAGACTACATGGTTCAAGTCATTCTTCGAACTGCTGCCCCGAGCTTCACTGGTAATGGTATTGTCTCATCTATACTGAGCAATTCTGAATCCGGGGTTTCAAATGATGTCCAGGTCAATTCAGCATGATCTCAAATGTCCTAGATCATTGTGGGGTTTTTTCCACCTGTTGACTATGATGGCCTGGATACACCTGTTGAAAGAAGTCCAGACAGGCCATTCATTCAGCCTTGCCTGGACATCATGTCTTCACCAGTGGCATATCTCTCTGAGTGCACCAGCCAAGAAGACATCCTGTGACACGGCCATTTTTTGGCAGTAAGTACCCTACTGAACTTCGTCAAGTCACTTGGTTTGTTATCTCTTCTTCCACCTTGAGATGCCTTTTTTTGGGAGCCCTCATGTGGAATGAAGCCCACAGCAAGCCCTTGTTGTCGCACATAATAACCCCAAGAGGACTTTGCTTTACTCTATTGACCACTGTGGGGGGACTATGTCGCAGAAATCAAGATGAGAGAGCTCTTAACACAGTACTGTGCTGAAGCCACTGCATTTGCCGACCGCCTTTCGTTACTCGAGTGTGTGTCAGTGTATCGTACAGAGTGTACCAAAGAGTGTAGTTCCTAGATTTGTACATGTAGATGGCATAATAGAAGATGATGGCCCAAGTAAACAGCAGAGAGGTGCAGGAAAGCCCCTTTACAGAGTGTACTTTTAGGCCCTCTGGGCATCACCGAAAGGTGTAATTTTTTTGCTATGAAGGGATGACACACATCCTTCCGTAGTTCCCGTGATATGTTCCAAAGATAAAGTCCCAGCATGTTACGTTAACAGGCTACCTTCCATTATTTGTGTGGGGTTTAGTTCTACATTCTAGCTAGTTTAGTAATACCAGGTGCACATGCGCTATGATTCTATCAGGTATTGTTGACATTCTTGAAATCTTAACTACACGTGGGCCAGGCAATGGGGCCTCCCAAATCACAAAAACTGTGTATATAACCTACTTTGTTTGTTTGCGCTGCTTGCTTGTCCCTTTTCACCTGTTCTTCTGTCCATAACAAAGGAGATGGTACATGGAAGAGGAGCCACATATTGTTTAGCTCTGAAAGTGTGGACCATGGATTCTGGGTAAAATTCCATGACGTGTGTTGTATTTTGAGTACTCTCTACCATAACAATATGAGATGTCCAAATATGGTTCTGTGTATTCCTGATGACAACCTTACTGACTATAAGGGCTGCAGCCATGAAGGGTTCAAAGGCTGCGCACACGACAGGTGTGCTCTGCCATTCATTGCTGTATTGACTTCGTTGCCATCGTTCCAAGATAAGGTTTAAGGTATGTGGCCTTAGTTTAGGCACTTGGAACTCCATACGGCCGTTGGATTGACAAAGATTGTCATTTCAAGTTTCAGAATTGGAGTTGAGGTGCGAAAGTTATTAGAGGTCAAAGTGAAAGTTGTCTTTCTCTCCAACTCATAGGCCCTCCCAACTGTGTTGACAGTAGAATCTAGATTGGAACATGTATGTAACACATGTCATTTTGGTGTCCTTTCTTAACGACAAGCTTTGCCATCTACCACTCAAACATCGGTGTGCAATTAAGAAGAGTGACTACATAAGTCCCAATTACCTTAGTTCTGCTCAAAATTACATGTGAACTGAGCATTGTGAGTGTTCCTTGAGTGCAAAGGAACACAACGCAGCAGAAATTGTGTTGGTCAATCAACATGGTGCAAATGTAGCGTGTCTCTTCATTTCAAAATGCAAATATAGGAGTATTAGATTTTGGTAAGAAAAGTGTTTGTTTTAGGCTCATGCACCTACCATATATGAAGATGGTGTTGAAGGTTCAGGTTCTGTGAAAGATTTGCTCTTACCACATTTTTAGGTTTGATGGTATTGCATAATTTCCAGAGTGTCAACTTCCTGGTCATTGTTTCTTTGCTTTTCATGCAAACAATTTGAAACACTTTTGGCTTGTGTCATCAACTCAATTTGCTCAGGTGCCATGGAACATTGTCATCCGTCTCTTTGACGGACTTCTCTATTAAGAGCCCATTAGAGTGACTTGTGTCAGAGCCTCACTTTGAAACATGGGTGAAACTTCTTGGACAACTCCTTTCAATCCAGTTATTTTTTTAGAGTACTTTAGGATCTAAACTATGGTTTGACATGCATATTGTGGTTTCGTTAGATCTTTTAAAATGTAAGCTTTCTAGAACTCAAATTTTATTGTACCTTAGAGAAAAGTTGTTGGTTATGACATTAAGATCACTTTAATATGGAAGAAGTTTTAGCAATGTTTATTTTATTTGTTCATAGTCGATTTAGAATCATTAAACTTCAAAAAATGGCAATAAGTATATGCAATAAAATTATAGTCAACATTTTCAAGATTATATCACAAATAGTTACACTTTGAGATAAGAAAAACAAGACCATAGAAAATTGACAATTTTCAATCCTAATATGTAATTACTATATATAGTAACGTATAAACAAAGAGAAAAATTAGTTCATTCTTGACTCTAAATATACCTTGTGAACAACCATCTTCTCATATTGGAATGGGATCATTGCCATTGACAAAAAAAATTTATGAGGAACACAATGAAAGGACAACTCCCATTATGACCTTCCTAGCACCTTCTGTTTGGATGAATTTGCCTTCAAGGCTCATTCATAAGCCCAAAATGGGTCTCTTAGGAAGTTAAGGGTTAAATCCCAGCTCAGCCTATGCAAGGTTAGCTTGGCCCACCAATCCTAGTATGACAATTTAGAAAGTTGGTTTTTTTCATAACATAACCCCACTCTTTTTGCATATAAATGCAATGCTTTAACAAAACCTGGAGTACTTTAGAGCAAGCCACCCCAATCTCAACTTGGACTCAATACCTCAATATACCAATATTGGATGAAAATTTAGGTTGAGGTTGGAGACAATCCCACCCCAAACTCAACCTCGACCTCAAAACCTCATTAGGATTCAAGTTGGCCTTAGTAGCCCCCCTCTGGCCTCAATATGGAAGCCTTCTATATTGTACAATCTAATAAGAAGAATGACCACAAATGTTGTTGAGAACAAGGCATGCTTTTGTGCTAGAGTGCCACTCTATAACTCCATTTTGCGAAAAGGTTTCCTTCCCTATCACAACATTCCTCATCGCTCAACTCTCGGTTTGTGGGCCCCCATAATATAACAATCAAATGATCCAAAAGTTGGGCATGAAGACTCAGGTTCAAACTGAGCTCCCAACATCCCACTGTTATATTATGAGGGCCCATGTCGGTGAGTAATGTTATGATTCGAGAATGTAATACTAGGCAATCTCAAGTCATTCTTACAATTGAACCACCAAATTCATATCAGCCTTTATCTCACAAAGGCCATTGCATTCCATTACTCTTAAAAAATCAGCCGTTATGTCACCAATTTGATGAGCTTCTAGTCCTATAAGCCTTTTGACTTCCCAGACTTTAAAATCAATTTCTTTTCATAAGGCCCCCATACCTTGCAGAGGTCACTTGAAAAGACAGAAAGACCACACCCAGACATGATCTGAAGGCAAATTTTAACTCTCGGGACTAGGGTAGCCTCTCTAACTTAGATGTCAGTTTGACTAACTCTGACATTTCTAGATGGAAGGCACTTTAGTACGTCAAGTCTATTGTGAGTACGGTGATGGCACTGAATATTATATTTAGTGTCACCATTTCTAATTGTCTTGCAAAGTATTAAGGGCCACTTCACATACGAGCCAAGAGCCGTGACCATGAAATTGTGAGAGCCCAAGAAAAAGTGTTCAAAGGCCCTCCCAAGACTTCTCCACAATCATGTAGTGTGGTCACATGCCCTCAAGTGTAGTGTGAAGTCATATGTGACCGGGCCCTCAATTGAATGCTACTTCAATGAATTTCTAGTCATGCAGGGGTCCTCACACATGATCAAATATTGTATATCAACAGTTGTGAGGTTTTGGAGTGCCATGGTCTCCTAGTTTTGAGTTTGGCCTACTTTCAAGAGGTGGTTTTTGAAAATATTCCAAATGACCATGAAACATGATCCATTTGATGCCATGTAAGAATCCATGTAGACATTACTATGTTGGTCCCCTCAAGCTTGGTGTGAAGCGAACTTGGACTATCTCCACCTTTTTCACCAATGAGAGTGCTTGAAGTGCAATTGACAAATTCTACATATCTACCTCCCACCCAATGCAACTTCAATGTCACACCAACACAAAATTACACCTCAACTTGGACCACTTCCGAGTAACCCTCCACCTACAAGCACCCTAACCTCTCTACACCATAGCCAAGAAGGCTTTCGCCCTATGAGAAACACCGCTCAACAAATACAAGCCCTTATAGAGGCATTAGAAGATGCCAAATTCACAAATAAATATATCTACATCACATAAAGTGATTTTAAAAAATCTCATTCAGATTAATCGACCACCCAAGATTACTTGTCATAATGGAAGACCTAGGATACCCACTAGATGCAACAAAACTAGGAGGCAATATATACTTTGAATCACCCACATCCTTCCTAGGAACACACTTCCCCACCACACCCCCAATAAAAATTAGTAGAGGCACCATTCAAGGAGCAACTCTTAGCCCTCGCCTCTTCATCATTTTCCTTGAACCCTTCCTTAGATGGCTAGAAAAGACCAAAGGATATATAAATTCAATACCTCACTGAATACCATGATGACATCCTCCTATGTTGATGACCTCACCATATTGACAAATGACATAGCATCCATACACCCGCAACTCAATAAGCTTAGACTAGGCTCATACTAGGCTCACATGGACATAGGCATCTCTGATTGTGCGGTCACGGGCTGCCCAAACAAATCCAAACTCCAACCTAAGTATCCACCAAATACATTAAAGCTCAAAATATCAATTACAAAAACCAACAACTCCCTATTTTTATCCCATAACAAGGCATACACCTACCTAGGAATACAACTAGTCTCATCACTCAAATAAACAATCCAAAAAGAAACCACTATAGAAGAAAAAAAATCAAAAAAACAAAGTGTTGCACTATTATTCTCACCAGTATCAATACAACAAAAAACTAAAATCCTCAACACAATAATCCGCCTAGGTATAGAATCTGCATTCTATTCCACCCCTTTCTCAATCCCAGACATTCGCAAAATGGACAAACTAATTTGCAAACTACTTTTGAGCACCCCAAGCATCTTCGCATAACTACCTAGAGAAACATCTGGAGTTGAAGCCTATTCCCTCCTACTAAGGTACACAATCTCCTTAAGTGAACAACTCACACAAACTCTAAACAACCCATGATAATTGGGCCAAATAATCCCAATGATTAGTCAAATCTATAGCCTCCAAATACGGAGGTGCAGAATGCCTCCCCCATCTCACATACCAAGCTTGCACTAGGTCCCCCACATCCAGAGCATTATTCATCCTAAAAAACATTTTCATATCCATGTAGACTCAATGGACACAACCTTCCCAGTCACGAACTCCCTCCCCCATGAAGAATAGTACAAAAGCCCCTTCTACCCCACCTTCACCCCCTTTCAGAAAGCCAACATAGGAAAATTCATCAACAAACTAGCCACACTAAACATCACAACCCTCCCCCAACTACAAGATACCTTGTGCACCCACATACTAACCTTCCAAGAATTTCACAAAAAATACCACACCAAATCTAGAAACATAGAAAATGCACTCCTCCAAGCAACATCCAATTTCCCACCCACTACACTACACGATATGCCCCACCCCCCACCACCACATCCCCCCTAGGTATACCTTTATCAAACACAACCACATTCAAAACAACTAAGTACAAAGGTAAATGGGGTGCTCAAAAACACTCCCACCACTTCAAGTGCCGTTGGCCCACACATGATGTTCATTACAACAAATAGGTACCTCAAAGTGTATTACTAAACCCTGATAACATCCTATATGAACATAACCTTCTTCTCATCACAAAACTATTGCAGAACATGAGACAACATTGCATAACTAAAGAAATCTCCTCACACAAAAAACCCACAATCCCAAGATAGAAGACATGTATGCCCAAGCCTCACCATACCACACCTTGCACTACACACCCAAGAATGCAACCCCGACAAGGACATCATTACAAGCGTACCCACCATCCAAATTCATCCACCACTCGCCCATGCCAAATACACGACCATGAAGGAAACTACCAAACATTCATAACACTAGACATACTTTATTGGCTATGAAAAGATACTCCACAAACAAAACCAACCCCTCCCTCAACCTCAACCTCAACCTTAACCTCCGCAAGACTTTGCAACATAAATCTTACTACAAATCAATATATACATTACACCACTACCATGAAAACCACCGACTTCTAGTTCCCCCCTAAACAACCACACTTTACCCCAAACAATCCTTGAAAACCTAATCAAACCTTTCAATTAACACACTCCTACTTCTCAAACCCCCTCACATGTCCCACCACATTCACTCAATATCATTCACCACACAAGAGAGACAAAATCTTTGGCTCTCTAGGCCCCGCGTTCAACACATAATGGTTTGGCCACAGACTCGCCCATATCGTTGAGATCAACCTCATCCAAAAAGTCATCAAATAGGCTAAACATTGCGCAACAAACTAACCCAAATAATATCACCAAAATTTCCCCAACCCTCTCCTAAATGTCAATACCACATACCTCACTCCACCCTCCCACACCACACAACCACTACACATCAAAATCCCGAAAACCTAGCAAAATGCCATACCACCTCCTCAAACCCCAAAAAACTGAACCTCACCCCCCCCCCCTTCCCAAAAAAATACAAAAAATAAATTTTATATATATATATATCATACTACACAAATGGGTCCTTTACACCCCCAAACAATGAAGGGAAAGGTAACATTGCAAGGTCAGGAGTATATAATAGACTGTTCCAAATTCACATTGCAGCTAAAATCCTAGGTTACCTAAATATCCTTTGTGCCAAACTTCATGCACTACTCTTAGCAACAAAAGACACCAAATCTCTAACCATGGACACATTTATCTCCACGGACAACCTCAACAACATATACTTCTTACTCAACCACATTACCACCCCTCCCAACATTACAACCACCCTGGCAAACTACTTATAACTTTCATCATTGTAGTCATTAACACATCCAAACATTATGTCAAAATATGCAAAGTTAAAGCACACACACATAAACATAGTAGGCAGTGACTAGGCAAACAAACTAGCCAAAAAATGCCCAAGAACCAAAAATACTAGTGACTCCCTTCCACCAATAGTACACCTAAACGCCATATTAGCCCTCAATATTGCCCACATCCGCTCAACACGACGGCTCCATATACAACCTTGGGACATATATACATAAAGAATCTAAACACGCATTCACTTCCCTAGCAACAAACACCATCCCATTCGTTCACAAATGGCTCTCAAACAAAAACCTCCACCCACCAAGATCCAACATGTTATGGGATGCCAATGGATATCCAATGCACAAATCTCACAAATCTAAAAGTCATATTTGGCCATTACATGGAGAACTAAAGGAAAAAAAAGGGAAAAAAAATCAAACATGGCATTTCATCATTATGCAACCTTTACAACCTCAGAGAAAATGATACATGCCTTCACCTACTGTCATGTTGCACAAACAAAACATACAAATAACCTTCGCACCAGTCGCCACAACAAAGCAACCCATGCCATGGCTAACAAACTCATGGCACACCCCATTACAAGATGTTCCACACTAATAAATGATGGAACCCACAACGATTGTACACCAAACAACACTATACCATCATGGCTACTACCATCCAGCTACTCATCCAAAATGCAATTGCCCAACTTGCCTACACCCGGACATCCTATGTTTATTAGGCATCCCACCACATGCCAAGCCCCTCATTCACACCCACTCCCACCACCAAAGTTCAAATCATGGAATTCATCTATTGCAAGGGTAGATTCCATGAGGTTGCTACCACCCGCAAACTAGATAAATACGCACTACTACAACCCCTCCTTACCCAACAAGGTTGGATTGTCCCCCCCCCCCCCCCCTCATAATCACAGCTAGCATATAAGGCTCCATCCACACACTAACCATCAAACACCCAGTCCAAAATCAATAAATTAATGGAGGACTAGTCACAAATAGCCATCAAATATCTCACACGCATCATACTCAACAAAAGAAAATTGGAAAAACAACAAGCCCCTGTACTACTAGATTAAAACATACTAACCAAATAGCACTAGCACTAACATAACAATCCACCTATCAACAATAGACATTAAGCCACTCCCCTCCCCCCCCCCCCCCAACACCAATATCACTTCAATATGAGTCAGAACTAGGTAAACAAATATCGCATGTCGGTGTCACCAAAAACTGACGTTATATTTATTTACTTGTAAATGGCATACTATGGGATATACCACCATTTCAACACTTATTCATCATTCAACACTTGCATTACATCATTTTAGATCTCGAAACTATAGAATATTGAAAGAAATTATTGAAATTGCAACCCACATTTACTAGGGTATAGAAAGACCCTCTAATTCTGAAGCAAAATTTGACTTTCGTTTGAACGGGATTTTTTAATATTATGATTTGCATAAATTAGTGTGAACCCAAGATTGTTGAAGTGTACACTAATTTTCTTCATGATGGCATATTCTTATTATAGTAGATCCAAGGATGGATAATGTTGCTCGGTGAGGAACCAAGGTGAGTTTTGTCCTCCACTTATACAATTTACCAAGAACTCAATTGAGATATAATGAGTTTTCTAGTTTGTACATTGCACACATAGGAGTGATAATGTTGATGGTAAAGTTTATATGTATATTTCATGTAATTATGTGATGCTTCAAGATTTTGTGAAAATACAAGAGGTCCATCATCTGGGCGAAAATTCATAACCATGATTTTAGTTGATATATGGGATAATTGAACAAAGTCTTGAGTTTTTGGAAGCAAACTCCCAGTATTGATCCAAGATAATTTGCATGGGTAAAGAGGCAACCTATTTGCAGAAGCAACCTAACTGCACACATCGATGTACAATTAGCAAAAAGGTCGTCAAGTTTATCACGAGTTTATCATGCATTGCAGCCCATAAACCAACCGAATTCCTCAACAGAGTTCAAAACTCAATGAGAAGTTTGGATGAAAATTCCATGGTCATACAAGGTGTTTTTGAAGGTATTTTGATTAGAATTCCTAAATTAGTCTCCTTGTTTTTGTGGAGGCAATGGTATAATTTTCACATCGCATGAATGAAATAAAGAATAACACCGCTCAATAATGGTGGATGGAAAGAAAATTTTAGAAGCAAGTTGTGAGAGGACCAAATGCATCTACTACAATGTTTATAGTATTTAACGTCACTAATTTGATTATAATAGTCGAGTTCAAGCTCTATGATGTTTATAATCTGAACATTATAGAGCTTGAACAAATGTCCTACAACTCCCAATAACTTAGTAAGTGACACTAAAAAGCACATGCAATGTACAACATGCAGACTATAAAGTAGACAATCCTTATTTAGTCATATATTTCTTTATTACGACGCCTATATTTGAGCGGTATATGGTTTGCTGCGGATCCAAAAACGGATACCAAAAATACATGTCTTTAAAAGAGAGTGGATCGCGTGTTTAGATACGATGACCATTCTAATTTGAGTTGCTAACATAACTGGGGGGAGGGGCGCATATGACCGTTTAAGGAGCACAAGAATCTTCACTTTGATGATGAATAAGATTTTCATATGAACTCGGAAAATTATGAGGAAAGTGGCTACGACCTCGATTTGCTTGATTCGCTAACCATTTTGTACTAATCGCGTACTAATCGCGTACTTTTCATGTGTTATGAGAAGGGGGCTAGTTGAAAAGAAGTAACCATCAAGACCCATCCACCTTAGTTGTAAAAATTATGTGTTCTCAAGGGCAAGATCCCTTCCCTTGTACTTTATAAAACGACCCCCCCCCCCCCTTCCTCCATGTCACCGGCCTCATAAAGGGGACACTGTACTTCACAACCCCATATTTTACAAAGTTGGCTTCCCTTATGCTTTCAATGGATTCTGGATGGTTGGCAAGTACGGGATTTGGGTGAGGTGGAATCCTACATGGCAGCTTCTCACTGGCCGGTTACCGGTAATGAAGGAATTATTGAAGGTTCTTCAGCACAATAGAAGGGGTCCGAGGTCTAATCTCCATATGAACTACCGGAGGGTGCTCTCTCGTTCAACATAACATAGTTACATTCTGAAAGGAAGGGGAATTTTTTTTTGACACGTGTCATATTAACATTGGTCAAGACCGTCAACGTCCCAAGGTATGAACCCTAAAGTATTGCACTCTAGGCTTGTCTCCGAAGTCCAGTTGCAATATAGATCTATTTGTAACAATCTATATAACATTAACTTTTATGTTTAAAACGTGATGCCATGAAGAGAGAAAGAATATGGCCATCTGTGAAAAGGATGAATGAAGTGTTACATGTTCATAAGATTATACACATCTCTTAGAACCGGAATATAAGTAATATTGATTGAAAGACCATAGTAAGAGACTATAGAATCCAAATCAACCTAAATGACATCTTTAAGCACATAGTTGTTAGATGTACCATACATGTTTAAAAAGGCGAGTCATACACTATAGATAGATAGATAGATAGAAATTCCGGACCTCTTTCAAGGCCGACGTGAATAAAGTGTCTGTTCATAATGTTAATGACTCAGTGCCCACCGGATGAAGGGCCATTGATCATAAACCATGTATACTTAGGAAATTACTTCTATCACGTAAAATTAGGAAGGTGAGCCATACACCATCCAGGGATGTAAAAATGAGCAAGACTTGCTAAGAGAGAGGCCCTCACTTTCCTTACAAGAATATTCAAATTTATGTATTAGGTAATCGTTTTATTGGAAAGGTTATCGGTGCAGAACCGGTTCTGTCAAGGTGGCGAGCCCACGAAGGCGAGCCAACTGGACATAACATGTTCTGCATTGATGACCGGTTCCAATAAAACGATTACCGGACATACCCGGTTGGCCGCTTTGTTGAGCCGCGCAGGTGACCTAAACAGTGGGTCACCGGCTTTAAGTGATTTTGTAATCTGTCTATATCCGATTTAGATGATCATAACCGGCTGGGATGTCGAGGTTATCGTCTGCAAACCTGTGTGCTCAGAGCCAATCGTGTAGTGCCACCTCGGCGAAACAAAGCGGCCAACCGGTTATGAGTTTATTTTTTAAGTGTTGGTGAGGGCTTGTAGAATCGTGTATGTAGATCACACATTAAACCTTTGAGCTGGCGTGAATGAGTGACACTACATCCTTTTATTATAACATGCACATTTATACATAATTCCGAGCAAGGCTTTACTCTTCAAAATCTTGTTTGGTGGTTCAGAAGATTGAATCTTGTTCAATGAATCGTGCTTCTACCGGTTCTATCGGTTCTATCATACTTAATTTGACCAACTATAGGTTTCATGTCAAATGGTGAACAATGCTCACGTTAAGGATTACTCGTTTTATATGGGAAACCCAAACTAATTAAAAGGGCATAATGTCCAACAAATTCCTAGTCTCACGGTGCATTGGCCTACAACTAAGTAACGTTAGGGTTGCTTCACACTATGGCAGAAGGTCGAGAGGCCGTCGATTTCCACCAATCAGATTGCAAGAAACCGAGAATTCGGCCTCTCGACCCTTCACACTAGAGGCCAAAGTCCAAAGGCCGTCGCAATTCAAAATGTCTACATGTCAGTACTTTTTGACCAAGGCAACCGACTCTCGAAGGAAGTTTGGGTCAGACTAGAATGAAAACCCAAAGTATGGTCGAGAGGCCGTCAATTTTTTTCATTAATTTTGTTTTTTAAATGACAAGATCTCAGCCGTTAGATTGGAGGGATTGTTTTGGACAGTAAATAAAGTGGGATGCTCCTTCTTGGGTTTGGACTTTGGGCTCGACCTTTGGAAACTTCACACTATACCCATCCAAAGACTCCAATTCCTATATTTTATTGGCTGACTATCTTCAACCCATTTCTTTGGACACTCGACAAAGTTTGGCCATTCAATCCCCCGGCCTCTCAACTTGGACGGCCATAGTGTGAAGCGGCCCTTATTAACCCAACCGCCCTTCCTAGTATCTTAACTTCTAGATGCCAAGTAGGTTAAGTGCAACAACCATTCTGAAATGTACTTTGAAGGAACATTCCATAAGAAACTCTTGTACGAAACTTTCTCCACTCAAAAAGCGGCACCTCAGATTCACAGAGCGAATATGTAGCCCATGCGCCACATATATTTAATTAAACGTCACCAATTCCAACGGAGAAACCAAACATCACAGTACTTCCCCTTACGAGTGCAGTTAGGCACTTTGCCTTGTCAGCATTGCATTTAGTTTCTCATGCCACATCAACATTTTCGCCCGAGGTACCAACCGTTGTGTGACACGTGGCAACGTCACTCAATAACACAACTCCTTTGTGTTTTACACCGTCCGTTCTCGAATTTACCTACAAAATCCAAACCCAAGTTCATCTACTCCTCACAACACCAAGTTATCTTCCTTTCAAAACAGACCCAATGGTGTGATTGTTCACGACACCTACCGTTGGCAAAGGCGAGGGTGAGAATGTTGATTACTCTAGTAGACATTGGGTGTTATTGTTCATTTATCTAAATCGATCGTTAACTTAGGTCAAAGACCTTGAATTAGTCGTCTAGTGAACTTAACCTATGATGAATCCAAACTGACTTATAGGCACAAGTTTTGATTACTATCCCCTTGGTGGGTGTTAGGAACCAAACTGATCTTTGTGTGTGGTTGGGGTGGGGAGTGGGATAGGGAATTATCGTATACCAGCGTACCTCTCGTTTGTTCAACACGAAACCCTAACATAGTGCATGGCCCGTAGGCTACTTTTTGTAGCTGACTTGACACCAAAAATAGCTTCAAAGATCCCAAATCAGGCTATTGAAGGTCATTTGAAACGGATTGGCAACAAACCTATAGGGGTCCAAGTTTTATGTTGGATAGATGATAATTCACTCTCTTGGGAAGGGGGGGGTTGACAAATAGTGACCATAACATGTATTAAACTGACTACTATGCAACATAACAAAATTGAAACACATTTTTGTCTTGTAACAAATTGTGGGGGGTAGAGCCAAGAGGGGGATGGCCCACGTGACGAGGTTTCGAGTTAAGAATGGGCACCAAGAAGATATGTGTTACAATGAGATTGGACTAATATGTGGTCCACATACATCACCATTGTAAGTTTGATTGTAAACACAACTATGAGGGCCTATGTGACTGCTTCGATCAAAAGACAATCTTCAATTTTACCACTTCTAACATTCTCATCTAAGAATATTATAGCCTTCACAACTTTGAATAGTAAGTGACACTACATACCCTGAACGGTGTAGTGCATAGGAGGAGTCCCCTTTGAAGATTGCCATTTTATAAGTGTGCACACAATTGCCTTCTATTTTGCAAGCATCTAAGTGTTGCAATGACTAGGTCACCTACTTGGGAGCCATCTTTCATACTTGACATGAACAAGTATCCACAATAGACTTCACGGACACCTTAAAGCATGGTTTGTCCCTTGGCTCACATAGTTAATTGAATCGACCACCGATAAGATGTTCTTACATTTTAGAGACTCCCTAGAGGCCTTTTTACAAATAAACTCTTGACATCCCTCGTAATCTTTTTGTGTCTGAATGCTAAAATTTGGAACGGTGGATGCAAATGCAAATGAAAAATCATTTTCACTCAAATGCTTTTGTGCCAATAGTTGGCATATGCAACTACTTGTAAGAAGAAGGGACAAACAAAACAAAGGAAAGGAAAGAAGAAGAATTGATGATTTTTTCTTCCAAGTATAGAAATAGAAATAAGAATAGAGGTGGGTTTGGAGTCCAATTTGTGACTGCATGTGAGCCTAAAGTGGGGTCAACAAGTCCAAAGCACACAAATACCAAGAAGTTAGATGTTGGTGAAGATTGAAAAGAGGAAATTATTGTAAGAGTGTACCTCCTCATCCGTCCAACATAAAGCTTTGACCCCCTATAAGTTTGTTGCTAGTTCTTCTCAAATGACCTTGACTACACTAATTTAGGGTCTTTTAGAGCTAATTCCGGTCTCAAATAAACTTCATAACTAATCTTTGGATTGCATACTATTTCAAGGCTTTTGTGTTGGATGAATGAGAAGTACACTTGTATATGATAATTCTCTCTCCCCGTGCAAATTGGTTGTCCAAACACAGTGCGGCATCGTATGGGGTTATTTGAGGCATAATCAGCCGATATTCTAATGTTTCCAAGTCCGACCAATGATATGTTGACATCTTTCAATTTATGACTTTAAATTCCTCTAAAATGATCGGTAATTTTCTCGAAGACTCAAACATCAACCCGTTCACCTGTACTAACAGTCGGTTCTCCCGGTTCATTGAGCACGCCCTTTCTGAGGGAGCTAAGGGTGAGTTTCCATGTAGGCTGCTTGCCCACCAGATTCTAGTGTGAATAAGGACAAACCCGCCCAAATGATAGAGGGAATTTGGTGAGGTAGGATTCATATGTGCCAACTAGCTATTCTCATATTCTCAAATCCAAGGCCATCTACTAACCTCTTCCTCCCAGTTACCAAGGATGGAGTTTCTAGACCAACATCAGTTTTCTTGAGCCTTTAACCGGTCTTCATCCTACGGTGACCGACACTTGTAGGTTAAAGATTCTCTAGTGGGCACATGGAAGTCTAGCGGCCCATGTCCACGGCCATCCACATTCTAGCGGACCACCATAGTGTGGTTGGATGGCAACTTGTGCTTAACTCCATGCGAATACTTCCAACCCACTATTATCTACAATCTAGTGGGCTAGCAACCTACCTAGAAACTCACCCCGAGCCCTACCTTGCCCCCCACCCCATCCCCAAAGCTTTTGCCATTAATATTTCTTTACCCGAGCTCGACCTTTAGGAGAGTAAGGTAGAGGGTGTTGAAACCAACGCCCCACTCAAAACCAAAACCATGAAATCCTGCATGATAAGTACATATTGATTATGAGAATGTTTATCACTTGAACATCAGACTCTCTACTCCCCCCCCCCCCCCAAACGGGTTTGGGTGACGACATTGTTTTCACTGCAAGAGAAGTTCTTTATTTCAAAATTGAAAAAAATAAAGAATGAAAAAACAAATTTGCAGTGCACTTGGTCTCTTTTCTTCTACATGAATTTGGTTCATACAACTACCACATGTATCCCAATTACTCTAACCTCTTGGTTTAAGGTGATGCTACCTCACAATAAGTGGACATAATTCGGTTACTTGCCTTAATTGCACACCTATATTTGGGTGTTGTATGGTTAGGTGCACATCAAAGAACGCACATAAAGAGGACACATGTTTGAATGAGGTTGGGCTATGTGCTCCAAGTTTGTTAACTACTGTAGGTTCAATAACCAACATCGGTGGAGGAGCAGGATGATGATTTCTAAGAAATTGACTCTTCACTTTGATCTACTTTGATCTCCACTATGAATCTTAACCAAGCATAAGATATACATATGAACTATGCAATTATGGGGAAAACGGCTACGGCCTCAAACACTTTGGATTTGCTAATCATCTTCTATTAATCGCACGTTTAGTCTCCTAGAGAAGTGGGCTTATTGAAAAATGCGATCCTTGAATACCACGTTGAAGGTGCTCGAGTAGACGTGCCTAATTCAGTTACTTATCTTTCGAGTACTATGTGGTTTGGTGTGGCTCCAAGAATGGATACCAAGCAGACATGTGTTTAGAAAAGATTGGACGGTGTGCTTGGAATATGATAACCATTATTGACTCAGTGGTCTACATAGTTGGGGGACTTATATGACCATTTAATGAAGACATGAACCTTCCTCTTTGACAAACAATAAGATATTGACATGAGATCCAAAAATTACCAGGAAAGTGTCTACACTCTTGATTTAATTTTACTAATCATCTTGTACAAATCACATGTCTCATATCCTAGGAGAAGTGGGCTAGCTAGGTAAAATACCATTCCATGAGGAAAAAGTCTACAACCTCGGCTTAGATTTGCTATCCATCTCGTATAAATTGTGTGCTTTGTGTCCAAAGGTATGTGAGTGTTATTCGGTTTGTTTTTCATGTTTTCAAAATTATACTGATTAGATTTACTCAACAAAACGCATGTTGCAATCGATAAGTCTACAATGAAACACCTGCAAAAACCATATTGAAAATAAGACCTCCCTTGATTTAGTTACGATTATCATAAATGCATGTGTTTTCTTAATTTCTTAATTGGATACAAAGATCCTCCCAATCATGTTCACTATTGAATGTAGAGTGGTTGTTAATATTCAAAGGCCTAGTCCAATCTCTTTCAAACAAGTGTCTTTATGATGTTTGCTCTTTGATCCTCACTAAACCACGTACCAATCAAATCTAGGGGTTGGATTAAAAAAACGAACCATAGAAACCCATCTACCTTAGGAGAAGCGGGCTAGTTGGGAAAAAAGTAACCATTTAAGACCCATCGACCTTACTCCTATTTTATTTACTTTACTTCTCACAAGCTACCATGGCAAGAATGTTGATAAGGTAGGCCACCAAGCATCCACACCACAAGGACACTTGGGAATCCGGAACCGGTCACCAAGAGTGCTTTTGGGCCCTTTCTTTCTTTACTTCTTTACTTCTTTACTTCTTTCTTTCTTTCACCCATCCACTAGGGTTACCATATTCAACTTGTCCTATGGCAAGCCATCAAGGGGATTCCCGTGGAGAGCCGGAATAGGAGGTGAAAAGCTACTCCAACTTTCCCGCCCCCCACCTCACACCTCATTTCGGGCACCCTTCCTCACTTATCAACAATTATTCAAGCTCTCAAAGGAAGCCGAAGGGCTTATGATATTTGTGGCCGCCATTTTCAATCGAAGGTGAAAACATGGAGATCCACTTCATAACATTAGTCAACACATACTTTCAGCTAGGTGGGCCATGGAATTCTAGGAGTGTAATCACAACACCTTGTAAATTTTTACACTTCACGTTGCAGTGTCAACACGATATTGTAGGAAGTCCCTTACTTTGCTAAGTAATGGTATGTTATAGTGCATATTTGTTCATTCAAACGAGAACATAATAATGGAATAAATATATATAGTGATTTCATTGGGAGGAATCCACCACAAAGAGAGAGAGAGAGAGAGAGAGAGAGAGAGAGAGATTGTTGTGGTCATCACAAATCTCAAATCACATTCCTCAACAAATAAGTTATGGTAGTCATGAAACTTGAAGATGAAGCATCAGGAGTTACAAATTTTAAACACAAAAATGTCAAGAACAACTAAATTGCAACAACTTCAATGAAGTGATGAAGCCACATATGGATGATAATATGTATTTGCGTCCAAATGTTATGATTGTTTGGGATGATTCTAGCGACTTCATCCATGAAAATTGATGAGATACTTGGTTTTATTAGGTTTATATTTTGCAATGTGATTTTTACCTGCTTTTAATAATAGGGTTGGTCGGGAGCCCCTTAGCAACTTAAAGATTAATGTTTGAAGCAGATTTGACCGCACCCCACATTTAATCTACACTCAAAAAAGGATATCTAGTGTTTGATACGTTGAATACGAACGCGTACACTAAATGTCAATAACCCTATGAGAGTAAGTAACATTAAATGTAAACTCAACTACTAAATATCAACTATGGTGTTATGTGGAAGTTACATGTTTGAATTTAATGTTAGTGAAGATATGAAATCCATGCCTCACAAGATGGGAGATTACAGTAGGAAAGGTAGTGGCACATTTATGTCTAACACTAATTGTCAAGGAATTGAGAATTAATATTGAGCAAAGTGGGTGATAACAACATTAAATACAATCAAAGACTAAATATCGTTAGTGTAATGAGATTGTGCTAGGACAAATCGACCAAAGCCCTAAAGGGGGTGGATTTTTACTCGAGCTTTTACATGGTTGGCATAGATCCTAAGCCACATTCCCTTTGTAGTAGTATTTGTATCCCTTCAACATAGAGTAAACTGTACCTAACTTTAAATTTCATAATTTCACAAGACTTACAGTATTTAAATTATTGTAGTTACAAAACGCATGGTTAAACACCTATTTTGAAGCTAGTTTGTTAATACAAATATGTCGTTGGGTGTGGAAGTTTTCATTTATGTGTGTTGCCTCCGCTTACATTCCGGGAATCCGGCCAACATTTTATGCTTGAGATTTGTACCAATCATGTAAAGGAGTCTAATCAATACCTACTCCCTTATATTTTGATGGCTCACTCACTACATAACATTGTTCAAATACCCATTATTTGTCCAATGGACCCCCAAAATATAACAGTTGGAGGTTTGAAAAGCTGAGTCGGAGACTCAACTTTCCGAGCATCCGACCATTCCTTGGACTATTAGCAGGGAAGGCTAAAAAAAACCACTACATCGTGGCAATTTTATATATTCATATTTATGCTCCCTCAACGACTGCATGCCAAGATTTGGCCTTCCTCAATAAGTTTCATGCCGTTGTTATATTCCAAAGGCCCACTAAACAAACAATAAGTGTTCAATAATGTTATACATACATTTTTGAGGTCAATACTGCTAAGTTTGGGGGCAACTATGCTAGGACCAAAAACCGTTCAGTTGTAAGAAGTTCCCCACATTTTCACCTTCAACTTACATGATTGTCACGAAACTTTGGCCATGGCTAGGAGTCAAGTCCATAACCCTCCCCATCCCCCTCCTCTCTCATAATCAATAAGGACCCTTAGATCTTGAAGATCTATGGCTCTTAGATAGGGCAAGAGAGAGCAAGAGGCATGACTTTGGAGCCTCCTCCCATTTACGAATTGTAATGTGCCATGTGGCCGTTAAGAATGCCAACATAGGATTACGTATCTATTGTAGTGTCTTCTTCAAAGAAAGATGACATCAACATTGGGTTGGCATGAACAAGGGACACTTCAACTTTGACCATAAAACCAAACTCAAATACCGTAGGCAGATAGCCAATCAAGAACACTTGTGCTAGATTGTTAATTAATTTACCAAAAGTCATATTATTATTCAACCATATGGGTGGGTTCCATGGCCTTGTAATATGTCAATTACATTACGTGGGCCCATGAACAAAGTGAGAATATTCACTTACTATTCTTACATTTAGGCCAACACTTGGAAACTTAGGTGGAGTTATACTCTTGGCACTGTTCACATGAATCATTGTTCATCTCGGCATTTTTCATAAGAAACATTGTTCATCCTGGTATTATTCACTAAAATACTATTCATAACAACACTAGCACTGAAAATACTAACACTATCATAATATTCTTATTATTCATACAAGCACTATTCATTATTCGTATCGATATCCGTTTCTTCTTATTTTCTAAGTTTTTCCAATGATGGTAAGATAGTGGAGGCCCATGTTGGATGCTAAATATGGAATGGAGCACAACCATGCATATGTGCATAATGTTATGGTGGGTGTGGCACTTTTCAAATAACATTCCTTAAAATTATGACATTTTAATGATAATTTGTATCGGTTTTGGCTTGCTCACCAATACCTAAGCAATGGGTCACAACAAGTGTTCACAATATTGAATGAATTGTGAGTTTTGAAAGAATAATTTGAGGTATGAATTTGTTCATATCTTTTGTATAACAATTTCAAACTGAAAAATAATTGTTGGAGGTGGTACAATGTTTGATTGTCTCAGTATTCTCACTTGAAGACAACTCCAAGAGAAAGATATCTTATGTTCCAATAATATCAAGCTCCAATAATATGTTCTTAACACATTTTCTCCTCAAACCTCCTACACCTCTTGAAAAAAGCTTGCTAAAATTTGTTTGTATCTTCTGCATAACAACTCCAAATCTCAAAATCCTTGTTGGAGGTGGTACTACGTGTGATTGTGCAAGTTCCATAGCCAAACACAATTCCAAAAAGAATGTTTTTTTCTGTTGCACGATGAGGCTCCAAAGTTTTGTTCATAACACATTTCCTCTTCAAACCTCCTCACCTCTTGCACATTCTTGCTAAACTTTGTTCATATGTTTTGAACAAAACTTTCAAATCACAAAATTATTCTTGGAAGTGATACCTTTTTTTTTTGGATGCACCAACAACTTTACTTAGTTGGACACAATTCCGAACACGAGCATCTTCTATTTGGAATTGAGGGTTGGAAAATTATTGAGGAGACAAACTAAGTTCTTAGTACATAGTCTTGTTGAAGAGTTGTGCGAATATTCTTGACTTTACATGAATATTCATCTATACGATCATATCTACCATAAGAGGTGTTCTTTTCATAAGTTGTGGAAGTGGACTAAACAAAATTTTGACAAAATTTTGAAGATTTCGCTTCGGTCTCCATGAGTTAATGCCGATGAAAGCACAAATGAACAATTCCAACACCTTACTTCTTTATGTTGGACCACTTAAAGGACACGACCCAAGTTGTTTGTTGATCAACAACTCCATAGGGAGACCAAATCCACGGACCTTCAACCACACGGTCTTGTTTTCTGTCGAGTATTTATCGTAGATTCTTTTTAAATTCAATCTCCGTCAGATTTTTAATACAGGAAAGGGCCGTTTCATACACGAGCCAAGAGCCGTGACCGTGAAATTGTGAGAGCCCAAAAGAAACTGTCCAAAGGCCCTCCCAAGGCACTTCCAAAATCATGTAGTGTGGTCACGGGCCCTCAAGTGTGGCGTGAAGTCATATGTGACCGGGTCCTCAACCAAATGCTAATTGAATGAATTTCTAGTCATGCAGGGCCCTCACACATGATAAAATGTAGTATATCAATGGTTGTGTGATTTGGGAATGCCATGGTCTCCTGGTTTTTGTATTAAGCCTACCTCCAACAGGTGGTTTTGGAAAATAATCCAAGTGACCATGAAACACAATCCATTTGATGCCACGTAGAAATCCATGTAGACTTTACATCCATCTCGCGTTCACTTACTCCGTTGGTTGTCCAAGCGTAGTGTGAAAGTGAACTTGGGCTAGCCCCACCTTTTCCACCAATGAGAGTGCTTGAAGTGCAATGGTCACCGCCCTCGTACTCATGTGTGAAGTGGCCCTTAGTTATCCAAGGAACTCCTCTAGTCACGTGTGGGTGGGACCGCCCCATAGTCTCAAATAAAGTTCTCAAGGGTTACCGTAAAAAGTGGTATACCTATCAATGGAGGTCCTCCGTCAAAAACACCTTGCAATTGCATACGTTTGTCACATCAACTTCAAAAAAAAAATCTACTCCAAGTTTGCATGAATGACTTAAAATATCACTTTGAAGAAGATATGGATAATTCATGAGCTCAACTAACAAACCAAACTCTTGAATTCTACTTACTATTCCATTTTTCTCTCTCTTTCTATATATATCATAAAATCTGAGTTTGTTGTTAATAAACTCGTTAATTTCCGGAACCTAAAATTTTCACTTGACAATAAACGAGATATTCATATGAGCTCTGCAAATCGTTCAGTTAACGACTACGGACACGATTTGGAATTGACAATCTTCTTCTCACACTTATTGTGTGCATCGCAACCTATGAGGAGAGAACAAGAAAAGAAAGGAAGAACATCTATGTAATCTAGCGATGTTCGTTCACCACCTTCTATTCACACCTGCATGAGCATGGGGGCCGTGAGGTAACTTATTGTTGCAAACTCTCAACCGAAGGTTGATGTGCCTGATTCCAACACAACAACAATTTGGACACCTATATTTGAATGTTGGCTACGTGTGATCTAAGAACGGACACCAAAAAGACTTGAGCTTAAAAGACTTGAGACTACATGCTCGAAATGCGGTAACCATTCTTAGCTCGGTAGTCAGCATGATTAGGGGGTCCTATGTGACCATTTAACGAGCACGAGAATGTTCACTTTGAATAAGATATTCATGCCAGCTCCAAAAATTATGAGGTAAATGGCTACGTGCATGATTTGGATTTTGGTAATCATCTTGCTCCGGTTGTGTGTATCGTATCCTATATGAAATGGTTGTGGTGAGAAACGTATCCAAATAACACACATTTACCTTACTACAAGAAGTGAGTGCAGTGCTTAAAGTGGCCATTTAACACCCGCTTACCTTATTCTTCATTGTATTTATGGATTTTAATGCATGGAAATGTAAGGGAATTACACTAGTACCAAGATATTGTATTTTGTGTCTTATGGTATTTTATGTCATTGTGGTAAGTTTTCTAATGACACTTCTTATAATGAAGTTCACAAGTAATGTCATCCTAACTTTACACAAGTATGGTGTAATTTGCAGCCCAACATTTATGTAATAAAACATTGTCATGAATGATTGAAATTTGGATAAAAATCAACTTAGTAAGTGATAGGAATTGCAACATTGTAAATCTATAATGCCTCAATTCATTTTACATTCCTTTGACAGAGAATGTTCAGGTTTACATTTAGTGTTGGATGACACTACATGGACGGTTAACATTAGTATGAGCAAGGCAAATAGAATTGGCGACACTAAGTACAACATCTAGTGTCCTATTACTTTAGGTAAATTGATTATCCCATTTAGTGAGGGCTCCTAATAGTGCGTGTGGAAAATTAATGAAGGTGCTACTAGTTTTCTTACACTATGAAATTAGTACCACTAGAAGATCTAGGGTTTTGGGAGCCCAAAGTGTTTTCGTCATTGTTTTTGCCAAGTTTTGATGAGTAGCAATGTTACCATACAATTTTACAACGTTTGAAGAAGTTGTTATTGTTGCACCATCAAGAAAGCTCTTCAAAGTTGTGACCTTAAGCTTCAAAGCATCTTAGAGCACACACTAGTTCTCTTGAGATGTATGGTCAATGAGCATGTATTCATGAATTTGGTATCACTCAATGAACATTCCAACGTCCACTAATTTCAAGGTTTGGCAAAATAGTGTGTGTTTTGGAAAGCAGTAGAGTTAGGGCCGGTTCACACTATGCCCAAGTCGAGAGGAGAAGCGTCACTTTTCTAGACCAAACTATATCGAGAGGAGAAGTCTTTGGGTTGAAAAAGTATATTAAAATAATCCACGGCTAAGAATGTTCGGCCTCTCGACGGAAGTTTGGGTCGAGCATTCTGCTCGACCCAAACTTGGCTCGAGAGGCCGAACTCTTGGCGCCATAATTTCCTAAAAGTGCTGCCACCTAGGCTCTTTTGGAGGCAACGTCCTTTGGACTTCGGCCTCTAGTGTGAAGGCCGAGAGGACAGACTTTGGACATTTCTGCATTTTCATTGGTCGAAACGCTTCTCCTCTCGAAGTTTGGCCATAGTGTGAACCGGCCCTTATATGTGAAGTTTGTCAAAGAGGGACCGAATTGTGGGTTTGATCCATCTTTGAGAAAACTTTATATTAAGAGCTCGTTAGCTCGTCGTACATTGGAGTCTATTTTGAACCTCCTCTTCCCACCTCTCAAATGTTGAGAGAATTTTAGGAAATAAAATAGGGTATGTCCATGGGATCCACTGTCCTAAATCCCAACTCAACATGTGCAAGACTAGTTTGGCCCACCCATCCTAGTGAGACAAGCTAGGAAGCCAATTTTTAATAGCCCGACACCACTTTTGTGTATGGTAATTCAAGCATTAAGAAAACTTGGATGACTTTGTGTTAATTCTCATAATCTTGGGATTCGGGACTTAACACATGGTTTCATTTGCTCTACTTTTACGAATAACTCTAGTATCATATGAACTAAATGGGATAATCAACGTAGTAATCTGAAAATTCGTAGAATGCCTATACGCAACTTGGAAATGGCTCACATTTGAGTACCTACCTTACATTAGTGTATTAAATATGATATTTAATGTCACTTGCTATTTGGGGTTACACATTGCTATATCTATTTACTATTGATGCAATTTTGTGTAATGTCCAAACAACCAATTTGACCTTCATAGTTAAAAAAGAGGTATGCAACAAATAGTTATAGTATTGCATAATTCCAAATAGTAAGTGACACTAAACACAAAATTTAGTGTAGCTACTTGAGGAACAAGCGAAAAGTGTTGGAAGTAGTACAAAGTCAAAGCACAAAATAGGGTTAACTCGTGACCATGGGATATTAAAAGGCCCGACCCACAACTCACACTCATGCCCCAATCACACCAAACTTTCCGTTTGGTTCCAACCGCGAAATTGTCGGGGATTATGTTCAGAAACAGGCGTTGGCCCACCACTTTTCACACTATCACAACCCGAGATGCCCACAGATGGTGTCAGAACTAGCCAGTGTGATCAACCCCTCGCTCTCCATTGCCAATGCCGTCCAAAGGAACTACACAGATCATCCCAACTACACAAAATATGATTTTTACTGTTTGATACACTAAATACGAACACATACACTAAATATCAATAACCCTATGAAAGTAAGTAACATTAAATGTAAACTCAAATACTGATTATCAACTATGGTAATATGTGGAAGTTAGATGTTTGAATTGAATGTTAGTAAGGATATGAATAAAATGATATAATAAGGGAGGTGGCAGTAGGGACAGTAGCGGCACATTTATGTCCAACACTAATTGTCAAAGAATTGAAAATCAGTGTTGAGCATGGTAGGGTGGTAACAACACTAAATATAATCAAACACTAAACATCATGTTTAGTGTAGTTGCGTGTTTACTATCCAAATTTACGCAACGCAATAACGCCTTGCTCAGGAGTTCAATTTTCACTAATGAAAGTGTTCAATAGTTTAGACGGACGTTATAGAAGCATTCCTCATTTGTATGGTTATAGCATTGTGTAACTCCGAATAGTAACACGCACTAATTGGGATATAATCAGTGTACTCGGGCGGCATCACATGCATGGAACCCCCAATAATTCTTTCATCCATCCCATCCCATCCCTCCGTTCATCCATAAAGGAGGATGAAAAATTCACCATACTAGATTCTCCCCCCCCATGACGATGATGATGAGGGTTTGGATAAAATGTACATACATCACCGCCTTCATTCAACTTCCTTAATTTGTTGCAGCAATCCGGGACACAAACAACACACGCTCGCTTGATAAGTTATCCTCCCTTCCGGGAAGCATCAAATTAGAGCAATTCAAGTAAGCAAGGAAGTTAGTACGTTGATCGGACCCTTAGAATCCTACTCCCAATCATGTCGAGAGCATCGACCCCATTAATTAATGGCCGTTTGTTACTATTCCTCGGTCCTTAGGTTTTAAAGACCAAAAACAAAGGTACTAGTACACGATAATGTGGTGTTTAGTGTCACTTACTATTGGGAATCATGCAATGCTAGTGTATAACTATTTGTTGTGTATCTCGTTTAATTTTGGTTTGTCAACAAAATTCAAGTCGGTTGTTTGGACATTATAGAATATTATGATCTTTGTTTGGTGAGAAAACTAAATTGATAGTAATATGGAGATAGAGAGCATTGTGTAACTCCAAAGAGTAAGTGACGTTAAATACGAGGGGGAACGTGTAGCTAGTGATGAATATATAGTCCTACTTTAAGATAGTCCTATTAGTGTGGATAAGGATTTAACATGGTTCACTCTAATTGTTGTTTTGTTAACATTACTAAGCAACTACATGATGGTCTCTTTCCAAAGAAAGAGGTTGCGATGACAATACTTTGATACGTTTACGTATACTTGCTGAAAAGTACACAATACTCAACCCGAGTGCTTCCCATAAGCATGGAATCCTTGGATTTAAAAGAGAATCGTGCTCATGTGAAACGTGGTCCAACGGAATGCGACCAAGGAGTTGCGTAATGTTATGCTAGTTAGGGAGGGTTGGAAATAATGTGGGTTCCAAGACCCGGGTCTTCCCCTTAGTCTTCCTTGAGACATCTGCCCAAGACCTTAACATAACATAAAACAATCACTACTTGCATCAAAAGTAGCATACAATGAAATTTCCATCCACACCTATTTTCTTGAATAACAATAAACGTAGCCCATAATAACTAAAGATTTGGTGTGGGTTGCAATTTTAAGTGGGTTCATGAGGACTATTGTGGCCCACACTGATAGGAATGTAGTCATAACGTATGTGCATCTTATGCAGTCACTCTTCATGATTGAACACATGTGTTTGAGTGATATATTGCAAGGCTTCTAGTTAAGTGTGAATTGCGTTGTTGTAATAATCACCTTAGGTTCACGAACCGGGACACAACTAGGAAGGCCTATGTGATCGTTTAATGAAGTGGGTATTTTTGTATTGAGCTCTTATGACTTCCGTACTTATACTCCGATTTTGAAACTTGATTTGTGTGTCTTTGTGATTCGCAATTGCTACCCGGATGGGTCAACTTTCTAGTTGAAAGCACCCACAATAGGACCACACACCTTGATACCCCTTCGCATCAAAGGATTGTGCATTTTATAACTTACTTTCAAACCTTCAAGGGGATCAAATACCCGTACCCTAGTACCATGGCATCTTTGGCACTAGCCAATTCACTTTTAAAGGGGGAAGATGTGACATGTTACCAAACCATTTATCAAAACTTGTAGTAGAGGTGACGTGGCACAAAAACAAGTAAGAAACTTGGCTAGCGAAGTTGTCAACATGTCATGTTGTTATGGTATCATTCTTTCATTAAGGTAAGCGGGCCTAATTCAAATTCTTATATGTATGGGACATATAGATTTGAGTGATGTGTGGTTAGGTGTAAGCACAAATATTATTAAAATAATAAATAAATAAATAAAGTCTCTAAAAGGAATTGGAATGTATATTCTAGTTTAATTAGGCTTTGTTGGCTAATTAGTCAACACACTTGGGGGGGGGGGTAATTTACTAAATCAATTAGTTTTACAAGAGAGTCTTCACTTTGATAAAGAACAAAACATTCATAAGAACTCCAAATTTTATGAGGAAAATGGCTCCAGACATGATTTGGATTTGCTAATCATCTTGCACTAATTGCATGGTTATTTCCTACAAGAAGCGAGTGCAAAGCCAAAAGTGTCCAATTGAGGCCCGCAACACACTTGGGGGGGGGGGGGGGGATTTACTAAATCAATTAGTTTTACAAGAGAGTTTTTACTTTGATAAAGAACAAAACATTCATAGGAACTCCAAATTTTATGAGGAAAATGGCTCCAGACATGATTTGGATTTGCTAATCATCTTGCACTAATTGCATGGTTATTTCCTACAAGAAGCGAGTGCAAAGCCAAAAGTGTCCAATTGAGGCCCGCAACACACTTGGGGGGGGGGGGGGATTTACTAAATCAATTAGTTTTACAAGAGAGTTTTTACTTTGATAAAGAACAAAACATTCATAGGAACTCCAAATTTTATGAGGAAAATAGCTCCAGACATGATTTGGATTTGCTAATCATCTTGCATTAATTGCATGGTTATATCATACAAGAAGCGAGTGCAAAGCCAAAAGTGTCCAATTGAGGCCCGCACACCTTATTTGCCGTCCTCATAATGACCTCAAATGGTTTCTCGTGAACTAAATCATCGTTTCCCATTTCCAACATGCACTAGGTATTCACATAGTTACATAGATCATTCACATATTGTCAAAAATTTGAAACTCGTTTGGATTTTGGATGAACATGCATGCAAGACTTTGTACTTTTCAATGTGCTCTCCATTTATGAAGAATTTGAAGAATTCAAGAAAGCTAATGAGAACATGAATCAAAATGAGATTGAATTGACTTTCAACTCCAGGAAGCCACAAGGCTTATGGGACTATAAACACATCAAGATAATGACTAATAAGGAAGCCACAAGGCTTGGAGTAACATAGTGCAATGGCCTTTGTGAAATAGAGGCCACATCTACTTGGTGGTCCCATTGAAAGGTCGTAAGAGTGTCCAGTACTACATTGTGAAATATGGAAGGAAAGCTATGTCTACAAATGGATGTCATTTACAATCAAATTCCATTAAGTTTGTTTTGATGGAATCATGTATCACAACCTCACATTTCATTCATCTTGACTTGATTTTGTTAGACTGCACCTTCTATATCTATTATTGTGGCCCGCCCTAATTTTGTCATACCACGATAATTTGGTCAACATGGTTTTTCTTGACCCACACCATTTTAAGCTCATAATATGACATGCTCAAAACCAAGAATATGAAATCAATATGTTCTACACGAACATGAATTAATATGGGTTGAAATATATAATACAAATATTATGTTAATATTCTATTAACTTTATATATATACATATGAATAGTTTATTGATTTATAAGTTGCCTAGTTTTCAACCCACACATTAAATACAGCGGGCCACGGTATTTTCCACCCACGCTAACAATCGACCCATAATATGATTTGTAAAAGGTGTAGTTTGGGCCTTTAATGTAATGATAAAAAAAACTAGATACTAAATAATTGATGTATTTAATGAGATTTTTTCATTGTCATCACACTAATTTTTCAATTTTCAAAAATTGAGTCTCGATGAGACATCAATAAACTAATGCGACCTTGAAATCAACATATAAGTCTTGCAATGTGCCAAGTTCACAAAGTGTCACAACCATCCACTACTTGCAACATCTATCTATCTATCTATCTATCTATCTATCTATAATTAAAAATATTGGTGTGGAGGGACACACGAATATCATACTATATAACATGCAAGAAGTGAGTGATGATGAGTTGCAAAATGAACATAACATCCACCTCCTCGAGAGTTTTAGGGCATAACCTATCTACCCATGATGGACATAATTGGATATTGTGAATGAAATGCTCTTTGTGTGGATAAAAGACATAGGAGATTTGCTAGACGTGTTGTCCACTTGGACAAGCAACCAATCTTAGATCAATAGACAAAGGGAGGTGTTGGGGGGGGGGGGAACTCTCCTACATAAATCATGAAGATGATGGATTGATTAAAGCAAGTTGATGAACAACGTTGACTTTCACATGTTACGTTTTCATAATTTATGAGGGTTAGAGTAACATCACGATTCGTCGGGGTATAAATGTACGCTTCACAAAGGAGCAAGCATATATGAAGAGCTTCTTTCGATCGCATGTCCTTAGCACCTTTCAAGAGATCGGGGAAAGGACTAGAAAACATGAGTTGGAGAGATCTTGAAATATGGAGTAGGCTTCAAGGAGCCTTCCTCCCTACATAGTTAAACGTCGACAAATGTTAGTAAAGCACCGAGCCTATGTTTTGACTGCACATGCGTCAAGCTTGAATACAAGCAACACTTCTATGCAATTTCCGGGTCTTTTTGTCTCTCTCACTCTATCCATATTGCATACTCTTCCTCTTTCTTTCCTTTTGAGACACCGTTAAACTTGTTACGATCCTCTAATGAACTCAGTTTCTCAAATGCCGTTTGTTTCTAATATTCTAAATTGATTAGCAAACCTTGAAGGTGTTGGGTGGAATTTGGTTTCTAGGGTTCCAAATTTGTGTATATTTGTCATGCGATGTAAGGGCCGCTTCACACTATGGTTGAAGGTCGAGAGGCTGTCAATTTCCACCAATCATATTGCAAGAAACCAAGAGTTTGGCCTCTCGACCCTTCACACTATATGCCAAAGTTCAAAGGACCTCGCTCTCCAAAATGCCTACATGGCAATACTTTTTGACCAAGGCGACGGACTCTCGAAGGAAGTTTGGGTCGGACAGGAATGGGAACCCAAACTATGGTCAAGAGGCCGCCAAATTGTTTTTTCATAAACAAATCAAAAACTGACAAGATCTTGGCCATTAGATTGATGAGGTTGTTATGGACAAGGAATAAAGTGGGATGCCCCTTCTTCCTGTGGACTTTGGGCTTGGCCATTGGAGGCTCCACACTATGCCTGACCGAAGGCTCCAATTCCTATATTGTATTGGCTATGTATTTTCAGCCTATTTCTTTGGACTCTCAACAAAGTTTGGCCATTCAATCCCACAGCCTCTCGACTTGGACGGCCATAGTGTGAAGCCGCCCTAAGAATATTTAAACTAATGTTGGACTAGTATATTAGTGAATGCATAATATCAATACACAATATCATTAATGATATCAAAGAACTTACAGAAGCTTTATCAAAATTGTAAAACTAGACTCCAATCAAACATTGCCATTTGTTGGGCATCACAAGACGTGAATCATTTTCTATACCCGACCTTTGTATATACAATCTAGGTCAATACCCTTAATAACACTATATTGAATTTAAGAAATTTTTACCTAGATATGAAAATTCTTGGATGGTATACAAATCCGAATGGTATCAAAACAAAACAAAATCTCAATTACCCATTATTACCATGCTTGTATCAAATTATCATAAAATCCTCTCTTCAACATATACATGAGTGATATATAGAACATATAATACTAGTCCAACACAACTCAAAACACAAACAAAACAAGTAGCGCCCCCCTAATGGATTGTCTACCCGGTGAGTCAATGGGTGTGTAGTGGTTGACTTTGCTCCATTTGAGCCGATGGGCTTTAATTGTCAAATAATTTCAAAATTGCATGTTTTATGTTAGCAACATAACACTCTTAGGTTGATTTCCAACTTGCATGTGAGAAGGGAATCAAAAAGTAGTACTTATGGAATATTAGTTTATGGCTACCCAAAATGCAAATCTTCCAACTAAATCACAATATACTATGTTCCGTTTCAAACCCTAATAGCCATTGAACACCTATAGGCAACACATTCATACACTTCCCAACATGGCCTCCAACCCCCATTAATCAACAATTGATTTACATGATAGATAAGATGGACATGAGTAGGTTGTTGAGCTACTTAGGAATGTTATGAAAGTGGCCATTAGATATTAGAGTTGTCCCTTTAATTCAACTCGAGAGTTTTGGTCAGAAGTTGATTGTTTTGCACACAAATCTTTTCCATATTCATTAAGGTTTTGGTGCACGTTTGGAGTTGGTGTGGAGGTTTGAACAAGGAACTTATATTGGTTCATTAAGGGTTCAATTCATTTTGGCATGCCAAGAGGTACTAAGACAAGTTCCCCCCCCCCCCCATGAGCTGAGATGGAATGTTTTGTGCTCAAACCTTCACACCGAATCCAAGCATGCAACGAAAGCTTACTGATCAAGGAAGTTTGTATGGAAAACATTTGACTCACGACCAAACATAACATTAGTCAACATGTTACTTCAGTTCAATGGGCCATGGAATCATGTATGTATTGTTCTAGTATCTCCCCGCTTTTATTGGGATGCAACAACATTGTCATGCTAACATGACTTGCAGACTATAACTTAATGACCGAATCAATTAGAGCTTCCCCCCATGCATGTAGAGCAACAATTCCAACAATTGCAGTAGGTTGCTAAGTTATGCCTTGTTCTTTTTGGGCATGGAAACCCTTCCCCTTTGTTGACTAATACTATGAAACTCCAATTGAGTTGAAGGATTACTCTGTTGTATCAAGGCGTTTCCCCTGACTCCTTGTTCATGTTTCTTTGGATTACTAGGTTTCATTTATCTCATAGAAACCACCACCAACATGAGAAGATATTTACTCCTTGTACATGGTTAACGAACTCAATACACCCCTCACCAAGTACCAAAATATGAGTCATCGACAATTGTCACGTGTTGGTGTAAGAAATAATGCAAATCTATCATTGCCATAGATTTTATCTATTAGAAAAAAGAATAAAGGGACACTGAACGATTTTCAGTAACACAGTATAATTGCCCAAGACTCATGAGTCATATATGCTTGTAGTGCCTTCAAAGAACTCTTGTGTTCCTTTATAAGACTTCTTTGCCACCCTTTTGTTGATGAAAAATGTCTTTCATTCACTTTCATCCACCATGTGGCCAATGTCGTTTCTATATACGTACCTTCACAGATCCACTTGACAATGCTAGAAATTATGATCGTCTTTAAGCAAATTATTGAAGGATTATAATTAAGTAGCTTATCTAATCAAAGAACTAATGAACCTTATAGGTGAATCCCACCTTAAAGGAATCGATCTTCAATACTCTAAATAACACTACTTTGGGTTTGGCATGTTCCTTGCAGACATCGAGGCTTAAACAACAATCTCGGTTGAGATTATAACCATTTATACTAAAGTAGCTTCTACTTCAATCTACCACAACATGTGCATTCGTAAACCGTGCATAATTGTGAGGTAAACGTGTCTAATTTGGTTACTTATCTTAATCAGACACTTATATTCAAGCAATATGTGGTTGAGTGTGGCTCCAAAATTTGATACCAAAAGGACATGTGCTTAAAAGAGACTAGATCGTGTGGTCAGATTAGATAGCCATTATGGGTTCAATTATCAACATATTTGGGGAAGACCTATATGACCATAATCTTCATTTTGATGATGAATAACATCATCATGTGAGCTCCCAAAATAATGAGGAAAGTGGCTACAGTTTCGATTTGGATTTGCTAATCATCTCATCCTAATCACATGTTTCATTTTTTTTATCGTAGGAGAAGTGGGTTAGTTGGAAAACGGCAGCCATGTAAGGCCCATCTACCGTATGGGACACCACAACCATAGTCTTGAGGCAAGTTAGACAATTGTCAAATAGATTAGTTATTTTGGATATTCTATTGTGACAATAGAATATCATAGTATATTCTTGCTTTTTCTAAGAACAAAGTTCCCATGCCTCCCAAAATACTATGACAAACACCAAAACCACCATGATAGTACATTAAATATGATATTTAGCAAGGTTTAGTAAAAAGAAGTGATGCAATCCAAGGGTAAGATTGGTCTACCTTTAAGAAGCTACAAAGCGAGTGAGTTGCATCATTGGATTTCAAAATTAGCAAAGACCTTTCTAAACAACTTGGTCAACGTGATCACACAAAAAACATGACTTACTCATCTATGAATCATTTCACACATGTTAGGGTTAGGCTTTGTGGTATCAAATGTTAAACTCATCCATGGGGAAGGTGAAAAATGTAATGAAATTTTATGCAACTACAATAACTTGCAACATTTCATCGAATTTTTTGCTTGGAAAATTATACTAGACATTCAAACTAGTTTTGTGGCCCGTCTAATTGAAATGAGTGGGACCTCAATTCACAACTTTTATGTAGCTAACTTGGCCCCAGGCTAGATCAAATCTTCATTCAGCTAGGCCCTGCCCCTCCCACGCCTCCTTCATTGCCGGTTTTTTTGCCCGCACATGTGTGGGAACTCCTCCTTGTTGGGAACCAATATGACAATACCCAGTCAAAATTACAAATATTCAAGTTGACATCACTTTCATTATTCCCAAGTCAATTGATGGAGTTCCTTCATGTGCCAAAGGAGCTTAATGGCTTAAGTGATTGGATATTGTCCCATTGGTTCCCAACGGGAAAGCATTCCCATGCAGGTGCGGGCAGGAAGACTGGGCAGTGCAAGAGGTGTGGGAGGGGCGGGACGCAGCTGAATGAAGATGTGATTAGCTTAGGGTGCTATCTATCTATCTAATTATATATTCCAAATGATTTTGCTTCAACTTTAGTTTAGACACCCAACCTAGTCTAATGAGGTCCGGTTGAAAAGAGTTGCCCTTCAAAATTTTAAACGGCTTGTTTTGAGGAGAACCCTTCATCCACAATATACAAGTTTATGTAAAAACCACAAAGTGCGAACGAAAATGTTGAGAAACATATGAGTGAGAGGAAACATTGGACATGAATGGTTGTGAGAGGATATGCTTGAAAGGTCAAGAAAAGAAAGGGCATTGTGTGAGGTCAATAGGGTAAGCTTTCATTTACACAAATAGGTAGTACACTAAATAGTCCTAATATTGCAACCCACACTAATTTTTGTAGAACCCACACTAATTCTCAACCCGTGCTGCATTTCTAGTACTAAATTAGGCCCTCTCCATTAAGCTTGTCGAGACCCTCGGTGCCAACAAATTAGTTGAGTCGACGACCTCGATTATGGTTGGGTCAACGTACCGTAAGACCTTGACGGTTCAACTTTAAAAACAATTGGAATTATACCAATATGTAAAGTGTTGGATGTTTTTTTCTAGAGTTTTGATGAGCCTCCTACATCCTAGACAGTGACATTGGTTTTAAGGTCTAGGTACCCAAAATGCTACATGACTAAAAATACATCAAGATGGTGTTGGAAAGGCAAATTCCCTTTAGTAATGAAATGCAATGACCTCATTGAGAAAGAAGTCAATATCAATTTCAGGGGGGGGGGGGGGAGGGGGGGAGAGAGAGAGCTCACATGTGAATCCATTACGGGTTTACTGAGTAGGGCTCTCGGGGGGGGGGGGGGGTAGTCATTGGTTGGAGTAGCAATATACGTGCGAACAAATGATATGGTATTTAAAAAACATGGGGGCAAAAAATTATAAATGAACTTAAGAGTAATATAGGGTATGAAATAATAGGTAATTTGGAATTGTAAGTAATGCAAGCCATTTTTCTATTAACCCAAAGTAGAAATTTACATAATGATAGCATGTGAATTTTTTTTTAAAAAGTAATACCCCCCTATAAAATAGTGGTTGTTCGCACCTATATCATTAACTTTTTAACACACTGCCCCCCCCCCCGAGGTAGGGCTATGGGACAAATGTTACTGCCTCGTGTCGGAGGTGGTGTGGAGGGAAAACAAAGTGATGGCATGTCACTAGAGTACTTGTTTCCGAATGTTTGACGATAGGAAATTATTGTTACGTTCCAATATGTTGACATTTGAAATCAAGAATAAAATGTTGACCTTCTTTTTCACAAAGTATGTCCAATTTTTATTTTTTATTTTTTCCAAATACACCTCAAACAAAGCTTGAACTAAATAACTAGAATAGATATATCAATGGGTTGTATGATTTGTCAATGGAGAGACAAATCATACAACCCATGAATATCTCAAGAGTTTGTATGCATGTAAGTTATGCCGAGAAGTTCCCTTCAAAACTCAAACTCGTGATTGAATCTTAGTTAGTTTGCCGGGGGGTAAAAGAATAACACATTGAAGTCTTGGGCTAAATATTGTTACGTGGACAAACTATTGGTATACCGGTTGTTATGGATGATCAATAATACACAATGTTGGCTAGTCATGCAAACATGGATGAATGATTCATAACATGAACCCCTATAGATTGAGAAGGATATATATATATTTTTTGGTCCGGTGACCACCTTCACTCGACCATATCACACATTCACACTATATTCTTTTGATTTGGAACACGTGGAAGACTGGAATTTTTTAATTTTTTAATTTTTTAATTTTTACAATCCTAACTTCACAAGGATGCCATCGGTTCACTCAGATCCACATTTAGAGGTACATTTTTTTTAATAATTTATTTTCCTTCAAGAAGCTAATAATTTGGGATGAAATATTTAAAACGATTTTGGGGAGGTGTTGCTTGGGTGAATAGAAGGTAACTTTGAAAACTTTGAAGTACCAAATGCTACAGTATAGCATTGGACTCCATTCACAATGATTGTCATCACTCCACTTTTGCACGCTTGGACTAGTAGCCACTAATAGCCAACTTTGGATGAAGTTTTGTTGTCAATTTGTCATCACTCTACTTTTGTAGGCTTGAAGTAGTAGCAACAATGGCAGGCTTTGGATGAACTTTTGTTGCCAATATATGGACACGAGTTAAAAAAAGAAGGTACAAGCTTTAGCTCTTCCATGCTGCAAAATCGAAATCAAAAGGTGGGGTGGTGACTCTAAATAAAGACAACCATACACAATAAGACTAAGAGAGATGACAAAAGTACAACTACCGACTTTATGCTTGCGAAACCCGAACTCAATCAACAAGCCTACTTTACTCTCCAGAGTTCGGGAAGTTTTTGAAGCCTTAGTGGCTAATTGCCGGTAGTTGCTACGAAGGGTCGGATTTTTCCCAATTTACATTGGCAACAGCCGGTCTTTAGTAAAATCAATCGGCCAATTGCCTATATTTTCATATTTTCATTGGCCAATATCCGATTAAATGGAATTCATATCCGCACTAATTGTTTAAAAAGTGTATGAAAAGTTATTAGAAATCATTTCTTAGTACAAAATCTTGAATAAGTGAAAAGAAACGCACGTTCAAAACTTTAAATTTGAAGAGCTAATATCCTTGGCAAGAATTGAACCTAGCAATGCCTTCACCGCTTGAAGGCCAAGGGTCCCCCAATTCTTCATAGAAGCAATTGGATTTGGTCATGGAAAGGTTGCATAATTCAAAAAGTTTAAGGTTTAGGGTACTTCCTCAAGTGCATCATCAGATGCCCCAGACAAATCCAGTAACTCACAAGAAGAATCGGCTACATTTCCAGGACATTTTCTGGTCCATCGGCTAATTGCCGGAGGATTGAACTTACCGTTGGATTGCCATCTGATGGTAGGAAATTTGGACCGGCCATGAGGGGAAATCCATCGGCTGATAATGAACTAGCCGTCGGTTTTCCCCGACCATTGTTACTCTCCACGCGAACTAGTATTGCCAACTCCACGGCCTACTCCAATTAAGGAACAATTGTGGCATGCTATTGCCTTCATCTAGGGTTTGGTTGTTGTGAGACTACCATCTCGGGTACTAAAACCGGATCTAAATAAGAACATATGTGAGTGTTACTCGGTTACTTTTCTTAATTGGACATCTATGTTCGAGGGATTTCCGATTGGTGTGTGGTTACGTGAATATCATATAACAAACATCATAAAGACACGTGTTTGAAAGAGATTGGACCAGTCTTCAAGTTATATCAACTACTCCCCACTTAATATTGTGAACATTATTGAAAGGACCTATGTTTTATTTCAAAAGAACCAACAATCAAGCATTTCCGATAACCATAACTAAACTAGGACAGATTTGGTTTTCAATCTTGATTTTGTTGATGTTTCATCGTAGATTTGCTAGTGCAACACAAATTTATGTCGTAAGAACCAACAATCAAGCATTTCCGATAACCATAACTAAACTAGGGCAGATTTGGTTTTCAATCTTGATTTTGTTGATGTTTCATCGTAGATTTGCTAGTGCAACACAAATTTATGTCGTAAGAACCAACAATCAAGCATTTCCGATAACCATAACTAAACTAGGGCAGATTTGGTTTTCAATCTTGATTTTGTTGATGTTTCATCGTAGATTTGCTAGTGCAACACAAATTTATGTCGTAAGAACCAACAATCAAGCATTTCCAATAACCATAACTAAACTAGGGCAAATTTGGTTTTCAATCTTGATTTTGTTGATGTTTCATCGTAGATTTGCTAGTGCAACACAAATTTATGTCGTGTAATTGTAATTGATAGAAGTTGCAAAACATGAAAAATGAATTGAATAAAACCCACATACCTTGAATGGTTTTTTAAAATTAATTGATTGATTATTTTATTTTGATTTTCTCTATCTCTCAATACCATTCAATTATAGGTACTTCGAGATAGATAGTGATTTTGATACTAGTAAAGTCTATGTGCCATGGAATGACCTCATTGCTCAAGTCAAATTGCAAGTGTATTGATATGTTATTGACTCAAGCATTGAGTTTGGTATAAGAATATACTTCAATCTAAAGATCAATCTTTGTGTGGTGTTATATTATTTGAGTCTCGTATTATCACTACACTTGTCATACCTAGACGAGACCTTGTATACTCACACAACACTTGTTGGCACTTCTAAATAACTACAAAAAAACATGTGTGTGGAAACCCACACTAATACCCACCCCAAAGTTAGTGCACCCCACACTAAATCACCATGTTTAATGTACCCACTTCTCATACGAGCGGGCTCAAGGCACTAGACATTTGTGGTAATGGTAATGTACTCTAGCAATGCAATGTTGGTGAATTTGCCTATAACTAGGTGCGTGGGCCTTATGTGGTCACTCTACTCAATTGCACACCTATGTTTGAGTGGGTCACACATGGCATGGCCTGTAGTGGTAAATGGACACAAAAAACATGTGTTGAGATGAGATTGAGTTACTTGCTCAAAGTGTAGGAATGTTCAGGGTGAACGCAATTGGAAGCTCATCTTGAACAACCCTTGAGATCTTCACTTTAACTTCATATAAATTTCCCATCATAACCTTGGTTTTGAAACTTGTAATGACAATCTTTATGATTCACAATCACTAATTGGATGCGACAATTTTCAAGGTGATCCAATGATCATAAATGTTCGTGGAGTTGGTTGTACCCACAACATGATCATCTATCAATCTATCAATCTATCTATCTATGCATTAGCATTCCACATACTGAAGTGTTTGTACAGAAGCAACAAATCATCATATTTTGAATGCTTGACAATCATGGAGATCGAACTTGGTTGAAAACCATGGGGAAACATGGGAGAGTGCATAATATGACACCTTCACAATGCAAGTGGTCAACAATTAGTGTTGAGTTAGGGTTGTTACATATCTTTCATGGTCTCATACATTTATAACGTGGTCAGACTAGTTTAACACTTGTACGTTATTCATAAATCGGGTTCAATTACATGGTTTAGGCGTGCTTGGATGCAAATACATACGTAGTGTACACATGGGTCATTGGTGTTCCACTAGAAAACTTCGTGCTATGAAATACAAAGTTTTATTTAATGTTTCAAAGATAAGATATAAAATCTTAGAAAATTCAAGCGATTGTAATTTGATGTAAAATATTGGATATATCTAATATACTAGATATATTCCATGAAATATTTGTGGAACGTGCAAAAACTCCATGAATATGTGCATTAGTTCATAGCTCCCCTAAAATGCCTCTTCATCTCAAGTGGTTCATATTTGTACAAGGGAGTGACCACTTGTGGCAGTATATCAATCATCAATGTCACATATGATAACATTTTATTGCTCTATGAGATATAACATAGTGTACTAAATAAAATCTAAACCTAAAATCATGAATTTCATGATTTTAAGACTCAACGAGTATTTGTAGAAGCATTGGACCTATATAGGTTACAAACCGAGCCCCTTACACCTTTAAGGGTTAAGCACGAGCAACTTCACCACTACCCACTACCGGGCCATGGACAACCTTCAACCCAATTATCGATCACACTTAGGTTTATCAAGCAATGTTCTAGTCACTCGCAATTGCAAGTTCTGGCGTTGCCACTGGCCAGCCATTTTGGAACTTTGGATTGCCGATTGCATTAATGTCCATGTGCCCTTGCCTTGCCAAAATTTGAAAATGAACAATAGATTGGTTTCATGGTATGATTTTAAAACTTGGTGAGGGCTCGTAGAAGTAATGCACATATGTCACACATTGAACCTAGTTCCTTCATACCTTGAAGGGTTAAACACAAACAACTCGTCCACCATCACCATATATACTATTAGGTGGGTCCTAGACAAACTTTAACCCAATCACCAATTGCAACTAAGTTTATTAATGAGATTCTAGTCACCCGCACCTACATGTTTTGTCTATCATGCCATTGTGGATGGTTGACCATTTAAAACTTTAAACTGGCATCAACACACATGCGCCCTCACCGTTCCAAAACTCCAAATATAATATAGTAGATCATTTTTATGGCATTATTAGAACTCCATGCCAAGGGCTCATATATATAATGCATGTAGGTCACACATTGAGAGCCTACTAGTACCCCTTAGACCTTCACTATGAGCACATTCTCCACCACCACCACTAGCTATACTATCAGGTCCCGAACAAACTTCAACCCAATTACCAATCACAATTAAGTTTAACAAGTGAGATTCCAATCACACCTTCTCCTTAACATATCTTTGTTGCCGACTGATCGTTTTTGGACTTTGGACCGGTGACTGCATCAACACACATGTGCCCTCAATGTTCCAATATTTCATAATATAATATAATATATCAATCTTCATAGTATTATTATAAAACTACGTGCCAAGGGCTCATAGATATGGTGCATGTAGGTCACACATTGAGAGCCTTGTACCCCTTAGACCTTGAAGAGTTCACCATGAACAAAATCTACACCGCCACCACAAATACTATTGGGTCCCAAACAAACTTCAACCCAATCACCAACTGCATCTAAGTTAATAAATTGAGATTCCAATCATCTACACCCACACCTCTTGCTCAACATACCATTGTCGCTAGGCATATGTTTCGAAACTTTGGACCAACGACTACATCAACACACATGCACCCTAGAGAAGTTCCACAACCCCAAATACAATATAACATATGAATTTGATAATATTATTATAAAACTCCATGCCAAGGGCTCATAGATATAGTGCACGTAGGTCACACATTGAGAGCCTAGTACCCCTTAGACCACAAGCATAATCTCCACCACCACCACCACCACCACCACCACCACCATCACATATACTTTTGGGTCCTAAACAAACCTCAACTCGATCAATTGCAACACAATTTATTAGGTCACTTGCACCCACCACACCTTCTGCTTAACACATTTGATGTTGCCCTATCGACCGGCTAGTTCAAAACTTTGAACCAGCGATTGCATCAACACACTTGCACCCTTGTTGTTCCGAAATTCCAAAATATAATATAGCGTACTGATTTTTTATGATATTATAATAGAACTCCGTGCCAAGGGCTCATGATGTAGTGCATGTAGGTCACACATTAAGAGCCTAGTACCCCTTAGACCTCGAAGGGTTAAACCACGAACAAAATCTCCACCATCAACACCACATATACTATCGGGTCCTAGGCAAACCTCGACTCAATCACCAATCGCAACACAATTCATCAGGTCACTTGCACCCACCCCTCTCCTTCTGCTTAACACATTTGATGTCGCACTTTCGACCGGCTAGTTCAAAACTTTGAACCGGTGATTGCATCAACACACTTGCAGCCTTGTTGTTATGAAATTCCAAAATATAATATAGCGTACTGATTTTTTATGATATTATAATAGACCTCTGTGCCAAGGGCTCATGATGTAGTGCATGTAGGTCGCACATTGAGAGCCTAGTACCCCTTAGACCTCGAAGGGTTAAACCACGAACAAAATCTCCACCAGCACCACCACATATACTATCGGGTCCTAGACAAACCTCAACTCAATCACCAATTGCAACACAGTTCATCAGGTCACTTGCACCGACCCCTCCTTCTGCTTAACACATTTGATGTCGCACTTTCGACTGGCTAGTTCAAAACTTTGAACCGGCGATTGCATCAACACACATGCCGTTCCGAAATTCCCGAATATAATATAGTAGACTGAAGTGTTTTTACAATATTATAAGAGGAACTCCGTGCGAAGGGCTCATAGATGGAGTGCATGTAGGTCACACATGGAGCCTAGTACCCCTTAGACCACGAAGGGTTAAACCACGAGCAGGTTCATCAGCACCAGCTATACTACCGGGTCCTAGACAAGCTTCAACCCAATCATCAATCGCTGCTAGCTTTACTAACCCAGACTCCAGTCCCCTTACGCCGCAGAACGCCCTCCGCTGCCCGCGCCGGACGCAGTGGCTGCCTCGACGACCGCGCACCGTCACCTCACCGCGTCCACGCTCGTCCAAGCGCCGTCGACGAAATCATGGGGTTCCGTCCACCCGCATCCCGTCTGCCTGCCCCGCCGCGACGAGGGCCGCGAGTGTCGTCCACACGAGCGCAGGCACGAGGGGACAGGGGGCGACGAAAGGGCACGGACGTCGAGAGCCGTCGGTTGGGCAGCAGTGTGCCCAGACGACGGCAGGCAGCAGGCAGAGCGCGAGAAGAGAGCCGAGCCGCCTTCGCTCTTTCTCTCCTTCCTCTGTTGTCTCTCTCTTCGCTTCGCTTCGCCTTTCTCTCTCTCTTTCTCTCTCTCTCTCTTCATCATCAGTCTCCAGCAGCAGCGGAAGGCAGTCGGAGGGCTTGGACCCAGGTTTGCCAGATCTAACGTAGCGACGGGGCCAGCTCCAGGTTTCTAAGAGAGCGACGCGGAGTAGCACAAGCATCGGAAGCATAAACAAGACTGGTGCAGATTCGGGGGAGTGGTGAAGGGGTTTGCGGGTTAAGGTAAGGTAACCAAGGGGAGGAGCAGGATCTAGGGAGTGGAGTGGAGTTGAGTTGAGTGAGTGGAGTGAGTGGAGTGGAGCAGGGGAGCTATTAGGATATTCGAGTTTAGTTTAGCTTTGTGTTAATGTTTATGTTGTTGCTGTTGCTGCTGCTGCGGGGTATGGTTTGGTATGGTGTGGTTATGGTGTGGTGTGGAGCGGGGGGATTTTTGGTGTTGTTTGGTGGTGGTGGTGGTGTTGTGGTTGGTTAGTTCCAGGAATCTCGGGGTTATGTGGTAAGCTGGGTAAGTAAGTAATCATCTCAGGTATGGGTATGAGTGTGTGTGTGGTGTTCGACGGCTTGACTCTTGGGTGGGTCTCCTCCCTTTTTGGTTGGGTCCAGTTGGTAGACTTGGGTCTCTTTTCTTTTGTTGTTGTTATTGTTGTTGTTGTTGATATTGTCGAAGCGATTGGCATGAAGGGCGAGCGGCAGCTTGTTGTTGTTGTTGTTGTTGCGGCGCTTATAGCTTGTTGTTGGGATAGACGCCATAAACAAGGACCCGGAACTACAGACATACATGACCACCGGGTTGTTTGTTTCGGGACCTCCGCTTCCTTCTGAGAGAGAGCCTTCTCTTCCTTGTTCCGCTTCGAATCTCGAGAAAGCCAGTTTCCGCTTGGAACTCCCGTAGGTACACCGAATGGGATGTTTACCCTACCCTTCCCTTTCCCCTCCCTCCGCCTCCGGCTTGCAGCAGCATAACAGCTTCGACTATATCTCCTCCTATTCCTATTCCTCTTCTTCCTCCAACAATCCTCCTTCGTTGTTGACAATCCTGAAATTTCTCTATCCCTCCCTCCCTTTCTGCCTTCCTTCGATCCCGCCTCCTTCCTTTCCTCTTTCTTTTCGAGAGCGGGAATTCTTCTGGTTATGCATATATCTTGTAGGGCCCCTCCATGGGTCGCCAATTGGTGCCACCCATGTGGTTTGATCGTCTCTCCCGTTTGGCCAGGACTCAGTCTACCACTGACGACGAAGATTCCGCAAGACAGGAAAAAAGGGTCACCCCACCAACACACTCGCCCCTGTCAATCTCCGAATTCGTTGTGATGATGATGGCAGAGTGGGAAATTCAGCTGTATCTTTTTGACAAACCCATTATTATTATTACTATTGCAGCAAGAAGAAGAGGGAGCAGCAGCAGCAGTAGTCCTATTGTAGCTTTCGTGCACGTGGCTGCTGCTGCAGTAGTCCCAGTCCCAACAATTTGTGATGAAAAGCTCGAAGGTTAGGGCTGACTTGATTGCTTGGTTGTCCCCGGCCCCCTCCTTTGGGTACGAGGGTAGTGCAATGTCTGGACATGGCTGTATGCACCCATCATGCCTATGTGAAGATGATGGAGGAGCTGGGTGCTGTGGACCTGCAATTCATCAGGGCGCTATGTCGACCGGGTAAACTGCACATTGAATTTCAGCGCCGCTAGTGATTGAATGCGGAGAACACCACAATTACTAAGCGTTGCTAGAAATGGATGTCACAAAGCTAGATCCCGGATGCCTACACTCTTTCCTTTAGTAGTAGTAGCTACTATTTCTGAACCGCAGTTTCAAAAGGTGGCCGGAATGAAATCATCAACAAAAGCGGGTCCCATAAGTATGGTGTATGGGCCATGTATGATTGATTGCACTGGACACGACATACAGTACACATGTTGATGACGATTCGAATATGTGGTTTGCTGCTGCGTCCACTCGTCCTGTAAGATTGTGATATTGTGAAGGTTGCCGCATAAGATTGGTTGTGTTCTCTCTATCTGGTCTCTGGAGACCTAGTCCAAGCAAAAACACTCTGGAGTAGATGACATAGTCACTCACGATGACGATGCCCTTTTGTCGAAGCTGACAATGTTGTTCCATGTTTTTGAGAATTTTTCTACCATGAGTACTGGAGAGGTAGATGATGGCTTGATTTGTCTTGTGGCTGCAGCATTATCTGTGAGTGATAATTACTGCAATATACACAGCTCGTGTCTGTGCATTAGGGTAAAATTGACGGATATTGATCATGACTGTGTTGTTGTTGTATGTCACAGCTGCAATCACTATAATTGGAGTTTTAGGCGCAAGATAGCCAGCTCCTCTCTATCAGTGGACGGTGGGATTGGAAGTGTTTACTCACTCAATATTGCACCATGTGTGCCTTGGCAAGGGAGTTTGTTTCTGGTTTTTCGACCTTAGATGCATCGAGGAGCGAATGGGATTGGATGAAGAGTAGGTTTTAGCACTATGGGAAGATATTCAACAGGTTTTGGGAAAAACAGGGGCAAACTGGGCGGTTGACTGCAGAGTGGATGGGAAATGAAGGAGCGATAGTACAGACAAGTGTTCTAAGGTCTGTAGTGCATCTTGTGGATTTTGTCAGCATAGTTTCATCTTCTACAAAGCTATACATGGGTGGCAGTGAATGTCTTGATCCGTAACATGCTTATCTGAATTGGAAGTGGAGTTCTTGAATCCAATTGAAATGGAGCTTCATTGGATTTCCCTTGCAGCTGGAAACATTGGAAATCCTGGTCGTAACTGGCATGACAAATTTCAGAGATCCGTGCAGCTGCAACAGGGGGTGGTTGAATCATAATAACTTGGAATACCAGGACAGCTATTTTGGTTTGACTTGCATGTTTGTGGAACATTTTTCACTTTGGTCAAAGCCAACAGGAGTTTTGACAAAAATTACTACTGGCAGGGGTGCATAACGCACAAAATATATGTGGATATCGAGGACAATATTACAGAGGCTTGCAATATCTAGCGGCGTTGCTACAGCACTCGGGGATGCTGTTGTTTATTCATACTCCCAGCTGTCTTGCAAACTAGAAAGGCAGGAAACAGGGTACAGAGAAAGAGCATTTTGTGTGTTGAGATCCATGGGGGTACAGGAAGCACTAGATTGAGAATGGGTCACCAGCACTTTCAGGTACTGTGCACTACAGTATCACACTTAATCATGATCAAATGATGTCCTTCAGAGATCGACAAGAGTTCAAATCCGCATAATCTGGTCTATATAGGCAGCCATGGGGCATCAGGGATGGTAACCATTTAGGGTTTGGAGATTGGAAGAGGAAAGGCTTGTATGTAACTCAGTGGAAACGGAGAACTCCAAGTATTGCTTCCTCTCTTCCATGACTGCGGACCTGCTTTGACTGGATTGCAGCAGAATATCTTCTGGATACGATGCCCAAGAATCCTCTTCTAGGAACAGTCTAAATGCATGGAGAAGTATTAGGATTTGAGAGGTACAATTAAGTAGTTCACAGTCCTGAGCAGTAATAAGGGCCTCGGGTTGAGAGCCACTCAGAAGAAAAAAGGATGGCAGCTTGTTGTGCTGTGGCTGGTGTTGAAATCTTCTTTTGGGTGTACCAAGCCTGATTTGGAGGTGAAGGGGGAACAAGAGGTACATCCTTACATCCCTACCTATCTAAACTTCTCTTTTTCTGTAAAACACTTCTTTGATTTTGAGCTTATTGCAGTTACATGTACTAGATGCTTCCCTGGAGAGGGGTCCGAAAATGAGGCATGTGTTTAATTGATAAGTTCAACACTTAGATAGAGAATTGTACATGTTAGAATTGCACTCCTGTGGAGCAATCTACCTCCTTATGTCTGGTTTTATTCATTTGTAAATACAGTTTGAGAGAAAATTGGTCTGGCATTGAATTCTAGAGTCTTAATCTGCATTATCTGGGACAAATATGCATATATGCATCGTGGGGTGTCTATGCCCATGTATGCATCTGTTTCATGAGTGTCTGACCTTGAAGTATTGATTGCACCATAGTTTTCTTATGAACTTAACGGCCAGTGGAAGAAGTCATCCTCAATGGTGTGGGGCTTTGTCAATTGTTGGCATTAGTTGGCAGTGATTTCTGAGAACTCAGGGCTGGGGTCCATACTGAAAGTGCAATAATGTTTCCCTCATTAGTACCTTGATCTGATGAGCAGTCTAATTTATGTTGTGCCTAGTTGTTTGTTTTTTCAAATACTGCAAGTAACAATTACCACTACTGCAGGATGGTGGCAAGTGCATGTTTGCCACTTCAACTAAAAACTTGCTCCTTCAAAGTTTTGAATCCTCTGTCACCAAATCGACATACTAATCTCTGACTCTAAAAACTACAATAAAAAATAACCATATCAATCAAGTCAGTTGTCATCAACTTCCATTTGGACTTTAGTGGGTGTAAAGATCTGAAGGGTTTCTGTATGGAGGGGACAAGGTTGAGATCATGAAGAGCCTCAACAAAAAGGAAAAAAAAGCCTTCTATCTTTTCCCCCAGTGTATGATCCTCATCTAGTCGTAAAATCAAGTGCCAGGATGAGACAAGAAAGTGGCGTGAAATACAAAACCAGTGATTATTTTTCAGAAAGAGCCTCAAATAAAGAAAGCTTCAAGAAACCATTACGATTGTCTCCCCTTTACATATAGGCAGAAGAGTTGTTTCACAGTGAAGAGAACAGAAATTTTCCATCGGAGTATTCTGCATGAATACCAAACATGCATCAGCGTTGCTGGAGGGTCTCTGTGTTGCATGTGATATAGTATGTACACTTCCATTCATGTCAAAAGCCTGTGAAATGGTTCCAGTCATCTCTTCCACCCTTTGCCATCAAACTACATGGTGCATTCTCTTGTGTCTCTGTAATTCCTCCCTTTGAAAGTGAATCTTAGAGTGAGGGTCAGTAAGAGTTCCCTTACCTGTTACTTGCAGCAGGATGATTGTGTTGAGAATACTGTTTGATGCTGCTTTCTCAATGATCAAGAGTATCTGGTCTTAGACATATGGATGGTGAGGGCAAAAGTCTCTCTTTTGTGGTGACAATGACTTTTAGATTGCTCTTGTTAAACTAAAATATGAGCACTACCTCTGCAGTTTGCAGGTGAAGCAGCAAAACATGGAGGACCACATTGAGATTGAAGCTCAACATGAGGCAAGCGACAGCGCCATAAATCTCCCTGGCCATGAAAGTGACAAATCTCCCCAGCCACTTATTTCCAAGTTGGAACTGGCAGAGCTTGATTCGAAGGCGAAATGTGAAGGAGTAGGAAATTTGGCTTCTAGCAGTTCTGCCAGTAGCAGTCCAGTTCAGCCTTCTCGTGCAAGGACAGCCGTGTGGCGACAAAAAGTTCACTCAGGTGTGGGGGCTCCAGTATTGGCTGGTCAAAAAATACTGGAGTTTCCAAGCACACCATTGCCCACACAAATTGCCACTGCTGTTGTCCCAGGGCAGAGAGTAATAGTTCCCAATGAGTCTAGTAGACCTGAAATAAAACCTCCTCTTCTTGGAACACTCCCTGTGGCTTATCGGTCGCTACCACCACCTTCTTCTAATTTAATGACATTATCCTCTACCCTTTTGGCTCCTGCGACAGGAATCCGCATTCCGGCCCCTGGTCTATCACCCCTAACCACCAATCTCTCTCTTTACTCACCAGGACTACCATTGACAGCTGCTGGTCAACGAAGAATTCCAGCTGCTCCCTCTAATTTGACACCTGGTGTGGGAGGAGGGTTAGTCCCCTTGCCACCTCCTACAAATGTGCCACGACATCTGTCAAGGCCTCCTCCAGGTAATAATGGACTCACTGCAAAGGTGCGATCGGGCCATATATGCCATTCCTCGAGGCAGAGTTGCTCTCAATACTGTCTGCAGGATTCGGGCCACATGTACAAATTCTGTCTTTGGCATATTCTTGAGGATCCTTCGGCACCGTATAAGCAGTGTGACTTTGTGGAGTTTCCGACCCGTGATCGGTGTCGCTTTCCTGTCTTTCTCAAGTCTGAGAACACCAAGTATGTGTTTTGACTGTTCCTCCATACTGTCCATTTGTTGTTACTATTGTGTTGCTGTCTTTGGCACAATAATTTTTTTTGGATGTGTCCTTTCATTCTGTTTTGTTGCTCATGTACACCAAGAGTTGCTAGCTGTAGGCCTTGTGTGTCATTTGCCTAGAACATCAGAGCTCAATTTGGATATGTCATGTGTCTTGGAGAAATCCCCTTTTTAATAAGCTGTGGCTGTTGGCCTTCCAGATATTGTCAAATGCACAAACAACGAAAAGGATTCACTGTAAATCCCCTTACTTTGAAAAACCAGCAAATCATGGAGCACCCTCAACTTGGGGAATTCTCGGTACTTATTCTAGCTGCTGCTGTTGCACATGAGATGGAGGTTGTTTTACCCCCGAAGCTATGGGCTCCTGTGATCATCAACCAGCCATCACTGGCTGTATCGATGCCCGAAAATTTGATAGTGAAGGATGAATTTAGCATGCCCATCTTTCAAAGGTCTGCAAGTGCAAAAAAGATGGCTGGACAGATTCACAGTGATATCAAGCTTGTGGAGGGTGGTTCCTTCAGCACAAAATCAGCAACAAGGCGAACTCCAGGTTGGCCACTCTCCCACTCTGATTGTATCCAGGGTTATGATATTCAACTTCGGACTCCAATCACATTTAGGGAGTATCAGTCCTTTGGAATTGCAATAATGTCCATTACTCAGAAAGCTAGCCAAGAGCAGCTCTTGTGAGAGTAGTTTGAAAAATATGTGCATAGGAAAAGAGGATACTTTTGCCATGACATTTAGGATCATTGCTATGGAGGTGCATTTCTGTCATCTAAGATTCATATCTGCTCAACCCTTCTTCCAAAATCCTTATATTAAAATCCTGCAGTTCCGTGATAGACTTGGGTAGCAGGATATCAAGGACCAGATGTTCTATACTTCGAATCAGAATGGACTAGACAATTACCGGTGGAAAAGACTTCTTATTTTTATAATACTGTATCTTAGCTTCTTCAGCTGTTGTGGGGTGTGAAGGCTACCTAGTTGTTAGCTGCAGGTTTACACTGCAAGTAATGTTTCACTGCCAACTGCTCTAAGCATGGGCCGATATAATGACAATATTGCTCACATTATGTGTGACATGCTCTGGACAATAGAGTTATCCTTCAACTTAATGGGACTGTTTGTTGGGAGGTGGTCCCATATAATTATTCATTAGTTCTTTTGCAACCAAAAACTTACCAAACATGGAAGGGGTTGTATGCAAAACAACCAACTCCCAACTTAAAAGTCATGTTGAGTTAGAGGATAATTCTTATGGCTGTGGCTAAATTTCGTATTGCTTATTTTTTTCAGGTATGGGTTACATTGTAGGTTTAGTAATGTAGGTTTTGCTTGTCCTTGGCAGGATGCTCACAGTTGAAGGATGATGGCCGAAGCTTTGGGAGCACTATTGGATTAAGCAATAAAATCTGCTTGGAGTGTAACCTAGAGTCTAGTAGTTGCCGGATGACAGGATGTGGGCATCAAGAACCCACTTTGATGGGAAATACTCAAGTGAAATTTGGGTCGGCTGCCACTAAGGTTGCTGACGAGTTAGAGCACTTCCGTGCCCAGTTGGGTAATCGCCTCAGCAGTCACGGCATCTCTCTTCCATACACTGGGCCCACGATTGGAAGTAAAGCTGGTATGGATAATGGGTCAACTGGAGGGGTTCGAGGAGTGCACCGTAGTGGAAGTCCACTTCATGACAAATTGTGCCGTTCAAATATTCCCAGTAGTCAGGTTTATATCAATGGAGGACCTATGAAGCGACTAGGAGCACTGGGTGCACCAAGTGTTTCATGCTTGGTGGATATTGGTCCAATAGATCTTAACAGAGTTGGGTTGGCCTGCAGTCTGCAGCACATTTCTGGTGTGGTGAATGGGAAAAGGTCATATGAGCAGCTGAGTATTCTTCCTACTATTGATTTTGGAGGATTGGATATGGCCACTATGGGAGTGCGGTGTGGGCCTCGGGAACCACGTGCAATTCCTGGGTTGGCTATCAAACGAAAGTCAAAGGTTCAGACTCCAAGAGACAGTTCCTCCATGGGTCGAGGCCAGGTACTGATTTCTCAAAGTGAATTATTTACCTCTTGTGCTTGTCACTACATTATTGTAATCTGGCAATTGTGTGTGCTTGACTTCTGCCACTATCTTGTTTTTAAGTTTGACATATTGGAGATTTTAGAGAGCATTTTACGTAAGAAAAATTTGTAAGAAAATTCTCTTTACATTCTATATTTCCAAGAATCAAGGTCCTTGAGTACATGGATGAATGCCAAGCATAGTCAAGTGGCATTAGTCGACACCTCATTGTTGCCTATCTTTGGACACTTAGGGTTCTTCCAGCTACCAGGATTCAATTTAAGGTGTGTCCTCAATAGAATTATTCTTAGGTTATCTGGAGTACCTAAAAATTACTCCATATTCATTGGAACCTAAATAGGCGACTTAAGAATGTTATGTAGTTGTACTGGGAAATATTGGTTTGATTATTAGGTAATTCACATCAAGAAACAGTGTGGGATTTCTTCTAAACTAAGAAAGGTGCAGGGAAGCCATAGTGTTCCAGGTGCGATGAATGAATGAACTGGAAAATGAACTGACTGTACAAAGTTGGAATGTTAAAATTATGCAGGGGCGAAGGGTGTTCTTCTCGAGGTTTGTGGGGGTCCGGAAGCGCCCATGGGGAGCATACGGGGCTGAGATTCGAACGCCTGAGGGCAAGAGATTATGGCTAGGAACATTCACGACCGAGGAGGCAGCTGCCCGGGCCTATGATGATGCTGCAAGGATCTTTCGGGGAAAGAGTGCAGTCACCAACTTTGTTCAAGGGTCTGAATTTGACTTTGGAATTAATAGCTCGCCCTTTGCTGTGGGGTCATCATCGAATTCCATGGAGGAGGATTTTCTGAACGACAGTCCTGGACTGAAGAAACGCCAGCCATTAACCATGAAAAAGAAAGATGATGAACCTGAAGTGGTGACACTTGGGATTGTTCAGTCATCCTTGCCAGCAACAGATGGCAGCAACTCAATTGGGGTTCGAACAAAAGTGGAATCTTCTGGAAATCCTGTGGAGACTCTGAATCTGTTAGGTGGTTTTGAAACCGGCAGTAAGGTAAATCCACAGGATGAGAAATCTGTAGCTGCTGCTGCTGTACCTGAAGCGTCTCAACAACGGGTTTTGAGTAATCATTCCAGAAGTGCAGGCACTCTTTCGAAGGAACGATTGAATCGGAAACAATCTCACAAAGATGTTTCCAACCAGGATGCAAGTCCCAAGAAGGATGACTTGATTCGACCGAGTTGGTCAGCATCAAGGCTAGGCCGGGAGGCATCAGGACCAGATCGCCTGCTTTTGTTGAGCAATTTTGCAATCAGCCAGGAAGGGATGGAGATAGAAGAGGAAGAAGGGCCTGAAAAACCTGGCAAAAAGAACCAGAAAATACAAGTGAAGGATTTAGCGTTGCCAGTGGCTGGGTCAGATTTAGTTGACCCAGATGAAGAAGAGTCAGATGGCCCCACTGACACGGAACTGGGATTGGATGTTATGACAGGGTTCAGGGTGAAAATGGAAGAGGATTGTTTACTGCCAAAAGGAAAGTCGGTTGATGGAAAGAATGTGAGGCAGCAAAAACCCGGATTTGTTGCAGAGCCATTTGTTGCCGCAGAGTTGAATGAGGAGGAGAAAAAACAGTTATTAGAGCTTGGGAACGGTGATCCAGAGTTTCGATTAACAGGGGTGCGTAAGTCGCAGTCAGGGAGGTTCGAAGCCACTATTTATGACCGGAGCATGAGGAAGAAAGTGTACGTAGGTATGTACAACTCGATGTTGGAGGCAGCGCGTGCACGTGACCAGAAAGCCTTAGATTTGGGCTCTATGTCCACTCTCAATTTCCCTGAAATGAAGGAAATTCAGGTAAACTATACAGCGGTATGTGGTGGGGGATCTGGTTCTTAGATAACCATCATGCATGAGGTTTGATTTGACCATAGCTTTCTTTGTCTAGGAGACTAGAGTGACTTTGATGAAGCATATGAAGGTTGAGGCTCTACAATATAGGTTGTCAAATATAGGTTCAAGGGTTTGATTGATAGCTGTAATTCATATTTTGGAGATAGTTGTGATAGGACTTTTGTTCATGTAGTTCAAAAGTATGTCTTGAGCTTGAACCTTTCAAAAATTCAGGCATGATGAACCTAGCATCCAAAGCCTGCCGTACATTGTCTTCTTTCAAAGGAGGCAATAATTTTCACAAAGTGTAAAAACCATACTGACAGGCTGCATTTGTATAGATATGTGTATCTTTAGGTTGGAGGTCCTCGTATTAATCACTTGATGGATTGCAGGCAAGCAGGAACTTAAAGGGGAACACAGAAGCTAACAAGAGGAAGCCAAAGGCCCAAGATATTGCACAGTGGTTCAAAAAGAAACGTTTGGCCTCACAGAAGAAGACAGAGGGAGGTGGAGTGAAAGTCCTGAAACGAAAGGTTCCAGACACTGAGGATAAGCAGGAGAACAGTAAACCAAAAGTTCTGAAAAGTAAACTGCAGAGGACAAGGTTGGCTACTTCAGATTCAAAACCTCTTGCTGAGAGTAAATCATGGGAGGATGTTGGCAAAGCTGGGGTCAAGAATGAAAAGCGGGAGCCTTCAAAAAATTCTGCTACATCTCAAGGTTTCTCCTATTGCTCTTATTATATTACACAGAGCTGTTTTGTGATTCTGTCCTTTGCCAGATTAACAGAATATGGCTTAGTTGTGTTTTTCATTGGACTACCCACAAGGAGTGTAATGAAGATTTATGCATGTCGTTTTGTTGAAGGATGCCATGTTGTTAAACTTTGTTCAGGATTCCTCCCATTCCTTGTGGAAGATGAGTCCCTTTCTTTTCAGAGGATATGTACATTGTAACGTAGTAACAGTCACTAAATAACACTTTACTCTAGAGTGATATGAGATGTTACTTTGCCTTCATGGGGTCATGTGAGTGGGTCAACATTAGGTGTTCTTTATTTCCCTGCAAGCTTTTTATTTATATATATGTATATATTTTAATACATCCCAGTATGTTTGGTTAATGCAGCTTCGAGTAAGAAAATTATTATGACAAAGGCACCAAGAAGTAGTTCAAGCTCAGGGCAAGAGAAGGCGATTACTGTGGCACCAGAAATGTCCCCTCCTCACAAGGTAAAGCGGAAATCTGGAGCTGTATCAGAGTCAGACAAAGATATTTTAAAATCAAAGAAACCTAAAGTTGAGCAAGTTGATGAATTGGCTCCACCTGTGAAGAAACGACGTGCCCCAAGTGGTAAAGGCAAAGGTAATGTTGGAGGCAGCGGGAAGGAGGCAGCTTCCGCCTTGAAGGAAACTGCGAAGAAAGAGAAGGATGCTGCGAAGCAGGAACCCGAAATCACCAGCCAGGGAAGTTTACCACCTCAGCGTGCTCAGCGAAAGAGCAACATTTATAGGTTAGTTATGCTGTACTCTGCGCTCAAACTGCAAACTTGAGGGTCTTTTGTTAATGAGACTGTCAATCAGGGCTTGTTCTGACATAGTTGATGAGATAGGGCTACATATCTTGCTGGAGTTGTGGTTTTGCCTTGTGAAATTTGTCACTACATTAAACATCTGATTTAGTGCGGCCCACAGTATTTATCAACTCACATGCATTGTCTTGCAATCACTGGGTGGCAATTAGAGAGGATGACACTTGACACTTCGTGCTACATCACAAGTCACAATGACCACTTTAATGATCATGGCACACCAATTTCAATGCCACACTAAGTTAGATGTTTAGTGTAATGAAATCCTAGTGTAAGTTCTTGCAATGTTTGTGTGAAAGTTGTCACTGAACTTGCAACAGTATCTCCACATTTGTGTAGTCCACTACAGGTGTTGCTGGAGTATTGAATTGCTGGTACCATACATTTGTGAATTGTCCAGCTTCCAAATCTTTGTTGTTGAGGATTCAGTCATACTTGAGCCGTACTTGGGAACTAAATAAGTGTGCTGTTCTTGGATTGTCTTGTCAGGGCTTTTGCTGATAGCTATGTTGAGTCTGATTACGCACGAGTGTATAAAACGACCTCAAAGCGTCGTGCCATGATGGACAAAGATGGCAGGAAATCTGAGAATTCAATGACCGTCCCAAGTGCCGAGAAAAACACCGCGCACTCTCTGAAAGAGTCAACGACACTTGATCCACCAAAGACTCGGAGGGATAGAAAGATCCAAGTAGAGAAGGGTGGAGAGAAAAGTGGACAAGCGAGTAAAAAACCGCCTTTATCCAAGTCCAAACAGTCTCTTGCAGATGATGAGCATGCTGGACGGTTTCGGTCCTCAGCTGCCGCGAAAACTCCAGGGAAATCTTTGGCAAAACGAAAGTCACAGCGCACTTATATGGGTGTGCAGGCAACTCCCAGTGGACGATTTAAGGCCAAAATATATGTACCAAGAACCAAAAAGCACATATACATCGGCATATACGACACTCCCGAAGAGGCCGCGCATGCATATGATGAAGTTGCCTACCGCAAGCGTGGAGCATCGGCTCCTTTAAATTTTCCGGAATCGTTCCACTCCTTGAAAGCGAAAGCGAAGCAGTCAATCAAAAAGGTCTTGATCCAGCTCACGGATGCAGGTGATTTTGAGGCGATGTGTTATGACCCAAAGCTGAAGGACTACCAATCGGTTGGTGTTTTTAGTTCTGTGGATGCTGCACGTCGTGCGGGTGCACGCGAGGCGACTGGCATGGACTCAAACTCGGAAGCCTCTGGTAAGGATGATGGGGAGTCTTGGAGTGTGCGGCACGATAGTACATCTGAAAGCAAACCTATGAAAGGAAAGCGAAGTAGGCCTGCACATGTGGTAAACACGCCTTCAAATGCTAGCAGGGAGTCGGAAGGAGCTGGCTCGGATGAAGATGAAGTGCCTCCTCCCCCTCTACAACAATTGAATAATAAAAGCTCGTTTCGATCTATGAGATCGAAGAAGGGGACATTTGCTCGTGCTTCAGTCATTAAGAAGCCAAGCCGCCGAGGTAATATGACAAGGCGGGCCGACTTTCGTGGTGTGTACTGTAATGGTCACAAGTTTCAGTCTATATATTACAACCCAGCAACAAAGAAGCACACGTACCTGGGAACTTTCTTAACTGCTGAAGAAGCCGCTCGTGCCCATGATCAGGTAAACCATTTTTGAATGATGATCCATAGTGATGATTCAAGAAGGCCTCTGATGTTAGATTTTGTGGGTTGGTAAATTGTGCCACAATATTATCCCCAATGGTTTAGTATGGAAATGAGCTCAATAGTGTGGCCCCCGAGTATTTATCTTAAATGTACTGATAAGAATGGCTCCAGATGTATTTGAGTGTGTACACATTACTGCTCACTTCCAGTGGATAATCTTTGTGTGAAGCATTAGTGTAAGTCTTCCAAATTTCAAACCATGCCTCTCTTATGGATGGCCCGGTACTTTTTGTGCTCTATTAGAGTGAAGTTGAGCTGACTTTGATCAAATACTGTATATTAAGTTTGATTCCAAGTTTAAGTGCATGTGGTTTTGTTGACAGGTGGCTTATGGGCAGTTTGGGGAGGAAGCAAAATTGAACCTGATTGAGGAAATAGAGACATTAAGATCAACTGTTAAGGTGGTTGGTAATAATGTAGTGATGGAGCGTGCACAACTTCCGAGTAATGGTGCCGAAGACAAGATCCTTGAAGATGAAGATGAAGAGTCTGATTCACCTTCTTCCAGTCAAGCCCTTTCAAGCCAGGTTAGTACCATTTATCCCTTTCAATGTTTTCATTGGTTGACTTTGATTTTTGCTGCTGACAATAGAGTTATCCTTAACTCATTGGGACTTCAATTGAGAGTTGGTTGGTCTGCATACGACACCTCCCATATTTGATAAGTTTCTGGTGCATGCTCGGAGGTAGTGTAGAGGTTTGCAAGAATAACAATCTATAGCATATCATTGAGGGTCAAACTTTTGTGTACCAAAATATAATGCTCTTCACTTAAACTCAAACACTACCTCCAAGGATGCACCACAAGTGGAGAGAGATTATTGATTTTGTATGCAAATCGACCAATGGCAAATTGTAGGGGACCGATTCATGACGATTCTGGTAAAGGATGAACTCGATTGGAAAGGGGGTTTCTTTTGCCCTGTCTGGCTTATATTGCAAAATAAAATTTTGAATCAATTTTTTGGGACCATGTGGCACAGGTGGGCATGGACATTGCTGAAGCTCCAGTTCAATCTGAAGTGAAAGCCCTCGAGGATGAGGATGAAGAACCTGATTCGCCTTCTTCCAGTCAAGCCCCTTTAAGCCCTGGTGGGACGAAGCCCACCAAGTATCTTGGTGTATATGCAAACCGGAGTACATTCCAGGTGAGTTTTTGGGACAGTGTTCTGAAGAAACATGACAACTGTGGGAATTTCCCAACCGCTGAAGCAGCAGCACATGCCTATGATCAGGTGGCCATGAAAAAGTTTGGTGTCGGTGCCAAACTAAACTTTCCTGAACTCAGAAATGCAGAGCGACAAGGAGACAATGAAAGCATGAGAGGGAAGATTGAAGTACTTGAGGAATCTCGGCCAGGAGGGCACACGGATGAGAAAACGGGAAGGCGGGTTTCCCGGCGCAAAATGTACCGTGCAAGTCGTATAGGGACACCCCCTTTTAAAGGCGCACTTGAAGAAGTCGCCCGGCTTTCATTAGAGAAAGACAGAAGTGCGGAAAATCAAGAAATAAGGGATGATTGTGAAGATGTTGAAGCTTTGTCAGGACGTTGTTGTGGCGGGGTTGATGAAGCGAAAGAGGATCCCAAGTACAAGTTGCAACGTCAAAGCTCACAAATCCCATTGAAAGGCTTACTTGGGGAAGTGGCTTCACTCCGGTTGCTTGACAAGCAAAATGACCACGATGTCCATGAATCTGGACCCTCTATGCCTTTGCTTGACGTTTTGGCAGGGGAATTTCTGAAGGCAAGTAAGGTGTTGGAAATAGCGGATGAATCTGAAGCCCACAAAGAAGAGGACATTTCTGCAACGAGTAGCAAAAGCTTTGTGCCTTCTGGAACGGATGGGGGAGGAGGTTCCAGCAGCATCATTTGTCATGTGGATGACACAACAGGAAATTCCGTTTGTGAAAGTTGTGTTCCAGAGAGCATCTTAGAACTCGAGGTGGTGCCAGGATCACCTTCTAAAGTTGAGAATGTGGAGAGCATCTGCAATCAGGATCAAGCGATTTCATGATGTCATGCCTGAAGTGCTCATGTACGAAAAATTCATTCCTTGTCCCTTCATTGTTTCCCACATTTCTGTTTATGAATGAAACGTCATCTATTCATTGAGTTCTACACCAAGTGGTGTCAAATGTTTTCTGGGCTTGTCAATTCTTATGAATCATACCCCACCTGGTTTCGTCTTAAATTGATACAATCGCAATAAGATTTCAACAGAGTCTGTTATGTGTTCTTTAGTCAGCCACTACACTATGCATCTGATTTAGTGTGGCATTAGAATCTACTAACCCACCATAATCTATGTTCATGGTGAATTATGTGACCTGTGATTATGAACATTAGTGAGGAAAGGTGTTACTAGAAAAACAGTGTGGCCCACAAGATTAGTCTCATGTTCATTGTTGTGTGTCGATGATGAATTGTGTGCCTACACTAAGTCAGATATATGGTGTAGTGGTGTGACTTTGCGAGAGGACTTTTGGACAGTCTGTTTACACTCTTGGTTAATCATTCAACAACTCCTTTTTAAAATTCCATTTATTTGATTGATATGTGCAGATTCCTGGTGAAGCAGAAATGTGATTAATTACATTCTGTACAGAAAGTTTCTGCGGGTTGTGCATTGGTGGTGGGACCTATAAATGCCTTCCACATGGAGAGGGTAGCGTTGTATAGATTTGTTATAGGCAGGTCCCTAGGCCTGGCCCTGGGAAGCTGTATATCAAAGGGAGTTTTGGAGGGACGTCACAAGTCCCCCTATTACTGATTCTTTACATCTGGCTTGAGGGTTCACCAGCTCAGTGTTGCTTTTTCTTTGTATACTGAATTCCTGGCCATCATCCATTTCTTGGGTTTGTATTGTATTGGTCTTGCTACTTTCCCCTTTTATTCTGAGGGAGGTCCGTAATTACTTCGTGCTACAAAATTTTGTTTGGCTATCAGGTCATGCAGTCATTGAGGGCAAGGGCAAAGGCAGGCCTCTTGTTTCCATTCCCATTCTAGAAGCTATTCTATGGCCTTTCATGTATACCAAATCGGAAGTCAAATCTGGTGATGACTGGAGATGCTCTCATTTGATGTCACATGTATGTTGGCTACATAAAACATCCAACTCTTTTAAGAAATAAATTATTTCTATATCTTGGTTGAGCAAGCTCAGTGTAGTCACCCTTCATGGGGGAAAAAGTGGGAGATGTCAACTTGGGGAGGCAAACTCATGATTCTCACGAGCATTAGTATCTGTCAAGACTGAGCCGCTTTGAGACAACACAATGCTCTGTAGCATCACATTTTTGGCCTCCTATGGACGATTTCATCACACTAGTAGTGTTTATGGATATTTAAACTTCCTCTTCCCTCTCATAGCCACTGGAGGAGATATAAATTCCTCGATAAGATAAAGCGATGACTCTGAAGTTTACCTCACCCAAGACAAATTCATCTCACTCCAATCCCAATCTAGTGATATGTTAACTCTCAGGTAGTTTGTTGCACACGTGTATTAATTTGTGGTCCAATTACTCCTGTTACTTTACCATGCTTGCCTTGCCACCCAACATTGTTTGAGTTTTTATCATTGTCTCTGAATTTTAAGTGGGTATCATTGCCTTGTGGTAGTGGTACTTACATAGAACAAACCTGGTTACCTACTATGCAAATCGATGTGGGCTTGAAGGACCAGTTCTTGATGGCCCCTTAGTCGGCAGGTAAGCAAAACAAAGGTACTGTTGAATTGTGTTTAACGGTTTAGGTCCCCTTGTCCCCCCTATAAATAGAGGGTGTGAAAGCTCAAGTTGGGAGTTCAAACTTACATTTTTCTGGGAACTTCTAGATTTGGACTTGACAAGCTTTCAATAGCTTGAGCGTAATCAGAAAAAAGAAAGAAAGAAAGATGACTCCAATGTTGTCATTGGCATGAACTATGGTGTTGCTTCATCTTCGAGTTGGTCAAATTCTATATGTAATTTTGAAATCGAACCCGGACCGCTTAAATGTTACAAATATCCTCCCTCAACCAACCGAGGAGCCATGACTTGGCGACCACCAAACACAACAAACCACAACTTATACTATAACAAAGACGTAAATTCGTGCTAACAACCAAGGTGGGTTACTGTTATTTTGTCTCTCGGCTACTATAGTGTCCATCCTCGAAAGGGGAGAGTAGTACTGTCCAAATTTCCCCTTGCCTGATGGGCATCAGGTCATTTGACAATATGAACGGACACTTCATTCACGCCGGCCCCTTAAATAGGGACCGGAGTTTCTATCTATCTATCTAATTTTGAAACAGGTTTCACGAGGATTAGAGGGCCTACAAAGAGTATTGCCTCCTTTCAAAGGTGGACACTTTGAACATGCGCATACAAGCCAACCCACATTTGTCTCCTCAAAGGGCAAACCCCTAGGTTCCCACATGATTCGTTGAAAATATCCAGTTCACCCGGTAACCCCAGTATGATTGGGTGGACCATAGGGGGTAGAGTGCATTGAAAATCAAGTGATAAGAAGGTCACCCATCCTTTGAGCACATGTGAAAGCGACCATGTTCCAAAATGAGTTTGTTTCTTTTGATTGCGTCTACATCTTCGGTTCATCAAGAAAGTGAAACGCCCTCATCCGGACTTCCATTCAGTTGGTTGTAAACGAAGAAAAGGAACTACATGGAGAGAGTTGGTGAACAAGGTTCGCCAATTCTCTCACAAATGTTTGGTAGTCTCAAGGTTATTGACCTAGATCAATACTCTTTGGCTTCTCTTTGTTGTTGGCCTTGTCCCTCAGTAATGCTCTTTGGAAAATTCTTTTCCAACATAGAGTTCATGTTTTCCATCTTGAAACCCATTTGGGGACGTGCCCAACCTCCCCATCCGCATTAAAGGCATTGATTCAGTGGAAATTTTTGGGAAACTTGAACAAAAGGATGAGTTAATTGGATAACCCGTCTCCCTAAACTAACTCAATGTTGGCAGGGAGAACCGCCCACTAGTTACACACAAACCGGTTGAGCTGAGAAATAACCGGTTAAAGTTCAAGACTTTAGGAAAATTGCTGACCGGTTTAGGTGAATCTATAGAATATACCTCAACTTAATAAAGAAAGTCCGAAAGATCACGACATGTAACCGGTTGGACTTGGAAACACTAAGATTTTGACCAATTGTGCCCAAAATCTCCCCTGACACTAACCTAAAGTATTGCTAATCAAGAGGGGGAAATGCTTGGTGACCAACTCTGTGATTTGGTTAATCTCAACTTCAATACCCATGATGTGGAATACACTAAAATTTATTACGACACTGAACTCCTTAAGAACACCTTACATGAAGATATCTCACACGTTAAGCACCTTATCATGGAAAGGGCTCATGTCAAAAAAAATGATCGCATTCAAATTAAGTATGTGGAGGACCTCATTGTGGCCATCCGCAACGGTGATTTGCCTATTCCATGGTGCTTTGGTCTTGTCAAAGACCTTACATGAGACCCATTAGAGTGACATTATAGGGGGGATATACTACTATAAGGTACATTTTGGTGCGCTAGATGTAGAAAAATCTTTTTATATGAGGATATGGTTGGGAAGCATGTTGACCATAGAGGTTAGAATGACACCTTTGCTGTTGCAATGACTCATAGTAGACATATCATGAATATGTTGAATTGAAGAGTACAAAAAATCAAGCGACTCTTGAGGCCAAGTTGTTAGAACTCGTTGCATTGGTGAGATACTTTCTTCATGCAACTTCCTTAACCTTTAGTAGAAGTCAATCATTCCTTTTGTTAACAACATAAACAACTCTCTTCCAAGAAATCACACTCAATCTTAAAGAAGAATTGAAGAAAAGCCTAAAGAGTGCTCAAAAGCTTATTGGGTTGAGGCGCAAAAACCAAGAGCTTGAACTCTCGATAAATATTAGGGACCTACATGAGGTCCCTCATGATTCCGACTGGGAGCTTGTAAAAAATCACCGAAAGCCTGTCATGGACACTACATTGGATCCACAATAGTGCTGTCGGAGCTTTATAAACCGGGTAAAAAGCTTGAGCTCTTGCTTTGAAAGCTCAAGTGTAAAGTTGAACTGAGTTAACAAGCTTCACTATATAAGAGCCTCTCTCCAATGAGGAGGATCCTTTCTTTGAATTTTCAATCTCCCTAGTATAAAGGGGGCGTTAAAGTGTAAAAGCATAATCATGAGTCCTGTCATTTTACATGTCTCAGTTTCTTCGAGCTGCAACATGGTATCTTCCTAGTGTGAACTACATTAAGGTAGAAAATATTTAGTAAATGCCCTCATAATCATCATCGTTGGCTAGATGGAATTGGACATCATTCTATACATATTCGCCAAGTTTCGCTGCTTCACCATATTTCTTCAAATTTCTAGTCTTTGAGGTGTTGCACCTCCATTCCTTGGACGTGGGAATGAACCACCTTTATCAAAGTGCAAAATTGGGGTCCCAACATCCCAACCTGTAGCATAAAAGAATGAATTTATCAGGGTAAGGCCAACAGTGAAATTCATTAATGCTCAAAGAACACCACCGTTTGTGGGATTTACTGTCACTCAATATTCGGAGGTATGCAGTGCTATGACTTTTTTACTGTTAGTGTAAGTTCATATGAAGTAAAGATGTTGATGTTGTACACTCTCCAAATGACCGATTTGATCTTTGTTGTTAAAACAAAAATGAGATCTTTGGGAAACAGTTACAGCAATGCTTAATTCCAAATAGTGACACTAAATACCATTAATGGTGTACTAGTTTTAAGTTGTCTAAGACACAAGAAAAACAAGAAAGAACTGAAGCGTAAAGGTTATACTTGTTTCTATATGTGACTAAAATGATTAGTGCTACAGAACCAGACCTGGGAAATTGTGCATTTATTTAGCGCACCTAATTACCAAGTGAAGAAGTTGGACAGATTCCTGGCGCTCCCAGATTATGAGGGTAGCATATTATACTGAAATTTTTAGAATTCTAGTTGCTGGTGGCATATTTATTAAATCCAATCTGCCGAATGCCTTCAATTGATGTCCAACATACATCCTCGATACTTGAAAATAATACCATCAACAAAAATCTTATAACGATGTCCTTGCCCAAGATGTTTCGACTAATTCAACGGGTTTGAAAGTTGAGGTATTTGATTGAAAATGCAAACACCAGCCAAAACACTGCCATGAATCCAAAACAAACTGCAACCACATTGCCCAACCAATCATATTTGTATCCCAAATAGCTCGTGATGAAGTCCTTCACAGCAATTTGAGCGCCGAAACCCGCGGCATAAAACGGGGTCTGAACATTGCCTAATTGCGACGTGATCAAGCCATAGAGCGTCCATGCCACGGGACAAATCCAATAGTACCAAACCCACCAACTCGGCATACTCGCTTTGGGTATCAAGAAACCTGAAAAGAGGTTCCACAAGGAGTAGAATCCCGAAGACGTAACGGCCGCTAATTGTTGAGAAGGCGTCAACCCGACTGCCATCATGCCGTAAAATGTGAAATAGGTGAACGTCAAAAACATGAAGAGAAGGTACCAGAAAAACTTTGCCACTGTCCATTCGAAGTGGATCATCGCATAGGTAATGATGCCATAAACTAACGTTTGGACAAAAATGTAAGGAACTTCGATGAGCGCCTGCGCGAATGCGTAAGGCAAGGGCCCGTACATGCCGGCCGCTCTCTCCCGGTAGAAAACAGACCTCTCTACGGAAACTACTGGCTGCACACTGGAAGCATTGTTCACGCCCAGAAACAAGACCGACGCATACAACACACCCATCACGTTTTGCACGTCTTGTTGCGTCGCCCTCTTGTTCCCGAGCTGCCAAAAGATCGATCCAAACATAATGGCGACGATCACAGTGAAAAAAAAGCGCACGGCATTGTAATACGGGCTCCTCCAATACGTGAGGTTTTGCTTCCACAAACACGCCTTGAATTGCTCCAACGACGGCTGTGAGAATTGGGTTGGGAACTTGAGGTCTTGCGAGCCGCGTTTTGGCACGCTCAACTTCTTGATCACCATCTTGTTCCGCTTGTAAAGCTCTGAGCTTGTGTAGATTTGGGCAAAGTTTACCCCGAGCTTCGTCTCCATCGCCGGGGTCGTGATCTCCAACATCCACGTTGCGGGGTTATATGTCGATGCGATTGGGGGCACGCCGGGAATCTCTGAGAAATACGAGATCAAATCGCTCGAGTATTTTCCGAGCGGACCCACGTAAATGATTTCACCGCCCCGTTTCACAAGCACGAGCTCATCAAACGCCTCGAAAATGTCGATGCTCGGTTGATGGATTGTGCAAACCACGGTGCGCCCCGTGTTGACCGTGTTACGCACCGTCCGCATCACAATGGCAGCCGCCCTCGCGTCAAGCCCCGAGGTCGGCTCGTCCATGAAGATGATGGAAGGGTTGGCCACGAGCTCGACGGCTATCGTGAGCCGTTTCCTTTGTTCCGTGGAGAGTCCCGTGTTGCCGGGGAGTCCCACTAGGCCATACCGGAGATTGTCAAGCTCCACGAGATTCATCACCTCTTCCACAAAGACCTTGCGCTTCTTTGCGTTTACCTCGCGGGGTAACCTTAGCCACGAGGAGTATATCAAAGATTCGTAAACTGTGACCTGGAAAGAGAACCAACCAAAGTGGGAATTGATGAGATTCCATGAGTTCGTTTGTTAGATGCTCGTGTATTTTGTTGTAGCGCATTTGTAATGGGTTTCAAGAGGCACTCGTAAAACAATAAAACAAACACAAACTTGAATTCAAACGATTACATTCATGATTAGTCTTAGAGGCCTATTTGGAATCAGTAAAACATGATGTTGTTTTTATCAAAAAGGCTCCAAGTGGACTTGCAACGAAGGAGTGAAAAGGGACTACTGGTTGCACATAGATTTTCTACACATTTGTGGTACCTACAGTAATTGAAGAGAAATAACTCCTTTTAAGATTTCTGATTCAAGTCTTACACAAATATTTTCATATGCCATGTATAATTGCCAGAAGAGTATTTGAACCAAAATGGATTCAAATATCTGCATCCTTATCCACCCATTCCAAAATGTCTCATCGGGACAAATCAATAGAAATAAACTCTCTGGAACTCTTCAGGGTCAACAAATTGTAAATATGTTGACAAGACACGACAAGGCAAATTATATCAAACCTGTGGTGAATGGATGTCGGTCTGCTCAACGTAACCTGCAATTCTAGCAAATGTTTTTTGGATTTTTGTATACCCAGCAATTTTAATCGCGCCCTCAATGTAGCCACCCGTTTTCCGCCCCGCAAGCACGTCCATAAGTGTGGTTTTTCCCGCACCCGAGACGCCCATGAGTGCCGTGAGCACACCCGGCTGAAATGAGCCACTAATGTTCCGCAACAATTGCAACCGGTTTGTATTCAACTTCAAATTGGTTTTCATCTCGGCCGGCATGTCAACAAAGTAGGACATGTCCTCAAACGTCAGTGCCAATGGCTGGAATGGCAGGATCATGCCAGTTTGTTGCAAGGCTTTAACACTGGGGGTAACTTCTGTATAATAAGCAGGGGCATCGACAAAATAAGGTTCCGATAACTTATGACAAGATCATTATTATTCATGCATGAGCTTTGTCACAAGAATATATCAATGCACTCATCTCTCGAAGCTCCTCGCAACAAGATTGTATTCATTTGAGTTATCCTTACTTCAAATTTTTTTTGTTGGGAGTTGATCCCCTATGTTTCATTGGTTGTTGGCATCAATATTTTCTTTCCATTTGTGGTGCATTCTCGGAGATACTAACGAAATTTGAATGAAGAGCAACCTATTTCGGTCATTAATGGGTCAAACTCAGTTTATCGCCTCTTGGCATCCCAAAATGAGTTTGACCTTCAATAAACCGATAGGGAACGTTCTTCGTCCAAACCTTCACACTACCTCCAAGCATACACTGCAAACTTACCGAATATGGAACGTCTTGTAAGCAAAACAACCAACTCCCGACCAAAAATCATGTTGAGTTAGAATCGGATATATCTATCGAGAGAATAATAACCAACAAACGGTAAGGAATACGATTATAATTGTAAAACCTGAGTAGGCCCCTAGCTCAGGATCATCATCATCATCTCCATCACCATATTTGAATGCCACCCCCTTCCATGAAGAATTACAAACATGGCCCTCTTGATTATAACATTGCCCCCCGGTCCGCGCCTCGTGCTTCTCATCGATGACCTTCTCGGGCAACATGGTCTGCTGCTTGCCGAGTGGCTTCAAATACTTGAGCGCGAGTGTGAGGGTGAAGTTGAAGAAAAACGTGTATGCGATGAGCACCCACACCCCGATGTCGTACCAATAAGCTTCGTGGTACATGCCCTTGTTTGTTAAGATGCTCAGGTACAAGGGGAGCGGGGCATTCGGGCTCGGGATGCGCCACCGGTCGGCGAGAAACTCGTTCACGGCGATTGCGTTTTGCGCGTACGACAAGGGCGAGATCCAGAACCCCCAGATCCACCAGTCGGGAATCTTGTCCTTGGACAAAATGAAGCCCCCGAGCACAAAAAGGATGAGGAGCGCAAACGAGCCGAACGTGTTGGAGATCACCATCGTGCGCCCAATTGCACCGATTGTGCGGAACAATCCGATCGCCATTTGGTGCATCAGGAACAACAACACCAAGTACCTGATAGGACCACGCGTGCCAGGCGGGGGCGTTGGCCAAAAAAACCTATTTTTTAAGAGAGAAAGAATAACGCCTATGTTTGCCAGCAATAGCATAAACTGTAGAGACACATTGCTTGCATGCTGCTGTTTGGCTTAAGAGGTGGACTCTTTCTAACGGTGATAACTGGGGCAACTTGCTCATCCATTGTTTCTTCTTCCTCCTTTAATAAGTACCTTTTGATTTAGTGCCTGGGTCATCATCCCCTTCGTGCCTTCAGATTCAGACTGAAATCAAAAAGGGATGCGGACCTTGGAGCCAAGATTGTAGTATCAAGTGCATGAGGTCCTAGTCCCATATAATGAGTACTGGGTGCGGAGGAATGTTATGGTGGAGTCCACACTACTTGCAAGGTGGAGATGAATCCCAACCACTCAAGCTATTGACTTGATGATGCTTCATAAGCTCAACATCTAGATACTTAATCTTGACTTATTGTAGCTGGTCCCTGGCACTTGTCCCATAACCGTGCTCCGTATACCTGTTTCGGGTTCACAAATGAGCTCGCGGTTATGATCAAGGTGCAGTATCCCTCCCTCATTCATGCCAACACGTGTGTTTGTCGTTGTGTGTGTGTGTCTCTCTCTCATGCAGTCCCTTGTGCAAATCATACTGTGGTAGTTGCATCCCACCCTAGGGGCCCTAGGTACCTGAAGAAGCGCGCGGCCTCAGGTGCAAGGCCGACCACAAAGTAGACGATGCACGACCAAATGAGCGCCTCGATGGCGGAGTACGGGATGCGCATGATCCAGCCGGGGATGCAAAACGCCCAGGCGGGGTAGAAAAGGTTGTCGCGCTGCTTGTAGAAGACAGGCAGGCGCCACACGGTGAGCGTCATCTCCGTGAACGCGTTGAACATCATGTGGATGAGTGCAAAGAACAGCGTGCTCATGTACAGGTACCCGTTCTGCTCGTCCACCGGGTGAAGGCGTGTGCGCAGGAACAATGTGGAGCAGATGATGGACAACAGCGTCACCTGCAGCCCGACAACAACTCCTACATTATCATCATTTGCACCCCATTTGCAGGGTCTAGAGATGATATTACACTGTTTTGGAGCTCATTGTGTGTTTCTAATATGCGATCATATTACATATGCTATACATGACATTACTCAGGAGAGTAGTAATGTTATGTGGGCCCCCGAATATCCGAGCAACCCACCAGATTCAACTTGAATCCGGTGTGGCACACTAGAGGATCATCGACAGCTGATTCTGAAGGTATTGTTCCACTTTGCATCACCCAATGATAATTTCTAAACTTTACACTTATTGCACTGCTAGCCTGCTATGCCCAACAACACATGTGATGGGGTTGGTAAGCCTCCGAGGGTTTTTTTTGGGTGGGTAGGGGGTGGTCGGGTCAACCTGCACCAGTTGTTGGCTCCCTCAAGTGGCAAGGGAACGCTCAGCTTGTGCTGAGTAGTGTTATGTACAAAGTTTTGGAGAAGAAGTCAGGCTGATAAAGCATGTCCACTGAACAGACAAACATTTTCCGCTGTCATCGACTATTTGAGCTGTATAAGGTAAGGCCACATGGTTGTCTCACCATACGTAAGCAAAAATCTTCATTGTCCACCGATTATGATGGTGATAAGGGGACTCACTCTTTGGAGGCCTTGGCTAGGCAAATATGAGAACATTTAATTGACCAGAACCTCCAAAGAGAGGCCCTTTGTAACAATATCTCGGTGGACAATGAGCAATCCTAGTTATGAACGGAGGGATTAACATGCCCTTATACCTTATTAGAGAATCTCAAAAGGCAATAATAGCAAAAATACATTGGGGGACTCACTTGATAGGCATATTCTTGTAAAGAAAGCTATTTGGTAAGACGGAGAGCAAACACAATTGGCGCAAGAGTCGGGCTAGAAATTTGGATGCAACGATCTAAGCTAAAGCCACATGCCTCATTTTTGTTATATCTAGGAAAATCTAACAAACAAGTGAGCCCTAACCTAACATGTAGTTTGATGAATTTGTTAGGGATCCTCTGCAGGGTGTACTAAATAATTATAATATTCTCGTATTAGATTCACACGAGTTAACACTCACTTGGCAAGTTCGGAACACATAGAGGAATTTGTTGCGCTTGATGAGCAGCCACTCCCTGCCGATGCATGCCTTGAAAAGCTCCCAATTGGAGAGTGCATAGGGCTCCTTCACCAGGGCATTCGGGTGCGACTTGGATATGTCGAAGGGCGTGGCAAGGTACCTGCCCCGGGGCGGCAACTCCTATATTATTTGTAGGGAATTCCCTCTACCATAATCGGAAAAATTATGTTCGTTTTAGACCCACTTACCTTAATTAATGGTATTGAATCCATAGTTATGAGGTGTCATACATCATGATGAATCGAATGACATATATAACCATATAAGGTTGGTGCTGCCATGGTAATATACCTGCCCACCTCGCGGCCAATGTGGTAGCTCTTGAATGCGGCCGCGAGCTCCACGACGGGTTTGTAGGAGTGCGGGGACCTGCCCGACCAGTACTGACCCTGATCCTTTCGGGATGTCACCTCCTGGAGGAAATCGGCGACACCTTTGCGCTCTGGTAAGTGGAAGCCTAGGGATTCAAAAAACTTGACGCTATCTTTCCCCGGGCCCATGTAAATGATATGGCCCTCCGCGAGGAGGATGATGTCGTCGAAGAGGTCGAACGTCTCGGGCGCCGGCTGCAGGAGCGCCATCAACACGGTGCCTTGTAGCAGGTGCACGAAATCGCGTGTGGATTTCACGATCTGGTAGGTCGTGGAGCTATCGAGCCCCGTCGAGATCTCATCCATGAAGAGCGTCTTCTTCGGCCCAACCACCATCTCCCCCGTCGTCACGCGTTTTTTCTGCCCACCCGAGATCCCGCGGAGCATGTCGCTACCCACAACGACGTCGGCGCAGATCTCGAGGCCCAACAACTTCATGATGTAGTCGGTTGACAAGCTGTGGCGCTTACCTGCGAACAGGGAGATCCGATTGCAAGTTACAGATGAGCTGATTGAGTTTGAAAAAGAACCGGTTCAAGTTCAGACACTAGGCAAATTGTCGATCATTTTAGAGAAATCTATAAAGATATATCTTAAACTAAAAGGAAAACCAAAATATACTAGAGTTATCCTTAAATTCAACTGGAGCTTTGGTCGGGACCCCGGGGGTCGGGAGTTGGTTTGTTTGGCATACAACACTTTCCATGTTCGGTAAGATTTCGATGCATGCTTGGAGTCGGTATGGAGGTTTGGACGAAGAACATTCTAAATTAGTTCAGTGAGGGCCAAACTCATTTTAGCACTTCTTGGCATGACAAGATGAGATTGGGCCTATATAGAATGTCCTTCATTCGAACCTCCACACCGACTCCAAAGCATGTATCGGAAGCTTACCGAACATGGAAAGTGTTGTATGCCAAACAACCAACTCCCGACCAAATCTCCGCTTGAATTCATGGATAAGTCTAGTATATCTTAGATTAATAAAGGAAAGCCGAATTATATCAACATGTAACCGGTTGGACTTGGAAACACGTGGATCTCGACCGGTTCTGCCCAAAATCTCCCCGAACACTGGCGCTTTAACTTACCCTCCACCGCGGTGCCGCGCATGAAGGCGTCGATGTCGGGGTCGGGTTGGATCCCGAGGTGCTTCTCCCTCCTCACGAGCTCCTCGAGAAGCTCGAACCGCGACCCCACTCCTTGGCACCGCGCCGCGAAATCCAACGTCTCCCGCACCGTGAGCTCGCCGATGTGGTCGTCGTTCTGGCTCACGTACGCAGCCGTACGCTGCGGGATGAACTCTGACAACCGGTGACCGTTGTACGTGATCAAGCCTTCTTTCTTCAAATCGTTGTCCAGTTTCCCGGCTAATGCCCGTAGGAGCGTCGATTTCCCAGCTCCTATTGCACATCATGTAATGATCAATCCCCGCCATGAGTTTCCGACTACGTCTCACTCACCTCTCAAAACACCTACTGATGACCACACAAGATCATACAAATGAGAGTTCGCAGTTTTTGTAAGTACTAGCAAAATCCACTATTTCTCGCAAACATATTAGGGTTACAATTTTGACACATATGATAACACCAAACTATTGTTGATCACATAATTCACACACACCCACATATTAGGGTTATAATTGCTACTCTTGTCTTTTCATGCATTGATTTGGCTGACATTACAACACATCATCAGATTCTTGTCAATCACATAATCCAGAGTCACATTAAGGGTGCAGTTTTTCTACTCTAAGGTTTCATGCATTTGACTTGGCTGAAACTACAGAACATGATCATATACTTCTAACTTGTCAATGACAAAGCAAATTTGGTACAAAAGATGGCACCAAACTTTTGACGATCATACCCACAGACACATACGAGTGTCATAGTTGCTACTCTTATCTATTCATGCATTGATTTGGCTGAAATCACAAGACATGATCAGATTCTTGTCAAACGCATAATCCAGACACAAACATTAAGGGTACAGTTTTGCTACTCTCAAGCTTTCATGCATTGACTTGGCTGAAATTGCAAAACATGATGATATTTGTGTAACTTGTGAATGACAAAGCAAATTTTTGTCACTATATCAAGCAATGCTTGCTTGCTCCCTCCCCAAGTGGCCGCATCCCAAATATTATCCGCCCACTTTGCACAGTCTACTGCAATTTTGTCAAGATAATCTGCAACAAGAAGCACGTAAATGAAAGTTTCAACTAGCAAATCACACGTGAGAGGAGCATTCAAGGAATCACCAGGAGGTCCCAACAACAAGGTCATTCGTCCGGGTTTGATAACCCCACTTATGTCTTGCAAGATGGTGAACGGCCGTTTGTTTGACGGCAAGACTCGACACGATGCCAACATATCCTCGAACATGTCACGCGTGAAATTGAGCAGAGAGGGCAACGCTCTATCTCCGACGTACACCTCGGCTTCGACGGACAAATGCTCAAATCGAACCTCGACGGTTGGTACCTCGATGCCCACGCGGTCAATGCGTTCTTTGATGTGCAACAGGAGTTGTTCTGTGTCATGCTCGCTTCTCGCCAGGGCATTGTCCAGGAGGTTTTGGCGCATGCCTTGCTCTTCCAACAATTTCTCCATGGCTGCCCACTGGATTGTCTCCCTGGCCTCAACAGGTGAGGTTGCAGGTGAGTCGTTCCAAACTCTGGAACCCCCATGGCCTTGTGCAAACCAGCTTCCATCATATGTTGAAGGTGATGCCATCGCCGTATAATATTCCTACCTAACACACATTTGCACCACCTTGCGGTTCTCTAGGGTTCGGTGACACCAGCCCATGGTCCATAGAAATCATGCTACAACCTACAACAAGTAATCAACCTAAGGGTGCCTCCAAGATGCTCTTGTGTGGAACAGCCGCCATGGCTCAAATTCTTGGAGTTCAGCATGATGATCTGCATTGTTGTCCATCTCATTCCAGTGCTGAATCAAAGGGGTTCTTGTGTCTTCGGTGTGGGGTATATCTTGAAATGGCTATGGTTGGGAACCCTGTTTCAGATCTTGTATGTATATGTGTTCAAAGTCACTACAGGGATGCAAACGCTACGATTCTGAATATACAAATTCTTGGAGTCCGGCATGATGACCTGCATTGCTGTCCAATTCATTCCAGTGCTGAATCAAAGGGGTTCTTATGTCTTCTGTGTAGGCTGTTACTTGAGAATGCTCTGGTTGGGAATCCTCTTTTGTTCTTGTATGCATGTGTTCGGAGTCACTACATATCTGCTACGGTTCTGAATTTACAAGCCATTGGAGTTCAGCATTAGGTAACGTTCACCTCATTACAACGAGGAATCAAAGGGTTCCTGCGTCTCCACAGGCTATGGCTTGAAATGGCTAGGGTTGGCAACATTATTTTGATTTTGTATGTATGTGTGTTCAAATTCACTGCATTGATGCAAGCACTATGATTTCTGGAATCCGCAAATTCTTGGACTGTGGCATGGTGATCCGCAATATTGTTCATTTCATTACGACGCAGAATGAAGGGGGTTCTTGTGTCTTCATTGTAGGCTATGGCTGGAAATGGCTATGGCTTGAAATGGGGGTGGCTAAAATGGCTTTGACTTGAAACCCACTATTTTGCTTCTGTATGCATATGTTGTTCAAAGTCACTGCATTCTTCAAAATGCAAGCACTACGGTTCTGCATTTCACAAGAGGGTCATGAATGTGAAAAGTTTGATCTGGGCAAATAAAGCCAATCCAAATGAATCATAACTGGAAATGAGTGAAGCTCACATGTCCTTTGTCTGTGGGGATGTAAGTGGAAGATTAATTGAATTTGCAAACCTGAATGTTCTTGAGAGTTTAATCTACATAGGTTACACCAGTGTTGGACCAAAACATATTCATGAGGAGCTCAGTTGTGCAACTTTGGAATAACTGCCATGAGTTTCTCAAATGCCAAATCATTCCTTCATAACCAACCCTAACTTTTTATAGTGGTGTAGACCAATGTTGGACCGGTATATAGGTGAATGCATGATATATATCAATACACAATATCAATGATGGTGCCTATCAAAGAACCTACTTGGCCAATAAAAAATTTGAAACGCCAGTCATACGTCGGTGCCTCTTTTGCTGCTGAATCTATGCTGGGAATTTTCAGAATCAGAATGAGATTTTGAAAAAAACTGACAACCTTTGCTGGGTTAACATTCCCGATTGAGTATATGCAATAGTTGTTAGTGTTTTGTGGAGTATGTCTGCAACCAAATTCGTGATAAGAATTGAAAGAACAAGAAACACAACAAACAACTATTGCCGGGTCAAGATTCCAAGTTGAGAGTGCAGTATGTTGGGGTGTTGTGGAGTATGATCAAGCTTCTCCCCAGCTTCTTTTGCAGCGGAATAAACGATGAGAATTGTAAGATCAAGAGCGATTTTAAATAAGTCTACACCAACAACCCTTGATCTGAGCTTCATTTGCAGAGGCTGGGATGCGCACATATAAATTACGAAGTCTCTCGAGGGCAAAAGCTACTGTTAGTGAAATCTAAATGATGGCATCGGACTAATGTATTGAGTATGCTCAGTAGGATTGTCAGGCCGGCATGTGAATAATATACAAGTTTTGAGGGTGGGTGGGAATAGAATGTTGGCTTGAATGTTTTATTATCAACCCATCCTGATCCAATATTGAAGTTTTAAGGTCGAGGTGTGGTGGCCTTGCTCTAATGTAGAGGAGTTTGGGATGCCTCAGACTAAACCTCCAACACCACCTAATATCACCTCCAAAGGCCTTGTGTAGTCCCTCTTCTTAACTGGACACGATATTTGAGTGGTATTTGGCAAGGCTTGTAGTCATAAACAAACACCAAAAGACACGTGTTACAATGAGATTGGACAATGTGCTCAAAATTAATGGACAATATGTGATCAATACAAAGAAAGAGAATCTTCATTTTGATCTCTTATAACTCTTGCATCTCAGCTCCAATTCTAAAACTTGAAATGAAGAATCATTGTAGTTCACAATTGCTAACCGGATTGGCACGAGGCAATTCCCAATCCGATCCAACAGCCAAAATTATCTTTGGAGTTGGAAGTGCCCACAATAGGGTTCACATAGCTTACTTAAAGAGGACTTACTAGATCAATGCGATCCATTACGTAGTGTATAAGGACATCCAAGTGCTCATATCACTGTGTATCTCTGTACAATATAGTGGCATAAACCCAGAATCGTTGTCCAACAATTATCCTTCCTGGACAGCAGGTTGAAGTTGCATTCTTTCCTCTTCAGCTTCCCGGCTTCTTTGCTTCTGGCCTTCGTACTCCTCGTCATCAGTTCGTAGCTCAAATCTACAAATCGGACATGAATTGTGCTTCTCCTGATCCATCCAAATACACTTTTATTCAGCCTAGAAGTTTGACAACTCGACGGAAGATTTCCATGTGACATAGGAAGGGCGAAATAAAAAATCTTGGGGTGATCAGACAATTTTTTCATTATTTGCAATGGATACATTCTTTTGCCTGTGGAATCAATGGCAAATACCTAACCTAAGAGTCTACACTACAACCATCTAGTACGACTTTTGTTGGGAAGCTCACACGAGTTTGTTGTAGGCTAGCCTTGCAGCAACAGCCCTTGCCAGAATTTATTATACGGACAATAGAGTTATCCTCTTAACTCAACATGACTTTTGGTCGGAGTTGGTTGTTTTGCATACAACACCTTTCATGTTTGGTAAATTTTGAGTGCGTTCTTGAGGTAGAAGTGTGGAGGTTTGAACGAAGAACATTCTATATTGGTTTATTGAGGATTTAAACTCATTTTGGCATGCCAAGAGGTGCTAAAAATGAGATTGATCCCTATTGAACCAAAACAAGTTGCTCTTCATTCACATTCAAACATTACGACCAAGCATGCACCACAAGTGGAAAGAAATTAATGATATTGTATGCAAACCGATCCATGGAAACTTATAGGGGGCCAACTCTTGATGAAAGGTTCCATTGACTTATAGGATTAACTCTAAAGAATGGGAAAACAATGAGCACGGGATCTCACCAACCACGGTTTGAGGCAATCTGGATGGTAGTAGTGCATGCAGGGCATTTCCTGCATAGTGTCACTCAATACCATGGCCTCGTGACACACCGCACATTGGGTGCCCGCTCCAACTCTGGCCAACACTGCCTCAGTAACTTTTAAGATGGGTAATTTTGCAAGTTCTTCCTTGGAAGCTGGTGGTGTGCCTCGTGGTGGGTTGCTAATCTCCTGTAGACACAATGAAGAGAATTATAGAGATGCGCGCCTTCTCATTTTCGCCACAACAACAAGTGGTTTCCTTTGGGGGGAGAAATACCTAAGGTACTAGAGTTATCCTTTAATTCAACTGGAGTTTTAGTCAATAGTCGGTCGTTTTGCATACATGTCAAAACTATTAATGTTCGGTAAGTTTTCGGTGCAAGCTTGGAGGCAAGCTTGGAGGTTTGAATGAGGAACTTTTTATAATAGTCATTGACAACCTCAATGAACCTATGTAGAAAGGTCTTCATTTCGGCATCAAGAGATGCCAAAATGAGTTTGGCTTGCAATGAACCAACATAGAAAATTCTTCGTTCGAACCTCCACACTGGCTCCAAACATGCACTGAAAACTCACCGAATATGGAAAGTATTGTATGCAAAAAAATCAATTCCCGTCCAAAACTTCAGTTGAATAAAAGGATAACTCTACTGTGGACATGATGAAGTCAATGCTTCCTTCAAAAATTGATGTAGAGTTGGTTTCTAAGGAGAGGATTGTAATATTATGTTGATTAACCTTCTCTATTTTTAGTAATCATTCATCCTCATCGGGTATGAGCCACATTGTCCCAGAAAGCTTTTTTACACTTTTATTCCACTTAGCTCCGGCAGAATGAAGGTGTTCAGGATACCTACCTATTTATGACAGATTCTTAAATCAAGTGTGTGTATACCAGTGTTGGTCTGGATATTGTCTTTTTTTTTTATACCATTCGGGTATCTAAAATGAGGATCTACCATTTTTTGATACCAGTAGGGTATGGGTATTTGACAACATTTTGGTTTTCAATACCATTCAAGTCTATATACCATGCAAGAACCTTCATACCTAGAAAAAATCATCCTAGTATCAATATGGTTTAGAATGGTACTAACCCAAATAATAACTCAGGTAAACAAAGATTCTCACACCTTGACATACCACTAAATATCAATACTTGACAGATAGTACAATTTTGATACCCAGGGGTGTGTTCTTTGATACCATTATTGATGTTGATTAATGATACCCATGCATTCACCTGTATAATTCTCCCACGTTGGTGTATACTAAAGGAATGATGAGTTTAAGTGCTTAAATCATACCGCAAGCGTTGCCTGAATGGCTTCTTGCAGGCCAAGAAACTCCTCAGCCAACACTCTACTTCGACCTGCAAATGTGCTGTTCACTCGATCCATAATGGACTGGATCTCCATGGTCAGCTCCCCGACTGTCATCGCACGCCGGTCAAAAGGGTAAGGAATCACTGGATTTTGGAAACCAAAGCTGCCAATAGTAGATTCAGCCATTCACCTGTTCAGACATGAACAAGAGCATCTGCCAAATTCAGACAACTTTTTTTTTTTGTTTACAAAGATTTTAGAAACAGACCAACACTTAAACCACCAGAAACCACATTTTTATGCTCACAAGGAGGCTTTACTTGCTCAAGAGGGGAACTCTTTCCCACCTCACAGGAAAGAAATTAGATTACCTTCACCTCAAGGACGTTCTTGACTATCGAATGTGAATTGTACTTGCAACAGCCATTGATACCACCCAATGCAAAGTCATTGTTGCTTACCACATCTCGAACCATGGACATGTTGAAGCTGGCCAGTGGTCGACTATCCCAACTCCTAGAGATAACATATTATGTCACTTTTGCTCTTACAATGTAGTTGAAAATGAGGCATACTTTGTGTTAGAGTGTCCCTCTACAATTCCATTGGAGATAAGCTCCCTTCATTGTTTTAGAATGTAGTACTAGGAAGTCTCAAGAATTTCTTCCAATAGGACCATCAAGTTGATATTGACCTCTATCTCACAGAGGCCCCTGCCTCTGCTACCCTAGGAAATCAGCATGTTTGACAACATCTTGATGTACTTTTAGTTACATTAGTCTTTGGGCTTCCTGGACTTTAAAATCAATTTCATTTCATGTCATTGCAGACTAAAATGCTAGCAGCAATCAAAAATTGTGGATTTGCTGTCAAGTTTGTTGTGTCAGTCAATTTACTCAAGCTGCTACCTATGCTCTTGCTAATATGGAGCTCCAAAAACATCCATAACCTCCTAGTTGGATTGGCCAGGTGCCCACCACTATGAAATAATCCATTCCTGCAACAATCACATTTGCAATGGCCTAGTGTAGGAGTAGTACCGGCTGGACAAAGTCGAGGTTGTTCAAGTTGAGGTGATTCCTCAATGTGAAGCCCCTCTGCCTCAGGGCTGCTGCTTCTCCACCTAGGCCTGATCTCAATTATGCGCCAGCGTCGGACTCCCTCTGCGTAAGACAGGATTTGTAGAATCGTCATCAGTCAGACAGAACCATCATTCATTATTAGAGAACGGAACAGGCACCACGAATCTCACAGAACCAGGTGGAAGAAGATGGTCATTTGGGTTAGTTTACAAAGGTAATTCATCTCCATTGGAAGAAGAAATGCTACATGCACAACAATAACAGCAGCAGCAGCAGCAGCAACAACAACAGATTGCTCGGCAAAGGAAGAACATGAGATTGTAAGTAGATTGCCCTTGGCATGAGGTCTGGTCGCAGTCCTTTGAAACACTTCTCCTTGCATACTTGTCCAACAGTCATACCTTGGGCAATGTGGCCTTCTAAGCTGGCACTGAGGGACATGAACTGAACTTCCTTCGCACATATTAGGAATGCAATAAGAAAACCCTGACAGGGTTTTTGCACCAGCAGCATAGAGACTGACCATCAACTGGCTCTTGCTCTGGCTCTGGTGCTGGTGCTGGTGCTGGTGCTGGTGCTGGTGCTGGTGCTGGTGCTGGTATTGGTACTGGAACTGGAACTGGAACTGGAGCAGGAAGAGTACTCACTTCCTGCACCTGCTGCAAGCCTCTCTCTCTTACAAGGCTTAAGAGAGAATCCTGGGCTTGAAGGAGTCGCTCATCGACATAATTGCTGGACAAGGTGGCACTGGGGCCTGTTGGGGGGCGGTCGTGTGGGTGACAGCAGCCGCAGCAGCTTTCCTCTGCCTTTCATCACCCAGAAATTTATGGGAAAGGTTGATGCAGGAGTGCATGTGCATCAGTTCATCCAGTTGTGTAATTACTGATGCAGCAGCTTGGAAAAGGTCCAAGCCTACCGTCCAGAAATCAGCTCCAGTAAATTGAGTTGTGAGAAGGCTGGCCACTCTGGAGACTGTGGCGTACATCTATAACCCGCAAGACAAACCCAGAGTTCTCAAATTGTCAAAACATACATACATATATATATATATATATACACACACATACACATATATACAAGCCCTCTAGAGTACCAAAATAGAGGCAACGAATACAGTAAAATTTCATTGCCCACTGTTGAGCAGCAGCTTTGCAGCCCAATCTGTCGGTGAAGATTATGAAGACAATCAGGTAGCAGTTTACTCCTGCTCTCAAGTCTGACTTGATGTGTGACCTAAATTGTCAAACATATACAAGCTATCTAGAGCACCAGAATTAGTTGCAATGGACACAGCAGAATTTCGTGGCCCCCACTGTTGAGCAACAGCATTGCAGCCCAATCTGTAGGTGAACTTTATGAAGACAATCAAGGAGCAGTTCACTCCGGCTATCAAGGCTGATAGTTTGTATGACCTACGGTATTCTATTGCCAATCAAATTGACGGTAGTTTTGTGGTCTAGGCAACTTTTGTGGCCCTCTTGTCGATCAGAAAAGTTGGTCAGAAGTGAATGTAAGATTCAACTTCCTGTCATGGACGACCATGGAGAAAAAAATACACTTTGTGGAGACACACTGGGCTCTTGAGACACGAATCACCCTTGAACCAATTTGTCAGTTGTTGGTGACCTTCAGTGCAGGGTAAGGACAAATCTGTCAGAAGGTAATGGGTATAATCAAGACTCAGAAAAGAGCATGAAGAAGAACTTAATAACTTTCCTGCTCTCATACCTTCCTGTTGAAATACCATCCACCATTATCAGATTATCAAACTCACACCTTAGTCAACAATGTTCTCTGCATATTATACGTTTCCTATGACCTTTCTCCCAGTTACTCTTATGGAGGCACATGAACCAGCATGGTGTTTGAAGTTTGTACCCGGCAGGATGTGTGTTTTTAAGTGCTCTATCAATGGATTATACCAACCTCTTTGGACGCCTTTGTACCTATGACACACAGGCTCGAGACTATACAAAATTCATAATGCCACTACAACATGCATCACGACGTGACTGTACAAATTCTACAGCAATTAATCCATGCCCAATCACCTGAGGCATGCCATCTCTTCTACCAGAAACTCTTTCTTGTGAAAAAAAAAGCCAGCAGGAATCTCTTCTCGGTCTATAAAAATGAAATTTGAAAGTGGACGGTTTCATAAGTTATTACAATCAATAATCAAGCCACAACCTCACCTGGCGTTGCTCTGAGCGTGAAGCAGACGAGTACCGATCTCGTATGAGTGATGTGAGGATTGCAACTCCAAGCTTGAACGTTTGCTTAGAGAGAATTTTAACTTGAAGCTCGGCCAAGTGTCTTTGAATTGAGATCCCTCCTCTACCATATGCCACCTCCCTCCGACCAGCTCTCATCATAATGCTTGTCTGGCGTATGAGTTCATTCTCTCAATGTGAGGGTTATCTGTCCGACTCAAAACCTCCTGACTTCTTCCTTCTAATCCAAAAGGCAAACTGCCTTAGGTTTAGGTCCCAATGCTTTCTGTCAGGCCTGCCATGCCAAGACCCAATTAAGTGATTACCGATTTATTCCTGCACCCCAGAAATGCACATGTCTATGGAACTAAGTTACTTGACTTCTGCAGAAACGAGTTTCAGCATCTACAAACCTCAATGAACTAAAAATCCTAAATCGTCCAGAGTATACTGAAGGCTTCAGATATATACCGTGTCAAGAGATTTCGGTCAGATCCCATGACTCTCCATCAATGGTGCAATCGACAGTGAAGCTAAAGATCTCCTTACATGTATACAATCATACAATGCATCCCCAACAACGGCAATTTTTTGCAGCCTGGCATCTCCTCATGCCAACAACCGCGTTCTCCCTGACGCCAGGCCAGCACCGCTTCAAAGACAACAAAGAGGTGCCTGGGAGCAAGACGGTATGACGAAAGTGTGCGTGCGCGTCTGCATGCATCTTAACTTACTTTGGGCCCATGAAATACTACTCAGAAATTTTAGATACACGTTTGGGCTGACATTAAGCTTATAACCTAACGTGCAGAAATCAAATAAGTATCCATTGGTTAAGAGTGGAGGAAGCGACCACAAGGGTAAACCTAACGGCCATCACACCAACCTCCGGCCCATCCTATATTCTGACCCATTGATATACAGTGTCTCTGAATATACCTTGCCACCCCTCTTGATAAGAAAGCGAATAACTTGTACTTTCCGCCAGCGTCAGTCTCTCGTTACAGGAATAACAGATCGAAGTGCAAGGACATAAATACATCCGGATTCAATTCTCTGTAGCAAATAATGTACACAATCAACTCAGAGCTGGGTTGTTATTCCGGACAAGGAACAGACACTACCAACAATTGCTACTACTTTGACGGTTATCTTGACGTACAGTTACACTCATAAAGTTCAGTCACCATCAGATAGGTTTCTCCGAAGACATGAATCAGTCAGTTCCTAAGTGGATTTGTAAACCCTTACCATTCCAAAATGTTACTGGAAACCTAATACTTCACTTCCTGCACCAAATAAGATATTCTTCTCACATTTACCAATTGTTTCGAATGAATGCATCTTGGAAAGACTTCAATTGTCACAGGAAGAGGTCACCGGAGTGTCAAAGGATTTCCTTTGGACCACGAGAACAAAATCCTAGGCAAAGCTCAAGGCTCTTCCGGTCCTGAATTGCATGAATTCCTGCCCAAGAAAAAAGTATGGCAGTGGCCCAACACACTTTAAGGGCTACACAGTAGAGCCTTGCATAAATTTTCTCTGCTGTGAAGGCATACAACAGGTTATCAAACTTAAGTTAGTCAGACCATGTCAACAACAAACAGGGGGAGTAGCCGGCCTTACCACTCCACTTTACCAACTTATTCACTCCTCTGCTTTCTCCTTATGTTTAGCGATATAAGCATGAGATTTGACGATCTGGGGCATAAGTTACAATCTTCATGTTTATGTCAACAGTGCGCAGAGCAATTCGTGACGGGAAGAGTTGAGCCTTGAGCTTTGCCTAAGATTTGTTCCCGTGGTACAAAGGAATTCCAAGATGAACTTCTAACCAACTGGTACATGTGAGAAGAATACCCTACCTACTAACAACAATAGATTACAGATAGCAAAAGCTACAAAAGAAATATGTGATATAGACTGTATAAGTAAAGTTATCCTTCCTCCTCCACATAGGAATAAAAAATCCCACAGCACTGAACTCACAACAAGAATAGTACATACATACCAACCTCTCCAGAGAAAAGCATAACTCTGCAGCGACAGCGTCTAAAGAATACAGAGATTTGAAATCACAAAGTTGAGCGTTTTGAAAAAGCCTTGGTTCAAGATGAAGTTGGTGGCCACAAGTGAAATGTACTAATTTGTGATAGAGCAGGTATAGATTTCATCAGAATACAGGAAATCTCCAAGACAGAGTGTTAAGGTGCCATAATAGGACCACACCATAGTGGTGAATTGAAGAGTAGCAAGCCCAAGTATTTGTACCCGAAGTCATCACAATCATCCATGCAGCATTAGAAAGAGAGCAAACATGTCAAGACAACTCAGGCTCCAGGGTCACAGCTACACAAATACTGCAGAATATCTTACTAACAACATCATCCATCAGGTCTCTCAAGCACATGGTTCGAAGAATTTCTGTGTCCATTTTGCTAAATAGTCTCAACCAGTTGGAATTCCACAGAGCTGGTGAGGGGAACCCTTTGGTTCATATAAAAGTACACTTCTAGTTTTATTTATTTGCCCCAACGGGACAAGATGAGAAGGCCAACAACTGAGAAGCACAGAGATGCAAAAGACGCCACCACTATCATAAATGCAAACAACTGATTTGGCAACTTCAGAACTTCCTGTGTTTTCTTCAGAAATCTATCAATAAGTGGCGCAAGAGCTGCTGCACCTGCTACACGCAATGGCCTTGTCACATTGTTCCCAGTCCACATCAGTACGACGATCTGAAGACACAACATTAGAATGAGACCACATTGTGCCAAAGCTTGTCCACACAAAATAATACCCCTTCCCCAGATCTCACTAAAAGATAATCTTAGAAGAAATAATTATCCTGGCAAAAAGAAAACCGTCCCAAAGAAGGACCACCTATCTATCTGCCACTTTGCAAAAGAGGCAAGTATCACCTCCATAACAAGGCTTAGAGAGTTTTTTTCTCTCAAATGACGGTCTGGCCAGAGGTTAGATCTCAGATTGATGTGAATGCAAGAACAATTGAGAGACTAGAGGAGAATAGCTTACCCCGAGCAAGGCCTTGAGGTTTGCAGCAGGATTTTGTCCAGTGCTTTTTTCATACCCCAGAAAAGCTAGAACAAAGAAACTGGTGTACGTCACTCCATCAAAAAGGCCATAGGCCAGCACAGCTGCCAAACCCAATTTTGCAACTTGTGCACGCATTTCTGCAGCATTTGTCTGCTCCACACCACATGTTCCATAAGAACCTCAACTTCTGAAGCGGTTACTGACAGCAATTCACCACGAATGTAGACCTGCAAGTTATAATGGTTTCATTTAATTTGCACCAAAGCCTTCACAACTTAGTGAAGAGTGCTGGATGGAGAGAGTAGAAGACAGATATTAGGTAAATTTAGGTGCACACACTCGCCCTTTAGAAAAAGCTAGTCAAGAAAGGGAAGAGCTAGCCAACCTGCCAATTCTTCCACACGGATGTCAAGCTCCTCCTTCGTTCCTGACCAAGTACATAAGGCACTATACCAGTGTCAATTCCAGGAAAGAAATTGTAACATCATAAGTACTAAACTTGTGATGCTATTATAATGAAGAACAGTTAGAGGCAACCGTAGGAGGTGACTGCTTTGTGTTCGGAGCAGAACAATTGACTACTCATTACATTGAAAGCAGAAACATCATAAAGTGACAACCCAAGTTTCTTCAATATGGTAGTGGAAATCGAAGTCCGACTATAATGCCCACTACAGCAACTTGGGCGTTTTTATAAATTGTCAGATTGGAGTAGGGCCGGTGCTAACTTACGTATCGCATTGTTCTTCTACCGCCACCCTAGAATCTCCATTTCAAACCCAAAGCAGAACAACACAAATAACTCTCTGCCCCTCATTATAGGATGCTTAGCCTGGATAACAGAGTTGACAAATGTTGCCAAATTACTGAAAAAGCATGTCCTAATAATCTCCTCCTGCGATGATGCTATTATGATGAAGAAGAAACGCCAGTTAGAGGCAACCTTAAAGTTGTCTACTTTGTGTTCGGAGCAGAACAATGCTGCTGATTCTCTTCAAATTGAAAGCAGAAACATCATAAGTGACAATCTAACTTTCTACAATATGCTAGTGGAACTCGAAGACGTAGAAAAAAATGACCACCGACTGGTATCAACTAGTATGCGAAAACTACAACTTGGGCGATTTTTTTATAGTTGCCAAAATTAATTGGAGTAGAACCGACGTTGCTAACTTCCACATCCCAACATTGTTCTACCCTCACACCCTAGACTCAGCTCCATTTCAAACCAAAAGAAGAACAACATAACTACTCTCTGCCCCTCATTCCAGGATGCTTGACCTGGAGATAACAGAATTGGCAAATTTTGCCACTTCCGGGACGGCAAATTGCGCGTTTTTATGATTGCCAGATTGGAGTAGAGCCGACGTTGCTAACTTACACATCCTAACATTGCTCTACCCTCACACCCTAAACTCAGCTCCATTTCAAACCAAAAGAACAACATCAACAAAACTCTCTGCCCTTCATTCCAGGATGTTTGGCCTGGAGATTACAGAGTTGATTAATGTTGCCGCTACTAGGAAGGCAAATTGGGCGTTTTCATGATTGGTAGATTGGAGTAGGGTGGGTATTAACTTGCCCATTCCCATTGTTCTTCTACCCCCACACCCCAGAATCTCCATTTCCAAACCCAAAGGAGAAGAACAACAACACAAACAACTCTCTCTGCCCCTCATTCCAGGATGCTTGGCCACATGTTGACAGAATGTTGCCTGCTAGTGGGGGAAAGGCAGCTCACCTCTGTCTCCTTGGGTGTAGATTCCGAAGCCCCGGAACTGTCTGGCTCCAAAGGCATGTCCGCCCCAGCAGCAGCGGAGGTGCACGGACATGGCTGCCCCCACCTACTACCTCCATCGTCAATCCTATTGTGTCCCAAACTCACCATTGCACACGCTCTCCTAGTTGGCAGCCTAATACCTCTCTGCCAAATCTGCGAGCCATAGGAGGGGAGGGAGCATTGCGAGAGTACACGATGAGAAATCCTTCGTCGAAAAGACGACGACAGCACCGCCAATCCCCCACCCTGCAGCCTCGACACTTGACCGCAGCTCAAAGCCATCATCGCGATCACAATCGGCTTCAGCACACCCGCCTGTGCTCGGAATTCAAAAACATGCCAATCCTTTAAAAACTGCCAAGAAACTCTTGGGGTTGCCACCAAATTTGCAAGTTGGAGTTGAGAGCTCCGGCGAGCTTTCGGGAGTTTGATGATGCTTACTTGAAGTTGACAAGGTTTCAACTAAAGTCAGGAACAATTGAGAGCTTCGCCTTCGAATCTTGGAGCAAAGTGCAAAAAGTGGCCATCTCAAATTAGTGAGGTATCAAAGGGAGAGTGATGCTAAGGTAGATGGGTCTTAAATGGTTGCTTTTGTCCGACTAGCCACTTCTCCGAGGATATGAAACATGCGATTAGATCGAGTTGGTTAGCAAATCCAAATCAAGTCCTTCGCCACTTTCCTCATGATCCTCGGAACTCACATGAATATCTTATTCATTGTCGAAGTGAAGTTTCTTGTGCTCATAAACTGGTCATATAGGTCTCTCAATTATGTTGACTATTGAGCCCAGAATGGTTATTATATTTTGAGCATGTGGTCCAATTTTTTTCAAACAAATTTTTTTTGGTACATGTTTTTGGAACTACACCTAACAAGATATATAACACTTAAATATAGGTGTCCCATTTAGATAAGCAACTGAATCGAGGATGTCTACCTTACTTTGGTAAACAAAGAAGCATTGACCATGACAAGCCAAAGAATGCTCGAAAGCTCATTGGCTTGGGCCCACAAAAAGTGAGAGCTTGAGCTATGAACAATTCGTCGTAAGCTTAAGCTAGCTATCATGAACTTATGAGATGGCTTAGGGTTTTGACCGAAAGTACCCTACTAGTATGAAAAAGTGTAAAATCCTCATTATAGATATCCATATGGTATTTATATTAATATTAAAATATTAGAAATTGAAAAACTTTTAAAACTTTCAAAAAAAAATACCAGTCTAACATTGGTCAAGACATTATCCACAAGTTTTGTATTTTAATGTACGAGACTCCACTAGCATCAAGTTTTGATGATGCAAGTACACTAAATAGTCCTAATACTGTAGGCCACAGTAATTTTCTAGAACCATGCTAATTTTTAATGAGAATTGATTTGGGCCACATTAATTTTCAACCCACGCTAGTAGAAAATTGGCATGGGCCACAATAATTGTTTTTCTAAAAAATTAGTGTGGGTGGTTATTTTATTTTTGGTGCTACTTTTGTCCTATAACTAATAATCAATGTACTAGTCAAAAGCTCTATGAAGACTTGGGGGAAGACCTAGGGTCTTGGACCCATGTTACTTCCACCTTGATTGTGGCCCACACTAAATATTTCCACACTAACAAGGCGCAAGCATGGTCAAGTACACAACTCCATTACCCTACATAGGTTTAAGTGAAAGTAATTCAAAACTATGTACTTAACTTTGAATTTTGTGAAGGAAAAAATTATAAACATTTGAAAAATACATTCATCTACAAAGCCAAGCAATTTACGTTGACAATTTTTTTTTAAAGAAAAGTTTATATATTTTAGAAGATGGTGCAAGTAGTGTGCAAGTAGGTTTATTAAACACGTAATCGTATGAAAGATGATAAAATAAAATTAGATTTATTTTTTTCTACACATTTTTAAAATAGTGCTCTCAAGTTTATAATGAATTCAAGGAATATGAAAAAAAATCCAACTTTTAAATATTTAAGGTCATGAAATCCTTGTCCAAAACCAGATTCAGTCATTTCCTTTTGAGCAATATTGTTAATGATGAATTTTGAAGACCTCATCTTGATATCCTATATTTGAGTACCTAACACAACAATAAAGGGTGCCATGGAAAAAAAATCCAATTTAAACAAAACTTTGCTACTACTTTTAAGCGTTTGACCAAAAAAATTATGGTTTTAATATACCAGAGCATTTTTCCCATATACCTGACTATGCTTGCTCCCAATAAAATTATTTGGTTTAGTTACCATATTGTTGTGATTTCACTGAAGAAATTGAGACATGTCCAAAATTAGTGCAACCCAGTTGAGGTCCAAGAAATGACATTGAAACATCTACTTAATTTTAGTGTTTCAAGTCATTGTGGAAGTAGGCCAATTCAATAATCACCTAATGTACCTACAAACATTAGCAACACCATTCAACTCGTCTCTTAGCAAACAAATGAGACATAAAATGAGCCGTAACTTCATGATTAACAATTAAAACAAAACAAACTGCAGTTCTCATATAACTTATCCCCAGTTCACCATCTGCCTTTGTATTCTGATTGTACATTTTCCACTTGCAATTGCCAGCTTGAACCTCCAATCATACATGTTCCACAAAAACTCACCAAGTTACAGGAGAGTTTTAATCGCAATTCCCGACTTTTAAGACATTCCTTCACAATTCAGGGAAGAGGTCTGAAGTTTCAACTGATTGTAGATTCATTATGATGATACACGAGAATGTAGCTGATGATTTCCAAAGCTAGGGAAATTATCGTATACAAGCGTACCTCTCATTTCGTACAACAGAAAAGCCCAAAATAATATGGAGCCCGGAGGTTAGTTTTTTTAGTTGATTTGACAACGAAATTAGCAGGAGAGACCTCGAATTAGTTTACTCAAGATCATTTGAGACGAATCGACACCAAACTTACAGGAGGTCAGATCTTTATGTTGGATGGATGTCAGGTACGCATAATACCCTCTCTTTCTATGATTTCTTAATAAGCACAAAATTGCAAACTCGGAAAAATTTGCGTAAAGCCATGTTGAAAAGTAATAAAATGACAATTTATTAAATAATTTGTCTCCTGATCCAGTCTTTATTAGGTCACTGGAGTTCTTTGCTGAGTTGCTTTTCCTCTTGCACGATGAGATCGTCATCTATGTGCCTGGATTTCTTCATAATTTATGGCAGCTTGAACCATCGTATCCTTCCATCATCCATCCTTTAGTCTTGATGGACCTTCTCATCTTGTGTCAATGGACCTGCAGTGGCAAATAGGTCTGGAACAAGGTTAGATGAAGTGGTGAAATTTGATCACAAGCATAGTGTAAGGCAGACGTGGCCAAATTCGGTTACTTATCTTAATGGGATTTGAGTGGTATGTAGTTAGGTGTAGCTCTAAGAACATATACCAAAAAGACATGTGTTTAAAGAGACTAGACTGCCTACTCAAAGAAAGATAACCATTCTAAACTCAATAGTCAACATGATTGGGGGGACCTATATGACCACTTTATGAGCACAAGAACCTTTACTTTGATAATGAGTAAGATACTCATAAGAGCTTTGAAAATCATGAGGAAAATGGCTACTCCTCGATTTGGAGTTCTTAACCATCTCATACTAATCACATGTTTCATATCCTAAGAGAAGTGGGCTAGTCAAAAAATGTAACCATTTAAGACCCATCTACCTTAACTGGATCTCAGAAATGGCAAATTCGATATTTTACAAGGAACACACAGCAACGTACCAATGTTCTCGCTCAAGAAATCTGGTCCTAAGAAGACCGGCCTTGGATCTGGATCGCTAATGATTCCACCTCCATTTGGGGAAGGATTCATGTTAAGGACAAAGAGAGTCCTGCATGCCAAATTTGAGAAAACAGAGAAATGCATGATCGAATGAGAAGGGCATCATGAGATACGTGTAAAATAACTTTACGCTAGACTACATTGAACCCTCGCACGGAAATAATAATCTGCAAGAACTGGTGAAGATTTTACCAATTAATATGAGGTCCACCACGTTAATAAAAACGAATTACTACTCAACTCTACACTTATACATTATATAATTGGAAATATCAAGAAATCAAGTATATTGCTGTAAAGTAGGCTACTTACCTTCTGTTTGAAACTGTCCTCCATTCGAAGTTGAGCAACTTGACAATGGAGCCTTTTACAAACAATCCAGTCTTGGCTTTCTGGTTCAATTGAAGTGTTCCCAAGAATGATTGCTGCACGTGTTCACCATCTGACAGGATCATCCGAAACTGCTCGCGTGAAATCCCCACAACAGATATGTTACGAATATCCACAATCTGCAGGTTCAAATTAATCAATCAAGAGTGTGCAGGGGGATTGCTCATGATCGGGATGGCTATCTATATATATATATATCATGCGCAATGATCCAATCCGACCCTGAGGAGATTAAAATTTTGAAACATTGCCTGAACTTTAGAGGTAGTTCTGCAGCAGGTAGTCCATGTCATATGTAGAAGGGAAGATACCATAAGTTAACCTGAGTTCTTGAATTATTGAAAGTGGTTCCACCTTCGACTTTTGCACAAAATTGATGCAATTTCTCTTAAACTGGAGACAAAGCTACGAGCGGGGAGATCCAACCGCTAGTTACAGATGGGCCAGTCGAATTGGTGAAATAACCGGCTCAAGTTCAAGACTTCAGGCAAATCGCCGATAATTTTAGAGGAATCTGTAGAATATGGCAGTGTGCTAAAGAACCTTGAGAGTCCAGAATATGCAAAAATAACAAATTGCAGATTTGTCATCACATGTGGGCACGCAGAACAGTCTTGCATTCATAAGCCGGACATTTTCTGGACCTTTCAAATCCTCGTGGGACTTCTATCTGAAGTGCCTGTAAGATAACGTTCATCGGCAATAATTCTTCTCCAAATGTAAGAAACGGCCGGGAAGTTGATATCTAACAGCAATAAGGCCACCCGGCCCATCTCCAACCTCCACCCCAACCTCAACATCTGTTGGGGGCTGGGCTTTTGGGCTTTTGAGGTTGTTTTCAGGTTAGGGTGGGAATATCTTCGACCTCAACCTAACCTATTTTGTGATGCAGTATTGAGATATAATTGGGGTAATGTGGTCGGGGTTAAGGTTGGGGTTGGGTGGTCCTGCTGTAATAAAATAGTGTAGGGTTCAAGGTGATCAAATCATCAAGTGCGAAATTGACCTACAATGTACATATGCACGAGATCAAACCTGAAGCGTAGGCTGAAGATAAGGGCTGGAGACGACATTGATGGCCACCAAAGCGTCAGTAGAGAGCCTGATCCCAAATATAGTGTGGTTTTCTTCAATATATTCCTCCCAATTATACCGGTCATCAAAGTCCAGCCTCCTGAATTTCGCCTCTTCCCAATCACTTTCTGACCACTCTCCTCCAAAGGGCCAAATCCCATACTCCAGACAGTCCAGCCCAATGATTCGGAAACCCCAAACTAGAACCTCCAACTCATGAATCCTTATGAGTCTGCATATTGATCAGCCAGTGAAAAAGAAACTGAAAAATTATAGAGTAATCAGTGAGTGGATAGATCATGGGAAATATGGTCACGCATCCACACATGATGAATCAGTAATGTCGATGCTGAAATAGATTCAAACTCCCGGCGGGGTATATATGCAGATATCTCCTGAATCACTATGCTCGAATAATGATGAATTCAAACAAAGCTTATAATAATGCATATATATGCACAAGAGTACTAATTCTGGATCGAGCATGCTGCAGTGATTTGGTTCTCGATGATGGAATAATAGTGAGTGTAAAATGAACATTCAATAACTAATATATCGATGATTGGCGTCATTAATTACCACCTGTACTTCTTCTCAATATGGGAGTGCATAGAGTGCTGATAGATCTTCACGATTGAACCCCTTGGAATTGGATTGCACTGAAATTTTTTATAGAGTTCAGGTGCAAGCACTGCATGCTCAAGGTCATAGCCATCACTGAGTATTACTCTGACTTGGCGGCCCTTGCTGTAAATTTTAAATATCTGCAGAAGTTATGAAGTCAATATTTGTCAGTTTGTTAGTGCGAATAATTAGCTGGAGCAATGAGAATCAATTTAGGATGGCGATCACCGAATGACCCACCACCTGTGCATATTGCAGCTATTTATGAGTTCCCTGTTGCGAGCTACCAGGTAATCAGTGAGCTGTATATAAATATATATATATATATATATATATAAATGAAGCTTATATATCCACATCAATATCTCTTGACATTTTGAGCCGCTTAATATAGAAATTTTATCATATATAGGCTTGGTGGTTCAGATACTTTTGGAACTAATTCATGCGGGAAAAACCAAGGCATGATGAGCACTAGAAGAATGCAATTACTTAGAGATGCTGATCTGCGAGTCGTAGTCAATCTGCCATTAGAGCGTTCTAAACGAGATTAACTAAATTGAATTCTGTCAGTGGAGATATTAAATAGTCCACTGACAGAATTGACTGCGATGATGCTCAAGGAAGGAATTTGTAGCGAAAGGAGAGAACACATGCGTAATTTTGGAAGACAAGCTGCGATGGATGAAGACAACGAATAAGAATAACCAGAGAGAAGAATATCATCAACAATATCAAGCACACATCCCCTGATATCAGATCATAGGTTAATCTTGCTATTAAGCAATACCATACGCACTTAAGGCAATTAAGCTAGCGGCCTTGAATGGACACTTTCAGCTCTGCACACACTTCTTGTAGTATGCATAACACGCGATTAGTGAGAGATGATTGCCAATTCCAAGTCATGGTGGACCTCCGTAGCCATTTTCCTCTCGTAATTCTTGAACACATTCGGACTCTCTAGTTGTATAAAGATCTTATTCATTTGTTAAGTGAACTTTTTCGTGCTCAATTATGTTGACTCTCGAGCCTAGAATGGTTGACAAATGCTGAGCTCGTATAAGACCAAACTCTTTTGAACAAATATCTATCTGGCATGTCCATTCTTAGATACAGACCTAACCTCACACCACTCAACTACAGGTGTCTGATCATGAAAAGTGTTATAATGTTGCCCCAGAAGAATCATTCAAGTCTAACTTATAGAATTCCACGCTACATTCACGCTGCTAGTTATACCTATCATTGTTGGATAAGTACTTATACGCAGGCACAAGGCAATGTGGAAAAGGCGTTGATATACTTCGACTTCTCCTTCCCGTAGTACGAAAATCAAATCAATCTGTGAAACTCATGAAGAGTATTAATAATCATGAAATATTGCGTAGAATTCATGTTGAGTGACCGTTCTTGACGATGCCGCGACGGTTATGACCTGGATGCAAATTGCAAAGATGATGATGATCACCTGAAAGACCGGGTAGGCGTCCGGCTTCGGTTTGAAAATCGGGCAGACAAATCCTAACAAGGGCGTCAAAGTATTGTTCCTCATGTGCGTGTCTTCTTCGTCTTCTTCTTCCAGTTGCTTCATCTCAAAGAAGCTCAGCTCCGCAGGCTCCATTGCGGACAATAACTTGCGCAGATCAGAGAGCAGATCAGAGAGCAACTCTTGAGCAGTAGACTCATCGCAACAAACCACGCGCAGCAGAAACTCCGCCTGCCATGAGCATTTGGAGTTTTGGATGAAAACGACGATGTCTGGATGAATGTTCTGGTCCGACCATCATCCTCGTATTCATCCATCTCCCAGCGACTGACTATACTAAACATTGTAGTTAGTGTCATACGGTGTTATATGTCAATGCAGTACTTTCTTAATGACATTTCTTCTTAATCGGCTTATGATTATCATTGTCATGTATGATTGATATTTGGATGAAATTTACGAATGCCAATTAGTGAATAAAAGGTTTGGTATATTCTGCATCCTAAGAATATAAAAATGAAGTATTGTCATGGGTGAGTGAAATTTGGATGAGAAATCACTTAGTAGATGACAATCAATTGCAACAATGTAAATTTCATGATGCCCAAAAAAATTCACACGGATTGATAAATAGTGTTAGGTTTGCATTTGGTGACACTACACAGGCGGTTTACAATTGATATTGAGCAAGACAAATAGAATTGGTGACACTAAATACAATGTTTAGTGTAGATAATGAACGAAGGTGGTTATTGATCATGACCAATTAGCTCATGGAAAGAATCTAGAGAATATGGATGATAGTGTGTGCCTTCATGGATGAGGAATTGTGACAAGATATGACAACCCTCTTGAACTTGGGTGAAACATAACCAATGAGAGGAGGATGAATGACGAGCCACAGAAGCAGCTCCTCCATCTACTTCAAGCTGGTTATAGGCCATAATTGATCAACTCGTGGAAGGGGAATATGGATGATAAATGTGCCTTCGTGGGTGAAAATTGCAACAAGTTTTTGGCAAACCTCCTACTCTTGGATTAAATATCTATTATGGACTAGATAACCAATGAGAGGAGAGTGGATGACGAGTCACAGGAGTGACTCGTCATCCACCGACTCAAGCTAGTTATCAACCATAACCAATCAACTCTTGGACACCATTTGGAGATTGCACATCATATTGTATCTCCATGGATGAAAACTTGTGGCAGAGTCTAGTGACCTTTTTGCTCTTGGATGAGCATTCGGTTACGGAATTATCGCATTCGAACTTACCTCACAATCATCCAACATAAAAGCCCTTAAATAGTATGCATCCCAGAGGTGAATTCTTTACTTGATTAGACACTGGAAATAGCTACAAAGACCTCGAATCAATCTAGCCCAAGTCATTTGAGATAATCGACCACAAACATGTAAGGAGATCACGTTTTTCATATTGGATGAATGAGAGATATGTTGGATTGCGGTAATTCCCCCTCGTCATAATAATCGTATTGTAACTTGTGGGCTTTGATAATAGCTTCTTCGGAAAGTAAGTCATTTTATTCAGCACAAGGAATGCAAGCCAATAAGGAAAGTGGACCTAATTTTTTATGCATATGACACGGTCACTTATATTTGAGTGGTGTGTGGTTAGGTGTGGATCTAAGAACAAACACCAAAAAGATATGTATTTGAAAAAGATTGAACTATGTACACAAAATAATGTTAGGCATTCAAGGTTCAAAAGTCAACATAGTTGGGGAGACTTATATGATCACTTTATAAGAAAAAGAATGCTCACTTTGGCAATGATTTAAGATATAATAATGAGCTCCAAAATTAATGAGGAAAAAGAGTACAAACATGAATTGGATTTGCTAATAATCTTGCACTAATTGTATGTTTCATATCATATGAGAAGTGAGTGCTAAAAGTGTGTATTTACAACCCACTTCCCATAGTAACAGTGCTTGTGATTGTTAGAACCTGTATTCAATTCATTTGCTTGGGGACAAGTTATTTGGAAAGTTAGGTGGTGTATGTTGAATAGACTTTTATGGTTGTGCACAATTGGATTTAGGAATCAAATATTCATAAACAAGTGTGACAACAACTACACAACATATGGCATTTAGTGTCATATGGTATTTTATGTCACTATGGTAACTTTTTGGATGACACTTTGTATGAATAAGTGAACAAATACGGTCATGGATGATGGATGAGTTCATCCATCGGCCAAAACCCTACCTTCACTTGTCAACAACTTGTGATGAAATGTTGTCATGGATGATTGAAATTTGGATGGAAAAACCACCAGGTAAGTGAGAGTAATTGCAACCTTGTAAATCTATAATCCCCCCAAAAAAATTACAAGGAATGACAAATAATGTTGGGTTAATCTTTAGTGTTGGTGACATTACACCACGGTTTACAATTAGTATTGAGCAAGACAATTAGAACCAGTGACACTAAGTATCATATTTTTTGTACCTTGAAGATTTTCAATACAGCAGAAGGATTGTAAGGAAAGAAAATCCCTCGAAGTGCATGAGCACCAACACAGGATTTATGAACCCTCATGAAGCCATCACAAGCACTGTAAGGTCTGCAAAGCTATCGTTACAATTTGTTTATTTGATAATTTGGCCTAAGTTAAGTCTTTGTATTCATCATACTTTGTTGGAACCTCCATGTTCAGTTCATCTGCTTGGTGAAGAGTTCTCTGGAAGGTTAGGTTTTTCTAATTGTGTGCAGTTGGATTCAAGAATCAAAGATACTTAAACAAGTGTGGTAGCATTGCATTGACGAAATGGTTGACTGAGGTGAGAGCAGAATGGTTTCAAATCGACGACTTCAACATAAAATTTGGTTCCATCTTGAACACAATAACATCATCATCATCATGTTTGCAGTCTTGGACATGGGTATCTACAGTCAGCGCTCTGCCAATGACATATCTACCCATGGATACTGGATATTTGATGAATGACACATATAAATTCAAGTTCTCATATAGTTAACAAAACAAAACCATCTGCAATTGTCATATATCCCGAGTTCATCTGTGTTTGTATTCTGATTTGTAAAAGTTCTACTTTGGAGTTGCATGATGTAACATCCAGTCATTCTTGTGGTCCGACATCCCACAAGAATATACCCAGCCACAACAAGTAACAGGGTCCCCATCAGAAAAAACAGACACAAAGACACATATGCAACCTCTTCTACCCTCACACAGTGTTACAGATGATTCATATCTTCAAGTGAATGCAGTCAGCCAAGCCGCCAAAATTAAAGACGACCCTTGCTGTGTGGAGGGGACTGGGGCGAGATGTCGAACGAACTTGGTCACAACCAAAGGTCGGGCCTGTGATCGGCTCATCCTGCCCTGGTCCTCCTCACACTTCCCTGGACAATCCCGGCATGCCAATTTGAAATGAGTCAAGTTTCCTGAAAAGCATAAGGAATTTAACAAATGTTCCTTCCCAAAACCCTTCTCCTAGTATATGCACAAAGGACCTCTCAATGTTGTTGGGCAGCATCGAGAAACTCTTTTGCACGAGGGTCAACTGCATCATGAAGCTCCTCTGGGCTCAACACTTCCACAAGCTTCCCTGCAATGACCACACACACCAAGTCACAAAGTCGCCGGACTTGATCAAGGCTATGTGAGACCATGATCACAGTTAGTCCTCGCGTTCTTTTCAGCTGCAGCACTGTATCTTCTATGTGGCGTGTTGAAATAGGGTCCAGAGCACTTGTTGGTTCGTCAAGAAGAAGGACCTGTTCACCAATTCATAAGAGGGTCAGAAAGAGAGTGTACAAAACTAAGTGCCCATGTCTGATCTTTTAGACCTTGAAAGATGGAAGTAAATCTTACTCTAGTAGGCAGGTTACCATTAATCCTTGCCTCTCAAGGCAGAATATACATGCAAAAGTTGACATTCTCTGGAGTATTTATGGTCAGAATGTCAATCTTATCCATGATTCAGAATGCAAAAACTGTTGAGGCTTATATCAACATCTCAAACAGAATGCACATATAGGTTAATAATGATGCCAAAGGACAAACCTCAGGCTCGTTCGCAAGTGTGCGTGCCAAAGCAACCCGCTGCGCTTGTCCAACAGAGAGACCAACAACAGACTTCTTGGCAAACGACACGTCGAGATCTGCAAAAGCAAGTAGGCCTTCAACAGCAGCTTCTGACAGATTCTTTCCTTGCAGGCTTGGACCATATCGGACATTATCACCCACAGTGCCTGCAAACACCAAACCATTGAGTACATGTATCAATGCCATGACAGCCACTGCTGAATTTCAAAAAAAAAAATGTCAACCAATTACTGTTGTTCTAAACATCAATTTTAAAAATGAGATACATTCTACCTACAAGTAGTTACACTAGAGCAGACATCAACTCAGTATACAAAACCCATGAAGCAAGTGTGTTTTGAAGACTGTATACTACACTGCAGTCAAAAGAAGCGCCCTTCAGTATGGATACTAATTGGGTTCATATGTTGTCCACTCGCAATTCCCCTTCATACGGTCTGCCAAGGTATGTGATACTCTGCTTTTGCCGAGGATGCACAGATTCAGCATACTTGGAAAGACTAGTACAGATAATAACCAATATACACAAGGTCAGTCTCCTCCTTTGCCTGAAGACTCTCACATTTGAAAGATGGCGAGAACCAAAACAGTCTGACAATGTGATCTAATGGGAAAACAGTCTACAAACAAAAAGAAATATGCAACAGCAAGAAAGGGCAAGTGTGTGTTTGTCAGAAATTGCTCTTTGCCTGGATCCTCTTGAGTAAACATGTTGGTTTACAAGGAATTCAACCTGGCGCCTCTGAATGGCACCCATGTATTTTCTGAAGTTTCCGATGGTTCCTTCTTCACCCATAAGATACTGAAGTTCAACCTCGTGCACTTAGGGGCACTTGATACTAAAGTTTGAGGGACAGAGATCATTAAATTCTAAAATATCTCATTGGTGGAGAATGCCAAAACTGCATACTTCGCTTTACACTAGAGCTTGAGGGCCTAGCAGACCAAGGAGGTTTGAATGGATGCAAAACCCACGTGAAATCCTACATGGCATGCAATGATTGTAGTTTCATGGTCTACCGGATTTTGCTTCAAGCCCCACCTCAAACAAAATCACATGTTTCGTGTAGTTTTTCCTAGTCTTTAAGAAGGTCCCGAAATGCAATGGGGAGATGTACCATCAAAGAGCTGGGGAGTCTGGAACAACATCCCCACACGGCGGCGAGCTGCGAGAACATTGATCTTGGTGATGTCCACCCCATCGAGGTAGACAGAGTCCGCAGGGGGCTCCCACAACCGATTGAGGGAGCGCAACAGGGTTGACTTCCCGCTGCCGCTGGGGCCTATGATGCCCACAACCTGGCCTGACTGAACATTCATTGTAACTCCAGACAACAGGGGGACACCAGCGTCAGAGAATCTCTCCAGGTTTACAATGCTGATTTTCGCACCACTGCGCCTCTTGAGCGAATCTTTTGAGGAGAATTCTCGTTTTAGGTGCTCGGGTTCAGGAATGTTCAGCAAATGTTCCCTCACATCATCGTCCTCTGTCCCTGCTGAATGAAAGCACAAATTTCATCAGAATTAGCTGAGAAAGAGTTAAGGTTTGCAGGTGTTATCCGGTAGTATTTTCTTGTTCTCCATCTTCTATTGATAAATTCTAAGTCTTGAAAGTTGTGTTGCATTAGCAAATCTAAGATGAAACATGAACAAAAATCCGACCTCCCCTTATTTAGTTTTGGTGTTAGGCAGTGCATGTGTGTTGACTCCTTATATGGATACATATTTGCAACTCTGTATAAGAGGCAACAGAAACCCCTAAGCTTTCTTTCAGCCTCGACCTTCAGAAACAACACTAAAAGCCACAATTCACCATTCATCGTATTACGATCACCACTAGAAATCGAAATAAAAGATGACCAATTCCCTGTTGTGTGAGGGGCCTAACCCTCGGATCCAGACACAAAGATCTTCCACCAAGTGCAAAAACTCCCTTCTTGGATAAGGCAACACTACTACGACTGAAGCTAATGACTCAGAAAAGCGACCAAGGGATGCACACGGTACACTGTGACTTATGAGAAACGGCAGGAGCCATGGTGAGGATCCAGTCCAATGTACGCAAGGGGTACAACTGCACTACTAAATTGGCATTTGCACCTCTGTATAGGTTGCAACGGAAACCTCAAAGCTTACTTCTCCCCTCAATTTTCAGAAAGCAACCCCAAAGGTCATAATTCAACACTCGTCGTAATAGAATCACCACATTTATAAAAATCAAAAATCAAAATAAAGATGACCAATAAACAAGGAATCAATTGTTGTGCAAGAGGCATAACCCTCGGATCCAGACACAACAATCCTCCACCAAGTGTGTGAGCCTTCCTTCCTTCCTTCCTTCTTAGGTACGACAACACTACCACGAATGAACCTAGTGGTCGAGCAATGTGGTCGAGCAATGTGAGCACTGTGACTTTAACAGAAACGACAGGAGATTAGGTCCTGGCATCTCTAGCAGCTAGAAACTAACTAACATTTAAACCTCCGTATAAGTTGCAACGAAAACCTCAAAACCTCAGAGCTCTAATTCGGCCTCAAGCTTCAGAGATACAACCCTAAAGGCCATAATTCAACACTCGTCGCACTAGAATCACCACAAAAACATACAAAAACGTACAAAAGAAACGTGACCCATCCCCCGTTGTGCAAGAAGCCTAACCCTCGGATCCGAACACAAAACTCTCCACCAAGTGTCTGGATTTTCTTAAGCACGATAGAACTACACGAATGAAGCTAATGGTCGAGAATAGTGAGCAAGGGATGCACAGCGTAGACCTTGACTTGACCATGGCCAGGATCCAGTCCAATGTACGCAAAAGCTGTAACAACTGCACTATTAAATTGGCATTTGCACAGAGGCAACCCTAAAGGCCATAATTCAACACCCATCGTACTAGAATCACCATCGATTATATTATAAACGAAAAGTGACCAATTCATTCTTATGCAGTCCAGGCCTAGCTCTCGGATCGGGACACCAAACCCTCCCTCCCTCCCTCCCTCCCTCCCTCCTTAGGCACGACAGCACTACTACGGATGAAGTTAAATGGTCCAGAACGAGTGAGCAAGCGATGCAGAGTGTGAACGAGTGAGTTACCAGAAACGGCAGGCGCCATGACGGCGATCCGGTAGTCCAATGCAGCAGGCTCGGAGGGTGGCTAGTGAGTAGGAGGAGGTGGTGGAGAAGGAGAAGAAGGAGAAGAAGATGAAGGGACGTAAGCTCGTGAGGGGATGGCATAGCTTATGATAACTTAAAGGGTGAGAGGCTCTGCAATTGTTTTGTGTTCGAGGCGAGGGGAGGGGAGGGGAGTTGAGGTAGCGCCTCCCCGCTGCTCCTGCGACGTTCAGGCTGCGCGAGGTGCGATGCTGGGGAAGACGAAGAGGAAGCAGCCTGCCCCTGCCCGCCCCTGCCCGGTGCTGCCCGATGCTGCCCGGCCCTGCGCTGCCCGGCTCCGGTCGGGTCGGCCGCGCTGGATTGGGTCAATGCCAAGTGGCACTGGGGTATTGGATGCGACCCTCTCCTAGGCTGACCGACCCAAATGCCACGTGCGCACACCAGTTGATCACAGTCTAACCTCGTTAATACAACACCCTCGATAATTACCGACACATTCTTGCGCGACCACACTTTTTTAAGTCCAAAACTCCCTCTTTTATACGACCACGGCACTCGATAATGCGACATTTAGACTCTCCATGTTGTCGTTTTAAAGAGGGTCGTTTATTTTAAAATCCCTTTCGTCTTTGTCATGTACATCTGAAATACATCCATTTTCACTTGGGAACTACCTGGGACCTTCACTTACCATTGGGAACGTAATGAGAATTAGGGTTACCAATGCAGAATGGACGTGGTTAAGGCTAGCGCGGCCTCCTGCCTAGTATGTTGCGAAACGTCATGCATCATTGTTGCCTAGTTCCTTATTAGGGAACTCTTTATACTTTGGTGGTAACGAAATTATTAGTTTTCAAAAGTTGGTACTAGGGAATTTAGATAAGATGACAATTGCTAACTTGGGTAAGCAACACCAGAGATCTTTGGACTCATGTTTCAAAAGTTCTTGAGAATATTTGTATTTATTTGGAGTTATAAGTTATTATTTCACACCATCTACATTGCTTAAACTCGTTCTATATATTTTTATTTTTTAATTAAGCTCATATTACTTATGTTTTCATATTCCCTCGATAATACGACAACTTTACACCATTTGTCATATTAATGAGAACACGACACCTCGATAATACAACTTTTTTTGTGCTTCCCAAACGTGTCATGCTAAAGAGGAATTCATTACTTTCCATTTTCAGCACAGGAGCAGGCCTTTAGAAAGCTTCCGAATGGGGCAGTCAACAGGGAGAGCCGACCGCTCCACTAAATATTGGACTTAGTGTCGCTTACTACTTGGAATCACACTATATTTTAACTATGGATGTAAATCTATTATCAACTAGTAAATATTTTAATGTTTTGTAAAGTCCAAACAGTCACTTTGACTTTTGTTGGCAAAATTTGAGATATGCAGTAAATAGTTATAGCATTGCCGTACTCTAAATAGTAAGTGACCACTAAGTACAATATTTAGTGTAGGTGCAGATGGTGTGGTTAGCCTTTGAGAAACAACCGGTCGAAGACTTCTTTAGGAAAGATACCGATCATTTTCAGAGTAATTTATAGAATATGCCTTGGAATAGTAAAGGAAAAACCAAAAGGCTTTGTCATCGGTTGGGACTCGAAACACTAGGATTGTTGACTGATTATGTCCAAAAACCTCTCAAGCTTAGTTACATATGAGATGGTTGAGTTTGGGAATTAAAGAGTTTAAATTCAAGACTCTAGGGAAATTGGCGATCGTTTAAGTTAGAGGCATCTATATAATATGTGCTAAATTCATGTTTTAAAAAGCCAAAATACATCAACATGTAACCGGTTTGACTTGGAAATACTTGGATCTTGACCGATTTTGTCCAAAACCTTCCCAGATATTACTTGAAGGGTTGTTTACACTACACTAAAAAGGGTATTTAGTATTTGATACATTAAACACGAATGCATACACTAAATATCAATAACCCTACGAAAGTAAGTAACATTAAATGTAAGTTCAAACACTAAATATCAACTATGGAAATATGTGGAAGTTACATGTTTGGATTTAGTGTTAGTAAGGATATGAAAAAAAAATTAACAATGATAATTATAGGAGAATTCCAACATATCTTCTAGCATAACTTCTAACACTAATTGTCGAGAAATTGAAAATTAGTGTTGAGCAAGGTAGGGTGGTAAGAACATTAAATATAATATCAAACACTAAATATCTTATTTAGTGTAGCGGTGGTTGTGGTCATGGTTATCTTTTTTGGTTTTGTTTCCATGGAAAAGGCATAAAAGTACTTCATCACCCTCACAACCGTGACCCCTTACCCCATCAACCCCCGTACTCAGCGTGGTTGATCACCCTTGGGGTGGTTGTTCAAGCTCATGTGGCATCGCTAATTCGATTGTCCCAATTAGTAAGGGAGGGCAAACAACACGTGTGGGAAATTGGTGAAGGTGGTACTAACTTTCTTCACGCTACAAAATTAATGCCACCAAAAGATCTAGGAAGCACTGTTCATCAGGAACTGGTCACCAAAAATACTATTCATAGCAAAATTTTAATGAAAGTACTAACACTGATCATCTTGACACTATTTAGTGACAAGCATGTGTTTGCGTACAAATTTTCTAGTCACTCTACAAGCACCTTAGAGCATGCACTAATTATCTTGTAATGTAGTGTATGGTAAATGAGCATGTATTCATGAATTCGGTATCACTTTGTAAAGATTTCAACCCTCGCTAATTTTGAGACTTGGGCAAAATAGTGTGTGTTTTGGGAATTAGTACCACGCACACTAATTGGGATAATCAATGTAGAGAGCTTTGAAACCAAGGTCCGAGGAGAAATTTGAAGAGACAACCACTTTAAGACTACAATCCAAACCCAAGACCTAAACCGATGATAGATTGTGATTCAAAGACCAACCCCCTCATCAACCACAACCACAAGGATTCACACAAGACATGAAGAAGAAGAAGAAGAAGAAGAAGAAGAAGAAGAAGAAGAAGAAGAAGTTGTGGTTGATCAGGCAGTTAACCATGACCACCGTTGTATTGTAAACTACCTTTGAGTGGTGACCTCAACATGAAGGTTAAGTTATGCAATGCCACACAAGATACATTCTAAAAAGATGCAATGTGAATGGGGCACAATGGATTTTAACTTGATTAAGGCGTGTGGGTTTTTTTTTTTTTTTTTTCCGTTGAGAAGCGGAGAAGGAAAGTTTCCAAGAAAGAAAGGGCATGTTGGATTACCTTGATTAAGCTACGGCGTGTTTCCATTCAAATGCACAAATGGACCACTTATGGAAACTTGTATTCGAAGGTGGAAACTTGGTTGGGAATGATGGATCTAACTTGATTAAGGGATGTCTCCATTTGAGAAACAAGAATGTTTCTGGCAAACTTAAGGCCATTTCACACACGAGACTGAGAGCCCGTGACCATTACACTTCAAGCACTCTCATTGGTGGAAAAGGCGGAGCCGGTCCAAGTTCGCAACTTCACACTACTACACTTGAGGGACCAATGGAGTATGTGAATGCAAGATGGATGTAAAGTCTACATGGATTCCCTACATGGCATCGAATGGATCATGTTTCATGGTCACTTGGATTATATTCAAAAACCATCTCTTGGAGGTAGGTCTAACACAAAACCGGAAGACCATGGCACTCCGAATGCTCACAACCATTGATTTATTTTGTTTTATCATTTGTGAAGACCCACATGAATAGAAATTCATTGAAATAGCATTTGGTTGAGGGCCCAGTCACATACGACTTCACACTACACTTGAGGGTCCGTGACCACACTACATGATTTTGGAGGCATCTTGGGACGGCCTTTGGACACTTTCTTTTGGACTCTCACAATTTCATTGTCACAGCTCTTGGCTCGTGTGTGAAGTGGCCCTTATATTGTAAGGTGGGAAAGGTGGGCCATGATGAATGTAACTTGATTAAGGTGTGTTTCCATTTAGAAGTGTAGACATAATGCTTATGGACAACCTATACTACAAGGTGGACAAGGTGGGAGATGACGGGCTTACCTTTATGAAGGTGTGTTTTCAATTGAGAAGTGGAGAGGGTTCACTTCTAATTAAAACCTATCTTACAAGGTGGAAAAGGTGGAAACGCTATCCAAAATTGTTTCTTCATGGACATGATTAGCTCACCGCTTCATTGACCAACTCATGGGCCGGTTGACCCAAACGCCACGTGTACACGCCACGTCATCACATTTTGATTGGAACACAACAAGTGACCTCAACATTTTATGAACGATCACGTTAAATGAGGTGATGTGGGACATCGATGGGTTGAACTTAGAATGTGTATTTTCCATTGAGAAGCGGGAAACGGAAAGTTTCATGGTTGGTATTTTAGCTTGTTGCTTTCTAAAGTCCATATTACAAAGATGGAAGGGGTCATCCCAAATTGTCGTTCATGAGTAGACTAGTCAAGTAGTGCACGAACACACCACGTCAACAAATCCAACACTCTCTAATCGCAACACACGATTTGACCTCAACATCTTATGCATCATCACACAAGAATCAACCCTTCTCAAAAGATGCGGTGTGGGGGGCAACATGGACGTAACTTAGGGTGTGGTGTGTTTCACATTGAGAAACATGAATGGAATGAATGGTACATGATCAAACCTTTGGCTTCTCACTTTGCAACACCAAGATTCGTAAATGGAAGGAGGGGTGGGAAATCTATGCAACATTGCGATGACCAAGCCAACAAAACCGAACCGCGATGTGAGCCATGATTGATCGAGCTTAAGTTCAAGTGCATTCTCGTGAAGAAGCGGAGATGGGAACGGTGATGCCATCTTGTTTGTCTAACGAGGGAGCATATTTGGAGGACGGGAAGTCATAGTTGCACCTTTGACCCTAAACCCGTGCGCGCTTCTCGATGGAATGGCACCGTTAGGAAGGATGTCTTTGTACACTATGTAGCAACTCCAAGTCAACACAAGGGTTTCGGAACCGTAAACGACAAGCTACACCATTTACACATTCTTCCAACCAAACTTACCAACAACCTCACAATCGGAATATCGGAACCCCCCCCCCTTTTTTAGTGTAGGAGCGAGTCTCCCATATACTCATGGGTGCGGAGGAACACACAACACAAACCGACCCTTTTACAAGAACACATTCCTTATTCCTAAAATACTTGGAATTAAATGGCTCCCTCCCGTTGGCTATGGCACTAACGTATGCGGCCCTATTGTGGACACTTCAAACTCCACAAACAACTTCAGCCGTTCAATCGTACAAGGAATCGTCTGAAGCATTTAGAGTCTAGTTAACAATTGCAATTAATCATGCAAAGTCCTGTAGATATTTAGCTAGTAAACAACAACAACAACAACAACAACAACAAATGGGAGCAAGGGGTCACTGTGAGGAGTATGGAAGTTAGGACAAGGCTATGGGAATTGGGGTAGGCATTTATCGGGTCGCGTGCACGCTCCTTGGACAATCATAAGCATTGAAAAATAGATCGAAGAATGCATTGGTGGTATGTGTAATTATTTGTGATTGGATTTCAAATAAACAAACCTCGCAAAGATCTACGTACCCTTCTTTTTCATGACAACTTTAATAAGAATACGTGTTGTTCGTCGCTAGTCCTTGTTCAAAGTTAGACATGTGTTATTGTTGTTTGTTTTCTTACTACAAACCTTGTCATATACCACTAAAAAACATGTGTCCAATTAAGAAGTCCGTATGTATGGATCAAGGGCTTATATGCAACACGATAATCAAGTCCTATGAATGCTTAGATAAGTATATCCCTAACCTCTAAACCCTTGCCTACTCTCTGCTCTATTTCTACAACGTGCCTCAACCATAAATGACTACAAGGTATTGGGCAGTAAAATAATTGGTAAAATAATTGGTAAGACATGCTGGGGGGGAGGGTCTTGACATCTAGTATACGGTAATAAGGAAGTTGTGGGCTTGGGGTTTGTAGCATCTTTGTAAATTCATCCGTTGGTAGATGAAAGCACATTGTGGAAACAAGTCCCCTACATGTTGAGGGTGATTCATTCCAATTGAATCCTTCTAGACTAATTCAAGGTCTCTATTGTTATTTTTGGAATCAATCAATCTAAAAACATTTGCATCTACATAGAGTAATTCACTACATTTTCACCTTCCAATGGATTGGTAACTTACGTAAACACCATGAGTCCTAAGCGGAAGTCGTGAGACACCATCACCGTGGGATCGTTATAATACGATTAAGAATAACCAAAAATAAACCGGTACTCCTATGATGGATTTAAAGGTAAATAATTCGAATTTATTAATGTCACAAATTATATTACTATGATGAGAAGTTTGATGTGAATGGTTGATATTGTAGACACTACTTGTAGAGTGGTGAATATTTACAAGCAAAATATGATTCAAAAGTCATCAAAATATCAAAACATCTCTTGAGATTCGAGCTCTGCACATGATGTAGGGGAAATTAATACATGCATGCATGTTTTAATAGTTGGGAGGGGCGGGCGAGCATCAAAATACTTGTGCCTTAGCAAGATATGAGGGCTAGTGAGGTAAGGATGAAAATAGCCATAAGTTGGAAACACTACACTTATTTGTTTGAATGTGGAAGTGTTGTTTTTTTTTAATCACCACATGACACCTAAACATGCACATAAAAATGTCTTCTAAGCACATGTGAATCTCAAAATGTCCCCCCTACACAAATCATTTAATTTGCACTTTCACTCTAGAGAACCCATGAGAATGTAAATACCAATTGCAAATTTCTCATCATTCATAAATGCTTGCATAATGTTTTCTTTGCATCATTGTTCCAACTCTTGGATTAGTCTATGTAGTTGGAAGAGTCCACAATGGCCACGCATACTTTATATGCTCACATGACAAGTCCACCACGTGGCACACTGTGAGTTGGTCTCTAAAACCTGACAATACAATTAAGAACTAAATCCCAATTTGTATGTGGGGCCATCATTTAACCCCAATGATCATATAGGTTACCTCCACGGCAATAATTAGCAAGTATGACATGTCACACATTCTCACAATCGTGAGGATATAGGCAAGGTCGTAGTAAGGGCCAGTTTAAACTACGACGAAGAAGTGCATTGATCGGTCAAGAGTTTCAACCTAAGACAAGGCTATTTGAGACAACACTTGGTATGGCGGACAACATTAAAAAACCATTAAAAAAATGCCTCACGTTGAAGTTCTCCAAAGGTCAAGTTTCTTGTCCGAGGGTTTTGAGGTTGCCCAAGAAACTTTGACCTCCGGAGAACTCCCCTAACTAAAAAAATGTTGGCATGATGGCAACCGTGCCATTTTTTTATCCATGCTTTAAGTTCTCCACCAAAGAAATCTTGGCCGCACTGTAAACCTTGACCGGTGAAGTACCCATTTCATAGCCAATCATATTGCTCCATTCATCTAATTTTTTTAAACAGGTGGACTTCTTCATAGTAGTCTAAACCGACCATAAGTCACTCAAAAAGTACCTTATCCCATGCAAAAGGTTGGGAATGACCTAGATGGGAGCATAAATGCACATCTATGACGATAATGGATTTTGAAAATTTCCAGCTTTAAAACTATGTAGTAATTTGAGATAAGATTGATAGTTTGCGACGCATGGCTTCGGAATCCAAATTAAAAAGCTAATCCAATGAATCAATCAACAGACATCTCGGACCACTATGATTACCCAAACACGCCAAAGGCCTCCCCACTAATTCATCTTTCCTAGTGCCGGAATGTAGTTTCCACGCGAGATTCAAGTGTGTTCAAATCAATGTATGAACCACCCATGGCAAAATTCGAGGGGACGAGTTAATTTTCCAGGTGAATGGAGAACCCTCTAAAGTAGGTTTATCTGTGAATCAAGATTGCAGTAAGTGGGCCGGTTGTGCTGTGAACCTCTGATTAAAACTCACGTCTTGCTATTTGCAATCCATTGCCACCACTCACTGTTTGAAATGACAGGAGGAAGAAATCCCAGTCAAATTGCAACATATCAACAAATAGGTACAAGATTTTCAGCGTTTGTATTGACTTGTTGTACAGGAGAGGTAGTTTTTGCAAGATACCTCCAAAAATTATAAATTATAACCCCTACGCTAATCTGCTGCACAGTTAGAAGCACTAACCGCAAATCGTTACCATAGGTACCTGATCCCACAGGCTTCAAATCTTCACGAAAAAAACCCCCTCCAAAAATTAGAGCTGCTCGAGTGGGTTAGGTGTTGAGGGCGAATAGGCCATCGTTGAAGAAAACCCCAAATTCCATTATCAGGAAGAGCTTGCTTGAACATGAGCCTTGTTTCTCAACGCTTCAAATGCTGCCATGCTTTCAGCATCAAATCCTCCGGCAAACTGCAAAAAGAACGTAACCACCATTAGTGCCTTGAAGCTGTGGGTGTTTGAAGGCATCAATCACAATCCATAAAGAAAGACGGGTCTTAAAGGGTTACATTCTCTGATTAGTACGCTTCTCCAAGGATATTAAAACACATGAATAACTTAGTGCAAGATAATTAGCACATCCAAATCGAGGCCGTAGCCATTTTCCTGATAATTGTCGGAGCTCATATGATTAACTTATTCATTATCGAAGTGAATATTATTGTTCTTCTTCAATTACCCATTTCCATTGACTACTGAGCCTAGATAGTTCACAAATTTTGAGCACGTCGTCAAATCTCTTTAATACACGTGTCTTTTTGGTGTCCATCCTTATATCCACATCTAACGGCACACCATTCAGATAAAAGTTCAGCTTTAGACAAGTAACCGAATTAGGCCAGGTTACCTTACATAATTACAGTGATGCAATAAATAAGTTGTTGAAGACAGGGTGAATGAGGACAGGGTGCATACCTGGTGAACACGGAAGGCGAAGCGAACCCCTTGCAGCAGGAGGAATTCGCGCAAGGGCTCCTTCTCGGAGCCTGGGGCAATTTGATCAAGCTCGGACGACACTCTCTTCATGTACAGACGGGCAAGCCTTACGGCGGCCTCCTTTATCTGCAAAAGTGGCACACACACAGCACGAAGTTCAGCAATCTTCAGTCAAAGAATGATGTGATCGAGACTATGAAGTTGGGAGAATAGTAGCTGCCTTACTGATAAATATGTAAGGCTGCACCAGACTACTGAACAATATTGCCATCTGGCAGATAATTACCCTGATGCAAGAATATTACAGATCCCGACACTAGGCAAAGATTCAGCCGGAGGTCAATCTACAAGATTATCAATATAATCACGTATAGCATTAACTTTCTGCTGCATGTCTCACAGGCGAGAGGGCATAATGAAAAAGGAGGAGTTTAGTGGCTTACTTTGCCGACCAAACCAGTATCAAGAAGCCATTGAGTCGGAATATTGAAGTCTTTGTAGCGAGCGATAGCCATGTCCCTCGTCCGTAATAATGCATAAACACTTTGCTCCATCCTGATAGATCAAGCAAAAAACTCACTCATTAGACATGTCACAAATCCTCAAATACATTTGCACTGGAAACTCCTAAAGACTAGTAGCCAAACTTACAGGCTGTAGTTTGCATGTCTCAGACAAACCTTAGCAATGACGGGACACCAAAGAATGGTTTAAAACCACTTACTTCTCCAGGCACTTCAATATCTTTTTCAAGGCCGCATCACATGGCAGCTCTGGTTTGTCTTCGTATACAGTTACTTCGTGTAGCAGTTTCTTGAGGTCTCGATACTCGAATGAAGCTTCCCGAAGTGCATCTGCCTTGCCTTCTGGCCAGTCAAAATGCTTCAAGACAGCTATCTCATCCACCTGTTACAAAAGACCACAGCTCAATTAGATCTGGCAATATAAATGAATTAAGGTGGTATCACAGCTTGTTTCGTATCATCATAGACCTACACCTGGTGTTGTAATTTCTGTAGTACGACCATGGAAACGATAATGGGACAGTCCAGTTACATTTAGGTGTTTTCCATGTCGCAGGAGTGTCGAATCACAGATTAACACTGTCCATACATCATATGAATTTCAACATTTCCTGGTTGTTATTTGTAATGAGTGCTTCCTGAATGCAACACCTTGTAATGAGGAGTCAAGTTTTAAGCTGTTCTTCAGAAGGCTCAGTTCATTTGGCTCTCAAGACATTTGACATATGTAAAATGAGCAGCAGGCTATTATATCAAGAGAATCCCGCTGTGACAAGGTTGCCCAAAATAGTCTTTCCATGAGAAGGTTCTTGAATAATGTGAAGATGAACAGTACCAGGAAAGATAGCTCTTCGTCGAGCCAATTCACGAAGTCCACAACATCCTCGATATCAGTGTAGGCGGCGGCACGAACTTCAGCTGCCAGAGACTCCACAAACTCTCCTTGAGTCTCAACATCTGCTTTAATCTGCACAACAAGCACCGAATCTCAGTATTGGTGTTCGAATGCTCTAACAAAGCACAAAAAAAATGTTGCAAAAACTCGTGACCAGGTCGAGTGGCACGCAGATACACGGTCTCCCAACGTACAAGCACTCACCAGAGCATATAAATAACAATCATAAATGAGAAGTTAATATATTAGCCCACAAGTGTCCATGATATTTCCCATCCATGGCATTGTCAAGCAAAACCATAACGACTATAAAGGTGATATATGTGATAAGCAATGCTTACAGCCAACAGATGAGTTGAGCGATTCTCAATTTCACCAATCATGTTGTTGCGAGCCTCCGGGTTACCGCCTGCTCCTCCAGATCCACCTGAAACCTCCTTGGCATCACGTTTCATGAGGGATTGGTACAATTCAACAACCCCAGGAGCTCTCTGCATCTTGGTTGAAGTAGCCCCCTGTAATTTGTTGAGTCCCCCAGGAGGTGGAGGTGGTGGTGGAGGAGGAGGTGCACCTCCAGCAGCAAGTTTATGAGGTGGTAGCGGTGGTGGCGGCGGAGGAGGTATTCCTGTTGCAATTTGAGGCACTTGGGTCGATCCCAAGGGAGGAGCCGCAGCTGATCGCTTGGGAGGAGGCTTGGCTTTCCTCAAAGCTCTTTTCTCAACTTCAGAGGCAGACATTTTTGCAATTTCGACGCGCTTGTTAGACGTTTTCATGTCATTGGACAGCGCACTTTCATTTCTGAAGAAGGCAGAATTTGTTACCACTGATTCACCTCCCGTGTAATGTCTTTTTGGTGTACTTTCAGGCTTCTCCTGCGCTTTCTCTTTGATTGCTTTCTCCCTCTCAACTGCCGCTTTCTCCTTTATGGTGTTCTCTCGCTGGATAGCTGCTTTGTGCCTCTCCTTAAAAGCTGGATACTTTTCAGCCAACTCTGTACCGATAACAGATTTCGACATAAGCTGGAATGAAGCTGCCACACCATTGAGCTCACTCTCTGCTTGCTTAGTGTTGATGCGAGGAAGGCTCGATTTCGGTTTTGAATTGACTGAGTTGATTTCCGCAGACGACGACCCATCATGTGAAGAAGCCTCTGATATTCCTGGAGATCCATCTCCAACATTTTGCGCTCCATAGGTTGTGATTTCCACAGCGTCGCTCATGTTTCTTAAAATCAAAGACTCTAAGGGACCCTTTGACTCACTGCTACTTTGGTGTTGGTATGGACTCCTCTTGTATCTCTCCATACTCTCACTAGAGAGCTCCATGCTATCTGATTTCTTGTCCTCTCTCTTCCCAGTCCACTTCTTCAGTCTACGTATTAAACTGGGCTTTTTAGACAACCGACCAGAGTCCAACGATAGGTCGCTATGATCGCCAGCGCTTTCAGAGAAACTAGATCCAGTTGGGGTGGATGTCTCCGATGACGTGCTCTCATAGCCACTTTCTAATTGATCCTTACCACGTGATCCAAGGTCTGGGCCTGCATGCTCCAGCATCATCTGCTTCGCCATGGCTTGTGATTTGGGACTCAAGTTCTTGTTGAGATCGATCGCTGTGGGTTTTCCTGCTGGGGCCTGATAATTACGAAGCTCGTACCTAAGGCAAGCATTCACCCACCTTAGATACACTAACTCCTCCACTTCACTAAATCGATCGTTTTGTAAGCCCTCTACCTGCCGACAGAGGTCCTCGTTCGCATTTCGTAAGGCAGTTGAAGTTGCCTCTGCTTGTGCAACTAGTACGGTCTGCAACAAAAGGGTGAGAATATCAATGTTTGGAAAAAACCCTCCAGACAGCCATAGATGGTACTTGCCCCAATGCATGCTTCCATATTGGATTTCGCACAATGCTGGGAGTAACACATCACATACTTTAAAGATCTGCTCAATCAAGCTCACTCTGGCTATCTGCAATCATAAAAGATTGACCAAAGTTCTAAATGCGAATAGTATGTACCTATTTGCAAAGTGTCTCATTCAACTCAACAGTGGCAATCCCTCGACTGTGCAGGAGAAGGGGCTGGCCATGACCAAAAGATCACAGGGAACGCTCTTAGGACATAAATTTTGTAATATCTTCTGAATTTCAATTTTCTTTTCATGCATTGCCTGCAGCAAATGGGCGTACCTCGTTGAGATTAGAATAATAGGCAACTTGATCCTCTGCTGCCGAAAGTTTGACGATTAATTCCCTCTTCTGATGCTGAATATCCTTGCAAGTGCGTCGCAACTCAACCACCTCAACCTCTAGTTCTCGTAATAACTGCAACTTCTTCTCAAGATCAAGGTCTCTTCTGTTTCTGTTTCCTTCTTGCTCCCTCGCCTCTAAAATGCTGACTTTATTCTTCAACATCAAGAGCTCAGCTGTAGACTGTCCAGAATTCAACTGCACTTGCTTTTGAAGATCCTGCACTCTAGTGCGTGCTTTGGTCAAGTCTTCCTTGAGACGGTTGTTTGCAGCTGCTTCGGAGGCCAGTTTTTTACATTGTAACTCTTTCACTCCAATTTGAGATTTCAACTCTGCAATTGTGGCTGATTGCTCGCGTATTTTCTGCTCCATTTCCAGGAACTCGTTCTCCCTCTCTTGGAGTCCGTAATACTCCAACAATTCGCCTTCCAGTCTTAGCTCCCGTTCCTTTAAGTCATCAATAGTTTTCCTCAACGACTGAAGCTCCACAGCATCAACTGCTTCTGAAGGCACTCTGGGGGCCATCTCATCAGCGAGAGCGTCCGCATTTGACTCGAGAGAATTGGGTCCTTGCGCTGGACTGCCAGCCTTTCGACCTGGCAATTTGCCTCCTGCGTCGTCATTGGGAAATTGGGCAGCACCGAAACTATCATTATCATCCTGCGTTCGATCAGATGGAGCTTCAAAAGGCTTCTTCTCTTTCCCTTCTTCAACTTGTGCATCTCCTTTGTTTGGAGGTGAGCATCCGGCGAACAAGTCGCGTTCAAATGGCTCGGAAGGAAATTGCAGCTCTTCTGAGCACAGGGCTTCAAATTCCGGGAGAAGGTAATCTCCACCCGATTCTGGCAGGGGGTGCTCCCCGTCTGAGACATCATTACAACTTAGACTGCGAATTACGCTGGAATTAACTCTTTTGACTTCTTCCTCCTGGAAACACGAACGAGAAATACAAGTCAAAAACAACCCAGACTTCACGAGATTACTGAGTCTCCGGTTAACTCCCGAGCCTCTTGTACCGCATAAATACTTTGGCAAAATCAAGTCAGGCTCTCAGGTGGGATTTTTTCAAGCGTGGAAGATTGAATTGGAAGGGGTCTAAAGAATTCAGAAGGACATCATCAATAAGGATGATGCTTCCACATACCGGTGTTTTTGGCAGGCCGTCAGGAGTGTCCCCACCATAGTCATAGCTCTTCCGATTTTTCTTCTTCTTATTACTGCTGCCTCCTCCTGAATCCAAGACGAAAACACATGCGAACAGGAGGAACGTTAGTTCTAGACACATCATTTTTCTCATACTACTATCCTTCGTCGGATTTCGTAAAAAACGAACTTTAAAACCCGGACTCAGTCCACACATGCATTGCATACTTTGGACCTGGATTGAAGGACGTTCCTTGAGCGATATTCTGCGCTGTACTTGATGACAACTAAGCCATCTCTACGATTTCAAATCGAAAACAACAACACTGCAACTTCGTAAATATACCACTACTTTGAAACGGGCCTTTGATGGAATGAGCAAGCAGTGCTATCCACTTGCCATAGTTGCAAATCTCTCATAAGATACAAGAGTCTAATTCCTTCAGTGACCTTGATTCCAACACCTACTTTTGCAGAAGAGGGTAAGTCCGTATTTTCAAATGCATACTAATTATATTAGTCTAAGGACTGAAAACGTTGTGTGACCAAGAAAGGCACTATTTGTGACTTTGAACATATACTCTTGACTCATGTGATCTTACTGTCGTGGTGCTAAAAGCCTTATAACTGATCCATATAAAATATCAGATATTTTTTCCGGGTTAGGTGAGGGACCGTAGTGCTCAAAGCGTCCGCGATAGGCGCTTCGACCTAAGCAGCAGAAAAACTCTCACATTAACCCTCTCGATCACACACGCACTGCTATGATGTGTGAGAGCGTCGTTACTGCCGTGAAACATCTGCCTACTTCCTCACCGTGGTTTTCCCCGCGAAGCATTAAACAGTTAGTCGAACTTCCTCGGAAATCAGAAAGAAGCTTGCGACGCAAAGAGTAGTTAAATGAAGTTTAGAAGGAGAACTAACCTTGACGGCCGTTTTTGTGGTCGCCGCTGTTTCTGAGCTGACTAAGAGTGTATGCAGCAACGGAGCATGTCACCGCAAGTCCTACTCGCACTAACATGTATAACAGACTTTAGAAACCAGGCAAGTTCTTATGTTTTAAGCCATTTCACGTAACCAGCATGGTTTGGAGCCCCCGACTGCAAACTCTCATTCCTTGAATATTTGGTTGCGCAATTTTCTAAAAATACCTATGGAGTCCGTGAAGCGGTTTGATGAGAGGCTTCATCAATAGGAAACACTCGAGCCAAAATAATAATGTATGCCTACTTGCTTCGGCGCTCGGGCTGCTTCTGATGATGAGAGCACAATGCGAAACCGATGCTGCTCCAAACCTTCAACCTGCCAACTTGTGCTGCTACGTCTGGAGGGAGTCCAAATCTATAGGGACAAAAACAAAAGTAAAATTGAATCCTCAGGACCAGGAAACTCCTCACCCTTTGAGCCACTTCAAGCCACCAGCGTGCTTTGGAGCCTTCGCCTGCAACGTCATTCCTTGGATGCTCACTTGCGCAATGTGCTACAACGACGCAGCGGGGAGTGCGTGAAGCCAATTCGTGATAGGCTTCATAGGAGACACTTGAGCTACAGTAATCGTAACGTATGCCTACTTCAGCGGTCTGCTACTGATGAGAGCACATTGCGAAACCGATGATGCTGTTACTTACGGCGTCGAGAAAGCAGTCCCAACCTTCCTCCAACTTGTGCTGCTGCGTTCGGAGGGAGTCCAAATCTCTAGGGCATGAACAAAGGCTTAATTAAATCCCCGGGCGGTGAGATACCTGTCCAAACCAGGCAACTTCTCATGTTCTAAGCCTGCTTTGGAGCCCCTCGATTGCAATCTCGTTCCCCGGATGCTCGATTGCGCAATGTGCAACAAAGACGCAGCAGGGAGTGCGTGAAGCGGTTCGACAAGAGGCTTCTCCTATCCGAAACATCTAAGCCAAAGCAACAACTTTTGCCTACTTACTTCGGCGCTCAGGCTGCTACTGATGTTGAGAGCACAAAAATGCGACACCGATGCTGCTGCTCCCAACCTCCAACCTACCACCTTGTGCTGCTACACTCGGAGGGAATCGAAATCTCTAGGGATAAGAACACAGGCGAAATTGAATCCTCCGAACCAGGCAACTCCTCATCCTTTCAGCCACTTCAAGCCACCAACTCGCGCTTTCAATTGGAGCCCACGCCTGCTGAACTGCTTCCTTGGATGCTTCGTTTGCGCAATGTGCTCCAAAAGACGCCGCAGGGAGTGCGTGAAGGGGTTTGATGAGTGCACCTCCTTCTATAAGGAAACACTTGAGCCACAAGCAGCAACCTGTGAGACTTAAGAACTTCCAGCGCTCATTCAGGCTGCTATATATGTACTGATGCGAAACCTGCCCACTCGTGCAAGCTGCGGCTACTACAGTTGAGTAATTTCGGAAGGAGTCAAAATCCGTGAGGCAAGAACGATGCGATATTTGAATCCAGAAGGGACAGCGGAGTCTCGGGGCAGATAAGTGGAGCTTGTGCCGAGGAACGAAAGCAAGGGGAACAGTGAGTGGCTATCGTTTCCCGATTTCTTTGAATGCATCGCGAGCTGCGAGGAGCGCGCGTGAGCCGGGATGGGGCCCACCACTGGCGCCCATTCCTTCCGTTAAAGTCTCCGCGTACGTACGTTTGGTGTACATACGTCTCTGTATTTGTACTCTCGAGTCGTATGTATTCGGGTATACAGGTGTATTTCCATCCGCGTTGAGTCAGCGTATTTGTCTCTTTGTGCTGTAGATTCTATGGTAAGAGGGGCCTAGGCCATCGACTCCCAAGTGGAGATGATGGGGGTTTGGAGATGGGGCCAATAGAAGTGGATAAATTAACAATCTCCTATTGGTCGTTGGTTCATTTAACGATTTGAACCACATGTGAGGATGTGCCACTTGAGGGTGGCCTGCAAACGACACGTGGACAATTGTTTGTAGAGAGTAGGGAAATCGAATCCTGAGTAGGTCAACTCGTACAGTACGCAAGGGTTCATTGTACTACATCATATATATTACAATTTCTATGAGCCTTGTCGAGTTTTTCGATTGTTTGTTAAGATTAGGGGGTTTGAAGTTTTCTTGTTTTAATACAATTTCTTATGTCAAGGATCAAATAAAAACATTTCGATATGTGAAATTGATGGTCAAAGTCTAAATAAATAAAATTATGTGTATGTATCCAAGGGCACTCATATTTGTGTATTGAACCTAAATCTTCAATAACATTGAGGTATTCAACTTGTTTGAAAAAGTGCACTTGAAGAACGTTTGGTTTTAGATAGGGTCCCTTTTGATAGCAATAGAAGTATGTAGCTCAAATACTCGTTTTTGTGCATGGGGGGCCAATTTGGGCCTCTCATACGAGTTAGGGCTAATCCCTATACGATTTAGTATGTTTGTGTTGATTCTATGTTATTTCTTTATATTGGATGATATGAAATCTTCATCAAAAAGCTTTTCAAGTTCCTTTTGTGTCCAAGTGCCAAGAATAACATTCCATATATTTTGGAAGATAATAAGCCGTCGCTATCTAACAAAAAATCACATCACAATCCATATTTACGTATTACATTCTCAAAATAGTGTGTGTATTAAAAGGTTCAGCCAAGCTAAAAAAACTTGTAGGGATTAAGTAGTCATTGTAATACTTGAATGCTTGAAATCTGGAAAACAATTGTCAAGTAAGTTAATTAGTCACCCTCAACATTTAGATGCTTGAGTTATGGAAGTTAGATGTGTGCACCCATATAAGAATGGCAAATTTCACTTGTCCCATAGCCGTGCTCAATCAAGACTCCGTCATCCAAGTCTCTCTCTCTCTCTCTCTCTCTCTCTCTCTCTCTCTCTCTCTCTCTCTCTCTCGTGCATCCAAAAAGAGTTTGCATTTGAGCCACGTGGCTGGGAAAACCTTTACTTTCATCATGACAAGGATTTCTTTCCTATCCTTTTCTATGTTCCTATACCTTTTGGCATGGACAAAGGGTACTCGTGGTACTTGTGGTGGTTTTTGTTATTCATTCTATCCGTGTTCTATCCCCTCCAAGGCAAGGTCAAACGAGCTCTTGGCACATGCGGAGATGGATGCTCGGAGGAAGGATAATGTGTGTCCATCACAACCAAACCTACTATTGTTTCATCAAACAAGATACAATGGATAATTGAAAGTGGTTTAGATGGTTGCAGCTTACTTCGTATTCTTTGATTCATTTTATTTTGTCGTTGTTGTTTGTAGTTCCTATGTGGCACCAAAAGAGTACTTTAAGGACAAAACTTGAGAGAAGGTTTTGAAAGACAATTATTCTTTGATACTGTAACAAACCTCTCACCGGTTTATCACCAACTTCCACACTAACACGTATCAACCCAAAACAATCATAGACCAAGTAGGTCTTGGTTAAAGCTCAACCACCCGACCATAGGAGAGAGACAAAAGATGTTCTCTCCTCCCCCGAGCTTCTTCTTATGCCGAAGCACTACTTTTACTTTCTATCTTTACATATAGTAAAAGTATCATATTCATAGCTCTATCTTTTAGTCCTACTATGAATCTTCTATCTTTGGTTCTTCTAGAACCTTCTTTCATCTCTTATCTCAATCTCATTCTTCCAATTGGAATTGTCTAATTCCAATTGGATTCATCCATCCTTCTTTCTAGTTGGAACTCTCTAATTCCAACTAAATTCATCCATTCATTCTTCTAGTTGGAATTGTCTAATTCCAACTAGATCCATCTATTCATTAAGAGTTGTCTAACTCCAATGAATAACATTCATCTTTCCAATTCTGGAGCGGTCCAACTCCAATGCACCTCATCGAGAGTTGTCTAACTCATGTGCACATGTTCTCAATATGGAATGGTCTAATTCCAATGCACTATATGCGGAGCTGTCTAACTCTAGTGCACATGTTGTCAATCTGGAGTTGTCTAACTCCAATCCATCCATCTTCAACTAGGAGTTGTCTAGCTCCCATCATCCTCCGCTTACACACTGGCACATGTGGTTAGAATATTCAATTATCCATCAATATTGGTATTTACCTTACAATGACACTACCGTCGATGACTAGGTGTCCATACACCCAACCTCGTCATCATGGTATACATTAAATGTCACATTGTCAATTAGCCTTGTCGTTGAGGACGCCTCGTCGTCGTAGGATGGCAACTAGGTGTAGTTACTTTACAATATCATATTGTCAATTAGCCTCGTCGTTGAGGACGCCTCGTCATCGTAGGATGGTAACTAGGTGTAGTTACATTACATATACACTTTATATGAAATTCATAGATGCCTTTACATTATATTCACAAATAGTTTGTTTCCACTCTATGACTTGCACCAACATCAAGGACAAATGATTGAGGTCATATCCATTCTTCACCTTCAAATAAAACTTACTCCTCATGTGTTAAACAATGATTTTTCTTCAAATTTTCAAGATAGCCACATTTGGTGACAATGATCGGAGTGATGAAGCCACATATGAATGACATGTTTTCCATCCAAATGCAAGCACATTCATCCCAATTTTTAGATGGTTTCGTCCACATTTCCTAATTTGAGTGCCAACATTTGAAGACAAGTCGCATTATTAAAAAGAAAAAAGTTGGTGTAAAGGCAACAAAAAAACACATGGTTTGTGGTTGTAGGTGAGGACAAGCAACAACCACAAACCCAACCACCAGTTGTAACTTATGTGAATGGCCATTCAAGTTACACATGCTACTTCACCAAGGCACACGGTATCTATGCCAAACCCTAGGCTACCTATATACTAGCATAGTACGTGTCATGTGCTTCAAGTTCACCATTCACATCCATACCATAAACCAAGCTATCCGGGTTTTTATTTGGTTACTTTTTCTTCATTGGACACCTATATTTCTTCGGTGTGTGGATACGTGAGGATCGAAGAACAAACACCATGAAGACACATGTTCAAAAGCGATTGAACTGTGTCTTCAAATTTTATTATATTACTCCACACTCAATAATGAGCACGATTGGGAAGACTTATGTACTATGTTTAGGAATCAACAAACATGCACTTATGATAATCATAACTTAATCTTAAGAGGTCCAATTCTTGTTGAAACTTCATCGTAGATTTGCTAATGCAACACAAGTCATGTTGCATAATCCAATTGGCAGAAGTTCGAGATCATGAAAAGCAAATCAAGTAACATCCACATACACTAAGAGGTTTCGAGGGTTGGACAATCCAAATTGTTACATCCCACTCATGGCCCATGGAACTTCTACCAAAGCATCACATCACTTCCAAATGGCGAAATGGGATTCAACATTCAAGGGACAATCGTGTGCTTGTTTTCGTGGGAGAGAGGGAATTATTGCATACAACTCATTCATCCAACTTAGAAGCCATGAAATGTTATGTAGTTTGGAGGTTATTGTTTTAAGTTGATTTGGCACCGGCATTAGTTTTAGAGACCATGGATTAGTATGGTCCAAGTGACTTACTATGAGTTGGCCACAAACACATAGGGAGCTTCTTCTTCTTCTTAAATTTTATTCTTAAAGCGTTTGATGGATGAGAGATACGCTAGTATGCGATAATTTCTTCTCTCCATCCTTGTTTGGTATATATACCAAGGCACAACTTGTGATTACGAACATACACCAAAAAGATACATGTTATAACAAGTTTGACCCACATGCTCATAACATAGACACCATTCTAGATCATGCTCAACAATGGGCACAATTGGAAGAGCCGCATTATAATCCAACTACACCAAATTGTCCAATTAGGGTGGGTTGCCATTTGAAAATACGTGATGCCGCATCTTTTTACCTACATTATCGTTTTTAGCAACCAAGTTATATCATATTCTTCGGTGTGCATACTAATTACCTATGTTATTTGGATAAAAAATGATACTCTCGTAAAAATGTTATAGCAACACATAACTCCAAATGGTAACCCACACTAATTAGACCAAAAAAATGTAGCTTCTTCATTTTGTCATTCCAACAACAACATGGGAACATTTACCAATTAGTTGGCATGATGCAGTAAGACAACTCAATGTGAATTTGAACAAAATTGACAACACACAAGTACCAAGGGGGGATTGTCTCAGCACTTTATCATACACAATCCAAACCCAAATAGATAGAAACTCTGGTCCCTTTTTAGCAAGGGGTTGGCGTGAATAAAGTGTCCGTTCATAATGTCAATGACCCGATGCCCACCGGACAAGGGGACATTGGGGCAATACTACTCTCCCCTTTCGAGGATGGGCACTATAGTGACACACTATACTAGTTCTTAGCTAGCCAGATAGATAGATAGAAACTCCAGTCCCTATTTAAAGGGGCCGGAGTGAATGAAGTGTCCGTTCGTATTGTCAAATGACCCGATGCCCACCAGACAAGGGGAAATTTGGACAATACTACTCTCCCCTTCCGGGGATGGACACTATAGTAACCGGAAAACAAAATAAAGGTAACCCTCCTTAGTTGTTTAGCACGTAGTTGCGTCAATGTTATAGTATAAGTTGTAATTTGTTGTGTTTGGTGGACGCTCCTAGCTAGCCACTAGTGCCTTGAAGATACCGGACATGGTATCCCCCCAAAGGGCTTTGAGGTACCCATACAACAAGGTCCAAGGACCCCCCATTTGAAATGATGGCAACTCTCATAACATTATTCAATTGCTATTATTAGTCATTCCATTCAAATAATGTTCAATTAGAGTGCTTCACCTAAGTTTATCAAGTTAAATCTAAAATAATAACGTTGGTAAGAGAATAACCATGGTGTACTTTCCAAATAATATTCCCAGCTCCATCCACCCTCCACACTCGACTAGATAATGTTATGGTTATGTTCTTTTGAGATTCACGATAATTGATTCCCCAACATATCCATTGGCTTGACAACGTATGCGGAGTTGGAAGCAGCCACATAACAATACTTAGCTAATGAGTTGTATTCAATTGGCATGCCTTCGTATTCAATTTGAAGCATTATGATTCTGATGTCTGGAGGCTTTTATTCTCGAATCTACTGCGAAGCCCATGAACACATCTCATGAGCTAACGACCCATCCTCATGTGGCTTTACCAACTAACCAGAGTCTTTCCTAACAACCGAGTAAAGCTCTTTCGGTTATAGCCGAGGCACCCGGCTATCCCAATGCACCAAACTTGCTATGGAGATTTACTTAGTAGGTTTTTGTTAAGTTGCTTTCACACATGTTCATTGTTTTATCTAATGAGTAATGACATGTTGGATAGATTTCGTCCCATCCCCAAATGCCTTACCACTCATCTATCTTATCATCGGTTTTTGTTTATGAAGCTCCTCGTGCCCTCATAGCTAAGACTAAAAGAAACTAATCACAAGGACGGGAGGCGACACTTTTAAAGGTCCTCCTACATTGTTGCCTCGTGGCTAGGGACCGATGGGAGGGTTGGTACTTGAGGCTTAAAGCCCTCCACTTTTCAACCATGCCACATCCTTTGCCAACTAGGCTTGGGATGAGATAGAGTTGATAATGTGAAGGCCGTGTTCTTAAAATGAACTTTTAGGCTTAGCTAAAGTCATGTGGGAAAGGGGCATAAGTAGTGTTGTGGAAGATAGGGCCCTTTTCTTTAAACCTATGTGTGGTGGTGTAGTTGATGGTATACTTTAAACTTTGTAGTATCACGCTTGTGGCAACCAAAGTGCATGTGATATTACGGAGTTTCATAGTGTTAATATGGATGCGTGATAATATAGAATTAGTGAAGCAAGTGACACTATGGAATAATACACAGTGCAACGTTTTAATAGTGTGGTGTGGTCCACTCCACTTGGCCTTCCCAGACAATGTGGCATATGCATGCACCAACATTCAAAAGTGACAGAAGAAGAAGAAGAAGACACCCCACGTGTTGATACATGGCATAATGCAAGTGTGTGGGTTGACTTCTTGGGTGATTTGCATTAATGACAAATTTTGTGATATAAGGGGGAGAAATGTGACAATAAGGAGCGAGATTTGAACTACGAACATCTGTTCCCTAGGGTTTCGGGATAGTAGAGAGTGAGTGACATTATGGGGGTTGATATTACGGAGTTTAGGGTGCACATGTGGTCATGTGGTCATGTGTAGACTACTGCATAATGTACCCCATACGTAGATACATAGATTGTAAGGAATATTTGTCCTGCTGTCAGGAATTCAAATTTAGGTCATGATGTGGGCGTAATTATTGCCGAAGTTACCTTACTGCCTCCGTCCTTATAAACCGTCACATTTTAACTGTTTTGACAGACCTATTAAATGCCTCTTGGGCTTGTGCCCAATTGGGGAGCCCCATCTCTGGAGGGCTCTTGGCCACCCAGCAACGGCACATGGAACAGTATGTACGACGCTACACTAATTAGTGTGGACTCTTCTCCAGTATGATGTGTTTTGAGAGAACCCATATTTTGACAGACCTATGAAATGCCAACTGGGTTTGTGACCAATTGGGGAGCCCCATTTCTGGAGGGCTCTTGGCCACCCAACAACGGCACATGGAAAAGTGTTTGCAACGCTACACTAATTAATGTGGACTCCTCTCCAGTATGATGTATTTTGAGAGAACCCATGTTTTGACAGACATATTAAATGCCTCTTGGGCTTGTGACCAATTGGGGAGCCTCATCTCTGGAGGGCTTTGGGCCACCCACCAACGGCACATGGAACAATATGTGCAACGCTACACTAATTAGTGTGGCCTCCTCTCCAGTATGATGTGTTTTGAGAGAACCCATGTTTTGACAGACCTATTAAATGCCAACTAGGCTTGTGACCAATTGGGGAGCCCCATTTCTAGAGGGCTTTGGGCCACCCAACAACGGCACATGGAACAGTATGTGCAATGCTACACTAATTAGTGTGGACTTCTCTCCAGTATGATGTATTTTGAGAGAACCCATGTTTGAATTTCACACAGAGTCACGAGGAGCATCATTGCACCTGGGAGCATCCCTGCTCATGAAACCCCACAAATGGGCCTCTAAGGTAGTGGAGATAAGGGAAACGGTGAAAATAAGGTGATTTGGCCAGACGGAGCTTGAACTTTGTGCAGTAATTTTTTCAACAATGGAGTAGAGGAAGTGATGAGCAATGCAAGTTGTTTCATCCTTGTAAATAATTTGTTACTTTTTTTCAAAGAGGCAAGTAAGGCAAAACCATGTTTGTACACTGTTGTCTCCCTAATTTGAGCATCATCATATCTTTACTTTGCATATGAATGCATACAAACCAACTAACTCACTGGCACTCAAAAGTGATCTCAATTGGTGTGCAACAACACCGACCTGGCCAATCATCACGTCCCGCCTATCAATGCATTCTTTTCGGGTCACCACTTCTACAATTAGTCACTTTGGGTCCACACGAGAATCATCCTACCCTAGTCCAGTGCACCAATAGTAGTGGTCATTTGTCGCTTTTGGTTTTTCTACCTCACCTTACCATCGGTTTTTCAGACTTTCTAGAGCAAAACCGCATGCTCTTGGATACTTTCCCAAAGCCCACATATATATATATATATATATCCTAAACGATTATTGCCCATCAGTTGTGTTGTAGATGGCCCTCTCTCAAAATCATCGGGGCTCCGTACATTTGGAGAAGTGAACGGCACATGAAATAGTACAACACTACGTTAATTAGTGTGGACCTCTGTCAATATGATGTGTTTTGAAAAGAACCCACATTTGAATCTTATATGAAGTCATGAGGAACATCATAATTTGCAACTAAGAGCATCTCCACTCATGAAGCCACGAATAGGCCTCTAAATTACCATCAACTTTTTTATCCTTTTTAAGCAACGTCACATGCATCCAACAAGTTCCCCCAAACGGCCACATGTAGCCTAAATTATTATTGTCCATCAATTTTGTTGTAGATGACCCTCTCTCAAGAGTCCCTTCAGTACTCCAAACATACAGAGCCAAAGCAATTTTGAGAACATACCCTTTATAACATAATCAGTAGATATATATACATGGACTTTGAAAGAAGGTTGGAGCATATAATGTTGCCTTAGAAGACCCAACAAGCCAACAATAGAGGCCCATTTGTGGCTCCACGAGGGATGAAACTTTGAGTCCACATGAATGGCTTGTAGAGAATATTTTGTGAGGTAAAGTCATATGTTAAGGTAACACATTAACATACGGTTTTTTGTTATGCACTCGCTTCTCCTATGATATTAAGCATGTGATCATTTCGTACGAGTTGATTAGCAAGTTCAAATTAGTCACTTTTCCCCGATTCCATGCATGGCTATCATGTTTATTCTCAAAGTGAAGATTCCTTTTTCTCAACGATCATATACCTATTCCACCCTCAATCATAATGTTGACTGTTGATTTTCGAATAGTTAACCGATTTTGAACAGCACACAAATCCAAATCTCTTTTAAACATTGTTGTTGACCGTCGACTAGGATTTTAATTTTGAATAGTTATTGAATTTGGAGTGGCACGCAGTCCGATCCAATATTTCAAGCATTACGTTCACTATTGAATCTAAAATAGTTATTGGATTTTGAATGTTTACCAAATCCGTTCTCTTTTTGAAGTACGAATCTTTGTGGTGTCCATTCTTAGATCCACACCTAACTACATGCCACATAAACACACATGTCAAATGTTTGATAAAGATCAGTAACGGAATGAATCCCAGTTACCCTACCACAAACATTATTCATCCATGTTAATTTATCATCCAATGAAAAAGCCATTTTCCACAGTTATTATTATTATTATTATTTTGGGTCATGTTCTCATCCCCGTCGAGAATATGATGTAGGTCTATTACATATCATTAAATTGTCCAAATGAAATTCATGTTTGTTTGATACACACGGAAAAACCCATGACAATAGAGTTATATGTAAAGTAAAGCAGATGAAGCCATGGTTTAGTCCCAAACCTTAAGTTTATGAGAATTATCACAAAGCCACCCAAAGTTCTATAACTTACCATACACAAAGAGCGGTGTCAAGTTATTAAAAACCAACTTTCTAGCTTGTCCTACCAGGATGGGTGGGCCCAAGCTAGCCTTGTGTAGGCTGTTCTAGGGTTTAGGATAGTGAGTTCTATGCATACATACTCTTTTAGATAACTTAAATCTTAGAATTTTCTCAAGATGTCTGAGGTGGGAAAGAGGAGGTCGCAAAAAAGTTCACCCAATTTTGAAAATAGGCTCCAATGCAAGACGAGCTAAGAAACTCTTCATAGAAAGTTTTGTCAAAGAAGGATCAAAGCCACAATTATGTTTGTCTTTGAGGGACAATATTGATGACTCTAATATCTCCAAGGATGTTTTTTTTTTAAAAAAAAAAACACCAACCACATCATAAAAGAATGTCCCCAATTTTAGTGTGGGTAATACATATCCTTTATTTAACTTGATCCAAAGGATTCAACTCAAGTCAAAAACTCTATGTAATAAATCATGACTATTGGGCGGACCTAGCCGGTTCCACTCAATGATTGTTATCTAACTTTATTTTCATATGCAAATTGTGTAGAACTATGTAGACAATATGTTGGAGCATATAACAATTTTTGGGTGAGATGGATGTGGCTGAATTTAAAGTTCACTATAAGAAATTTCGGGTGGAGGGCATATTCTATTCCGGATGGAAATTACACGTTATAAATCATTCCTTCCCAATCCTTATATAGCCCACACTAACATACAAAGCAATTTTCGTGAGAGCACGAAGTAGTAACACTATCATAGCACTATAATTGATATGTATTAAGTCACTTACAATATTTTTTCATACTCTATCTCAAAATAGTGAGATAAAATTGTCCAAAATATCTAAAAGTTGCTTGACATATGGTTGAGTGGCTACACATTCAAGTTGAATAAGATGGTTGGAAAAGAAGAGGTTAACCCTAAGGAGTCTAAGAGGCCCAAATTTAGGGCATTTTCATGCATAAAATTGTGTATTTGAACTACATAAATACAATTTAAGTCAATTCCGTCAAAATGACCCTATCTAAAATCTACTCATTCTTCTAGGAAGTTGTGAAACTGATCATGTAGTTTGTTAAAACAACCACACAATTAACACGTTGAGCGGTCACATGATTTGACAAAAATTAGATTTTTCATCGCACACATGAAGTTAAGCAAGTTACCAACTCAAAATCCTCTTTATTTACATTTTAGCACACAACTAGAATTGTTCAAATTTTGGCAGGTCATATGACCATGCAATGTGTCATTGTGGTTGTTTTTAAGTGTGTGGTTGATTGAACATCCCCCTTCTTCTAATACACTCTAAATGAGTTGCATTCCGTAATGTTATTGAAGATTTGGGGGTCTAAATATACACCTCTAGGTGCCATTCGATGCATATTATAGTATTGTGTTCATCAATGTCACGTGTGAATATATACTTGCTTTCTCCTTTGACATGTGATAATGTATAAAACAAAGTCTAACTTCCAAAAGATTAGAATAAAAATGCAATTTTTAGTTTGTTCAAGGCTTGAAAAAATTGTGTACATGGCCGTACGTTGATCTCCTTGGTCCTCTAACTTCTAAAGCCACAAAGGACACTTTCGTTCATGCAACCACCTTTGCATGGGCATCCAAAGTGCATGTTTACATTATAGTATTATGAGTTGAGACATGTCAAAAGTTGGAATTCTGTTCAAACAATATTAACTTTACAAAAAACGTCATATGCACATGAAAAATACAAATGCTCTTTAGTAACCCAATGAATTAGGATGAAGTTTTAAAGGTGATTTTGAGTAGATTTTGCTTCAAAGCTTAGGAGTTGAGGGTTTTATATCCTTGTGACTTTCCTCAAAAAGCATAATTTTAGCCCCAAAATGGACCTTTTCATTATATAAAGAAATTGGTCCAATATGGTTTTGGACCACCTTTGCATGGGCATCCAAAGTGCATGTTTACATTATAGTATTATGAGTTAAGACATGTCAAAAGTTGGAATTTTGTTTAAACAATATCAACTTTCCAAAAAACGTCATATGCACATTAAAAATACAAATGTTCTTTAGTAACCCGATGAATCAAGATGAAGTTTTTAAGGCGATTTTGGGTAGATTTTGCTTCAAAGCTTAGGAGTTGAGGGTTTAAATCCTTGTGACTTTCCTCGAAAAGCTTAATTTTAGCCCCAAAATGGACCTTCATGAAGTTAAAAATCCTTATTTCTTCTCTCAGAGAAGTAATCATCGTATTGGAACTTCTTTCTATAGCCACATTCTGTTCTTGCAACCCTTGAATTTCTCTCTGCAAGCTTTCTGATTCTACCAATTGTCTATTTTTCAGCTGTTGCTCTCGGTGTTGTAAAACCTCCAAATTTTTCCTCAAAGCTGCAATCTCATTGTCATTTTTCTCTCGATCGACTACAACTCTCCTAGAAATCTCAGTGTTTGAATTTTGTAAGCTACACGTATAGCCAAGCAATCCATTCTCCCCATCTCCTACAAACTCAAGTATGCTTTTGACATCGTGAAACCTTGGTCGCTTTCCAGTTGAAGGATCCACCGGATAGATGCGACCATCCAACCAGAGGTCCAAATTACTGTCACCAGCTTTGTGTTTCTCTGGAAACATCGACCTTGAAGTTTGTTCATGGATCAAGCGACCTCTAACTATCAACGACCGATACTTTGGATTCAACGAGACCTGAATCTTGTATGGCAAATCAGTTGCCGCATTCCCCTCCATTCCTACTCACTAGCAGCAAACCAGAATTGACTTGCGACTCAAAGTTTAAGCAACCACAATCCAACTGTAACTGCAACGCACCAGAGTCTACCAAAAACAAAGTTTTCCAGAAACAGAGCCCTACGCGGGAATGCCATGCGTCGCTCTGACAAATTTCAAATTTGGCGCCAAATTTGGGGAATGCCAGCAAGTTCAAAGGCGGCATGCATGTACGTCCAGGCGGGACAGTGAAGGCGGGAGTGCAACAAACAATCATTATTCTAAGGGCAGGGGCAGCGACAATCATGAAGTTGTTAAGATCTGAGCCGTTGATCTACTGCGCGGGTATATGGGAAAGCAACATTCATTGAGCACTCTTACCATGCTGAGGTACCCCAATTAAATATTTCTAACGGCCTTTTACAGGCCTAAATATTTTTCTAATGTTCATCATATAAAGAAATTGGTCCAATATGGTTTAGTGAGCTAAAATTAGGATATGTGTATGGGGGTGCAGGGACAAGGAACGTTGGTTTCTAGGCCTTGTAGAGTGATTTTGGTTTTGAATGCGATGCACGTTTATTTTGCTATGCATGAAGCAAAGACCATGGTCGAGATAAGAGGCATACAAGACATGATGGCTTGGGGTGAAAAAAACAAATGCAACATTCGAGTGATGCATACATGCCACTATATACTTAGCAATCTTGTCGTTTCATCTCCGAAGCATCCATTCGTGGGCCAAAACACACACACTTACCACTCCTCTTCAAAGTGTCATGCAAATCTTCCTAAATGTTGAGCTCAAAAGGCTTAAATAATACATGCATGTTGCAAATCTACAATCATGGTCAAGACGAGAGGCATTGAAAACACAATGGGTTGGAATGCAAAACACTAGAATGTGAAGATCCAAGGGCCCAAATAAACTTATCATACATAGAAATCCTACATGACATACTATACATGCACAATGTGTAACGGTTTGTCATGATTTGTATCGGTCCCGCCTCCAAGAAGAGGTAGACTTGACTCAAACTCCACTAGACCGTGTGAATTAAACAAATGGCACGGCCTTTTGACGAGAGTCGAGGGCTTTCACAATTTACATGGTCACGGCCCTTGGCTCGTGTGTGAAGTGGCCTCAAGTTGAGCTCAAACGAGGGTTTATACACATGCCGCAAACCCATGACCATTTATCGAGATGGGAGGCTTCAAAGACATGATGGATTGGGATGCAAAATACAAAGGGCAACATCATTAGATTCATGCATCATACATGGCAACATTCCACTTAAGTGCCCATCTTGCCCTTTCATCTCCGTAGCATTTTATTGTTCACACATACACACACCTACTTACACACTCCTAGGCTTCGAAGCGTCAAAAATATCCCTCAAAGGGTGAGTTCCATTGAAAGGGTTTGTAAGTATACAAGCTCAATAAGCTAGGGTTCTGAGGAACCAGCGAGCTTGAGAGATTGAAGAGCTTGCGTTAGGGTTCGGACATGGCAGCTTTGTCATGCCTCACGCCGGCGCTTGTAGGGCGCCGCGCGCAATCTTGTGTTGCTCTTATTAGAGCAGTTGGCGCATTTCACTCGCATTCTTCTTCTTCTTCTGCTGCAGCTGCCGCCTCTCTCTCTCGGAGGTCCGTGTGCACTTTACAGCGGTCGTTTGTGCCGACGAGGCAATGGGGAGTTAGCGGCAACGGCAGGAGCAGCAATGGCAGGCTGTTTACCGTGAAGGCTGCTGATGAGGGAGCCATAGACTCTCCGTTAATGTCGAGTATGCAGGCAAAGGTATGGTGGTTGTGACCTTTCTGTTGTGGTAATAGATACTACTTCCTTTGCTTCCTTGTCTGCGAGGTGCCTCATGTTCCATCCGTTGAGGAGGTGCTGTGGCAAGTTGAGAGAACTCAGTACAGCAGCGAACTGGGATAAACCCAAGAGTTTTCGCAAATGAGTAATAAAATTCTCACTCTGTATGTCGGTGGCTACATTTATTGCACGTTGGTTCCATTGTTGTGTTTGGCGTTGGAAAAAATAGAAGCTATAGGCTCTCGGTTAATGTTGAGTATGCAGTCAGAGGTTTGGTGCTGTCCTTCCCTTGTGGCAATGGATCCTACTTCCTCTCCTTCCTGGTGTGCGAGACACCTCCATCCGATGTAGGGGGAACTGTAGCAGATTAAGAAATTCAGTACAGTAGCGAACAAGGATAAACCTAAGGTTCATGAGTGGCTTCGCATTGTCTTTAGGATTTCTGACTGGGGAGGTTATGCATGAGGTTTGTTGCAAATGAGTGAAAAGTGCTCACTATGTATCCGAGGGATTAAACTTATCGCACTTTGAAATTGTCGCGATTAGCGTTGGGCAAAAATCTCGTATGTTCGAGAGGAGCCGATGATGTCTGTTGAATGTGGTTCACTTATTGTAATGTAACATCTACTTCAGTTTGTAAGTTTGTCTAATGGTCGAGTTCACATCGATGTCAAGCTTTGTGACCACAACGAAAAAATCAATCGCCAAGTTTTGAGTGGATGGGGTGTATTGTGGGCTATAGAACATTATGTGGTGTCGCTGGCTCAAAGAAGGTGCTTGAGTCATGTATCCTTGCAATGTGGTAACTAGGTAGTTCCGTACGAAAAGAAAATTCGAAAGCACTCTGGATTGACATGGCAAGACATTTTGGTTGTGCTTGTGCCCTTCAAAGTGCAAATAGAGAAAACATAGATTCTTGCTTTGCGGCAAAGGTTTGATCATACCTTATGTGCGCCAGTAGAATCTATATAAGATCATCTATGTTCAAGTATGGTATCAGATAATTGTGTGTATGAAAGTAATGGTATGCACTTTTGATTGACATGGCAAAACATGATAGTTGTGCTTGTGCTCTTTAAAGTGCAAATAACAAATATGGAGATTCTTGCTTTGCGGCAAGGGTTTTCATCATACCTTATGTGCGCCAGTAGAATCTGTATAAGGTCATATGTTTTTATAAGTCTGATGCCCCGCTTTTTTAAAGCAAGACACTTCGGTTGTGCCTGTGCCCATCACAGTACAAATAATAATATAATGTAGGTTGCTTTGTGGCAAGGATTTAGTCTTATCTTATGTGTGCCAGTAGAATCTGTATAATGTCATATATGATTTTTGTTCAACTAGATTTATGAAAGCACTCTTGATATACATGGCAAGACACTTTGGTAGTGCCTGCGCCCTTCAGTGTGCAAATAGTAAATTTTTGTAGGTTCTTGCTTTGCGGCAAGGATTTGGTCATATCTTATGTACGCCAGTAGAATCTGTATATGGTCATGTTTGTTTACAGTATAGTAATCATGCTTTTCTGTACTTTAGGTTTTATTCGAGTCACTTTCAAATGACGTGACAATACATTGGTTGTGCCTGTGCCCTACAAAGTGCAGAGGATAAATTGTAGGCCCTTGCCCTGAATTTGCACATAAGTATTCACTTGCATTATCAGCAAGCCACCTTGAGATCAAGTTGTAGTTAGTTGGTTTCTGTTGGCCTGCTGGATAGCACATAAGATTCTTGAGATCCTTGTTTTCTTTGGAGTCGAGATTTTTCAACAATCTGTGAGTGCACTGCTCGTGAAGTCCTTTTGAAGTGACCTCAAATTGCCATGAAGTTGCTGATCCTGGATGTGGTTTTCAGATTAAGGAGTCTCTGAATGCGCAAGAGGTCACTGTGCAAGATGCCTATGGTGATGGTCGCCATGTCAGGTACATTTGTTTTGCATACCTCAAATGAAAGATAGAACCTTTTTAGTCATCTTCTGTTTCTTTGAAGGTGTTTCCAGCTCAGACTTTTTTGATCTCTCTGTTGTACTTTAGCAACTGTTCAAGCTAAAAGTTTCAGTATTGATATGTATATCTCACTATTTCATGGCATCTTGATCTTTGAATCATGCTTCTCAGAGGTGTTCTGGTCTTGTCTTGGTTTGGTTTTGAAGCTGTGGATACCTAGAAAACTAACTCCCTTTTCCATGGTTCCTTGTGCTATACAGTATTGATGTAGTTGCTGAAGCTTTCGAGGGTCAGTCACGGGTTACTCGGCAACGCATGGTGTACAAAGCAATCTGGGAAGAGCTTCAAAGTGCAGTACATGCTGTTGACCAGCTTAAGACCAGGACACCTTCTGAAGCTGCTGAAGCAGGAAAGAAGCTGTAGACCAATTTTGCTCCACTGTGTAGAAGCATTCAATACAGTCGAATAATAGTAGACAGTATGCCATCTTCATGAGCAATTGTATTGTGTACTTAGGCGGTTCTGTTCTGGCAATTTGTAACATATTACCATGGAAAAGGTTAAAGCTATTGGCTTGACTCAGATGCTGGCACGTCTATTCCTTTTCAAGTGTTTTGGGTCCTTCCAAGGGTTGCAGAGTGTGGTTTACGTCACATGTGGTTATGTCACTATTGGAGATTATATTCCAACATGATCTGTGAAAGTTTTTCGTAATGTATATCCTCCACTACCAAGTCTTGCAACACCCCATCCATCTTGAAACTCAAACTCTATTCATTCCTATCTGTCAAGATGAGTCATCTTAATGAACGTCTGCATCGATTGTATTCACATAGCCATTATTCCAATAATTAGAATCAATCAGTACATATTAATATGGTTGCCGCAAATCCTCTTCCAGCTTGAAAGGTGATGTACACATTTCATGACTTAGGCATGTGTACCTTATGTGGTTGCTTTTCACTAATGTTCCTTGGTGCTGCACTGGATTAATTCCCTTGACAATATCTTCCGTTTGCCTTTTCAGCACATCATTCTTCGCACGTGAGCTCAATGCAATCCACACATGAGCTCAATGCGATCGACGATTGTGGAGGCGTCTAGGTTTTATGTTACATTAGGACCTAATACTAAGGAGACATGCCTTTCATGTTGTGTTGTATAAGTACCGAGAGGAATGGGACGCATGCAAGAAAGCCACCACCGATTGTGTTACCAAGACCATTGCATATAGTGTTCCAACGTCAGGATTTGGCTGGGTAATATTGAGAAGCAATACATCTGATTGCACCCGAACTGAATGATTTTGAGAGCTAAAGGCAACCGGTCCTTTGCATGCGACTTTATTATCACGACCTCAAAGTGCTGCAAACTGTGCTCTGTATGCGAAATCTCCACGATCTGATGTCAGGATATGGCAGTACGAGGTATGTAAGAACAACGACAAGGAAACGTTACTGGAGGAGAGGAAGAATTTGAGGCTTGCAATGGCCGATCAGGCTTATCATTTGAAGCTTCACAAAGAATAACAAAGCAGTATACAAGAGGAAAACAAGTTGGACTACTCTTCTGTCACCATCTCATTATAATAACTTACTGTTTCTATTATATAACTTGCATCTGATATTCCTAGAATTTTTTCATTCGAAGGAGGGTATCAATTAAATTTTGTGCAAGAGATTGTGGTGTTGAATTTAATTCCTTCGTTGTCCATTTTGTCTAACTTTGTTAGATTGTGTCTGGGATGCTCTCTTAGCTCCTCCGCTTCTTTTTGTCACAGTTAAGTATGTCTAGCTATGGTATGCAATGCCTCAAATAATAGCCCGGAATGTGCAGAGCTTTGTCTGATTATGTAACCATATTGGAGGAAGAGCAGAGCATGGAAGCTCCACAAATGGGAGGCAGACGATGACTTCTGGCAAGATTAGCAGGCCAGTGCACCTTCATTTGATTGCAGGTTCTGAGCTGCACCTTTGTTTGTACACCAATTTCACTACCCTTGTGTTCACAGGACATTTATTGCACCACCACCTCATAGAGTCACCTGATCCAAGTGGGTTTCTTGAAAATCGGGAGGATGATAAATTTTTCAGTTATTGGAAAATTCTTGTTGACAATGTGATGCAACGGTTGCGAATCATTCGTATTGACGACCATTTCTACATACTAAGACATAGTAAAATGAATTAACTGACAGAAGAGAGCGCAGGTATGGAGTCCAAAGCCGACGCTATGGAGCTGGACATAAACGCTTGGACTGCAGATATATTTGTTCTCAAAGGTGATCCGATTGTGACAGCCACTCATGTCAGTCCTTTTCTCCGTAATCTCTGTGTGATGGCTATACAAGTTCAACGTCTTTGATAGCCATACTCAGAATTTTCTGAGTTGGTCAAGACAAATTTGATATGGTCATTTATTGACGTTATTGTAAAGAAATTTGTGGGTTCCTTGGGCTCCATTCTATTAAGAACTTCACAATCCAACACTTCTGAACACATTCATAACCTTCATTGCTTAGTCTGCCAAGTCATCAAGCATCTCAAAATCCAAATATATTGAGTTCTAGAAACTCGTGTATGTAAGCCAGGAAGCAATGGCGGAAAGGGAATTGTATGAAACTAAAGTCAGGAGGGTACGACAACTTACTAGAGCCCTCCGACATGAGTACAAGTTAATCACAGCCCAGAACCTCCAGTGCGTAGGATTGCAGCTGAGGATACAAAAAGCCAGGAAGCAATGGCGGAAAGGGAATTGTATGAAACTAAAGTCGGGAGGGTACGACAACTTACTAGAGCCCTCCGACATGAGTACAAGTTAATCACAGCCCAGAACCTCCAGTGCGTAGGATTGCAGCTGAGGATACAAACCTGGCAAGGCTTTGCAGAAATCCATTGAAGTGAGAGTCATTTCCATCTGCTATTTTCAGTCAATTTTAGTTTGTGTTATAACATTGTGCGATTTCAGGTAACGAGGATTGACTTGTCCTGTAAATGAAGTGGACAAGTTGAAGGTTACAGGCATACCGATATGGGTACTGCCTGCATTGTTGACATGCAGGAATGTGAGCTGCAAATAGAATCCAAGCGCAATAGTATAGAGGATTGCATGGCAGAGGTTCAAAAGGCAGATATTCAGAAAGGTCACCCAATCGGTCGAATGAGTGCTCTTCAAGCCAAACTGAAAAACCTCGAGAAATATCTTGAGGTTGAGATGAGAGAGGAGAAAGTGCAACACCTTGGCAGTGGATAAGGAGAGGATTGGGTATAGAGAAAAGAGTCTCCACCAAGAAAACCTAAAACTAACAACTGGATTTAGCTGGGAATCAATTAATCATTACCCTGATCTAGTTGTGGTTAAAACAATATTTCACCTACATGTGTCATGTGAAGGTGCTCAAGCAACTTTTCCCACCATCCCAAGTCCCCACAATGACGGCAAGACACAAAGGCAAGGTTAAAAAGTGCAACAAAGATGGTTATGTGTCATGAAAGAGGAGGCCTGATGAAAAAACAGGAAATTCAGAATTTTCATGGTACAACTGGGTTGACTGGAGTGCTTCAATCCCACTTGGCCATTTGTGGGAGCAGGAAGATGGTATGGTGTGTACCTAACTCCCACTTTTGTGTGCATTTCTACATACACTTATCTAAGTAATGAACTTGCATCTCCATTTTTAAGGGGCATATCCACCATGGGCAGCAGCTGCACAGGATTGTGAAGAATTATTGACAGGAGATAAAATCTGGAAAAGAAAGGTATTTAAATACATCTTTGGTAAATGCCCACTTTCCTGTTCCCCTTCTACACCATACCTGCCTGGACAAAATCAAGGAATAATTTTCTTGAAGTAACCCACCCAAGTCAGGTTGCACCAAGTCTAATCATTCAGTTGAAAGCTTGTTTTGTTATGTACTGTTCTGTCCCATTGCAATTTCCTCCTCGTCAATGCTGTGCTCTTGGCGGCCATCCTATCAATTTGGTCTATGAATAGATTCCGAGGTTTTTTCTCTCAATAAAGACTGAAATTGACCCTTGAAATTCGAAAATATGCTCTTGTCACCAACACAGGGCACACCAAGTACATTATCATCAAAGAATGGCTCATACAGAGGAAAGCACCATGGGTTTCCAAGTTTGGGATTGTCATCTTCCCACTGACATACAGCCATGTCTATATAAATCATCACAATTGGGTGCAGACACATTTAAAGTTCCGCACAATGTATACCTACTGCTTACAGGCCATAGTCTAAATCAAATACATTACAACTGGGAAACTAATTTGGCAACATTCCATGGAGACAGCCATTACTAGTGGATAGCAGCAATTCTCTCCTTCTCTCGGTCTTCATCAATCATAGCTTTGATGAAGAACTCTCCAGCTTTGTATGAGGAACGCACCATTGGCCCGGATGCCACGTATCGGAAACCCTAGACAACATAAAAAAGAACTCAGTTTTATGTGGAAACCAAAGTCCCCATGCTGTATGGCTAAGATAAGTGAGGCTACAATGGACACTTTCAGCTCTGCACCTCCTTTTCCTAGAAAACTAAACATGCAATTAGCACAAGATGATTAGCAAATCCAAATCGTGGCTGTGCCCTATTTCCTCATGATTTTCATAGCTCATAAGAATACCTAATGAAGATCTCTTCCTCCCCATTATAGTTGACTATTGAACCTAGACTAGTTAACAAAGTTCAATCATGTAGTCCACTCTTTCTGGTGTCTGTTCTTAGATCCACACCTAACCACACATCACTCAAGTATCTGATTAAGATAGATAACCAAATTAGTCCTCACAACCTTTATGTGTCCAATCTCAGAATAAAAATCACAAATTTGCTGTTAGTCATCCATAATTTGAAGTGCAAAAATGTTGTACCATTTCAAGTCCCAACTTGCGATACTCCTCAAAAGCCTCGGGGGTGACGAATTCTGAGACAGGCATGTGCTTCTTTGTCGGCCGCATGTACTGACCCAATGTCATCACATCGACACCTGCTTCCCGCACACTTCTCATTGCTTTCACCACCTACAACCACATATTCCCAGTTTCATTTGATGAGATCCACATAACCTCGAATACAGGCAAGGGTAAAAGTAATGCAAACAAGAGACGATCACTGTAACATAAATTCATCATTCTGTAATGGTGTAACTGAAAGAAAGAAATTGGGGCACAAACCCTCAGCTTCAGACATACAACAAATACTAAGGAGCACGTTACACTGGAGATAAGAGGGCCCGTGACCATTGAAATCTAAAATCTCATTGGTGGAAATGGTCAAGACTGTCCCATTTTGCTCAATACTAGAGCATGAGGGCCAAAGGGAACAAGGAAAATTGAATGGATGAAAAACATGGCATGCCATGGATAGTGTTTCATCGTCTACCAGATTTTGCATCAAGCCCACCTCACAGAGGTGGGTCTAACACAAAACTGGGAGACCCTGACACTTCAAATCACACAACCCCTGATTAATTATGTCTTCTATGAATAGGATGGTAATGGATTAGCCTTTGGTTGAGAACCTGGTCACATATATCTTTCACTAGACTTGAAGTTCTGTAAAATTTTGATTTTCCATGGTCCAATTTCGGAGGCCCTTAAAATTTCATGGTCACAGCTCTTGGCCATAGTGTGAAGTGCCCCTAAATGTCCCCCACTCTCGATAAACAAACTCAGCTATATGATATGCAGACAGTCGTCCTCATAGGTCAGGGTGCTAGGTAAGCAAAGAAAATAGGAGTACCTGAGCAGGAGTTTCTCCACAGCCAAGCATGATGGAGGTTTTGGTCAAGGTGCCTGGAGGTGCATACTTCTTCGCCATTCGCAATACATCCAGAGACTGGTTAAAATTTGCACGTCGATCCCGGACTGAGCTTTGGAGCTCCTCAACAGTTTCAATGTTGTGCGCAAAAACATCCAACCCGGATGTCGCCACTTTTTCTACACACACTTCGTCGCCACGGAAGTCTGGAACTGTAGGTACATACATGTGCAGGAATGATTTTGTTATGATCAGAATGAAACAAAACAATTGACTCCTCTATATGTGGAAACCCTAGACAAAGGGAACTGCACCAATATTGCACAGCATGACTATTGGTCGGGAGTTGGTTGTTTTGAATACAAGATCTTCCATGTTTGGTAAATATTGGTGCATGCTTGGAGGTAATGTGGAGGTTTGAACGAAAAAAATTCTGCATTGGTTTGTTGAGGTCAAACTTATTTTGGCATGCCAAGTGGTGCTAGAATAAGTTTGGTCCTTGATGAACCAAAGTATGGTGCTCTTTATTCAAATTCCCCTTCAAACACTACCTCTAAGGATGCACCACAAATGGAAAGAAATTAGTGCTTTTGCATGAAAAACAACCAATGAAACATCAAGGGGCGCCGACTCTTTCTCATGAAGTCCCATATGAGTTAGAGGATAGCTCTACAATTCAAATGGATTTTGAAGCCTACCAAGAGCTTCGACAAGCATGGATGGCTTTCGCTCCTTGAGGTGCCGTACAGTTTCAGCAAAATGTGCACTCCCCTGGTCAGGCATGTCGTCCCTGTCCACACTGGTGAGCACGACATAGTCCAGGCCCCAAGCCACAATCGCCTCCGCAACTCGCTTCGGCTCTTCAGGATCAGCTGGTGGAGGTGCACGGGATGTTTTCACCGCACAGAACCTGCAGAACCAGCCGTTTTCTGTTCAGTAATGATTTTTGAAATTCTTGCAGACACCAGGCCCCCTCTACACTAGAGAGGTTGTGAGCTCAAAAGTTGAGAGCTTCAAGAATGGAGCCTTCCATTGACAGGAAGAAGCCCCTTGCTCACACTTGTTCACTAACTTCCACTTTACAATTGAGCTTTCAACTTGAGAGCTTGAGCATACATACCGGGTTTAAAACACATAGATGGTGCCTTGATGGTGCCATGTGAAACAAATACAGCAAGCTCTCAGTCAAAATCCTAAGCTACATTATGGAGGTTGCTTAGGAATGTCGAAAGTTCAAACTCTAGTTTTGTGGTCCCCAAGCCAATAGGCTTTCAAGCGTTCTTTGGCTTGTCATGAAGTCTACTTTGTTTCATATACTTTACCCTTGTTAGGTCACATTGAGGATGGCCAATTTAAACTTGCTCAAACTATTGAGAGCTTCAGAATTGGTCAAGCTTTCAAAAATTTGAGCTTCAGATGAAAGCTTGTCAAATCCAAGTGTCTGCCAAAAATTGCGAGTTCAAGCTCCAGACTGAAACTCCGGTGTAAAGTGCCCTCAAAACAACCTACAATTCGATCCAGGTTTCATGTACATATAAATCAGATATAAAATAATAATACAGTTAGCCTGTCATTGAGGACACATACCGACAACCCCGCGTACAAGTATCTCCAAGTATCATAATGGTAGCTGTTGCTGTACCAGTTTCACCCCCAGTCCAGCACTCTCCAATGTTTGGGCACCTTGCCTCCTCACAAACAGTATTCAGCTTCAATTCCCGCAATTTGGACTTAATTGATGCATATTTGTCCCCACCTGGAACTACCATTTTCATCCAATCTGGCTTTGGCTTTGGTTGTTTCTTTGTGCCAACTTCAACAGAGTAACCCTCAGGTGTTGAGCTCGAATGTGTGATGAAATCCATTAAACTAGGGCCTCCTTTTGCAAGGCTCTCCCGCAGAGCCTCGAGCGCAGGTGTGGCTGGATTAGCTGCAGCTGATGACTGGGAGGCTGTGTCTGTTGAAGAAGTTCGCATCTGTTGATCTGGTAAAAGATAAGCAAAATTTGTGTAAGCTTATGCAACTAGGTTAGACAGCTGCAGCAATAATCATCTCCTCAGAGCCACTTTACACATTGGCCAAGGGCCAGTCACCATGAAATGGTGAAGGCCCTTGAAACTCATCCCAAGCCCATACCATACAAAATTGAGATTGAAGTTTATGTGGTCACAGGCCTTGAAGTGTAGTGGAAACACTTATGCGACCAGGTTCTCAACAAAATGCTATTCATTACCATCCGATTCATGTGGGCCCTTCTACACCCTAAGTTGTACTAAATCAAGAGTTGTGAGACTTTGAAGTGCCATGATCTCTGGGTTTAAGAGAGATAGTGAATCCGGAGCTTTTAGAGTTGCATAGTACTCAATTCAAAGCAATAACAAAGAGGCAAACAGAAAATTAAAATGAAAAGGAAAAAAAATCACAGATATGGCAACAGCCACATGGTGGCAATGAGCCTACAAACTAAAATGTTCAAGAGAATTTCCACCACCATTCAGAGGTTTTGAAGTTGCAAGTCAATACAAAGAGAATCACAAAGAAGCAAACAGAAATTCAAATGAAACAGAGAAAACAAGCATGCGGCAATAGCCAAATGGTGGCAATGAGCCTACAAACCAGAATGTTTGAGTGAATTTCCACCTCAATTCAGAGTTTTGTCAATACAATGGAATCACAAAGAAGCAAACAGAGAAGCAGACAGAGACTAGAAAGAATCAGAGAAAACAACATGCGGCAACAGCGAAATGGTGGGAATGAGCTTACAGACAAAATGTTTAAACGGATTCTCAACTCAATTCATATCCAGGAGCAAATCGCACAAGCGGCAATAGCCGAATGGTGGCAATGACCATACAAACCAGAATGTTGAAAAGAAAATTCACCTCAATTCACATCCACATCCAGAAGCGAATCACACATGCGTCAATAGCCAAATGGCAAAGAAAAAGTGTTCGCAAGGATTTCCACATCAATTCACATCCAGGAGCGATTTGACCAGAATAATGAACCCCAAGGTACACTTTAACTTCGACCCAATTCAGTCATTTCAACGAAAAAGCGGTGCGGGAAGAACCTGGAGATCCAGCATCCGCAACGACGCCATGGACACCGCTCCCCGCAATGTGATGGACGCGTCTGGTGGCCGATTCTGTGCACGTTCTTCGCACCTGTTCTTGTGTGAAGCGGAGGAGCGAGGGCAGCCCTAAGCCTCCCTTCATCGCTTCCGATTGCAATCGCTTCTTGAGCCTTAAACCCTTCCAAACTTCGACCAACTCCCGGAGGCCTCGCACATGTAAAATGAGGTGAGTTTTTACGAGGTTTCCGAAGCCTCCAGGAGCAGATTGAAGCAAGATTGGAGCGAGGGGTTCTGGCTGTGCCGATGCCGGGGAAGATGGGGTCTGCTTGTTCAAGGAGATAGGCCGAGCAGCACAGGTTTTTCTGCGGAGGAGCGGAAGGTGCTTTGGATGACATGGGATGGATGAGGATGTCACTCATCCGTCACATCGGTGGTGGATGACAAATCATATGTGATTGGTTCATGCACCCATCTCTCATGCAATTAGTTCGAGATGATTACCACATCTAAATCATGCCCGGAGCTATTTGTCCCATAATTTCTGTACCTTGGAATATCTTCTTCATTATCAAAGTGAAGGTTCTCGTGCTTATTGAATGGTCATATAGGTTTTCCCCAATGATGTTGATTTTTGAGCTTAGAACGATTAGCATACTTTGAGCACATAATTGAATCTTTTTAAAACTTCCAATATGTCTTCTTGGTGTCGCTTCTTAGATCCATACTTAGCCATGTACATTGAACCTAGGCGTTTGATTAAGTTTGGTGTTGTATTAAGGCACATCTATCTTAGAGCAAGACCACTCCAACCTCCACCCTAACCTCAAACATCTGTATTGGATGACATATAGGTTGGTGAAAGGCTACATTCTCATTCCAAACTTCAACCTTGGCCTCAATACCCTAATATCTCAATATTGGATAACAATATAGGTTGAGGTCATAGACATTCCCATCCAACCTTAACCCATCCTTAACATCTTTATAAGATTGAAGTCAGCCTTAACCCTTAACTTCCCAAGCCTATGAAATGGTTGTTTGGAATGCATATCAATCAATGTTGGGTGTGGAATTTTCATGGACAAGTTTTTGAGGTTAAAATGAGATTTATTTATAGGATCTTGAAACATGGGAGATGAGCTATTTCGAGGGGAAAAAATGGGCATGAAATACCTTTTGTGCTTTTAGATTATAACAATTGAAGGAAGGGATGCACAAGAAAATGACATGTTTATCCCCCAAGAAAACCTTTGACCAATCAAAGTCACTTGGAAATGAGCAGATGGATTGTGTGGTCCACTAGATGGAAACAACTCAACAGTTGAGCACCTCTAGAAATTCTCATGCCAAAATGTCCAAACCACTATAGGCTAGCCACCTTGCATTTAGAGTATGTAAATTGTCTCATGTTGCTAACCACATATTCTCTAAAAATTTGAGAGTGTTCACATGTGAACACAAATGCCCTTTTTACATGAACATAATTTTTTTAAAGTAAAAAAAATCACTTTTATCAAAATAAACATCCTTGATGTTCATGCAAGTTTGCATTGGAATGACAATCATTGATTGGAGTCAACACCCTCACATGAGCTCCAAACACAACAAAAACATGACCACTTTCCACTTTCACAAATTTATTCACATTTTAATCATTTCCAAATTCCATGGCTCATGTGTCTATGGGTAAATATCCATGTTGGCTTGATGCTTTTTATTATTTTGATTGTGGATGAATGAACTAGGTGGGGTTAATACACTCTAACCTCGTTAATACGACACCCTCGATATTACAACACATTTTTGCGAGACCAAACTTTTTAGTTCAAAACTCCCTCTTCTATACAACTATGACATTCGATAATGCAACATTTAGAATCTCCGTTTTGTCATATTTAAGAGGTAGTTAATGCTAAAATTCCTTTCATGTATGTTATGTACATCTAAAATACATCCATTTTCACTTTGGAACTTCACTTATCATTGGTGACTAGTGGAATGGACATGGTTAGAGTTAGAGTGGTGTCCTACCTAGTATGTTGCCTTGTATACATGTGATATTATATCACCAGTATCTTGATGCAAACGTCATGCACCACTATTGTATAGTTTCTCATTAGAGAACTTTGTATATTTTGGTGTTAATGAAATTATTAGTTTTCAAAAGTTAGTAGGGAATTTAGATAAGATTATAGTTGCTAACTTGGAGGCACCACGGGCCTTGGCTTGGTGGTTAGGGCTCATGGCCCCCAATGAGGAGGTTGTGGGTTCTATTCCCCATGCCGACGTGGTGCTCACCACCTTAGTCCACCCAACTATGGTGGGGGGTCCTTGGACCTTGTTGTATGGGTACCTCAAAGCCCTTTGGGGGGATACCATGTCCAGTATCTTCAAGGCACTAGTGGCTAGCTAGGAACTAGTATAGTGTGTCACTATAGTGTCCATCCTCGAAAGGGGAGCGTAGTATTGTCCCAATGTCCCCTTGTCCAGTGGGCATCGGGTCATTGGCATTACGAACGGACACTTTATTCACGCCGGCCCCTTAAAAGGGACCGGAGTTTCTATCTATCTATCTATTCGCTAACTTGGGTAGGCAACATTGAAGATCTTTGGACTCCTATTTCAAGAGTTCTTGAGAATATTTGTATTTGTTTGGAGTTATGAGTTATAATTTTAGACCATCTATATTGCTTAAAATAGTTGTATATATTTAAAGCACATATTACTTATGTTTTCATATTCCCTCAATAATACAACAACTTTACGCCATTTGTCATATTATGAGAAGACGACACCTTGATAATACGACTTTTTTTTGTGTTTTCCAAACGTGTCATACTAAAGAGGGAGAACAATAGTCCTCTCCAAACTCAATAGAAGACTTTGTATTTGGAACAACAATTGTGTCAACATCCTTGCGCCCTTGCGCCCTTGCCTTTACAAAGTTTAAAATTGTATAAGTTAGTGTATTCTCTCAATATAATTGGCTTTTAAATCTGTTGGCCAAACAATGTTGCATGCCCCTCCTGCACATAAAGTTCATATAACTTCATTGCCTACCAAAGACGACCCTGTAAAATCCTTTGAGCCTCAATTGTTGAGGATCATAACATTATTCAGATGGTGTGCTTTGTTCAAATGACACACCTTGTCACCAAAAAAAGAGCTCTTGGATTATGAGTTAGTCCCCCAGGTGTGGATCCAGGGAGAGATCAAAACAATGCTCAGGATTATGGGGTTCCCACAAAACAAGCTTCTATGTTCGAATGTTCTTATGAATGGAAAAAGCTTTTAGAGAGTTACCACCCATTTCACTAGGAGAAAATTTGTCCATTCCAATTATACGTTGAAATTTGTTTATTACAACACGTGGCAAGAAAATACATAAGTAAATCACATTGATTACCAATTCTTCCAAAGCCACAACCAAAAACCTCCGATTGGCAACCAAGGTGATTTATTCATGCATTTTCTCACCATGATTTGCAATGGACAAGTGAGGAGTTGCTTTGAATGACTTGGGACGGTGAGGATGTCACTCGTCTATCACACTAACATAGCTATTGGTGGATGACAATCATATGTAATTGGGTCATGCCTTATGAAAATGATATTCTCAATAATTGACTTTCAAAAAATCTGGGCCCATGCCACATACTCATCCCAAATACAATGCCCATATATATCATAAATCTTCATTACCCATTAATAGAAATATTTACTTTCTACATGACGTTCATATTCATCCAATTTCTTCAGTTTGGGAAATTGTGCTCTCAATTGTACATACAAAATTGTTCTAATGAAGGTCACACAACATTGGAACACATTGCGCCATTGGGTGAAACGTTTGAGAGTTAAATCTCGAGGTTAAATATATAGTAATCAATAATGCATACACATCACCTAAGCTTAGTCTATAATACTAATACAAAAAACTAATACTTATAATCTTCTAAAATCAGTAAAGTGTATCCATTAATTTACATCTACAAACAATCTTCAAATGTACATACACATATGTATATCTATTTATTGAGAAATCACTTACGTCAATTAGCATACCTCGAAAGAATACGTAAATTAGTTTCAAAATAAGGAATTCCCTCAATTACTGCGGCTCCAGAGCTTGTTGGATTTCCTTTCCAAGCACAAATGCAAGCTAAAACCGAGCTATATACAAATAGCAACCAAGAAACACAAACACGAGATCATCCCTTCACCAAAGAGAACTCATACACATGTCAAGGATAAGACTACCACAAAACACACAAAAACAAAGAAGAAACACTCAAACATTAAACTTGAATAACAGGCGCGCCACTGTGGTGACAACACAAATGCATCAAGTATAGGGAGAGGACGACCATATGAAGAGAACATAGAGAATCAGATAAGAAAATAATATGGAGAATGAAACTTCAACTTGTGCTATACAATTGCAGTCAATGCTGTTTGTGAGGTGAGGTAAGGTGTGTGGTGAGGTGAAGTAAGGGTCGAATATCTCTTCTTAGGGGTTGGTTTACAATACGGTGAAGAAGTGTATTGGTCAAGAACTTTAGGGGAATGGAGCAATATGATTGGCTTTGAAATGGGTTTTTCACCACCCAAGGTTTACATTATGTCTGAGACTTCAAGCATGGATGAAAACATGACATGGCCACACTTTTTGCTAGGATAGTTCTCTAGAGGTCAAGTTCCTTTGGCGACCCCAAATGCTCATAAGAAACCTGACTTACGCAGAATTCCAACTTCAGACATTTTTGGAATGATTTTTCATCTTGTCCATCATACTAATCTTTGCCTCAAATAACCTTATCTTGGTCAAGAATTCTAGACCAACTGGTGCACTTCATCATAATCTAGACCGGCTCCATGTAGAATACGAGCCTTCCCTTGTCAGTCGCACTGTACACATGGCATACTTGTGTGATCCTCTTTTCTGGGATTTGTTTGCATAAGGTATGTGGGTGTTATTCGATTCATTTTGCATGCTCTTCAACTTCAACTTTTAGTGATTAGATATACACAACGACAGCTTGTGTTGCATTAGCAGATGCAGGGTGAAAATCAGACCTCAACTAAGTTAAGTATAGTTATCGGAGAATGCACCTTGTGATTCTTTCACTGGTTTCCCATAGGTCCTCCCAGCAATTGTGTTCACTATGCAGTGTAGCACAGTTTATATGATCTGAAAGGGTACTCCAATCAGTCTTAAACAGGTGTCTTTGTGGTGTTTGTTCTTCGATCCTCACCAAACCACACGGCAATCAAATATAGGTGTCCGACTAAGAAAAACAACCGAATATCCGCATACATATGCGGAAGAATGATTTCCTTCTGACTAGAGATTCTCAAAAGGATGTCAAAATGGTCGCCATATTCACAGTGATTGATGCTTAAAACTACAAAATACACTGTCGAACTGTCTTACTTCTTTTCGCTACAGATCTTGTTAAAGGTTTCTGATCTCACTGCTTGCAGCAAAGCAGTTGTAGGAGTTCACCAAATTGATGAGGTGCTACAGACACACTGATATTCATTCCCTACGACTTCAGGGCTCTTCGGAAAAATGGTCATAGGACCTAACATGAAATAATGGGTGACGGGCTGCGCTGAAAGACCAATTTTCTCCTGTTTGGCAAATTGTGCTCTAAATTGTAATTGTGCAGATAAACAGATTCTCAAAAAGGATATAAAAAAGTCGCAATGTTCACGGTGATTGATCTCAAATACAAATGTGGAAGTAGTTGATACTTCCAACCATCACATGCACTATAGCGAACTGACCTACACTTCTTTCTGCTACAGATCTTTTATACAGGTTTCTGTTCTTACTGCCTGCAATAAAATTGATTGTAGGAGTTCACCAAGTTGATGAAAGACTACGCACACAACATTCCTTCCCTACGACTTGACAGACTCTTCTGAAAAATGGTCATAGCACCTAACATGACCCGAACCTGATCAATTTGGAACAAGATACAGGAAAGTTTGTGATGGAAGGATCACCAGGTCAGGCTCACGGACCGCATTTTTGCTGTCGAATCAGCTGGTTCCATGTCTCCTCGAGCACCGACTATTTACACACCAAGGTGACTCCCCGATTCTCAAACAATGCAGTAAGAGGAATGGAAAGAGTTCCAATTCCCTCTCAATTCCTGCTGCGTAGTCGGCCAGATCCTTTTTCCAACTGATGTATGATACGGTAGCTCGGAGCCTCGATTAAGCGTGACCGTACTTATATTGACCTTGCTTTCGGGCGTTTCTAAAAGCACAGCATCCGAAGGAATAGACGGCTATGAGAATCACCAGCACAATGATGTTCACCACCGCAACTCTCCGCCAGTTGGACTTGACGTTTTCCAACACGCCAGCACGGCACGAGTTGCAGTCAAAACATAGCTCCGTGTAAGTATTGTTCCACGTGTTGCAGTCCATGTCTGTTGTATTATAGTTTACAGGTTTGTCCCACTCAGTTGCGGTCACGAATGTAAAGCCACAGACAGTTGGTGGCTTGCAGCATCCAGACTGTCAAAGAGGCACACAAGAACTCAAGGTTAGCATCTCCGAGCCAGACAAAATTCAGAGAACAAGGTAGAGAAAGAACCGCAAACTCGTATGTGCATGTAAAAGAACACTGATCACAAATCAGAAAGAAAGACGTCTGGAAAGGTAAAACTCCTGGTTGAATAAAAAATAAACAAGCTACGAGCATTAAAAGTCTAATTGTTCAAGGTCTCAACGGTCACAAATGCGCACTCCAAATTTGGCTCGACACACAAGACTCCAGCGAGCAAGACAGTGGCCTCGCCTTGGAAGCAGAAACTCAGACACTCTATCTAACTGTGAGAAGGAAGCGAGAATTTCCTGTGATTAAGGACACGGATATTCCTAGATAGTCAAGAATTTCTCTCAGGAAAGGCCATACCTCAATAGGAGTCAGCGATGCGTTATTGAATTGACTTTCAGTCGTAACAGTCGTATTCAAACTGTCGCACCACTTGCCATCGGACAGACAGCTATGAATCTTGGCCCAGTAGGAAGGATTCTCCACACGGTTTTGCAACCAGTTGGAATAGTCTCCGAGTTTGTACTCTTTGAAGCCTTTACCAGAGACAGCTTGGCCGGCACCGGCATTGGTCACCACAAATGCAAAGATAGTGAATATGAAGAGGAGGAGTATCAACAGGAACATGACGAACAGGTAGATCCAGAGTAGGACCTTGTTTCCACAGAAAGCTCCAATCATCCCGGCCAGAGAAATAAGAAGAATAAATACTCCGATGATTATAATAGGCCACTGCAGAAAGCGCACACAAGCAGTATCGTGCTTGTGTGCTAACCACACTCCAAATGCGATGATTGGAATCGACAGCACAAGAGTTATGAAGTTCAACACCCCCGTGAGCACATTACTGAACCCCATGGCTTCTTCTCAAACTTCTCCCTGCATTCCGCAAGAAAGTGTGTTAAGCCTAGACTTCCTAAGCCGCAAAACTAGACAATAACATATTAAAAAAAAAAACATACCAGAATGCCAAAACCAAAACTCCTTACCTCACCACACCCTCCCAAATAGCAAGATCTCCTTATCTCCACCGACTATCAAAAACATATAGAAGGGCTCACACGTTAAGCTCTACATTCACAACTGGGTTCTACCATTCCCGCTCTCTCCTATCCTAAACTTAAAAGATACAAGGACTTTCGGGCTTCAGAAACTACTAAAAACAATAAAGAAATGCTCCATACCTCAACCACGGCAATAGGCACTCGCTCCTTCCAAAATTCACGTCCAAGCGAACGTGCAAAACCCACGATCACCCTCGCAAACCCTTGGAGACTCTGAGCAGTTTCCTTGCCCGAGCGGGTTCGGCAAAAGAAACTTGCGCGAATTGAGACGAACTTGGGAGCGACAACAGAAGGTTTTCTACAAGTCCGAACGACCTCAACAACTACGTGGAGTCGGCAACGAGCTGCGACAACGAGCAAGAAACTCCGCTTCCCAGCAAGGAAGCTACCCGTCAACGGGAGCTAAGTCGCTCTTCACACCGCGTCCACTTCACGTCCCAAACGACTTCCTAAACCAGATCTCATCCCACATCCCCAAATTCGAAACCCCCTTAGCAGCCGCCGATCTCTCTCCCACCAAATCGTGGCCCTCAATGAAGGTGCAAAGCGTCCCTGCCCTCCAGGTCACGTGCCATGTCATCCAGTTCGGCAGCCCATGTGGAGGACGATGGTGGCTTCGTATTGGTCGATACCCCTGTGGAGAATGTTTGGGGACGCGGAAGGTGGCAGGGGAACGTTAGGCAAGTGAGGTCCTGAGGGGTTTGGGGCGTGGGTTTGAACGCTGATGGGGGTTGATCGGTACGTGGGCCAGGGCCGCAATGGCCGGCTTTGGAGTCAAGGCGGCATAACTAACCCGGGGTTTAAGGAGTAACAGGTATTACTTAACCCGGGCTAAATAACCTAACTCAGGTTTACCAGGTGACGTCTGACTTAAGGGAGGGCGGTTGGATAGAGCCTTGCAAGTTACCTTATGATCCCCTTCAGTTTGGCCTGGTTCATTCAATAATGTCCTTTGTTGGGTCCACATGGATGCCATGTGATTTTATTTTCCATTTAGTATTATTATACCATGTCCTTAGGATTCCGTTGTATGAAAGAAATGGCAAGTGAAATAGTGAGCTTTCATATGGAGTCGATATGCGAATGTCGGTTGTTTATGAGGTACACCAACAACAAGTTACGATTGTTGTGAATCCTCAAAAATAGTACCAATTTTGTCATCAGCCCAAAAGAATTGTCATCAGATTGTCTTTCATTCTAAATGCCGTTGAGTCTCTGTCATATTTGTCCCTCTGAAAAATGACAAAAAGAAAATGACAAATCAAAATTGAAAGTAAGGACATCTATTTCTTCAAATGATTCAAAATCATTTTTCAGTATTTTTTTCTTCATATGCAACTGCATTCTATGGCGTGGGTACACTTCAACTTTCTAGAATTCTGAATTGAATTTTGCATGAGTTATTTTGAGCTCTCTTGGAGCATACCATAAAACTTTAAATGTGTAAGCATTAGGAGGTCCCCGATATTGTCAAAAACATCAATATAGGGGTAACACCTTCATTCTATTAGGGATTCACTCACATAATTACAATGTGTAAGTTTTGTGAAGGTGATAATAATATTACTATATATAGATCACCTATGAAAATTGTATTTATGCCACATTTATTGGACCTCGTAGACTGTCGTTATGAGATACATAACAAGAGATATCGATACGTGTTGAAGAAAGTCATGGAGGGAGTGAGAATTAATTCATGATTAATTTGTCATTTCAAAACATCATATTTAGTGCCAAATTGAATTGTGTGACATGGTACTTATGAAAGTAATTTGGATGTTTGTAGTCTATAGGAGCCCATTCAATGGGTGCATTGAATGGTAGAGAACCAAATTGACATGAGTGGGTCCTTTAAACTTTTAACCCGCACCACCATATTACATTTAAAATTTGCATAGAATTTTTTTTTAAATTGCATACATGTTAAACCTTATGCAAATTCTATGTATTAGAAAAATTCATTTATTATATTTGTCATTTTTAAAATGAAAACAAAATTTGAGACATTTCATATCAAAATTTCATGCAATTTTTGAAGGGCAATTTTATTATGCTATTTTTTTTTTCAAATCAAAAATACAAGTAATGAGATACTATCATAAATTAATTATCCAATAAATGATCATGGTGATGTAAATAGGGGAGGGAGGGAGGGGGGTGGTTATTAGCATTATATCCCACTCTAGTCATTTGAATCTCTACAATGGGTGCACCCCGTGGGGTACCCCAACAACAGGGACTCTACATGAATATACAATGCTTGTGGTTGCTAACTCAAATCGATGTCATGTAGTGCTTAGTTCAAGACAAATGCAATGTCACACTTAGGCCGACTTGAGCAAACTTGGGTTCCGGTGAAAAGAGAGAATTATCTTATACAAGCATACATCTCATTCACCCAACATAAAAGACTTGAAAAAGTATGAAGTTCAAGTGTTGCTTTTAAAAGTTGATTTGGATACCAAAACTAGATTCAAGGCCCCGAATTAGTCTACTCGAGGTCATTTGAGATGAACAAGCAACAAACTTACAGGGGTCAAGTTTTTATGTTGGATGGCTGATAGGTATGCTCGTATACAACTAATTCCCCCTCCCCGGTTCCGGCACTTGACCTAAAATTAAGATTCCCGATGATGTGTTGTTTTCAATGTGAAAGGATTGAAGTTCTTGCAAATTTTCATTCCCATTTGAACTCCTTATTCATAAAAAATACTTCAAGGCCCAAGCTAAGGGATGGATTCTGTGGGCCTGGAATATTTTTGAAAGTGTGCCGGCATAGAGCCTAGGCTACCACTTAAGAACGCAGACCGATTCAAGGTTGAAAGCGGTCGCTGCGTGGAGTTGCCAACCGCTCTTAAAATATCCATTGATTGGGCCCATTGCCAAACTTGAGCAAGCATAGATTATCCCGAGCCCTAGAGATCAACGACTATGTCCTTTTTGCTCTCACAATGTAGTTGGAAACGAGGCATGTTTCGTACTAGGGTTTCCCTTCTCTCTCTCTACACGCACACACACATATATATCGTAGACATGCTACTAACCGTGCAGCACCACTTACCATGCATGTCACGATACTCCACCATGCCACTTACCGTGTACTTATAATCTCGGCCGTCAAATTATATCACATGCAATCTCAACCGTCCGATGTCTCTCAAACTCAATCATGACCGCGCCAATGACCTAAAACATCACTATCAACTCACACTCATCATGGAGTTTCCTTCAGTCGAATCACATAGCAAGGTGTAGATGTAGCAATTTGATGAAGATGAAAAGAGCAGACCTTGCCATGGCCAAAAAAGAAGCAAAAATTTCAACAACAACTTGAGAAGAAAATGGCTACACAAGTCAAAAGGACAATATCAAAACCTCATCAATTTCCTATGCCTACAAAGAAGAGGGCAACATTTGTAGCTCCTTTAGTGAAACCTAACATGCACGGTTAGTGAATGGCACATTGATCACACATTGATGCATATAGTTGTGAACTTGATTGTAGAAAGGTTACAACTTTTCAAATACAATTGTCATTTCATTTTACCACAATACTCTCATCTCATTTACTAATTACAAATTTTAAAATAAAATAAAAAAGGTTTAACCCACCTTGTGGAAAACCATTTGAAACCCAAATATGCACGGTTAGTAGCATGTCTACGATATATGTTTGTCAGAGATAGATTTCATTCCCTATTTCACAATGTAATACCAGGTAAACTCAAGATTATATTTCAGTGGATGTGGTGTGGATGAAGGGATTCTAGTAAAAAACACAAGTTTCGTACATGTTTGACGACTAATTTGTTCCAATGTTTTCACTAAGTTAATTTGGGGTCTCCTATTCCAATTCCAAAAATTATCTAAGAAGCTCATAACCATGTTCTAGAATATTTCACTACGTATTTGTCTTCCCAACGGAGGAGTTTACATAGACACCACAAGGGGAGAGCGGCAAAAACATGTCCCATATACGTTTGTTACTAGTTCATCCCAATTTAAGACTCACTAGACTAATCCAAAGCCTCTAACCTTGGTTTAGAGATTATATTGACTTATAATATGAACTTTTAGTCTCTACTTAAAATTGTAATCAACATTTTCACCCTCCCCCTTAGCAGGTGCTATGAAACATTGCAAAGAGGGCCTAACTTAAGTTATTAGGAAATATAGCCTTGTCAACTCGCCACTAAATGACTTCAAACCAAGATTTTAAGGTTTTGGCTACCTTGCCTGCATAAATCAACAATCTCCATTGTGCGCCTTAAACGCACAATCCAACGAGACGGGCATGTCGAGGAGTTGAAGTTGGAGCTGATGGTTCAAAGAAGTTATGAGTAAGGGCCACTTCACACATGAGCCAAGAGCCGTGACCTTGTAATGGTGAGGACCCTTGACTCTCATCCAAAGGTCATACCATGGGTGTTGGGAAAGCCATTTTATGTAGTCTTGGGTCCTCAAGCATAGTGTGAAGTGAGAATGAACATGTTGCGGGACCATTGCATATTTTGATGGCGGAAAAGAGGGGAGGATCTGGTTTAATATAATATGTCTCAAGCTTTATCAATTTAAGAGAATTACTTGGTGGTGTTTGTCTGTCATGGAATCTGTTTTGGAATCTACCATGCAGTTTGTCCTGAAATTCGTCATGTTGGGAAAAATATAAAAAAAAAGTCATGGTCTACCGGAATTTGTGTCAGGCCCACATCTTGGAGGTGTGTCTGACGCAAATTCCGGTAGAGCATGCACCCTTATCTACAATCTGCCATGTAGGACTCCATGTAGACTTTTCATCCACAAACTTTCCTTTGGGCCTTTAGGCCTTCACCTCCTAAGCTTAGTGCGAAGTGAACATGGACGGTCTCTGCCTTTTCGACCAATGAGAGCTCTTACATTGCCATGGATAGGGGCCGTCAGCCTTGTGTGTGAAGTGGCCCTAAGTTGCGTTCAACATGAAAGCGAAGTTCCTCGCCTTTCGCTTCCTTTGCAAAGCACCGGCCCTAATGCGCATGGCACTCATAATGCCTAGAATGTATGTAGTTCCTCAATTTGGCGGAGGACTAGACCTCGACGGCGCGGGAGTGGATAATGTTGTCAAAGGAGGATAATTGATGTGTGAGGAGGAAGTTGGCAATTCGGAATATCACCTTCAACACCAACATTTCGCCAACTCTCGTCTTGCAATCTTGCTATAGGATCTTCAAATCGCAAAACCCTATGTATCTCTTATTTACACAAACCTATCACTAAACCATGATAGATCGAACCCTATAATCACACACACATTTGAATTTGCAGCCAAACAACTAGGAGAAAAGTTGAATGTGAAGTTCACCCGAACTGTAGCTCTCGGAGCTTGTTGTCAATCATCGTCGAAGTGGGTGGGGATCCACATCCAATGTCCGAGAATCGAGGTCCGAGATGACCCTAAACTACCGGATGATGGTGGAGAGATACCCAAATCTCAAGGAAGAGGTTGGCGGTTTGATTCCCGGCTGTGAAATTTCCTCTTTACTTGACGGAAAAACTTTTCAGGTGGTCAACCATCTCATGTGCTTTGGCGCTGGCATGTCGGCCTTCTGTATCAAAATAAAAAATAAAAAAATCTGAGAATCAATACGCTTGCTCCATTTGCAACAGTTGTTGTCGCAAGACTAGAGCGATCCCATAACTCACCGAGGTCAAAGTTAGGATGTTGGAGAGTCCTCAAAGCTTGGAAGTGCATGACGACAAAAAAACGGTGGATGAACAATGGCCTCCGGCATGGCACCGCTAGCAAGGACCGGCTAACCCCCGTACCCGGTTGGGAGCTTCCATGTAGGCCTTGGCCTTCTGCGGTCCTAGCCCAACACCACTGCTTGGGGAGAACCGGCGGTTTGTTACAAATGAACCGGTTGAATTTGAGAAACAATTGGTTGAAGTTGGAGACTTTAGGAGAATTACCGATCATTGTAGAGGAATCTATAGAGGAACATACCTCAAATGAATGAAAGCAAAACCGGAAGATGTCAACACGTAACCGGTTGGGTTTAGAATCACTGGGATCTTGACCGACTGAGGTGGAAATACCATAACCCGTTAACCACCCTCTAGCCGTGCACTAGACCGCTGTCATAATGGTGAAGTGCCATTTCTAAAACCGATCATGGCTCGGCAACAACTTCAATGCGTGTACACTTAGTGTAGCCAATGGGAGTCAAGTGTTAATGTACTCATGGGGTAACCGATTTAGGCGATGTTTTGTATGGAAATACGGAGTACCATGTTCGGTGTAGGGAGAATCTAGTGAACGAGTAGGGGGTTGGACAACTTTCCACTTTGAAAAATTATAGCATTTTTTGTAAAGGACAGAAAAATATGAAACAACTTGCATCCTTCATGAATCCTTCTCGTCTATCTTGAAAAATTACCTCATGATTGTCAGACCAAATCTTCAATGCGAATCACCTTATTTTCACGGGTTATGGTATTTCTACCTTATGCCCAAAAACTTCCTGGGCACTGCCCAACACCCCCTGGAGCAGCCAAGCCCTCTAATAGCCTCCCCACACTTGCTGGTGGTGAGGCCAGTCGGCGACTCCCACCAGGAGGGTTGAGTTTTTTCTTATCACTTTATAGCAGTGGTAGCGACTGGTCGCATTGGTCCTGCCACTCGCTCGTTCGCTGCTGTGATCAACGATTTCACACGCCTTTAAAATTTCGTACTATTTGAAAATCTTGAGCAAGATAATTTCGCACTATTAGATAATTTCGAGCGAGATAATTCCGCACTACTACATAATATCGAGCGAGATAATTTCTCACTTCTGGATAATTTCAAGCGAGATAATTCCGCACTACTACATAATATCGAGCGAGATAATTTCTCACTTCTAGATAATTTCAAGCGAGATAAATCGCTACGTTTTCATCTTCGCAATGAGTGAGTCTGCATAGAGGCCACGAATTCATATCTCTCTATAACTACACTGAATATGATATTTAGGCAAAGCTTACTATGTGGAATTACGCAATGCTATACCTATTTATTGTACATCTCATATTTTACCAACAAATGATGTTTGGACATTATAAAACATTGACAACTTTACTTGGTAAAATTTTTTTTCATTAGTAAAAGGATATAGCACCTTGTGAATCCAAATAGTAAGTCACACTAAATATCAAATTTGACCAATTGTCCATGGAGATTTTTTGGCATGATCGGTTAAAATTCTATTCTTCTTAAGTCCGATTGGTTACATGTTGCATGAACTTTCGGTTTTCTCTTTATTAATTTGAGGTATATTCTCTATATTCCTCTAGAACACTTGATAAGTTTTGTGAGGTCTTGTTCAACCGGGTTATTTCTCAAATTCACTGGTTCAAATTTGTAACTTAAGGTACAAAATTATCATGAAGTCTCGAACTTCAACCGTGTTATTTCTCAAACTCGCCGGTTCATCTTTGTAACTTAAAGTACAAAATTATCGTGAAGTCTCGAACTTCAACCGGGTTATTTCTCAAAATCAACCAGTGCATCTTTGTTATTTTAGGTACCAAATTCTCCTGAAGTCTTGAACTGCAACTGGGTAATTTTTCAAAATCAACTTGTTCATCTGGACTAACCGTCGGCTCTCCCCGGTTCTCGCCCACACATACTGGTGGCAGCGAACGGTGTTCGCCCGTTCACTGCCGCCCACCACCAGTATGTGTGGGCAGCCTATATATGTGTGGGGGGCCTATAAGTCAACAAGACTACGTGAGATTCAAACATACTGAATCTGTAACTTCTAGTTCACCACCCGCCGACGATGATTCCGAATCCGATTAATGGTTTAGTGGTAACAAGAAACTTCCAAGTACGTAGACGGTGTCTCTTGCGGTCCTTCAATTCGGGTGCATAAGTTATATTGTATGTGGGGCCGCTCCTACCAATTTGCGATAAATTTATACCTAAAAGCCTTGAAAATAGGATCATAGCTATTTTGGTGACGGGAAGATTGGGTCATAATTGTCAACTAGGTGTGGTTGGGGGAGCAATTCCACGACACATTTCCTCGAAGCTTCTGCTTGTATGTATCGTGAACACCATAGCTTCACCATATGATAACTGGCCGATCATGTGTTTGTCAGTATTTTCATCCACACTTGCACAAGTTCATCCAGTTTTTGCCCGACAGGTTATGTTCATGGACTCAGTCGAGGGTAACTTTACCCTATGATAGCTAGCTGATCATCTGTTCATCAGTATTTTCATCCACACTTGCACAAGTTCATCCAGTTTTTGCCTGACAAGTTATGTTCATCGACTCAGTCGAGGGTAACTTTACCATATGATAACTGGCTGATCATTTGTTCATCAGTATTTTCATCCACACTTGCACAAGTTCATCCAGTTTCTGACCGACAAGTTTTGTTCATTGATACAGTCGAGGGAAACTTTATGATATGATAACTGGCTGATCATCTATTCATCAGTATTTTTCATCCACACTTGCACAAGTTCATCCAGTTTTTGTCAGACAAGTTATGTTCATCGACTCAGTCGAGGGAAACTTTACCATATGATAACTGGCTGATCATCTGTTCATCAGTATTTTTCATCCACACTTGCACAAGTTCATCCAGTTTCTGCCCGACAAGTTTTGTTCATCGACTCATTAGTCGAGGGTAACTTTACCATATGATAACTGGCCGATCATGTGTTCATCCATATTTTCATCCAAACTTGCACAAGTTCATCCAGTTTTTGCCCGACAAGTTATGTTCATCGACCCAGTCGAAGGTAACTTTACCATATGATAACTGGCCGATCATGTGTTCATCCATATTTTCATCCAAACTTGCACAAGTTCATCCAGTTTTTGCCCGACAAGTTATGTTCATCGACTCAGTCAAGGGTGAGAACATGATCGCACGTTGTGCACCAAATGCTAACACCAGGCGGTGCTAAATCAGGTTACATTATTTTAGAGGGGAATACTCTCATTATATATTCCACACTTTCACTTTACATGAGCTTCATAAATTATGGGTTTCATGATCAAAACAAGTATCTTACAATACACATAGCTTTACATAGAAATAGTTGAAGCTAAGATCTTATTTGGTCAATGACTATGAGGTATTAATAGTTGATTCTTTTGTAGAGGAGTTGAAAGGGATCTCCGTATTTTAGTGCTACGAGCGTTTGTAGGACGCCTCCCGCGGGCAGCGTTCATGCTCGGGCAGCCCATTCCTGTCCTCCCGTCTTATCTGCCCGAATTGGCCTTCCTGCCCGTGTCCTCCGTCCTGCCCGACGCGTCCTCCATCCTGCCCGACGCGGCTTTCCGCCTGTCCAGCTGTCCACGCGTCTGTCCAGCTGTCCACCCGTCTGTCCATCCGTCATATCCGTCTCCACCACTACCCCACACCGAACCCGAGCTCCGTCATTCTTCCTTGCTCACGCCACTAGACAGCTCCGGAGCGAGTGAGGAAGTTGGGGAAAGGTTGTTGCATTGCTAGTTTAGGGTTTGGAAAAGTTGTAACTTCGATTGATGTTGTCTTAGTCGCCCGCCATGGAGGTGGACATTGTGGATCTGGGAGGGAAATGTGTCTCTTTCGAAGAAGGGTTTGATTTTGTAATAGAGGAGGCCACGGAAGATGTACAGGACGGACAGGGTTTAGTTTCAGATTTAGAAATTCTTCTGTCATTCTTCTGTCATTTTTCCTTGCTCACGCCACTGGACAGCTTCGGAGCGAGTGAGGAAGCTGGGGAAAGGCTGTTGCATTGCTAGTTTAGGATTTGGAAGAGTTGTAACTTTGATCGACATTGTCCTAGTTGATCGCCATGGAGGTGGACATTGTGGATCTGGGAGGGAAATGTGTCTCTTTCGAAGAAGGATTTGATTTTGTTATAGAAGAGGCCACGGAAGATCTATAGGACGGATATGGTTTAGTTTCAGATCTGGAAATTCCTGCAGGTACAATCGTCCACAAGGACACCAATACGTGCTTGAAAGTTGGTGCATAAGAAAGTTTAGGGTGCGGGATGTAACTCTTGAAAATATGCGGGCGAGGTTGCAGATCCCACCCCCTGGGCCCTTTGACAGGACAGACATTTCTTGGGAGGAGAAAATCAACCAAGGACGGGGTAGGATCAACCCTAGATGTTAGGACAGTGAAAAAACAAAATAGTACAAAAACACCTCTTGTTCCACCTTTAGTTGTCCAGTTGTTTCTATAGCCTCTGACTCTGATATAAGCTGTCCTAAAAATCTCACATGGCAACCACTCCCAATAGGACAGACAAAGCAGAGGAGGGCAAGTAGATTGCAAGCCAGTCTAACCTCTAAGCGAGGATGCCAATGCAATTTTGTGGCGAAGCAACTGTATATGGACAACACTTTATGTGAAATTCAGTACCATAAAATTAACCATTTCAACAAGGTTGGACAAGCTTGTCATGGGAGTTTAGATTATGTTAGGACAACACTGAAAACAATAGATGTTGCATAGATTGATATATGACATTGATAGGATACATTACAATGTTACTGAATTCAATGAGGAAGGCATAAAGTCTTTCCAGGACACCAATGTTGTACATGTCCTGTCATATTTTACTAAATTGCTTGTTTTCCGAAAATTCGCAATTGCCGAAGTTTCACTTACATTCAAAATTCAACAAACAATGACACTTTATTGAAAATGGGTAGGAGCCAATGTATCAATACTCATGTGTCCGAAGTGGACATGTAATGGTTCTCACCTATCATAAATGTGTCCTATTATGATTCAACATTACATTGGTTCTACCTTGTCTTATTGTAACATCCCACACTATTATTCTAAAAAATAGCACTAAACTCCATAACATTATCAACAATTGCATTGCACTCGCCTTCCACCACCAAAATTTGTGTCCTTTGACGCGTCCAACCACATGACACAAAGATCATCCTCTTTGTCCATAGCCAACATATCCAAGTAGGCATTCCAGAAACAAACTCTCATCCAGGACGAGGCCTCAGCCTGCATGGCCTCAAACCCATTACATGTCCTCATAACTTCCAGATCGGAAACTAGCAGGTACAATCGCCTGTCCTCATAATCGTCCGTCCTGGCAGGAATTTCCAGATCTAAACAGCCTTTCCCCAGCTTCCTCACTCGCTCCGAAGTTGTCCAGTGGCGTGAGCAAGGAAAAATGACAGAAGAATGACAGAAGAATTTCTAGATCTGAAACTAAACCCTGTCCGTCCTGTACATCTTCCGTGGCCTCCTCTATTACAAAATCAAACCCTTCTTCGAAAGAGACACATTTCCCTCCCAGATCCACAATGTCCACCTCCATGGCGGGCGACTAAGACAACATCAATCGAAGTTACAACTTTTCCAAACCCTAAACTAGCAATGCAACAACCTTTCCCCAACTTCCTCACTCGCTCCGGAGCTGTCTAGTGGCGTGAGCAAGGAAGAATGACGGAGCTCGGGTTCGGTGTGGGGTAGTGGTGGAGACGGATATGACGGATGGACAGACGGGTGGACAGCTGGACAGGCGGAAAGCCGCGTCGGGCAGGATGGAGGACGCGTCGGGCAGGACGGAGGACACGGGCAGGAAGGCCAATTCGGGCAGGTAAGACGGGTCAAGACGGGAGGACGGGTCAGGACGGGAGGACAGGAACGGGCTGCCCGAGCATGAACGCTGCCCGCGGGAGGCGTCCTACAAACGCTCGTAGCACTAAAATACGGAGATCCAGTTGAAAGCTAGGCCGCAATGTACTCAAGCTATTATGACCCGGCGGGCTTTCCGGCCCCCACCAATGTTGCAATAGTGGTTAGGCCTGATGGGTGGACTAAACCCGACATTGTCATGTTGTGGGGGTCTCTAACGGTAACATGTGGTCATGCTCTAAATGATTTAATACTCTCCATCAATCTCCTCTCAAAATATACCTAGTATCAAGCACTACTATATTATTTTACACCATTGACGTCGACCTTTGTATTAACCTAACTCAAATAGGTACACTAAATGATCTTATTACAGTGAGATGCCATTTGGTGTTACGTGTCATTATGACTTCTTATACATGTTATGTGGAGTAAGTAATTCCATGTTTTTCAAAGGAGGGGGGGGGGCACACTCACTAGAAATGAACAAAATATGTGCCATAAAACATAGGGATCACTAAATGCATTTTGTTTATTACATTTTTTCCCCACAGTAGTTGAACGTTTTGAGTCACCTTCATCCAAACCTCTGCAAGGATCAATAGATGTCCACTTTACCGTGCTTGCACCCTTAAGTCAAATGCGGTCAAAGTATGTAATTTGTTGAACGGTAATTGCTTACCGTTCATTACAAGAAGCGCCAATTACATCCACTTAACCCAAAATGGTGGAGATATTAGTTGTGCAAAGGGAAAGGAATAGCCGATAGATGAGAGGTGTGGGAGGGGACTCACTTGGGAGCTCAAGTATGTGATGAGAAGAAAAAGAAGTGGAGAAGGGTGGGTGAGGAGACAAAGGCCTAAACTCACAAAGGCTCACACCATTTTCCATTCACCACTCAATCCAAACACTTATTGGATGATGTGCCGTGTGAAAAGGGTCTAGGTGGGCTATTTGCAATAGCCCAAAATGGGCATGAAAGGTGAATCTCTAGCACAAAACTCCACCCTATGATATTATACATGTCTTATATAGTGGGAGAAAGTTGAGTAGTACACTAATTATCCCAATTTAGTGCGTGTTATTATTCGGAGTTACCTAGTGTTGTAATTATTTATATTGAGAATGTAGTGTTCTACCAAGCAAAGTTATTTATGTTTTATAAGGTCTAAACAACCTGTTGAACTTTCCTTCGTGTAAAAAATTGAACTCTTGAGTAAGACATTGTTGCACTACATAACTCTGAACAATAACACGCACTAATCGGGATAATCAGTGTAGACAACATTGATGTTGATTAATTTTGTTGTCATGGTGGGTGAGTTATGGATCGTGCACGATGGGCGTGTTGAACTTCCATATTTGAGGAGAGGCGCATATAACCAATCACTTAAGAGATTATGTGCTAGGTCAAGAGAAGTTTAAGGTGGTGCAAGTTTATCCTGTGTAAGAAAATAGAAATTAGGAGGATTGCAACTTTTTTTGACAATTGTATCCCTCAAATTAAAAAAAAATGTGAATTTTTGAATCCAAAAGTTGGCCTAAACATATTACCAATGTTTAGAGTTTGCCATAACCACTCATTCCTCCTCACTTTACCACTCAAAACCAGGAAATGTGTCATGGCACTATTGGTTTTGGCTTGATCGAAATTCAGTCCCAACCCAATCGAATTTCTAGTACCCTATACATTGTCGATGGGTCTTGATTGGGAATAGGCGCCTCTACTATAACACAAAGTCACCACACACATAGAAGCCCTTAATGTCTCAATCCACTTTAAGACAACGCATGATTAACAAAACATAAATTCAAAAGAGTCATCAAAACGACACACCTATATCAATTTATTTATTTTCCTTTAAATAGTACATGTCATTCACATATCACAAAAAAGCCATGGTCCCCATTGTGGGTAAGTGTATCTTGGTGTGATTCATGTGAAAAAATAGACCTTACATCAAATAAAAGAGATTCAATATAAGTTAACTTCTTAACAACATTGCATTGCGTGTTATGCTCAGAGGTGCCCACTAATTACATAACTATGTTTACCGGACTATGTGATGACTCTCAGATATTGCCAACTACACTAAATATGATATTTAGTGTCATATGGTATTTAATGTCACCATGGTAACTTCTTTAATGACACTTCTTATGAAAACGTTTACAAATAATGTTATGGATGTTGGATGAGTTCATCCATTGGTCAAAACCCTACCTTCTCTTGTTAGCAAGTTGCTAAATCCTACTATCTTATAGGAACAACTAAGATTGGTATATGTAGGGAGTAAAATTGGACCCACTATGAATGCACATGAATTCATGAACTATGAACTGAAATTTGATCTCAACAATCCTTACATACCTATTGAGTAGGAAATTATAAGAATGCTTGATGAAAGAAACGATGCAGTTGACAATGAACCCATTGAAGAAGTTGGCAACATGCAAATTGGTAATGTGATGGTAGATAGAGTAGGATTCAAGGATGATGAAAGTGCATGAGTGACCTTGAAACGATTTTTGGAACAACAACCTATTGATGTTACACCTCTCATCTAGAGCATTCAAACACTTCACAGGAATTAGGATCTTGGCATGCACAAGAATCTCATCAAACGACTATAGATTTGTTCTTCCATGATGCTTAGATGTATGATGACATTCATATATTATGTATTCTCATCCTTTATTTATACAAGTGGTGTTGTTTTTGATTCTCAAATCATAAGTGTTATTCGTGCAAGTGCTATAAATTGTCTATGCTACCCCCGATAAGGATTAATGTATTAACACCACACTGCATAAGTGTTACAAGTTTCCTTGCTCTAAAGTGTGAGCATATATTGAGGGTGGATTGTATTCCAAATGGTAGGTTGCCGTGCTTAGATTCCATGCTGTTCTCTCGCTAGCAACATGCCCCCATCGCTTGTGCCATGTAGGATCACCTTAGGCCGTTGGATGGGCCTTGGTGGATCAACGACCAAATTGCACTGTTCCCACAGCCATACAAGGCCCACTCATAACATTTCAGTGCCGCAAGAACCTTGGTCTTGGTTTTCAATTGCCAACACCAACCATGGGAATGCAGTAAAACCTATCATTCACAAGTTTGTTGCTATCTCAACAAACTGATTTGATGTCTACGATCCTAGTTTGTATATTGATTTGGCCAAAAATATAGCAACTAAATAAGAATTAATGTTTTCACCCTCCTTCATGGTAGGTGCTACGAAACATCACCTTGTTGTCCCCCAAACTTTTCCGGAACGGCATGAAATGGTGGGGCAACAAATCTTCAATTTATACTTGGTGGAGGCTCATAATTGATTTTCCTTGTCAAGGTGGTTGAAAATGCATAGGATGAATGTGAGACACTTCTAGCTAGAAGTCAAGAAGCACATTTGTTAACCCCTGGTGCATTTGAGCTACATACCTCCATTTTTAGGTAACCGTGTCAAAAGCGATCCCATCTAAAAATGACTTATTAATCAAATGCAAAATTATAATGTGTTAATATTAACTTAAAGTAAATGACACACGACCTAGGACATGCCCTTGGATGCAACTATATACTTAGTATATATAGCATCAACCACCAACTTCCCATTACACCCTTTCTACACACCACAACAAGGACATACACACAAGTACCAAAATTTCAAAGTTGAAAATTATAACAAGATGTCCAAAAAAACCCATTTAGCTTAGTTAAAGAGACATATTACCCACTTACACAAGTCGAACCCAACATACGTTGGAACTAGCAAAGGCACCTTGCCATCATAACACCCAACCCTAGGGTCCTCACATAAATAAATAACATACTAATATACAACTTAAGACCCTCCACATGTCCCTTCTTTCACCGGCTACAGAAAGGGACCACCTCCGAGACAAGAGGCAATAATACTTGTCCCATAACCATCCTCAATAAACATGTTATGGGTTCACATGTGAACTTGTGGCAATGAAGTTGGAGTCGTATCTCTCTCTCTCTCCATACATATCATGAGTGTCATGTATGTCTTGATTTTGATTTTCTCCTTGACATAATACAATGTGCTAAGTAAAGCTCCAAACACATAAATACATATACTACAACGATGGATCAAAGACTTGATGTGGAAATTGTGTAGATAGGTCGTACATTGAGCCCCTTCATGATCCTTTTAGGGTTTAAGACGAAACGGAACAGGGTGAATTATCACCTCTTGAGCCTTTCGGTCTCCCTCAAATACGCCATGGCTTCTTCGTACAATTCCTTCTCGACAATGACGTCTAGATCATAAGCATCTTTCAATTCCAATCGGCATTTTATAACCTCGTGAAACAACTCGCTTCTCCAGCTCTCCACATGATGCCTTCCAGTCTGATCACAGAGCCAGTCCAAGTACGCAAACTGCAGTCGGCGAACAAATAGCAATGAGAACAAGTATGATGATCAAAGGCAAGAATGTTTAGTTTCGATTGATTGAACATGAAGAACGTCGTTACACAACTGATAAAATTACACCCTTGTACGTGCTTATGAAACCCTTGAGGGAGATGGATCTCGAATGGTTACATTGTCCCACTAACCCACTTCTCTGAGAGTATGAAAAACACGTGATTAGTAGTATGAGATGGTTAGCAAATCCAAATCAAGGCTGTAGCCACTTTCCTCATGATTTCTGGAGCTCGTGTGAATATCTTAATCATTATCAAAAGGGGAGATTCCTGTGCTCATTACATGGTCATGAAGGTCCTTCCAATTCTTCAAGTGCATTTTTTTTTTGAATTGCTTACATCACTCAGAAATCCTGATTGATATGGGTTCAAACACACAATCTAGGTGCCCTTGGGATGCAAATACTACTGTGATCATAATTTCACACATGAGTGTATTATTATTTTCTTCTTGACATAAGTACACAAAATGAAGCTCCAAACCCATAATTTATATCCGAAATATGTTTTTTTCACATGGTGAGGCTTGTAGAAATTGTGTCTATCGGCTGGACATTGAGCCTCTTGGTCCTTGAAGAGTTGATCCAGGGGACTGATGAATGGCGTTGATATGCTTGCACCATTAAGAGCTTCAAGTTTACTAGGCAAAAGAGGCCCAGGCTTCACCTGAAATTCAAACACATTGTGTGCTGATCTTCTGGACTTGCCAGAAGCTTCGAGCTTCGCATAGCTGGCCTCAACTGATTGTAGCATCTCCGCCACCGAGGGTAATGCTACCCTGCCTGAAAGTGCCATTGCGATCCAGCGAGATTGAAGCTCGAAAAGCACAAATGGTATGACCTGCAAACGAAACGAGAAGAAAAGAAAAGCACAATGCAGTCATGGATTACTCCGTATTAGATACTGATTGAATTTGACAAACCTGTTTGTCCATATTTTGTTGTTGCAAAGACAGGCAGAATTTCATCTCAGCACTTTCCAACCTCGCACACAATTTTGACCATTTGATCAATCAGGAATTTTCTCGTCCGGTGTGAAGCGATTGCGATGAATCATGCAAATTGTCATGTCAAGTTCTGGATGTTTAGGAGTGTAGATGCAAAAGTCATAGGAGGTCAAAGTAAATGCTTCCTTTCTCTTTAAGCAATCACATAGACCCTCCCACTTGTGTGAAAAAACGAGAACCTAAAATGATGTCTATATTTTGAGCACATAATTAAATTTGATTGCAGTAACACATGGTGTCTTTTAGGTGTCCATTTCAAACTACGAATCTTGCCATATACACTCAAAATGTATGTTTCCAATGAAGCAGAGTGACCACATAAGGCCCACATACCTTGGACTAGAGCAATGAGAAATTGAAACATCAATAATGTGTGCCTACCTTCTTTGGCAACCCCACAAAAGAGAGAGTTGGAGCAAGAGCCGGGGCAAAGACCTGCTGGTATAGGGGGCCAACACAATTATCTTCTACAACCACTTTTCCATTTGAATCCAAAAATGGAAAGGAATAGAAGTACCTGCAAGTACCCCCAAAAAGAAAAAGGAATGTGAATTTAGAGGGTACTTTACACTAGAGCTTGAGGCCCATGACCATTGAAATCTAAAATCTCTCGTTAATGGAAAATGTCGAAACTGTCACACTTCACTTTCCACTAGAACTTAAGGGCCTAAGGGACCAAGGAATTTAAATGGAAGAACAAACTTATATGGATTCCTACATGGCATACAATGGATAATGTTTCATGGTCTACCCATTTTGCGTCTAAGTCCACCTCAAAGAGGTGAGTCTCACACAAAAGCGGAAGATCATGATACTTCAAAAATCTCAACCCTTGATTTATTAGAGCTTATTGTGTAGAAGGGCCCACGTGAATAGGAGGTAATAAAATAGCATTTAGTTGAGAACCCGGTCACATATGTCTTCACACTGCACTTGAAGGCCCGTGACCACTCCAAACTCAATTTCAAATCTCTGTGGTATGGCCTTTGGATGAGTTTCAAGGGCACTCACAATTTCATGGTCACGGCCCTTGGCCATAGTGTAAATTGGCCCTTTGTTCCTGAGCCAAGACCATACCCTATGTGATATTTATTCATTGATACAAGATACAAATGAAAGTTTGATCAACCACTCATCCTAAATGAAGTATAATAATTGTTTGAAAATTTGAGGAAAATCAAACTCCAATTGCACTTACCCTGTGCAGTGCAATATTATGTCTGGTTGAACCGATCCTCCGTCTTTGAACTTCACAGTTCCATCCTGACATACATACTCCACCTGCGTTGTGACCAATAAGTAGAGTATCACAATAAGGTGTCTAACTAAGATAATATCCTCTTCCAAACACGAGTCTTTCCATTGACATTAGTTAGAGTTATTCTCCACCTCAACATGACTTTTGATCAGAAGCTGGTATTTTTTGCATACAACACTAATTTCCACATTCATTAGGCTATTTGGTGCATGCTCAGAGGTAGTGTGGAGGTTTGAACAAAGAACATTTCATATTGGTTTATGAAGATTCATTTTGGTATGCCAAGAAGTGCTAAAATGAGTTTGACCCTCAATGAACCTCAAAAAATAAATTACTCTCCATTCATATTCAAACACTGCCTCCGAGCATACGCTACAAGTGGAAAGAAATCATTGATATTGTATGCAAAACAACCAAAGGAAATGTCATGGCCAACCAACTCCAAACAGAAACTCCATTGAGTTAAAAAGGATCACCCTAAACCCTAAACCCTAAGACTGGCAGACACAGAAAGCAAACTCAATGTGCTTGGGGGAAAGAAAAGGAGAACTCTTGGAACAAAATATGACTAAACCAACTACACCGCTAATCGTAGTTCGCGTCACTTGCTATTCGGAATCACGCAATGCTAGAAATTCTTGTCATAGATTTCAACTGTTATCAACAAAAGGCGTATGGGTTGTTTGAGCATCCTAGATCCCGAACGAATCGACTTGGTAAAAACAATGTACATTGTATGAACGAAGTTATAGCATGGTGTGTAACTCCAAATAGTAAGCGACACTAAATAGCAAAAATGGTGTACTGCTGCTCTCGAAGGTGAAGTCAAAATTTAACAATGCACACAAGTCTATGCAGTCAAAAATTAAGGGAGGACACCAAAACACACCATTGAATGGTGCCAGATATTGCCACGTGAACCAGATGGATGCTCGAAAATATCGACATTTGAGCTGCCGGGCGGCCATTTACGGGCGCTCACGTGAACTTCCTTTGCAACTTTTGCAATGTCCTTTGAAATGTCCATCCCACTGATTCCATTTCCTATCACCACCACAATCTGACATGGTTTTGAGCAACCTTAGATAGACCGATGTTAATTGAAGACTTGTTTTCTCTGCGCCAACTTCTTTCAGGATACAAAACACATTGCAATTTAGTGGGAGGAAGAAGTTCTGCAACTCCAAACTCACGATTTTGGGAGCTCATATGAATATCGTATTCAATAGTTGTGAAAGTGAAGATTCTTGTGCTCATTAAATGGTCATGTAGGTCCCCCAATTATGTTGATGACTATCGAGTCTAAAATGGTTAACATCATATTCCGAGCATGTAGTCCAATCTCTTTAAAATACTTCATGTCCTTTTGATGTCCGTTCTTAGATCCACACCTAACCACATACCACTCGAATATAGGTGGCCCTATTATTGCTATGTTGGATTAACAAAGGTCTCCTTAATGTGCAATCTAACTTGTAATCCTCCACCTAGTGTTTAATTTTAGCTTGAGACAAGAAACCTAGATACACATCAATGTGAAAATATACCTTCAAGACAAAGAGATCTGTGCATACCACCTTTTTTTTGCAGCCTCGTTTGTTGGGAGCAAATGAAGGACACAACGGATGTTAGAGTTATCTGGTAATTTAACAGGGGTCTTGGTCGGGAGTTGGTTGTTTTGCATACAAAACTTTCCATGTTTAGTAAGTTTTTTGGTGCATTCTTGAAGTTGGTGTGGAGGTATGAACAAACATTCTAATTCGGCTCATTGGGGTCCAAACTCATTTTAGCACCTCTTGACGTGCCAAAATGACTTGATCCTCAATGAACCGATAAGTTCTTTGTTCAAACTTGCAAACCAACTCCAAGCATGCACCAAGAACTTACTGACCATGAAGAGTTTTGTATACAAAACAACCAACTCCTTACCAAACTCTGGTTGAATAAAAGGATGACTCTATAGTGTCCTTTTATTGCAGTCTAGCGTCATCGATTCCATAAACTCATTCATTCTAGGAAGTTGGGTACCTGATCTGCAAAAGTATTTGGCTCTCTGTAGTTGTGGCTGTGTAGTTGCCTTCCTGGCCACTCATTTATACCTGCACACACCATTAAATCATATCAAAATTCTGATTCAGAAGGGAAAGAAGCTCAACCTGAGTTGATTTGAAGTGAGGTTGGTCCAGCAGTTTTGTGTTTGTCAGTCATAAAAATCCATTGCCACTTTTGAATGGCAATGCACTCTTATAAGAGTGTTCATTTGAGAGCCACCTCAACTAAAGAATACTGCGTGATGAATTTCTTATTAAGGTCTGGAACTTTAAATTAAGTATGGTACACGGCCCTTTTGTGGGCACTTCCATCTCCATAGACAATTTTGATCATTTGATCAAACTGGGAATTGTCTCATGATCTGGTTAGCGATTCTGATGACACAGATTGTCATTTCTCCAATTACACACAAGCTCACATGTTTTCGGCATAATGTGGGAGAAATCAGAGAAATATAAGAAAGAGAGAATTGCACTGACTGTCTAGTCTAAGGCATGTGGGCCTTATGTGGTCACTCTTTTATATTGGACATCTATATTCAAGTGGTGCATGGCAAGGCCTGTAGTTAACACACGAACACCAAATAAAAAGACACGTGCTACAACGAGATTGGACTACGTGCTTAAAATCCATCAAAAGACACCATTTCAGGTCCAATCATTAACATCACCACAATCGAGAGGCCAACCTATGTGATCACTCAAAGAGAAAGGCAACCTTCACTTTGATGTCTTAAACCTCCACTTCACATCTCGTGGAACTCTGACTCCAATGAAATTTGAAATGACAATCTTTGTGATTCATCCTTGCAATTGCCATCCGGATGAGACGATTTTAATCTAATCCAACCGCCAAAATTGTCCATGGAGTTAAAAGTGCATACAAAAGCGCCACAAACCTTAGTACTTAAGGTAGACATGCTTACATCGAACACAACAACAATTTGGACACCTATATTTGAGTGGTATATGATTTGGTGTAGGTCTAAGAACTGGCACCAAAAAGACATCATATGTTTAAAAGAGATTGAACTATGTGCTCAAAATATGCTAATCGTTCGAGGCCTCAAAAGGCAGTATGATTGGGGAGACCTATGTGACCACTTCAATGAGCACAAAATTCTTCACTTTGATAATCAACAGGATACTCATTCGCCCTCTGAAAACTATGAGGTGAATGGCTACGGGCACGATTTGGATTTCCTAATCATCTCGCACTAATTGCATGATTTCATATCGTAGGAGAAGTGGATGCAGAGAGAAAAGTATCTATCCATCTTTGGAAAAAAGTAAAGTGGAGCAGGTTAACCCACCAGGAATTGGTGCAACATAGGGCTCAGAGTAATGACCGTTGCAGACAACAACCGCATCAAAATCCTCCTCCAAACTTGTTGTTGTTGGTGGTGTTTTTTCGCCCACTCGTCTCGTCCTCACTTTCCATGAAATCTCATTATTTTCTCCGATTTCACACACACCTGCATACTCCACAACCGTGGACAAGTGAATATACTCCATAAGCCCAAAGTGTTCCGCAAAGTTTTGCAAGTAAGATGCCACCTCCGCGTGGCCCGGATACCGCCGGGTGTCTCTTTTCGGGGATCCCTCAATTCGATTTTGTTTGTCGTTTTCATTTTCATTGGGAATAAACGAGTAATCGAGGAACCCCATGAGCTCTCGAGGTACGTTTGTTCGCAGGGACGCGTACATGCTCGAATGAACACGTTGTCGGTTGGCACAAATCCCTAACAAGTCGGTTTCGATTTCCGGGTCATAAACCCACATCCCGCCGACAGTGTCCCGTTGCTCAAACACGGAAACTCTGTGGCCTTCTCGAAGGAGTTCTCGTGCTGCGACGAGTCCGGCTGCCCCACACCCTATGACGGCCACTTTGCGCGATTTTTTTACGCCTCCCGTTCCTTTTTCTATGTTTTGGGGGTTGGTTGATTCACGCCTCAAATCTTCGCCTGTACATTGCACAGAGTTAAGGTACGTCGCCCATGGGATCAACAATTCTTTCGTCCGCTTAGCAATGGTGATGAATCGTGAAGATTGTCATTTCAATGTCATCAGAATCAGAGCTAAACGAGGTGCAAAAGTTATAGGAGATCAGAGTGAAGATCCTCTTTCACTTTAAGTGATCACACAGGCCTTCCCATCTGTGTTAACTGTTAAACCCATAGTGGTGTCTATGATAATTTGAGCACGTCATAGTCCAATCTCATTGCAACACGCGTTTTTGAGGTGTCCATTGTTAATAACAAACCTTGCCATATAGCACTCAAATACAGGTGTCCGATTTAGAAGAGTGACCACATAAGGCACAAATACATCAATCTGATTTGCATTTGGGCTATTTCACCTGTCAACGAATTGAGGGACTCTCAAGGTTAGCATTCTTAAGCATGTGTAAGGACGTTGTCTTTCTATACTAGCTTCATCAAGAATAAAATCCGAAAACCAAGGTCCTTCATAATTTTACATGCATGAATGCCAAGCATAGTCAAGTGGCATTGATTAAGCTGTCATTAGTTGACACCAATCTTATTGCTACCTGTCTATCTTCGGACAAAGCCTTCAATGCCCATGTACCAAGACTCAACTCAAACACCTTGCCAAATAGAATCTCACCCAAAAAGACTTGCATTCGGGCCATTTCACCTGACAACAAGTTGAGGGACGTTCATACTTAGTATTCTTAAGCATGCGTAAGGACGTCCTTTTCTATTCTAGCTTCATGAAGAATAAATTCCAAAAATCAAGGTCCTTGAGAATCGTATGCATGAATTCGAAGCATAGTCAAGTGGCACTACGCTCTCATTAGTTTGACACCAATCTCATTATTACTTAATATCTTGGACAAAGCCTTCTACTCCAATGTACCAAGAATCAACTAAAGACCTTACCAGATAGAATCTCAACCAAAAAAACTCGCATTCGGGTCATTGTAAGTGGCACACAATTTGAGGGGCTCTCATCATGGTATTCTCAAGGATGCATAAGGACGTTCTTTTCCTATTCTACGTTCATCAAGAATAAAATCCAAAACCCAAGGTCCTTCATAAATACATGCATGAATGCCAAGCATGGTCAAGTGGCATTGCGCTCTTATCAGTTGACACCAATCTCATTGTTACCTAATATCTTCGGACAAAGCCTTCTACTCCAATTTACCAAGAATCAACTTAAAGACCTTGCCAAAAATAATATCACCGACATTTATTACATTACTGGCACATTCATTGTAAGCTGGAAATGGAAACTATGCTTCTGGAATCCCATGTCCGATTCTTACATCACAATTCTCCTCAGTGTAATTTTATCACAATCCACAAATGGCACTCACAAAATTTGCTTAGCCTCAAATAAAACCCACAACAAGAACACATCAAGTCACAGCGACCCTCTTCATCATCCGGATTGAGCTTCCTCAGCCAAAAAGAAATCCGGGAGTGACAAAACTACGCACCAATCAGAGCTCTCCCTTCAAAAGAATTGGTCAGAAATGTCTGAAGTCACAATGTTAAATAGGATGAAATTTACTCACAAATTTTGTTGAGCTTCAAATAAAACTCACAACAAGAACACATCAAGTCACAGTGACCCTCTTCATCATCCGGGATTAAGCTTCCTTAGTCAAAAAGGAATTCGGGAGTGACAAGTATACACAATAATCAGAAACTCTCCCCTCAATGAAATTCGTCAGAAATGTGTTTTCTGACTTAAGAACTCACAATGTTGAATCTACTTACTAATTTTTGTTTAGATTCAAATAAAACCTACAACAAGAAAACACCAAGTCACAGTGACCCTTTTCGTCATCCCGATTGAGCTTCCTCAGCCGAAAAGAAATGCGACAGTGACAAGACAACACACCGATCAGAAACTCTCTCCTCAATGAAACTTGGGTAGAGATGTGCTTTTTAGATTCCGAAGTCACTATGCTGAATGGGATGATATTAGTGAGCCTCAAAGAAAACCCCACAACAAGAAAACATCAAGTCAAAGTGACCCTCTTTTGTCATCCGGATTGGGCTTACTCAGCCCAAAAGAGTGAAAATTAAGCTACAAAACCAGCGCAGATCTGCTATATGGTGCTCTAAGATCCCTAAAAAATTTACCCCAAAATTCAACATTATCAACATCAACACCAACTGAGCAACAGAAGATCAAGCATTTAAACCTAGAATTTGTACTCCAGCATCTTGATTCTTTTACTCACCTTGGTCACCCATAACTTAGTATTAGCAGCTGAAGAAGATCTTCTCCCCTTGAATCTCTGCCAAGCTCCCTCCACTTACTCAATTCCCATTCACTTCCACTGCACCTGCAAGCATCATCCCTGCACAAATCTGGGTAAGAAGAATGAATTTCCTTCTTTGATTTGCTGCGAGTTCCTCCTCGTAGAAACGTGATGACTCTGACCGAATTCTTTTGCAGCGTGACTAAGCAGTTCGTGTAAGATAATAAAGTAGCGGTGGCTCCAGGGGCATTATAACTCATCATCAGCATCTAATTCGTAGAGTTGGTAATTATAAGTGTCTCAACCCTCGTGTTTCCAGAATCTGGAAGCCCACACAGAAACAAGCTCGTAGTTGAAATTAATGTTCACTCTTCGAGTGAGGAATTTGAAGTACCCTGAAGATCATGATGACGTCGTTATGACGATTCTTGTGTTTGAGGTATCTGTATGATACCCAGACCTAACTCCGGGGGGGACACTAAAGTACCCCCAACGAACTTTTAGGGGGCATGTCAGATCAAAAAAACAGGCTGCCCGCCCCCCCACGGATGTCACTCTTCCATCCATCGCGAATGACACATGACATAGGCGGATGTCATTTAGGTTCGCGTCATTCTGGACATGTAATTTGTCATGCCGCAAAAATCGGATCTAAGACCCTTAGATCTAGGGATTTAGATAGTGGCGGCCGTAAAGGTCAGCCGTTAGATGTAGGTATGACTTGATCTACGGCCAAGAAGACTCGGTGGTTGGAAAGGGTAGTCCTCCGAAGGGAGCGCGGAGGCTCATTCTTTCTTTCTTTCTCTCTCTCATTCTAGTGGTTAGGACTAGACTTCTCTTTCACACATTCTTGTGGTTAGCACGACTCTTCTCTTTGCCCCCTCTCCATGTATGTAGATGCAATTAGTTGTTGAAGAATAGGAATAGAAATGAGGGACAAAGAGGTTTATGAGCCCTATGAATGTTGAATAACATGGTTTTTAAACCCTATGAATGTTGAATGATAGGGTTTTGAACCCTATTGAAGAGATGTGTTATTATCTAGTTGCATTAGCTTTAATATCTCAGGTTATTGGATTTTACTTAATGATCACTTAATATTTCCTTCCAGCAGTTATTGTCTTAGTCTATACACTTTATAATGAATTACATGTCCATCTATGTCATTCAGTGTTCCAGACTAGTCATTCACTGTTTGATTGTCTGAATAACAGTCACCGATGTAATTTTGGGTTAAATGACAAGTCTCGGGTTGTCTTGCTTGAACGCAAAAAATTACTTGTCACTTCATCATTTGGCCCAAAATTACATCGGTGTCTGTTATTCAAACAACCAAACAGTGAATGACCGGTCTGGAACACTGAATGACACTGAATGGACATGTAATTCATTATTAATAACGTCATGTGCAAATAGTTAGATCAATGAATGATAGTTTAAAAATGATTCAAGAGAAAGATGAGTGAAGTTAATCACTAATCGTGAAAGACTGAGGGTTTTGATAGATGGTGTTGCAATATTAACCATGGTGTGTGCACATCGCCTAGCAAGAGTATGTGCGCATACCAAGAAGATCACAACACGGAACTACGGAGCCTTACACACACAAATGACAAATGAGCACCTAGTGTAACTTAACTCTCAGATCTCAAATCCGATTATTGCGGCATGACGAAATACATGTCATGAATGACGCGAACCTGAATGACATCCGCCTGTGTTATACGTTGTTCGCGATGGACGGAACAATGACATCGAAAATTACATCAATGTTTACTATTCAGACAACCAAACAATGAATGACTCGTCTGGAACACTGAATGACATAGATGAACATATAATTCATTATAAAGTACCACGTTCCATATTAAATCGTATAGTCCTTCATCATATTGAACACTATGTCATTCACGTTGTTATTCATAATGACCATAGCGTAAATTCCCAAAGGATTTCGGATTAATAGTAATTGTAATTTGTAATTGTGATGTCTTTCATGATTAGGATGTCATTCATGATTGTGAAAATATTCATCCCAAGTCCTTTGGGAATTTACGCTATGTCATTCAGTGTCATTCAGTGTTCCAGACCGGTCATTCACTGTTTGGTTGTTTGAATAACAGACACCGATGTAATTTTGGGCCAAATGATGAAGTGACAAGTAATTTTTTGCGTTCAAGCAAGACAACCCGAGACTTGTCATTTAACCCAAAATTACATCGGTGACTGTTATTCAGACAATCAAACAGTGAATGACTAGTCTGGAACACTGAATGACATAGATGGACATGTAATTCATTATAAAGTGTATAGACTAAGACAATAACTGCTGGAAGGAAATATTAAGTGATCATTAAGTAAAATCCAATAACCTGAGATATTAAAGCTAATGCAACTAGATAATAACACATCTCTTCAATAGGGTTCAAAACCCTATCATTCAACATTCATAGGGTTTAAAAACCATGTTATTCAACATTCATAGGGCTCATAAACCTCTTTGTCCCTCATTTCTATTCCTATTCTTCAACAACTAATTGCATCTACATACATGGAGAGGGGGCAAAGAGAAGAGTCGTGCTAACCACAAGAATGTGTGAAAGAGAAGTCTAGTCCTAACCACTAGAATGAGAGAGAGAAAGAAAGAAAGAATGAGCCTCCGCGCTCCCTTCGGAGGACTACCCTTTCCAACCACCGAGTCTTCTTGGCCGTAGATCAAGTCATACCTACATCTAACGGCTGACCTTTACGGCCGCCACTATCTAAATCCCTAGATCTAAGGGTCTTAGATCCGATTTTTGCGGCATGACAAATTACATGTCCAGAATGACGCGAACCTAAATGACATCCGCCTATGTCATGTGTCATTCGCGATGGATGGAAGAGTGACATCCGTGGGGGGGCGGGCAGCCTGTTTTTTTGATCTGACATGCCCCCTAAAAGTTCGTTGGGGGTACTTTAGTGTCCCCCCTTTCTTAGGGCATCCCCACCAGACTGGGCATAGGGCATGCCAACGCCAAAAATGGGGCATCTCGGGTTCTTAGGTGGCGGTACTAGCATAAATTGAGCCCCACCAATGTCCGGTCCGGCATAATTTAGAACCGGCCCGGGTATAGTAAAGGCTTTCCCCTGCCATAAATGGTTCATATGGCAACCCTCCTCCGGCCCGCCAAGAGATTACTTTAATATCAGATACTCCGATATCCTACTTTATCCCATGTCAGATAATAGGTGTCATTGTCTTATTGATTGCTTCCTAATTATACCGGGGGTATGCCTAGGCTTTGGTGGGCTCTGACTCAAGATGAGCTGCCCCGCCCAAGATGGAGGGCTCCCCAAAGGTATAAAATATTATATACTCTATTTGGTGTGTACCCGGTCTAGTGGGGACGCCCTTACAAGCAAGATGTTTCATCTCATGGCTAAGTTTGACCATGTTGGTGGTGTGGTCAATGCAACTGTTTCATTAGGCATTTCATGATCCCAGGCACATGACAGCCTCATATTTTGGCAGCTTTGTATTTTGGGGTGGGGGTGGGGGTTGAGTTTTTTTTGAGGGTTTGAACCTTCAATGAGCATATCCTGATTAGAAATTTGAGCGCCATAGTTTACATTTGCTGTAAAAACACATATTTTGATTATCAAGTTAAACACATGTGGCATGTTTACTGTATTGGGATAAAAACGCAAGTTGTGTTTTTACATCATTATGTAGCATGTTCAGTGACTTGCCTTGGTTGTAGGGTAGGGCACATGCCCCAACTTTGCTAGATTGTAGCTGAATTTAATCATTGGGAAGGCCTGGTAGCCACATGGACATTAATACGTCATAGAAAAAAATGTTGCCGCCCAGGTGGGGCCACTGCACATGTTGCTTGTGTTGTACATGGTGCAATAAAACACTCCCTACACTTTACCCGCATTTTTTACTGCATTTTTTATTGTAGTTTTTATTGTAGTTTTTATTGTAATTGTTTTAATGTTGCTAATAATTATGACGGTTTTGTTTGTACAAGGGATTCCGGGAGCTTTTTGCTAGTCTTCAATCATATTGGGGTTTGCACATGTGTTCAATTTTCTGTTTTTTTTTTCTTTCTCAAATTTACATATTTCTCTTAGCCGTAAATTGTATCAGATTGTTTGCGTGCTTGTTTGTGAAGGATTACCAATCCAAATTTTAATTATTTTATGGAATTGATATGGAGGGGCCTAGTGGAGTTGTGATGGTGCCCACCGTTGCACCCAAAGTCTTTTCCGTTGTTTTTGGAGCGCCACCTTTGATTTATGCTTATAGTGTTCAACCTAAAAAGCAGGTGGGGAGGAAGAAACTCTTGTTGGCAATTAGGGTTGTTCATATTGGTGGGAGGCAAAACGATGGAGCCATTGCGAACATATTAGGTTTATACGAGGTGGAGTGACAACATTGTAACTTGGGGTTATTAGCTACCTATCACTGAACCCACATTTGGATCGAGCACACAAGGCAAATGCCTAATGAAGGCCGACAAGCGGACATGCACACTAAGAACAAGATAGAGAAGTTGAAGGCAAACAACTGGCACCAACAAACCCTACCAGAGGAACACACCAACAACATTGGCTCCACGTGGGGTTAGTTCAAGCACATGAGATATATCATGGGTGGAACCGCAAAGGGGGATGGCCCAATCGGGGGTTGCGTGCGACCAAGGTTGCCCCTCGTGGGGTGAGCCTTTGGAGGGAGAGAATTCCATCCCGAAACTCAAGTCCAAGACATGAAGAGATCTTTGAGAGGCTCCGCAACACTACCCCGGATCCTTTGGTTGATGTGGATGTCAAGTCGCCGGCCATTGTTGGTGTTGCAAATTTGCAACATATAGGAGAAGGCTTAGTGTAGAATTCCCTCTCCCCGAAGTTTGCTTCGTGCAAGCGGTTATGTATTGCAAGGAAGTTGAACGCCAAGCAACGCATCCTCATCGGCACCTTACTTGGTGAATGCTATCAGTAGCTTCATTGAGGGAGGGCTCTACGAATAAAGTAAAATAAAAGTAACGTCGGGGTTTGGTTTATACACCGATGTGAATGGGTCTTGATTTTTTCAAGTAGGCACAAAAGAGTTGGTTCCAAATCTTTACCACCTAGGACGCCACATATGATGAGTATATATTCAAGAAAAATCCCAGTAGAAAGCTTTTGGGCCGGATTTGATGAGACCGGGCAATCCTATTGGCTTAAATTCTTAAAGTCCACACCAACCCTCAATTCAGCCCCAAATATGAAGTGCACCTAAGCTTTGCAATGTAGTGTGATAATTATTTTTATTACATATATAAAGTATAAATTATAAAAAATAAGACTATATTACATACTAAATCCACATTCACTTTTTGATGAGAAAGGCATTGAACATGTTTTTTATGCATAGATGGCAACTAACTAACTCATGAAACAAATGAAAGCACGCACACATTAACTTAGCCCCAATCCAGAGAGAAAAACTTAAGGGAGCCAATTAGTGCTCTAAGAGCCTCCAGTTTGTGAAACCTAGAAACCACATGCAAAGGCTAACAAAAATGGATAGACCAATATGACAATAATGGAAAAAATGCAAATAGGATGAAACCAACATATCAATTGTCAATTGTTTCTCTAAACCTTAAGCCCCCCCCCCCCTTGTATGTCTACCTTGGCTTCCAATTTATAATAGCTTTTTTAAATGTACATAGTGATGACAAAAATCCCATCTCCCTTATGTATGCTCCATATGCCAATGCCTCAAATAGTGCCTCTTTCTACCTCATGTTAATTTGCATGTGCTACGAAGAGTCCACCCCCCGGATGGTCACCCAAAGCAAAGAAATTGTGCCCTAAAGCACATATTAGCTCGGGGCGATCACACCTCCTTACGTTTCATAACCACATGCGTTAAAAGTTTGCTACGCTATATTATTTGCCATTGATAGTTTTTAAAATTATGATATTTTTTCTACATATACATAACTATTGATGATTTTTTAATATTTTTAATATTTTTTAGTTATCTTCATTTTTGTAGTAATAGTTTTAGTTCAATTCTGTGTCATTCTAGTTAGAAATGGTTTTTTTTAAAATCATCAAATTTGGTGACCATTTTTTACTATGTGATAAATACCGTGTATATCTACTCATGAGAAAAATTTGATAAAATTTTGACCCATTTTGGTGATGCTTTATGTAAAATGTAGATTTTTTTTTTAATCTCACGTGGTGTTCAACTTGACAATGGAGTGCACCCCCGGCATATTAGTCAGTTAGGGTCCTTGTTTATAGCAATGGTTGTTTAAATTTGAATAGTATATGAAGAAAGGACTTTAAAAAAAAACCGAATTTTTTGTGAAACAAATGAATGAAAGCCCAAAACATGTGTGCGCAAAAACATTACATGAGCTTTCACTTTAAAAACAAAATTAAATGTGTTGCACAGAGCTTCCCATAACACTGTTTTCGCATTTGTTAGTGTTCTAGTAAAAAATCAAGAAGACAAAACCAAGGAACAAAACAAACAAAAATAGAGAATGTATGTATATCATCAACATGAAACACACAATGCGTCCTCGGTGTCACTACTTTGGAATAGCAAGGAATTTTGTATACAAAAACCGACGCAACGCCTTGCCCGCAAGTGTTGCACATCACTCCTCAAGATGCTAGGGCAACTACCGAGCCAACCCAACACGTAGGTCAATGTAGACCCTTGGGCTGTCACCTGGATCTCCAACCCCCATTAGCTCACAAAAGTTGTGCAACACACAACATGCAACAACAAGCTTCGGAAGTTAGAGCACAGAGCAATTCGTCCCCTATAGCATCATCCACCTACCCTTCAACAACCCCATATCGAGCATTCATTTGTAGGTTGAAGTGGGTTTTTTGGTCAAGGTTGTTGTCTGCAGGCTTGAAATTGAGCAGCATGTAGAAGAAGAAGAAGAAGAAGAACTCCAGTCTCCGGAGGAGGCCAGAGTGAATAGAGTGTTTATTCGTAGAACATCCAGAACAACATGTACTCCTTACTAGTGTGGCCTACATATGCAAAGAGATACAACTGCACCCTTGTACCTTAGACCATAATAATAAGCTCTTACAATATGTTGCGATCCACAATAAGTTGTGCGTACCAAGAGGAAACATGTAAGTTAGTGCACCATTGTCAATTGAAACCCTTGGCATTGTGCAAACACACACTCCATAACAAGGGTTCAACATTGCAAACGTCCTCGAGGACAACGAAGTTGAATGCCTTCCTTGCGCAATAGAAGTTCACTAGAATGTTCATATTACATCGACTTGGCTTTGTGTCCATCACAATGTGGGTGTTGTTGATTGAGCCATGCATGTTGGAAGCCCACATACATATTGAAACATATCGATAATATATTGTAATCATGGTTGGTGTGGTATAGAAATACATTTGGCCAAAAAGTTGCACTCATCGGATCAAACGCCAAATGACTAGATGAATGTGCTTATAGATCGTGGACTCTTTGACTTCAAATTTGTCAGTCAAGAATTTCGCACTTAATTCATGCACCAAACGGCACACTACCATACCCACAATCATATCCACATGTAGGGCCTCGGATCTAATCCAAGGTTCAAATTCTATGATAAGAAATCGAAATGCTGCTTACATATGCCAACTTGTATTTTTCATCACAAATTGATCAAGGTGAATGCAAGTTTGTGTGGATCGGCAAGGCTTTCCCATAAAGTAGGATGAAAGTTTGAGACTCATCCGTGAGGCCTTCATCAACTAGGGGTACGAGTGTAGTAGTTGGTTCACCCTAGCCGCAATTTCTCGAGGGCCAACGAGAAAAAAATCAATTACAAAGGAGCATGAAAGGTTGTTAAGAACTGGGTCAAAGAATTTGGTGCAGTTATTCATCAATACTCTAGTAAAAATTTGATCTAGTTAGTATTTGATAAAAAGATGCAACTGCACCTGCATCGAAGCCACAACCCTAAATTCTTGACAAAAATAGTTCCCTTGGTTTTTGAGAACCACACAACAACAATACATGGGTGTCTTTGCATCATGAAAAATTGGTTGACCCAGAATGCCTTAGATGGTTACTTCTCTGACTAGCCCACTGCTCCTAGGATATGAAACATGCAATTAGTACGTTGGTTAGCAGATCCAAAGTTGTAGCTTTCCTCATAAACTTTGGAGCTCATATTGAATATCTCATTCATTATCAAAATGAAGAATCTCCTCAATTATGTTGGCTATTAAGCCTATAATGTTGATCATATTTTGAGCACGTAGTCCAATTTCTTTGAAACACATGATGTCTTTTTGGTATCCGTCCTTGGAGCCACACCAAATCACATACAATACAAATAGAGGTGTCCTCACAAAAAAAGTAACCAAATAAGGGTTGTCTACCTTAGTAGAAGTGCATTTTAATACACTAAATACTGTATTTATTGTCATATGGTATTTTGTGTCACTGTGATGACTTTTCTAATGACACTTCTTGTGTATAAGATTACGTGTAATCTCAACTTACATTTCCATCATGAAATACTTACACATTTTGGTATATTCTGCATCCTGACGTTTCCATCGTGAAACATTGTCATGGATGATTGAAATGTGAATGAAAAATCACTCAATAAGTGGCAAAAATCACAACAATGTAAATCTGTAATGCCCAAAGTGTTTTACAAGGAATGACAAAAGATGTTTGGTTTACATTTAGTGTTAGTGACACTACACAGGCGATTTACAATTAGTGTTGAGCAAGACAAATAGAATTGGTGACAGTAAATACAAGACTGATTGTAGCTTCAAAAAACAGGGTTTCAGTAAATCCACCTTGTTACAAAATTTTGTGTACGAGGGTACAACTCAGCCTCCTAGAGTCCTTCCACTCATTTATCCTTCCTTTCCATTTGCACATTGAAAGAGTCTGACATCTGACAAATGGTATTCATACAAGTATGATCAATACACATTACTATAAAGGTATGCCAGTCATATCACTTATGAGCTTGTCCGACTCCGCAGACAAATTTTGACTAGTGTACTATTCAATTCAGGAATTGTCTCATCTGGCAATGTGAATCATGTAAATCGACATTTCAAGTTCCATGATAGGATTCACAATTCAAAAGTTACAGGAGATTAAAGTGAAGTCAAAGTGATTACAGAGGCCCTGTCTTTTGTGTTAAGACAAGAATCTAGAATGGTGTCTATATTTTGAGCACAAAGTCCAATCCCATCATAACACATGTCTTATTTGTGTCCATGGTTAAATACAAAGACTTGTCATTTACCACTCTAACAATATAGGTGTTCAATTAAGTATAGTGATCACATAAGGCTCAAATACCTTACGAACAACAAGTATGGAACCCTGAAAATTGATTTTATAAATGTACAACTAGAAATTACACTATGAAGATAATGTAGACTACAATAGTACAACATTATGGCATTTAGTGTCACTTACCCTATTTTGAGGGTGAATGCTAGGTTGCACTAATGATGAACAACTTCACCATAAGTGTCACCTCATGACACTTGGCATTCAAGTGCGCTTACTAATATCTTGGCATGAGCATGTTCAATAGTGTTATGAAGTGCATGCCTATGTTACACAATGGTCTACAAGTTGGCTAAAGTGCACACAAATGACACTTGCCATTAGGATGCTCAAGAATATCTTCTTCTTGCCAACTAAAATGTAAACACACGACACTTGCCATTAGTATGCTCAAAAATATCTTCCCCTTGCATACTAAAACGCAAGACTATCAACTATAGTATCCCAATGTGCTACTCTACATGTCATAATGTAGATATTTTTTCACTTAGAGAAGTTACTTATGTTGACAAATGGAATCAAATTGGCACTAAGCGGGCGTGACACTTTGAGACCTCTAGGCATCTAGTTTATTCCCTTTGCAAATAGTGTACTTGACACTAAATACCATATATGGTGTACTTATCCTGAAGTAGGTAGACAATGTTTTGTTTTCAATTTTTCTTCAAAGCCGGGACTCAGATGATAAGAGGATAAATCACCTCTTAATACGTCCCTCTTCTTCAAAGAAGACAAGACCTCTTGGTGTAAATCCTCATCTGGCCAAACATCTCGGTAGGTCTCTGCATTTACGCGTTTGTTCTTCGACGCCACTTCATAAATTGTTTTTCTCCAGGTCTCAAGATGATCACTGCCGGTCTGATCAGCAAGCCAGTCAACATACTGAAACTGCAACAGCCAAAACCAATTTTAAGAATATGAAGGCAGACCAAATTCACTTCCGAGAAAACGAGACACACTAAGTGGTAAGTCAATGGTAAAATAATGTTGAAAATAAATAAAAAGACATACAACACGTCCATACCCAATGTGGCATAGAGTTAACTTTCAAATCTTGGGTGGCATTTGATGTGTCATTTGATGTTAAGCAAACTGGTAAGATGCCACTGACAACACTGAATATTGCATGTAGTGTCATCGTGGTAAATGTTCTAATGCCACTTCTTATGAATAAGTTTACAAGTACTGTAATCCCAACTTTACAAGTACGGTATATTCTGCATCCTAACATTTCTGGAATAGAATATTGTCATGGGTGATTAAAATTTGGATGAAAAATCACTCAATAAGTGACAGTAATTTACAACATCGTAAATCTACTATGCGCAATTCTTTTTGCAAGGATTAACAAATAATGTTTGGTCTACATTTAGTGTTGGTGACACTACACGGGCAGTTTACAATTCGTATTGAGCAGACAAAAAGAATTGGTGACGCGAAATACAATATTTAGAGTACTAAGTTTTTCGATAAGTTATCACTGGCATGTAATGTTAAATCTCAAGTCTTAGTTCAGGATGAGGTGGTATTTAATATGTCCAAAAGATGATCAATTAACTCAAAGTTGGCTTTACCAATAGGTGTGGACACATGAATATCAATATTACGAGCCCAATACCAATTGAAAATGGCACGACATCATCATTGTTAGCACTTGTACTATTATTATTATCAAGTGGTGCCGGACCTCCCAATTTTGGTTAAATGAATGGGAGGTGTTTGACTTTGGCCAAAACACATTCGTAAAATAATGCATTCCATCATGGCAAACTTTTTGAGAACTCCTATAATGGTGCTCTTGAAAGTTTGACAAGGAGTTTATTTTTATATATGTATCTTTTGGCCAAAGTCAATCACCTCCCCCTTCATGTCATCAAAATTGGGGGTTCCAACACCACTTGAACACCCCTCAAACATCATAACATGTCAAAAGGGACCAAAACTCCCTACCAAACCAAAACTCCCTCAACCCTCTCAAGTTTTGAGAGACTTGAGGGATAACACTGATGTCAATGCATACCTAAGAAATTGCAGAGGAGAAGCTTTTCATAGAAGAGCTTTGAGAACATCCACAAGCTCAAAGAACAGGCTATGCAATAATCTAGAGGTTTTGAGGCTTTCATGAAAGTGGATGAGCCAACCTGAGTGGTGGACAAATTGTGTGCCAATCTCTTGGACTTGCCAGAAGCTTCAAGTTTTGCATAAAATGCCTCGATGGACTGCATCATCTCCTCTACTGGTGGAAGCCCCACTCTGCCTGATAATGCCATGGCTACCCAACGCGATTGAAGTTCACAGATTGGAAATGGAACTACCTGCACTTCACTCATTCTTAAGTCATGTCAAACAAAACATTCAGCAATTTTAGAATGTGCTTTGAGGCGACAAAGACAAGTACACCATATCTGTAGAAGACACAAACAACAGAGATCCATCACTCCCAGTGAAAGAAATACAATGGAGGTATCCTCTAACTCCTCAACATGACTTTTGGTCAGAGAGATTTTGGTGCATGCTTGGAGATGGTAGTGTGGAGATTTGAACGAAAAACATTCTATATTGGTTCATTGAGGTTCAAACTCAATTTGGCATACCAAGAGATGCTAAAATGAGTTTAGCCCTCAATGAACTGAAATAAGTTATTCTTTGTTCAAATTCAAACACTAACTCCAAGCACACACCATAAGTCGAAAATAATTTTTGATTTTATATACAAAACAACCAATGGAAAATTGTAGAGGACCAACTCCTCACGAAAATTCCTATTTAGTTAAAAGATGACTGCAATATGTATAAAATATATGCTTGGAAGCATCGAGGTTTGGACAACACTTACAGATATAGGTAACCAGTGAACAAGAAAATTAAGATCAGGAGATAGTTGAAACAGATTTTTAGAGTTACTCAATCTAAAGCGAGGAAAAAGGAGCGATCAAGAACAAGAATATCTACCTTCCATGGCAGCCCCACAAAAGAGAGTGATGCACCAAAAGCTGCAGCAAAGACGTGCTCATATAGGGGGCCAACACAGTTGTCATCTACAAACACTTTCCCATTTGAATCCAGAAATGGGAAGGAATATAAATACCTGAAAATGTGCATCAACCCAACAATTCATCTATGTCAAAAAATGTATCTCAGACTACTCAAAGATTCATTGCAAATCCAACCTGACGAATTGATCCAGACTGCCATCTCTTGCAATGTAATCACAAGCATGAAGTACAGCTTAAGGCCTGAGGGCCCGTTCCCATTAAATCTAAAACCTTTCACTGGTGGAAAACATTAAGACCGTCCCACTTCACTTTACAGTAGAGCTTCAGAGCCTAAGGGACTAAGGAAGTTTGAATGGATGAACAAACCTACATGGATTGAATAATGTTTCAAGGTCTGCTAGATTTTGTGTCAAGCGTACCTGAAAGAGATGGGTCTAACTTAACACCAGGAGACCATAACACTTCAAAATCTCAAAATTTCATGGTCAAGGCCATGGGCCATAATGTAAAGTGGGTCTAACTAGAAACAACAGCAAGATGTCAAGGTTCACCAAACCTACAAGATTTAATACACAAAAGACGGACACTGAAATGTTGATATCCAAAGTGTAATCAACATTTCTTGGAGCAAGTATAGTTAGGAGGTGAATGAGGAAATCTATATACAATAGAACTCATGGTGGTGGGAGTCTACAAATCATGGACACATGTCCAACTAGCTTGCCAATGAAAAAGGGCCACATCCCAAAATCCTTCCCCGAAACAAACCTATGACCAAAAGAGGAAATAAATGTGGAAATGTGGGGGACTACAAGTGCAAAAGATGGGCATGGTGTGGGAAACTAGAGGGAGAGAGCACGCATGAAGCGACGGTGGCGACAAGGCATGGGCAATAGGACAAAGAAGGACTATTCAACTAAAACAAAAAGATTATCCTTCTTTTTTTAAGCACTCCATGGGGACATGGTGGTAGGTCATGGGGGGCTTATGAACATGGGCATAAATGCATGTGGCAGGTACGCACATGGATGGGCATATAGTTGCATAGGTGCACAGGGTTGGGTTCATCCGGGATATTAATTCACATGCATGGGTGCAATAGGTTGAGAGAACAAGGGTCCAAGCTAGTATAATACAACTAAGAACATGAAAGAGTGTAAGGTCAATGTCCCTAATTTGGTTACTTTTGTCAATCAAACATCTATATTTGAGTGGTATGAGGTTAGGTGTGGCTCCAAGAACGGATACCAAAAAGACATGTATTTATAAGGGATTGGACAACATGCCCAAAGTATGGTAACTACTCTACGCTCAGTAATCAACATAATTGGGGGCACCTATATGACCACTTAATGAGCACAAGAATCTTCACTTTGGTAGTGAGTAAGATGTGCATATGAGCTCTGAAAATTATGAGGAAAGCAGCTATGACCTCGGTTTGGACTTGCTCACCATCTCATACTAATCGCACGTTTTTATATCCTAGAAGTGGGCTAGTCACGAGAAGTACCATTTAAGACCCATCTACCTTACACCAACAACAAATCCATCTGTTAGTTGCTCACCCTGTGCAGTGCAATATTACATCTGCTTGAACAGACCCTCCATCTTTAAACTTCACAATGCCATCCTCACATGCACACTCCACCTATTGCAGCCACACATTCTTTCAGAAAAGAGACTCATACAAGCATCACAAACTTCTAAAAGGTGGTGTATAATGCGATTATCCTGTGATACATGTATGTTTCATTCTTAGGTAATAATTTGCTTTGTAATAGTATGTGGCACAAAATAAAAGAGATTAACAAAATGATGTAATTATCACGAGATCAATTGAAGTTTATGATGTTACTTCAACATTTTCTTATTTTTACATAATCATTTTCCAAAACATTTGAGTTATTGAGGACCTCTAGATATCAGTAGCTTTATGCCATGCCTGACCTGATAACTTGAGATTCTTATCTCATCACTTTCAGCCTCGATTTTATAATACTGAACTAATCTCAACTCGACCACTGACCAGCAAGTGCTACATTGATTAAGCGCATGCCTATAACAAGATTGTATGGACATTAAACTCAAATTCCAATGGAAATGGAAATTTTTATTAGACTCAAAACTTGAAAAGTATTGTCAGACTATTAAATTTATCCTCTAACTCAATATGACTTTTGCTTGGGGGTAGGTTATTTTGATTACAAGACCTTCCATGTTTGGCAAGTTTTCCGTGCATGCTTGGAGGTTTGAGTGAAGAACATTCCAGATCAGTTCATTGAGGATCAAACTCATTTTGGCATGCCAAGAGGTGCTGATGTGAGTTTGGCCCTCAATGAACTGAAATAGGTTGCTCTTCGTTACAATTCAGACACTACCTCTGAACATGCACCACAAGTGGAAAAAAATTATTGATTATGCAAAACAACCAATGAAAAATCATAGGGGACCAACACCCCACGAAATTCCCATTGGATTCAAGGAGAACTCTTTTACCATACATAAAACCAATACACAAAGATCCAAGATATTTACTTTGCAGTAGTCTATGCTGCCAAACGTACCAAAGAATGACGCCAGATATTGGCATTTGGACCATCGGGCTCCGAGAAGTCCACACTAGAGCTCCACGTGCGGCCACTTATGTGAACTTCCTTTGCAAAATCTGCGAGCTCCCTCGCAATGTCGGTACCGCTGGCTGCATTCCCTATCACCACCACAATCTGACGTGGTTTGTACGAATGATGTGTATTACTTATCAGCACATTACAAATATTTTTACAAGCACATATGCACTTCTCTAATGAGCCTCTCATTATAGTGCACGACATTATAAAGCAATAACATTATTAGTGTTATCTTTTAACTTAGTGGGACTTTTCGTCAAAAATTGGTCCCCTACGATTTTCCATTAGCTTTTTTGCACACAACACCAATGATTTCTTTCCACTTTTGCTGCATGCTTGGAGGTGGAGTTTGAATTTGAATGAAGAGCAACCTAGTTTGGTTCACTGAGGGCCAAACTCAATTTCACACCACTTGGCATGCCAATGAGTTTGACCCTCAAACCGACATAGAATGTTCTTCGTTAAAACCTCCATGCTAACTCCAAGCATGCACCAAAAACTTACTGAACATGGAAGGTGTTGTATGCAGAACAACCAACTCCTGACCAGAAGCCATTTTCAGTTAAAGGTTAACTCTAATTCTAGTGATTTGATATTGTGCAACACAAACATCTACCAAAGATACTTGAGGTATCGACATGATATATCACCATGTTTCGAAACCTGGCACACAGAGCAGCATTTGCAACTCCTAGTCAAGAACCTCCTCTCTCGTTTCAATGATTTCACCAAAAAAATTGTACATGATGATTGCTTATCTTGTGCCTACATGGTACTTCGTCTGAATGCATTTCCAAAAATTTGATCAACACTGCTAAATCCCAAAAGTGTTATGAAATATATCAGTTACCTGGTCTGCAAAAGAATGTGGCTCCCGGTAATTATGGCTGTGCATTTGCCTTCCTGGCCACTCCTTTATACCTGAATGTCGTCAAACACCACAAAAATCAACAAGAGCTCGCAGCATTGCTGATAAAGAGAAGCAAGAGTGATACTAAGGTATGTGGCCCTATTGTGGGCAGACAATTATGATCGTTGGACTGAACCAGGAATTGTCTCAGATGGTTAGAAACTGTGATGAATCACACAGATTGTCCATTCAAGTTTCAGAATCATCACACTTTTGATGAGATGCAAAAGCTCTAAGAGAACAACATGAAGATTCTCTTTCTCTTTACGTGATCACATAGGCCCTCCCACAGGTGATATTAGCAGTGGCATCTATTGACCCGAACTGTGACTGATCTGAAATAGAAGCCAAAGACATTGCCGAAGTTATGTTGGATTACACTTAAGGTACAGGGCCTTCATGTTCATTCTTCTTTATTGGACACCTATTTTTAAGTGGTATATGGTAAGGCTTGTTGACAACGAAGACCAAAAAGACGTCATGTGTTACATTGAGATTAGACTAGGTGCTCAAATTCAATTGACACCATTCTAGGTTCAATAGTGAACATCACAATTGGGAGGACCCACGTGGTCACTTGATGAGAATCTTCACTTTGACCTCTTATAACTTTTGCATCTCATCAAACTCCAATTCTGATGAGAATCATCGTGATCCATCACTATTGCAATTCCCGATTCAATCTAATACAAGGCAATTCCCGACCGATCTAATACAAGACAGTTCCCGATCCAATCTAATACAAGACAACTCCCGATCCGATCCAATGACCAAGATTGTTTGTAGAATTGGAAGTGCCACAGTGGGGCCAAATCACACCTTATTATAACATTCAGACAACCCAGGGTTGACTGGACTTCAACCCAACCCACAAAATTGGAACAAAATCTCAACAACAACCCAACATCTCACACATTTGAAGCTCAGAGATTAGGAGAGGAGAAGGAATCAGGTTACCCGAAATTGGCACAACGTAAGGCTCAGAGTAGTGACCATTGCAGACCACAACTGCATCAAAATCCTCCTCCTTCAAACGTTTTGTTGTTGTTGTCTCGCCCAATCGCCTCGTCCTTACTTTCCAGGAAACCTCCTTTTTTTCTCCGATTTCCCTTACACCTGCGTATTCCACAACAGTGGAGAAGTGAATGTAATCCATAAGCTTATAATGTTCCGCAAAGTCTTGCAAATAAGAAGCCACCTCCGGATGACCTGGGAACCGCCGGGTGTCTCTTTGGGATCCCTCTTTTTCTGTGGGCAGAAATGGGAAATCTGTGAACGACATAAGCTCTCGAGGTAAATTGGTCCGTAACGATGCGTACATGCTTGAATGCACACGCTTCCGGTCGACATTGATCCCTAACAAATCTGTTTCAATTTCCGGGTCGTAAACCCATACCCCGCCCACACTGTTCCCCTGCTCGAACACGGAGACTTGGTGGCCTTCTCGCAGAAGTTCTCGTGCTGCAACGAGACCAGATGCCCCACACCCTATGACGGCCACTTTGCACGATCGTTTTACTACTCGCATTTCTTCGACTTCTTTGGTGTGGGTTGCTTCACATCTCAAATCTTCTCCTGTATATGGATCAAGTTGCACAAAGTTAGGTATGTGACCCTGTCGTGGGCACTTCCAATCAAAAGCCGGATGTGGAATTGTCAAAAATGTGTAATTAGCACAAAATTATTGCCTATCACTTAAAATCTGGTCCAGGGAGCTCTGACATTATGTGCCACGCGCGGCAGATTCAAACATTCCAACAAGGAGGGTTCATTCCAACAAGAAGGTGACATGGGTTTGTAGATGAGAGGCAAATATGTTTGTGAAGCAATTCAATGCCAATGCCTCAATCAATTTTCTGAAAACATAGAGAAAACAGAACACGACTATCTGTGTTAGTAATTTTAACTGCATTGCCATTTCATGTGGATTAACATGTGTAGGACCCACCGATTGGAAGGCCTATGTGGAATTGTCAAGATTGTTTAATTGGCACAAAATAATTGCCGATCGCTCAGAATCTGGTCCAGGGAGCTCTGAAATTATGACCCACGCGCGGCAGATTCAAAGATTCCAACGAGGTGTATCAAATGACACTTCATACAGAAGCAACAAATGGGTGGCATGGTAGAGGAGAGGCAGATATTGGTTTTGAAGCAACTCCATGCCAATTCCTCCCTTAGTTTCTGAAGATTCATAGAGAGCACAGATCCTTCTCAAGCTCATACACATCCACCTCGTCCAAGTCATCCAACATTCCTTTTCCTAACTCTCTTGAGTTTGGTGAATTCTAACATCGGAGTTCCCAGACATGTGGCAGGATGGAACAAGACATCCAAATCCCATTTCAACCAATACCCTCCTGCTTAAAATTGCTCAAAAACAATTTACATATAAGTGCAATTAGTGGCGGTCCCAAGGGCGTACACCACCATTCCAGAAAGAGTTTAAAAGGGCGCCACGCCTTGTTTACATCATCATCCCCCCTCCAATACCCAAACCCCAAATCCCAAAACCTCCCTCCTCCTCATGTAAAACCGTGACAAATTCATTGAGTATGTAAGGAACAAATTCACTCCGAATCCGTCCCAACCCATATCAATGCAACGACTCAAAATTGTGCAAAACTTGGCAACCTTTAGCTTAATTCACACAACCGAACAAAACTACCCGAAATTTCTCATCCTCACCTTGCTCATCACCACCTCATCATCCCCCCATCCAACACCCAAAATCCAAAACCCAAAACCTCGGTCCTCCTCATCAAGCACCATGAAAAATTCATTGAGCATGTAAGGAACAAATTGCATTCCAAATCCTTCCCGACCCAACAACGACTCAAAAGCGTGCAAATCTCAGCAAACTTGAGCTTAATTGAAACAGCCAAAGAAAATCTCCCCCCACCCCCCCAAAAAAGTAAAAAATCTCATCCTCACCTTGCTGATCGCCCTTCATCGTAGTGGCAGCAGAAGACGGCGAAGCTCTCACGAATCCTGAAAGTTGTTCTCTTCCACCTCCGATTTCCCCCATCCCACTCGCGAATGCGGTCACGCGTTTGCGGAGCTGTGTGCTCCAATTCGTGGGACTCAAATCCAAGGAGGAGGAGGAGTACGATCTTATTGCGTTGTGGCGATAATTGAAGGTGTGGGGTAGAATGTTCTTCCACAATTGGTGCTTGGAGGCTGTTGTGGATGCCCATCCCAATGATCCCATCGCCATGGCACTCTCTTTGGCACTCCCAAAGTTTGCACGCAATCCCAAAACCAACAACCCAATGCTTAAAGCTGCCTTGTGGGCCTTTAGGTGGTCACTCTTCTTAATTGGACACATGTAATTGTTGAGGTGGTTAAGAATGGACATCACAAAGACATGTGGCACAATGAGATTGGATTACACGTTCAAAATATCACATGACAATTTGCCTAAGGTCTTGAACTTCAACTAGTTATTTCTCGAACTCAACTGGTCCATTTGTAATTACACTAATTATCTCGTTTAGTGCGTGTTAGTATTCGGAGTTACACAACACTATAACTACTCAATAACAATGTAATATTTACCAAGCAAAGTCATTTATGTTATGTATTGTCCAAACAACATGTTAAACTTTCGTTAGTAAAAGTTGAACTCCTACATAAAACGTAATTGCATTGTGTATTTTCAAATAGTAGCATGCATTGAATGGGATAATCAATGTACCAATTGGATCTCCCCATTCTTAGCTTTAGAGTTAATATAATTCAACATGGAAGGCCTATGTGATCACTTAAAGAGGAGAATCTTCAGTTTGACCTCTTGTAACTTTTGCATCTCAACTACAATTATGAAACATGAATTGACAGTATGCATGACTCAACACTTCAAACAAGAACCCAATTGTTCCCAACACATTCACAAAGTTCCCTTCATGTAAATTGACTCCCATAGAACCCACATCACAAACTTCTGAAGGCTAAATTATCATACATAAACAATAAAATGTTTCAATAAACTTATTTTTTTCATGAATACAAATGCCCTAATGATGTCAAATGATTTCTTATCTTATTCTAACATGTGCCACATTTTGCTACTACAAAGTATATTGTTGCATAAAAGTGACACATTCATTATATATGATAAAATTGCATTATGCACCACTTGTTATAATTGCACCATAATAACTACAAAATACACTACGCTTTGGAGATTTGATGCATGTAGCAAATGACGTTGAAGTTGTTACTTTACCTATACTTTGTGCAATGGAGTTTGAGCATTTTGATCACGATGACAAGGAATGTCAAGTGCAAGAGAATGTGCTATACTACAACACCCATATGGTCTTTGTTGCACCACGAGGAGTTTAGTACAAGTGCAAATTTTGGTGCAAGCTTGGGTAGACAATGGTGTGTTTTGTTGTGACTAATTGCTCTAGTCTACATATTAGCATGCTTGTTGGTAGTCATATTTAGATAGAGATTGCTTCCAATTTTATTTCTTTTGCATTTGATGTGTTTACTTATGGTAACATGTGTTGATAGCTACATCGATTATCCCAACTAGTGTGTGTTACTATTTGGAGTTATGCATTGTTATGACTATTTAATGAGAACATAATATTTTGCCATACAAATTCATTTATGTTTTATGATGTTTGAATATATTTTCCTCCATGAACACAACTTTTGTCATGAGACCACATACATCTAAATGCACAATCTCCAAAAGCCTAGTTATTTGTTTCCCTCCATCATTAGACAAAGTTGTTCTATATTGTTTACCTTCAAGACATGCTTCAGTAATCAACAAAAATATGACACAAGGATTTTTTTTCGAGATTCATGTCATTCACCATGTTTCAAAGTGCATGAACATTCTTCACATTCAAATGCTCCAGCCGACGATACCGAATCTCAAGTACACCGTCTTTCTTCAATGATTGGGCCAAATTAGGTGCATTTGCTCCATGTACCTTTAGTAACGTTTATTTTGTACAAATTGATGTAGTCCCATTACATTTACTTCTCTATATGGACCTCTCATAATAGATTCATTTAGGTTGAATTGTAGTTTTAATCCACTTGACAAAAATTTGCTCATCATGAGCAATTTTGCTTGCAACTTGGACACATGAAAAAAATCCTTGATACAAGTCATTTTCGTTTTGTCTTTCACCATTACCTAAATTATAATGGGACCCATTCCAATTGTTTCCATGATGCTATCATCACCCAAACATACATTGAATGAAGCGATTACCTTGTATGTGTCAAATGATGTCCTACCAGAAGTCATATGTTTCTTTGCTCCCGAATCCATGATCCACTTCCATATGGTTTCCGAATGTGTTTTGTGTTGCATTACAAATGTGTAGTCATCATCTTCTTTGATATTATTAGCATTCTCTTGATTGTTGTTATTTGTCTTATAGGAAAAATGCATAACATAGCCCAATTTGCCACAATAATAGCACATCTTGATGTCTTTGTGTGAAAATCGATTGCCATGTTTGCCCTAACGCAATACTATTATAAAATCATCACCTTTGATTCTTGCTCCTTCCTCTTAGACATTTCGTGCGTTAGATATGTTGTCATGTACTTCAAAGTTAATTCCTTCATCGACATGGTCCCCAAGGCAGTGATCAAATGTACGTACGAGGGTTGCAAGTTCTTGAGAAAAGTTATGACAAGATTTCCACTTCTTACATATACCTCCAAGCAAACAAATTGATCCGCAAGTGCCTTGACTGTGTTATATGGTTCAACAAGTCATTACATTCTTGCATCTTGCATGTGAAGAACTTGTGGCGAATAAACAAAATGTTTGACTAATTTTTTGTCTCGTGAATGTTGTAAAGGGATTTCTATGCCACCGCTAGTCATTTGCAACTTTTAATGTGCGCAAGTTGATTGTCCGCTAAGTTGAGCACAATGGTCTATATTGTCATTTTAACATGTCTTTTGTATTTTTTTTCTTCACTTTAGAATCAACGTCAAGAAATATATTTTTCTCAAATTCGTCTATAATAGTCCAAAGATCCACAAAACCAACTCTATCTCCAATTTAAACTTCTAAATATTGAAGTTCTTTCCATTAAACTTGTCAATGACTTTATCACCCTCAACCTCGAGTTATATCATTTTACGCTCAAATATTGAGGATATATTCTCTACTTAAATTAGTTTTTTAAAGCTATTATATTCACTCAATGACTTTACAAGCCTCAATCAATCCCTCTTAAGCTAAAAGAGCCCTTTGCACTTCAATCCACTCAAGTTAGCTCATGTAGCTCTCAATCTACTCGAGTTCTATCCTTTTGAATTTAAATGAGCCTTTGAACCTTCAATCCATTCAATTATCCATTTCAATAATTTTTAAACCACTCAACTCATGTTTTTTTTTTTCACCTCAAATGACTTTCAATATCCTCAAATGTGCACAATTGCATTCAACCAACTCAAATCAACATTCAGTTGCATCAAATATGCATTCAAACATTCTAAACACTGAAATCAACACTTACAACTTTCAATTATGCACCTGTACATCTGTAATGCTCCAAACACCAAACCTCCAAGCACCAATTGATGCTCCAAATGTGTACCAATGCACCTCCAATATGAAGCACCCCAAAAGCTCCTCTAAGCACTAAAACCACTATCTAACCAACTAGCAATCAAAGCTCTAACTCTAGAACTTGCATGAGTGGGTTCTAAACCTATTAAAGCATAATAAAACTAGGGATCAATTTGCATAACCAAATACTTATACACAAAAACATATGGACAATGTTTGGAGTGAGAGAATCACCTCCACTCGTTGCCTTGTTCTTTATTGCATTTTCCCTCCTTGGTTAATACAATGCATATGGGATATCTCAATTCCACTTCCCACAAACCATTTGGGTTTATTCAAACATTATTCATTCATATACCTCTAACAATTACAATCTTATGATTATGAGCAAAGTAACGCTCTAACCTTAACATAATCTAAGTTCAACAAAAACTAACATCAAACCTTTTGGAAATGATTATGCAATGTCCCTTCAAAAGGCCAAATACAAATGTGACATATATATATATATATATATATATATATATATATATATATATATATATATATATATATGTGTGTGTGTGTGTGTGTGTGTGTGTGAGAGAGAGAGAGAGAGATTACAATTCGTGTTGAATTCATTTGTTGTTAATCCATCAATGGTACCTTCAAATAATGGGGACATGAAATGGGCAAACTAGATATGCAATGGCATTGGGATATTACCCACTAGTGCATATGTTGCAGATGTACCAACCTCACAAAACCTAACAATCACAATACGTTCCCACAGATTGGCATCATGCATACACCATGCTCAACCAACACTGAAATCCTAAAATATATTCGCTTGCTAGTGACAATATATTATAATAAAATATCAAACAATCATTTTCCTATTATTGGTTAAGAACGTGAATTTGGATGAAACTAACACATGTATTATCAAAAAAAAAATTTGTAAATCTTATGGTCCCTTTTTGTATATCTACCTTTGGTTTATAAATTTGAATAACCTTTTTAAATGTACACATTAGAGAAAACTAACACATGTCCTTTATGTATACTATGTATGCAAATGTAGTGAATCCGATGCAATAACCTAGATCTATTTATTTCAATAATAACAAAATGGCCCTTACCAATGCCCTTGTTTTCAACAACAAGAGATGGGTTGATAACTATCTCTATCAACTCTTATGGGACAATTTATCTCATTATCATGGGAGCCATTGGCAAAAACTTCAGAAAGCTCATTTGAAAGCCCCAAATGTTGCTAAGCCAGGGTTTTTTTTTTTTTTTTTATAAATTTTTACAAGTTTGATTTAATCTAGCTCAATCAAGTAATCTACATTAGGACAAACCTTAGTATTAACTGGGCCAAACATTGGGCACTCATTGGGTATTTAGTTAGACCTTTGTTGTTTGATTTATTTCAATTGATTGTGATGTTGTGTCCGGCTCAATACCAACTGATGTTGGTGTATCATGTTGACTATCTATGGCTGCTAGCTGCCCTATTAGCATGCTGGTTGGGGATTGCATGTAGGTAATGGCTTTGTTTTACTATGTTCCCAAATGGTCGAGCTTGGGAGGATTGTCCCTGAGTTCTATGTCTTCATGTTACCATTTCACAAAGAAATTGACTCATTTGCACCCAATATAAAAATAAAATAACCCTTACTCAACAAATATATTGCATTGTGCGACGTAATACACCAGCCTTACTGTTATAACCTACATTTTTTTTGATTGTCAAGTTCACTTGATAAATATACTATGGAAGGCTCTCTAATTTTATATTAATTAATTAATTTCCTCTCACGGTTTACCACATGTCAGTCCTACATTAGTTGAGGCCTTCTTGAATTCCACGTGGAAACTATAGTCCGACATTAGTGTAGTTAGGATGGAATAGAGCGCCCTCTACGATAGTGCAATGGCCTTGAGTTTTTTTCGACTGCCCTTGCCCAAAAAATAGAATGCATTATGCGGCGTAATGAGCCGCCTGTAGTGCAGGAGCCTAAAGTGATTTTTGTTTTGGACTGCCCCTGCCCGTGAGGAGCGATGAGCGATGTAGTGAGGTGAGGCAGGGGACGAAGAAGCATCGCCAGTGTTGGCGAAGAGCAATTCGCAGGTTTTTCAATTCCTCTTCGCCCTTCGTTGTCGCTGGCGATCATTTTTTCCTCCGCTCGTTGCGCAGCCTCGATTCCATTTCACCGGGCGCTCTTTCCTGCGGTTTTCAGAGGCGAATTTGGTCTCGTGAGCTCATTTTAAGCTCATTTTAGGGTTACCTTCGTGCTTGTTTATTCCGATCTGTAGAGGTCCTTGGAAGGAGGAGGAACACTCGGCGAGATGGGGTTTGTGGCGTGGTGGTACGCGTGGACACATGCGTTGCTGTATATGTCTCCTTATGTGTACTCCGCAATCGGTATCGCGATCTCAATTGGGGTTTCTGTCCTCGGAGCTTCATGGTATGTTCCCAATACTGCCCTTGACGATGTTCAAAATGTCCTAATCTTCAGCAGGGAGCTGATTGAGGAAATACGCGGGCTCCTTGAGGTTGTAGATGATGTCCTGTGTGAGAGATCGATATAGGATCCGAGCTCATCTTCACATTCTTCCATGTAAATGATTTCTCCATCATGGCTGCCTGTTTCCTTTAATGATCCGGGCCACCCAGAGAACTCCTAAGCCAGATGCTTTCTTGTGATGCCTGATGGCTCTGAAAACCGCGCAAGAATTTGGGAAGGATGAACTGCTATGTAGCTGGAGTAGATGGTGGAGTGCGATTAGGGTTTCATATGTATGTCTTGAAGTAGTTGATGAGAGTTTTGTTTATGTGTACCATATCTAATGTCACATTCTTCATTTGATCTTGGACCAAACAGGGGCATCTACATAACAGGAAGCAGTCTCTTAGGTGCAGCAATCAAGGCCCCTCGCATCACCTCCAAAAACCTCATCAGGTAACCTTCATAAACCACATCAGTTTATGTGCAAACTAGGAATTTGAATCAACATTCTGCTATTGAAATGGTTTTATGTTTAGTGGTTATTCTTTCTCTGACTGATTATATTTGTGGTGAGTGGGCCTATGCAGTGTTATTTTCTGTGAAGCAGTGGCTATCTATGGTGTGATTGTAGCTATTATATTGCAGACCAAGTTGGAAGCAACAAAACAACCCTTCCATCCTGACTCCATGCGTGCTGGATATTCACTGTTTGCCTCAGGGATCATTGTTGGGTTTGCCAATCTTCTCTGCGGGTGAGTTTTCTCTTCTGAGGTTTAGCCTTGAAGTGTGTCACTGCTGTACAAGAGGACGACAGTCCAACTACTTCCACTGACTTGATATAAATCGGAAATCTATAGTGCGGCAATGTATTTGGAAATTCTTGTTCGCACGTGTTATGTTTTGGGGCTCAAGGTGCTTTTACACACAACCACCATTTCTGTACCGGTGGTTGATGGTTATAGTTTACTTTTTTTTGGTTCTATTTTTGAGGGATAACGAAGGATACAGTGTATTTTTATGATACTCACAACTACTCTTACTTGCCCGTTGGGAGTGGTTACGATGGTTGTAGTCTACTTTCTTTGGTTTTATTTTGCTTGTAGTTATTATGTGATGCTGGAAGGGAACTTCAAGGCTTAAGAATTGAGAGAGGAGGGACGGATCATTAAGGTCAAATCCACTCCTCAACTACAGGAGTAGTTGAGTGTAAATGAAAGAATGCATTTTGTGGACTGTGAGCTTAAACCACGACCACTTATTACCCAAGTAGTTGTGTTTAAATGCAGCTTCAGTAAATGTTGATGCGGGCAAGAAAGAACGTGATAATCAGAATGTCATATATATGTATATAAATATATTACTCACCCCTCTGTATACTTGGCAGGCTGTGCGTGGGTATTATTGGGAGCAGCTGTGCACTTTCAGATGCCCAGAATTCCACCTTATTTGTGAAGATTCTGGTGATTGAAATCTTTGGGAGTGCATTAGGTCTCTTTGGAGTTATTGTGGGCATTATCATGTCATCCCAGGCCACCTGGCCAACAGCTATAGTTGCCTAAGGGATAAGCTCAGCTTTACCAATGGAATATCACAATCATTGTGCATATTTTACCTCTATTTTTCATCACCAGGGCTATGGTGGTGGCTGTTGGAACACATACTCAAGCTCAAAATGGTTCTTTTGAGGTCCTCTTCTCCCGAGTGTGAGTTGTAAGTTTTGATGAGTTCAACGAAATCAGAACTTACCTTCTGCATGTAACCTTCAGCTTGGGTTAGATTGCTGCTATATACTCAAACCCTAGGATGAGAAGAGGGATTTGTAGTGAGTGCTTGTTGTCTTGTAACTTCATGTAGTATTTTTCCTTCAAGTATGTATTCATAGAATAGAGTACCAGATTGGTTTAGATGCAAGAAATCTAGACCAGAGTGTATGCTCATTATTTCTCAAAATTCAACCTTCATGAACTTCTCTCCTGTTTTGGCTGCTCTTGTCATGCAACTTGTGTGCTTTTAATGTTATCAGCTGATGGTTGATGTTGGCCTGTCATGGATAGGTAGGGAACAATGAAAAGTGAATGGTCAGCATAAAAGATGGATGTTGTAGTCCAGGTGGGGCTTCAAAGTTGTAGGTAGAATTCAAGGTAGTTTGGGTTTTTCTTAGTAAAAACTCGAGCACAATAGATACAGGATACCTTTGGAGTGACTAGAATGTGGACATGATTAGAGTTTGTTAGAAATTTGAGCTTTAAAGTTTTGAGTACAGCATAAGGCAGTTCTCTTGCCAACTTGGTAGAGTGCTACAGAAGGGACCCCATCTCTCTCTGCCTGTAGTTTCTTGAGGTAATAACCTACAAAGCAGAGCTTGAAGGGTTTGCAAAAGTCTGAATAGTTGCCAGGCTGTGTAGGTTGTCCTATTTTAAGGTTCTTGCAAAGAATCTTAAGGGTTGATGCCCCTGTCTGGGTTTTTATAGTAAAAATGAAGCACAATAGAGACAGAACACCTCCTGAAGTCACTAGAATGTAGACATCAATAGAGTTTGTGAGGATTTTGAGCTTCAAAGTTGTGGGTAGATTACATGGCAGTTCTCTTTCCAACCCTGCAAAGTCCAAACAGCCGTCAGGCTGTGTAAGTTGTCATGTTTAGAGGCTATTTGGGCCGAATCTAAAGCATTGAGAGTATCTGTTTGGGTTTTCCTAGTAAAATAAGAAGGATGATAGACATGACACCTCCTGAAGTCCCTAGAATGTGGACACAATAGAGTTTGCGAGAAATTCAAGCTTCCTTGCGATGGTCATTGGTCACCAGGAATGGTTGGACTGACTTGTCTTGTATTACTTTGTCCCAGTGATTGGTCTGATTGTATTTGTGGTCCTCTTGGAATTTTTTTTCATAAAGTATGGGGCAGAATAATGTTCAGTTGTTCATTACATCAGATTAGTGCAGCATCCTTAATTAAGGTACAAGTGGATCTATGTGGTGAGTCCTCTAAGACACCTATAGTTAAATGCTATAAGGCTTGCAGTGAAGACTGAACACCATAGATGAGACTGGACTATGTGCTCCAAATGTAGACACTATTCTAAGTTCAGTAGGGCCTATGTGCTCACTTTGGTCTTAGAGCTTTTGCATCTCAACCCCAATTCTGAACTCCAAACAACAATTTTAGCTTAAGTAGGACACTTGGTTATTCTCATTGACACATTTTGAACTGTTTAGTCCCTGGATTTTGGAGAATGGGCAGTGGTTGTGTATGTAAGTGAAGGGACATGCCTGAGCCAACACAACTAGGTGTATTAGTTGCATTTTGATTGGTCAGAAACCAAAGGAAAACAATTGTGATGTTATTAATGACCAACTTACATTAGATAAACGTGTGTAATTTGGTTACTTATTTTAGTCGAACTCCTATATAATTCAGTATGTTGAAAACAGATTGAACTATGCGCTCAACTCTTGCTAAACATTTTGGCTCGATAGTCACCATAATTGGGAGGCATACTTGGTTGTTTTATAGCTGCAACACTTTTGAGATACATGAAATGAATTGACATACATGAGAAAGTTGTATAGGGTGAACTATTGATTACAAAGATCATTCTCATTGATATTCATCAAACTATATAAGAAGCATTATTCTGCAAATATTACTAGAATCCCAAGATATATAGAAAACACTTGACTTTTGTTTCCATTGGTTCCATGAAACTTGGTGGAGGAAGGAAAAATGTATCAAGTCACTAACCTTGTAACTTTCCTGAAATAAAGAACAATTGTAAAAAGAAAGAAATTAAAGGTCCCATCCATTTCAAGGTTCACCAAGAAAAATACTTTATAGACAATTTCTATAATTTTTGTTTGAGGTGATTATTAGTTTCAAGTGCATCGAAAGAAACGGAAAGAAGAACACTAACCAAGAATAACACGCCTATATATGAGTGTGTATGGCTGGGTTTGTATTGAAGATTGGACACCAAAAAGACAAATGAAATGAACTTCTGGTTTTAAGAGTCCTGGAGCGAAAAGGCTTATGGGACTAAAAGTATGTCAAGATGGTGTCAAACTGACTAATTCCTTACAGTGGTGTTGTAGTGCAGTAGTTCCATGAGATAGTGTAATATCGACTTGATTGTCCAGTTGAAAGAAAGATCTCAAACTCCCTAATAGTGCATCTCAAATAATGATTCGTACTTATCTCTTATGGATTTATGTTGGGAACACCTCAACACAAAGTGTGCCTCATTTTCAACTATATCAAACGAGCAAAAGTGGCATAATCTATTATCTCTAGGGATACGGATAGTTGACCACCGTCCAATTTCAATGGCATTTCTATGAATTGAGGTGCAGTCAGCAACAATGATCTTGAATTGAAGTGGTGTCTATGGTTGCTTCAAGTACAATTCACATTTGTATTTGAGAAAATCCTCAAGGTGGAGGTAATCTAGTTTCTTCCTTGAGAGATGGAAAGAGTTTCACTCTTAGCTAGAAAAACCTCCTTGAGATTGACAAATGTGATTTTTGATGGTGTTGGGTTGTCATGGGTTTCCCATTGAGATAGTTGTCATTATGCCTTCCAAATAGTTGTCAAATTGTGCAAGGTGTCAAATCCTTGTTCCCCAAGATGCCGAGAAAGTAAGGTTGCTTGACTGACTAACCAAGACGAGGGTAGGTGGGCAAGCCGTTGTTGAAAGCCTATAGTTAGCTTAAGAGCATATAGTTCCATGGGAAGTTCTCCTAATTTGGCCAACAAAATATGGTAGGTTGTTGAAGAATGCACTTTTAATATGAAACATCATATGTATGTTCATGCCCTTCTCAAAAACCTTCCAATGGGAGTTTTTCAAGCCCCATCCCCAAATCTCAGGCCATATTTGATAGTTGGAAGTATTGAAGCCTTGACTAAATGAGTTTTGAGTTCCCAACATGTGACTCCAACTATTGTTTCTTCCCTTATGGTGGCCATCAAGGCTTTCATAAATGAGTTAAACACTTATAACTATTTTGGTTCTATATGAGCGGGCCGGGTTATATACAAGGATTTCCGCCGTGATTCACAATAGGATATTACATGTGGGCATGATCTAATGGAGATGTGCGTGCAAGCCTACCTCTCAAGCCCTATTGTGGGTAATTCCAACTCCACTAATAAATTTTGGATGTTGGATCATGTTGGGAATTATCCCATTTGCTTAGTGGATGCAAGTCAAACATATTATCAATTTCATATTTCAAAATCGGAATACAGTTGCAAAACCCATAACATGTGAAAGTGATGATTCTCTTTCTCTTTCTCTTCAAATGATCACACATGCCATCCTAATTGCATTCAATAAATTCTAAGCACATAGTCCAATGTCATTATACCACGTGATTTTTTGGTGCCCATTCAAACTACAAGCCAATGCCATATATTACTCAAATTAAAGGTTTCCAATTAAAGAGTGGCCACATTTGCCCACATAGTTTACTCAATGGAAAAGCAATATGTAAACCATCATATTGTATAGTGAGCACATAGAGCGTCTGAGAATGTCTACCACTTCAACATCATGCTCCCGTGATAGTTTTGGGTCTACCAACAATAGAACTTTGAACCCTAATAACTTTTACAAACGAAAGCCCAATAAGCCATACTTTGGTCTGTTGGAATCCCCTTCTAATTGGTTACAAGAATCATTTAAGTTTGTAAGTTAAATAAAGATAATAAAGATACTAATACTAATACTAATACTAGCTATATTTAGCGTTTAAAGCAACAATATTAGCACCTTGTACCTTAGTAAAAATATCATATGTATTGTGTGATCTTCTCCCATAACTTTTGTTGTGACAATACATAGTCATCTGGAATCCCAATCTTAGATTTATAATTCGTGAGATACACAACATTATTTGAACTCCATATGGGGATTCAAAAACCGTTGCAACAAGAATAATGGCTTGATTTCATATGCATTAAGGTCACATCTTGCCTACCTAGTCTTATGCTAAGGTAAGCATGCCTCAATAGGTGACTTAACTTAAATGAACACCTACAAATAAGTGGCGAGTGCTTAGGTGTAGATCTAAAAACGTACACCAAATAGACAAGTGTGTAAAAGAGATTGGACTACATGTTCAATTTTTGTTCATTGTTCTAGATGTCTTTAAGAATGAACTTCAATTTTCTATGTGATTGAGTTTGGGGTCTCCATCCACGTTCACAGATCATCAAAAAATTTAGAGTATGAGATATGGAGTTAAATATCATAGCAAACAAGATAAATCAACCAGTTAAGGTCCGTCTACCTTAGCTTGCCTAGACTTCATGTTTAGGCAAAATGGTTAGGAAGGGTCAAGGTCTTCATATTGTTATATTAAGGTAGATGTGCCTATTTCGTTCGGTTACTTATCTTACTCGGACACCTATGTTTGAATGGTGTATGGTTTAGTGTAGCTTTAGGAACATCTGCCAAAAAGACATGCATTGCAAAGAGATTGGTCTATGTGTTCAATATATGATAACCATTCTAATGTCCCCTCTCCACCTGACTTTACCTAAGCCTAGAAGTTGGTTCTAAAAACACGGCCTTCACACCATCGACATTATCTAATGCCGAGCCTAGTTGGCAAATGATGTGGTATGGTTTAAAAGTGGAGGTTTCTAAGCCTCAAGCAGTGACCCTCCCATTGGTACCTAGACATGAGGCAAGAATGTAGGACCTTTAAAAGTGTCACCTCCCGCCCTTGTGATTGGTTGCTTTTAGTCTTAGCTATGAGGGCACGAGGAGCTGCATCAACAAAAACCGATGGTAAGATAGATGAGTAGTAAGGCATTTGGGGATGGGACAAAAACTATCCAACATTCATTGCTTGGTAGATAAAACAATGAACATGTGTGAAAGCTACTTAATTAAAAACCTACTTGAAAGCAAGGTATTGTAGGTGCATTGGGACATCTGGATGCCTCCGCTATAACCGAGGGAGCTTTACCCGGGTTTAAGAAAAAACTTTGGTTATTTGGTAAAGTCAGGTGGGGAAGGGGCATGAGGAAGCATAACCTTAATACTCAGTATAATTTGGATAAACCTATATGACCATTTAATGAGCATGCGAATCTTACTTTCATAATGAATAAGATATTCATACGAGCTCCAACGATGATGAGGAAAGTAGCTATGGCCTCGATTCGGATTTGCTAACCGTCTCGTACTAATCGCGTGTTTCATACCATTCTTAGCAGAAGTGGGCCAGTTAAAAATTCTTTTTTATAAAAACCAACCATTAATTGGGACCCATCCTCCTTCATTATGATTGTTGGAAACTTCGAGCACATACACTGCCTCGGGCTAAGGGCCACTTCACACACAAGGCTGAAGGCCCATGACCATGACGATGTAAGAGCTCTCATTGGTCGAAAAGGCGGAGACCGTCCAAGTTCGCTTCACACTAGGAGGTGAAGGCCTAAAGGCCCAAAGAAAAGTTCGTGGATGAAAAGTCTACATGGAGTCCTACATGGCAGGCTATGGATAAGGCTCCATGGTCTGCCGGAATTTGCGTCAGGCCCACCTCCAAGAGGTAGGCCTGACGCAAATTCCGGCAGACCATGGCAGTCAGAACCCAAAACAGCAGTCAGACAGCTGCCAGCAGTCAGCAAGTAGGCTGGCAGTATTATTTTAATATTTTTTTCAACAGTAACTTTTTCAGGGCAGTTTAGGGGATAAGAGGAAGATGGCCGTTTCTTTGAAATGCCCAGAAGTTCTTGAAGTGTGTTGTATGTGTGAGAGAGGTAGAGAGATTTTTTGATTGAATTTTTTTTTGTCAATTTTTTTCACAAGATGGCAGGATTCTCGCAAGATGGAAGTGGTTTCGAAACCCAGCAATGGAGCCAAAATTCTCCTTGGATGTCGTGGAGTCAACCACAATTCGGATTGCACGGACCCTCATTAGGAAGTAGAAATTTCAACAATTTTCAGTTGTTCAATGAAGAAGATGTAGAAGTGATTGGAACTCAAATGCCACAACATATAGAGGGTAGTAGAGAAATGAGCATGAGAGAAGAGGCAGAACATGTGAGTAGGAAAGAAGATGAAATTGGCAAGAAGAAGAGAGGTAGGGCAGTGGCTACAAAATCGAAAGGAGCACAAAAAAAAAGCAAAAGTAGATGAAATAGATTTGGGAGATTCGGAAGGTGAAGAAGAGGCCTCTATTAAATGGCGAGATTATGAGATCGAAACTCTCATCGCCATTCGCGGTGAGATGGAGGAGGAATTTGCAAAATCAACAAGAAAGCAAGGTATGTATTGATATTATTTGTACACTATGTTCATTAATATTTGTTAGTTCAATCAAAATGCAAAAGTTCAGATACAGATTGGGCCAATTGGGCCTTTAGCCGCCTGCCCCGGGCCCCCCTTCCCCCCCATTGGAGGACTTAGGCGTTTTGGCTACCTCGGGAATCGAGCCCGGGACCTCTAGGGTATAGGACAACCGTAGAGGGTTGGATAACCTAGAGTATTCCTTCCCTCAAGTGTATAAACTAGATGCCACATAGTATTTATTCTCTTTGTATTGTACTGTTGTAATATTATAAAATTCTACTGGTTGTATGTAAACAGGAATGGATGCCACATAATACTTTATCTCTTTGTATTGTACTGTTGTAATATTTTCAAATTCTACTGGTTGTATGTAAACAGGAATGGATGCCACATAATACTTGATCTCTTTGTATTGTACTGTTGTAATATTCTCAAATTCTACTGGTTGTATGTAAACAGGAATGGATGCCACATAGTACTTGATCTCTTTGTATTGTACTGTTGTAATATTCTGAAATTCTACTGGTTGTATGTAAACATGAATGAATGTTTGGATCAAGTTACATGCTCGTATGGTTTCTACATTGCGGAATTTTGGAAGAACTTGGCTAGCCTGTAAGAAGAAATACAAAGTTTTGTTGATGGAGTACAAGAATGATAAGAGGTCAAATGAAATATCAGGACATGAAAAACGAGAGTGTCAGTATTATAAGCAGATGGACATGTGGAATGGACAGCGTGCAAGTGTGGTAAATCAGATGGCAGCAAGTGCTCAAGAGGATGAAGACCACAACAATATGCAAACCACACAAAAAAATTCACCTGCAAATGCTACAAAGGACAAGAAGAAGAAATTTCAAGACAAAATAGAAGGCTTCCTAGAACAGATAATTAGTAATTCTTCAAATTTGATTGCATCTTTTCAGGCAACAACAGATTTACTGAAAAATATGGATGCTCATATGGCAACCTTAGTACAGAAGTTATAGTATCATACTCATATCAGAATCAGTATCCATATCCTGGAATTCCAGGTTAGAATTTTTCTGCAGTTTGATTTGCCACAGGGATTTAGCTATTGCTATATGCATATTTGTAGCTTCTATCAATAAATCTTCATCTTTTTCATTTTCTTTTATCAAGAAAATTTCAGTATTTCTATCAACTACTTCTGCTCTTCTTGTTTCATTTTCTGTAATACTAATATTTCTGACTTCACCTATAGCTGTTAATTCAGCCCTCATTTCTTATCCTTCTCTCAATGATCTATTCTCTATATGTCTACCCAATTCTCTTTCAGCTTCTTCTATCCATTCTATATCAAATTTGTCTTTTCCAATAGTACACATATTGTGTAGAGTAATACATGTAGCTACTATATCAGCCATATGCCGTAATGGTATATCGGATCTTCTCATAATGATTCTCCATCTTCCCTTCAAGATTCCGAAAGCACGTTCTACACACATGCGGGTAGAACTTTGAATAAAATTCCAATTTGCTTTGTAGCCTTCTAATCCTTCTGCACACCCTTTGAATGGACTGTAAATCCATGGCCGCACTGGATATGCACAATTTCCGATCAACTTATAAGGTAAGAATTTTTCTTTAATGCAATCTCTTCTAACTTTTGTCAACTGAAATAATATCCAATCATGCATACTTCCTTCCCATCCAAATTCGTAATCCCAAAACACACATTTTATATCACTATACCTTGTAATAAAGCGGAATGAAATGATTTTCTACAATAATAATCCTCTCCCCCAATTACAGGTGCAAGAATTGGAATGTGAGACCCGTCAATTGCGCCTATAATATGAGGAATTCCATGAAGAGCCTCAAATTCTTGGGCTAAAACCCTAAACCGAGTTGGACTTGGAAATTGCACAAAAGTCCCTTGCAAATGAACTCTAATGCCCCTTCCCCACTTGACATTAGCAAATAACCAAAGACTTCCCTAAAACCCGGGTAAAGCTCCCTCGGTTATAGCGGACACGTCCGGCTAACCCAATGCACCTACAAGAACTTGCTCCGGATATTATCAAGTAGGTTTTAGTTAAGTAGCTTTCACACATGGTCATTGTTTTATCTACCAACCAATGAATGTTGGATAGTTTTTGTCCCATCCCCAAATGCCTTAATACTTACCATCGGTTTTTGTTATTGGAGCTCCGAGGGGCCTAATAGCTAAGACTAAAAGCAACCAATCACAAGGGCGGGAGGCGACACTTTTAGAGGTCCTATTTTCTTGCCTCATGTCTAGGTACCGATGGGAGGGTCGGTAGTTTTAGCTTAAAACCTCCACTTTTAAGCCATGCCACATCATTTGCCAACTAGGCTCGGCACTAGATAATGTCGATGGTGCGGAAGCTCAGTTTTAAGGACCCACTTTTAGGCTTAGCTAATGTCAAGTGGGGAAGGGGCTTAACCGATCTACAAAAATTTCGAACTATTTCTGAAATTGTACTTTCGGCCACCCCATATACCTCTCCTACGGTACACAAGGTATTTCCAGTCCCAAGCCTTTGTAATGACATTGCAATTCTACTTTCAACTGAAATTGTCTCTCTCATTTGTGTATTCTTCCTCTGCAAATATGGACCTAACCTCTCACAAAGAAACTTGAATGTATTGTGACATACACGAGTTCTTTGTTTAAACATTTTTTCCGTGAATGAACCCAATAACAACCTATCCGTAAACCCTACATTTCTCTCAAATGCCCACACACTACGATCGCTTATCTTCATACCCTCAAAGCAAATGCTCAAAATCAAGGCATTTTCCCATTCTCCATTTAGTGCCAATGCTTGCATATCAAGCACATGTTGCACAATCATGTGCAAGTACCAATATAAAGCTAATGCAACAAGAATCCCTCTTCTTCTCTCAATGTGATCCATCATGCTCTCTTTCCTTCCTCTCCAATGTATAACTCGAAAAGAGAGTGAGAAAAGAGAGAATGAAGATATGTAACTAGTGTGGTAGGGCTGCCCCTCTTTTTCCACTAATAAAATATGCAACGGTCCCTCAACATGGTCCATTCTCACTTCACACTATGTTTGAGGACCCGGCCCCACACAAAACGGGCAGCCCAACACCCATGGTACGGCCTTTGGATGAAAGTCAAAGGCCCTCACCATTTCATGGCCACGGCTCTTGGCTCGTGTGTGAAGTGGCCCTAAGGTGCAACATGGAGACAAAATGTCAAACATGTGGATTTGGTAATTAAGCTTCACACATTCCAGGTACATGTGCTTAAATTATCATATTTGTGATCGATGCTCAAGTTCGATTTGAGTGTGTCTCTTAGCTGGGAAACCATGGAATTTTGGCAGTGTCATCAAAGTATGAGCCTGATTCCCAAATAATTAAGCTCATATTTTAACTTACTTATAAGTATGCCCAATCCTACAACCAGCTTCCCCAACTGCAAACATTCCCGCCCACATGCTCCAAGTATTATTCAGAGCAAGGAGATGTTATTTTATACATTCTAAACTCCATTAGTATCACAAAGTGCACGTGATATTACGGAGTTCTGTAATGTTAACATGGATGCATGATAATAAAGAATTAGTGTAGCATGTGACATTATGGAATGATTACAACCATGTAATGTTGGAAGTTGGTGACTTCGTACATGGGACATGGATAATCTTTCAAAGTTGCACACATTCGTAAAGCTTATGGTATGATCGGGTAGTCCGAGAAGTTGAGAGACACTTTGTAGAGGACCTTGGTGCAAGAACCCGACATGGAGCAGATCGAGAAGATTATGAAGATGGTGGTGGGAGAATGATACAATTATGGGTCTACAAAATTTGGAGCTGATGAAAATTGGTTAGGCTCTCTCGTGGGTGGGCAATTGGATGTTCAATGAAGATGTGGAAGCTTTGAATGTAGGGAGGGAGGGGGGGGGGGGCATTTGGGCAGTCGGGGCATTCAACGTGGGCTTTCTGAAGATGATGAAGAAGAATATAAACTTGTTGGTTTTTGAATGACATTAGTTGTGCAGTGGACTCATGGTGTGTGTGTGTGTGTCTGCACATGTGAACCTTTTTGAGAAGTTGAATCTTGCTTCTTCTTTTTTGGCCTTCAAGCAAAACACTTTGTAGGTTTCAATCTTGGTAGAAAACTGCATTTGTTTAAATGATGCAAAGGAGCTTGCTAGCATTGCTAATTGTATCATGTGGTGGACTAGAATGAAGTGATGGTATTGAAATTTGTGCAAAAATTAGACATTGAAGACAAGAAGCTCATGGTGCAGTAGTTCCAATTTAAGAGAGAAGAGGACTTTAGCTTGATTTGATTCATTTAGAGATATTTATAGAATATTTCCCAATTTAGCAAAGAAACACTGAAAGATGCTAACAACTTAACATGTAACCGGTTGGTTTTGGAAACACTAGAATCTTGACTGATTTTGCCCAAAATCCTCCTCAGACACTGACAACCCTGTAGACACTAACAAAGCCCTCAACCAATGGCACATGAAACACCAACACTTTCAATAAAAATTAAAATGGAAGGTGATAAAAACCATGTGAGAACCTCCTAAAGAAATGAAACCAACCACCCTGAGAATGCGATGGTGCAATGCGAGGGTGTGGGTTGAATTCTTTGGTGATTTGCATTAATGGCAAAACCCATGATACAAGGGAGAGAAATGTGACAATGAGGAGTGAGGTTTGGACTAAGAACATCCGCTCCCTAGGGTTTGGGGATATTAGAGAGTTGAGTGATATTACTAGGGTTGATATTACAAAGTCTAGGGGTATGATAGCCTAGTTAATGAGATCAATGATGCAAATTATTGTTTGAAAAACCTTGAAACTGACTTCCTAACTTCTCATTGCTATAGTGTAACCTCCACATTACGACACTCGCGGGGACACTCGATTTATACAACACCTCAGCTATACGACGCATTTCATGTTGACCAAACTTTTCTAGTGCTGTTTTGCCTCCATACTACAACATTTTAAAGGCCTTGTTTGTTATATAATAAAGGTATTAATGTGCATATATGATGGGATCCATGCGTATTTCAAGGTTCACATGTGATTAGTACTTTGAAACATGCAGGGAACATTGGGGAACGTTGGGAGCACATTTCCTATAATATAGGTGTTTTTTCGTACTTATATATCTTTTCATTATGTATACAAAATGGTATTTTACATTGAAATAAGTCATTTTCTTGAGAAACCTCATTAATACAATCATCAGCATTCAAGGCCAGAGTGTGATATAACTTTGAATACGGCATTCAAATAATACCAAATAGGACACTTTCTTGTGCGACCAAATGTGTCTTGATAAAGAGGAGAACACTATGTGCAATTAGGTTGCCCCGAGCTAATATATCGACAATCAACATTAGTCTGAATATTAAATATATCAACAATAAAATACATTGGTTTTTTTTTTAGTTTTTTTTAGTTGTGATTTGTTATACAGATGAATAGACAAAGTTATAAATTCATTTAATTTGGTTTTGACACAAGATAACTTCCGTGATAAAAAAATAACATATTCACAAACAAAACCTCGTTGCACATAGCAATGTAGGTACAGTAAATAAACCTATTAGTGTGGGTGGAAATTAGTGTGGCAACTTCCATGATTCCAACACATCATTTGGGTAGAACTATATGCAATATGGCTAGCACTAGCTAATACTCAAGAAGTCAACCACAAAATGCACATCTTCACAGAGATCCTGAATAGCATCTACCTCATCAACAACCGCATAAGACACTCATCCTCCTGACATAGGTACCCAAGCAAACTACTAGTAGCATCCATAGTCCAACACATAACATGGTTCCCACACAATATCAATATCCAGAAAGTTTGGGCCCATATCGGAATCAAGGGCAATGACATGGAAAACACACTTAGCAAATGACGGCACCACAAACACTCCTATAACACATATACTACACATACATGTTGCCCACACCATACCATACATGCTAGCAACCCTCCCCCCCCCCCCCCTTAGCACCAATCTAACATGCATAATTAGGAACATCCTATCATACATCAAAACATAACAACATAGACTACCAAAAGCAAGCGCGACAAAATTCACCTATGTAGAAAAATGACTCTCCAACAAACAAATTCACCCCAAACTATCTAACTACTTTTGGAAAATCCCCAACACCATGGACGCACAAGTCACACAACACCTCAAATTGCAAGTCGCCCAATATATGGGCAAGCACTTGAAAAACCTTTTTGGCCACACATATACACCAACCCCAACTGCACATTATGTCACAACAACGACGTAGACATGTGGCCACACCTACTCTCCAAATGCAACAATAAATTTCTTAAAGGTTTGAGAATTGAAAGACACAATGTTGTAGCCACCAACTATCCAACTTCTCAAATCAAATGTCCACACTATACAACACAAACTCATCAATGTTGGTAATCAACATAACACCCAACAAGGCAACATCCTCCCACCATGGAGACTCAATTGTTCATGCAACACTACGTAATGCAAGTGTCTAACAAAACTAAGTCCGGACATTGTCTACATACATGGCGCCACATACGAACAAATTGGCCCAATATGTCCCACACCTGATCACACTATCCAAATCATTGAATTTATTTACACACATGACAACTTTATTGATCAAGCCATACAAACAAAAAATGATAAATACAACCCACTAACACATGCAATTAGGGACCGAGGATGAAGATTAGACCTCTAATAACTATCACATGAGTAAGAGGAGCCACTCAAACAATAAGCATCGAACTCCTTGAAATTCTTCAAATCCCCAAATCACCAATAAAAAAAACAATAAAATTCATCCACCATATAGCCTCAAACATCTCACCTACCTAGTACTTAACAAGAAAAAACTAGACAATAGACAATAACCCATACCTCCTGCCTTGTAGTAAGTGGTACTTAGGGGCGGTTTACACTATGGACCACGAAGTTGGACCAGGGCTCTGCAAGGCAGCTGATTGGCTGTTGAAGTTCTCCCGGGACAACTTCGGTTTACACTAAGGAAAAAATGGCAGAGGGACCATGGAGGTCGAGGTCCCCAAAATATAATTTTTAAGGCCTAATAAATGCACTGACATGGTCCAACGGGTTTTGCGTTGAGAGAGGCAAGAGAGGTGGTCTGGTAGGAAAAGGCAAGGGCCCATGTCAGAGAAATACCATTTCAATAATGTTTTAATGAATCTACCTTTTAAGCACCTTAATTATACCATAGCCCATTAGACATACCAACACTACCTTGCCCTACCCCTTAAACCTGCTCACACGTGTTTCACCAAACAACGCGGGACATCTAGAACTCAAGAATTCAAGTGCAGATTTGTTTTTTTGGTCTACCAAATGTAATATTTGGAATTTTGGGGCTTGTAATATACCGTTGGAAAGGTCTTGAAAATAACTTTCCAACGGTATATTACACACCCCAATATTCTTACAAAATTCAGTTAAAAAACAAAAAACAAAAATCTGTAGTGGTTTAGTGATTGTAGATCAGGGTAGTCAAAAGAAGTGCAATGGGAAATCTTCTAACATTAATTATCAAAGAATTGAAAATTAGTGTTGAGCAAGGTAGGGTGGTAACAACATTAAATATAATCAAACACTAAATATCCTATTTAGTGTAGTGACAACACAAGGTACATGTCACATGTAAATTACATTGAGCATGTACAAATTAAATTGCTCATTTTATTTTATTTAAAAAAAATTGTTGTGAGAAGATTTGCAAGCCATATCTTCGACACATTTAACAAGAAGTGAAGACAAGTGAAGCCCAAGAGAAGACAAGGAATGATCAAACTTTTTTTTTCAAAATTGCCTTTTTTGGGCATGTATTAAAAAAATCAGAATCTCCACTTTTTGGTGCATGGTCATTCTTCATGGTCCACATTCGGTTTACACCTAGTGAAGGGCCCATGAACCATGAAAACTAATATTTTAGTAACTCGGACCATGGAAGTCGTCCCATGAAGTCGTCCCACGCAAAATAGGCCTCTTACGTGGGACGACTTCATGGTCCATAGTGTAAACCGCCCCTTAGAATTACTGAACCTTACAAACAAGAGCCCACCTACCACAAGGTAGGAGTAAACCCCATCCCGCACCAAGGGGACTCTTGAGTAGGATTGGGCCAACATGTTGAAATTCATGTCGGATTGCCCAACCTTGGGTTTTTCTTTCTTTCCTTTTCTTTTCTCTCAATCCTTGTTGATCACCACACTTTATAGTAAGCTCTATTATCAATATAAAAAAAACAAATCTTGAATTTTGTCTGGAACTTCTAAAAGATCCAAAGCAAAAATCTTGTGAAACATGCTTTTAGATTGCTTTGTTTGATTATTCAACACAAGCACGCACCCCTAAACCATCCACCTTGGGATGATGTTGTGATGTGGTTCAATGATCAATAAGGGCCTTGGTACAATCACCATATCCAATCTTCGGAGTAAAGAGAGAGAAAATGTTGCAAAGGGATGGCCATTGGGTTGGTTTCTAGATGGAAAGCTTCAAAGTGGGAAACTTGTAGTAGGTAAAGGTTTCAAGGTCCATCTACACATAGATCAATGCTTAAAGCATCGCCACCGGTAAGGTCCAAATTCTATAATACGTCTATGACTCAAGTTGGAACATGCAAGCATTTGGAGTTTAAGAGAAACTTAAAGATGGAGATCCATTTAACGAGTATGAGAATCATCATTGTGGTAATAAATAATATACTCATATGAACTCCAAAAAAATAAATGAAACAAGTGGCTACAACCTCAATTTGGATTTACTAATCATCTCGTGTTGAATATGTATGTCATATCCTAGGAGAAGTGGGCTAGTAAGAGAAAGTAACCATTTAAGACCCCTTCACCCCAACTCTCAAGAAATGACAATTAGATCCATGCCAAATTGAACGATCATTATTTCGAAAAGAAGCAAAGAGACAAAATTGACTATGAAGATGAACATATGAAAGGAACTCTCCCCCGCCACCCATACGGACTCATAAAAACATCACTTAACTCAATAAAACCTAGTCATAGATCAAGCTATCATAAGTTAGAATCCAAAGCTCTCAAGTCTCATGCAAATCGGGTCTTAAGAGATTCATGGGGACTCAGGGCCACTTCACACACGAGCCAAGAGCCGTGACCATGAAATCGTGAGAGCCCAAACGAAAGTGTCCAAAGGCCGTCCCAACACACCTCCAAAATCACGTAGTGCGGTCACGGACCCTCAAGTGTCGTGTGAAGTCATATGTGACTGGACCCTCAACTAAATGCCATTTCAATGAATTTTTATTCATGTGGGTCCCCACACATGATAAAATAGAATAAACCAACGGTTGTGAGCGTTCGGAGTGCCATGGTCTCTTGGTTTTTGTGAACTCCAAGAGGTGGTTTTTGAAAATAATCCAAGTGACCATGAAACATGATCCATTTGATGCCTTGTAGAAAGCCATGTAGACTTTACACCCATCTTGCATTCACATACTCGTTGGTCCCTCAAGCGTAGTGTGAAGCGAACTTGGACCGGCTCCGCCTTTTCCACCAATGAGAGCGCTTGAAGTGTAATGGTCACGGGCTCTCAGTCTCGTGTGTGAAGTGGCCCTCAAGAGAATTGGGTCGCTATATGTTCCTCTAAAGTTAGAGGACACAAAAGGTTTGGCCGTGAGTTCGTATCGGTCAAAATTAGTGTGGTGGGCTCACTTATATTTGTGGTACATTGGTGTAGTGATAAGGCATGTGTTGTTAACTTATTCCAACAAGCTTTCAAGGCCCGATCAAAATGATTTGCCACTTGGATCTCGGTCACATGGGCCTCCCTTTCAATAAACTGAAGATAAGTGAGAACTTTGCTAAAGGCTCCTCTCTCAAGTGGGCTCTAGTAGGGTTGACTCGGGGGGACATGTACCAAGAGGACGGAAGAGGATGAATGTCTCATATCATCTATGCAATATTTACATCCAGCATCCAACAACCGACAACAATGTATGTAAGGTAGGTGGGGTCTTAAATGGTCACTTTTTCCCGACTAGCCCCACTTCTTCTAGGAGACGTACCACACAATTAGTACAAGATATTCCCCAAATCCAAATCCAAGGCCATAGCTGCTTTCGTCATAATTTTTGGAGCTCACATGGATATTTTGTTCATTGTCAAAGTGAAGATTTCCGTGCTTATTAGATGGTCATATAGGTCCCCCATATATGTGTGCTATTGAGCCTAGTTATCTTGGTTATCATGTTTTGAGCACACAAGTCCAATCTCATTTAAACACATGACTATTTGGTACTTGTTCTTGGAGCCACACCAAACCACACATCACTCAAAATAAAAGTGTCTTAAAAAGAAAAGTAACCATATCAGGGTTGTCTACCTTAAAGTAGTTACTATAGTGAAAAGGTGAGCACTCGTCAGTCTTATTCACCTTACAATTTCAAAATTCTTTAGGTTGAATTTGAAGGTTAAATAAGGGGTTATTTACACCATGGACCGTGAAGTCATCCCAGGACCACTTCGGTTTACATCAAGAAACAAAATGTAAGAGTGACCATGGAACTTGAGGTCCCCAAAAGGCCTATTATCATGCCTACACAATCCATTGTTATGGTCCAACATGTTTTGTGGTAAGAGAGGCAAAAAAAGGTTCCCTCGCTACAAATGTTAGGGGACCATGGCAGAGAAATGCCATTATAATATTTTTAGTCCTTTTTTTGGGGGGGGGGAGTCAAACATCACTATAGTTAAGAGGAAATAAAGGGAGAAGGTCAAATACGAACAAAATCCCCAAACTACTCTTTTTAAACATAGATTAACAAAAAAGAGCACATCTACTTTTTGGTGCATGGCCACTTCTTGTGGCCCACATTTGATTTACACCTAGTGAGGGGGGGGGGGGCAAAGGCTTTTGCGAAATGCATTTCTCATAAAATCGGACCGTGGAAAAGGCCATCTGACATGGGACATGTTACACTCTAAACTCCGTAGTATCACACCTGTGGCAGCCAAAGTGCACGTGACATTACAAAGTCTTGTAGTGCTTAACATGGATGCGTGATACTATAGAATTGGTGTAGTATGTGACACTATGGAATAACACAAAGTGCAACACTTTAATGATGTGGTGTAGTCCACTCCACTTGGCCTTCCCGGGCGATGTGGCATATGCATGCACGAACACTCAACAAGTGGCATCAGAAGAAGAAGAAGAAGAAGAAGAAGACACTCCACATATTAACACGTGACGCAATGCGAGGATGTGGATTGACTTCTTTGGTGGTTTGCATCAATGATAAAAATTCGTGATATAAGGCAGCAAAATATGACAATAAGGAGTGAGATTTGAACTATGGACATCCGCTCCCTAGGGTTTCGGGACATTAAAAAGTGAGTGACATTATGGAGGTTGATATTACGGAGTTAGGATGTCCTAACATTATGGGAGATAGATACTTGGGAATGAAATCCGATGTAAGCTTATATGCTCTTTAAATAATCCCTTTTGTCGGTTCCTGAGGAGTTGAATCTTGGGCACTCATCACCATAGCTGCCTGCTGCTGCAACAACGACGTATATATGTGCATGAGATGGCAAAGCTGGAACATATATATATGGGGCCATGTGGGACTTTCTGCCACTTTCTGGCGTCCTCATGAATCATGCCTGCCGTGGGATACGACAACACTCTCCTTTTCTCACACATCATGGCCCCAACAATACTTTCTTGTATTGTATTGTATTGTATTGTATTGTATTGGATTGGCTCCACCCTACCCTACTAGCTAGAGCTGTGGAGGAGGAGCACTCGGTTTAATTGCTCTCGGTTTAATTGCCCTTTCTTTCTTCACCCATACATGAGATCCTTGAATGACTATGTGCGGATGAATGTGGAAACTAGATGGTTAATGTGGATGAAATGAAGTTCATTTTCATGTTGCGAGAAACTCACTTTAAGAGATTGGATAGAGTTCATTTAGAACCTAAATCAACTCCCACTCTTTAAGATACGTCATCGTACTCTTGCAGTTGGGTGTTGTGATGTGAGAGTGATTTGGTTTGCGTGTTATTGATTTCATTGAATTAGCCTTTCAAAGTGGATTAGGGAATCATGTGATTCAACGTATTTGAATTGAATCTCAATCCCAATCTAGTTTTTTGGGTTGAAATGTTTCAAAGTTCATTGCGGTGGTCCGCCTTTTGCTACCCATCTCGTTCATGCGCCACCTTTTTGCATGGAATAACGTGCTTCTCATATAACTTACTACGAACTTGTCAAAAAATCTCATAATTGTGAGACGTAGGGGCCATGAGTGATGTATTACACTTGCTCAGAATACCTCATGTGTAGTTCAATAGCCACTAACTTCCCATGCGACCCAGATCGGGTCAATGGAAGTCTTGGGCAGGCTCTTACCACTAAGCATGTCGCCTTTTTTTTTCATCCAGACATTTGGTTGTGATATAGCACGTGTGTTTTGGTGTGGGCACACCAAGACAACTTTTGTGTGGGGACCATTGTGTGCCTCACCACAATATTACGTCCCTAGCTTTCTCGTTAAGCTCAACGGTAATAAGGCTGGCTTAATTTGGGGGTTAAGGTGTAAAATAGGCAAATCTACGACCCTATGTCGAAGCCGCCACTCATTGATTTATGTCCCAGTGTGTTACATGATGGAATTGCCTAGTGTACACATAGGTTATGCTATACCTCCACTTGGTTTTTGGTTTTTGGGGAACCATGTAACACATGGTTTTTGTCCACTATACCCTTGGAATTGGGTATCCACAATAGATCACAAAACATAAATAAGTACACCTACCTTATACATATTTGCATGAGGTTAGCTAAAACATCGTGGTTTCAAGCAAACTCGTCCATGTTGACATCAGTTGATAGGTGAATAATTAGATAGATTAAATCGTCAAGTCGACTTCCTGGGAAGCAAGCGTAAATGTAGAGCCTTTTCCATGACCTTTGGGGTGAAGGGCTCTTGATTTGGTGTTTACCATAGCTCTCTAGCAACTTGGGCAGAAATTAATTAATTTTAAAGGTGCCTAAATTTTCGGAAATTAATTTCGTTGAGTGTCTATGAAAAAAGAAATAACATTCAAAGAGTGCCTAAAATCACAATAATGCAGGTGACATTCGCTGAAATCCAACAAAGCAACATCAAATCAAAGCAAAATAGGTTGCCAAGCAAAACCTTGACATACAAGTAAATGACAAACTTTAGGATGAGGTATGTTGGTTAAGTGAAATTTTTAGGTTAATCATAGATGTCATAGATGAAACTAGGAAAACCATTCATGAATTATTGAAATGACTTGGATGAATGCATCCAATGTCTAACTTAATCTAAATTACTTTCTGAATATGCCCAATTTTAGAATGTTATTTTATGCGCTGCCTAACTTACTTTTGCACTTTTAATCAATTATTAGGCAGAGGTGCCCAAGCTGCTAGAGAGCTACGGTATAAGAGTTGGGCAAGGTATTGCTATCACCTTGGGTTTCTATTGCAAGTGGTGGGTGGTCACAAGGACTAAGCACCTTAACCCCTAATATTTATTTCGACCACCAGGCTGAAGCCGCCATAGTGTAGAGCGAGCAAACAAGAATCCATGTTGAAGTAGGGTTGCATGAGCTTTTCCAATGCCACCCTCCTCTCCAAATCGCCTAAAACAATTCACTTAAAAGAGCACTTATGTTGACGAATAGTTTCATATTGATTATAACGGACATGACACTTTGAAACCTCTAGGCATCTTGTTTAGGCCCTGTGCAAATATTGTGCATGACACTAAGTACTATAAGCAGTGTACCTCTCATTCACCCATGTTAGGGTAATTCCTTGAGGTCGTGGCAAACGTTATTATCTCGGCAATTTTTGGGGTCCAACCATATCAACGTACACGCGTTTATCAGTGACGTTATATCTTTCCTATGTTTGGACACGTGGACGGTTGAATCTAAGTGTGACAAATACAAAGCTTCCATTTGTATGGTTAGATCTACCATATAAGGTGTCGATTCTCTTTGATAAACCTATGAATTGGATATTTATGACATCAAGTGTAAGCACATTGGGATGCTTGAGATGGAAGTTTTGTGTTCTAGTATGCAAGGGGAAGATATTATTAAGCATACTAAAGACAAGTGTCATGTGTTTACATTCTAATATGCAAGAGGAAGATATTCTCGAGCATACTAATGCCAAGTGTCGTTTTGTGTACACTTGAGTCAACTTTTAGACGGTTTGGTAACATAGGCTTATTAAGGCAAATGACTCATTCTCGATCAACCCCCTTGGATTTTTGCAAAGGGTGGTCTATCCCCATGCACCTTGACACAAATCATTGATCGAATTTGACAATGTGTGGTAAACAAATATGGTAACCTCTTGTTAAGTTGACACCTCATGCATCTAGCATGGTTGAAAATGCTTGTATTGAAAATGGGTGAGCACGGTCATTGGAAATTGAAGTATGCATTAGTGAAGTTGTTTATTTGTGATTGCTCCAAATCCATCTTTGGGTGGTTGATTTGTGAGCATGGGGTGTGGTTCGTAAGGGTGGTTATGATATGTTGATTTGCATGGGCGACATGGAAAATTTCTAGAAGGTTTTGATTGGAATTCAAAGCTAGTCGACTCTCACCTCTTGCTCTCCACATTCGCAATCGTATTTCATGACTTGCGACAAACTTGGACTAAGAATGTGTCTAGCTAATTTGGAGTGCACAAATAGCATCCATAGGGCTAGAAATGAGTTGCAGATTTGTACTCTAGTTATAACCACCTCAAAATCTACCACTTTCGATTTTGTGTAGACACAAGGGGCCAATACAAACGTGTACTAATTCTCATCGAGTTTAAGAGCTTTCAGGATACATTTTCATATACGAATGCATCAATCTAGAGGATTTTGAGTATGCAATGTCAGTGAGTAGATAATACGTAGGGTGTTTCTTTCCTTGCACATGATTAGCTAGGTTGCGTTGAGAGACTCGAGAGTCTGCAATTGAACGGTATTCCTTACCATAACCACCTCTGAATTATTTGCCGATTCTTCCATCTTGTATAGATTCACAAGAGACACTTAGAGGATATGAACGCAACATTCTAGAGGATTTGTGAAACATGTAAGTATACTAAACCGCGTAACAATTAGGAGGTGACATTATTATGCATGTGACACTAAATACCATGATGTACTAGTTCTCACCGAGTTTAAGAGCGTTTAGGAGACATTTTCATATACGAATGCATCAATCTAGGGGATTCCGAATATGCAATTTTCGTGAGTAGATAATACATAGGGTGGTTTCTTTCCTTGCACGTGGTTAGCTAGGCTACGTTGAGAAACTCGAGAGTTTGCAATGCAATGAGCAAGAATTGAGCGGTATTCCTTACCATAACCACCTATGAACTATCTAACGATTCTTCCATCTTGTGTAGATTCACAAGAGACGCTCAAAGGATACGAATGCAACATTCAAGAGGATTTGTGAAACATGCAAGTCTACTAAACCACGTATCAATTAGGAGGTGACACTATTATGCATGTGACACTAAATACCATGACCGATGCAGAGTGTGCAATGCAATGAGCAAGAATCGAGCGGTTTTCCTTACCATACCCACCTCTGAACTATCTGTAGATTCCTCCATCTTGTGAAAAAATTCACAAGAAACACTCATAGTGTACAAACGCAACATTCTAGAGGATTTGTGAAACATGCAAGTATACTAAACTCTTAGGAGGTGACACTATTATGCATGTGACACTAAATACCATGACCGATGCAGAGTGTGCAATGCAATGAGCAAGAATCAAGCGGTTTTCCTTACCATACCCACCTCTGAACTATCTGCAAATTCCTCCATCTTGTGAAAGATTCACAAGAAACACTCATAGTATACGAACGCAACATTCTAGAGGAATTGTGAAACATGCAAGTATACTAAACTCTTAGGGCAAGCCCAGTGACCCTACACCTGCATCTGTATTTGCGCTTTCTCATCCGCAACGTAGATGCAAATGCAGGATACTGGCCCAGTCACCCTGCTCTACCCTAAAAGTGGATGTAAAATAATACAGGAAGTGTAGAACTCCCTGCATTTCGACGAGATATGCAGGGAGCCTGCTATCAGCTAAGGACAAACAACTTCATGGTGGCTTTTAACTAAAGACAGCTCAATATGGTAGGGCCGCAGAAAACTACAAATCAGTTTAGAGGAAATCCTGAGGTAGTAAGGTAGAATGAGTGGCAGTTTTGCCTGGGTCTGCATCTGCATTCTGGGTGGAGGCCACTTTTCATTCCTGGATACAGATGCAGATCCAGGAACGACTAGGCTTGCTCTTAGGAGGTGACACTATTATGCATGTGACACTAAATACCACGAACGATGCAGTTCGCTTAATTATATGCACCAATTCTATGTTGGGCCCTCTGGTCTGCGGATTGTGTGACACCCAGGAATCAATGTGAGCAGCTTTTGACTCTCACAAATCCATGACCACAGACAGCACCAAAAGGGATGCTGTGGCTCTAGGCTCCACACTTGTCAGCTGTGTAGTAATTACCCTATTACACCAAGCTTTTTGGTCCCCTATAAGTTCATCATGCCTTTTGGGCAAAGCGGTGTTGCGGCCTTTATATAGTATCCACAAGCAGGGCTGATTTTTCACAAAGTTTTTGCCCGTCCACGTCCAAAAACCTTGAATTGAAAGGCAAAAGAAATTGCAACCCGTCCCAAAACCGGTAGTTTTTAAACCAACCCGTCCATGGAAAGGTTAAGGAAAAAACAACCCATCCCAAAACCGGTAGTTTCTAAACCAACCCGTCCATGGAAAGGTTAAAGAAAGAACAAACCGTCCCAAAACCGGTTTGGAAATGAAAATACCCGTCCCGCAATACGTATAAATAAGTCTCTTACAATGTTGGTAATTTTTTTTTTTAAATAAAAAAACCAAAAGATGTTGACATGTGACTGTTTGCACTTGGAAACAATAGGAATCTTCACAAATTATGCCTTCAATGCCCGTCAGTTATCTGTCTTTTGTTGTCGATTCTCATCTTTCCAGTACACCCCATTCTAATTTCCTCTGCCACCATCATTTCTTTTTATTTCTTGTCCTTCAATCTCCCATTTCTATCCCCACACTCTATCCTCAAGGTGTTTCCATCACCCGTCATCGCCCGTCCGTCACCACCCGCATTCCCTCCACAAGAGGGGTTTTAGATAATGCCCAAAAATCTCCCCCACACCCTAACCCTCAATCCAATGGTCATGGAGAACCGGTAGTTCGTTACAAATGAACCGGTTGAGTTTGAGAAATAACTGGTTGGATTTCAAGAATGTAGGAAAATTTACCGATCTTTTTAGAGGAAGTTATTGTAGAATATACCCCAATTTAATGTAGGAAAACCAAAGGATGTCAACATGTAACCGGTTGGACTTGCAAACACTAGGTTCTCAACCGATTATGCCCAAAAATCTCCCCAATCACTGCCTCAATCAGTAGCGAACAGATTCGACATGCTCAAATGAGGCTTGCTTTTGCTTAATGACATTGAAATCGGCAAAAGGATGGAGAGAAATCCACGCACAACCAATGAGCTGTGGGATACAAATACTACTCTGCTACGAACGAAGGTATATATACAGTGTATGTGTGCTTGTGGACAGTGGTGATTTTTCACAAGGTCCCCAACATGTCCAAGGACATGTTCATGAACAAAAAACCTTTCCAGTGGACGGGTTCTTAGAAAATGAACCGGTTTTTGGACGTGTCAAATTCACTTTGGATGGGTTTTTAAAATAACAACTTTTTTGATAATTTTTTCTAGAAAAAATAATTGGTACAAATATCAGTTACATTATGTCATATATGACATGTGAATATAAGCATAATGCAATCAAACCACTAATACCCAATCAAAATATTCATCTTGAAGTGCTTGATTCACTTGCATACATTAATTCATCAACCAAAAAAATTTAGAACCTTTTTAACATAATGTCAAAGATTATAATTGAAGGTAAACTTAGCAATTGAATAAGAATTAGTATATATATAAACATGTTCAATTTTTTAAAAATAAAGAGCTACTCGCCCTTCAAAGAAGTGGATGAATTCTCCTATCCTTCATGTTTCTCCAAACAAGCATCATTGCATTCCAATTGATGTTTTCAACTAAAATATCTGCACATGGAATGCGCATCAAAGCATCTAAAGTCTTTAACTTTAAACTAGCACGTAGATGACTTTTGATTAGGTTTTGTCTAGAAAAACCCCTCTTGTGGAGGGAATGCGGGTGGTGACGGACGGGCAATGACGGGTGATGGAAACACCTTGAGGATAGAGTGTGGGGATAGAAATGGGAGATTGAAGGACAAGAATTAAAAAGAAATGATGGTGGCAGAGGAAATTAGAATGGGGTTGCCTGGAAAGATAAGAATCAACAACAAAAGACATATAACTAACAGGCATTGAAGGCATAATTTGTGAAGATCCTATTATTTCCAAGTGCAAACAGTCACATGTCAACATCTTTTGGTTTTTTTGTTTTTTTGTTTTTAAAATTTTTTACCAACATTGTAAGAGACTTATTTATACGTATTGCGGGACGGGTATTTTCATTTCCAAACCGGTTTTGGGACGGGTTGTTTTTTCTTTAACCTTTTCATGGACGGGTTGGTTTAGAAACTACCGGTTTTGGGACGGGTTGCAATTTTTTTTGCCTTTCAATTCAAGGTTTTTGGATGTGGACAGGCAAAAACTTTGTGAAAAATCAGCCTTGGTGATGATTCAAGTTTGGAACGTATAACTGAACCTTTATATTCAATGTCAAAAGACAAGTGTATGATGAACCGATCACGTGTGAAGCCAGAAAAGGGGAGCATCGATCACCACTTCTTAGTGGTCCTCTGTATCTGGATCTCACCTTTCAGCCCTCAGGCTGTTCGATGTTGCCTTTTGCCCTTTTCCTCAAGTTCGTCGGCAGGTGCAGATGTACTAAGGGAGGGCTTCCATTCGGGTCCGGGTCCATGAAACTTGGGGTCCGAAACACCCCATATGATGGACTTTATTTTTGGACGCAAGATGTTTGGACTCAAGTGTGAAGATTGGATTCTTAAATTAAGAGTGTACATGTACTGAGGCTGGGTTTACATTAGGGTCCGGGTCCAAGAAACTTGGGGTCCGAAACACCCTATATCAGGGGTGTTTTTTCACAAAGTTTTTACCTGTCCACGTCCAAAAACCTCGAATTGAAAGGCAAAAAAAATTGCAACCCATCCCAAAACCGGTAATTTCATAACCAACCCGTCCATGGAAAGGTTAAAGAAAAAACAACCCATCCCAAAACCGGTAATTTCTAAACCAACCCGTCCATGAAAAGGTTAAAAAAAAATGATAAAGATAACCCGAAAGATGTTGGCATGTGATTGGTTGCACTTGGAAACAATAGTATCTTCCTTCAATTTTGCTTTATCTATTTTAGCTGCCACCTGCCCCATTTCGTCCACATAGACTAGTTCAGAGAACCAGACTCAGATCCTTCACAACAGCTTGTTGTCTCCTTCATCCTTTTCTCTCGGGATTGTATCTGCTTCCGAAGATACCAATCATATCTTCCAATTCTTCTTTCCATGTCGCGGTTTGAACCGGCTGCGGTGATGAGTGTCGTTTCCTTTCTTTTTTTTCTTCCCTAAGTTGCACTTTTTGCATGATCTTTAAGTTCATCCTTTCCCCTGGTTGTTTCACCTTCAATAAACATACTAATTCATATTCAATTACTAATTTTACCTTCAATTATAATCTTTGACATTATGTTAAAAAGGTTCTAAATTTTGTAGTTGATGAATTAATGTATGCAGGTGAATCAAGCTCTTCAAGATTGATATTTTGATTGGGTATTAGTGGTTTGATTGCATTATGCTTATATTCACATGTCATATATGACATAATGTAATTGATATTTGTACCATTTTTTGGGAAAATTTTTAATCAAAAAATGCTATTTTAAAAACCCGTCCAAAGTGAATTTGACACGCCCCAAAACCGGTTCATTTTCTAAGAACCCGTCCACTAGAAATGTTTTTTTTTTATGAACATGTCCCTGGACATGTTAGGGACCTTGTGAAAAATCACCACTGCCCTATATAATGGACTACACTTTTGGACCCAAGCATGAAGATTGGTTTCTTAAACTTAAGGGTGTAGATGTATTGAGGGTGGGTTTACATCAAGGTTTGGGTCCAAGAAACTTGGGGTCCAAAACACCCTATATAATGGACTACACTTTTGGACCCGAGTGTGTATATTGGTTTCTCAAACCAAGGGTGCATATGTATTAAGGGAGGGTTTACATTAGGGTCCACATCCAAGAAGCTTTGAAGCTCTACGCAACATTGTCCTCGACATCAACAACCAATTGCTTTGCTCCGATGTTCAAACGGAAGCTGGACATATGTATGATGAACTGCGACGATTGTTTGAGACGTTTCATCGAAACGTTGACAAACTAACGTTGAATGTCAAGCATAAAGAATTCATGCATTCATGGCAAATGACTTTGCACGACATGTTCAAACAATAATATATAAACCCTAATTTTTGTCAAAACAATTCGGCACTTAACCAGGTTGCGTACTTTAACAGGTGCATACTTAAGCGGGAGAACATTGTAGTCAACACGATTGGGAGGACATATATGAGCATTTAATGAACACAAGAATCTTCACATTGATAATGAATAAGATGTTCACATGAGCTCCAAAAGTTATGAGGAAAGTGGCTATGGCCTCAACTTGGATTTTTGCTTCCCATCTCATACTAATCGTGTGTTTCGTATCCTAGGAGAACTTGAAGTGAACTAGTACGGAAAAGTAACCATTTGAGGTCCATCTACCTTAGTGTGTTTTCGGCATGATTAGCCAAGCCTGGCCATGCTTCGGATGCTTTATACACACACACACACACACACACACACACACACACAATTTGAGAGTCACAATCAATGAATAGGAGAACCGACCGCTAGTTACATATGAACCCGTTACGTTTGAGAAAAATTGGCTCACATTCAAGACTTCAGGAAAATTACCAATCCATAAAGAAGAGTTTACATAATATTCTTCAATTTAATGAAGAAGACCGAAAGATTTCAACATGTAACCAGTTAATCTTGCAAACACTACACAAAATATGTTATTTAGTGTGACTTCCTGTTCGGAGTTACATGTTCCTATATATTGTTACTATTAATGTATTTTTTTACCAAATAAATGTGTTAATGTTCTATAGTGTCCAAACAACCAATTTGACCATGGTTGGTAAAGAAATGAGATGCACAGTAGACATTTATAGCATTGCATAATTCCAAATAGTAAGCTAAGCCACACTAAATATCATGTTTTGTGTAGCATCTCAACCGATTATGCCCCGGATGCTTGTCAGTCTCTCTAATGTCTAAAGTTATAGCCACCTTGCAAAGTCAAGGATTTTTGCTACATGACTGGCTTGCATTTCCGTCAATAATGAGGATTTGATGAGGATTTGCTATCGCTCTTTTGTCAACGTTTTGGCCGTATCCATAAAACATCATGTCCATACGCTTTGGAGGCCATGTGTCTATGTATATGCGAGTGGTGTGCAAAAGAAGAGAGAAAATTTTGAATTAAAATGATATTGTCATCATGTTGTCATCAAGGTGAATCATCATAGGCTTTACATAAGGTAAGTGGGTTTAACATGTTTTAAACAAAGAATTTTTCTCTATGCACATGTATCTATTAGGATATGAAATACGCAACTAGTGCGATATGCATAGCATTACTAAGCAAAACTATATATCATGGTTTAGTCTTTGAAGAAAGAGGTTGCGGTTAAAAAAAAAAGCTCTCATACATTACGGTTGCTTGTGAAAATGTTCATTGTATGCAACTTGAGTGCTCCCCATAAACGAGGAATCCCTGAATTAAAGGAGAATTATGCTCATGTGATACTTCATTCATGGACTGCAACCAAGGAGTTGTGTGATGTTATGTCATTAGCAAATCCAAATGTGTCCATAGTCACTTTTCTCATAGTTTTCAAAGCTCGTATGAACAACCTATTCATTGTCAAAGTGACAATTCTCTTAGTTATAAGATGATGATATAGGTATTCCCCAATTATGTTGACTGTTGCGTCTTAAGCGATTAACAAATTTTCACGGAATCCAATCTCTTTTCAACAAATGTCTTTCTGGTGTCCATTCTTAGATGCAAACCCAACCTACACCACTCATATGGTTTTTGTTGGTAATTGAAAATGATCTCACTTCATCCTAACATGTGGACACCATCTATATAGTTAATTAGTTAGTTAGTTTTGTGACGTGGACTTTTCACAAAACTAAACCATGGCGCCTAAGTGGGGGGAGTGTTTGGTGCCATTGGAGAGCCCTCGGAGAGAACAAGTGCACCGGCTTGGTTTCATGAATTTTGAATATAGATCTATGGAGATGTTGAATGTCAAGTAATGTATGTCTTGAATAATCATATCAAATAGGATAATGGATAGACTATGAGTCATTGTAAAGACAACATACTCAAATAATTTGGGGTCCATGAGTTTAGTTTCAAAGTCAAACCTTCCAAGACAAAAATGTATAATTTGTAAGGGGTTTTTTGTTTTCAAGATCGGAATTACACATCAAATTGGCTCAAGGAATATGATTCATCTAAAATTATTGAACTCTTTTGCAAAGTTGTGTTAATGTGCCTTTTAGCACATTGCAAAAAATCCCCTCACATTGTTTTAATTTGACATGCAATTCATCACTTTTTGTGGTCAAAACCCTAAAAGACTAGTTGTAGAGTTTCATAGTCCACCCACAATTACTTGTGCAGGCCACTAGTGAACGGTTCCTACAAGCAAGGGCCACTTTTAGAGTATGTTTAGCTAGTGAGAGCCACTGCATGTAACCAGTGCTGGTAGGAACCGTTTACTGGTGGCCCGCACCAGTAAGTATGGGTGAGCTATCACGTTCAAAATCCACAATTCCATATAATATAATTTCACTATTTTTTATACTTGAAAGGTTCATTTTTTAAGAGTTAGTTCATAATTACTATGCGCTTACAACTCTATGGTTGCAATGTAATTCTGTTAGATTGTTTTTACACAAGTTTACAAAGTAGAGGATTTATGGATGAGTTCCCGGTGAACTGCAAAAGGGTGGAAATGAAGGAATTTCCTCTTGGGCTTTGTGGATGAAGAATTAGATTAAGTTTTCAAATTTATTTCTCATATTAAAAACAACTTGTAAGGTAGATACACCCATCGGTGGTTAACATTTTCATCCCTCCCAACCCCATTACATTTCCCAATCTTTTTGAACCTTTGACGGGCCTACGGGTTTCCACAATCCCTCAAGTACATTGAAATTTTGATTTACAAATGGTTTGCCATGCCAATCAAAGTGGTCTTCGTGACTTGACATGTGACACCCTCTCTAGTTGCCACCTAGTGATTACAAGATAATCAGTGTGGACCATAATAAATTGTATGTTGAGTGTAGTTTTGTGTAGAACTTCAACAAAAAGGGGCGGAGAGAGAGAGGGAATTATCACATATGAGCATATCCCTCATCCATCCAACATAAAAACTTGACCCCCTATAGGGATGTTTCCAATTCATCTCGAATGACCTTGGCGAGATGAATTCATGGTCGTTTAAGCTAACTCTATTGTCAAATCAATTAAAAAAAAAGGGTACCATGTCAAGGCTTTTATGTTGGATGAGTGAGAGCTATGTTATCATGCGGTAATCCCCTCTTCTGGAAGGGATCCAATTCAAGAGTTGTATAAATATCCAAGCATGGAGAGAGGGAATCATCGCATACAAACGTACCTCTCATCTGTCTAACATAAAAACCTTGACCCACTATAAGTTTGTGGCAATGATCGGGGAGAACCAGCGGCTAGTTACAAATGAACCGGTTGAGTTTGAAAAATAACCGGTTGAAGTTCAAGACTGCATGAAAATGGCCAATCACTCTAGAGAAATCTATAGAATATACCCCAAATTAATAAAGGAAGACCAGAGGATGTCAACATGTAACCGGTGGGACTTGCAAACACTAGGATCTCAACCGGTTATGCCCAAAAATCTTCCCGATCACTGGTTTGTGGTCGATTCATCTCAATTGACTTGGACTAGACTAAATCGGGGTCTTTAGAACTAATTCCGGTGTCAAATCGACTAAAAAGTATACCCTCCGGGTTGCATACTAAATTGGAGCTTTTCTGGTGGATGAATAAGAGGAGGGATTGATGCTCATATGCGAAAATTCCTTGGCATGGGTACTTATTAATAAGCAAGTTTCAAAGTACACATACATTTACCTCGGTTTGGAAATGATCATTTTTGCAGCAGCTTTCTCTGTGACGATTTTGCTAGGATTGAATCATCCATCAGCTAACGGCCAAGTTGCAATTGGTAGCAATAAATGGGGAGAACGGACCTCGAGATACAGGTGAACCAGTTAAGCTTGAGAAATAACCAGTCAAAGTTCGAGACTTCGAGAAAATTACTGATCCTTTCAGAGGAATTCAAAGAATGCACCTCAAACCATGTCAACATGTACATTCTAAACTCTGTGTTATCAACCTCCTTAATGTCACTCCTTTTCTTATATCCCGAAACCCTAGGGAACGGATGTTTACAACTTAAACCTCGTTCCTTGTTATCATGTGTTCCTCCCATACATCATGCGTTTTGACATTAAAAGAAACCACCCGCAAATATTCAATCCACACATTCGCACACATCATGTTGTCATCATTCTCATTATTCTCATTATTGCAATGTTGACTGTCCATTATTCTATAATGTCACATGCGACACTAATTATCTTTTATCACGTTAACAAGTGTGATATTACTGCGTTTAGAGTGTGAATGGCTCAAGCATTGTTTATGCACAAAACAATGAACAAGGAGAACCGGCTAGTAGTTACAAATGAACCCTGCAAAGTTCCAAAAAACAATTGGTTGAGGTTCGAGACTTCAAGAAATATTCCTAGCCGGTTTAGAGGAATTTAGAGAATGTTCTCCCCAATGCAGTAAAGGAAACACACCTTAAACTCCATAATATCAACCTCCATAATGTCACTCACTCTCTAATATCCTGAAACCCTAGGGAACAGATGTTCGTAGTTCGAATCTCACTCCTTATTGTCAAATTTCTCTCCCTTATATCACGAACTTTGTCATTAATGCAAACCACCCAAGAAGTCAACCCACACCCTCACATCGTGTCATGTGTCCATATGTCATGTGTCACCTTCTTATTTTTCTTCTTCTTCTTCTTCTTCTGATGCCACTTGTTGAATGTTGGTGCATGCATATGCCACATCGCCCGGGAAGGCCAAGTGGAGTGGACCACACCACATCATTAAAGTGTTGCACTTTGTGTTATTCCATAGTGTCACATGCTACACCAATTCTATAGTATCACACATCCATGTTAACACTACAAAACTCCGGAATATCACGTGCACTTTGGTTGCCACAAGTGTGATACAAACTACGGAGTTCAGAGTGTACATGTGAAGAGAAAGTGGTTGTGCTCAATTCAAAGTCTGAAGTGGCAGTTTGTTGACTGGTTTTCTTCTATATTTGACATCTCCTTTGTGTTATTCCATAATGTCACATGCTACACTGATTCTCTAGTATCATGCATCCACGTTCACGCTACAAAACTCCGTAATATCACATGCATTGTGGTTGCCACAGGTGTGATACAAACTACAGGGTTTACAATGTACATGTGAAGAGAAAGTAGTTGTGCTCAATTCAGAGTCTGGAGTGGCGATTTGTTGACTAGTTTTTTTTTATCACGCATCCACGTTCACGCTACAAAACTCCGTAATATCACGTGCACTTTGGTTGCCACAGGTGTGATACTAATAACTTGGGAGTTTAGAGTGTACCGAAAGGTGTCAACGTGGGCAGTCTGCCGTCTATGACAAGGTAAATATCGATCGATTATGCCCAAAAATCTGGCCGGGCACTGATTGGCAGGGCCTCGAAAAGCCTGCGAGGGGAGCGCTGAGAAAAGTCGTTCCTGTAAAGTGCTTTCATGGATGTATCTCCACTTGTGGAAAGGCCACTTTTGGCCATTAATTGACCCAAAATAGGATCCAGGCCACGTGCTGGCTTTCCTTTCTTATCATTTCCTAGCTTGGCCTTTTGTTGCAGCTTTTGCGACTCAGATCAATTCCGATCTCCTCTTCTTTATTATACACACACACTCACACACACATGGACAGTATCTTATTCTGTGCTCCTGTATGTATATTAACATGCAGTGTACATACTAAATTAATAACAACCAAATGGACTCGTGGTGGTGGCATATATGGAATGTCTTTTCGACTTGCCTGTCCTGAGTAGAATACTATGCCACATTTCCATGAGCATAATGTATTAGGTAATCGTTTTACTGGAAAGGTTATCGGTGCAGAACCGGTTCTGTCAAGGTGGCGAGCCAGCTGGACAGAACCTGTTCTGCACTGATGACCGGTTCCAATAAAACGATTACCGGACGTAACCGGTTGGCCGCTTTGTTGAGCCGCGCAGGTGACCTAAACAGTGGGTCACCTGTTGAAATTTGAGCATCCTTAAAATGCCACGTGTCGGAATAGTTCTCATATTCGTTTCAAATTGCTTATAACCGGCTTTAAGTGATTATGTAATTTGTCTATATCCGATTTAGATCATAACCGGTTGGGATGTCGAGGTTATCGTCTGCAAACCTGTGTGCTCAGAGCCAATCATGTAGTGCCACCTTGGCGAAACAAAGCGGCCAACCGGTTACGGTGATTAGAACTCATCACAAGTTTTCATCTATAGATGTGAGGCATCGTCCATGATTCTCATGTTATGTCTATGCGTTGATCATCGTTTATGATCGATAACTAGCTCAAGCATGTGGATGACTTTGACTCTCTTTTTTGACATGAGTAGAAAATGTTATGTGACGCTTTCCGAACACTCATCCAAGAGCGTTGTGGTTATTGAAACTCATCACAAGTAATCGTCCGTAGAGGTAAGTTATCGTCCACAATTCCCATGTTATGTCTTAGAGGTAAGATATCGTCTACAATTCCCATGTTATGTCTATGCGTTGATCATCGATTATGGTCGATAACTAGTTCAAGCATGTGGATGACTTTGACTTTTTGGTCCTTGATGGATACTATGTGACATTTTCCGAACCCTCATCCAAGAGCGCAATGGTTATTAAAACTCGTCACAAGTATTTGTACATAGAGGTAAGATATCATCCATAATTCCCCCATGTTATGTCTATGTGTTGATCATTGGTTATGATCGATAACTAGCTCAAGCAATTGGATGACTCGACGCTTCCACAGTTTGTCATCCACTCTCCATTGTCTATGCTGATATGTGCAATTATGTTGCCTTCAAAAATAGGTTGGGCTCTTTATCCATGCAAAAAAGTACCTAGGGTTTAGAAGAAAATTAAATGACAACCTTTTTTGTTCATCCATGTATCAACCATTGTCAAATTTGATCACTTTCGTAAAGAATATTCAAAATCATGTGGAATGTCGATAAATCAACATGGGCAACCTAATTGCACATATCAATGTTGTCATTTTTAGTACACTCTCATGGTGCAATTGAAGACAAAAGTCATCTCCAATGGTCCCTTTATATATCATACAACAAAAACACTAATATTGTGGTTTTTGGTTGGTACATGTTCGTATACAATGTTCTTAACCCGGTAATCCCACACAGCGATGCAATGAAACCTTGTATGTGTCGTCATTCCTTGGATTAACTTCATGCTCAGACATAATAGATGTCAAAGGAGACAACCGTTGATTTAAGATATGCATGGTTGTAAAGGAGATCCTTGCTATTGGGTTTAGTGTTGTAGGGATATCGTCAAGGGGAGACGTGCGGGGCTAGCAAACATCCTCTTTTTAAACCCCCCCCCCCCTTTCCCAATTTAGCATTGTAGCAACCTGTAATGTAACTAGAATTATTAAGGAATATTCTAATTAACTACATGTGCCAGTGTGTAAGCAGAGAAAGATGAGAGCTAGACAACTCTCAGTTGAAGATGAATGGATAGGAGTAAGACAACTCCAGATTGACAACATGTGCACTGGAGTTAGACAGCTCCGCATTTAGTGCATTGGAATTAGACTATTCCAATTGATAACATGTGCACGTGAGTTAGACAACTCTCGATGAGGTGCACGGAGTTAGACCACTCCATATTTGGAAAGATGAATGTTATTCATTGGAGTTAGACAACTCTCAATGATTAGATAAAGCTAGTTGGAATTAGATAGTTCCAACTGGAAGATGAATGAATGAATTAGTTGGAACTAGACAATTCCAACTAAAAGAATGAATGGATGAACTAGTTGGAATTAGACAGTTTCAACTAGAAGATGGAATGGATAAACTAAATTGGAGTTGAACAGTTCCAACTTGAAGAAGGTTGGAGAAGAACCAAAGATAAAAGATTCATAATAGAACTAGAAGATAGAGCTATGAATAGAATACTTTTACTATATGTAAAGATAGAAAGTAAAAGTAGTGCCTTTGGCATAAGAGGAAGCTCGGGGGAGGAGAGAGGGGCTTTTTGATTGTTAGCTCTCTCTCCTATGGTCGGGTGGTAGAGCTTCTTTGACCAAAACTTACTTGGTCTCGGATTGTACTTAAAGGAAGAAATAAATTGTGTTTGTTTCAATTCTTTACTTTGAGATATTGTTGTCATGAAACCAACTACCAACCGGTGAGAGGTTTGTAACAAATTGGTATCAGAGCAGGTTAGATGCCATGGAGAGTTTGGAAGAAAGAATTGCGAGAGCGGTGAATCTGACTTGAATTCATTTCACGCTGTAAAATTGAAACCCTAATTCACGATTTTCACCACAATAACTGGAGTAAGTTGCATGCACATGTGGAAGAGATGAAATGAAATAGAATGATAAGTTTACTGACATCCTCAAACTTGTCACATATTTTCAAAAGAGCACATGACTCTAGGAGCTCAGAACACATCTTTGTTCGTTGATTGTTTTCTACTATGTAAATTGTTTTTTTTTGTATTTGGATATTTGAGAGCATGGAAGTTAGGACTTAGGCCGCAGCCACACGACCGGCAGCCAGTACAGTGCTGCTGGCTAGGCTTCAGCATAGGCCTGCCACAGCCAGCTCAGAGGCTGCCGGTCGCCCTCACCACACGGGAGGTAGCTGCCAAGTGGCAGCAGAGCTTCCGGGAAGAAGGTGCCGGGAAACAACAGAGTCCAGCAGAGTTCAGAGCAGGTCGGAGGGAGGGAGGATGCTCTCTGTGAGGGCGGGGAAAGCTGATGTGGCTCGTTAGGCTCCGGAAACCTAGGGTTACCAGGCGCAAGTGCCTGGTACTGTGGCTGCCCCAGCCTGGCAGCCACCTCACCGAATTGGAGCTGCCGGTACCGCCCGTGTGGTAAGCCACGGAGTCGGCCGGCCAATCACGGTAGCGGGTTGATTGCCGTTGCCGTTCATGTGGCATGGGCCTTAGCACTTCAAAGAAGGTCTCAAATATGACATGGATGCCTGCATGGCAACACTTTGTGAAGGTGAGACTTGAAACTTTTGTTGAGAGTTTGGCCAAGCAAAAAACCAGACCCAACTCTCAACATGAGCCCAGTGAACATGTATGCATAAAATAATCAAGAACCAACATGAGTGGGACTTGAGACCCCATGTGAACCGTCCCTTAACTAAGAGCATCCTCAGTCGGTCTAGGTAAAGCTCACTGCAAACCAAAACCTATCTTTTGACTGACCTAAAATTAGAAACTGAAATTACCATCATTAGAAGCACACCTAAATAAACGTGAGATATTTCTCAAGAAAAAAGAATTGTAAAAATTTGACGTAGGTGAAATCCCTCATTGAAAACACCACATTTTCAAAATTTAGAGGGAGTGCACCAAATCTTGCTTTAAAATGGAAAGATCCTCCCACACTCCCTCCAAATTTTTGACATTTAGAGGGAGTGTGGGAGGATCTGTCCATTTTAAGCAAGATTTGGTGCACTCCCTCTAAATTTTGAGCAATTTTAAGCAAGATAGGTCTTGGTTTGCAGTGAGCTTTACCTAGACCGACTGAGGATGCTCTAACTGCCCTACGGTTCAAGTTGCTCCATGCATCCCACCATACTTATCAAACTAATTAATTATTTAAACTACTAACTCAGCTTAATTAAGCCCGGATTAATTATTGGTGTCCAATCTTCTAGTGCACCTTGCTGACGTATTATTAGTTAGTTCTAGAGGATGGGACACCCTGACCTCAGCATCCTTATGGATATCATAACTAACATATTCCAATACTGTATGTGATTCATTATTGTCCAGTTGCCTAGGGAGATTTTTTGGGCTTAATTCGGTCAAGTTCCTAGCGTTTCCAAGTCCAATCGGGTGCACGGTCCAATCCTTCATTAAGGTCAAGTTTTAATGTCACGTCTCCAATGACCTCCATGTGCAACTGATTGGGCCAACAATCTATCACTAAAATTAGCAATGGGTTGGAAATTGCACAATGCCGACATAGCCATGTATGCAACAAAGTAGTTGACATATTTTGTCACACACATGTTATATTTGAGTAAAGACAAGTGTCCACGACGAGGACACCATCATAGTAGAGTTGCACCTTGTATGGCTTTGGCAAGGTGAGCCAAGTTGTAAGCCAAGAAGGTTATTGATGGTTGGGAGTGGGATAGATGCATATAGTTTGTCATTTTTTTCTTATAAATTTTCACATGCTTGTGCACAACTGTATTTTGAAAGAAAACATTGTTATGGCACTCAATAACATCATCAATGTTTTATCCATTTCATTTCATTGTTGCTCACACATTAATTGCAAAGCTACATAACGTATTAAGTGAGCAAATTATGTTATCTTTTTATGGGAATAATCCTAGTTGGTTGCACAACAAGAACCGCCTTTTCCTTCATGAAAAAAAATTCATGTTTGTTCCTCCTCCCACTCAACGTTCTTTCAATAACATTGTATGTTAATGAACTAGTTGTTGTCCCATGTTGCCACTAATGTTAGTTGAACTAGTCTTAATGCCGTGTCATCCACATCTTGATAAATTGCATCCATTTACTCATTGAACCATGTGCATATATATTTTTACGCCTACCTAGTGATATAATCTCAAAATCGCCTCCTTCAATGTTAGTCAAGTCTATCTAAAATAAGTGAAGGGTTACACTGCTTGAATCTATCAATGTGTCCTAGATGGGAGGGACATTGTGTTTGGTTGTCCTGTAAACTTTGTGAATGAGTTGCCCTTGTTGATGCAACATTTAAAACTATAAACAATTCATCTACGATGGATCCAAACACTTTGTCTCTTGCTCCAACATCTTGAGATGGCTACACCCAACACCATGCCGCCATGTGTTGGCTTTGTTTGGAGTTGTAGCAATTACACGATTGTTGGCTTGGGAAGAACACAATTCACAACAACAACTACAATCATAGTTTGGACCAACAACTACACGACGAGCCTTTGCCTCCCTCACATCTACTATAATGCCCACTCGAAGCCAATAAGCCATAGTTCAATTGAATAGGGGTCCTTAAGGATGTTGACCCAATTCAACGAAGCAACCCCCAACCTTGCATCGAATCCATCATAATTGTAAAATTGTCCCCATCACCAATGTAACAACTATCATCATGATATTTTTTGGTTGCACGTCTAGCTTCTAAATCTCCTACAAATTTGGGATCAATTTGTTCAAGTTGCCTACATTATCCTCCACATGGTCACCCACTTCCTTGATCTTGAATTGTTGGAACTAATTTAAATTACAACCAAAACTCCATGACAAAAAATGCTTCTTTTAGATTGAAATCTACACACAAATGCATGCCAATCTTGAAATTGAGAGTAAAAACAAAATTATCTCAAAAATATCACCCAAATTGAACTTTGAAGCAAAGTTATGCTATATATGAAATTTACTAATAACTATGTAAACTTGACAAGATGCTTACTTAATACAACAGTTTGAAACAACTTGAGAGCTCTCCAAGTTGGAGGGCACTTAACCAAAATTTCTTTTCATCAACATGTTTGTTAGAGCAGATAGATGTGTGTCATATTTGCCATAAACCATATGCCAAGCTTGCTAAAGACATGTTCAAGCATATTCAAAGCTCTTGATTTTAATATTGCCAATGCACAAGTTGCCAAAAATTGCCACATGCATCAATTATCGTGGTTTAGCATATGCGTTGCGCATGTTCGTGTCACAAACTTTTAATGTTTCATTGGGAGATCATACATTGCCAACCATTCTGGAGGATACCTCTACTTTTAGTTGATTATGACAATTGTGATATGCCTCCTTTCTTTCCAAAATCTTCACACGGCGCATGGTGTATTGTGTCCCACTTTCAAAGGTATGTGCATGTCCATGGGCTTGTCAGAGTCTGATGGAGAGTTGGTGCAATGGTTGGAAAAAGTTTCTATCATGTGCATGGCATCCACGCTATGCAATCTACTTGCGTCGATTTCAAGGATTGTCAACCCACTTATTCTGTAAATTTTTAACACACTTGTATTGTAACATAATGAGATTAATTTCATAATAGTTTGCGTGACGAATTAGGCATTGATTGCAAGATTAACATGCCATCAATGATCCTTCTATTGATCATATGTATGATATTGGTTGGTTCCTCATCACTGAAATGCTACGCTAACAATCTAGCAAAGACCTCTCTAAGTTTCACCCGATGCCTTTGCCACACCTTGATTGGAACCATCACATGGTAATTGTTTTATTAGTGAACAATTGGACTAGAACCAAGATCGGCTTTGCACTCTTGTGAAAGACAACGAGCCTCTTTTGATGTTGATCAACACGCTACATATGGTGCAACATGGACTTCTTCTTCTTTTTGTTAACGGTCGTGGTAGCACAAGCAAGGTCTTTCTCTACAACATGCTCTTTGCCAAGCTGCACAGTGAGAAGAAAAATTGAAATTTTTGTCGGTTCTTTTGGAATAGCTACTCCAAATCTTGACGGAGGCCACACCGTTCATTTTATGTTTAGCATACCCTTTGGAGTGAATCATGCCTCAAATTGCAGGATAAATAAGGACTTGAATATGCCCTTATGTTGCGTGCATGGACTTGATCATTCCGGAAAAAATACACGTCTAACATTGTCATTGAGAGACATTTGTGACGTGCACACCCCCTTAAGAGGTGCCATATCCATGTTTGGTAGTGATTTTTGACAAATTGATTTTTGGCACAGGGAGGAGGGCACAAATAGTAGGAATATGCATATGAAGATCTTCTTTGTGGGTCATATACAAATTAAGAATTACGAATAAATACGTGTTTGCAGGATGTTACTCTCAACACACACATTTTGTTGCCTAACTTTTGGAAGTCGGTAATGGCTTTAATATTGACAATGACAACATTCCGTAGCACTACATTGATGTAGTGACAAAATGCCTCTTTTGATGCACTTATAGACCACATCCACACCAATATGTATGATGTTTTGATTGTCACATTCTAGATTTTGAGAGATCCCTTTACTTTACATCCATGTAATGCTAGCATCAATAGCCTTAATATAGAGGTATTGAGAAGATTACATGGCCCTATGTTGAGTTTCTTTGACACAAATTCCAATCAGATTGAACACGCGTGCTACTTGTCCCCCATGAATATTTAAAAAACCTCGACAATTTTGGGTTATCATTGGCCAAAGTGGACCTCAAAATTGGGTGTCCTTTAATTTTTATATCACGAATTTGGCTCCAAGACATGGTTTATGTAATGACGCATGTATGATCTTGACAAAATACTCCCATCTAGTGTTGGAGGTTCACATCCTCTCAAGACCATATGTTGGAGAACATGTGTTCATTTTCTCGCATATGCTCTCCCGTGCTATTGCTTCGAACAATGTCGTAGTACCCCATATGGATAATAGTGTTGATTTTCATACAAAAAACATTGTATATCTTGAGGCCCTTTTGCAACAAAGTGGATTTTTTTCAAAAAGTCTTAAAAGTGTGCACGGGAAGTCACATGTCAAACTAGTTGCGTACTATATGAGATGATTATACTAGCTTGCAAAGGTCACGATTGTACGTGGAGGCAATGAACGGGTAGTGCCGGCAGTTAGTTACAAGCTAGGCGGTTGATTTTGAGAATTTCCGAATGCAATTGGAAAGTTTAGGAAGGGGTTCCGGAAGAAATCAAGGATTACGGAAATGGGCCAATTAGAACAAAAAAAATGCCGGCATTAAGGCAAGCTGCCCTAGAGTACCGTAGTACCATAGCTGGTTCGTTCAAAAATAATTCTAAAAATAAAAAACGTAAAAATTATGAAATTATGAAGACAGAAAAACGAAAATAAAATAAATTAATTTTTGCAATCTTTTGGTGTTTCTAAGCCATTTAAGGTCATTTTTACTGATTTTTTTGCTAAAAATGAAAATTGAGAAATTCAGTTTTTTGAGAGGCGAACCTTATTTTTTCAAAATAAATAAATATTCGTTCGCCAGGGGACGAACCAACTATTGTGTTACGGTATCCACGGCTAATTACCGATTGAAAATTTATTTTCACGGCGGGCAACCGACCAAATATAAATATTTTAGGTAATTTTTTCAATACTATGCATAGTTGGAGACTATGCCTTGTTGGCTTGTGGTTTAGGGTTAGTGTGGCTTGTGGTTTAGGGTTACTTGCTTCCCGCCACAACTTCCATTTTGTAGCAGTGGAGCTTGCATTTTCGTTTGCATTATGAGTTTTTGAGTTCTAGAATTGCTGGATTGTTGAGTGACAATAGCTTCAAGAGGTTTTCATTGTTGTTGCTCTGCGAAACTGTGAGGAGATATGCGAAACTGTGAGGTACTGTACTTACAGTGAGACAAACATATTGAGACTAATATGGTAGGGCTTTGCCAGGTTCAACTTCTGCTAAGGATACTATTTAGACGAAAAAAATTGGAGAGTGAATGCCCACATTATTTAATCCTAAACACTTGAAAAAAAAGAAAGACTAAATGACAATGACACATCCACCTCCAAAATATAAAACCGGCCCCACTTTAGACCTTTCGGAAGTTGCATAAATGAAAAAAAAAATGTCGGCTAATTGCCTAAATACATTAGGAAATGGGGGCTATCAACTGATAAATTTTGCACTCTCTAGGCCCACTTCCGGGTAAAAATTGAAAAATCCGAGCCACCTCCAGAAAGCTCGGCAATTAGCCGTTTTCTCTACAGAACTCCCCGGACTCTGCGTGAAGGCAAAACTTGGAAACACCAAAAATAGGGCCACCTGCCATACATCTAGTTTACACCAAAAAAAAACTACATTAATGACCTTGATTGTCCAATGCATTATTCAATTTAGTCTAAATGGTCGTGATTATCCAATGAATACGCTTGTGACTCCTAAACGGTCCCTACTTCAATTCTTTGGACCTTATCCATGGCTTCCATATCCCTTATTGCCCCTTGCCTCTCACATTGATGGTGGCTAGATTCAACTTCTAAAGTATGTACGGAGCTTTCCAACATGATTATGACCCCAAATGGAGCATTAAGGCATCCATTACTCATGGGAAGAAGCTTATCACTTTTCATAGAGTACGGCATTGAATCTCGTATTTAGTGTCACCAATTCTATTTGTCCTGCTCCATATATACTACTATTTGTATAATGCCCGTGTAGTGTCACTAACACTAAATAAGTCTTTAAACATTAGTTATCAAGCCTCGTAAAAAAATCTGGGCATTATTTTTCATTAAGAATTGTTTAGCTGCAGAATTTACCAAACTAAACATGGATGAAAAGTGGATGAACTAAAAGTAAGTTGGGATGATGGTGCTTGTAATCTTATTCATAAGAAGCGTCCTCAGTGTCCAAGGAGATTTTAGTGCATCATCGGTCATAATCCTAGTGTTTCCAAGTCCAACCGGTTACATGCTAACATTTTTTGGTTTTTCTTTATTGAACTGGGGTATATTCTATAAATTTCTCTTAAATGATGAGGAATTTTACTGAAGTCTTGAACTTCAATTGGATATTTCTCAAATTCAACCGATTCATTTGTAAGTAACTAGCAACCGGTTCTCCTCGTTTGTCGAGTATCATTAGAAAAGTTACCACAATGCCGTAAAATATCATCTGATACTAAATAGATACACCGTCTATGGTATTTAGTGTCACATGCATAAATAGTCTCACTTACCCTATTTTGAGGAGTGTTGCTAGGTTACATTGATGAGTAGCAACTTCATCATAATTGTCACCTCGTGACACTTGGCATTCAAGTGCGCTTACTATCATCTTCGCATGAGCATGTTCAATAGTGTTATGAGCTGCATGCCTATGTTACACAATGTTCCATAAGTTGACTAAAGTGTACACAAATGACACTTGCCGTTAGTATGCTTAAGAATATCTCCCTCCTACATACTAAAATGTAAACAAATGACACTTACCATGAGTCCCCTCAAAAAGATCTTCCACTTGCATACTAAAACACAACACTCTCATCTAACATCTCTCAATGTGCTACTTTAAATGTCATAATGTAGATAGTGTTTCCACTTACACAAATCACTCATTTTGACGAATCGGAATTACATTGCCAATTAGCAGGCGTGGCACTTTGAGACCTCTAGGCATCTAGTTCATGCCCTTTGCAAACAACGTCCGTGACACTAAGGGCCGGTTTACACCATGGACCATGAAGTTGGACCATGGAAGATGGCCTTTTTCCATGGTCCGATTTCTTAAAAAATAAATGTACAAAGCCTTTGGGCCCCTCACTAGGCGTAAACCAAAATGTGGACCAAGAAGAATGACCATGCACCACAAAGTGAATGTGTTGATTTAAAAATATATATATGCCTTAAAAAGGAAAATTTGAATTTTTTTTATCAAGTTTGACCATTGTCTAGTCTTCTCTTGGTCTTCACTTGTTCACTTCTTGTTAAATGTGTCGAAGATGTGGCTTGCAAATCTTCTCACAACAATTTTCACAAAAAAAACGAGCGATTTGATTTGTACATGTTCAATGTAATTTACATGTGACATGTACCTTGTGTTGTACATTGAGCATTATTTGCAACCTACCTCACCATGTGTACTCAAATTCTTGAGTTCTAGATGTCCCACATTGTTTGGTGAAACATGTGGGAGCGGGTTCAAGGGGTTAGTGCAGGCAAGAAATGGTATGTCTCATGGGCTATGATATGGTCTAGGCACATAGAGGGTAGACTTGCTTCTCAAGATTCATTACAACACACACATGTTGAAAAGTGTGCCTTGTGAGCCTTACCTAGTGGGAAGAGTTGTATATACATCCCCCTAAAAAGATCTCATTCAAAATGTAATATAACGGCATTTCCTTGCCATGGCCCCTTGCTTTTTCCTACCACACCACCTCTCTTGCCTCTCTCACCGCAACACGCGGAGGACCATGTCAGTGGACTATTTAGGGCTTACACTAAGTCTTTTAAGGACCTTGACCTCCATGGTCACTTTGCCATTTTTTCCTAAGTGTAAACCGAAGTGGTCCCGGACGACTTCAACAACCAATCAACGCTCTTACATCGCCCTGGGATGACTTCGTGGTCCATGGTGTAAACAACCCTTCGCTAGCTATTGACCCCACAAACGGTGTAGTGGGGTGTAGTACTAATGTACTCCACCGCTCATGAGGCCGGTGACTACGGTCCATTACTAATAAGTCAATGGACTGCAGAAAACACTTGATTGGAGGCATGTTATATATTAGAAGCTAATCAATGAACCCAGCCGAGGAAGAGTTCCCATAGAAAGCATGCACATGTGCACTCTTGGGAAGTTGGGATTGAGGGCCACTTCACACACGAGACTGAGAGCCCGTGACCATTACACACCAAGCACGCTCATTGGTGGGAAAGGCGGAGCCGGTCCAAGTTCGCTACTTCACACTAGGCTTGAGGGCACCAACGGAGTATGTGAATGCAAGATGGATGTGAAAGTTTACGTGGATTCCTGCATGGCATCCAATGGATCATGTTTCATGGTCACTCGGATTATTTTCAAAAACCACCTCTTGGAGGTAGGCCTAACACAAAACCATTGGGAGACCATGGCACTCCGAACGCTCACAACCGTTGGTTTATTCTATTATCTATTATACAGTAATCTCTCGCTTAAGTATGCACTTTGAGCTGGAGCGTTGGTGCGCACTTAGTTGGTAGGTGCGTACTTTACTCATATCGCTTTCTAGACCATGTAATTCGATGAATCACAATGGGAAACGGATGAAACTTGAGGCAACCTGCTTGACCGAAGCCCAACAATGTGAAATCATTGCAAAGTTGAGCAAGCCAAACGCGCCGAGCAAACATGCATTGGGGCGGGGGTATGAAGTCAACGAAGGCACCATCCTGAAAGTCTGGGATAATCGGGAGAACATGTTGCAACGAAATCCAACCTATCAAGACATTTGTTGAATCTGAAAGTGCTACCGAGTTCAAAGGCTTTGAAGCTCTACACAACATTGTCCTCGACATCGACGACAATTGCTTTGCTCCGATCGTTTGAGGCGTTTCAGCGAGATGTCAAGAAACAAACATTTAATGTCAAGCTCAAAATTTTATGCATTCGTGGCAAATGACTTTGCATGACATGTTCAAACAATAAAGTATGAACCCTACTTTTTGTCAAAAAAATTGTGCACTTAACCGGGATGCGTATTTAAACAGGTGCGTACTTAAGCGGGAGATTATTGTATCATGTGCGAGGATCCACATGATCAGAAATTCATTGAAATAGCATCCGGTTGAGGGCCCGGGCACATATGCCAACCCACTATTACACTTGAGGGCCCGTGACCACACTACATAACTTTGGAGGTGGGTTCGGACGGCTTTTGCACACGTTCTTTTGGGCTCTCACAATTTCATGGTCACGGCTCTTGGCTCGTGTCCGTGAGGAGGGCATGCCAAACCCCATAGTGCGAGCCACTAGCTAGCTAACTTACTTGGCCCACTTGGCTTGGCTTGCCACATGGTTGCCAAGCAACTTCATAATAATTAAGTTGGTTGTTGGCCCCCATGATGATAGTAAACCCAACCGACTTCGGCAACTACATAGCTCCAAGGGAGGTGGGTTTTGAACATTATAATATTCTATGTGACATCCAAATGAATGGAGGGATACAGCTATATATACATAGCCTCTATGAAGTTGTTTGAATATATTCTATTCTATTCTATGTGGCTTGAGTCCGATGAGTCGGGTGTTGACAGTTAGTAGTCATGTGTGTTGTGTGGTGGGGGCACATGTACCAGTGTCCGGAGAGAGCTTAATTGAGACATAATCAGGGGCTGTTTACTTTACATCATGTACCGTGAAGTATCATGAACCCTTCCTCCTCTTGAAGATGTGATTGGCCATTGAACTTATCCTGGGACCACTTCAGTTTACATCATTAGGAAAAGCATTGTAGGAGTGACCATAGAACTTGAGGTCTTCAAAAGGTTTTTTGTCCCAGGCCTTCATTATCCGTTGTCATTGTCCAGCAGGTTTTGCAGTGGGAGGGGCAAAAGAGGTCCTTGCGAATGTCGGGGGACCGTGGCAAAGAAACGTCGTTTTAAAATTTTAAATCGCCCCCCCAACCCCTAGTTACATGAAAATAATGGAGGAAGAAGAAGGGGAGAAGATCAAACATGAAGAATATTCCCAAAACTATCCTTTTTGGACGTAATTTTAAAAAAGAAAAATCAACACATCCACTTTTTGGTGCATGGTTGCTTTTCTTGGTCCACATTGGGTTTACACCTAGTTAAGGGCCCAAAGGCTTTAAACATGCGTTTTTTAGAAACTGGACCATGGAAGTGTGACCATGGAAAAATGGCCTTTGACATGGGATAACTTGAAGGTCCATGATGTCAACAACCCCTCACTCGAGATCCTAGTGTGTCCAAGTCGAACCGGTTACATGTCAACGTCTTTCAGTTTTTCTTTATTAACTTGAGGTATATTCTATGAATTCCTCTAAAATGATCGGTAATTCTCTTGAGGGCTTGAACTTCAACCAATTATTTTTCAAACTCGACCACTACTAGCATATGAATCCTAGGCAATCGGTCTTACGTCGATGAAAAAAAAATACAAGTTTTTATCATGGTGGTAGATTTACAAAATTTGAAATGACACAGGACTAGTTTCCATTGACGCAAGTCAATTGCCCTGTAGTAAACCATTTCATGCGTAACTAATGGCCGGTTCTCCCTGTTCATTGGGCTGGGGCGAACCAACCCATACACTGGCTCCTTGGAGGCAAGGGTTAGGCATCCAACAAGGAACGAGTGTATGGGTTGGTTTACCCAAATCCCATTCATTGGTACGTACCAACGTTGTGAAGGTGGTAACTCGTGTTCAACCTCGGTACCAATTAGGGTAATATGTACACGGGGATAACAAAAAATATCCAACCCAACATCCTACAATACCAATATTGATGAACGCCTGATGTTTTGACATATGTCAATGTAAAAGTGCATGTTATAACCTCTACATCCTTGGACAATTTACACATATTTTCAATTCCCATGATCCGTTCGGTATCAGTGTCTAAGTTCTCTTCAACATCCTCACCCAATGGTAAATGGAAAAACGATGTCCATACAACACTGGTACAATATGAATGTACCAATGTTGTGGGGCAAACTTTTTTTTCATTTACCAATGGATATGGGTATAGAAAAAACACACGACAACAACAACAACAAACTTGAATACATGGCAGGTCATGTGATATGGAAAATATGTGTAAATTGTCCAAGGATTTAGAGGCTATAGCATGGACTTTTGCACTTATATGTCAAACTATCAGGTTGTCATCAACATTGGTATAGAAAGATGTGAAACCATGTGGGTAGGATATTTTATGGCTTGGGGTTGTGGTGTCTTCATAAACTTATCCATCATCGATGAAGAGGCTCAAATAAAAACAAGTTCCCTACAAGATAGAGAACCAATTCATTCCATCTGAAGTCCACTAGACTAATTGGACTCTTTGATGTAGTTTCCACAATCAAATGATAGTAGAAACTAGTTATTTTCATACTATATAAAAGTTGTTCGTTGTGTTTTCACCTTGCTATCGGAACGGATGAGTTTACGTAGACACCACGAATCCCCTAGCCATGTTTCATGCCCATGCACATGTACCCTAGCCAATGTCCGGGGTAAATCCGAGTTACCACCCACACAACATCACTATACCCTTTGAGAGATACTTGCGTTCTATGTTCGGACACTTTTGTGGCATCTTAGGCTTCTCTATGGATGAGTCAGTCGGTTGCAAATCACAATCACCACGGGCTTGTACGGAATGGACATGACCTAGGGCCACTTCACACACGAGATAGTGAGCCCGTGACCCTTACGCTTCAAGCACTCTCATTGGTGGAAAAGGCGGAGCCGGTCCAAGTTCGCTACTTCACACTACGCTTGAGGGACCAACGGAGTACGAGAATGCAAGATGGATGTAAAGTCTACATGGATTCTTACATGGCATCAAATGGATCATGTTTCATGGTCACTTGGATTATTTTTAAAAACCATCTCTTGGAGGTAGGCCTAACACAAAACCAGGAGATCATGGCACTCTAAATGCTCACAACCGTCGATTTATTCTATTTTATCATTTGTGAAGGCCCACATGAATAGAAATTCATTGAAATAGCATTTGGTTGAGGGCATGGTCACATACGACTTCACACTACACTTGAGGGTCCATGACCACAGTACTACATGATTTTGGAGGTGTGTTGGGACGGCCTTTGGACACGTTCTTTTGGGCTCTCACAATTTCATGGTCACAGCTCTTGGCTCATGTGTGAAGTGGTCCTTTGCATTAATCAGATGTGGATCTGTGGACTTGAGTCGGCCCCAATTTGGAGTCCCAATCAGCACTGTATTTGTCAAACATACATGTAGGTAGGTACATCGATTACAATTGGTGGTGTAGGGCCAACATTATTCAAGCGCTTCAATAAAGTATGTAAGCTAAAAGTTGCACCTAAAGGGGGTGCGATTTTTTTCCCCCGAAAATCAGTGGATTGTAGATATTGCGCACCTTTTAATAAGTAGTAGCCTTTGTACTATACACTTGACAATGTCGTGAAAAAACCTTAGAACAAGGCCAACACATCTTGCCTCTTTGGGTGCATCTACAGTATCTTCGCTTGCAGTCCAAGTCTTGATGAATGAGCATGCAATGTAAGGAGATGACATATTACCATGTTAAGCTAGCAGGTGTTGAGCTATGAGGGGAACGCGACTCACAAGGAGCCCTTGCAAATCTAAGGAGAGATATCTAAGGGAAGGGCCACTTCACACATGAGCCGAGAGCCGTGACTATAGAATCGTGAGAGCCCAAAAGAAAGGGTCCGAACACACCTCCAAAGTTATGTAGTGTGTTGTCATATGTGCCCAGGCCCTTAACCGAATGTTATTTCAATGAATTTCTCTTCATGCGGGTCCTTGTACATGATATAATAGAATAAACCAACGGTTGTGAGCGTTCAGAGTGCCATGGTCTCTCGGTTTTGTGTTAGGCTTACCTCCAAGAAGTGGTTTTTGAAAATAATCCAAGTGATCATGAAAGATGATCTATTTGATGCCATGTAGGAATTTGTGTAGATTTTACCTCCATCTTGCATTCACATACTCCGTTGGTCCCTCAAGCGTAGTGTGAAGCGAACTTGGACCGGCTCCACCTTTTCTACCAATGAGAGTGCTTGAAGTGTAATGGTCACGGGCTCTCAGTCTTGTGTGTGAAGTGGCCCTAAGGTAGGTGCACCTTAAATTGAGAAGTTAAGGTATTTGGCATACATGTGGCAGTTGTATGAACCAAATATACAATTCCCTCCCTCTTCAATATTGAAATAAATACAAGTATTCAATATTGTGAGTAATGAGGGATCCCTTCCTTTTGGATTGTAACAAAGAGTCCACAAGTCAACTCAAAGACGTTGATTTCCAAGTAGTTGAATTGGAATAGAGTTATCTATAAAGTAAAGCAAATGAAATCATGGACTTAGTCCCATACCATGAGTTTATAAAGATAATCACAAAGTCACCCAAGTTTTCTCAGTGCTTCAATTACCAAACATAAAAGTGGGGTTGGTGTATCAAAAATCAACTTCCTAGCTTGTCTTGTTAAGATGGGTGAGCCAAGCTAACCTTGCATAGGATGATCCAAGATTTAAGATAGTGAATCCCATGCGCATACCTTATTTTAGATTTTGAAAAAGTTTGTCAAAGTTTCTAAGGTGGTAAGAGGAAGTCCCAAAAAATTCACCCAACTTCCAAAATGACTCCGATACACGATGAGCTAACATGCTCTTAATAGACAATTTTCTCAAAAGAAGAATCAAACCCATGATTCCATTCCTCTTTGAGGGACTTTACGGAAAACTCTAACATCACTAGAACTTCGGGTAGATGGGCTCAAATCGGTGATGAAATGGATAACGGTTTCTATGAGGGAATGACAGAGGCCCAAACTAAAACTCCTTTCGAAGCTATCATGAATGAAGGTGGTGACGAGTTCACTAACACGGAAGGTATCCTTGCTCTAGAAAGTATATAGATTGTATAAGAAAGTATTTACATCTGAAATTGTTTAAGTATGCAGGCTAGGTTGCAAATAACAAATGATATGGTCCTTAGTTAAGGTAACTAGGCAAAAAGCTCATGAGGATCTCACAAAATTCCTTACTCTTGTTAGGATCGAAAATGCCATGAAGATGCTTCATCTTAGCAAAGCTCCAAGTCTTAATGGCTTTCTAGTATAATTTTTCAAGACACCTTTACCCACTTTGGAGTCTCACCGTCTCAACCTCTTCAATTAACTACTCATATAAAGAAGTCTTATCGTTGAGACCTTGAGACATATGTGTAGTGTGTCATACTCGTGTGGGGAGGAATATAATCTTTTGAAAGTACAATGGAGGGAAATAATTCATGTGGTCAATGAGTAAATTAAGTAGGGGTTCTTTATGCACACTATTGGTGCAAGGTACGAACCAATGGTCCACCAATTGCACCTATAATGAGATTTTTAGCTCACCTAATCAGTTACACAAGGTTAAGCATTGTCCTGGGGGAAGGGGGGGGGGGAGGTTCACTCCCGTATTTTAGAAAACTATGTGAGATCAAATATAAGGTCCACTTGATAGTTGTGATCTACAAATTATAATACCCGTACATGTAACAAAGCTCAAGTTATTTATTGAACTTTATGGTGTAAATAAATAAAGGTATTTACAAATTGATCTTGTTAGAGAAGTTTAAAAACTAACAAAACATAGGGTTCAGTAGGGTGGGAAGTTAAAATAATATATATTAGGGTCCCACACTACGAATGAGCATCATTGGATTACATCTCATGGATGTTTCTTGGCAGTTGAATGTAATATGTCGGCGGGTTAGATGTGTGAAGGGCTCTTGACAAGTTTGCACAATTTGTTTGACTTTGTGAGTTCTTAGTTAGGGTTAGTGAGAGCTCTTCGAAGTTTTCATGTATGTGCAAACTCCCACCATCTTGCAAACTTGGCAAATGTTGGTCATGGTTGATTATTGAAGGTTTGATAGTAGGTGCACATGCACAGTTGCACTCCTCAAGTGGGCAATTTCCTACTTTCAAATTTTTGCTCACTTGGTATATGGGTAAGGTTCAGGGTTTTGAATTCTTATTGTGATTTTTCACATTTTTTTGGGAGAATTGTCGATGTAGAGGGAAGGGGCGACATCAACATGAGGTGTTTGTACGAGTGATACCAACTGTGACTCGAGGTATTCGGTTCTAGTGAGGTTTCTAGTCACAAACCAAGTTTGCAATGTCTTTGAAGTTGAAATTGTTCTCACTTGTTGATGCCTACTTTAGTCCATAACTTATTAGATTTTGCGAGTGTGTTGAGGGTGACACATATGCAAACTCATACCACTACTTGAAGGTATTCATATCGTAGGTTGACCCTTTCAATTCTTAGATATTGAGAGCAGATGCAAGATTAATGCAAGCTTGAGGGGCTGAATAGAGTACCTTCGGATGTATATGTCCCATCACTAGTTGATCCCAACCTTGAATCTAGAAAGCGCATGCGTATGGTTGACCTAGATTTTGTTTCCGACTCCCAACCAACTCTAGAGTGCATAGTAGAGTAGACTGAAATCCAAGAGCTTACCCTCTTGATGACTCTAACCAACCATGGCCTCCACTTGTTGGTTATAAAGTTAGTGTTGAAAGTGGGTCGAACGGGTATTTCAATCACGCTGATCCTATCAAGGGTCAGCGTTTCTTCTCTCTCTTAGTGTTGAGAGCACTGACCATGTGGCACCTAATTTGAAGTCCACATTGGTGAGTGCTGAGGTTATGGCCTAGACACGTGCTAGCCAAAGAAGAACTTAGGATAAATTTGAAACTATTAACCCTAAAGGATCACCAATGGCACTTGAGGTCTTCAGATTAGAATTCTATGGGTATAGTAAAGGTACACTATGTGGAGTGTTGTATAGAGTTTGGATTCACCACTTGAATTCCGTCCGAGAACACAATCCACAACCTTTTTGCCAATTTGTTTGGGGTAAAAATCACCCCATATCTAATATGCATATTCAAAATTAGTGCCAAAGGAAGGGAGTCTGTTTTAGTGATCATCCCCAATCACAAGCCTCTAAAGGGAGCCCTGTTGTCTTGACCGCATCTGACCATCAAGCACTAGTCGTTAAAGGCATTTAGATACTAACTACGATGAATGAAATTACTGCCGATGTGAAAAAAACCATTTGCTCTAGTTGGGAATCTTAAATTGAAGGAAGTCAAGTCTTGTTGGGGATCTGACAAACAGTCAAGGGGCATTGTGAGTGACAACAAGTGAGCACGTCAGCAATTTGTATGTGCAAACTGTGGGTTGGTTCAAGAAGAGCCGTTACTTATCAAAGCAACTCAAATTTGTGGTTGTTGTCTAAGCCATTAGCTTAGTTGAGTGTCATTGAGTTGAAGGTTCTCAAGAATGCCCTATGTGGTTATTACTATGATGTGGAGGTGAATTGCATAATCATTTTGTCTGAGGAAATGTAGGAGTACAAACCTCTAGTTGCTTCTTGAATTGTTTTTGGTAGGATTTTACACAAAGGTTGTAGCAATGTTTTTGGTAGATCTATAGTTTGGAGCGTTGCGTTTAGAGTTAGGTCTTTGACTTTCTGTATTGAGCATAGAAAGTTGGATGTTGTGTATTAAACTTGAACAATGACAAAATTGCTTCATATCTAAATGTGTAAGTTACCCTAAACAAACACTAAGATTGGTCTTAGCTAATTTACATGTATGTATGCAATTGTGTTTTTGAACACACCTTTTGGAAGCATTTGCACATGTTTTTAAAACAAGCATTTTTATCACCAATTCCATATATGTATGTTCTGAATGAATAGAGTGCATACTAGGAAGCTAAATTGTGTGTTGTGTTGATGTGTAAATTTTGATCTTATATGTGTATGTGTTAGATTTTACATGACATCAGCAAAAACTATGATTTATAACTACTATATGTCCATGTAAAAGAAGAATATGTACCAAGTTAAGCTACCCATAATGTCCTAAAAACTAATAAATATTAGAAAATTACATAATAGTAGGGTCCACAAAATTCACCTTCTCCAAAAGAATACCCCCCTAAAATACCTTGTGTTCTCAAGTGTTCTCACGTGTTCCCACTACACACAAGGGAATGAGCCCCCTAAAGCATTGTTTAATTCATTCATATATATATATATAAGGTGGTTGATTGCCTTGGAAACATCCACATGAAAAAGATGAAGGCATCAAAGGTTGAAGATTCAGAAAGAATGGTTGACCAATAATTTGCGGTTGAGACCAATCTCTACCTCTAAGAAATGAGAAAACTTCTCCTATTTAGACATCCTCTCTCACCCACTTTATTTATTCTTCCTTTAGATACATAAAGCATATTTAAACCCAACACACTCACACCTTTTACATCGGGAAGAGGATCGGGAGAGGACCTCGGGGGGGGGGGGGGGGCAGTGTGTTAAAAAGTTAAGGATATAGGTGCGAACAACCACTATTTTATAGGGGGGTATTACTTTCAATTCTCTTCTTTTTTCACATGCTATCATTATGTAAATTTCTACTTTGGGTTAATAGAAAAATGGCTTGCATTACTTATAATTCCAAATTTCCTATTATTCCATACCCTATAGTACTTTAAAGATGTCTAGTGCCATTTTTGATACCCTATATTACTCTTAAGTCCATTTATAATTTTTAGCCCCCATGTTTTTAAAATACCCTATCATTTGTTCGCACGTATATTGCTACTCCAACCAATGACTACCCCCCCCCCCCCCCCCCGAGGAGAGGACCTTGGGCTTGTTTGGTGTCCATAAGGTGAGGCTTGTCCAAAGGTGGAAAGGCTTCAAAAGATTTATTGAAGTAGTGGGTACTAGAATATTGTAGAGGGTGCTCTATTTCATCTTTACTAGTGTTAGAATGTAGATTTCTCGTGAATCATGGGTGACCGAACCAACATTTAATTGACATGTGGCAAAGTTTAAGGGGAAAATAAGTATTTTTGTCGAAACAAAGGCCTCTCTGCAGTAAATAAGGAAAGGGAGAGGTAATCAATGACATTCCCAATGAATGGTGCTTTAGAATTCCTTGCTCACATAAGGGGGGTGATTGGATGGTCGTAGAGGACTTAGACACTAGCTCAATGACTAGGATCTTCAAGCTCCAAACCACTCATTGGATCATGAGATAGTGAACACACATCACATGTCAATGTAAAACACGTTGACGTTCCTTTTTCTTTTCTTTTCTTTCCTATCCTATCAATGGGTCATGAGTACATCCAAAATGAAAGCAGGCCGAAACTCATCGCTAGAAAGTTTGGGAGATCTCAAAATATTTCTTGCTTTAATTTGAAGACGGCGTGAGCTATTAAGATTGACCAATGACAAACCGATTGTCAAGAAAACTTTATCAAAGTCATCTGCAATGACAATGCCAACACTATTTGGTAGTTGGGTCCATTTAAAAATCTCGAGATGGAATCTTGCAAAGTGCTCTTTGAGGTTGAAGTATCTTGTTAGTTGAAAGGGAACCTAATTCTTTTGATAATATTTAACATTGTGCTCAACTCCTTCTACTAGCAAGGCCTCAAAATTGGTGGTTTTGAGTGAATGCATGGGGACACAATGACAAATCTTTTGAATCGTGGTTTTGTGTTGAGGAGTGTCTCAAGCATCAATTCATAATTTGCAAACTTCCTAGAAGGAGTTGAAAAATATTTGGAGACATTTAGAGGAGCTTTGGTAAGTCCAAGAAGCATCTTCTGGAAGATAGGGATGCAAATGAAGTCATTTTGGTTCAAATACTTATGTGCAATACGCGACAAATGTAGCCATTCATTAGTAATGTTTGAAGCAAGAATTACGTGTGTAGTGCACTTATGCTTTTTAGATACATAAAGATCACAAATGTGTTGGAAATCTACGTGCAACTTGTAGTCTATTTTTCATCCAATTAGTGCTATATAAACACATATGCAATATGGAAACAATATGGCAAAAGGTCACTTCTTAAGTAACTTATGCTGTGGCCAAGCCTTCATGACATCCATAAATCAAAGGAAAATTAACATGTGGCTTGTGCCTTATAGTGTCCTCAAAAATGATTTATCATGTATTACTAAAAATCAAAATTATGCACAATAGAGCATGATTACATATAATATGAAACTCGACACTTAGATGTTGATCATCATTGTGCATGTCTTGGTCAAGTTTTGCAACAATTCCTTCTCTCCAACTCGGATCACCATTATGGTAAATTAATAACATATTGACATGTGGCAAGTTGGCATTAACAGTGCACTCATTAGAAGAACAACAAATTTGCTAAGGTAGACTACCATTATTCAGTTACTCCTCTTATTAAGACACCTATATTTGAGCGGAATGTGCTTTAATGTGGCTCCAACAATGGATACCAAAATGACACATGTGTAAACAAGATTGGATTACCTGCCCAAAACACAATAACCACTATGTGCTCAATACTCAACATAATTGAAGGGACCAATATGACCATTCGATGAGCACGCGGATCTTTACTTTGATAATGAATAAGATATTCTAACGAGCTCCGCAAGTTATGAGGAAAGTGTCAACGGCCTCGATTGGGATTGTGCTAATCGCATGGTTCATAGCCTAGGAGAAGTGGGCTAGGCAGGAAAAAAGTAACCATTTAAGGCCCGTGATCTACCTTACTTAGTACTCAACCTAAGACTCACTCCCTTGGAGGTGACATATTCACAATCTCTATTCTAGTAGGGCCCGAGGTTCCGTCAAATGAAATCAAGGTCCGATTGACGTTCCATGAACACAATAATACCCCATAACAATGATTCGAGATTCACAATATAGTACACGTCGTTGCCTCAATGAAACATTGGAATTATTCCAGGTCTCACTCGGAATCATTAGCCTTATAACTATCAAAGCATATCATATACAATATAAAAACCCAACATTCAATACTAGAGTACTAGCTAGTATTGGTTTCGTAAATTCTCCCCCCTCCCCCGAAATAACTCCAATGAGGATGAGGCAGATGCAAAAAGGCCTCCCAAAAGGCAACCCTACCTACACACCTACCTATGCAAACTACTACTATGTAACATACACACATACCTGCCTACATACATACACACCTTCGAAGAAGCCTACTCAAACACCTACCAAGGCATGGTTCACACCCATAGGTATTGTATCTTAACATTGTGGTTTATTTTTTACTAAGGTAGATGAGGCTAGTTTGGTTAGTTTCCTGATACCCCAGACACACCGGGGGGAGGGGGGTATCAGCCGGGGCCCAACCGGCCCGGATGGTGCGGGATCCCCCCCCCCCCCGGCGCAGTTGGGGTTGCCTATCCAAGCGAGATGGGACAATGTCCCAAAGAGCCTCGGCAGGACCCCCGGTGTGGCCTCCATATGAATCGAACACCTAGTTTTGGTTCTTAATCGGCATTATGGTTGCTCTAATTCGGTGGGGGAATAGTACATGGTGATTTAGGTGCCACCTTGATGATGTTTGGGTTAATCACATGTGCAACAATCAAACTACACCCACCATCCTCCGTAGGTAGGAGTGCTATCCACCAAGCTATGACACACTTGATTTTTGTGTCCGAGGTGGGCAAATTAGGAGGCGACATGTGGTTGTGAGGTGCCGACCAACTTGTATTGTGAGTATTTTGTAATGAAAATCCAATTATGAAACATTTGATCTTACATGTGACCACTTTAGAGACATGACACAACCAATATTGGCATTGAACTTGATTTTCATTGGCAAATCACCCATGTAGAATTTGCTAATGATGTTGTCCACTTACACAACACTAATCGATATAAAGAGTTACCCTCTATAACACCAAATTGGGAAACATAGAATCTTTGATCTCGGAGCCTAGATCAACACCTCCCTCAACTCCGATTTCATTTTTTTTTTTTCAAATTCTTTGATTACGATTCGCAATTGCTAACATGCTCAAGCTCCTAATGCTCAAGTCCATCAGCTAGATGATTCCACAAAGTTGGAGGAGTCCACATTAGCCGCATCTACCTTACATGCAAACTTGGCATGTTTTTAAGTTACATTATACATTAAGTTACCATCATTAGGTTAGATTACCGCATAACTATAACTTAACAACACAATTAGCGCCGAACCTCGGTGACAACTTACCACATGCGTACTACAATGGTTAGCTAAATTTAAAGACAATGGTAGTGGCTAGTGACCACAATGTTGACGTGATGACATGGGGCAAGCAAGGTGAGTTTAACGATGGCCATATGTGAAAAGTACACTAAATATGATATTTGGTGTCACTTACTATGTGGATTTACACAATGCTACATCTTTTTAATATTGATGTAAATTTTTACCAAGTAAAGTTGTTGATGTTCTATAATGTCCAAACAACCAATTAAGCATTTGTTGGTAAAATACGAGATATATAGTAAAAAATATATAGCATTGCGGAAATCCAAATAGTAAATGACACCAAATATCACATGTAGTGCAGTAACCCACTCTAGATAGGCGACATCTTTGGTAAAGTTGCCTACATGTGTGATGAAATGGCAAGTTCATGTTAACTTCAAGTGAAATTATTCTATCATTAAGATTGGTAACCTTGACATTTAAGCATATATGGACAAATCACTTGTCCAAAAAGGGATGTGCATTTGTGGGGGCAAAAGCATCAAACGACATCAACAAAACCAATAATACAACAACCACAACTTTGAATGCTTTGTATTCCCTGTTCGCCAACCATCATACTTGTGTAATTCTTGTGATCTAATATACGTCATATTGCTACACAAAATATGATATTTAGTGTTTGATACACTAAATACCAGTAACCCTATGAAAGTAAGTAACATTGAATGTAAACTGAAACACTAAATATCAACTATGATAATATGTGAAAGTTACATGTTTGAATTTAGTGTTAGTAAGGATATGAAAGAAAAAGAATATAATAAGGGAGGTGGCAGTAGGGAAGGTAGCGGCACAGTTATGTCTAACACTAAATTGTAAAAGAATTGAAAATTAGATAGTGTTGAGCATGGTAGGGGTGGTAACAACACTAAATATACTCAAACACTAAAATATCATATTTTGTATAGTTGGACACCCATTTCATATGTTAAAAGGGAGTTTGTAAGCGTGGGCAATGACAATGAGGACTTCTTAAGCCATAGGTGTGACCCTAGTGGCGCCATAGGTGGCCTTTCCCTTGCAATGCGTCATCCGCCCGGCGTGCATGTTCCCGAGGGAAATCGAATCGGAGCTAGCCAGCTAGTGGGTGTGCACCAAATCCCCGACCTTATAGGATTGTAGCCTAGTAGGGGCCCCCTAACTTAGTTAGTGTTTACCACACTAGGGACCTTTTCACGCTCCAGCTGCGGCGATCGTGCACCTGTGGCGATCGCCTGCCTGCCTGCCTGCCTGCCTGCTTAATTTACCTTCTCGTGCTTCGCCTTTACGAGCCTGCATACGACGAGCGCTTCCATCAATCGGTGAGTGTGTGTGTGTGCGCGCGCGCGCACATAATCTACAGATCCAACACTTGCCTTTTCGTCCTGCGCTGCCAGCCTCGCCTTGTTCCGATGTTCGCCGCCTTTTGAACTTGTGGTGCTGAGAAGCTCCTTGCCGCGGAGTCGCTCCGGGTCTCCAGGTGGTGTTACTCATTCATCGGAACCAAGCGGCTGCCTGCTCTTGATGACTTATTACAGACATCTGTGGACAAAGTGCGGGCTGACGACGGTGGATGGGAAGAAGAGCAGTGACTCGGAAGCTCTGTGTCGGAGAGCAGTGGTGTAGTGAACAATCTCGTCGAGACTGAGTGAAGACGAGGAGGGGAGGGAGGGCGGGCGGGAGAGGGGTGGGGGAGTTGGTGTGGGTGTGGGTGTGGTTGTGTGCATTTGTCTGCCTAGCCTAGCACTGCGATCATCCACTGCGATCCTTCTTCCTGATTTTTCGACCTTCCATTCGTTTCAATTGGTGTATTTATTTAGTCCAGTGATCCAACAGCCACTCGAGTGCCTTTTGCACCTCGTTCGTCGCCTTCGCGCTTACGGTGCTCCCTGCCGCGGTTAGGAGGAATCGCTGCTCACAACCAGCTGCTCTTACAGACATGTGTGGACAAAACGCTGACGAGGGAGGGCGACGGCACGAAATGCTTTGGATTGGTGCTGCCGTTGTCGTAGTAGTGTAGTGGTGAACAACCTCGTAGATAACTTAGCGCGAGTGAATCGGGAAGGGAAAAACGAGAGAGAGACAGAGACAGAGAGAGAGAGGGTTGTGGTCGTGTGCATTTCTGCGTGGAGGTGAATTACGCTTCAGCTTGTGATGGTGCACCAGCGTTACTCAAGGTTTCAATTGGCGTACCTATCTACTGATCCAACAGTCACTCGCATTTCCCCCCTCGTTCGCCGCCTTCCTTTGCACTTGCGGTAGTCCTTGCTACGGTTAGGAGGAACCGCTGCTCACATCCAGTTGCTCCTAAAGACATGTGTGGACAAAGCGAGGGCAGTACTTTGTGACTCGGAAGCTAGACTGTTTCGGATTGGTGCTGCGGCTATGGTAGTAGTAGTTTAGTGTTGACGCAACCTCGCAGATGACTTAGCGCGAGTGAATGGGGGGAAAGAACGAAAGAAAGAGACGGGGGTGTGGCTGGCAAGTGCGGGAGCGGTTGTAGTTTCTGTTTGTGGAAATTTTCTCATGTGAAGGTGACATTTGGTAGTGCGAGCGAGGCAAGGTGACTAATGGGAAATCTCTATCCTTGAAGAGATGGAGCGTTAACCGTGCATGTTTCTGCGCATTCTGTGGAGGTTAATGGTGTGTTGGAAATTGCGGGAGCTGGAATCCGAAACCTAAACGAAGCGAATTGCAGAGAGAGAGAGAGAGAGAGAGTGAGAGACGTAGATGGCCGTTGTAATGCGTGGATTGAGCGAACGAGTTGACTTGTGGTAGGGAGGAGAGGAGTGGAATTAATGGAAAGGATGGGCGACAAGTGAATACAGGATCGTCGTTCTGGATTGCGAGGTAACTGCGCTTGCGAGCTTGCTCGCGGGGTTGTCACCGCAGGAGGAGGTGACAATGGAGGTAACGCAGAAGGTAGCAGAAGTGGCGGAGAGCTCGAGCCAGCTACTTCCCGGATTACCAGAGCACTTAGCGATGGAGTGCCTGGCGAGAGTACCTCTTGCCACTCTGCAAGGTGCGAGCAAGGCATGGCAGAAATTAATCTACGATTCTTACTTCCAAAGTCTCAGGACTCAAGTTGGAAGTCCGGAGCTCAAGTGGATTTACACTCTAGTACAGACGAAGGATATGAGCTTTAAGTGGAGAGCGTACGATCCTCTCTCTTCTCGATGGCACGAACTCCCTCCTGCACCGCACCCTATGGAGTTTCAGCTGTCAAATCCTGGCTGTATTGGAGTATTCTATACCGTCCAATGTGTGAGCACACGAAACAGGCTTGTCATGTTAGCCGGTATGAAGGTGCGGAACGATGGACAAGCCCGGGTAACTTTAGAACCCGCCCTCGATCATCCTTTCATCTTCGACACAGGCACGAGCATGTGGAAGAGAGGCGCTCCGTTCAGAGTGCCTCGAAAATGGTGCGTGTGTGGAGTAGCCGACGAGAAGGTGTATGTTGCCAGCGGCTCTGGAAAGGATTGGAACAGAGACTTGTCTAAGTCAGTCGAGGTCTATGATTTAGACAAAGACAGCTGGCAAGCGTTAGAAAGCTTGTCATCGTCGAAGTTCAGTGGTGAGGCTATGCACGCGGTAACAGTTGGCGACAAGCTATGTTTCGTGAGTGGACGAGGTGTGTTTGCGAAGGAAGGGGCTGTGTACGATATTGCTAAAGGCTCATGGACAGATATGCCCCCGGGTTTAAAAGGAGGCTGGAAAGAATCTTGTGTAGCTGTGGACGGGAGAATGTACATGCTAGAAGCTGGCTCCATGGGCAGGTTGAAAGTGTATGTTCCGGAAACTGATGAATGGGACGTAGCGCTTGTTGACTCCAGGTTGCAGAACTTGGAGATTTCTGTGGGGACGACGGGAAAGATAGTTGGCATTGTAACAGACCGCAATGTGTATAGAGAGGGGAGTTTGCTGCGTGTTGTTGACGTCGCTTCCGAAGTTCCAAAGATTTTTGATATTCCCGTGCACGACGGCAATGTTGTCTCCGTGCAAATTCTGTCGATGATGAGGTCTCAACAATTTAGCCAATAACAGTACGGGGCCGAAGAATAATGTGCCTCATTAGAAAATAGATGTCACCCAAATTTGTACTGGAACACTGAATTATGACAAGCAAGTGGATAAATTTCTGCTTCTGTGATTGCCTGCTGCGCATATACAGACCAGAGCATGAAGAGTGTCACAATGTTTAGAACAGAGCAACTGATCCGGAATATTTAGATCTTGTACACAAAATTTCAAAGTAGCGGCCATAAATGTAGTGGCCTATCTTTTTCTTATGAAGACATAAATGAAGTCAATCGATCAGCAGAGCTTCCATTTGACAACCAATTTCACTTGCACGCAAAATGTGCTCTTTGTTTGTTAGGCTGGGCTCTCTCTCTCTCTCTCTCTCTCTCAGCATAAATGAATTGCCTGGTAAAAATATAACCCTAAGGGAAAATGACTTTAGGGTTAGGTGAGCTTTACGGAACAAATATTTACCATAGATCTGGTTCTATGCATCTATGGCCAAGAATTCTTATCTAATTTTATATTGAGTGAAAGGAGGCACACAAACCTCCTTTCAAAGGTTAAGCCGCAGTGGCAGTTTACCCTAAGTAATATCTAGGATTAGTGTAAGTGGTGTGGACTAATTCAAGTGGGAGGTGTGTATAACCTGCCTCAAATTTTGACCGCACATGTTCAAATGGCTAAGGAACATGTAGAATACTCATTGGCAGTATGTGTATTCAATGATACAAAATGTATGATTATGCCGTACATGATTGTTTGACATAGACAACAATTGGGTTCTACTATTATTCACCTCGTGTACGTTACTAACCCTCTCTTTGGGTTTGGTTGATGGCATGGGCACATGGGAGGCAAACCTTTCACAAAATTGACGGCTCCTTTAGGTTTGGTATATCATCTTCTTTCATAATTAATATGTGCATGTAGCTTTGATTTCCTACAAGATGGTGTGGAATACAAAGCAATTTTGATTTGTGATAGCACTTTGAAGTATTTCTGGACATGTCTTATATAATATTTTGAACTTCACTTTGTCAACTTTGGATATGGAATGCAACACTCTACTTAAGGGTTCAATGGATGAGACCTTAATCGTTTGAGTGACTAAGGTCTTAACTTGTTTAGAGGCATACCGAGATGAGACAATTACAAAAGAGTGGAGATAGTTATACAAAGATATGGCCATGAGGGATGGTCCCACCCACCCTCCCGGGTTTCAAAAGGTACATAGATATGTAACAGAATGGGTTGGCCTTTGAACAAGACGGTGTTTTAAGAAATGACTAAGCTTGAAAGTAAGAATAGATCTATTCAAGAAATGCCCAACTCTCTCTCTCATAACTCAAGGCATTTTAATTCTTGAGGCCAAGCCCATTCCTTGCCCTTTCTTCATTTTGCTTCAACAACATACCAAGATTCAATGTGACTAAATTTGTTCAATTGAGTAGCAGATTGTGGATGGGCAACACAATTCTATATATTGAATGTGAATGCAAATTCCAAATAAAATTCTTTGGGTTTGCATTCTTTCTAGATGTCATTCTACAACCATGCGATTCTATCGAGGTGAGAGAACTACCAGGATTGTGGGGCTCATTACACACTTCCCATTTGACACGGGTGATCATTAAGACACGACCCCATTGACAAGTGTCAAGTCCAATCTATGACAAACGAGATGAGTTAACCACAAACGTATGGTGGCATGTTTTTAATGTGAATGAATGAGAGGTACGTTCACATGCAACAATTCTCTCTCGCCTTCTAATGACACATCCAATTTCACAAGCAAGTGCAACCGATGTTGAGTCATGCTTCATCAAATGTGCTTGGCGATTGTTGTTTATCCCACAATTGAGATCTAATTTGAAGGGGCAAGAGGGAATTGATGTAAAAACCTTGTACCCTACATGTTGTTGGTTCATGTTAAATGTGTACGACTACACTAAATTAAGGTCTCTAAACATGTCTAGTTATCTTTAAAAAGTAACCCTCCAACCTAAATACTACTAATTCACAACATTTTTGTTGGATGAATAAGCATATACCACAATGTATTTAGTATCACCTACTATTTGGAATGATGTAATATTATTACTATTTATTGTAGAGCATTTATCTCATTTTTTGCCGACAAAGGTCAAACTGGTTGTTTGGACATTATAGAAAATTAAGATCTTGGTGAAAATTACATTAAGAATAAAATGATATAGCATTTTGTAACTCCGAATAGTAAGTGGCACTATATACAATGCTTAGTGTAGTATGCAATGATTCCCTCTTGCCTTTTCAAGGGAACCTCACCGGTCCAATAAAAAAAAACAAAACATGTGAACATGCCACAAATTGAGCATAACATTATTTAGATACTGCAAGTTGTTTAGTGAGGCCCTTATTTAGTGGGAACGAAACCTGAATAATGACCACATTTAATTTGAATGTAGTAGATACTGTGTTGGCAGGGTCTACTGTAGCTATTTGGCAAACCGTATGAATAATGTTGAATAATGTTATGGGATAGGTTATACCTCAAGAGCAAGTACAATAAAAAAGGTCTTAGTAATTTACTATGATTAGCCTATGCACCAAGGTAAGTGCAATCAATGACTTCACAATGTTATAGAACTACTATGTTATGGCTAAGTTGTATCTTGCTCAAGGGACAAAATAACTATACTAAATATGATATCTTTTCTCAATATGGTAACTCTTTAGATGACACTTCTCATGAATAAGTGAACAAATATTGTAATGGATGATCCATTGGCCAAAACCCTGTCTTCTCTTGTCAACAACTTATGATGAAATATTGTCGTGGATGATTTGAAATTTGGATGGAAAAATTCTCATTAAGTTACAGTGTTTGCAACGCTGTAAATCTATAATCCCCCAAAAAATTTACAAGGAATGACAAATAATGTTGGGTTAACATTTAGTGTTGGTGACACTATACTGCGGTTTACAATTAGTATCGAGCAAGACAATTAGAATTGGTGACACTAAATATGATATTTAGTTTAGTATGTTCACTATGTAATGGAATTCACTAAGGCCCACTTTACACTAGGAGTCGAGGACAAGGGCTGCTCAAGGTAAATTTCACGATCCTATTGGTTGAGAGCTTAACGCCAACCCGAAGAGCTTTAGACTAGGAGTCAAGGCCAACAATTAATTGAATGTTTTAATCTATAAAATGTTGGCCTTGGGATGGCCCCCAAGCCACAAAAGGAACCCTCATGGATTGGGGGGCCAACAAAGGGCCTTGGGGCCAACGAGTAGTCAAATAGAATATGATTTTTTGCACTTAATCTCCACCATTGGATCAAACAAATGCTAACTCCAAACCTAAACCCTTCACACTTCTGATCTTTACTCATCATTTTCTTCTTCACTTCTTGTTTCTTGCTCTTGCTTTATCCGTGTGTGATTGCTTGTTTGTAGATTCGATAGCTCATCGCAATATGCCGCAAGGATCATTGATAGGTCACCCGATTTGCAAAAGAGAGGCATGTCTAGTGTAGGATCTTATGCATTTTAATCATTCCGCCCTATTATAGGAAGAAGATCATATTTGTCTTTTTCAGTATCAAACATTCATGATAAGCTCAATGCGATCACTGAACCTATAGAGGTTGATGAAAAGTTGCAATGCAAAAGGAAAATGCCATGTGTAGAGATCATAGCCATAGAAATCCTAGATGATGATGTAGACGTCCAGATTGTTTATAGGGGACCTTCAATAAAAAGAAAACAAGCTCCACGTACGAAGGTTGCAACAAAAACAACAAAACCCCAAAAAAACAACATCGAAAGAGGAGCATGAAGAAGATGGAGAATTTGGAGTTTCAAAGAATTGGAGAAATTTTGATGTGGAAGCATTAATTGATTTGCGAGGTGAAATAGAACCAGATTTTGTGAAGAATGTGAAGAAACAAGGTAATTCTCTGTAATTTGTTTATGTTTTAATGCTTCATATTTGCAAAAGCCCATAGAATGAAACCGTAATAAATGAAAAAACAATTTAAATACAAATTGGGCCAATTAGGCCTTGGCCTTGCCAGTTTGCCCCCCTTCCCCCCATTGCAAGTGTGTGGTGTGACTTCAACATCGCTATGTGGTGGTGTTATCACGGTGGATTGTACCCAACTCTCTTGGGGGGAGAGATACCACGCTAACCAACAAGTCATCATTGTATCAAGTGAATAATTACTTCATTTTTCATATTTTATTTTACAACAATGCTAATTTTTTTTTCTACGGTTAAGATTTAGGGTCCAAAATCAATCTTTGTTTGTTATCATTTATCTCATGAATTAGCCTCTATATTGGTACAATAATTGATATATGATTAAAGCTACATGCTAGGATGATTGCAACAATTTCAAGGTTTATAAAATCATCAAAGGTTTGTAAGAAGAAGTTCAATATATTATTCAAGCAACACAAATGTGATAAAATGGCTAATGTAGTTTCTAGATAAACAAACATGAAGGAAAATATTAAAATTCAATTGATAAATGATGGCATCAAACTAGACCAATTATGAAGTATGTTATAGAATTTGCAAATGAATTTTCTGACCAACCAACCACTTCAACTATACAAGAAGAAAACATGGATTCTTTGGACACTAAACCTACATTGGAACCAACCTCACAATCTGCTTTGAAGAGTGATAAGAAGTCATTCCATGATCAAGTCATATGTATGTTCTCCAAGATGGTTGAAAATAGTGGTAGTATGGTTAAATGTTTTGAAAAAACCAATGCTTTATTAGAGAGAATTGATCGTCAAATGGATAGACTCATAAATAAACTATAATATCAATTTAGTCAATCACTATCTAAATATGATGTATTAGGAAAGACAACCTTATCTTATTTCCTCAACTTTGCTACATAAAATATTTTTGCAAATAATTAATGAGCTCAAGTGGCTTCTTGTAGTAATTTTTTTTATAATAGTTTTTTTAAAATTAATTTTTTAATATTCTACTCTATCTTGTAGAAACATAATTATTTTAGTCTTGCAATAAAAAAATTTATTCTATCTTCAATTCTTCGTCATCCGTATTGGTTTTTTAATTAAAACTTGTCTCCAATTTTGGAGTAATATCAAGATGTTGCACTTTCAGCCACATTAAATATATCAATAGCTTTCAAATTTTCAAAGGTGTTGTTTGCTTTATTTTGCATCATTTCATTGGTTTATTTTTAATCTAGTCCATATTGAATGCATCTTCATGTATTATGCATACATTGTATAGAGACAATAAAATAATGACCAAGTCCGGTACATGCCTCAGTCACATATCTAGTCTTTTCAGTATAAATTTTTATCGTCTTTTTAATATTCCAAATGCTCTTTTAACTGCCATTATTGTACTAGATTGAATGAATTTGAATGAGCTTTTGGTCTTGATAGACCATCATTCTTGCCTTTTAATATAGGATAAAATCGGGGTCTTATGGGATAGGTTGAATCTCCAATCAATTTCTAAGGTAAAATTCCATCTCTCATTACTTTATTTTTAAAATTTTAGTTTGTTAAAATAATATCCAATCATAACAACGTTCTGTCCATCTAAAATTATAGTCCTAAAATTTACATTTTGAATTTACTATTCTTTGGAGTAAAACTAAATAAAATCCTTTACGATAGTAGTAAGGGTTGAAGGTGACTGCTGCTGACCGGTTTACACAAACATTACTCCTATCCAAATTAGCACTCTTTAGGTTTCCATTCTGAAGGTGGACTAATGCATACTGATTCAATATTCTCGTTGAGTGAATCTCCGAGGAGTAGGTGCCCTAGGTTTTCAAGTTAATGTTCCCCAAAACCCTAATGTCAAGGTTAAGTGTTCTTAGAAGAACACCATTCTTATGTATACTATCTAGGAGACTTATTCCAAACTCTTTCATGGTTTGAATGACTTATAATTAGTCTTATTCCATTCAATATTCCAAGAATGTTTCACTAAGAGAGTTATGGATTTCAAGCATACTCCTTCACTAATGTAAGTTTACTCACTTAGAGAATATTCAAGTAAAAGAGTTTCTCATTCATGCATTAATTTCTCAATGTAACATCAATCTCTTTATATCAAAGTGTTTGAACAATATTCCGGATATGTTCTCATCTTCCCGTACATTCGATATCTCTCAATACTTATCCAAAGATTCCGTCTAGACAATGGTGAGAATGTTGAGTTTTTAGTTTTAAACTTAGTTGGATGATACTTGATGAATTTGTAACTCCGATTCCAACTTTTCTTGTCACTTTGATCCACTCGTTTCTCTTGAGGAATTCAAGTGTTAGAGATCTCAAATCTCCTCTTCCTAAAGTTTCCGGGTCTTCAAAAGGTTAGGAGAGAACTTAAATCTTCTAAGGTTTGTGAAAACCCTTAGTCTTCCGATGTTCTTCAATCCTTCATCTTCGAAGGTTCGTGAGAATCCTTAGTCTTCTTGTCTTCAACTCGTTTAGCCTTCGAAATCCTCTTTAACTATTTTCTTCAATTTTCTTTGTCTTCAAGTCTTCTCGGATTTCGGCGAAAATCTTTATCTTCTTGAAGTCCAAGCTTTGTTCTCTTGAAAAGTCTTGCGGCAATCATGCGCTCCCGAAATGCTTTGCAGCGGTCGTTCGCTCCCGATAAGCTTCGCAGCGCTCACGTGGATTTGATCGATGAAAATGAGCTCCTATAGGTCTCCTTTGTGCCTCCTTAAATAAGTTCTAATATCTACCAATTAATTGATATGGCGGTTAGGTCTCATTCCCCTAATGCCATATGTATGAATCGGCTATTTTTATCCCTGAATGTAGCTGCAGTCAAATTTACACCAGGTGGATCTATTTACAGTAATGATCACGTTTATAATTGGATGTACTTGTGGAGTGCATTTGGTGTAATTCTTTGCTTTCCCAGATGTGCTAGGGGGATTCGGCTACATCCGTGTACTCCATCCATTCCAAAATGCATACATTCATTTACGGTGGTTGAAGTAGTTTGTGTTCATCCAAGGGAATTATCATTCCTTGGGCATGTCCTTTCGTCTACTCTTCCAAAAGACACTACGTATTTACTAGTTCCTACTATCCTATTCTACTATTGTCCATGTCCGTTCCGATGGCTTAAACTCGTTCCCTATGCTTAAGCCCTAACCTAATTGTTCACTTCGAAGCCGCCTCTCGGTCTCCTTCGGCCGGCTTCCCCCTGTCCTTAAGTACCCGGCCCTGCTGGGTCTTCAACCGGTCCTTTATCTTTACCCGCCTGTCCGGGCTTTGATGATTTGGGTTTGCTCCCATGGTCTCCACGTAGCCTCTTCGCCCCTCGGCTCTCTCCCTCTCTCTCATTCACTCGGCCTTGTCTCCCCTCCGATGCTCGTCCTTGCGGTTCTCATCGTCTCTGATGCTCCTCTTGGCGGTTGTGAGGCCAAACCACCCATCCTTATGCGTCGTAGTCCGGGTGAGGGCATGGGGATCACATTCATGTTCACATAACTCCCTCTTCCCAACGTCATTAAAATCCATTACATTTCCCATCAACTCTTGCACACCAGTTTATTCCATAATACGAGTACAAGCATTGAAAAATGCTCTTCTCTATTTATTCCCTTCTTCCTACACTAATTTACAAACCAACCCTCAAATCCCTACTCAAAGCTCATTCCCTTATGCCACCCTCTTGCACTTTAGGCCACCCCCCCCCTAATTCACTAATGAGTTAAATTCCTAGTTTAATCTTCCCCCCTTTTCCTAATTAGCTAGCCCACCATATAAGAGCTCAAAGCCTCAAACCAACAGCTCATTCCGAGCTCAAAGCCTCAAACCAACAGTTTTTCCGAGCTCAAGCCTCAACCCAGCAGCTATTCCGAGCTCAAGCCTCAACCCAGCAGTTCTTCCGAGCTCAAGCCTCAACCCAACAGTTCTTCCGAGCTCAAGCCTCAACCCAGCAGCTCTCCCGAGCTCAAACCTCAAACCAGCAGTTCTTTCGAGGTCAAGCCTCAACCCAGCAGCTCTCCCGAGCTCAAACCTCAAACCAGTAGCTATTCCGAGCTCAAGCCTCAAACCAGCAGCTCATTCCGAGCTCAAGCCTCAAACCGGCAGCTCATTCCGAGCTCAAAGCCTCAACCCAGCAGCTCATTCCGAGCTCAAAGCCTCAAACCAGCAGCTATTCCGAGCTCAAGCTTCAAACCAGCAACTCTCCTGAGCTCAAACCTCAAACCAGCAGCTCATTCCGAGCTCAAGCCTCAAACCAACAGCTCATTCCGAGCTGAAAGCCTCAACCCAGCAATTCTTCCGAGCTCAAGCCTCAACCCAGCAGTTCTTCCGAGCTCAAGCCTCAACCCAACAGCTCTCCCGAGCTCAAACCTCAAACCAGCAGCTCATTCATGCCGACCTCCGAGCTCCTTGAGCTCCTCCCCGCTCAACTAGAAGAGAGAGCCACACACAAAACCCGAGAGAGCTTAACCCCTTACCCCTCTCCTACATAATAGAACCTCATCCTATCCACTAAACCCTCACCCCCTAAAACCAACACGATAGGTCCCAATTCAAACACTTAAACCCCGAGGTCCCTTCCCTTACTTTAACCCACAACCACTATGTTCTAAATTTCAACCCCTACTTACACTAATCCTTTAATTAACCACACTAAATAAGCCTAAGGCCTAAAACATAAATCCACACCAAGCCTCACTCTTTTTAATCCTTTTTGAGGTTACAATAATGACTTCAAATGTAATTCTAAGTAAATTCTAAACATAAAACAAATATGAGCAACCATTTTGGGCTCATAGCGGTGTACAGTTGAATCAAGTTTAGGAGCAATTATAGGTATGTGGTTGCCATTTATAACTCAAATAACATATGGAATTCCTTGCAATGCTTCAAATTCTACTGCCATTCATTTTATACTTTGACTATTAGAAATTTCAAATACTAAAGGCTTTAAATATTTTCTAATGGATGCACAAAAATCTCTTAACTTTGATAGAAGTTGTACATTCTCCTACTTCAAAGACCTCACTACACATTTGTAATATATTATTACTTTCTAATTGACCTAGTACTATAGCTACACGTGTCTCTACTAGAATACAAGATCGCATATGAGAATCTGATTTTCTCAAAGAAGGTGCAACAATTGAACATAAATATGTAAAAGTTTTTGTATGCAACCTTGTTCGTTGATTGAATATCCGAGTTGCTTCAATTCTTTGAGCGGATTTGTTGAAATGTTTCTAAAATACTTAAATTTCTTGGGAGTTATGTGATCCTTAGTGATTACTTGAATTTTGTGCCATTAAAATATGATGGAAAAATAATATTTAGTTATTTAGTTATTTTGAATTAGTATTATTATATGTTGAATAATGAAACTATAATAAAAAAATTTGCTACGATATTGTTATAATCAATTTTGCATGTTGTATTGAATGATCCTCCCACGCAATCCTATCATAGGATCTTACAATAGCATTCAACATGCTTGGGTAGGTCACTCCATAAGATTTTTGTGCACCAAATGCGGCATAGGGGTATTTGTTTAAGGGCTATTTACCTCCAAGGCATGAATTAAAAGCTCCCTATAATTACTTAATTCTCTAAAATGGCCTTTTTTTTGCACTCTACCATTACTTATGTTGCCCATGTCATTGCAATTTTTTGTAGTCTACATTCCTTTTAATTTAAAAATAATAATTGAAAAATGTATGCAATGCAAAAGCTGTGGTGCAAAAAAAATGGCAAAAAAAAGGTATAAAACATACATATCATTGCAAAAACTAAGTGCAAGAACTTAATATATAGGTGAAAGACTTGTGCAAAATATGTGTATCATTAACCACATCACATAAGAAAAAATGTGAGAAGATGATGCATATCATTCCAAGACCATAACTTGAATGATATCATACGATTGCAAGTGATGAAGAACACAAATATACTTAAGCATAATGTAGTTTAAATTTTGCTTTAAAATCTGCAGTTTTACAGCCCATAAAACATAACCTTCATGCATAAAAAAAGAAGGCTTAGGGAGGAAACACAACAAGAATGAGCGCGTGTTTATAAACACAACACCTGCTTCATAAAAGTCTAACTCAACCACACAAAAAACCTGCAACCATTCCACCTATGCAAAAGTCATGTGGTTCCCTACAAGTCTGTGTAGGTGGGTTTAGGGTATGCAAAACAAAATAAACCTATGTAACCTTGTTCCATACCTTAGTTCAAACCCTCCTACGTCGTTCAAACCTCTATCTTTAGTTGAATCCTACATTTATCTTCACTGTCCCAAAACTCAAACGACCACTCTAACGTTGTTTTCTCTTCCAAACGAACCTTGAGTGAGGCGTATGTTTCTTCCTCAAAAACCATCAACTTGCTTTATTGATGCAGCACATTAGAATCACTTTAGTTGCCATTTGTAAACACCAACACAACCGCCCAAGCAGAAGTGGAACAATAAATCACAAGTTGTGTATGGGAACTCTAAACCCTAAACCGCCTCCAAAACAACCGTAAGACCTTCAGCCAAGAAAATCGAAACCCTATATGGAACTTCATGGCCGCCCCTGATCTTAAAACAACTACAAAGGAAACTCTACAAAGGAGATCCTAAACCAACTACAACAAAACATACTTGTTGGACTTTGTTATTATAAGCTTCGACAAGAAGGAGCTTCAACAAAAAAAACTGCCCAAAATAGCAAACTCAAGGAAGAAACAAAACCGTGGGTGTTTTTTACAAATGGCAGTAATGGGTGCCACGATTTTCATCCATTATGGGGCAAACGATGAACCATTTTTCATCCATCCCTCGTGAGGCATGTGCACAAAATTGATCCCACTAAACATACATTGTAGGATCCTTATTTCAGCCCCTATATTATTTTTACAAAAAAAGAATGGCCCACATATTAAACCTATCTACCTTACTTGTAATGGAATTGTCTACTTCTATTAAACACTTCATTATTTGGAATTCTTATATAGATTATGTCAGACAATTTTAATCCTCCCTATGTTATGCTGCACGTCATTTTTAAAATGCACTAAGTGAACTACGCGGGTCAACACTAATCTTCACAACATTACTACTAAAGGATGTTGTTGATTTCTCTTTCCTCATTTAGGCGAGAATACCAATTGTGAAATCAATGTTGGGTGATGTTTAGATGCGTGTTATGATTAACATCCCACTTGTGACTTCCAATATTGAATACGGCTTCTCACAACATCATGGAAGAATGAACTTAGTAGCATTTTGTAAATATTTTCAAACCCTCGAACCCATAGCCATGGCTGAGTAATTAATGAACATATGTCCTGTGAGCTCTCCCACACCAAATGTTTAACAATAGAAAGGGAATAGAAGGGATCTGCATCGTGACAAAAGTGAAGTGTATGTGTTGCGGTGACTTACATTCTTCCTTGCTCCATTTCTAGCATATGAGTCCTAGGCAATTGTCTTACATCGGTGAAAATATAATACAAATCTAATATCATGATGAAATTGTACATTTTCTAGTGTTGCAGGACAAGTTTCCAATGATGCAAGTTAATTGTCTAGGACACATGTGGTTGTAGTGCTTGCTATGGGCAACTATCCAACTATCTGTTTCAATCGGTGCTTCCTCCACCACTACACTAAATATGATATTTAGTGTTTGATACACTAAATACGAACGCATACACTAAATATCAATAACCCTATGAAAGTAAGTAACATTAAATGTAAACTCAAACAATAAATATCAACTATGGTAATATGTGAAAGTTACATGTTTGAAATTAGTGTTAGTAAGGATACAATAAAAAATAAACTGATAAAAGGAGAATTCCAACATATTTTCTAGCATATCTTCTTACACCAATTATCAAAAAATTGAAAATTAGTGTTGAACAGGGTAAAGTGGTACCAACATTAAATATTATCAAACACTAAACATCCTATTTAGTCTAGTGCAAAAGTGGTATATTGATCTAACACAAAAATGATCAAAACGACACCTCCACCTGCCATCTTGATCATTTTGTATTTAGATGATCGTGTCATGTATCTCCCACTTCTGTGCTTGTGCTCCCATGGTTCACAGGGTTAAATGGACCGATCCAAACTCAATAAAAAGATTCAAGTTTATTCCTCCAATTCTCACATTGAAACCGACCTCCTACTGGAGTCGATTTGTTTGAATGCAAGGTACTTTTGAAAGTCTCTCTGAGAATTCCACCCTAAATGTGTGGTTGACGAGGATCAATAAACAGGGAGAACCAAAGACTAGTAATTGATGCACCAGTTGAGTTTGAGAATCACTGGTTGAGGTTCAAGACTTCAGGAGAATCACACATCCTTTTTGTAGAATATATCTCAAATTAAATAAAGGAAAACAGAAAGATGTCAACATGTAACCGGTTGCAGTGATCGGGGAGATTTTTGGGCATAATCGGTTGAGATCCTAGTGTTTGCAAGTTCAACCGGTTACATGTTGACATCCTTCGGTTTACCCTTATGAAATTGGAGTATATTCTACAAAATCCTCTAAAATGATCAGTAATTTTCCTGCAATCTTGAACTTCAACTACAATCTTGAACTTCAACTGCAATCTTGAATTTTCCTGCAAACTTTGGTTGGATTAAAGGATAACTCTAATCTCTCTCTCTCACTCTCGCTCGCTCGCTCGGACGGAGTCTTTTCAACACAACTCAATTGACCCATTGTCATGTCAAAAACATAACACTTTGCATCACAATGATCGATGTGATAAACATTAGACACAAAGTGAGATATTTTGGATGGGTACTAGGTGACACATGTCAAATGTGACGCAACCAAAAAGACTTACCTCCTTTTCCAGCTTTGCGTAAAACACGGCTCCCGAGCCAAGCTGGCGTGACAGGTGGACATGTGACATGTACCCGTGCACATGGAGTAGCTGGACAATGGAGTTGAAGATATCTCATCGGATGCATGGTGGGAGATTGTTGGGTTTCATGACACTAGTCGTAACGAGGGTGCTTCAAGGATTCGAAGGCCTGTCATTGATTGCCTGATGGACACTGGTCACTGTGAAACAGCTTTGAAGGCTCTCATGGGTGGCAAAGTGGAGCCAAAGTGCCTCACACACTCCAACCATCGTTTACACGAAAGTTGAAAAACCCCCTCAGTGTTTGGGGAGATTATTGGGCAAAATCGGTCAAACTCCTAGTGTTCCAACCGGTTACATGTTGTGAGGTTTCAGGATTTCTTTTATTAATTTGAGGTAGATTCCATAGATTCCTCGAAGGTGATCAGTAATTTTTCTGAACTTCAGTCGATTAATTCTCAAACTCACCCTGTTGTTGAAAAATCCCTCAGTGTTCGGGGAGATTATTGGGCATAATCAGTCAAAATCCTAGTGTTCCAACTGGTTACATGTTGTGAGGTTTCAGGATTTCTTTTATTAATTTGAGGTAGATTCCATAAATTCCTTGAAGGTGATCAGTAATTTTTCTGAACTTCAGTCGATTAATTCTCAAACTCACCCTGTTGTTGAAAAATCCCTCAGTGTTCGGGGAGATTATTGGGTATAATCAGTCAAAATCCTAGTGTTCCAACCGGTTACATGTTGTGAGGTTTCAGGATTCCTTTTATTAATTTGAGGTAGATTCCATAGATTCCTCGAAGGTGATCAGTAATTTTTCTGAAGTTGTGAACTTCAGTCGATTATTTCTCAAACTCAACCTGTTGTTGAAAAACCCCTCAGTGTTCGGAGAGATTATTGGGCATAATCAGTCAAGATCCCAGTGTTCCAACCGGTTACATGTTGTGATGTTTCAGGTTTTCTTTATTAATTTGAGGTTTATTCCATAGATTCCTCGAAGATGATCAGTAATTTTTCTGAAGTCGTGAACTTCAGTCGATTATTTCTCAAATTAAACCTGTTCATTTATCTGTAACTAGCGGTCGGTTCTCCCGATCATTGAACCCCCTTGAAGTGGGCAGCTGGCTGTAAAGAGTGAGATTATTACGAGAATCGTCCCAATGTGAGATGCCAGGGAAAAACACATTCACTTACTTATATATGATGCGGGAGGACCTGTGGTGACTACAATTTGTGGTGATAGAGAACACATGTGTGTGGCATGTAAGGTCTCAAATGGTTACATTTTCCGACTAGCCCACTTCTCTTAGGATATGAAACACGCGATTAGTACGAGATGGTTAGAGAATCCAAATTGAGGATGTGGCCACTTTTCTCATATTTTTTTGAGCTCATATAAATATCTTCACTATTAAAGTGAAGGTTCACGCTCATTACATGGTCACATAGGGTTCCTGCAATCATGTTGACTATTGAACCTAGAATACCGTAGGTAGATAGCTAGTCCAACACACCTGTGCTGAATGATTAAAGTTGATCTTGTATCTCAAAAGAAATACTAACAACATGTTAGAAAATGGACTCATGTATTTATACTAAGCTTTCCAGTATGATTGGGATAAATGTCTCCAGTTACATATACAAAATATAAAACCGAGAATTAAATAGGCCTTTATTACACATTAAAATAAATTTCACTTTCCAACAAGAAATTCATTGAATGTTTTTCATTCATAACATGTAACTCGACACTTATATCAAACAAATAAATCCAAGAGCACAACCACTTAGCCACGATCTGGAAAACAAACCTCAAGGAAGCCCATGAGCGCTCCAAGAGCCTTTCAAAACCTAGAACCAAATGCAAACCATGACAAGAACATGCATGGTAGCCATCAAGGACTACGACCATATGACAACAATGGATGAAAACGCGAATCGGATAAAACTAACACACCTAGTGTCAATTTTTTTCTTTGAACTTTAGAGCCCTCTTTTGTATGTCAACCTTTACTTCAAAGAAAATTGCTAGCCTTTTTAGATGCACACACTAGAAAGACAAAAAAATACCTCTCCCTTATGTATACTATGTACGCTAATGCCTCACATAATACCCCTTCTTACACTCACATTAGTTCGAATGTGGTATGAAGAGTCCACCTCCCGAGGATTCATCTCGCACTTTGCTAACAATTCGTAATGTGCTCGGCCATGCATATGTTGAAAGAAAGGAATACATAATTGATGAGCAACCAACTATGCTGAGTATGCAACAGCACGTGATTTATTTCGAGTGTATATATGTGTATCTTATGAGTGTCCATTTGCCTCTGAAGCCTTCTTCCTTGCAGACCGGCAATTCCATTTGTTGCAGTATCGAATGGTCTACCAGATGACCATCCACTGTTGACTAGCATCCCTACATTTTGCACTGCACTGAAGTGGAGATGGAAGAGGCATTCAAGCAATGAATGGGGAGAACTGATTGCTAGTTTAGAGATGAACCGGTTGAGTTTGAGAAATAAGTGGTTGAAGTTCAAGACTTCAGGAAAATTACCCATCATTTTAGAGGAATTTAAAGAATATACCTCAAAAAAACGAAAGAAAACCCGAAAGATGTGAACATGTCACTGGTGGGACTTAGGAAACACTAGGATCTTAACCAGTTATGACCAAAAATCTCACTGCACTGAAGTGGAGATGGAAGAGGCATTTGAGCAATGAATGGGGAGAACTGACTGCTAGTTTAGAGATGAACCAGTTGAGTTTGAGAAATTAACTGGTTGAAGTTCAAGATTTCAGGAAAATTACCCATCATTTTAGAGGAATTTAAAGAATATACCTCAATAAAACTAAAGAAAACCCGAAAGATGTGAACATGTCACTGGTGGGACTTAGGAAACACTAGGATCTCAACCAGTTATGACCAAAAATCTCGAGGACCTCAGTACTCGTCTCTTGCTTCAGTCCTCCCATCACATGCATGCGTCATCCATGTCTTGCTCTTTGTCATTGCTATTTGAAGCAGCAAGCTAAAATGGCCATCCCAGTAATTAATTAGAGGATCTACTGCACTATGATCTGCCATGGCAATTCATTCTATCCACCACATTACCACTTTCCTAATTAAGTGCAGATCTTCGTCCCAGTGAATGGAGAGAAATTTGAGCCAACTCAGTCGCTATCCTTACTTCTTCATTATCAACCAGCATCCGGGGAGATCTTTGACTAGGTGTTTTCGGCGATTGGCACTCCATTGCAAATATCCCGAAATGTGTGTGCATTCTCTTCAACGCGTTTTACGAATTGGAAGCAAGTGTACTAGTTGATGCAAAAGGAGCGACTTGAGCTCAAGTATATCAGAGTTAATATCCTTCAATCCAACCGTGTGTTGGTCGGGAGTTGGTTGTTTTGCATAAAATTCTTTGGACCGTGTTTGGTGGGAAGATTTTGGTGCATCGTGCATGCTTGGAGTCGGTAGGGAGGTTTGACCAAAGAACTCTCCATATCAGTTTCATTGGGTGCAAACTCATTTAAGCACCTCTTGGCATGCCAAATTGAGTTTATCTCCCAATGAACCGAGGTCCGATTTAGAAGAAAGTTCTTGAATCTTCGATCAAACCTTCACACTGACTCCAAGCATGTATCGAAATCTTACCGAACATGGTTCAAGGTATTTTATGCAAAACAACCAACTCCCAACCAGAACACGATTGGATTGAAGAATAACCTCTGGTTACCTGTTGGGCCCCTCGTCTTCCAAACTGCTGATGAATGATGATGACGACAACGACGAAGAAGTTAAGCTCTCTTTAGTCGGAGCTGGAAGCGCCTTGTGGAGAGAGGACCCCAAATGCCAGTCAAAACCTGGAGGATTTTATTTCTTTTTAAATAAATAATAAAAATCGAGCCAGTCTACTCCATACTCTTCAAAAATCAAGCCAGAATGCACGACTTCCATGAAACGAAAAAGGTCACTAGTTGGACCATCTGCTCTATTTGAGGTAGATTCTATAGATTCCTTGAAGATGATCAGTAATTTTTCTGAAGTCGTAAACTTCAGTTGATTATTTCTCAAAGTCAACCTGTTGTTGACAAACCCCTCAGTGTTCAGGGAGATTATTGGGCATAATCGGTCAAGATCCTAGCGTTCCAACCGGTTTCATGTTGTGATGTTTCAGGATTTCTTTTATTAATTTGAGGTATATTTCATAGATTCCTTGAAGGTAATCAGTAATTTTTCTGAAGTCGTGAACTTCAGTCGATTATTTCTCAAACTCAACCTGTTGTTGAAAAAAACCCTCAGTGTTCGGGGAGATTATTGGGCATAATCGATCAAAATCCTAGTGTTCCAACCGGTTACATGTTGTGATGTTTCAGGTTTTCTTTATTAATTTGAGGTAGATTCCATAGATTCCTCGAAGGTGATCAGTAATTTTTCTGAAGTCGTGAACTTCAGTCAATTATTTCTCAAACTCAACCTGCTGAAAAACCCCTCAGTGTTCAGGGAGATTATTGGGCATAATCAGTCAAAATCCTAGTGTTCCAACCAGTTTCATGTTGTGATGTTTCAGGATTTCTTTCATTAATTTGAGGTTTATTCCATAGATTCCTCAAAGGTGATCAGTAGTTTTTCTGAACTCGTGAACTTCAGTCGATTATTTCTCAAACTCAACCTGTTCATTCATCTGTGACTAGCAGTCGGTTCTCCCTGATCATTGAACCCCCTTGAAGTGGGCAGCTGGCTGGCTGTAAAGAGTGAGATTATTACAAGAATTGTCCCAATGTGAGATGCCAGGGAAAAACACATTCACTTACTTATATATGATGTGGGAGGACCTGTGGTGGCTACAATTTGTGGTGATAGGGAACACATGTGTGTGGCATGTAAGGTCTCAAATGGTTACATTTACCGACTAGCCCACATCTCTTAAAATATGAATCACACGATCAGTACGAGATGGTTAGAGAATCCAAATCGAGGATGTGGCCACTTTTCTCATATTTTTTTGAGCTCATATAAATATCTTCACTATCAAAGTGAAGGTTCACGCTCATTGCATGGTCATATAGGGTCTCTCCAATCATGTTGACTATTGAACCTAGAATACCGTAGGTAGATAGCTAGTCCAACACACCTGCGCCGAATGATTAAAGTTGATCTTGTATTTCAAAAGAAATACTAACAACATGTTAGAAAATGGACTCATGTATTTATACTAAGCTTTCCAGTATGATTGGGATAAATGCCTCCAATACATATACAAAATATAACACCGAGAATTAAATAGGCCTTTATTACACATTAAAATCATTTTCACTTTCCAACAAGAAATACATTGAATGTTTTTCATTCATAACATGTAACTCGACACTTATATCAAACAAATAAATCCAAGAGCACAACCACTTAGCCACGATCTGGAAAACAAACCTCAAGGAAGCCCATGAGGGCTCCAAGAGCCTTTCAAAACCTAGAACCAAATGCAAACCATGACAAGAACATGCATGGTAGCCATCAAGGACTACGACCATATGACAACAATGGATGAAAACGCGAATCGGATAAAACCAACACACCTAGTGTCAATTGTTTTCTTTGAACTTTAGAGCCCTCTTTGTACGTCAACCTTTACTTCAAAGAAAATTACTAGCCTTTTTAGATGCACACACTAGGAAAAAAAAAAATACCTCTCCCTTATGTATACTATGTACGCTAATGCCTCACATAATACCCCTTCTTATACTCACATTAGTTTGAATGTGGTATGAAGAGTCCACCTCCCGAGGATTCATCTCGCACTTTGCTAACAATTTGTAATGTGCTCGACCATGCATATGTTGAAAGAAAGGAATACATAATTGATGAGCAACCAACTATGCTGAGTATGCAACAGCACGTGATTTATTTCGAGTGTATATATGTATATCTTATGAGTGTCCATTTGCCTCTGAAGCCTTCTTCCTTGCAGACCGGCAATTCCATTTGTTGCGGTATCAAATGGTCTACCAGATGATCATCCACTGTTGGCTAGCATCCCTACATTTTGCACTGCACTGAAGTGGAGATGGAAGAGGCATTCAAGCAATGAATGCGGAGAACTGACCGCTAGTTTAGAGATGAACCGGTTGAGATTGAGAAATAAGCGGTTGAAGTTCAAGACTTCAGGAAAATTACCCATCATTTTAGAGGAATTTAAAGAATATACCTCAAAAAAATGAAAGGATACCTGAAAGATGTGAACATGTCACTGGTGGGACTTAGGAATCACTAGGATCTTAACCAGTTATGACCAAAAATCTCACTGCACTGAAGTGGAGATGGAAGAGGCAATTGAGCAATGAATGGGGAGAACTGACCACTAGTTTAGAGATGAACCGGTTAAGTTTGAGAAATTAACTGGTTGAAGTTCAAAAATTCAGGAAAATTACCCATCATTTTAGAGGAATTTAAAGAATATACCTCAAAAAAATGAAAGAAAACCCGAAAGATGTGAACATGTCACTGGTGGGACTTAGGAAACACTAAGATCTCAACCAGTTATGACCAAAAATCTCGAGGACCTCATTACTCGTCTCTTGCTTCAGTCCTCCCATCACATGCATGCGTCATCCATGTCTTGCTCTTTGTCTTTGCTATTCGAAGCAGCAAGCTAAAATGGCCATCCCAGTAATTAATTAGGGGTCTACTGCACTATGATCTGCCATGGCAATTCATTCTATCCACCACATTACCACTTTCCTAATTAAGTGCAGGGCTTCGTCCCAGTGAATGGAGAGAAATTTGAGCCAACTCAGTCGCTATCCTTACTTCTTCATTATCAACCAGCATCCGGGGAGATCTTTGACTAGGTGCTTTCGGCGATTGGCATTCCATTGCAAATATCCCGACATGTGTGTGCATTCTCTTCAACGCGTTTTACGAATTGGAAGCAAGTGTACTAGTTGATCCAAAATGAGCGACTTGAGCTCAAGTATATATATCAGAGTTAATATCCTTCAATCCAACCGTGTGTTGGTCGGGAGTTGGTTGTTTTGCATAAAATTCTTTGGACCGTCTTTGGTGGGAAGATTTTGGTGCATCATGCACGCTTGGAGTCGGTAGGGAGGTTTGACCAAAGAACTCTCCATATCAGTTTCATTGGGTGCAAACTCATTTAAGCACCTCTTGGCATGCCAAATTGAGTTTATCTCCCAATGAACCGAGGTCCGATTTAGAAAAAAGTTCTTGAATCTTCGATCAAACCTTCACACTGAGTCCAAGCATGTACCGAAATCTTACCGAACATGATTCAAGGTATTTTATGCAAAACAACCAACTCCCAACCAGAACACGATTGGATTGAAGAATAACCTCTGGTTACCTGTTGGGTCCCTCGTCTTCCAAACTGCTGATGAATGATGACGACGACAACGACGAAGAAGTTAAGCTCTCTTTAGTCGGAGATGGAAGCACCTTGTGGAAAGAGGACCCCAAATGCCAGTCAAAACCTGGAGGAGTTTTATTTCTTTTTAAACAAATAATATAAATCGAGCCAGTCTACTCCGTACTCTTCAAAAATCAAGCCAGAATGCACGACTTCCATGAAACGAAAAAGGTCACTAGTTGGACCATCTGCTCTATTTGTTTTTAAGGATGTTGCTTCTTCAAATAAGAGGATACAAAATCAAAAAACTCAAAATCTAAGCTATTTTTTTTAGTTTATTTTTCTGATATGCATGCTTTATCTTATCTTCCTTTGGAAGTGTGACGACCATGTCCATCGAGCAGGCGTAAGAGCTTGCTTGTGGTCTGCAGATGAGCAATGAACAGGGAGAACCAACCCCTTAGTTACAGATGAACCGGTTTAGTTTGAGAAGTAATTGGTTGAAGTTCATGACTGCAGGAAATTTAGCAATCATTTTAGAGGAATCTATGGAATACACCTCAAATTCATAAAGAAAATCCGAAAGATCACAACATGTAGCCAGTTGGACCCGGGAACACGAGGATCTTGACCAATGATGTACAGAAATCGCCCCGGACATTGGAGATGAGTCAACATGCGTGCATTCTTGCGGGTCATCTGCACAGGCCTTGTCGAGAGTTTGGGTGACAACCCAATATTATAAACCTACATTTGAAGAGTATGAAACGTACCCGTGTTGGACTGGCAAATATTAGGTCGATGCATCACATCAATACAATATCTACAATGCTATCAAAGAACTTACCTGTGGGTATCAAATTATAATAGCAGTCAAATATTGATATTGGTGGGTATGTCAAGATGAGAGAATCTTTGACGTATACCCAAGCTGTTATTTGGGCTGATTTCATTCTTAACCGTATCAATATAAGGATGATTTGACCTAGGTATGGAGGTTGTTGCATGGTATGTAGACCTAAATGACATCGAAATCAAAAAAACCGTCGAATATCCATACCATATTGGTATCTAAAAATGCGAAATCCTCATTATAAACACCCGGACATGGTATCAGGTTGAAGACTACAAACTTGTATAGGTGGTGTTTAAGTCCTTCGTGCCTCTTACTTAATTTTATAAATTTTCCAAGGTCATTTTAATCTCTCAAGGGATGCATTTTGAATGCATCGATGTTGTCTGTTGCAGCTGAATGTAGCTTCTTCCACATTTGCACAATGTACGACCATCTAGTGTAGCATTTTTCAGTAGTTTGATCACATTCTTAAGAGATCTTCCTTCACCCCACAAAATTGACAACGTTGGGTTCGGTCAAACTGAGAAATTTTGGAACTAAGTGGTGGATGGGGATGTAAATAAAGTCATTCTGGGTCGATGTGTTTGGTCTCAAGAAGAATCATTTGAAATATCAGCGATACTTTGTCAATGTAGTGCTTGTGAACACTTCGAAGTTTGATGCTGGTAATTTGGTCGTTTTGAATTTCATGAAACTCTTATGGTTAATAGACAACCTTCAATACAAAGAAGGGAAAACTTAGGAAAACCTAGGAAATCAGCTTACATTTGCACACCCGAAGCATGCTAAGCCACAATATCATGTATCTGATGTGGCAGTTTTGGCATGCACAATTTAAGGACAGTGTCAGGTGAATGGTTTGCAAGAGTCTAATTGTACTAAGCTTAACTAGAAATGCTTCATTGTCAGGATGATCAAAATATATATATAGTGCTCATGAACATGTGAACGTTGATCGATGCATGTCAATTTGCCATGCGCTCCTTCACATTCATGAAAGTTTATTTGTTGTATGAACGCAGAAAAATGTGTAATTTGCAAACAATTATCACAACAAACTTCCAAAGGCAACATCTATTTATGTATGCCTACCCTGTCGGCAACCGCAGATCTGAGTTCTCTGTTGTGTGTCTCCCTTCAATTGTTGTGGACTTTTGAGTATATTAGGTGCACTCTCTGTTAGTGTGTGGGGAGATTTTTGGGCATAATCGGCTGAGATCCTAGTGCTTCCAAGTCCACCTGGATACATGTTGACATCTTTCGGTTTTTCTTTAATTTATTGATTTGAGGGATATTCTTTAAATTCCTCTAAAATGTTCAGTAATTCTCCTGAAGTCTTCAACTTCAAACTCAACCAGTTTGTTCGTAACTAGTGGTTGGTTCTCTCCATTCATTGCTCTGAATGCACTTGAATGTACTTTGAATGTACTGAAGCTGAAAGTTCATCACAGGAAAACGATTATACATGTTGGTACTCATGTTGGACCAGTATATTTAGGAGAATGCATGGGCCTCAATATTCAACAAGAATATTGGTATCAAAGAACCTACCCGTTCGGTGTCAAATTTGTAATATTTATCAGTCAAATATTGATCCTTTGTGGAGTGTGTTAAGGTGCGAGAATCTTTGTATACCCAGGTCATTATACAGGGTCATTACCATTCTAAATTGTGTTGATTCTAAGGTAATTTTATCTAGCTATGAAGGACCTTGCATGGTACGCAAACCCAAATGATATCAAAAACGAAAACATCCCCATACCTTACTGGAACCAATTTGAAAACTATGAATCCTTCAATATATATACCCGAATGAAATTAAAAAAAGATGATACTAGTCCAACACTTGTATAACAAGGATTTAATTCATTATATATGGGTACATGTATTCAAAGATATTCTTGTTTTGTTACTATGCATGTCTATATATCATGCAAGAAATTCGATACCTAGGTGAGATTTCCCTTGCATTAGTATGGTATTACAATAAAATTGATCCAAAATAATGATGTTGTTACAGAAAGGTTTTCTCATGTGTGATACTCACCAAGCATCAATAATAAATATTTAACTAGAAGTGGAATTTTGAATTAAAATTGGAATAAATTAGAAAGAAAATTACTAAAAATTATGGTTTTAGATAATAAATAAGTACCCTTTATTCAAAATATATTTTTATTATATTATTATATTAGATATTATATTATATTATTATATTATATGAAGACAAAACCCATATAACATGTGGAGAGTTTCGAGTGCCTTGTGGACCGGGAGATCTCCCATGTTAGTACAAAATATTTTGAATGTATTGAATACTAGAATGGGGAGACCCCCCAATCCACAATTAAAAGACATTTTTGAAGTATACTATGAGCAAATTTTGCGGCATCATTGGGAGGTCTCCCGGTGTGGTTCCAAAGGTCAATATTAGAGAATTCACTAATATCACCTTTGGAGTCACACCATGATGTCTCCCATATCATAACCAATGAAAATTCAAATAAATAAACCTACAAGACCATTTACAAGAAGAACAACTACTTCCCTTGATGTGGCCTTTAAGACACAAACTATAACAGTTTAGACAACAATTTTAGATTAATACCAATAAAACCCTAAATCCTAAACCTCCAAGGGTTAAGACATAAGACGTAAGACATAAGAGTTAATGTGGACAATAACAAGTAAGCTAGAAGACTTATGCAACTTATAAGATAAAATAATTTGAAATGGCTCCATGAAGTTCAATAAGAAAACTTATATGAATAACCACCGGGAACACTCTTGATGTTTTCCCTATATTAGTTGGCCGGAGGAGTTTGCTAGTTCTAAATTTAGTTGTGCATGTTTTTCTCATTTTTCTATTTGCACAATAGAAGTGTCATTTGTGTGTTTCCTTGCTTTCTTGGAATACAACACATTACTACATTCTATCCACATTACTACCGTGGAAGCCGAATCGCACTTCCCTGGAGGTCATTCTCATGATGACCTCATCTTATTTAAGCCTTTAGTGCTCCTAATTGCCTTTGTAGGATTTCCTCCAATCTCTTAGATAGAATTATTATCCTAGGGTTTTTATCTTTGTTGTGAATCCTCGACAATGAGGGAGTACTGACATGTGAGCGGTGAGTAATGAGCGATGAGTTGTAACTTGTGAGCAGTGAGGTTGCATTGGCAAAATATTTGGAGATGCACGCACTAATATGGTTTGTCACCACCAGCTCCAACTACTTCAATTGGTGTGGTTGGAGCATGTGCTAAGGGTCAAGTCTTGTGTATTTGTCAGCATTTCCGGCCACTAGATACTTGTCCACTTTATGTGTGAACACATGCACCCAACAGGGTCAAAAAACTAACAGGTTCCTTTGGATCTCACATAAATAGGGATCCAAGATGAATGAAATGGAATGGTTTCCGGTCAAAAGCTCCAACGGTATTATTACCTTTATTCTATGTTGCATTGTTCTCTTGAGTCTTGACCAATACACGCATCCATAATGACCTTCACAACCCCTCATTTTGGTGTCATGTGTATCCTCATCAATGCCTATGCATTGATGCCTATTGATGCACTTGGAGGCACAAATTTGCTTCAAAACATGTGATGACACCTATCCAATTTGTTGGCATTGTCTTCTTCAAACCCCCCCCCCCCCACCCCCAAAAAAACAAGTGGACATGTTGGATGGTACATAGGAGTTGACCCTAAAATGCAAGCCATCTTAGTTTAGCCCTTTGGTAAACGCCTATTGTATGACCCCCGTGACATAACATTATTTAGATCCATAATAGTGTTTTGTGGGAATATTCCTCACATACATGCTGAGTGTGGGAAATATTATGGGGAATATTGTCAGTCCCACAGAACATTGTTATGGATCTAAATAATGTTATGAATTTAAATCATGATTGCGTACAATATTTTATGTCCACTTTGAGAAGGGCCCACACATTGATATAAACTATGTCTTACTCACCATTTTGAGTGCATGCTCTAACCTAACTATATGTTTATCATTGGTAATTTGTGTCTCAACATGTATAAAATCCTTTAAATATATATTTATGAGTGATACTTTGAAGACATGAAGAAAATTTGACTTCGAACCGCGTCTCTAATTTGATATATTGGGACTTTCCAAATTAAAAGTGCAACACCATAGCACTTTATTACTTTGATGTTATTTGTTGCATGACAACATATTAATGCAACATGTTATTGGGCCATGGAGGTGAGAAGCTTTGATGGATACGGTAAGATGAGCAAATTCGAGTGCATTGTGCATTAAGCTTTAATTTGACATTAATAACATGGACCAATATGGTAACATAGCGAGTGTTTTAGAGCACGTAGTACTAGGTAAAATGACTTGGTCATATGCCTAGTGGAGGCCAAGTGCTATTTTAGCGGACTAGTACCAAATGGAACCATATGCCAAGCACGCAATGGCACTTTGAGTGACATGGCACAACACCTATCAAGCTATTCGATCAATGAGGTGGAAAACTCATTAGGCTAGCATTTTTCAACGAAGGTAAATGATGGTGAGAAATTTGCAATCTAAGTACATATGCTCCTAGGACTTTACACATGATAGTGCATATTCCATATTTCACAATTTGGTCTTGTAGGGGAGCATGTTGATGTTCACATATGCTTGAGATGTGCGTAGAATGACATCCATGTGTTCCTACTTATGTATCACATTAGTGTGGGCCCCTGTTGTCTCCATCCTTTGCACTCATGCATAACAACATATCACTTTATCATGGCCCCATATTGTCCCAGAGGTGGAGTCTTCATACCACATACGAACTAACGTGAGTGTAATCAAGGGTATTATTTGAGGCACTGGAGTACATAGTATATATAAGGGAGAGGCATTGTTTCTCTCTAGTGTATACATCTAAAAAGGCTACTAAATTTCATGAAGTAAAAGTAGATGCATAAAAGGGGGTCCTAAGGTTTAGAGAAAAAATTGACAATAGATGTGTTAGTTTCATCCACTTCATGTTTTCATCCATTGTTTTCATATGGTCATAGTTCTCAATGACTATCATGTGTCTTCTTGCTAGGGTTTGCATTTGGGTTCAACGTTTTTATAAACTTTAGGCTCTTGGAGCTCTCATGGGCTTCCTTTAGTTTTGCTCTCTAGATTGTGACTAAGTTATTGTGCTCTTAACTTTGTTTGTTTAATATAATCATGGAGTTACATGCTATGGATGAAAAACATTCAATGACTTTCTCTTTGGAAAGTGAAAGTGGATTTTATGAGAAAGGCTTCTGGAATTCATGATGTATAACTTGTATATGTAGTGGAGGCATTCAAATTGAAAAGCCTAATATAAATACATGAGTCCATTTTTAGCTTGTTCTTAGTACATATAAATTTGTTTTTCTTTATAAAGTTCTCATATATAGGGGGATTTCATTTCACAGTGACCCACGCACGTCATTTAGGTTTCCAATGAAAAGTCCACCCCTTGGGTACAATGGGGGGACAACCTCACCACCACCACAATGTCCATTGTATTTAGGTGGTGCGCTTAAAAGAACTCTCCCACATTCAAAGTAAAAAGTTTTGTGTTTCAAACTATATAAGACAAGCGAAGCAAACTCTCTTCTAAAACTCATGAATATTTTTTATGTTTTGCCCTCTATCCCAACCTTGGAAGACAAACTTTAAAGTCACATATTTTTTATTTCTAGAAAGTTGTCTCCATGGATTTTTCATGAATTCACTCAGACCACATGGCCAATTTTAGTTCCACCTACTACATTAATTTTCCAATTTAGTGCATGTGGTACTAATTCCTGAAACACATACTATGCTGCCAAATCTCATAAATTGGTGAGGATTGAATTTTTTACTGTGCGATACTAACTTCATGAATCCAAGCTCATTTACTGTACCTTTCGAGAAAATTAATGCACTCTAAGGTGATTGTGGAGTGCATAATTTGCTTTGATGAACTTGAAGAGGCTTCTTCTTCTTCTTCTTCTTAATTGGCGCTCACTCATGAGGCATCTCCTAACACTAAGAAATTGAAGAGAGCTTGTACAGAGAATTTCCGTCAATTTTACAGTTTGGACTCCCGAAACCTTAGATCTTTTAGTGGCACTAATTTTACAACATAAAGACATCTAGTATCACCTTCACTAATTTCCCACACACATTATTAGCACATCCTCACTTATTGGGATATTTAGTGTAGAACAAATTTGGCATTTAGAAATTGGAAAAGCCCATCAAAACCAAAGTTTCAAATTAAGATAAAGTTGGCAAAACTTGTCACTGAATATTGATTCTTGATGGTGGGATGGGTGTCCATAACATTACTTAGCATTCAACTCTCATTTTGTGGACCCTCATAATATAATAGTTGGATGCTTGAAGAGTTGCGCAGGGGGGGGGGGGGGGGGAGAGACTTAGATTCATATTGAGCTCCCAACATCCCATTATTATATTTTGAAGGGCACAAGTTGTTGAGTAATGTTATGACATCTTGAGGCCTATAATGGACCTCTTGAACCTTTAAAAAGTCAAGTAGTTTTGAGAATGAATTTGCTTCTTTGGTTCATCACTTCCAATGCCATACTCCAACCATCCCGAGCCGCATTTTTGTTTTTGTTTTGTCTATGTTGTGAGGGAAGAAGAAGACGTTGTTCAAGTTGGACTTAAAGTTGAGATGTAGATTGCAAAATGCAAAAGAATAGCATGCACCGTATGACCACACGCCATCACATGAGAGAATCTTGAAAAGCTTTACATCACCGGATACAAACAAAAACTTTGAATCTAAGTCTTGGAGGGTAGGTAGTATCATTGCGTGTGGCAAGGAGCCTCGTTTCCATGCTTTTTTGACCCGTGGCAATTGTGAGCCTTCCATATATGTACATACTTGGTGCCTCCGGAGACCGGAGTTCTTTTTCTTTTTCTTCTTCTTCTACATACTTGGCTTATGTTATAGTCTTCCGGAGAGGGGGGGATTTGAGATATGAACCGGAAACAAAGCAACCGTTGAGACTCTGAAGGGGTCCCGCAGGGACTTAAGAAGTAAGTAGAGGGTTCTAACACCGTCGATTTAAGCGCCGAGTCAATACACGATTATTATATGAAAGGAATTAAAGGTTTTCTTATTAGCAGTTGAAAAGGCAATTCCAATGCATCAAAGTATGTCTTTTTTGAATTTCATTTGCAAAAGTTCTAAGGGTTCAAAGTTTTATGGGTAGATTATCCAAAGTCATCGAGGGGGGGGGGGTAGATATTAGCCTCTACCTCATGAAGGTTACCGTACTCCACTACTCTAGGGAATCAGTCAGTTTGACACCATCTTGATGTGTTGTAACTCCCATGAGCTTCTTAGTTTTCCAGACTCTAAAATTAATGTCATTTCATTGGCAATTTTGTAGTGTGACCCACAATACATATCCATAATCACCTAAGTCATTAGTATTCAAACCTATTTGTGTGCGTCATGACCCCGTGATGTACCTACATTCTCTCCTAGTCTAGAATTCCTTCAAAAGCACATCATTAACAATCTTACAACGAGCCGCTAGGGGCCAAAGGCCCACCACTGGTGGGAGAAGAAGTCCGCAAGGAAGTTGGCAAAGCATAGAGTTTGTTTGGGTAATAGGTAGTGATGCTTACACCAAAAGAGTCATCAAAACAACTACAAAACAATATGGAATTGTTTCACCTTTGTTCTTGGTATATATTGAAATCTGGCCCACACAATGCTATCTGGCAAACCTTGTTATTGCAATAATCTTTCATTAGCCTTCTGAATTTCAGATACAATGAGAATGCACACGAGACGTCTTATCTTTGTGTACATAGGTTGGAACAATTGTGGTGTAGAAACATCCTCAAAAGAAAACTAAGTGAATAGAGAAGCAAGTAAGACCGCATCTTCACTTGATCGTCTGAGCTCCAGATAATCAAACTTAACACATCCACCAATACAACAATTCCCTAGAGCGGGGTTCTCCATGTGACTAACAACTAACCCATGACAAGAATAATAAGTACCAAACTTGCAGTTGTGAAGTGAAGCAAGTATAAATGGTTTGGCTAATAAATGATACATATGCAGAACCACTAGCAGTTCAAGAAAAACCTACTTCCCTTCCACCACGTCCATGATAGACTTTGTCCGAGATGGACTGTTCACATAATCAATCAATTTACCCCTCCTACATCCGACTACACCCCATGCAATGTGCATCCCATCACCAATCCCCCTAAGAGTCCATACTACTTCTCCTGAAGCCATCTCCACAGATGCAAGCAACCTCAATGCCCACTACACAAACGCACAAGCCCAAAATTCAAAAGGATACAAGACGACTTCCTACTTGTCCATAGTCACCCTAGTCTCTAAGCAGGCGATCGGATATACAAATTGTCCTTTGTCTCACTTTGAGTTTTTTCTGTGAAAGGCTTGACATGGGAGCTGCACATAGTTTTGGCAAGATTGTTCAACTTGAGGATGCAATTAGTTGGTCACATAAGATGCCGTGGTTGTTGATGGCTGGGTTTTATGCCGCAAAAACCTGGCGATGATCACCGTTGTGCACTACACCAGCAGCAGCATCTCCATTGTCTTCTCCATCAAGGTGTTCTAAAGCTCTCTGAATACAGTGTGAAATTTAAAATGTGAAACTTCTCCTCCTCCCACTTACGAAACGCTGAATGAATGTCGTGGGTATTTAAAGAAATGCACAAAACCCTGCGGCCAAACAGAATCCTTCGCATGAAGAGAGCCTTCCAACACTTTACGAAGGACTATTGCTTATGGGGCAAAAACTGGTGATGATCACCGTTGTACTCTACAGCAATGGCACGTCAATCTCGTCTATTCCATCAAGGTGCTCTGCATCTCTCTCTGCATGCTGTGTGAAATGTGAATTGTGAAACTTCTCCTCGTCCTACTCGTGGAACGCTGAACGTCGACCAGATCTAAAAGTCGAAATGCAGAAACCCGGCTGAACAAAAGCCTTTGCATGAAAACAGCGAGCCTTGATTTCCACCACTGATCACTCGACACTCTTCCATTGCAAATCTACGCATATGAGGGTGACTCTTATACCATCAACATGCCCAACAGATGAAGCAGGTTCGATATATATGCCGCAAAAACGTGGCGATGATCACCGTCAATTACAAACTACAGCAGCAGTATAATGATCTCATCTTTTTCATCAAAGTGCCCTTAAGCTCTCCGCATATGGTTTGAAATGTGAAGTGTGAAACCTCTCCTCGACCCCTCGTGAAATGCCAACTTGAAATCGTACTCGGGAAGGTGAAGAGAGCGAGTGTTTGTCTGTCTTCTCTGTCTGTCTGTCTGCACACGCAATGGATGAGTGGTGGCAGGAACGGTGGAGATCTTACATCGGTCAAATCCGACGGTCGAGAATGCACATGCAACGTGGCCTCACCAGAAGCCAGAAGTTGCTTTCATCGCCCATAGACTTCTTCTCGACTAGAAAAGTTAGAGAAAGGGATTGATCTCCTCCATGTGAATGAACCTTAGGAGACCCCCATAGATGTCTTCTTCCATCCTAGAGGAATGGAAATGGAGGAGTGAAACTCCTCACTTGTATTTTGAAACTTCCTTTAATGTTACAATAGTATTTTACTTGCGTTACATTTATAAGTGTTATCTTCTTGCTCGTTAAACTCTGTACTTGTTAAAGTGTTAACATTCTATATGCGTTAAGATAATTCTCACTCCCCATTGCTACCAAATATAGAGGGTAGATTATAATTGAGGGGAGACCAATATGACCATTTAACGAGCATAAAAATCTCCACTTTAATAATGAATAAGATATTCATACGAACTCCAAATAGTATGAGGAGTGGCTATGGCCTTGATCTGGATTTGCTAACCATCTTGTACTATTCACATGTTTTATGTCCTAGGAGAAGTGGGCTAGTCAAGAAATGGAACCATTCAAAGCCCACCTACCTTACTTGCATTGTTCTTAATTTTGTATCACCTACAAGTGCCACTTGGCAACCGATATTTGGTCTTATAAAAGAGCCCAAGGATGACCACTAGAGATGCTTGCAGAGATGGCTCCCAACAAGTGAACAAAAGTTTTGTGTGTCTAGTTTCTTTTCCAATATATATGTCTCTAGTATTAAATTAAAATTGGGCATTTGACTTTACAAATTTGGGGTTGAATATATATATATATATACATTGTGATTGCCCCCATGTGAACGACCTTGAAACATTAGTTCTACAGGTTTTGGTGTGAGTGTAATGTTTGTGATATAGAAATTAGAAATTGCAATAGTCAACTACACCAAATATGATATTTAGTGTGACTTATTATTTGGATTTACACGACCGGTATATATCTTTTTGTTATTGATACATGTTTTTACCAAGTAAAGTTGTCAATTTTCTATAATGTCCAAACTATCAATTTAACATTTGTTGGTAAAATATGCGATGTACAATAAATAGATATAGCATTACGTAATTCCAAATAGTAAGTCACACTAAATATCATATTTAGTGTAGTATGTACTATGACTTTGCAGAAACTTCAAGAAAGTTGACACATTTAGGAGTGGTACTCGGTGTTCGACTTGTCTCGTGGCTTTGGATCATTGGAGGAGACCTTTAGTTGGATAAATTTCACTATTTAACCTATTTAGATAACAACATGAAAGTCTAGAATGTAATAATAATGTAAAAAAATTCCACCCTCGGTGATTTATGGTTAGTTGAGAATAGATTCTAACACATGCGCCTGATTGTGAGAAAATACTATTCTAGCATGTTCAAATTTGGTGTAAGTCCAATTTTTTAACCTGACTACAGTGAAATCTATGTTCATATGCCATATATTTTAGGATAAGCAGTGCATAGGCTTGTGATTAGTGTGTGCCACATGCTTGTTATTATAGTGCTAAATGACAATACTTTCACTAAATAATGACAAGTGCAAGTACTTTCATGCCATAGTGCCAAGTGTTAGTATTGTTATGATTAGTGCCAAGTTCCAATACTTTCATGCCAAATGTTGTGAGGCACAATGCTTCCTCTGGTGGCACTACATTGTTTTGTCTAATTATTGTGAGTGGGAAATTCATGTGGGTTGGATTTTAGTGTGGCCCACATTACTTTTATTGTACTTGCCTTGCCTTACCTTGGATTTTCATCCATATGCGCAGATGAAAAACCCACAGTAATTTGTCAACTGGAAATTATAGTGGCCACTATACATTATAATAATAAATGGTGCGGGTAATTGGGAATTAGTGTGGCCCACATTATTTTTTACCCTAAAAATTTAATTCATACCATCAAGAAATTTGATATCGCCTTCACTAATCTGTCACCCTCACTATTATCATCATGACGTAGAACAACCATCCAACTTTGTATATATAACCTATATACCAACAATCATTGTGCATAACTAGGATTCAAATTAAGTTAGATGTGCCTAATTAGATGACTTATCGTAATTGGAAACCCATATTTTAGTGGTATGTGGTTATTTGAGACTCCATATAGTCACTTACCCTATTTTGAAGGGTATGCTAGGTTGTATTGTTGATTAACAACTTCACCATAAGTGCCGTCACATGACACTTGGCGTTCAAGTGCACTTACTAGGCCCTTGCCACACGAGAGGTAGAGGAACTTCCTCCAACATGGCACCTTGCCCAAGAAAAGTCTCCTTTTCCTCGTTTTTCTCCTTATATTGTGGACTTCCGGGCACTAGTGCCCGGTAGTTGCGAACTACATTTATTGTGCCATATCACTCTACTTTATTGCCAAGTAGATCCCGAAGCAAGATCCAAAACAAAATCCAAAGCTAAAAAGTCATTGTGGCCACTCCCCATACTTCCTCTCATGTGGCAACCACTTGCTCATTTGAACCAATGCTATTCATCCAACTCACTACCGTTCATGCAAGTTTCCTCTCGTGTGGCAAGGGCCTTAATATCTTGACATGAGTATGTTCGATAGTGTTATGAGGTGGATGTCTATGTTCCACAATTGTCTACAAGTTGACTAAAGTGTACAAAAATGTCACTTGCCATTAGTATGCTTAAGAATATATTCCTCTTAAATATTAAAATGAAACACATGACACTTGCCATTAGTATGCTTAAGAATATATTCCTCTTAAATATTAAAATGCAAACACATGACACTTGCCATTAGTATGCTTAAGGATATATTCCTCTTAAATATTAAAATGCAAACACATGACACTTGCCATTAGTGAGCTTAAATATCTTACCCTTGGATATTAAAACGCAAGCCTATCATCGAAAGTATCCCAATGACCTATTCTAATGTCATTATAGTGAAGGTATCTTCTCACTTGAAGAAGTAACTTATGTTGACAAATGAAATCATATCAGTAATTAGCGGGCGTGACACTTTGAGACCTCTGGGCATCTAGTGTAGGTCCTTCACAAATAGTGTACATGACACTAACTACCATAAGCAGTTTAGTGGGAATAAAAAAAACCGTTTATGAACATGTACGTTATACCAACACACCAGCCAGGTCAAGCAATTTTTGACCTTGTGGACATGACAAGTGCTCCGAATGGCAAATTGTATGCACATGAAGACAAGCTTGCAACACTTCCAAGGATTGCATGCTCTTTAACATTGGATCTCTTTCACTAATGTCCAGTCCATCCATCATAAGTGGTGAAATCGCATTTGTGTTGAGGAAAATTATGCTTCCTAAAAAGTCTCCAAACAATATACTAGAAGTGTTGATTGTTAACCGTTAGGAAAAATTCAAAAAATTACGCTCCCCTTTTCAATGAGTTCAACTCAATAAGTGTTCACTTGGATGAAAGTGAGGCTATAAATTTCTATAACTTGAATGAAATTACTGTAACATGCATAAATCGTGCACACAATCACTTGTCAATGTATAGTAGGTTGAGAAATTGCTCTAAGTTACTACATCAACAATCATGAATTGTTGGGAAAACGCATGTATATCACTATATCATTAAATTTACCCATTGTTTGGGGTGCATTATTGTGAACGTGGGGAACGTTGGTAATGAACTTTTTACATATTCGTTCATGAGAAGTATATATATATATCTAAATATTATCTATATCATAATCAAAATATGCACTAAACACAATATCATACTTGAAGTCCTTGATTAGTCTCCAAATCATGGAAATATCTCCTATTAACGAATATAGTGAACTATTCTTTTGAGGTATTATGACAATAAGGAAACGGATGACGCATTCATGACAAATATAGAAGCTCAAGAAGCAGTACATAAGAAAGAGTTGCAAGAAATTACTACCTTATTGGAACAACTAGGATTGGTATCTAAGAGAGTGAAAGTGGGCCCATTATGAACGCACACGAGTTCATCAATAATGAATTGGTCTTTGATCTCATGAAACTTTACACACTACTGAGGAGGAAATCCGATAGGTATGCTTGATGGAGGCGGTGATGCAGCTGACAATGAACCCATTAAAGAAGTTGATATGCGCAAACTTATGCACTTTCTAAGTTTTTACAATTGTATTCCCCCCTTATAAGGGGATTTATCATGACTATATATAGTCATTTCAAAGTTACTATATCAGTTCACTGATGTATCTATTTCAATTTCCTCCAAAGGGGTCCTATTCAATGTTGGATTGGTGTCGTACATTCCATATATTTTATGGTTAAAATTTTTCATTTGTAGTGGATGCAGTCATGACATTAAATTGAAAAATTAAAATAAACATATCACTCCATTTTCTAGCCTCACATTGGTACATGCACATTTATTTGATTCTATGTATTTCTCAAATATAAGGGTTTTCTATTCTATAGTCACTTGCGCACGTCATTTGTATATTGCAACCAAAGTAGGTGCCTATGATGATCCACATATCAATACACATAAAGAGTCCGCTTTTTATGTGCACGTCCTATCTTCGTCAAAAATCTTGGCTTTTTATGTTCATCTCTTTTAAGAAAGATATATTCTATGGAGCCCTAAAATGATAAATGATTTGCCTAAAGTCTTGAACTTAAGCCTGTTATCTCTCAAACTCAACAGGCCCATTTGTTGCTACACCAAATAGGATATTTAGTGTTTGATACACTAAATATGAACGCATACACTAAATATCAATGACCCTATGAAAGTACGTAACATTAAATGTAAATTCAAACACTAAATATCAACTATGGTATTATGTGGAAGTTACATGTTTGAATTTAGTGTTAGTGGGGATTATAAAAAATGATGTAATAAGGGAGGTGGCGATAGGGAAGGTAGCGGCACATTTCTGTTTAACAGTAATTAGCAAGGAATTGAAAATCAATGTTGAGAAGGGTAAGGTGGTAACAACACTATAATCAAACACTAAATATCCTATTTAAGTGTAGTGGACGGCTCTCCCTGTTTGCAAATTGAGCAGATCAAATCCAATACGCACCTTCACTCACAAAGATGTGCGACAATATGTTATTAAGCATAGTAAGGTATGTTGATGTACTACACAAAACTACACAAAACTACCCTAAACATTGTATTTAGTGTCACCTATTTTATTTGTCTTGCTCAATATAAATCGTAAATCACCCATGTAGTGTCACCAACAGTGAAAGGAAACCTAATATTATTTGTCACTTCTCATATAAAATTTAGGGCATCATTGATTTACAATCATTGCCACTTAGTAAGTGATTTTCATCCAAAACATAATCATCCATGACAATATCTCATTCCCATGGAGGGAGTTGGACTGTTCATACAATGTATGAACTAATGTGAGTGTAAGAAGGGGTTTTTATTAAAGGTATTAATGAACATAGTATATGTAAAGGAGATGTATTGTTTTTCTTTAGTGTGTACATTTAGGGAGGCTATCAAGAATTTTGAAGTAAAGGTGATTGTGCAAAAGCAGGCTCTAAGGGTTAGAGCAAGATTTGACAATAGATGTGTCAGTTTCATCCAATTCATGTTTTCATATGTTATTATCATAAGGTAATGTCCTCAATGACTACCTTGTCAATTCTTGTTAAGGTTTGCATTTGGATTCTAGGTTTTACAAACTAAAGGCTCTTGGATCGCTCATGTGCTCTCTTGAGTTCTCCTCTTGAATTGTGGCTAAGTTATTATGCTCTTGCCTTTGTTTGTTTGATGCAATTATTGAGTTAAATGCTATGGAGGAAAAAATGGTTAATGACTTTCTGATTGGAGAGTGAAAGTGGGTTGTGTAAGTAATAAAGGTCTATTTAATTCATGAAGTTTGTTTTGTATATGTAGGGAATGCATTTATCACGTTAAATTGAAAAGCTTAGAATAAGTACATGAGTATGTTTTCTAGCATACCGTTCGTATGTATACATTTTGTTGTCTCTCTAAACTTGTCGTATGTGGGAAGTTTAATTTCATAGTGACCCATACATGTCATTTAGGTTTCCAATGAAGAGTGCACACCCCGGGATTCCATTACATAATTATGAGGATGCAAAAATACCAAACTTTGTTTCAAGAATTGACATAAATTTTGAATTGACATTTCACTATTCCATGACAATACTTGTAGACTTGTTCATAGAAAATGTCATCAGGAAGTTACCATAGTGACATAAAATACCATATGACCATTAATAAAATATTTAGTGTACATCTTGAGCAATTTTAGCATTTAGAGAATTTTATGTTTCTTCAAGAAACATTTACCGTAAATCAAAAAGACGGAATTGAGTCTCCGATTTAATTTAATATATTTTGAGACATAATATGAATTAGTTATGAGTTTTCAAAGTGTTATGCTAGGTTGATCTATGATGGACCTAATGACACCTCATATTAGATTTCAAGTAGACCCATTCATAGAGAGTAATGATTTGCCATTGTTGTTTATAACTATATGATAATCCACCTCTAAGTTTATTTTTAAACATTCATCATATGTCTTCGAGGATGTGACACCTAGCGAGTTAGTACTTTAAATACCCTCACATAACATTACTAAGTGACGTGGGCCCTCAAAATATAACAATGAGATGTTGGGAGTTAAATCTTTTACGAGTCTCCATGCACATCTTTTTGAGCATCTCAATGTTATATTTGAGGGCCCACGGAACGTGACTTGGACGCTAAGTAATGTTATGCACCATGTGCGTGTCTTGAGTCCGACACCCTAGCAACCAATCGTAGCAAAGGAATAAGAAAGAATAATTTCCTCCCTTAAATTATGCTTGTCATAAGTAGAGATATTGTGTCCTTACTTCCGGTACTTGCCTCTCCAATGTAAGTGCTTCTAGATTTTCTTGGGGGAGTTGGGCTCCAAAACCTCCCCTCCCTCATTACATTAAGAGCCGGTTCACATGGGTTCCCAAGTCCCACTCATGTTAGAAAGTCCCAACATGGAGACCAAGTCCCAACTTTTGAGATCCAAGAAACCATTAAAATACAGTTAATTATCATTAGAGTTGGATCATGATTATTTAAAACAAAAACATTTGCAAGACTTGGATTGAGAGTAGGGTCTAGCTTTTTGATCGACCCAACACTCAAACACATCTCCCAAGCCTCATCACCTCCAAGAAAACTAGACCCTACTTGGATTGAGAGTAGGGTCAAACTCGGGACATAGGACTTGGGACACCGTGTGAAGTGGTAAGTCCCAACTTCCACGCTATCAACAGTTGAGATTTCACGGATGAACCTCACGGGACTTGGAGACACGTGTCCTTAGAAAGTGCCTTTTTTCCTCAAGATGAGGTCAAGCGAGACATGTGTGCCAGCGTTCAAACTAAGCTACCATCAGGGAAGAAACCCAAAATATCGGTGCCTCCACTCTCCAGGTTCTGGGCATTGGGAACAGGGACTTGGCGAGCCACGATGGTGCGGAGGAAACCCACCCTCCCTTCTTCTTCTTCTTCTTCCTCCTCCTCCTTTCTTCCATAGCCACAGCTCTCCTGAGTCCGCTGCTGCTTGCTGCCTCTCATTGTCTGGTGGAGGATCTGTTGTTCCTGCTGCTGCCACCTCTTCACGCCTCCTAAGGTATGCAGTATGTTCCCTATTTTCGTGTTCTCCAGCTTCTGCCGTTTAGAGTTACACAACGCAACTTGTGTTGCATGAGCACAGCTACGACGAAGCATCAGCAAAAACTCGGAACGAAAATCGGACCTCCACTCCCCCTGATTTCATCATGGTTATTGGCAGTGCATGTTTCTTGATTTCGTGAGTGAAATATTACATCCTCCCAATTGTGTCCACTATTGAGTGTGTTGTAGTTAGTAAAATCCAAAGTCGTGCTAGTCCAATCTCTTTTAAGCATGTGTTTGTTTTATGGTAGTTGTTCTTTGATCTCTCCGAACCACACACCAATCAAATATAGGGGTCCAATCAAGAAACATAACCGAATGACACCCACATACCTTAGTGAGAGGCAGGGGGTTCAATGTTGTGGTGCTTGGAGTCATGCATGGTGTTGTGGATTTCTTTGGGTTTTCTTTCTATTGGAGGAGTTGTTATTCCATTCCGGATTGATGAACATAGGTTAAAGGGAAAGAACATCAACTCTATTGCACGTTTCAAAAGTTGCTTCGATTAGTTGGATCCATGATTTGGTATATTAAGGTGAAGCTAAAGCTGAAAGGACTTTGAGGAAGCACCCCTTGGATTGCAAGCTCCCAATTTTGTCGGTGGTGGTTTTGTGGGTCCACGAACTTGGCTATTGCTCTAAGTTGGGTAGTGGTTGTTCCCGGAGAGCTTTTGCTGGAGCAAACGAGAACATTTGTTATAGAAATTATAGGGACTCCGTGAAGAACGATGGCAGGCCATCAAAGGCTGGAGGTGAATTTGTAGATCAATATTGAAACATAAACACCATCTTCACAGGTATTTTTTATCCATTCCAAGATGTCCATAACTTTCTCAACACCAAGGTTGTTACTTGTGACATTTCAAATTTTGATTTCTTTGCGTATATAGTGGTCAATGATTTTGTTTTTCATTTCCTTTCACTTCAAAGTAATAATAAATTGAACAATTTTTTTTGCTGACCCCACATGAGTCATTGTCGGCGGGGGATATTACCATAACACCATAGCAGGTTCGTTCATAAATAATTTTTAAAAAACGTAAAAAAACAGAAATTACAGGCAAAGAGAAACGAATAACTCTCAAATTATACTGTGATAAAAACAAAAAGACAAAAAATCAGGATTAGGGTAATGACTTAGGTTAAAACAAGTTGGGCCGCCATAAATGGATGAAAAACGCAATTAGGATGAAATTTCTGCACATCTTTCCCACCCTAAACACGAATGATTTTTAATCCAATAAATGAGAAGACGAATTTCAAAAAAAACTATTTTTGGAACACGAACCTTATTTTTTCAAAAAAATTAAATATTCGTGCGGCAGGTGGCGAACCTGCTATGGTGTTACGGTACGTTGTTTGTGAGGATTGGATTCATCAATATGGAAGGGTTGTGCAATACTATGCACAACCATCTACAAAAAGTTAGTAAAGAATGTGAAATATGTAGTTGAGGAGGTGTGCACTACCGGTTAGTTTTAAGAGAGTTCACAATTTGTTACCTAGTACCTACGCATGAAATACATACACTTATTAAGAAATGTACAAATTTGAAACATTTATTGAAGTGTTTTTGCTTAAATTTGGTAAGTCTTAACAGATGATTATAGAGTTTGAAGAGCGTATTCACAATGGATGGCAAATGTTTGTAAGGAATATATATTATAGTTGAGATCAAGTGGAGGACATTATGTCCCGACCTATTCAATGTATTTTTATTTATTGTATGTTAATTAATTGATTTCTACATATGACTAATACAAATTCCAATATGATTTCGATCTGTGTATGATTTGATACCAATGTCTACATAGAAGAGTATTGTGCACCTCATAATGAAAAAATGGGTTGCCAATTATATTGCATTAATACGCAAGTTTTTGGATTCATAGGTATTGTGCTGCAAACCTTGACATTATCATCGCAAGTCTTCACACGGAAAGTTAAATATCAAAACAACAAATTTTCTTGTTGTAAGACTTCCAAAATGTCAAACAACGTAAAGAAGGCTTTTGAGATCATGGAAGATATGAGGAGATTGTCAAGTTCGATTCTATTGAATGAAAAACAATGCAACAATTTGGTGGCAAACTTCCGAAAGGGTGCGGAAGCAATTCAAAAGATCAAGAAAGGCTCCCGAGGGAATGTGTTTAGTGACGTTGAACAAGATTTAGTTCGGATTGTTGACAAAGCAAAAAATGTGGTTGATGAATGCTGCAAGGAAGATTGGTGCCATGGTGCAGTGTTGCAAATAAACAACAAAGAGACATTTAGAGAGCTTCTCTTGGACTTGGAATGTTGTTTCCATACAATGTGTGACATATCTCAAATGCGTTATCGAGGTCAAAGCCAAAATATTCTTCAAACTCAAAGTTGTACCACATTCTATCCAGCATCCATTGATGAAGTTGAAGAGGACCAAAATTCACTACATAAAAGACTCTCAAAGCATTTGACAATCGACACAATTGAGGATCGTGCACTTGCACAATACCTATTGGGACGAGTGTCAAGTCTACAATTGGCTCGAGGTGAAGAATTGGATAACATTGTTTTCCCTTATGATTACCCACATTCTAAGTCTTCAGGAAGGCTGGGTATTCCGTTGGGTGAAGCAGGCACAAAGGGATGTGTTGTACTACCTACTAAATGGGTAGGCATTGATAGTGCGACAAAGGTGATCGAAGTTGTCGACCTTGATCACAAGAGAGCTTTATGGAAAGAAGCAAGTATATTGGGGGGATTGAATCATCCAAACATTATCACGTTTTTTTGTTGTGGTTTTTTTCATGAAGAAATTGAGAAGTTTGAGTTGGTCATGGAACGAGGAAAGTTCGACTTGTGCAAATTATTGGTCGAAAAGAAAGATTCAATCACAGAAACCGTTCAAATGGATATTATGTTACAAATTGCAAGCGGAATGTGCTACCTTCATGATATGAAGGTAGCACATCGTGATTTGAAGCCCAATAATGTTGTTGTGACTTCCATGAATGTCTCAAAGTCAGATGGTTGCCTTGAATGTGTGCATGTGAAGTTGGTTGATTTTGGTATATCAAAAATCGAAGTAAAGGAATCACCGCAAGTGCCCACGGGACAATTTCGTTATGGCACCTTTCGGTATATGGCACCCGAGGCGTTTGAAAATCGAAGTTTGGAAGTAAATGCATTTAAAACCGATGTGTTTAGTTTTGCCATGATGAGTTTTGAGATTCTTTCAGGGGAAAAACCTTTTGGTGCGCTTTCACACCATGATTACTGGAAGAGTATACATGATGGCAAGAGACCAGAGCTACCAACAAATTGCTCGAAGGAATTGAAGTCATTAATACACGATTGTTGGTCTTTGGATCCATCAAAGAGGCCCACATTTCTTGACATTTGCAATACATTAAGGTTATTGAAGAGCGCAATGTTCAAGAATGTAATCTCTATGGATGCAATACTCCAGCATAAGGAACCATCATGGAGCTACAATTCTTTGATGGATCCCAAGCAATGGTGGACCGACTTCATGGGAATAATTTATAGTGCCTTTTGCCAAATAGTCATATTGTGGCAAGTTTTTGTGACCCTTAGCTCATGGTTACGATTTATGCCCAAAATTGGAGAATATGGTAGCTCACCTGAAGATACACGCAATGATCCATCATTACATCAAATTCTTGATAAGGTAATTGTGGTGTTGATATTATTTTGCTCATTGTCACATATAGTATGCAAATCATATATCAATGTAACGAGATCAATGATCTTGGGATAGTTTGGAAAATACCATGATCCGACATGTAATTTGTTATAAAGCTAAGATTGGATGTTGGAATTTTTGTAGGTCAATAATACCACAAATGGATCTAAGAGATTGATTGGCATCAAAGACCAAATAATTGAATTCGAAAGGCAACTACAAAAAATTGGTCGTTTGGGGATTGTCGGCATGGGCGGAATCGGCAAGTCAACATTGGCCAATGCTCTAAGTGTACATATCTCCCACCAATTTGATGGGACATGCTTTGTAGGTGACTTCAAGGGTGAAACATGTACTTTTATATTCAAGCATAAGTTGGAAGATACGCGAGAGGTACCTCAAGTGAAAACATTGATGGAAGCAAGAATATCGATGGAACATATTTGCGAAACAAAGAACATTCTTATCGTTGTAGACAACGTGAGCGAACGAATTGACTTACATCAACTATTAGGTGATCACATATTCAAAGATGTTGATGGCAGTAAGTTGATTGCAAGCTCACGTGGTTGGCAATCTTTTGGACGATATATACCCAAGGCCGGCATCGTAAACATGAAAACCCTTGAGGGTGATAAACCTATGGAACTCTTTTCCATGCATGCCTTTGGGACAGACCAATCATGTGAGCCTTATTTGAAACATGTAGCGGAGAAGATTGTGAATGCTTGCGGTGGGCTTCCATTGAGTTTGGAGGTAATGGGCAAATGCATGCATGGGGAGAGGCGATTACGAATATGGGAGAGAACATTGCATAGATTGTTGAAGGCTAGACATGATGGAAGCGCAGATGAACAAATATGGAAGACACTGAGGATCAGCTTTGATGAGCTAGGTGATAGAGAAAAAAACATGTTTATTGACATCTCTTGTTTTTTCAACAAGCCAGATCCACACCTTCCAGGATTTTATTTTTGGGGGGAAAACATAATTCGGATGTCCGATCTTGATGCCAACATTGCCCAAAAAACCTTGGAGAATTTAAATAACAAGTCACTCGTGACAGTGGATGGTGATGGATTATTGAAAATTCATGATCAATTGTGTGCCATGGGTCGTATGCTCGCAAACCTGGGAGAATTCAAAGAAACTCGACCTATGAATTTTTGTTTGGGAACATTCACCGACCATTGTAAGCAAAAGGTTAGTCTCATCCAAACACAGCCCTTTGTTTTCCACTACAAAACAATCAAATTATGCCACAAGTGAGCATGCATACACTGTAAAAAAGATAACTCTTGATTTTCTAGAGAAAATTGGAATGTATCCATGACTAGAGTTTAAAATGAACGCAAGTGTGGAAGTAGGTTTCAATCAAGTTTAATATCTTGTTCCGACCATATTTTGCAAGTAGATTTAGGTTAACTACCCACCTCACTATGCCAATAAAAACGTGATGATAAATCAAGGAAATTGAAGGTATTTGAACATATTTGGAATGTTTGTCCAATACGTGTCGTTTGAATGTGTAGCTAGTCTTTTTTTCAATGTTATCATGGTCAAATCCAATTGTTTTTTTTTAAAACAAACTAGCATGAATTGATTAAAATATCAATTTATAACATGTCATTTGTTTGTGCAAGCAGTGTATAGAACGTGTACAAGGCATGTCATTTGAAAGGCTTGAACATAAGTCCACATATGAGGAAAATTTTGAGATGAAAGACATGCCAAACCTTCGATTATTGAGCGTTCAAAATTGTGATGATGTGGAGGTTCTTTTTGATATTCTAAAGCATTCCGTCCATCTACGGTGGTTGAAGATCCACTTGTCACTTGAAAGTGACAAGTCTACCAAACAACAAAAGGCATTTGCTGAAAAGTTTTGGAACATTGCTCAAACCTTTCTACATCAAATGTGTGTATTACAAATCTATAATTGTGATTTTTTGGATTTCAATCCATCACATTCATTCACGTTTCCTTGTCTCAAAGGCATATCACTGACAAATTGTGATAACTTTCAACATTTTATCTTTGAAACTGCCCATATGGTATTCTTAGAATGTTTGAATATCCATAATTGCCAAACGCTAAGAGAAATACCAAATGGATTTGTAAGATTCAAACACTTAAAAAAACTTCACATCAAGAAGTGTGAGGCTTTGAAAGTGTTTCCTACTGGATTGAGCAACCTCATAGCCTTGGAGGAACTCGAATTTGAAAAATGTCGAGCTTTGAAACACGTGCCGGAAGGATTTGGAACGTTGACATGTTTGAAGAAGCTTAACATGTCGGAGTGTGAGGCTTTGGAAGTGTTCCCTACTGGATTGAGCAACCTCATAGCCTTGGAGGAACTAGATTTCTCAGAATGTCGAGCATTGAGGCACGTGCCGGAAGGATTTGGAACGTTGACATGTTTGAAGCAGCTTAACATGTCGGAGTGTGAGGCTTTGGAAGTGTTCCCTACTGGATTGAGCAACCTCATAGCTTTGGAGGAACTTTGGATGTATCAATGTCGAGCATTGAGGCACGTGCCGGAAGGATTTGGAACGTTGACATGTTTGAAGAAGCTCATCATGTGGGGGTGTGAGGCTTTGGAAGTGTTCCCTATTGGATTGAGCAACCTCATAGCCTTGGAGGAACTTTGGATGTATCAATGTCGAGCATTGAGGCACGTGCCGGAAGGATTTGGAACGTTGACATGTTTGAAGAAGCTCAGCATGTGGGGGTGTGAGGCTTTGGAAGTGTTTCCTATTGGATTGAGCAACCTCATAGCCTTGGAGGAACTCGAATTTGAAAAATGTCAAGCTTTGAAACACGTGCCGGAAGGATTTGGAACGTTGACATGTTTGAAGCAGCTTAACATGTCGGAGTGTGAGGCTTTGGAAGTGTTCCCTACTGGATTGAGCAACCTCATAGCCTTGGAGGAACTTTGGATGTATCAATGTCGAGCATTGAGGCACGTGCCGGAAGGATTTGGAACGTTGACATGTTTGAAGCAGCTTAACATGTCGGAGTGTGAGGCTTTGGAAGTGTTCCCTATTGGATTGAGCAACCTCATAGCCTTGGAGGAACTTTGGATGTATCAATGTCGAGCATTGAGGCACGTGCCGGAAGGATTTGGAACGTTGACATGTTTGAAGAAGCTCATCATGTGGGGGTGTGAGGCTTTGGAAGTGTTTCCTATTGGATTGAGCAACCTCATAGCCTTGGAGGAACTCGAATTTCAAAAATGTCGAGCTTTGAAACACGTGCCGGAAGGATTTGGAACGTTGACATGTTTGAAGCAGCTTAACATGTCGGAGTGTGAGGCTTTGGAAGTGTTCCCTACTGGATTGAGCAACCTCATAGCTTTGGAGGAACTTTGGATGTATCAATGTCGAGCATTGAGGCACGTGCCGGAAGGATTTGGAACGTTGACATGTTTGAAGAAGCTTAACATGTCGGAGTGTGAGGCTTTGGAAGTGTTCCCTACTGGATTGAGCAACCTCATAGCCTTGGAGGAACTAGATTTCTCAGAATGTCGAGCATTGAGGCACGTGCCGGAAGGATTTGGAACGTTGACATGTTTGAAGAAGCTTAACATGTCGGAGTGTGAGGCTTTGGAAGTGTTCCCTACTGGATTGAGCAACCTCATAGCCTTGGAGGAACTTTGGATGTATCAATGTCGAGCTTTGAAACACGTGCCGGAAGGATTTGGAACGTTGACATGTTTGAAGAAGCTCAGCATGTGGGGGTGTGAGGCTTTGGAAGTGTTTCCTACTGGATTGAGCAACCTCATAGCCTTGGAGGAACTCGAATTTCAAAAATGTCGAGCTTTGAAACACGTGCCGGAAGGATTTGGAACGTTGACATGTTTGAAGAAGCTTAACATGTCGGAGTGTGAGGCTTTGGAAGTGTTCCCTACTGGATTGAGCAACCTCATAGCCTTGGAGGAACTAGATTTCTCAGAATGTCGAGCATTGAGGCACGTGCCGGAAGGATTTGGAACGTTGACATGTTTGAAGCAGCTTAACATGTCGGAGTGTGAGGCTTTGGAAGTGTTCCCTACTGGATTGAGCAACCTCATAGCTTTGGAGGAACTTTGGATGTATCAATGTCGAGCATTGAGACACGTGCCGGAAGGATTTGGAACGTTGACATGTTTGAAGAAGCTCATCATGTGGGGGTGTGAGGCTTTGGAAGTGTTTCCTATTGGATTGAGCAACCTCATAGCCTTGGAGGAACTCGAATTTGAAAAATGTCAAGCTTTGAAACACGTGCCGGAAGGATTTGGAACGTTGACATGTTTGAAGAAGCTTAACATGTCGGAGTGTGAGGCTTTGGAAGTGTTCCCTACTGGATTGAGCAACCTCATAGCTTTGGAGGAACTTTGGATGTATCAATGTCGAGCATTGAGGCACGTGCCGGAAGGATTTGGAACGTTGACATGTTTGAAGAAGCTCATCATGTGGGGGTGTGAGGCTTTGGAAGTGTTTCCTATTGGATTGAGCAACCTCATAGCCTTGGAGGAACTCGAATTTGAAAAATGTCGAGCTTTGAAACACGTGCCGGAAGGATTTGGAACATTGACATGTTTGAAGAAGCTTAACATGTCGGAGTGTGAGGCTTTGGAAGTGTTCCCTACTGGATTGAGCAACCTCATAGCCTTGGAGGAACTAGATTTCTCAGAATGTCGAGCATTGAGGCACGTGCCGGAAGGATTTGGAACGTTGACATGTTTGAAGAAGCTCAGCATGTGGGGGTGTGAGGCTTTGGAAGTGTTTCCTACTGGATTGAGCAACCTCATAGCCTTGGAGGAACTCGAATTTCAAAAATGTCGAGCTTTGAAACACGTGCCGGAAGGATTTGGAACGTTGACATGTTTGAAGAAGCTTAACATGTCGGAGTGTGAGGCTTTGGAAGTGTTCCCTACTGGATTGAGCAACCTCATAGCTTGGAGGAACTAGATTTCTCAGAATGTCGAGCATTGAGGCACGTGCCGGAAGGATTTGGAACGTTGACATGTTTGAAGCAGCTTAACATGTCGGAGTGTGAGGCTTTGGAAGTGTTCCCTACTGGATTGAGCAACCTCATAGCCTTGGAGGAACTAGATTTCTCAGAATGTCAAGCATTGAGGCACGTGCCGGAAGGATTTGGAACGTTGACATGTTTGAAGCAGCTTAACATGTCGGAGTGTGAGGCTTTGTAAGTGTTTCCGTTGGGTTCGAAAAACCTCATAGCCTTGGAGGTACTTGATTTCTCAACATATCGAGCTTTGAAACACGTGCCGGAAGGATTTGGAACGTTGATTTGTTTGAAAAAACTGAACATGTCAAAGTGTGAGGCTCTGGAAGTGTTTCCCTGTTGATTGAACAATTTCATGGCCTTGGAGCTAGGAACTAAGATTGTCAAAATGTCGAGCTTTGAAACACGTGGTGGAAGGATTCGGAACGTGGAAATGTTTGGGAAAGTTGAACATGTTGGATTGTGAAACTGTGGAAGAATTTCCCTATGGATTGAACAACTTTATTGCCTTGCAGGAACCCAATTCTCCGTTACGTTCATCTTTGAATCACGTTCTAGAAGATTTTTTCCTTTGACATGCTTGAAGAAAGTGTGATGTTTGGGAGAATTTCCCAGTGCATTGAGCAACCTCTTAACCTTGGTCGAATTTCATTCCTCTCAAGCTTTGAAAGATGTGCTTGAAGGATTGAGGTCACCATGTGTGGAGGGTGTAGGCGATTTACATCTATTTCGGCTAAAGTTGGAATGCACCTAGGCCGGAAAACACTATGAACATGAGCAAATATTGATTAGGTCCACTATTGGAGCTTTGGAAGAATTATTGAGCTCTAGAAAAGCATTTTGTCCGGGTTGAGAACGGCGGAGGAGCGTTCTCCAGTGTGCTTCGCACTACTACAGAACACGTCTTTTACAACTGGGTTTTTCAACTTCCACAAGTGAGAAAACCCGGACTTTACTAACGTGGAAAACAACCAGTCGCTTCAGACAAGCAGTAAAGTGTCGTCATAGTCATGTCGGACAGGGCGTTCCCAATGGAATCGTTCCCAATGGCAGTGAAGTTTGAGGTGCTCCAAGGCTTTACTACTTAAAGTAAATGTCCTACTTTACTCCCCCTCGTCAATAATAGTACAATAAGACACAAGTTTATATTACTAGGTCCAGTGGACTAGTGGTACTAGCACCAGTCATGTATGGTGATTGCACTTCACTACACAAAGTGAGAATATGTAAAATGCCAATACATACATTCCATTTTGGCCCTTAGCGTTAACAACGTACTTGCAACAAATATCTTTTCATGTGGCGATAATTAGGTCAATTAATTCTCACACATTACTGTCTCCCGTTATCGCGGACAACAAACCGGGGATTCACTAACGTTGCGTAGTAAGCGTCTGTAACTGCTAATAGTAAATATATACAATGAATGCTCATTTTTCTTACTACATATCATAATATCCATTTCACTGAATTGAGTAATGTTTACATTAACCAAGTAATTTCTGGCCTACGTTGTGAGGTCCTGTAGTTGTCGTTTGTAATTATTATGTATTACTAGTAATGAAGTGCATATAACTTTGCCAAGTGACATGTTTTGTAATGATAATTACTATCTTTACTGTATCAAGTAACAAGTGGTTCACTTCACACAGTGATACGCTTATGGAATGCACATTATATTGCCAATGGTCATACTAGGCAATTACTCTACGTGATAAGCGTCTGTGACTATCCAGAGTGGACGAATATGGAAATGGCGTATATATCTTACTTGGTGTAGTCATAAATACTTTACTATGAAAGTATTGTGGACAACTAACCTTGGTGTTTTCCCTACCTTGTGAGGTCATGTGGTTTACTTATGTATTTAAGGTTTATTACTAGTAGTGAAGTTCAAGTCCACTTAACAGAGTGTCATGTTTATGATGCAAATGATTTCGTTTACTGCATCTACTAACCAAGGATGACTCAACATAGTTATATGTTGAGAACATGCACAAATGTTATGCACAAACTGAGTTATGATGTTCAGAAACCCAACTCATGTTTATATAATAGTGTATCATGAATGTTTCACAACTTGCTACTCACAATGGTAATCATTGAACTCCATAGGAGTAAATGTCTAAAAATCAGCATAGGTCTACATATCCACTTCACGCTCACGTAGCCGCACACAACCTTACACACTCACTTGACCAAAGAATGAAATGGCCCTTCGCTTGGCCAATTGTAGTGACAGGAGGATCGTCTCCATTGAGAGGTTCAAGTAGGGGATAGTCGTCTTGATATGACTCCGTAATTGTCAACGAAACATACATCTTACCAATCACCTTTCCGTGCAACATACCACCCGCTACATTCTGAATAACACCCTTGGCAATATGCTTGGCCTTCGAATCCTCCTCTTCATAGCCACACAAGTATACTACATCCCCCATTGTCTGCACAATTGCCACAACCACAAGTTAGTGTTAAGAATATAATATTTTTTGGGTTGCGAGTGGTCCAATCATTGAATACTGCAATGTCCATAACATGTGCTCACCAATTCATGAGTGGGCTGACTTTTCTTTGGAGCCTTCGTGGCAAGGAGGGGTTTATCACCCCGACGATTATTCACCATTTTTTTGTCTCCTTCTTTCTCCATTTTCTTCGAGCCCTTTTTTAATGGGCTACACCTCAACTTGTCTGCAATGTTACTCAACCATTTTAGCCTTACACTGAACCATTATTGCATTGGCAAACTGAATCAAATTCAAACACAGACCTAATTTTAGCAAATGTAGCTGAGTCCTGGTTTAGGACATTTCTACAGCTCCATCTTGGTTTGCACAACTTCCTACATAGATGTAGATATCTTGAAATCCACCTCTATTATCTAAACACTCCACGGCTTAGCTGATATCACATTACTGCATCTAGTAATGTAGGACGACTATGTGGTAGGCCAATAACTGTACGTAGTAAGCTTAAATGACTACGGGTAATAATAAAATAAAACTTTAAGGACATTATTGCATACTTGCTACAGCGATACTTCACTGTGTATAGTTATGTTTACATAACTATATAAGTTAGCATAAAGACTCAACATAATCAAGTAAATTTTGATAAAGTGACCTTTCTGAATCATTGGACCGGCCTCCAAAGTTAATTTCTCGCCTTCGCTCAGTCGTATGCGCTTTGGTTTAGGTCCCCTCTCAGTTTTCACATCCCCTTCGTGTGTCTTCACACCATCGTGAGATGTTGGCCTTCCAATTGATTGAATTGCCCCACTAGATACCTCTTGTGCCTGTGCATAACTCAACCACACACATGCCTAAGAGACAACTCAATTATTGGACACCAAACAAGGCTCTGGAATTATATTACAATGCACTTTGCGAATTGAACACATAGGTTGTGGAATGCCATAGTTCTCAAATTGCTCGTAAACTAAATTCATACCTGGTCTTGCTCCTCGTGCCCTGATGATGCTTTTTGAGATCCGCAAGGGATCTCTGTACTCAACACAATAGGCTTCTCACCAGCATTGCCAAAGTCAAGAACCTTGCTTACAGGGTCTCTGGACATAGAACGTGCAGTAGGAGACACACTCATACGGGAGTTCTCCTTTCCTTTGTCATCATGAGGGGAAGGGGCTCCACGTGAAGGTCCACTCGCCATTCCTTCCACCGTGATGCCAAGATTGGCCATCACAGCATCAAGCGAGGATTGCATTCTCATTTGCATTATGTTTAATCGCTCATCTAATGCCCTTACCTCTGCCCTCACCTCTGCCCTCACTTCCTCTATTCCAGAGTTGCTTGTGCGGCTTATATGCGGGGAAATACCAAATCCGCCTTCGTACTGGGCATCACTAACCCCCCCCCCTTGACAAATTCGAAGACATCGGCCGGCCACCTCTCGATCGCGAGGTGTTCTTGTCCCTGACAAGCTCCACCTCGACCTCGTCCTGGCGGGGGTCCCTGTTCAGCTCCGAGGCCTGCACAATTGAATCACAAAGTCAAAAACCCGGGAACAATCAACGAAATTCAAATATTACAGTGAGTTGCAAAACTAACTCAAGACTACTCACCAGCCGGGCTCGGACCTCCCCTTCGCTGCATCCAAAGGTAGAGACTTTTTTCACGCACTTCCTCGCCTCCCGCATCACATTTGCTTGCTCAATTTTGCGAGGATCGCGTGTCAGTTCAACCATGTTGAGCCAGTGGTCCAAGCAGATAGACTCAGGCCTGCATAAACCTTTTGATATGCGCATCTTCATCTGCGCTCTCTTACTTTTCAGCTGCTGACCTAGGTTAGATTTGAAAATCTCATACCTCAATACTCTAGTTTCTCCACGAGAGCCGCGATACTCCCAATTCTCCTTCATCCGTGTGAATATGTTGTCGAGAGCTGTTTCGGACTGATCGTTCACGTTGTCCACGCTCCAGTCCAAATCGTTGGAGTAGCCTCGCAGCGCATTCAGCCACTGCGGCCTATAAACTCCGCTAGGATTGCCTACAAAAAACATTACGAATCAACAACAAACCTCCTTCAAAGTATAACAATATTCATATGTTATGCTGCATACAAATTACATTGTCACAGGTTGTAGTAAAAACTAACTCTACGTAGTAATCATCTGCGACTGCTAAGAGTGAATACATCTAGTAATGGGGTATATCTCTTACTTCATGGAGTGATAAACACTTTACTATGTCAAGTAATGTTGACAACAAGGTCTGGTATTACTACAAGTAGTGAGGTACATATCGATTTCGCTAAGTGTATAGAATGCAAATGAGTTTGGTTACTGTAACGAGTAATATGCATATTACTCAACTTAGTCGTATGGTTATAGCGATAGTTCTTGATGTTTAGATGCAATGACAAACATCTAAGGAACTTTGCATAAAATACTAGGTTGGCTATGGTTTACCGTTATCGTCAAGATCGACAACAAATCGTGGCTTTCCCTCCCGGGCTCTCTCATCGAATTCATCCCGGCATGCTTTATTCGCTGCCCTCCTCTTGGCCTTCATCTGCGAATTATGATTGGAAGTCCTTCGCATTGCAACTCCATCTTCTTCTTCGTCGCTGCTGTGCACCCTCACCGAGTGGCGGCGTGATGTTAATGCCAACTCCCGTTTCATAATTAACAATTCTTTTTTTTCTATCTCTAAGGCTAGCTTGGCTGCACTACTATCCTTGGAAGGGTCTGGATCATCCCTCTAAGATTGCTTTCCTCGCACCCGGACATAGTCTCTCACGTCCTCTACCAAGATTGGCTTGCTCCAATCGAAATCTTCTTCTTCGTCGTCCTCATCCTCTTCAGCCTCACGACGATCCTCCCAACCTTCCAAATCTTCAACAGGTCCTTTCCTCTTCCCTCTGCGAGGTGAGGCCATTTTCTTCTTCCTAAAAGTCCAGCTTTTAGGAAGTTCTCTCCTCTGCAAAAACACCCAAACAATATTCTTATTGACTATACATTGTCACATCCAAGGGCACATAGAAATTCCCTACTGTGCATAGTTAAGGGGTCAATTAGCATATAACTTTGCTTAGTAGAGTTCAACTATGTGTAGTAAGGTTCAACTGGACAAAGTAATGTGTACGACTAGACGCAGTGATATGCAATTCCAACTGACTACAACAACACCCACAACACTTATGAAGATTAGGAATGCGTTCAATGCACGAAAGTGACTATCTTCAAGCATGCAATAATTAAAGTGACATATTCAGCCAGCGAATTAGATTACTTACCGGTTTGCCTTGGGTTGCAATGAGTTTTATGTGGTCTTCTTCTTCTTCTTCTTCTTCTTCTTCTGATGATGATGATGATGATTCTACACTATAGTCTATGTCCTTATCAATTTTATGCTCACTAGATACACCATCTTCCTTGCTACTCTCCCTTTCCTCTATATGCGTTGATACTAATGGTTTAGTTGACAACCTGGCACTCCTCCTGGGTGGCTGAAGGGAATCGGATACCGTAGTCCTGGCATCCTCGAAAGTATTAGCAAGGAGATCTTGCATTTTGGCTAGCAAAGACGAATTGATTGCGGGAAATTTGTGAACCTCTAAAAACAAAGTCTTCACGTCTTCATCGCTCAATGTTGCTATTTCTCTAAGTAAATTTTTCAGCTTAATCTCCATAATATTTGGTTGACAGTTGGATAGCTGCGACAAATGAACTAGGGTGAGGGTTCGAATTTAAGGTTATAAATTTTAAGTGTAAACAGTTCTCAAAGTAGACTACAATCTCAAGCATACCAACAAGGATGGAAGTTTACCTCTTCAAAATAGCTGCCGGTTGCACCGAAGCCGCAAATGCAAGAAGTCCCAAGGATTCCAACTTCCTTCTGTTCGCTTCAATCTTAGAACGCCTTAGTCGCTCGTATTCGGACTCCACTTCCATAAAATAAGCACACTACATATGATGGAGGACCAGATTGAAGTCTACTTCACACGAACTTCATTGCTTCTAACTCTTTGTAATACCAGTATTAGTTGCAAATGTTGCAAATGAATATCAGGAAAGTCTTTGTTTGGTTTAGTTTTGTCACGTTGGGGAATTCCCACACCTCAAGGTCGTAATCACGCCTGTTACCATTGAAGAGTCCTTGGTGAATAGGGTGCACAAGAGGTTTGACAGCTATCGGACCAAACGGGATGGAACTCTAATATCCAAGAAAATCTTGTCACTGGAATTCAATACAAAAAGGATAAATTGTTCATTTGGAGTACTTTGGTACCCTGGCCCCAAAGTGGCCAAAGATGTTGGCATCTAACCATAAAATACTTGAAACTGCAGTGGGGGTATAAGGGGCCCATGGAACACACACTACTATCTGAGTAATGTCAAGTTGTTCACAATCTATTAGTTTACATTTTGATGCTAATACTTTACTAAACCATAAGTCATCCTAAAATTTGACATGTGCATAAAATACAATGGGCTATGGTATTTTCTACTCATACTAACTCTCAGCCCACAGTAATAGGTGTAACGGTGTAGGACACAAATGACAGTCCGAACCGATCAACAAGCAATCTGTTTAGAGGCATTGACGCTTATCGTGGTTCTAAATGATTGAATGCTAAAACAAGGAGTAACTTAGAAAGACTAGATAATTGCATTAAATAGTTTTATTAGTGTGGGTGGAAAATTATGATGGAGAAAATTAGCTTGGGCCACACTAATTTTCTAGTTAAGGTAACATTAGCATGGGTTCAAGACCTTGGGTCATCCCCCAAGTTTCCAATAAGACTTCCCTAACACATTGAATATTGAACTAATCACCTCATTAAGTTTTTAGAATAACAACTATTGTTACCCATGCTAATTTTCTATGAATTTTTCTTAGTGGGGGTTGTATATTAATGTGGCCCACATTAATTTTTATTATGAAGATCAGCATAGGCTCTAGAAAATTATTGTCGCCTACAGTAATAGAACTATCTCATGTATTGATGGAAGCAGTGAGTCATCCTCCTACTCAAGTTGATTATTGGTCATTACCAATCAGGTCATTGAATATGTTGCGCCTCCATGGATGAAAAATTGGAACAATGTAGATATCCCTTGAGCTCTCAGATGAGCAATCAATTGCGAATAAACAAGCAATGTCATGTCAATGGCATTCATGAGGGCAATGGTTGTAATGGTGCGTTGGCCGTGGCTCCTCTTGTTAGTAATGGCTATGCTAACCATTTGTATGAAGAACTAGCCATGTTCGAGACTGAAGATTTTGTTGCACAAACTTATGTGCAATTTAAGTGCCAATCTATAAGCAAAAAAGGTAGTGTGGCTTATAATCACGTATGCCTTATTGTGGTTGTTTTTTTATGAATCGTGGACTTCCAGTGTACATGGAAACTTTATGGCATAGTGTGGAGCTAAAATAACAAGATAAGGGTGTTAATGTTCACTAATAGCTCCAAAGTTGGAATTTAGTACCTCGGTACTCTTAGAATTGATTGGTATCTTTGGCAGGGCATAAGAAAATTGTATGAGGATCTGAATAAATTATTTGCCTAATGGATGCAAAAAAATGTTTATGCCAATCATTATGCCACGTTCATTAGGTGCATTACCTCCCTTTCTTATTGCATGTATAAGAGGATATGCATGACTAGAAAACAATTTGCCTTAAAGCTCGGGGGGGGGGGGGGGGGTAGTCATTGGTTGGAGTAGCAATATACGTGCGAACAAATGATAGGGTATTTTAAAAACATGGGGGCTAAAAATTATAAATGAACTTAAGAGTAATATAGGGTATCAAAAATGACACTAAACATCTTTAAAGTACTATAGGGTATGGAATAATAGGTAATTTGGAATTATAAGTAATGCAAGCCATTTTTCTATTAACCCAAAGTAGAAATTTACATAATGATAGCATGTGAAAAAAAGAAGAGAATTGAAAGTAATACCCCCCTATAAAATAGTGGTTGTTCGCACCTATATCCTTAACTTTTTAACACACTGCCCCCCCCCGAGCCTTAAAGTGATGGCAAAAGTCAAAATTAACCTAATTTGATCTTGAATCACCATGTTTGTCTTCAGGCAATGTGACCCTAGCATTGATTATGGTTATGCCCATTCCAAATTGCAATTGTTGCTACTGTTGTTTTTCTTATTTGTTTTAGCCTCCTGCTTTGTGAAGTGCTCCTTTGAACACCCTTGCCTAATTTCAACCGTGTGCATTCATTAGGCAAGGGAGTGAAGGATACTTCAATGCCTCTGAGGAGATTTTTCTTGGTTGCTATTTGTAAGTTTCTACGTCCATTTGAGTTAGTGACCAGTGGAAGCTTTTTTGGGCAGTTGAGTCTAATGCTAGCCTTGTTGGTGAGGTTGTTATCGGATTGGACAAATGTAGGCAATGGATTCCTTAGATTAGCATCTTCAAAACGAAGGCATTGAATAATCATTTTCATAGTTAAGGGCTCAATAAGAGATTGCCTCATGGCGTAGCCATGTTCATTATGAGGAAGAATCTTGGTATTGGGTAATGTCTTGTTGTACTTAAGTTTTTTGCTTTTGTATTCTTCTCTAAATTCAATCTCTTATGCGTGGCAGAACTTCACAAGAAATATCTTATCTTGAAGGGGAGCTACTTGCCATGAGGAATCTTCTGCCGTCTCAAGAAGCTCTAGTGGGTGGTCTCGCATACAGTGGTGCTCCAAATTCTGCAAGCAACACATCCAAAGTAGACACACAAGCCAAGAATCTTTCTCAAATTGATCCAAAACCTACAGAGTTTGAGAGGTTGGCCCAGGCATTACCAAACATAATTCATGTAATTCTAGTTGAGAAAAAAATTCATCAAGCACTTTCGGCCGTTGATGATGGGGATAGATTGGTTGAACATGGACTAAATTCAAACAATTACAAAGGCAAGATAAGTCACAACGTAGCTTCAAAATTTGAAGACAACTTAATTTATCCAAAAGGAGATATAGGTTGGCCGAGCAGCTTGCAGATGCAATTCAACAGCCTTTCTTTCGAGGAAAATAATTAAGATCAACAATAGTTGCTTTAGACAGACTTGGTGATGGAATGTGTGCCCACACACTCTTGTTGCAGTCTCACCATGAGAGAATTCAACATAATATCAAAAGCTTGCGTCCTAATGGGACATCATATGGCTGGGCTTACACTGTTGCCCTCTTGCAGTTAGTGTATTTTGGCCTTGCCCCCGTACTCCCCCAAGGAGTATCTTTAAATGTCAATTCTGATGGGCAGTACAACTTATAGAGCTAAGATGTATTGTTTGATTGAACAGTAAGATTATGCTTTTGCAGTAATGACTTCCTACATTTTAAAATGCCACATATGTTTATATGAGATTAAAGGAGGTTCACTTTGGAGTTCCAATTGTCTACATCACACACAAATGCACATTTGAGAATTAAGTTGTATGAGCATAGTCTCGGAAATGTACTGTAATCTTATTTATTTTTAGTGATTGAGAGGATAAGGAAAGTGTGTCTCTTCGGACCGGGGAGTGGTAACATGTGAGAGATTAGCGGTAACTTGTCAACGGTGAGGTTGGCAACATATTTGGGGACACACTGACTAATATCCTCTAAATGTGGTATTTTGGCATAAATAATAACATCTTTTGATTATAATAGTATAAGTGGGAAGTTCATACAAATTGCCATCAATCTAATGAATGCCTTACTTTGCTTTTTAAATCAACAACCACAAGCCTGGGATGAGAGTTTGGAGATGTGTTTTAATATTGTTTGTAGATTCAACATTCAATCTCTAAAAACGGAATGCAAGCACATTCCAAGTATAGCATGATTTATTCATGCGAATCGGTTTCGTGACCATGAACTATGTCATTTATATTCCATGGGCCCCCTTAATAAAGTAATAATATTTGTTTATTATTCATACATTCAAGCTGAAGTTGGAAATTTGGGTGGAGTTATACTCTTAGCACTATGTGCAAGAGTTATTATTCATCCCAATATTATTCATAGCAACACTATCTTTGAAATTTGTAATTTAGTTTTTGGTCATGAACAAATCCAGTGAAATAATCAGGGAAGACTTAAAATGTGACTTGTATATCGTCGAGGTGTCTCAGATTAGTTTTATAAAGGAAAGCACATGGTTACTTCACTTCCTTTCGGATTAAAACTGACAATTGGGTTATGGATAAGGGATAAAAAAAACTTTAAAAACTCTCCAAATCAATACATGCATTTGTAATATAGACTCACCTCTAAATTATCAGGCAATAATCTGACAGTGAGTTCATTTTGATTGGACCAAGTGTGGTGCACAAGCATAGGCACATCCATAGTTAATGGTCTTGCGTGAGTAACTCATTTTTGTCTCTTTACCAAAGCCAAAAGCATTTCAGTGTAGTCGATAATCTTTCATTCATTAATTCCAACTTGAAAATGCAGTGCAGTCATCCTTTCAGGATTAGCAGTTTTATTTTATTAAATTCAATTTTAATTATGCGGTCCATCAATAGTCTCTTACCAAGTCTTGGCCAAGGTAATCATAAGTTTTTTCCTCATGTCAATAAATCAAAACCATTTATGCGTGTTAACATATTCTCACCCAATTCATAAACTTATCTTATGTATTTAGCGTTATAATGACACATTCTGAGTTCTTAAAACAAGAAATTGACTGGTTACTTTCATCTATCATTCTTATGAACAATGCTTAAGCAACTCAATTCCTAAAGGTGATGGAGTTCTAAAATATTTTTAATTCATTTAAGATATTAATTATTGATCACTACTTACCAATTTCACAAGCAGCACGTCGACCATAAGTCTTCGCACTACGTTATCCCTTCGTAGTCAATCGTCTCAACGTGCTAACACTTCACGTCCTGTCAAAGCTTAGAATGAAACATGTTCTCCAATTACGCTACCAAGACCATAGCCTTAATCTTAACTCAATGGAACATTTCAATGCAATGACAATGCAACCTCTTTGCTTTATAATCATAATCCCGGAAAATTAGATTGATTTATACGAGGTTGATTCTTTATGTTGACTTCATATAGGGTCAATGAAAGTACAAAGACATATAGGATTGACGTTGACAATTTACATGAATTGCATACTTGAAGATCTTAATTATTATCAAATCACAATTTAGCATAACAATCAATAGATTATAATTTCAGTACTTGCAACATCTACATATTTTCACTTTCTAATTTTTCTCAAACTTCTATCCTTTTTCGAGAAGGCTATAACATCATGAAAATTACTTCCAATGTCCCTAAGACAGTGGACCCACCTCTCCGATTTCTCCGGTTTAATTTATTGCAATTACTACCAAGTCTATTTTATCCGACCCTTTCCCTCGCATACAATGGCCTCACAATCACTCGCATTGGTTTAAGAATCCCTAAAACTAATGCGACCCAACAACAACAACAACAACAAATAAGAATATTCTTAACTTTGCAAATGTGGCATATTCAATTACGTAAGGTCCCTGCCTTACCCTTCATATAATACAAAATTAGATTTCAAGATTCAAGATCAGGGTAAGGCAAGATCATAGTCTTAGATTTAAACATAAACGACTTAAGTTGATCTTTGATTTCTTTATTACTCCGTGGGCACATCAACAAGACAATACTTACACACTTAATAATATCGCAATACTCTTAAGACAATTACAATACTAATTTCTACCAACCTTGCTTAATACAACGATGATCAATCATAAGACGATAGACTCAAAATATAACTTCAAAATTATCTCTCTATTATTGTAAATTTCAACTACTTTGACTCACGCAACAAGTCTGATACAAAAATAATATACCAACACAATCCAAATTCAAACACCCTCCAATACATACACCGTGAAGTTGTATCAAATGACCTCCTCAAATCAAACAATTACAGTCGAAGGAAATTTCAATTCTTTGTTATTTCAAAAAATTCTAACAAAAGTAGTTTCTATGTCTATCGGATGTCTCAACTTCGCTCGTCTCTCCCCGAGACTCTTCTAATTTTCCTACTTCCCTATATTCATGAGAGCCTACCGAGTTCCTGTAAACACCTTGGTTGCCAACAGACTATTGCCCTTATTACTAACTATTCTGCTCTCACAAGACTATTGTCCGTTCTCACTAGTCCTGTTAGGCAATATCTAGGTTAATAAAGACTTTGTTTCCACAGTTTGCAATATTGAACAAAAAATTCAAAAATTTACTACTACAAAATTATCGACACCATTCACAATATTCTTATTTTTCAAACCAACACTATTCATTGTTTGTAATGGTGTCAGTTTCTTCCTATTTTCAAAGTTTCTTCCCATGAAGGTAAGATAGTGGATGCCCTTGTCATATGCTAAATAGAGAATGGAACAAAATCATGTTGTTGAATAATGTTATGAGTATTGAGCATGCTCTAGACTATATTTTTGGAATTCATGTAGCTTTGAGAAATGAATCGAAATCAATTGCTTTATTGGAATTCTTGAAGGTTGTACCAATATTGCCCACCCCTTGATATTGGTTAAGATTCATAGTTGTATGACCTTATAATTTGACCTACTCACAACCATTTCTTTGTACAAGTTACATGATATATCTCTTGATTTACTCCCTCTTATACCAACAGTGTTATAATCCTCCAAAATGTGATTGATCTTCCATAATTACTTCTAGCTTTGTAATTTAGTCTATATATGACCAAGATTATTGCACTATACTTAGTGGTGGGTCCCTAGCTGGTAGTGAAATTGAGGGTTCACCAACTTAGTCCTCTTATCTCTTAACACTAATGTGATAGATACTTCTTGTCATTAGAAAAAATGAATGTAAGGCAATACATAAGTCTTGTCTCTCCAAGACTTCTTGGAACTAATTGCTTTGACAAGCCTTATTACAACCACAAACAAGTTAGGAATCCCTTCAAACCCAAATACTAATATTCCAAGGACCAACACTAGTATGTTCATTAACACGAAATATACATCATCGCCAAGCACTCCTCACTCCTCACTCCGAACAAACAATGCGTAATCGGATGACCTCTGGCGAAGAGAATCGGCAAAGAAATCGGAATCGGGAAGGTGAAGAGAGTGAGTGTATGTATGTCTTTTCTGTATGTCTGTCTGCATAGGCAGTGGACGGAGGAGATTAGGGGAGAGGGTTTATATCGGTCAGATCCGACAGTCGAGAAAGCACAGGCGACGTGGCCTCACCAGAAGCCAAAAGCTGCTTTCATCGCCCATAGACTTCTTCTCGACAAGATTTTAACTTCTTACAACTTGAAACTTTGATGTTAAATATTGTGGACCCTTCAAAACCTTCATTTTTCATACCATATATTTCAAAACCCTGTACAATTTGATGGATGCCAAGGACCATGTGGCCAAACATTTTATGGTCGTGCCCAATAATCACAATGTCTTTGGCCGTGGCATCGCGGTCTTTGGTTCTTTGGTCTTTTGTATCTGCCGATTTCATCTCATTTTGTCATAAAGGTGACCAATCACCATTGGATTGCTAGGAACATGTAAAGTGCACAACATAGACAACTGCTAGGATTTTTGGTGTTTAGTCATTTGATTTGTGGTCACAACATTGTGTTTTTTGGCCACAACATTATGGTCTTTGGCACAACAATAATGGTCTTTGAGTTTATGGTCTTTGAGTTTTTGGTCTTAAGCATCCACCAGTTTGTACTCTTGGCTATGGTCTTTGTCTATGTTGCCCACAAAACCCACAACATGAAGAATTTTTGGTCTTTGGCCATTCAAAACTCAAGTTCTTTTGTAATGAGCACAATGTATGCCCATGGATGGCATCATGGTTGGTGGCCACCACCACATGGTCCTTGCCATCCACCAAATTGTATTTCATATGAGAGAATTTTCTCTTGCCTCTGCATGTGGCCCGACATGTCTTGCCCACGCATTGGAAAGCACGATTGCATTTGCATCCTCAAGGGCTTCTAATGTGAGGGCCTCAACAGTAAGTTTTACATTAGAGTCGAAGTCCAAGAAACTTGGGTACCAAAACACCCCTTAACGGACCTTGTTTTAGGACTCACGATAAGTAGTGTGCTTGCATGTTAATTAGCCAAAAATGTCATTGTGGAAACTTATGGGAAAGGAATCATCTCACTGGTTGGTAGAGGGGGAGGTGTTGATTTGTTGGGTTTCCTAGGTGATAGTGTGACAAATGGTGGGGCCTATATGGTTTTGTGTTTAGTAAAATTCAATGTCAAGGTGGCTACAAATGAATTTGGATTCAAGTGGAGTCTCTAACCTTGGAGCTTAACTTGTCTATAGCCAACATCGGTGTTCGACATGTTGTGGATTTGTTGCCATTTTGTTTATGATTTTTTGTGTTTTATTTGTTGGGTATTATAGATTCTAGTTGGTTGGTTTTACAAGAATTATTGCAAAAATTTGTAGAAATACAAGCAATTTCTTGGTATGTCCAAGCACTTCCACTCGAAGGTAAGTAGGTAATTTTTTCTCTTGTGAATCCACCCTACTCTCTAAATTCAAGCTCAATCAATGTAGAAATTTTCAAAGGTTGCCATTGACTTCCAATCACTCACATTTTTTCTATTATCCCAAGTCCTCATTTCATAGTACCAATGAACAAAAACACTTAGGTGATGATTGAATAATTAGGTTGGGTGAGCTGCTCAAAGTTGTGTTTAACTCCACAACCAAAACTGATCAAATGTGAAATAATTCATATCTAACGACACATCGAAGGATTTGAACAAGCATGTCCTCAATTGTCCAAAGTGTGTTTTAAATTGTCTTAAAAAATTAAAATACATATTTGCAAGTAGGGTGAAGGAAATATTTTCCCAACTACCAATGTATTTAGATTTGAGTTGCAAATTTATGTTTTCTTAGTAGTGGCAATAGTTGCATGTAGAATGAGTCATGTACTCTACATTGATAGGTTTGGCAATCACAAAATGTTGTATTATGCACATGAGTTTTTGCATAGTTGAGTTTATGTATATTTGATTTTGTGCACATCCGTAGTGCAATTGTAGAATTGTTGAAGGTGCAGACTTCAAGAAGTTTGAACAAAGTAAGTGTATTGGTGCAATGAGGAGAGAGGCTTTGAGCATGGACTGCAAGGTCATTGTGTGTGTGTGTGTGTGTGTTTGCACAATCATTCAAAGGTGTTGGTGACATGTTTCTCCTTGTATTTCTCTTCTCTAAACTATTCACCCGCATGCAAGGAAGGGGGGGAGTCTGCTATTCTAATGGAATGCCTAGTAAACATGTACATAATAGATTGGACCCAAAATTGAAGATTGGTTTCCCAAACTAAGAGGGATGTTTCCTTGAATAGCAAGAAAGTGATATCACATTAGCGCCACTTCATTCTCACATACCTTGAACCCATGCACTAGTGTAGACTCCTTGGGTCCAAAATTTTGCTCTCGACCAATAAAATCGGAATCTCTTTGGCCTTGGACCCTAGCGTAAACCCACCCTAATAAGTTTGGACTCCTAACTTGAAGAAACCCTATTATGCAATAAACAAGCAACTGCCACGTCACCACTACCATCCTCTGCCACCGTCCTCACGGAACTTTCGAGATCCTCTTTTGCCCGCAAATTTGTTTTCCTCGTCGGTGGATTCTCTCCTCACCGAATCCTCGCGTGCCAAGCTCCGCTTTGTGAAGCTTCACATTGCGCCTTCATTCTGTTATGCGCGATCACTAACTTAGAACAGAGCTGGAGTAAGTCCGTCTTGCGCGAGAGGTGGTCGCAACTTCATTGCGAAAGAAATCTCGTGCTCTAGGGCACATTTCGCTATTCATGCCGCCTACTGTGCGAACAGAACAGGTGTCGAGCGATCTATGTGCTAAGAATGTGGTGTGAAGAAGGATCGAAGGATTTCTTTGCTTTCTTGATCGCTACGAGGTGTTTCTGTTTCGTGCAACTCAGCGTTACTTTCTATGTTCCTACATTTCTTAAGGCCTAATTTGGTGCTCGTCCTCTCTCGCTGCCGGCAATCCTTACAATTGGTTTGAATATTGAGATCGTGTCTGATGGCGACCACAGCTGGCTCCCGTCTGAGGTGTTAGGAACCTGATACCAAGCGATCTATGTACTAAGAATGTGGTGTTAAGAAGGATCGAAGGAGTTTTTGGCTTTCTTGATCACTGTGAGGAGTTTTCGTTTCGCACAACTCAGCGTTATTTTCTATGTTCCTACATTTCTTAAGAAAGAGTCTGCGCTCATGAATTCATCCATCCGTACCCCTACTCTGTGTGGACGCGAGACATGTATTACATTGCACTCCAAGGGATGTGGAAAATCGGTGCGATGGTCACGAGTGATCGTCGAGTGCAGCAACATCGACATTAATCGCGATTGCGCAAGGTCGCAAAAGATGAACAGGAAATTAGTCAATCGTGCTTGTGTGTCTGCAGCGTCCACAACCCCGCCCTCTCTCAGATTCTTCCAAAGCGTGATAGATGTCTCGCAGATAAAAGTAGTGGAAGCAGATGCTTCTGAGCTGAATGTCCCTCTCATAGCCCCTTTCACAATTGCGTCGTCGAGGTTGGAGTACGTAGGAAATGTTTCACTGCGCATCGAGCTTGAGGATGGAAGCGTAGGATGGGGAGAAACTCCAATCCTCCGAGCTGTCACAGCTGAGGATCAGCCTACTGCATTAGCGAAGGCGTTGCAAGTTTGCTCGTTGTTGAAGCTCACTCCGACAATGAGCTGCAGGAAATTGCTAGAAAAGATTTCTGACCTACTTCCTGGCCATGAATTTGCCTCGGTAACGTACTCCCCTGTTCTTTTTATTATTTCTAAACGGTTTCTTTTCGCAAATCGCTGGATAGTTCAAATCTTTCTCTATATTTCCAACGACATATGTGTACTTGTGCTTATGCCAACGTTGCTGCAGCGTGGTTTGAGCTATGCGGGTGTTATTCGGTTACTCTTCTTAATTGGACACCTATATTTGGTTGGTGTGTGGTTAGGTGAGGATCAAACAACAAACACCATAAAAGACACATGTTTGAAAGAGATTGGACTATGTATTCAAACTTTATTGACTACGCCACATTCAATAGCGAACAAAATTGGGAGCACCTATATTCAGTTAAGGAATCAACCGATAATCATAACTACATCGAAGGAGGTCCAGATTTCAATCTGGTTTTGTTGATGTTTTTCTATAGATTTGCTAATGCGACACAAAGTTGAAGATGTAAGCGTCATCGTTAAAAGATGGAGAACAAGAAAAACTATCCGAATAACACCCATTTACCTTAAGACTAATCCATTCTTTAGCATTTTCCTTGTGTGTTATCTTAGTTTTCTAAGCAATGAAGACGTCAGTCTACCCATTTCATCGACTTCATGTGGTCCTTAGGCAAAGTACTCCTTATAAATCTGTGAATTTAATCCAACATTGGCTAATGGGGATGTGTCTTCTGGTTCAATGCTTCACTGTTTTTAAGTTAGGAGCCTTGACCCCTTCTTATTAATAGTCATAGCCCAGTCGCACAGGTGAGATGGTTAATAATTATCCCAAATAACTGATAAGTTAACATGTTTTATGAATGTAGAATAGGTGCGTGCAGGGTATGAGATGGCAGTGCTGGATGCTGTGGCACACAGCGCAAATTTGCCTTTATGGCGACTCTTTGGTGGCCACAGCGACACTGTTCTCACTGATATCACGGTAGCACACTTCTTCCACATAGAGTCGCTTTGCAATTATGATCTTCTTCCTTCTGCTCCTAGGGCAGCTACAATTTGTGAAATTTCTGCAACTCCAAGCTGGAAGAACTAGCTAGCCTTGTTCACCAAATACACGTTTTGGTTAGTCGCCGATTTGACGAGAGCTTTTTATGTCGTCTAAATTTAGAAATATGTGAGGCGTCTTATTAGGCTCATTATTATAAACAGAAATGTTTGAAGACTTGATTTATTTGATAAGAATTTGAAATCACTCTGAACTTCTGCCTCCAGATTCCTATAACCTCAGCAGAGGAAGCCGGGCTGCTAGCATCGGAATATGCAAGCCGAGGATTTAACATGATTAAGACGAAAGTAGGTGGCAGGGACCTGAAGGATGACATCAAGATGCTGAGAGCTATTCGTAGCAGCCATCCCAAATGTTCCCTGATCCTTGATGCAAATGGAGGATACAATGCCAATGAGTCTCTGGATGTTCTCAAGCAACTTCATGGTATTGTGACCATTCACTTTTTCAAACCATTTCCATGGCTCAGTACAGATCTGAGAATACACAATCCTCGGTGAACTTAATTATCACCGGGTTCCAGATGCACATAGTGGACATAAACTACTGCTTACAGGGACAAATGTTCACCGTGGATTTCGGTTGCAGGGTTGGGATTGACACCAGCTCTTTTTGAGCAACCTGTGCCACGGGATGATTGGATAGGACTTGGCCATGTCACCTGCGAGGCTCATGACAAATTTGGAGTTCTCATCGCAGCGGATGAGAGCTGCCGGAGTATCGATGATGTGATTCGAATTATCAAGGGCGGACTGGCGGATGTTGTCAACATAAAGCTGAGCAAGATTGGAGTTTTAGCTTCGCTAGAGGTAGAGCACATTGAAAGCACTATAAAGTGATCAATTTATGTTGGAGTCTTTGAATCTGATGACAATTGTTGGCCATAGAAGGTGCGCAGGAATTTCCGAGTTAACGGCCACTGAGTTTTAAATAGCTTGTCTGAAACCATCTCATTCAGTTTACTTCTACAGTGAAAGTTTGAAAGCAAGATTCTTCACAATGTATTGGCATCAATCGATTCAGCCCAACTAGAAAAAATTCCTAGTGAGTTAGAGTTACGAAACAGAGGTTCTTGTTTCAAACCAGCGTGCTCAACATTGATGTATCCAGGAGATGTACAAACCACAAGGCGACGATCAGCGTTTGATCAAAAAGCCTACAAATGGAAATATACGTCTAACGTCAAAATCAAATTTAGGGGATGAGTAACCCGAGACCAAATTTGCTACAAATTTGGTTATGTTAGGTATTTCGATGAAGAGGCTTGAGAAAATTTAGAAAATAATAATATATGGATTTTTCTCCTGAAATAACTCGATCTCTTGATATTTAAAGCAGGTAGCGACGATGGCGCAGCAAGCAGGCCTAGGATTGATGATAGGTGGCATGGTGGAGACACGTCTAGCGATGGGCTTTGCTGCTCATATGGCTGCTGGTCTTGGACTCTTCAGGTAGGATTTGGAAAGAAAACAAACACATCAAGCCGGATTGGTCCACTAGTATCGCATAAGGGCCATCATTAGATCCTCTGCTACTACAACGTGGAGCAGAATATGCGGCTCGGATTAACACGCAACGATGTATTGGGTACTAACCAGTAGTCTCATCTCATCCAGATTGTAATATGCCAATATTTGTAGAAGCAAATTGAATTTGGAAATAACATCTTCATTCTTATTCTACATTGTTGGCATCTGCAGATTCATTGATTTAGATACTCCTTTGTTGCTGGCGAAGGATCCAGTCCAGGGCGGATACCATGGTATTTTTCCTCTACATTAGCCCTTGCATATGTGAAATTGAACTCCACTACCTTCACAAACTGATGGTTATTTTCTGTCAATTGCAGCGGAAGGCCCGCTTTACAGATTGGGGAACACTCCTGGCCATGGTGGAAGCCTACCATGGCCACAGCACTAATATTCAAATTTCGACTCACCAGTAACTATGCAGGCACAAGTGCTTCGGATCTGGTACTTCATAGCATATTCCAATGGCGATGGGTACAAGGAAGCCTGAAAAATGTCACTTGTGCTTAGCTGGAAACGTAGATGAAAATGGACATCCAGAAACATCTTAACCAATCGGTCTATCGAAGCAGGTGCTGGATTTGGAGTTCACGCGAGCCAGGATAAAAGTAAGCTAGGCATATAAATTTTGACCACAAAACTTGTGCACGGTAATGGATTCCTGGAAAGCTACCTCCAGACTAATACAGAATGCGTAAGTCCAGGTATAACTACTTGCCCACCATCTCTAATTTGCTGTGTGCACTGAGCGAATGGGTTCACGCTCATGTTTTTTCAGTGCAGCCATACCAGTGGCATGATGAAAACCTTTTGACTTGTCTCCACACACGTGTCCCGTGATTTAGTTTGGTGGAGGGACTAAAGTGTTTATTTTTACATGTCAATGCAAGATTTATCACACCTTACCATTATAACAAATACAATTGTACCAACAACGTTGAGTAATATGGCCCACATTTAGATTCAAACATGTCAACTTACTTACAAACTTCATTAAATTTCAAGAAACAAGTAATGAAACATCCCTCAATCAATTATCAACTCACTGAGTGTAAAGATTTTTCTTCCTAACGATGGTGCTTCGAATTGACTGTAGAAAATTGCATTGCTCTCGCGCCTATACCTTTCTACCTACTTACAGAAGCCTTTATGTTCCACTTGGGACAGTCTAATTGTGTTGTAACATAGGAGTTTCATAGTATTGAAACCCAAACTCTTGTTCTTATTTTTCTTTGGGCATTTAAGAATATTTTGTCTTCTTGGTCTAAACGTTCTTGTATTTCCTCCTTTTTTGGGGAGATAGAAGGTCAAAAAGCCGATGCCAGATTGAATTCAAAACCAAGGAAAACTCGCCCACTTTGAGGGGAGGCAGGGCTCGTTGGACGTAAGGAGCAACAAAGACCAGACCTCATCAAGGACAACTTACCTCAAAGCCACCAACCAAGGACGATGCCCATGCCACCAGGTGAACAATAAAGTGACTAACTACCTAAGTGCGTTGCCATTTCCAATTCCAAGTGGTTTCCATATTGCCTCTCCTACAAAGAACATTTCTAGCATCCCACGTTTGGTCAAAACCTTGAAGAAGAGATTTGGCCAAAAATGCGTTAATTTGAACAAATTTGAGCACACACTCTCAAGTTGCCTTGATGTACATAACGGGGTTGCCCCGCTGAGATATTTAGCCTTGCATTCATGTTAGCCTTGTCATTGCGCTCAATCCAAATAGTCCAAAGAGTTATCATGTGGTGAAGGTGCCTAATCTTAATCAGCTTCATGAACTTCTTAGGGAACCTCTCCCCAAAGAGAGCTTGTTTCCAATGGAAACTGACATACTTGCCGATCCTAACCCCATGGACTTCATGCACGATAAAGGTGGTCCACAGCCAAGCTCTTCAAGCATGGATGCAGTCCCAAAGTTTGTGTTTGATCGATTCACTCGGGTTTGGAGGCAAAACACACTGCTTGGAAAGAGAAGCCAGTGCAATGAGAACCCTCCATTCATTGACACATGAATGCTACTTCCTTCCCAAAGCAAAGAGGACCCCAAACCTATGACCAACATTATCTATATTTTGCCAGAAGGTAGCCTTGCCATTTGTCTACCACTTGTATCATCATTCTAGGAATCATGTCGAGGACAAAGCCTCCACCAAGTTTTGTGGTATGGTTAAGATAGCAAAGTCCCCCTAGCCACTGCCACCAATCTTGGTCCCATCTAAGAGTGATTTGACTTTGCCGCAGGAGGTGATTTCACGTTTCTTTTGCTCTCTAGTGGTACGAATTAGTTTAACCTCGTGGGGAAAACTGACCATGTCTTCAGTGGGGTCCTCCTATTCAATAAGACAGCGGGAATGGGTGCCAACCGTAAAACATTCTAAATGGAGAGGCATGGTGTCAGGGCATCCATGGAGTGAAGCCTGCTCTTTCATAGTTTAAGGTAGAAATACCATAACCCATGAAAATAAGGTGATTCGCATTGAAGATCTGGTCTGACAATCATGAGATAATTTTCCAAGATAGACGAGAAGGATTCATGAAGAATGCAAGTTGTTTCCTATTTTTCTGCCCTATACAAAAAATGCTACAATTTTTCAAAGTGGAAAGTTGTCTAACCCCCTACTCGTTCACTAGATTCTCCCTACACCGAACATGGTAATCCACATTTTCATATAGAACATCGCCTAAACCGGTTACCTCATGAACACATTAACACTTGACTCCCATTGGCTACACTAGTGTACACGGATTGAAGTTGCCGCCGAGCCATGATCCGTTTTAGAAATGGCACTTCAACATTATGATGGCAGTCTAGTGCACGGCTAGAGGGTGGTTAACGGGTTATGGTATTTCTACCTTATATACACACCTTGATGACCTCTTCGTGATGCTTTGCACCAGTTGAATCATGCAACGGAACCACAAAATCCTTCAGAAAAGAGGTCGACATACCCAAATATCACTTCCCAAAACGGGCCCAAACTACCAAGGTTCGTAACTAAGCGTTTATATAGAAGACATTCATGCAACTCATAAATGACTTGTCACACTTGAGACCGGATATTTGCATGGGACATATATTCTGGCTTCGAGCTCCAAAACATTCCAGCCCACAGATGGAATGTAAAACCCATGCTTGTTCGCATGGCATGCCAACTATGCAAAAAATTCAAGCCCAATTTGAACTCCCCCACCTGCCAAAATTTCCCTATCTACAAACCAACAAGACACCACTGCCTTGCACTCACTCTCGACGCAAAAAATTGGAATCTAGAACACAACATCCTCAGTGCTCCCCACCCCCCCCCCCAGTCAAAAGTACTCTATCCAACCAACACAAAAACCCCAAAGTTGCGAAAGCAGTAGGCATTCCCCATATAGTCTCAATCGGGATAGGGGATAGTGAATATCCTGCATCACTAACTTTTGAAGAGGCCTCTTCAGATTTCGAACCCAGATCTATATCAATATTAAACCAAGATGACATCCACCCAACTGGCCCGCACAACTCCAAGGTGGATCCCCCACATCACACGACACAACACGTCTAAATCCACACACCTCCCATTGTTACAGTTATCTTCGAAATACCCCACTCCTGAAAGAAGCACTAAACTCGACATGGGTGAAGACGCTTTTCATCTATGCTTGCTCCAAATGGAGTCAGCGACTATCTCTATCAATTTGGCTTTGAAACCTACATGCATTTTGGTTTTACATAACACAGACCTACCAATGAATTCTATTACATTGAAGAAAATGTGCGACTAAGAGGTTCCCCTGCCAATGACAAAAGTCCTTTCTGTAAGCTCTCACCTTTCTCTAATATAAAAGCACCTACTGAGCAACTTGAATCAAAATACTGCCTACTTAAGATTATAAGAAACGGTTTACATAGACCTTTATGTAGACATAAATGAAAAGAGGTGGATAAAAGTGAGGTAGGACTTTGCTCAAATATCAAATTGAATGAATTCTGAATGACCACTCAGGTTTTGGAATGCATCATCTCTGAATGACCTAACAAACAGTAAGAATATATTGCTTTTACAATGGCATATTGTAGAATTACACCATGTAGTACTGTGTGAATTGTTGCTACATTAAAGTCTGTTACTTTAGCTTGCGCATTCAGGGAAGTTTGTGACTACATTGAAGAAAACACAAAACATGGTACAAATTGCTTAAGATTGTGAGGAGGGCTTGCGAGTAGAACTCCCTTGCTTGCGCCTAATTGATTTGCCTTTTTCCTTGCCAGCCTGCGGCAGCACCCAACATGCATAAATCACAAACAGTAATCAGAAAATTGCAGTTCAATGTCATCCCTGTGCCTGTCTAAAACAAGATCCAAATAATTGCTGAACATGGTTGATCAGACGTAATTAAGGGTGAGTTCACATTAGAGTCCAAAACACCCTTTACATGGACCTTACTAGTGGACTCAAGATTGGACCCAAGCTTGATTTTTGATTTCTCAAATTGGGCAGAGGATTTTCTTGAGTTGGACTGACAAGATTTGGTAGGAAAGTGGTGCCACATTAGATCCACTCTCATATTCTCATACTTTGGATGTGGACTCTAGTGTAAACTCCTTGGGTCCATAATTTGCACTTGACCAATAAGATTGCTCCATATATACTTTCTTTGGTCTTGGACCTTAGTGTGAACCCACCCTAAAAATCACGATCCCATAGCACAAGACAAGCATGGGCCATTGAATCATTCAGGTTTAACTGGGCACAGCTCTGCCTGATTTTAATGTCAACTCCATCTTGTAAATACCAATCAATCACATGATAATGTGGCACTTATTTGTACATGAAACTTCAGGGAAACTAGAGTTATCCTCTAACTCAATACAACTTTGGAACGGAAGTTGGTTGTTTTCAGTGCATACAAAGGTAAGGTTTTGGTGCATGCTTGGAGATAAGTGTGGAGGTCTGAACAAAGAACATTCTATATCGGTATGTTAAGGGTCAAACTGCTTTTGGCATGCCAAAAGGTGCTAAAATGAGTTTGGCCCTCAATAAACCAATGTGCGATGCTCTTCATTTGCAGTCAAACACTGCCTCCAAGCATGCCACAAGTGGAAAGAAATTATTGACTTTGTATGCAAAACAACCAGTGGAAAATCATAGGGCACCAACTCCCGACACAAAGTCCCATTGAGTTGAAGAATGAGTCTTTCTCTTTAGTCAAACATGTGAAAAGCAGGGTGCTGAGAATCCACCTCTAAAGAGGGAGGAGTTGAAGGACTTTGAAAAGTAGCAGTTTCCCCAGTTGATTCAGACACATGCCTATCCACTTGGAGACCAGTCTCCCTGAGAGCAAGCTCTGTACGCAAAGCAGCAATTATATCGTCTTTACTTGCTGTCTCAGCCCTCAGCTCCTCAATATATGATGTCAACTGTCGTACAGCCTGTTCATCCTTACACAGATACATAAAAATACAGCAAAGTGAGTTATGCAATCTGCACACAGAACAATTAAACCATGCTAATGTTCAGATGACAAACAAAAACCCACAAATCAGGCTGACAACTATAGCATGATAAAAGAGATATTTCAGCACTTATGCAGCATTTCAACCAGGATTTAGACTTAATTCACATAAACAGACAACAGAAGTAGAGGAATAGGGTGAAGCAGGGAAAATCCAAGACCTCGCGATTTTCAGCAGCATTGCTCAGTAAATCAATACTGCGATCTACCTCCTCTCTCATGAAACTGAGAGCCTCATCTCGTGCTTCTACTCCATCACGGAGCATTTCAACCTCAACACTTAGCTCATTTAGATTTTTCTCCATCTGCTGTACTGCCTGCCAGGAGACAGGAACAAGGAAGTCAGTAGCAAACATCAGCAATACTAGACAATAATAAACCTATTGCACTCCTAGCTCAGAAGTTAAAGGCGGGAGAAACCAGACACCTACAAATCCTCATCTATTCTCCATCAGTTACTTCTTCAATTCCAGTTTAGCTTCAATTGACAACTGAGATTGCTGTAATACTGATGGCAAGTGTCTCAGAGGGACATCTCACTGCTAGCCAAATATTAAGGACAACCAGAAGTGCACAGACTTACGAAGATGACATCAAAATCATGCAAAAGTGCTTTGGAGAGATGAGAGACCGACCTGCTCAGCACGTTTGGCTCGATGATTCTCAGCCAACTCCTGCTGGAGCTCCTTGACAATCTCCCTCTGGCCCTCCAACTCCTGATTTAATACCAGTACTTCTTGTTTGCTAACATTCAGATCCTGTGAACAAATAAATTGTATTTTAGATTAATGTGAATTTAATCGCAATGGACCATATATTCATCACCTATGATCTGAAGTATATTTGGCTGCTACCTAACTCAAAGGTCCGGAGCAACATACAAGTTTGCACTTGATAGATGAGAACTAAAAATCATACACCAGCTATTGACTTCCTTGAAAAATGTGAGGCCATAAGAATCTGGAGCATGTTAGCACAGAAGTATCACAATGTGAGCCACAATTGTGTAAAAGTTCCCTTAAAGAGGGATAAGAAGGATGGATCTGCACAGGAATTCAGGAATATAGGAATCTTTTATGTAACTTTGAAGTCTATAATTCAACTCTCTAGGATTGCTGCAAACATTATGGCAGCTTGGGCAAATTGTTGACCTGCTTAATCTGAGCTGCCAGCTTCAATGCATCTGTACTGCGAACCATGTCATTCTTGACGTCTCGTAAAAGCATGTCCCTTGACCGCACCTCTTCCTCTAACGTGGCTACTTGGGCACTTAAGAGTTCCACTCTCTTCTCTGCATTCGCAAGACCCTGTGATGCAGGTAAACCAGGCAGTACTCATCATGAATGAACAGGAACATCAATGAAGATAAAAGTTGCAGACTTTTTGAAATCAAGTCATAAGATTGAAGCTCATTGTTGCTCAGCTTCAAGTACTCAACAACTTCTGAGAGAATGTACTTAACAAAGGGTTAGATAGACATTCTTTACATCTCGAGTCTTAGCAGCAGAAAGCAGCAGATTTGCATTCCGACGGGCTTCTTCACGCATGGCCTGCATCATATTCTCTTTGGTTTCAACCAAGCCCTGCAAAATGCACAACTCATCCTTAAGTTCATCCCTATCAACAGTTTGAAAATGACTGCTGTGACAAAATGAGCCGCCAATGACCCAACCAACCATAAAGTTATTCCCTCTTTACTTTCAATAGGCCTTAGATCCTTGCTCATAGCTCAGAGAACCTTGAGTTTTTTCTTCTTGTTGGATCATTATGGGATTTTGTTTAAATTCACCATGTCTGCCCACCTAAATGTGTCATCTCGTATTTTATAGTTGACCTGATGTGCTGAGAGATCATAGGATAATCAATAATGCACTATTAAATATGATCTGGAAACAAAATTTGAAGTAACTTGTGAAGAGTGACTTTACACAACATCCATACAGTAGAAGTAGGAAGGTTATCATTAATGCTGAACAATGTCAATTTAGAATCATTTCGTTTGAAAATTGATCAAAATTGAAAATTAATACGAAAATTACTTGAGATGTGGTTGCATTGGCTAGAAATACAAGTTGCATAGGTCATCAGTAAAAATCAACAGACCTAACAGTGTTACTTCCCTTGTATAGTATATTTCATTACCAAGAAACCTAACCACAAAATATAAGAACACCAAGCAATCTCACCTTCAATGAGGTGATCTCAGCAATGTACTCTCTTTCTTGTTGTGATCCTACAGTCATCGATGCTATCTGTCTCTCAAGGTCCTTCAATTTCTCATCTGCAACAGAAAGTGCCTGGATAATGACCCATCCCCAACGGAAAAAAATTAGTGACAATTTCTAATCAAAATTTGTTCGAGATGTTACTGCATCGGCCAGTTGTGAATGGTAAGCAGAAAAAATAGCAGCTTTTTCAATAACATACCATTAATGAACCAGAGAAGAGATCTAGAGCATTTTGGGTTGCTCCCTCTTCTTGCTGCAGTTGTTCTTGTAAATGATCAATCTTCTTTTTTGCTGCCAGCATAGCCTGTCATAAGGCAATCCACATTACATCATGTCTTTGAAGTTTCAATCAAACTCACAAGAACTCTTTTGAAATTTTCCCAGATGGGCTGGAACGAGAAGGAAAACCACATTCGGTTAATCAACTGACATTCTAACAGAACCTCATGACACCAAGACACCATAATGCCAAGATATTCCTAGTGTCATCAAACTACAAGTGGTTAAAGCAAGTACAGTATGTATGAAGTACACCCAAGTCCTGATATTAATCTACTTGCAGGTCATCACAGAATTAATGGTTAAAACATTTTCAACTGAAACCTGGATGTTTACTGCATTACAACTTAGACTTCCAGAATGGCCATCAAGTACATTAAAACTAATCCAGTTGACTAAATGCGTCATAGCAAAAGCATGTAATTTTGTTAATACTTGTGTAGCAGCTTTCAAAGATTGAGCAGCTTGAATTGCCTCCTTCCGCAGGAGGTCAAGGAGTATGTCCCGCGACATGATTTCTTCTCTAAGATGATCCACCTCCACAGACTGCATTCAAACAAGCAGAAATAAATCAGGCTTAGGCCTTTCATGGTTGGGACACACGTTCTTGCATTCTCTTATGACCTTAAGTGCTGAGACATCTAGTCTTAGCCAACCTCCAGCACCACCACAACCACCTTAGAACTATCAATATAATTTACAGTTTTACACTTTCTTATCAATTTTGCAATGAAGAACCAGCAAAGATTCCCATTCTAGTTCTCTGGAGTTTTTCAAGAATCTATAAGTTAGATTCAAATGACTTTGAGGAAGCTAGAGATATCAGCAATGGTCCCAGCTAGCTCTCAGCTAGTCAGACACACTTGCACATGATGTGTGAAATCAAGTACCGACTTGTGAGAGCAGACAACATTTCACTTCTGCTTGCTCGACTGAAATTCAGAATACAAAAAACGAGAAGGGGAGGAAGGACATGGAGGGGAGGAGAGGAGGATGGTGCTGTGGTCTATGCCAGCATGGTTGGTACATCTCTACACTACATGCACATGTCCATACTTCTGAGCCCTCAGCAATCAGCTCTGAATGTCTTATTACCTTGTTTGTAGGACTAATATAAAAATCAAAATCAACACGCAGCTTCCCTTACAAATATTGGGTTTAGCACACAACACTGTACTCAAATGGTCTCACGTAGGTTGAGAAGACTTCAAGTGTGAAAAAGAAGTTGAAAAGAATAAGCTAGTGTTTCATATCACTCTTTATACATCTGTAGATCTGAGTCTAAACTGGATCCAGAAACGGAGTGATGAATGAAGAAGAGGTTTTCAGGATAGCACTGGACTACAAATCTAGCTTGAATCCCATCCAGAAGAGGCATCCTGGATTAACATCGCAGGATACAGACACAGGTTCAAATAGAGAAAAACAGCATCCAGGACAGACCTTGAGTATGCGACAGTCCACAAGCTGCATAGGAAGTGGAAACTCCTCGGCCTGCCTGGATGCTGCTTCCATATTTTCCTTTAAGTCCCTCTATGCTCGCAATTTCTGCCAACTGCCACAAGGCTGTTCATGTATGACAGTGTATCAGCCAGGATTCTGGAGGGCCTAACCAAGGAGCGTTCAGTCACTGCAGTTTTAAACTGATGGTTCAGGCATAAGATTGCAGTGCTATCTCAACTTCTCCACTTTGCTACTGAGACTGCTTCATGGGGCAATGAGCTCCTGACCTGAGATTTTGAATTCTCTGATTTCTGGTCCTCCTCAGCAAAGTCCTGCACCACCTCACAAGAGTTAAACATCACAGGCTGCAATGTTCCCAGTGCCACCTCATCCAGACCACTGAGGATTTGCCATGGATAGTACAAACAAATCCAAAGAGTTGAGTACAATGCATCATCCTGTGGAAGAAACAATTTGCCATTTGCACTAAACTTCTCCAATTAATTTGGGCCAACAACTAAGAATCTAGATGAAATTTCATAATGGAAGGTATAAAACTTGTTCGTTTTCATCTTTCCAAAGTTTTCCTATTATCCTATTTTCCTGAGATCCAAATCAAGAAACTTGTCTTTACAGCACGCAAAATTAACAAATAAATAATAGTTTTAAGAAAAGAAGATGAGAAAAATAGAGGGTATAGAACAAAACAGAAACTCTGGCTTTGTTGTAATCTAATCTAGAGATACAAAATCCAATTGAACCATGCTATTATTGACTTGAAGAAGGTGAAGATTTCATTGCAGTAGTTTGCCATCACAGCCATTAATCACATGGCAACATGGCAAAAGAGAGGAGAATCACCCACTCCAGAAAAAGATAGATTCTCGGAAAGTGCTGTTGCTTCTAGCTCCTGCACATCATGTGAGACAGAGTTACACGTGCTGCAACATCACATCCACTTAGACACGAACTGTACTTTCAGCTTATTATTCTTTGGCTGGAGAACTCTGGGACTGCCAAGTGTACCGCAGCCAGCATCATAACAACTTCAAATAGTAGAAATTTTGAGTTCCTATACACAATTGATGTAGAAGTAATAGATGCCAGGTGATCCAAAGAAAGATATACAACGGCATGCCAAGCCCCACCCAGCTTCACTCTCTTTCTCATCATACTGAAATACTAAGTAGAGATGATCGAGTGACAATCTTCCAGCCAGTGACCTTTATGACTTTGCAGAATGCAGGTTTCAATCCAAGAAAAGGGGAAACAATAAAACAAAACAAAAAAAAATCTCTCAATAGTAAAATATTGAGGCGCACTCAGGACTAGTAAGTACAGAAAGCATTATTCTCCTCCACAACCTGACCCATGTACAACAGTGACACACTCCCATCTTTTGGAAAAGTTCGCAGCAAAACCCCAGGAGTTATCACAAAGTATTTAAACCTGTGCTTGTATTTTAGATTACGTGTTGTTTATTATTTTTTAGGTAATGCATTGTCCTTAGCTATTATCAGGAGAGTATATGAGGTCATGATATCTAAGAGAAAAAAAGAACAACCACATATTTGTAATTCGGTAAGCAGGAAAAAGATCGTGACATCCCCACTCATCATTTCTTCAGACCAGCGTGCATTACCACTCCAAAGGTCAAATCAAGCACAGCTCTACTAAAACCTCATGCAAAACCGTGCAGCTGACTCACCTCCGCATGTCTGACAAGGCCGGATTCAAGTCCATCCAAGGATCTGTTAACTTCTTCCAGTAGATTGTTAGCATGCTGGTAAGGTGATGTAGCAAGCCGAGCTTCTTCTGGCCTTGTCTGAATTTCAAGATGCGCCTGCTCACCATTTAAGTCCTCTTCTGGTTCATCCTTATCTTCTACTGCTCCACCTGCTAAATCACCATTCATAGCATTCTCTGCAAGCTTCTCATACAACCTGCATCAGCAAACATTACAGAAGATCAGTGCTCATTATAATACAGGACTATATTCAGTCTACACGATGCCGCTTCAGCTGGATTGATCATTTTGAAATACCACAAACATGAACCTGGCACGCTTATTTATAACCACGCCACTTTACTCATTTGCTTGACGTTCACGAGAGAAAATGACCAACTCTTGCTTCACAAACAGCTGAAAGTTCAAGCCAAATTCTATTACAAAAACCAGATCACCTGCACTCCGCTGAGTGGAGACTTTGAACATCACAATCCAGACACTCGTCACTTCATGGTAAAGTGATCTTTCTCAACCAGTGGCCATTGACATATACTGAAATGTCGCAAAGAAGTGTTGCTCGATACATTGGGTCAGTCAAGCGAACACATGTTTGCATCAGTCCATACGAGACCAAAACAAACACATCAAGCCAGCTTGCGTTTGTCATAATGGGTCCACAAAACGATTACTTCCGGCACATCAGTGAGGGGCTCTGCATGGGCTCCGCTGAATTCGATCCATAAATGGACAAATCACTGTAGCAGTTGACAAACATCCTGCAAAATAATGGTCAGATGCAAGTAACCTCGAGAACTACCAGTAATTTTGCACCTATTCGATCACTCCAGAAACCTTGTCAACCTGCAGTCCTTGTACGTTACAAAACGCACATTGTAGGTCGCAACCCCCCACCAGCTGCTTGCAAATTGGAACACAATTTCTAAACGGAATTCGGCCATCACCGACGATGTAGCTCAAGGATCATTAACATCCATATCCTTGAAACACATGCCAAAGACAAGGAAGGACAATGAAGGAAAAAAGAGGAAGGCGCATTACTCATTGGAATCGCCATTTGCACTAGCCAAATTCATTTCCCTGGACAATGACGCCGGAGCTGAAATGATTGAAGCATCATCATCATCATCATCATCATCTTCGCCGTCCGATAGCATCAAGGCCAAGGCTCCGAACGTGTTTACATTATTAGCATCCCCAGTCATCAACAGCTCGGGTTCGCTATCATCGAAATCACCAATTCTCCCGATCGCGTTTCCTCGTTGACCAGACCACCTCCGACCGTACCAGTAATGAAAACTCGAGCATCTCCGCTTACTCGAGAACTTACAATGAGACGCATGGTTCTTGCAGACCAAGGTGCCCGTGGTCGTGCTTGCACATAGAGGAACTCCTAGTGAAGCTGACCATCGCACCACAGTTGCCATCACAAGCTCAAACCCCGTACCTACTACTCATGAGTTCTTGCCACCTCGCTCTTCCTCTTACTCCCTCCCCTGTTCCACATGCTGAACGTCCGTGCCGTTGCAGTTCCCTCCGTACACAAAAATCAACGCCGCTTCACATGCGGATAGCTCTGCTCATTAGGTACATCGGATTTGCATTTATGCATGAAATCCCGTGAACACTACCAGCAAATTGTTAACTCGACTCCACGAGCACGCGTGCACTCCTGCGGGTACCTCTGCTAAATCACTCCACAGGACTCGCCGAGTATGCGTACAATGCTGCGGATACACTTGCTAAATCATTTTAATTACTCTGTGTAATCCCGCGGGTACCTCTGCTCAAATCACTACACAAGACTCCCCAAGTATGCGCGTCCAACACTGCCGATACTCTTGCCAAATCACAAGATGTCTCCGCTATATCACTACACAAGACTCCCCAAATATAAGTCCAATACTGAGGATACTATACTAAATCACTCTAATTACTCTCTGTATGCTCCTGCGGACACCTCTGCTACATCTTTACACACACTCCCCGAAATACGTCCAATACTACGGATACCTCTGACAAATCAAAGCACCAAACTCCCCGAGTATGCGTCCAATACTGCGGATGCTCCTGCTAAATTACTCTAATTACTCTCTGTATATTCCTGCGGAAACCTCGGCTACATCATTACACAAGACTCCCCGAGTATTCGTCCAATACTGCGGACACTCTGCTCAATCCCTCCAATTGCTCTCTGTGCAATCCTGCGGATATGTCTGCTACATCACTACACAAGACTCCCCGAATATACGTCCAATATTGCCGATACCTATGACAAATCACTATCAGGACTCCCTGAAATGCGTCCAATATTGCAGATGCTCTGTTAAATCGCTCTAATTACTCTCAGTGCAATCCTGTAGATACCTCTGCTACATCACTAAAAAAGACTCCACGATTGTACGTTCAATACTGCGGATACCTTGGACAACTCACTACACAAGACTACCCGAGTATAAGTCCAATACTGCGGACTCTCTGCTAATAAATCTAATTGCTCTCTGTATATTCCCGCGGATACCTCTGCTGCATCATTTCACACGACATCCCCAATTGTATGTCCAACACTGCGCACACCTCTGACAAATCAACACACAAGGATCCCCGAGTATACGTCCATTATTACAGCGGATGCCTCTTGAGAAATCAATACACAAGACTCCCCAAATACTGCGGAGACTCTGCTTAATCACTCTATTTACTCTCTGTGTGATCCTGCGGACATCACTACCTCTGCTACATCACTACACAAGACTCCCCCCGAGTATGCGTTTCAATCTGCGAATGCTCTACAGAATCACCCCATGCAATCCTGCGGATTCTGCCTTGCACGAATCAGCGATTAGACTCCACGAGAACGCGTGCCGTCTGCGGCAGCCAGGTGGAACTCATCCATTGCGGGGGGAAATGCCACCATGAGCGCGATTGCATGAGGCTCCGATAAGCGGGGAGCGAGCTCGGGTGCTACGGCAGCGAGCGGATAACCCTGCGGGAGCGGATAACCCTGCGGGAGCGAACCCTAGGCACTGGCTTCACCATGGAAGCCATGGCTGGAATCCGCAAAGGAGAGAGAAAGACTCAACGCATGCAAGGCAAACCAAGCCAAGCCAAGGGCTCAAGTGAATGAATCGAGGAGAGGCGGTGGCTCTCTCAGATCTACGATAGGTGAAGATTTGAGTCTCTCCTTTTCCCCCTTTCCAGCCCCATTGAATGATGGCACAGCGCCAGGTGGTGGCTTCGTTTCTCATGCTTTTTGCTCATCAGAATCTCTCTCTCTCTCTCTCTCTCTGTGTGTTGTTGCGTGTTATATATATAAATATATAAAAACCGTTTCTCATTGTTTCCGGAAATGCGGCATCCACTCCCGCCCCCATAACACTATTGGGTCCAAAGGGGCGGTTATGTGGGTCCCAAAATTTTAGGAGAAATGTGTCCACATTCATTTCCAAGATGTTCATTTACGAAGGGAGGTTCAAGCCAAATTTGAGTTCCTTCTTCTTTCACTTTTTCCCCCTTTCCAGCCTCATTGAATCATGGCATGTGCCAAGTGGTATGCTTCATTTCATATGTTTTGGTCTTTCAAAATTTTCTCGTGGGAAATTTATAATTTTACATATATAACACCACCGCGATGTATTTCTCATAGTTTCCAGACACGCGGCACCTGCTCTGGTCACCATAACGTTATTCAGTCCAAGGAAGCGATTAAGTGGGCTCAAATTTTGTATAGAATTGTGTTTGCATCCTTTTCCAACATATGAGTTCTTCTTTGATATGAGTCTTTATTGTTTTTGTCCCCCTTTTCCAACCCTACCGAATGATGGCACAATACGTAAAATGTTGTTGACTTCTCATGTTCTAGTCCTCAAATATTTATCTCGTGGGAATCTAGTTTCTCTACATATGTAAAAGCACCAAGATGAGCATCTCCTTGTTACTAGAACCATAACATCCACTCCCACCACCTTAACATCGTACAGTCCAAGGGGCATTTACATGGGCATGAGAGTTTTAGGGAAAATATGTCCACATTGTTGTCCAATATGTTCATTTATGGATGGAGGTTCTTGCTAAATACAAGTCCCCCAATAAATTTTGAGCCATTGTTTTCCCCCTTTCCAATCCCATTAAATATTGTCACAATGCCAAGTGGTTCTTTATTTTATCTTTTTTTAGTCCTCGTATATTTCTCTCATGATAATCAATTTTCCCTACATATATAAAAGCAATGTAATACATTTCTCATTGTTTCCTAAAGTGTGGCCCCACTCCTTGTCACCATGACATTATTCAATCCAAAAGCAAAGTATGTGGGCCCAAAATTTCCATAGAAACGTGTTCACATCGTTTTTTTAGATATTCATTTATGGAAGGACACTCATGTTGAATATGACTTCCTCCTTAGATTTTAGCATTTCCTTTGCCAATTGGAAAACATACTACTTATTCATTTCCTTGAATGATGGCAAAATGTCATGTGGTGCTTTGCTTCTCATGTTATGGTCTGCTCACTACCAAAAACACACCCTTTCATCCTACTTTCTAATGGACTATATTTCATAAGAAAACATCCAACATCTAAGGTTACAAAATGTTGGTTAGTGTTAATGATTATTGCATACCAATGAAGTGTCAACTCCCTGCAAAGGGTGGAGTAATTTTACATCTAACGTCATTATCCTTTAGGATGTGGCCATGGATTTTTGATGAACAAACACTCTATTCACTGTGGTATTCAAGAAGTTGGAGTTCTTCTTCTTCTTCTTCTCCTCATGTTTTGGTCCTTGTTATTGTTCTCTCATGGGAATTGCTTTCTCTACATTTATAAAAATACCATGATGTGGGTATTTCTCATTGTTACGGTGGTCTAGTATATAGGTGAATGCATGGTGTCATTGCTCAACACCATTAATGATATCAAAGAACCCACCCATGGATATCAAAATTAGAAATTGGTAAATTATTGAAATTTGGTGGGTATGTCAAGGCATGATGATCTTTGTATGTATTGGGTTCTTACTGTATTTGGGTGAACTTTACTCTAACCATGTTGATATCAGGGTGATTTTGACTAGGTCTAAGGTTGTTGCATGGTTCCTAAACACGAATGACATTGGAAATGCATATATATTGTCAAATACCCATACCTTACTAGTATGAAAAAAATGTATAGTCCTCGTTATAGATACATGAATTGCTAAAATATTGATATCAACCCAACATTGGTATGACCCCCAACAACTATTGAAACAACATTTTATTGGGTTCGTATTGTGGATTCATATTTAGCACAAACACATTTTAAAATGATGTCATATGTAACCTCTCATAAATGTCATATTAGATGTACATAATATATATTTGCGTCTAGACGATGTTTGCATTCAACTTGAAACATCCCTATGTAATGTGAAGACTCAAACCGGCCCATAGGACATCTTGACATCCTCAATGGGTCTCCTTAATGGGTTAAGGAGGGTTTACTCAGGTCCGCTTTACACATGGACCAAGAGCAATGACCATGAAAATCTAAGGGCCCCTAAAAATTCATCAAAGGGCATATTGTGGAAAATAGAAATCCGATATTACAATCAATGGGTCCTCAAACTTAGTGTGAAGTGAAAGTGGACCATGTTAAGGGACTGTAACATATTTTGTGGATAATCCAACATAATAAATTTGTCTAGGTTCCCATCATAACAACATTCTTTAGGAGCCAATGACATTTTTAATTAATTGCTACAACCCTTAGTCATGCATCAGACCCACCTTTCTTGAATGGGCCCAAACGCATGATTCGTAAGACCACGAAACATTGTCCACTTGGTGCCATATAGAATGCCATGCTGATTTTTCATCCATGGGAATTTCTTTGGTCCCTTGAGCTCTGCACCATTTATAGTATTTAGTGTCACTTTATATTTGGAGTTATGTTATGTTATAATTTTGTACTATGAATCTATTTTTCAACCAAAAATTGTCAAATTGGTTATTTGGACACTATATAACATTAACATATTTACTTGTTAAAAATTTACATTTACAATAAATGTTAGAGCAATACATAACTCTGAATAGTAAGTGACACTAAATACCATGAACCGTGTTGTGTAAAGTGGCCCTTATTTACTCAGTTTTAAGGTAGAAACTTCTACTTGAGAATCCTTTATCTAAATTTGAAGCATTGCAATTGCACATTATGATCCATGTCATGACTTTATAGCACTTCGGATTTCAAAAAGTGATGCATGGCTTATTTGAGTTTGAAAACACATCCATTACACTAAATATGATGTATAGTGTCACTTACTATTTGGAGCTACCCAATGCTATATCTTTTCACTATTGATGTAATTCTTTACCAAGTAAAGTTGTTGATGTTCTATAATGTTCAAACAATCAATTGGACATTTGTTGGTAAAATATGATATATATATATATATATATATAGTTAATAGATATAGCATTGCGTAATTCCAAATAGTAAGTGACACTAAATACACTATTTAGTGTACTTTAAATGCTTAAAGTTAACTCATAAGTTAACTTGTGGGTAAAGCCAACGAGGACAAGTTTGTCCTCTCATATATTGTCTTAATTTTTTAAACCTCTTCATGATCATGTGAGCTTAAGGCCACTTCACACACAAGCCAATGGCCATGACCACGTAATTGTGAGGGCCCTTGACTCTTATCCAAAGACTATACCACATGTTTGATTGACATAGTTTGCCAAAATTTGCGTCAGGGCTACCTCTTGCAAGTGGGCCTAAGGCAAATTTCAACAAACCATGAAACGTTAGTCTATATTGTGTCATAAAAGAGTCCATGTACATTTTTTCATCCATGGTAATGTGTGAACTGAACTTGGGATAGTCTCGGCCTTTTTGACCAATGAGAGATCTGAGAATGCAATGGTCACGTGCCTTGAGTATCATGTGTGAAGTGGCCCTTAGTACATCAAGGCCCATGGACATGAATTTTCACAACACCCACAAAGGGGGTGAATTGAATTGTTGTTTGTTTCCATAGATCCTTGCATAACATTACTCATCTCTTTGGTTGCATTATGTGGGACCATGTATCAGGTGAAATAATTATCCTTAAATTCCGGGACTCCCCATTTATGAGGAGCACTTAAGATTGTGTACTATGAAGTTTTCAACAAGTTACTATGAATTCGGAGCTACTTAATTACAACCTTTTACTTTGGAAATAGACCATCACCTAGTTGCTTAATAATGTTATGGGCGCATGAATTACTAATTACTAACACCTGAGTTAACTCTTAAATCGGTGTCATGTGCATTGAAACAATCTAATGAACCTAAAACATGATGACATAACAACCAACATATCATCACTCTATACTATTATCCCCCTGGTAGGTGTGAGGAAACCATACCAAACTCAAGGAGGTTGCTCATGTTCAAAAGTATTGGTGAAAGAGTGTCCTTTCCATGTGGGATTCACGTGGTCTCGAGCGATGTAGAAATGACAAGGGATAATCTTTTGGGAGGGATTGAGAGCCTCGGGGAGTTCACTGCGATAATATTAGAAAACAACGTGCAGGAAAATATAGGGTAATTTATATTCACAAAAGGAAAAACTTAGAATTTTCTTAGAAGTAGTATAGGTGAGTATGTATGTTAAAATTTGTATTATAAATAATATAGGCTTGATACAAATAACGCATATTAGTAAAATATTTGTAAAAATATACCGTAGGATTTAAGGATCCTAGGTTTTTTTTGAAATAGGGTGTCTTTTGTGTTCAGAGGCTTGCTTTGTTGTTGGTGTTTTAAATTTTTTTTTGCACTCAGTACCGTTGTGTTTAATTGTGCGTGTAACCTGATTGAGGAACATGGGCTAATTTTGTTGTTTGAAACTGTTTATGAACACTCTTAATGTAAAACCTTGTTGTGCCTTGGATTTTGGTGACTTAGTACTTTGAATGCTCTTAAACCCTTTGGAGCAAAATCAGATAATTATAATGAACATACCTAGCTTAAAATTAGAGCTTTATCAAATTTAAAAGTAATTATAAGGTCATTTAAAAAACAATAAATTAGCAAATTATATAATAATACGGTACAAAAAATTAAGGATGGATAATTAAACACCCCTTGAATAAATACCCTTGTCACGCACGTGTATACATATATACACGTCTAGTGAACTCCCCGAGTTGAGAGCCCTACACATTATTTGTGTAAGACACATCCTTGGGGTCACTTCACACATGAGCCAAGGCCCATGACGATGTGACTATGAGGGCCCTTGATCCTCATTCAAAGGCCGTACCACTGACATGATATGATGGAATTTGCATTAAGCCTACCTCTTGGAGGTGGGCTTGATGTAAAGTCCAACATACCATGAAACCTTATTGATAGTTTACCATGTACAAATCCATGTAGATTATTTCATTCATGATAATTTCTTTGGACCATCATGCCTTCACCTTCTAGTGTGAAGTGAACCTGGACAGTCTCGGCCTTTTCGACCAATGAGAGATCTTAGAACACAATGATCACGGGCCTTCAGACTTGAGTGTGAAGTGGCCCTCAACACGATGATCCAACTCTCGGCTCGTGTATAATCTTGGCCTTGTGCTTGTTCGTTATCATTTCCTTCTATCCTTGAGCACATGTATCGGGAATAATTATCATTCCCTTGTTCGTGTGTTGTCGATAGTTGGATTTTGGATTTATTTATGTCCACTTACGTGAACCATCTAAAAGAACACATCATACCTATTGCATTCATGTAGGCTACACAAAGGGGTGATGTTTTGTAGCACCTACCAAAGGGGAGGATGAAAACGGTGATTGCTACATAGAGCCCAAATGTTGATTTTACTTTTTGTAAAGCCGAATCAACATCTACACCGGGATCAAAAATCTTGTTTACTGAAGCTAAATCAAGATGATGCCTTGACAAACTTACAGGGAGAGGAGGAATTATTGTATACACGTAGCATACCTCTCATCAACCCAACATAGAAGCCCTGAAATAGTATGCAATCCAAATGATATTATTTATAATTGATTTGACACCAAAATTAGCTTTAAAGGCCTTGAATTAGTTTGCCTAAGTTTATGTGAGATGAATTGGCTGAGAAGCTCTTATGATGCAGGAGAAAAAAAATTCATGTGTTGCATGTTATTTGTGACAAGTAGCCTTGTGAGATCGAGTTGTTTACATATCCAATTTTTGTAAAAGAGTGATTGAATAATAATAATAATAATAACCAATGTCACGAAAATCCGACGTGAATTTGAGCATGTTGGCCCTGCCCTGCTCAAGAATCCTCTTGGTTACTGCCTACCTTGCGGTGGGTGAGTTTTTGGCTTCTTACCTACCTAGTTTTTCCTTTTTTCCTTTTTTCCTTTTTTCTTCTTTCCGTCAAGTGGAGAGCATATTTCACAGTAGAAATCAAAACCGCCAACCACTCCATTTGAAAATGGGTACCTCTCCACTATCACCCGGTAGTTTAGGGTCATCTCGGACCTGAGTGATTGAATCATAAAGACTGTTGATTAGATTGTAGAGGCTCTATCAATATTTCCTAATACATCTATTGGATGAAACTAACACATCTATGTCATTTTTTTCTTCAAGTCTGAAGGCCCCCTTTTGTACATCTACCTTTACTTCAAAATTCTAAATAGCCTTTTTAAATGTACACACTAAAGAAAAATAATGCCTTTCCATTATGTATACTACGCATGCTAGTACCTTGAATAATACCGTGCTTGTTCCACTCGTGTTAGTTCTCACATGGTACGAAGAGTCCACACCTTAGGTGGAAAGAGGCAATAACTTCCAAAATGCAAGGGTGGAGGGTAATTCCTCGTGATGTTGAAGTGTAGTGAATATTGACAATCTACATAGTTATACATTGAGTTGAAGCGATAACCTTGAGATTACAAAAAACGAATAAGCAAAATCAAAGAATCTAGTTACATTGTAGATTGTCATTTAAGTGTAGTTGTTTTATAATGAATGAAACCATGATTGAGTGGATTATTAATATTCATGAACAATCAAGAACCTATGAGTGTGGGAATGACCATAGTCTAAGATATTTGGCTGAGGAAGGGAAACTATGGACTACAACGAGTCTATTGTCTTTTGGAGTTGCAAGGGTGAAGAACTAGAAACGTAGCTTGACCATTGGCAATTGAAGAGGTAAAGTTTTTGCACTAGTTGTAGAGCGGTAGTAGGTGAACGATGAGGCTATTTCCTAAACCAGGTGTTGTGAGACAGATGCATATCAACATGTGAGGAAGGCCTCCACCACATAAGAGTTGACCATGACCATGATGATTTTTTTTTTTATTTAGCGAAATAAAAAGTAAAATTTGGAACTAACTAAAAGAAAAATAAATTAATATGAAATTCACAATATGAGAAAGAATTAATTATTCATATGTATGAACGTTAGCCACAAAATTCAATGATGAATACCAAATGAAATCAAGGTGCCTAGGAGTTAGTTCCAAACGAATGTCCAAGACTATGGCTCAAATTATGGTCAACACTAAACATTGTGTGGATAATTTGGGACCTCTTATGAATTGTAACTAAAATCATCTAAAACTCAAGGAACAAACAATTGTTTTGGCACTTATCAAACTTGCTGTGGAAAATAATATAAAAAACTTACATGTGGTTGTCTTTCAATCAATTCATGTAAGGACAATGGTCAAATGAATTCATAAAATAAAGAGATATATTAATGAGCTCACCAACCCACATGGTTTATTCTATAATATGTCATGATCCACTAAATCGTAATTTAATTTAAGAAGGATTATGGTTCATATAAGGATGTCCTTGGCCTTTGTTATAAGTTGTTACTGGCACTCAAAAGACAATTGATGAGTTGTGACTCCCTGCATTGAAATCCAAGGCATAGCGAGTCGTTATTACTGGATTATGGTTGATTGTAAGGGAGAGATTGCACAATTGCATGTAATGCACTAATGGATCCTTATATACCATTCCTTGATCTCACCTTATCCCTTACAATTCACATGAAACAAAGTCTAACGTAGATTCTGGTACTCAAGTCTTACCTAAAACTCATTACGACCTATCAATTAACCTAATAACAATGATATTTAGAACAATAAACTGACACTTATTTAGCCTTGCATGTTTTGTTTTCTTAAATTGAACCCCAACCAAAAACTTATTTGTAATCTTCAACTTGGTCTAATGCTATATGTTATGCCCAAAACAAGCATTACGAGAGTTAGATGGCCTTCAAAGACTAGTGCCTCCTTCAAAACGTAAGCACCTTGAACATGCATAAACAAACCATCATGCACCCCCAAGGACAAGCCCCAACATCCCTAGATGGTTAGTTGCTACATTCTTTTGGACTATCATTTGGGCTTGGGTATTTCATATTTCATATTTGTTTGCATTAAGCCACAAACTTGGAAATTGCAATGGAATGTAACGGTGGCACAAACCCAAGGCAAATTGAAAGAAGGGTTTGGAGATTTGTTTGAGAAGGTCTCATGGTTACTTGACCACTAGCTAGTGAGCATACCATGCAAAGTGAGGAGAAATCAATGGTTTGGAGCCTGCAATTTGCCCACCCACCCAACTCTAATGTTGTTGGTGGAGCCTCATGAGGTTTGCTTAATGGCGGGCCCAATTTATATTTATAGCAAAAAGGTGGTTCCCAACAACTTGGTGTAGTTGCTGGGGAAGCATGTTAAACTCCCTCCCCCCCTGGAACTTTTCAGGGGAGGTAGATTCGGGCAGGGGCAGCTGCATGTCCAGAAAATCTAGATTGTTTGGACCCGACTGAAAATTGTTGTCCGCTTGCCCAACTTCAAAGAAACCATTGCCCTTGCATTCTTGAAGGCCACTTATCCACAATTCCCATATTGGGTGCACTTCACCTTCAAGGTCCAAAATCCAATATATGTTCATTTCCATTGATTAAATAAGCAATTGACTGGGATTTCATTTTCAAAGTGAAATTGCCAATAAAGCATGTAATTAGCTTGGAAGTCAAATTTTTTACAAAACCCTCATTAGCATTGAGGTTATAATTTATGTGACTTACCATTGAAAGGGTCTTTGTCGTTCTAGAATGAAACTAAAATTAGTGATTTATTTTTAATATGTTAAATATTGTAATGTCTTAGTTGATACCTTCTAATTTCACAAAGTTTTCATACGCATTTAGTTTAAATGGGATCCCCAGTCCCAAGTATGACATGGATGCCTTACATGGCAACAATTTTTGGAGGTGAGGCTGGGGACTGGTGTTGAGGGTTGGGTCAAGCAAAATGTTGGACCTAACTCACCACGCAAGTCGTGTGATTTTTCATGCACAATTTACTAAGGACTCATAAAACCATCTTTTTATGGGCTATTGAGGGTCCAAAGTTGGGACTTCACATGTTTCCATGTTGGAACTTGTTGACATGAATGGGACTTGAGACTCAAGATTTGGGAGTTGGGATTTGGGACCCCATGCGAACCAACCCTTGAGGAAGACGGTCTCAAGTGGCTTAGTTTCTTAATCAAACCCCTAAATCGATTGGTATGTGGTTCGGGTGAGGATCAAAGAGCAAATGTCATAAAGACACATGTTTAATAAAGATTGAACTGTATATTCAAATACTAATAACTACCCTACACTCAACAATGAACAAAAATGGGAAGACCTTTGTATCTAGTTGAGAAATCAACAAACATGCACTTCCGATAACCATAACTAATTTAGGGGAGGTCCGATTTCCAATCCGTGTTTTTCAAATGTATTAATATTCATAACATTATTTAGTTGCATGGTTATGTTCCATCCTATATTTTAGCATATGACATGGGCCTCCACTATCTTACCTATATGGGAAGAAACTTATAAATTAGGAAGACACTCATGCCGACACGAATAATGAATAATGTTGTTATGAATATTGTAAATGATGTCGTATTTCTAGTGATAATGATGCTATGAATCGTATTTTTAGTAAATAATACCGAGATGAACCTAGTGACCGGGGAGATTTTTGGGCATAATCGGTTGAGATCCTAGTGTTTGCAAGTCCAACCGGTTACATGTTGACATCCTCCAATTTTCCTTTGTTAAATTGGGGTATATTCTATAAATTCCTCTAAAACGATCGGTAATTTTCCTGCAGTCTTGAACTTCAACCGGTTATTCCTCAAACTCAACCGGTTTATTTGTAACTAACTGCTGGTTCTCCCCGATCATTGGATGAACCTTTGAATAATGCCGGGAATATTACTCCACCCAAATTTTCCAAGTCTAAGCTTGAATGTATGAATAATAAACAATTTTTTTTTCTTTGTTCGGAGGCCCTCATAAATATATTATTGACATAATCTAGTGTCATGGAACCGATCTGCATGACTGAATAATGTTACATCGTCGATTTGCTTATGCAATGCGAGTTTTGTTGTGTAAATCTAATCGGTAGAAGTTGGAGAATGTCAAAAAGGAGCCAAATAACACTCACATAAATTAAGGGCTATGGAGGCCACAATACCTACCTACCTACCTACTTTACTACCTACCTGGCACTCCTAAGAGCTCTCTTGGTGGAAGCGGAGTCCCCATTAGGGTTTGTTGTCGCAAGGGAAACTTGGCCTGTACTCCGTGGGCGATCACACCCCCGCCAATACATTTCTCTCCAATTCTCACGTTTTTGGTGCAAGGAGCTGATCGTTTCTTCCGCCTGTAAATTCTGCTCTTTATTACAACTCTCAATCATGGGGGACAGCCAGTATTCGTTTTCCCTCACAACATTCAGGTATGAGTTTGGCACTCTCTGCTGCTAACGCGATCATCATATGACCATGGCATAATAGTTCACCTAAATCCACTCTGAAACCTCATACTCTGAATAATATTCACTTAGATCGAATCCCCAGGCGAGCCCGTTGTTTTGATACATGTGGACGGTATGTCTATTACTATGTGCTTGTAGGTGTCGCGGTCTAATTTCTTGGTTATTTTGTCTGCAGTCCTTCTGGGAAATTGGTGCAGATCGAGTATGCCTTGATGGCTGTTGGAGCGGGTCAAACCTCGCTCGGAATTAAAGGTTAACTTGATGACGCCTGCTCTTTTCTGCTGTTTTGGCCCCGAAATTTGGATGTTATGTAATTGAGCAATTTGGTGCAGATTCTGAGCATCTTGTGATTTCGTATGTGCAGCTTCGAACGGTGTGGTCATTGCTACAGAGAAGAAGCTACCATCGATTCTTGTTGATGAGACATCAGTATGTCTTCCTCTTTGTCCTCCATCCCATTAGGGTTTCACCTAGAGGGGTAATTTAACACATGGGAAGGGGATTCTCTGTATGTGCTATTGGAAGTTTTTGCTCCAGTACGGCAACCATGTGCAATGAAAGTAGGGTTGATTGCCATGGATCATTAGGGTTTATAGATTTTGTTGCAAGCCTCTCATGATGTGTGTCTTGTGTGCAGGTTCACAAGATTCAGTCGCTGACACCAAACATTGGGGTTGTATATAGGTTAGTCTCTGGAATTGATGTTATTGTCTTCATTTGCTTCCTAATTAAACACATTGAAACTTCGTGATTAAGATAGAGGTGAAGGTTTGAGACTGATCTTTGAGAAATATGCAGCTTACCAGTTATTTGGCAGCTTACTTGATTACCATCGAGTACATGCAATTTCATTGTTCTTTACTCTTTACATTCTGGTCAACTATAGCTTTGTCGTCACAAGATGTCACAGGAAATAAAGAATTGTCTCTCTGTATCCTTGAGCATTTGTTTGAATAACCTACAGTTATATTGACCTGAATAACTGACATCAACTGTTGCAACGCCCACTTTTCATGTGACAGAACAATAGGTAGATGTACCACCTAATTATTTATCCCTATGTCAAAGGGCAGCATATTATTAAACACTTCATGACACAAATTGACATTATTATTTCAGAATCTTTCGGCTTGCAGTCTTGGGGTTCTGATATGGATGTGCTATTGGTTTGATTGGTTGCATCAGTGGCATGGGACCTGATTCTCGTGTTTTAGTACGGAAGAGCCGGAAGCAAGCACAGCAGTATCAGCGACTCTATCAGGTTCAATTAAATATGTCATTATCATGTGAACTTACACGAAGTACAACTTTCTCATTATTGGAAATTCAACATTGTTGATGATTGTAGGGTAAAGATGGATGATGGATGATGGGTGAAAGTTCAGAATCTTAAGAACTCTTTTCCCATGATTGCAGGAGCTTATTCCCTTGTCTCAGTTGGTTAGAGAGACAGCTGCAGTGATGCAGGAGTTTACACAATCTGGGTGGGTTTACTTTCTTTTGATGCTCCTTTGACATAGTTACATTTTCAAGCAAATATTACTTGTAATTATTAAATATATGAAGCATAAAAAACAGAGAAAACTCATGGATAAGTCTCTGAATAAAGATGCCTATTAGCAGTATTTTGTGCCAAGATTCTGGTTTTAATATTTGTGAGTGGCTTTGCAGAGGAGTTAGACCATTTGGTGTATCTCTATTGGTAGCTGGATTTGATGACAACGGTCCTCAACTTTATCAGGTAGGTCTCCATTCATGGCTACTTATTATGTTACAAACAGGAAGGATCAGATGATTGTAATATTCTTAGAGGTACATGGTAGAAATCTGCAGGGGGAAGATGGGAATGTATTTGGGACGAATGAGGGATAGGCCAAACCCTTCCTTTCCACACTTTTCCAAATTTACAGATTTACAATAGTCAGTTTATGTGGAAGGGAAGCAAGTCAATTGTTTATAATGTTGAGATTGTATGTGGAGCACAGGTTGTACAATAATGAGAAGCGTGCAAGTGTTTGATAAGATTCTATATGTGTGTGGACTACAGGTGGATCCCTCAGGTTCATACTTTTCCTGGAAGGCATCAGCAATAGGCAAGAATGTGTCAAATGCCAAGACCTTTTTAGAGAAAAGGTCAGCCATTTTAGAAAGCCTACCCTCTTCTATTCTTAGGATTGCTCCCTAGATTTTGACTCTAGTAGCTCTTGCTGCAGCTCATGGAAGCGTGAAGAATGTTATATTTTGAATAACAAGGTCTGTCAGTATGATTGATGAGATAACTGGGTAGATGTATTTTCTCTTGGAACTTCTTGCCAGGTATACTGATGACATGGAGTTGGAAGATGCAATCCACACTGCCATTCTGACTCTGAAGGAGGGGTAAGTTCTTTCAGGTTTTCAGATATGTTGAAAATTCAAAATTGATGTTTTGCATGAAGTACTGACCAGTCATGTCATTTGAATATATTGAACCTCACAATTACATACTCTGCTTTAACTTGGTCTGCAGATTCGAAGGTCAGATTTCAGGAAAGAACATTGAAATTGGAATCATTGATGAGAAGCGAGTATTCAAGTATGCCCCTTCACCATTGTATCTCTGGATTTAGTGTAGTTGTAAATGCACAAGGTCCTGGTTTCCTCAAGGAGGCTGGCATGATTTCTGGCAATGTGATTGTTGTTGGATTTGTTCCTGAAAATTGTATCCCTTCTCTAGTAGTCGTTTGGTTACCTTTATCCCAAAGTATTTATTGCTCCCAACCCTTAGAAGGATGTTTACTTTCATAACTGTGAATTATAATTTCTTTGCTATGCCAATTAGGATATCGAACCTCTATACTACTGTCTTGAGGGATTTAAATTGGTTTTTGTTTCTTTTTTTCTTGCAGAGTGTTGACACCAGCAGAGGTTGACGATTACCTTGCTGAAGTGGAGTAAATCCCAGTAGACTCAATTGTAAGTATCAGGAGAATGTATCTAAGGATAAGTGGAGCAACTTCAGACCAGATCTCATTTCTAGTGCTTGGTCTTAGGTCACTTATGTCACATTTTGTAGGCCACAACGTTCACAGCAGACATTCATACTGTCTTGTCATAAGCCAGTTGGAAGCAAGCTCAAATTTGTGCAAAGGTTGTGCACAAACTTGTAATACTTTCAATCAAGTTCTCATCAATTTGTGATTTTGGAGATCTGTCTATAAATATGGCTTCAGGTACAGAGTATTTATAGAGAAATAATTTCTTAATCATATTCAGTTAAAGCTTAAAATGATATTCTTATCACTGTATACTTGGAGTCCTGAATGTTAGAGAAAGGTGACCCTCTCTCCTTTCTCAGAGTTAGATAAGGACAACCTCATTGGCCACAATTGTGCACAAGGTGCAGAATATTGTGTTTGTGGAACTGCAGTCAAATTTAAGAGTACAGCCCTCATTTCTGAGCGCAGATTCAGACATCAACCTTATACAAACGCATCTTATTCAAACATCATTATTCAAACAGCCCTCATTTCTGAGCGCATCTTATTCAAACATCAACCTTATACAAATGCCTCCTTTTGGGTAGAAATGGTTCATTATTCTGCTAAAATGAACTCTTCTAGCAATATTCTAAGGATTACGACATGGCTCAGTGGTTGGGACAACCAAAAAGTCAATTCTCAACCCACCGAACACTAACCACTTTATGCATACCTATATACAATATACTATCAAAGAAGATTGTGTACATGCTCTTAAAAAATGTGTCACAAATTGAGGATCTATTGTTTGATTTCATTCTTATGGCATTCGATTTTGTGCAAGATTTGCTGATTGAAAGGGTTGCACATCTGAAGATGCTAAACCTCCTGAAAGTAAGTGCAATAGGCTTGTCTATCTTAGGGTGCAAGTGCTTGCTTAAGGTACACGTGCCTTGTTTAGTTACTTCTCTTAATTGGACACCTATATTTGAGTGGTGGGTGGTTTCGTATGGCTCCAAGAATGGATAGCAAAAAGGCATTTGTTTGAAAGAGATTGGAGTATGTGCTCAAAATATGATAATTATTCTGGGTTCAATAGTCAACATTATTTGGAGAATGGGGACTTGTATGGTCATTTCGTGAGCACACAAATCTTCACTTTAATAATGAATAAGATATTCATGCGAGCTTTGAAAATCATGAGGAAAGTGGCTACGGCCTTGATTTAGATTTGTTAACCATCTCATAATATCTGTGTGCTTCACATCTCGGGAGGACTTAGCTAGTGGAAAAAAATTAACCATTTAAGACCCATCTATCTTAGAAAGGTTCTTCTCGATAGATGTCATCTTGTTTCCTCACCAAATTGAGATGCACGAGGCCTTACCTGTCACTACAGTTCATGGAATAAATCCTTTACTTGCCAGAATATAATGAAGCATACAAGTACTTGGTTTCTGGGAACACTCAACCCTTAATTCTCTGCACGTGTGCTAAGCAACTATGCGTGCTTGGGACCCTAACATTACCGAACCCAATGGTGTTCACTGTGAAGCGGAAATCAAGGCCCGTTAGAACCATCTCAGTAAGTTAGGCCTTGGGAGCCGTGACCTGGCTTTGCCTAGGTTGGAGCGCCACGCTGTCAGGCTCAGTTGCCGGGTCACCCATTGAGGCCACGTCTGCCCCCATCATCACGCCCATTCCCTTGCTACAGGGCAGATCACATCAACGTCCATGCCTTCCATCATTGCATCCTACTGCCATTAGGACCATGTGGACCATGGCCGACATCTATCCACCGAGGCAACCTAATCACACTCGGGGACTGCGTTTTCCCTTCCTCTTTGAAAGACCTCCATCCAGCCATGGTTGTTGAATCATTGTAATCTGCATGCTTCGGATTTCTGCCGCAATGGAGTGCCTTGCATCAAGTGATGCGATTGCAACAATGATGCGGTGAAGGGTCTATGGCCAAGATCAACGGTTGGAGTGCTTCTTTTCAAACACGGTGGAACCGCGCTTCATTTTGATTGTAACCTAGGCATTTAGCAAACAATCCGGATTTTTGCTACAATGGAGTGTCTTGCATGTAGTGATACGAATGCAACATCAATGTAGAGAAGTTATACACGAAAAATCATCTTGTGGAGTGCTCAATCCATAGACCGTGGTTACAATCACCCTTTATGACTGCGCTTTTCATATATATATTTGCATATTTGCATTCAACCTTCGCTTATGATTGATCGTAATGTACTCATTTATGGCAAAGTTCGCATTTAAGCCGCACTCCAGTGTTTGCAATCAGGTGATGTGACTGAACAATGACGCTATAGAGAAAAGATAAAGTCGTAACAATTGTCATGCTTTGAATGTTCTACCTTCTTCAGTTTTGCAATGATGTTACACATGACATAATCACACTCCCTAACTTTTGATTAGTGCATTAGGTTGATTGAGCCCCTCATTTTGGACAGGTATGTTTCTCCATCTCCAACACAAGCACTTGGAGGTCCTTCCAGCCACCCGGGTTATGTGCACAATGCTTTGAGCGCACCACGAGCGCTGGACGGACAATTTGAACATGTCCAACACGATATGGCTGTTCCGTCACCTTTGTGCTGAAAACGGATTTGGCGACCGTTTGTTGCTTGTATGTGGATGTTGTCAATAGAGATACATGGCTTCAATGGGTGATTGTGTTACTGATGCCATTGTTTAGTCATGTGCTAATTTGCATAGTGACCTACACCTTCCTCCATATGGACATCTTGCCTCCGTACCAACACATCGTTTGTCACATGGCCTAGAGCCCTTATATGAGTCTACATACTAGGAGGTACACAAGGCAAAGTTTGAATGGCTCCGCAGTTTAGTATAGACACATGCAGTAGGCACTTTCATGTACACTGATCTAACGTGGGCAAGCCAAATCCACGCCAAAGGGAGGAGGGCGGATCCCAGGGTTCCTGCTCCAGTTTAAGTTGCGTACATACCATGGGCAAGAGTCCAAGATTTTGTGAAAGGTGAGGAGGCTCGAACTGATGGTCCTTGTAAGTTTGTTTGCTAGGGCACTCTATCAAACCAACAGGGGAATTTCATGTTCCCTCGTTGGAACAACTACTTGGCCGTCATGAGGTGTGTTTGTAGCATGTAATGTGAATTCCATTGTGCATGTTGTAATGTTACAAATTTGAGAAATGAACGTTCCAAGTTATATATGATTTTCACTTCCAACAGCTGTTGTTGACACCACACCCAACCAACAAGTATCACTGCATGTATGGGCCAAATGACAATGCATCGCACATAGCAGTGGTTACGAAGGACATGTACTAGAAGAAACGGAAGCTCAACACGAAGGGAAAATATGTTTTAAACGGAAAGGGACACACATGTCCACGCACATCAGTGAGGATGCGTGGATTGGGCCAATGAAAGGGGTGCCAGTGTGGATTTGTTGTCAAGTGATTGTACCTGGAGCCCTTAGTGGCAGAAATAATGTACCATCAGATGAAGTATGTGAACCTCAAAGAGATCTTCTCCCATGGTCCTACAAAGATTGGCCATAAAAGCAGATTCTCCAGCCATATGTCGCCGAACGTTTGGGAATTCATCATGTGTCATTTGCGCTTGGGTTTGTTTATCCCCCAAATAATGGGAAAACATAGAAAACGCTTCATGGAAGTGTGTGAGCGAGGGGAGGAGCTCACCAGGGACCTCTTTATTTTAGAACAAGACATTCACTATGTCATTGTCCGCCTCGCAATACAGACCTACAAACACGACAACAATGATGCAAAATTTGTGCGCATGTGGGTGCAAGAACATTTTTTTTGTGTTCCACTACAAAGAGTCAAGCGTACATGTTCACGGAGCTATTACATGTGATAATATTCCATTCACAATTGGCATCCAGACATCTTGGCAACAAGATATGATGCTCAAGCATGAGCACAAAAATGTTGTCTCCATTGACGCCACGTTTGCAACTAATGAGGACAAGGTTTGTTGTTATCATAGTCCCACCCTCAGCATGTTACACACCATGCCCACCAAGTACTTTGCCGCAAAACTTGTTTTGTCTTAGGTTTCCCCCAAATCGTAACATATTATTTTCCTTATTGTTGCAGTTTCTGCTGTATACCTTGATGGTCTTAGATGATTGGCTAAACGGAGTGCCTGTGGCGTACATTCTTACTTCTAGTTCCAAACAACCTGATCTTGAACCATGGATGAGGGCGCTCACCAACAAATTGGCATCAGTGCAAGAAGACTAGACGCCAATTGCATTCATTACAGATTGTGCGCATGCTGAGATTGGAAGGCTGCAATCTGTATGGCATGGAGTGAAAGTCTTCTTATGCCTTTGGCATGTTTATCGTGCCTAGTTGAAACAAGTAGTGGCAAAAATAAAAGACCATGCTATCCGGGCTAGTCTTCTAAAGGGATTGGGCCGCATTATGTACGATACAAAGTGCCCCCAGGGAGATGAAATGGGACTTGGGCTATTCGGCAATTGAAAACTCTTATGGATAGCTTCCCTATTTTCAACAATTTTTAGGCTTACTTTGACAAACAATGGTCATACAATACCCATATGTAGGTTGTGGGGCATTGTAACCTGCCATATGCTGGCCATAATACAAATGCAGCAATTGAAAGCTACAACTCTAATCTTAAAGCCACCTTGCGTGCACTCAAAGGTAGAGCGCACGAACATCGATTGGATTGGGTGATATATGAGTTCACAAAGGAAATTCTCTCCCATTATTAGTATCAGACAATGAAAAAACAACATGGGTTTGTCCCCAACTTGAACAATAGCAATTCCTTATCAATGCAGTGCTAAAAGCTAGAGAAATTCCCAACAGTTGTGTCACTCTTCCCATTGCAAATGACGGTCCAACGTTGGTAACATCCAAGAGCAATGCAGCAAATCTGTATTTTGTGTACAACCCAGATTGTGAGTGGGTTTTTTCTGATTGCATGTGGGCACTAAAGGGGAATGTGAGCCCAAAAACTGTGCCCACATGGGTTGGTAACTTCAAAATGAACGTTAGACTTAGATGTGGATGTTTTTCAAACATCCAAAAACTTAAAAAGAGTGTGTGTTAGCCGTTAGTTGATTTAAGTTCCTAAATTGTGTGTCGGTGTTTAGGATGTTTAATGGGATTGTTAAAACTAGGGGAGGCAGGTTAGAGGCATCCTTGGTCTTACGGGATTTATTAGCTGGGATAGGTTGGGCAGTTGTTCGTTTTAGGCTAGGTCCACTGTTTGACCTAGGGAATTCCGGGCATGCGGACGATGGCGGTTGAGTTGAGCTGTTGGGCAAGGAAGGTTCAGCAGGAGGGAAGTAAGGGAGGTAGGCGGCCGAAGGAGCAGAGGGGATGGGTGTGCTGGTGTTCACAGGCCGGAAGCGCCCAGCTGAATGAAACAGGCCATGGCCGGGAGAAGAACTGACTTTCTGGTTGGATGCTAAGGTAGGAATGGGATGAAGTGAGGGCAGACGCTCAGTGGATAGACTTAGGCAGCTTCGCCGCAGTCTGGAGCGCGGTTGAGGGAATTCCACACAAGGCAGGAGTGCACAAACTGTTCTGATGGAGGGAAGTGGGAATCCGAGCACAAGTGTTGTGAATGGGATCTGGGCATTATGCTGCGGAATGGGTTGGCCATGCGAGAAGGGTGGCAGTCGGAAGAATGTGGATTGAGGGTGGAGGTCGCCTCATTGTCAATTTTGAACCAGGTTTGAGTGCTCAGGTTGCTAGAAGCCGCGGCAGGGGAACAATGCCGAATCATGCTAAAGGTGGGTAGTTGCCGAAGCGGAATGAGAAGCCTAGCCAACTGAATTCAAAGCCACATCAGAAGAATCAGTAGAGCTTAATGCTGGCTGCACTCACAGGAGTAGGAGTTCGGCAGTAGACCGTTTTGTGAAGGGAGCCGATCGGGATGAGAGCTGCTGGAGGACCAGTGTGGTTAGACCGAGGAGCAGGGTCTGGGGTGACAGATCGTTCGGTGGTCTGAGGGGATTCCAAGAAGGGTGAAGGGGACTCACGAGGTAGGAGAGGACTGGAGGATTAACCTCCCATGCAGCTGATGGTAAAGGGATTAGCCAGCCAGTAGCATGAAAGCAAAGAGTAAGCTGATTTAGCAAGGGAAATTAGGTTAATTAGGAAATGTAGTTGCAAGGGCTTACAAAGCCTTGATTGTGTTAGGATTGAGTGAAATGTTAGTGATAATGTTGATGGTTTAGTGAATATTAGTGTGGGTTAAAAACTTGAAAGGAAAGAAGTGTTTTTAAATACTTGTGACCTAGTGTTGGAATAAACTGTGTTGTGTGAAGTGTTATGGTATGATTGTGTTGGGGGGCTCTCCCTGAATCCACAATGGGGAATGATTTGGATGTATGTGAGCCTTAGGCTCCCACCTGGATTACGACGCTCAAGGGTGGGGGTTTGTGGCTGACAGGGAACATATGCAAACATCAAATTAAAGTCCTCATGACACTCCATCCTAGCCTTGCAGGTACAACCAAGGAGGCCGTGGTAATATGTTGGATCCTGTTGTGCATTTCCCATATGTTTGTTATGATACCGGACCACTTGGCCCTACCCCTAAGAGGATGCATGCTAGTGGCAACCAATGTCTTACACCATCTGGGGAGGATATGGAAAAACATGTTCGTTCCTTTGCAACAGAGTTCATGGATGATGCCACATGCGACATTTTCTTGCTGAAACACCTCCTCGCAGACTTGCACGTCATCCGAGGAAAAAAATAGACCTTGCTGGCTCAAATCAAACATGGATTGGTGGAGCCATTGCAAGCAAAGTTGCATTTTCAACCCAACAACATTGGCAATAACATGTCCCTCAAGCGTAGGAAGGACTTCTTGGAGCGTTGGTAGTAGATGTGTACTGACGCTCAACACTGTTTTGTAACTTGCACATGTTACAACCCTTCCCACATGCGGGACAAGCTTTTGACGTTGCCCATATAAGGGCCTGACCTTTTAAATGTCCACATTTCTACCCTACCTTGTTTCACTCTCCCGTTTAGGGTGTGTAGTCATGTGCATCGCGATGCACTAGCGGCTGGCCTGTTGGATGGAATCTTGCCTAGTACATCTTTTTCCCTCACCATGGCGTATTTTCACATCGTACGCGTCAGTGCAGCTGTTTGGAAGTGGTTTTGCAGATGCCTTGATGCCATTGGACTAATTCATGACATGTCTAGCGATGAGGAGTTCTACACGCCTCCAACAACTCCTCTGCATGGTGCCGAAGAGTAGCCTATGTCCACAATTTTTGCCTCTGCTTCTATTTTGATGCCCCAAACACTTGCCCTGCATAGGCTGCTATCACTAGCGCATAGTGCTTGACTCATGTGACGACATGCTCATGTTGTCCGGCAACTCACAACCCCACCTCCTATCGTCACACCTCCCCCACCCGGTCCACTTAAGGCATACCAATGACCCATTAAGGTGTATAGGCCAAGTTGGGCTCCTTAGTGTCAAACTGTGTCGAACCGTCTAATTTCAACAACTCCATGATGTTATATTGTTAACAATGTTTTCAGATGAATGACACATCTTCCCAATTTTTGGGTATTGGTCTTGGTATTTCGTGTGTAATGGGGAATTCTCTTCATTTGCTGGTTGTATCATTGTGTTAATTCATTTGCACTGAAAACATTTTTGCCAACACCTGCATTGTTTCAAACAACATGTGCCATAATTCACTTTACATGCACGAGAACGATTGGGGGCCATGGTTCTGCCACAAGCATCATATGCATTCATTTTCCAACTATGTGAACATAATGGGCCCATGTTACACATGTTATAGATTTTAAATTTCATCCCTGGGTGTGCGTGGCATGACAACAATTTGCTAGTCACAAAAAATAATTCCTTGCTCTCTTTCTATTGAAACCCCACCCAATCATTATTTTCCTACAAGTTCATAAGTGCACTACCAAATTTTAGATTTTGTAAAATGTATCTAGTTTGTAACCTTCCAGGCAACGCCAGTGACCTTCTGGTCTTTGCTTCGAAGCTGCGCAACTTAGGCGGGTGGCTGTTAAGTGGCATCCATGACGGCCCTCATGTGCAATTTGGGATACCTCAATAAATGTGTTCACAACCACGACCATGGCCGGTTGGGCAATTTGGGATGTGCCAACCACGTCAAGTTCCTCGCCCAAATTTTGAATTGTGTCATGTGAAGGTGTGGAAGTAGGAGACACCAAATTTTGCCAGTCAAAATCTAGTTGACTAGGCAAGTCTTGTAAAGTCCTCTCTTGGGTCATGGGTATATGAAATGTGGGTCCAACATGCACGTCTCCATGTGTGGAGGGAGACTCCGCTATATCGTCTTTAGAATGTGGCTCTACCGGGGGTTGCACATCCTTGGATGTCTGTGACTTGACCAAATTGCATATGTTATTGACGTTGTCAGCAAAGGCATCCTCCACCTCATAGTTTGTACGTGATGTGAAGGAGGATAAAATTTGCCGTAGGCTGCAAACAACCTACCCATAAACAATGGGTCGTTCTTCCACTTTTGAACCTCATCCTGGAAGGCATGATACTCGTTGCGCTCCAAATCGAATGTCAACAAACCACATGCCAACAAATGGAACAAGTCGGGGGGTCTTTTGCCAAGCTAGTTTGGGGATGCCATCTTTACGGACCCATGCGCTGCACTTGCGGCTCTCACGTAGAAAGCTTGCCGATCCTTTCGGAGCCACAATGCCATATCATGCGAACCTGTTGAGGTCTCCATGTGAGTCCCAGGGGTAACAGGTGGCATAGGGGCAGTGGGCGGCACATGCCCAGCAGGAGTGGGAGGAGCCAAAATGACAACCTTCTTTGGTGAAGGGTTGCGATATTGTATAGGCGTCACACAAATGGGGTGGGGAGGAGGTTCTACGGGGGCAACACTCGATGGACGCGCAATTTGTGTTGTGTTGGGTGGTTGCCGATCACCACCAACAGTTTGTTGCAAATGCAGAGGGTTTTGTTTCTTATGCAGATTTTTGAATTGTCGGCTTGAATGGAAAACGCGATGCCCATCCAACATCTGGGCATGAGTACGTTTCTTGGGTCGGATAGGGAGCGCTTCAAGCTCATCATCACCATCATCTTCAAGGTCGATGAAATTTGGTGGCGCGGGCGGGGCAACACATTGGTTGGGAGGGAGTTGCGCTCTGGGTTTCCCTTGTGCCCGGACCTCTGCTATTGGGGCTAGGCAGGCCGTCAATGTGTCGAGTGTGGGCTCCATGAACCGGCGTTCCTACATTGTGGTTCCAGGGGGAGGATAAGTGACGTCTCTGAGCTCAGGGTTAAGATCCAACCATACCGAATTGTTGTGGAGGTTGTCCCATACGGAGCCATCACCACGTTGCAAAGCAAGTTTCAGGTCTTGACCTTGTTTGTTGTCTTGAGATTGGGTAGACAAAGAGCTCCCACTTTGAGCCATTTGAATCCAGAGGTCCACATGGGCAACCCCTGACTTAGTGATCTGTCAACCGCAACTTGCTGAGAAAAGATCCTCTGCAATAAAGGCACAACCAATCATCCATGGCCTTGTGGACATTTCGAGAACGGTTGCGAATACACTCTAATTTCAACTCAATGTATATACACCTCCTCATGTGTTGTTCCACCCACCCAACAAAGTCCTTGTTGACATAGTATGTCACCTCGTCCTCTTCGGGCAGGGGCGCCTGTGGCTCGCGATCCATATTCTACAAACGACAATGGAAGTCAATGGCCAGAATCAAAGCACTTTGAGGCCCGATGAAGATTGAGGGGGAATGATTGTTTGTGCCATAGGGAATGTGGCGCAACATGCGAGGTTGAGGGTTGTTGAAGCCCTCCATGGGAGGGAAAGCATCGACAACCATGCCCACAAATGTCTCCAAGCGTGTCCAAAATAACACCCTAAACCCCAAATAGTGAAAGGATATGAATGCAATGCCTCCAAGAGGAGCAAATGACCAAAAAACAGAGAATGCCTAAACATACAGAAAAATGCAATTTGCATTGCCACAAATGAGGAGGAAACACAAAAAAAAAATGCAGCAAGAATAACGGAAGATGTGACATATTACAAGTCTGACCACTCTTGGGATGTCACGCGCTCGTTGTCACCACCATCTATGGATGTTGTGCTTGTGCAGTGATCAAAGTACTGCACAAAAATGGCAACCCTTGCTATTGTGGTGGTAATTAAGCCATAAACCTGCACAAAATGAGGATGTCAATCACTAATATGGACGCCAATCACAAGTTAGGGATTACAATTATGTGATTTGTAACATGATTGTCATGATTACAAATCTCAAGAAGGGAGTACATTGACTGAATGGCAATCGTCATAACAACATCTTGCATGTCATGCTTCAGCGCATCATTGTTGCATTCCCATCACTTCGTGGAAGAGACTGCAGTGTGGGAAAAATCCAGGTTGTGCGGCAAATGATTAGGTTACAGTCAATCAAGGAGCAATGGTTGATAGGACATTTGCAAAGAAACATGAAAACTAATGTCATACTTCAGCGCATCATTGTTGCATTCCCATCACTTCGTGAAAGAGACTGCACTCTAAACCCTAAATCTAGGTTGTGCGGCAAATCATTGGGTTACACCCAATTAGAAGTGAAGGTTGATTGGACAATTGCTAAGAAGTATGAAAAGCCGTGTCACTCACCTTGATTGTAACCACCGTGTTTGAAAAGAAACACTCCAACCGCAGATCTTGGCCGTAGACCCTTCACCGCATCACTTGATGCAAGGCACTCCATTGCGGCAGAAATCGAGAGTGTGCAAGTTACAATGATTCAACAATCATGGCTGGATGGAGGTCTTATAAAGAGGAAGGGAAAACGCAGTCCCCGAGGGTGATTGGTTACCTCGGTGGATGGATGTCGGCCATGGTCCACATGGTCCTCATGGCAATAGGATGCAATGATGGAAGGCATGGACGTTGATGTGATGTGCCCTGTAACAAAGGAATGGGCATGATGATGGGGGCAGACGTGGCCTCGGTGGGTGACTAGGCAGTCGAGCCCAACAGCGTGACACTCTAGCCCGGGCAAGGCCAGGTCACGGCTCTCGAGGCCCTAACTTACTGAGATGGTTATGACGGGCTTCAATTTCCACTTCACAAGTGAGCACCATTGGGTTCGGTAATATTCGGGTGCTTGGGAGGGGTTCTTATCTTATTGAGTTGCAAAGGTCACATATTTTATTAGATCAGAAATATTAGGTATGTGACCCTATTGCAGGTGCTTCCAACTCCAAACAATCTCGACCGTTGGCTTGAATCGGGAATTGTCAAGCCACACATTCCAAGTGGAATTCACTGCTATGGAGGGATTATTATCAAGTCTGCCAAATCAGGACCACTTGCATTAGAGCTTGAGGGCCTAGGGGATTAAGGAAGCCTGAATGAATGAGAAGCCTACGTGGATGCCTACACGGCATGCAATGGTTAATGTTTCATGGTGTACCAAATTTGACGCTCTTTGAGGTGGGTGGAAAACAAAACCATGAGACCATGAGAAGTCAAAATCTCACAATCTTTGACTTATTAAAGATGGGTGTAGGAGGCCCCACATGAATAGAACAGTAATAAGAATAGCATTCAGTTGAGAGCTTAAGTCACATATGTTTTTACACTCGAAGACCCATGGCAAGGGAGAAACTTCCTCACTGAAATGCACAACCACGACAACCATCAAACTCTGCACTGAAGAATGACTCAACTAAAGTCCTAAATTCTAGCAGTTCAAAAAGTCGTGGCTATTTACTTGAATCTAACTCTGAAGTTCCTAGTTAGAGTTGCACCAGCGGGCTACACACACAGGAAATTGTAAAATAGGTATAGGAGGTTGCTTGGTGAGGTTACATATTGCACTCAGGGAATGGATCCATGGCAAGGGACAAACCTCTCAATGAAATGCACAAACACAACACTCATCATGCTGGCCTCCGGTTCTCCAAAATCCCATCTGCACTAAAAGAATGTTTTTTTACATTGATTTTGAGTAACAATTTCCTGTGTACAGTACTAAAGAATGGACTACACTTAAGGTCTAGCTCCTGGCAGTGCAAAAAATGTTTTGTGGCTGTCTACTAGACGTAGACAGGCAACTTGAACCCTAACTCTGAAGTTTTTTTCCTTCTGTTCGTTGTTGAAGGGGCAAAATCATGCCCTTGATGACCAACCAACACATCGTACCATCGGCGAAAGGGTTGATGGCAGGAGGATGAGTGCTACAAACTAGGTGTGTAAGTAACTTGGTCAATAATTATTGGAGGGATGATGTGATGGGACCTTTGAACCTCGCATTCATGGTGCAAGATGAGCATTATTGCAGTGACACAACAACTGCGAAACCGAAGTTGTGCCAAAGAAGAATGGAGTGGGTGGGGGTCAGAACTGAGACTTGTCTAGGTCATCAAAATAAGGGTGATAGAGTGCTGCTTTAGCAGAAATTCGCTTCGAGGGATTGTACTGCATCATTCTCTGCAGAATGCAATACGATGTTCAATGTCAGTGTCCATGATTGCACTGAGTGAAAGAAAAAGAGTCATCAAGAGGCAATCACTGATCTCTGCCTTGGTGATGCAGACATTAAAGTTATTGTGTAACTCAATGGGGCTTTTTCATCAGGAATTGATTCCCTATGATAATGGTTGCTTTTTCATATAATATCAGTAATTTCTTTCCACTTGTGATGCATGCTTGGAGGTAAGTGTTTGAATTTGAAAGAAGAGCGACCGATTTCGATTTATTGAGGGCCAACCTCATTTTAGCATGTCTTGGCATGCCAAAAATGAGTTTGACCCTCAAGACCCGATATAGGGTGTGCCTCGAATCAAACCTCCACACTACCTCCAAGCATGGACCGGATACTCACTGAACATGAAAGGTTGTGTGTGCAAAGCAATCCACTTCCAACCAGAAGTGATGTTGACCTAGTGGATAATTCTATCGAATGCTTGTTTCAAGGAGGAGTTTAGTGCGGAGAGGGACGCACCCAGAGAAGATCGACACCCCTAACATCGAGGTCCGGAACAACTCGGGCGAGGGGTTGAGGTTTCCATTGCGGGTAATCGTGCCAATCACGGAGCTTAGTCACTCCTGGCCACACTTCCTCGTTTGGTGTTCCTAGCAACCTGCGATAACACATGGAAAAACAGTTTCAGTTTCACTCAGCATCATTGCAAAATTTCCTTACTTTCGGAGTCCTGAAACAACTCGCAATGGAATTCCATGGAGGGCGGAAACATCAGGTAAAATGCAGAATCTTGACAGAATGTATGTTTCAGGTTAAATTTTTAACATGCATAATTCTTAGTACCAAGGGCACATTTGTAGAAATTAATGTTATATTGCAAGCAGGTGTATAACAACTTCAAAAGACGATTATAAGAGTGTCACCTAAACATGTGAAGAAGCTGCTGCAATTCCGAGTCTCCTGGAAATAAAGGTGATTTCCGGGCCAATTCAGCTGGAAGCATCATGCATGAAATTGCATTAGTTCTTAAAAATATATAATATGCAAATCCTGCAAAACTTTCAAAACTCAAATTAGGGTCTCAGTGTTGCAACAAACTTACCAAATATGCACCCAACAGACCACATGTCCACCGGTGTTGAGTAATGTGTAGCTCCCAGCAGCACTTCTGGGGCCCTGTACCAAAGTGTAACAATCTGCAATGCACATGGAATTTTAAAAAATAAGAAATACTGCCAGTTCTGAAAAGCTGTAGCTGCGGGATAATGAGAAGAATAGGAGATTTCGCAGCTTGCCAAGTCACCGTGACAACCGAGAAAGAAATGAATAGAAATGAGTCATGGATGGTAATAATTAACCTCGTGTGTATAGCTTTTGAGGGGAACTGTGAATGCCCTTCCTAGACCTAAATCAGCAATCTTAAGTAGCCCCTTTTCTCTGTCAACGAGAAGATTCTGGGGCTTCAAATCTCTGCAGGAGTCACATACAAAGGAAGGAAATATTTAGTTTTCACCTCCAGGTGGGTTAAGTACAGAAGCAATATCTCCCATGACGTCTACACCAAGTATTTGATTTTGTGTGGCCCACGCTATTCATCATATATCGACATTGGTTAGTTACTTGCAGTCACTGGGTGGCAACGAGAGCATATGACACTTAGTGCTGCATGCCAAGACATGAAGACCACTCTAATTAACATGACACACCAATTTAAAACCACACCAAATCAGATAATCAGTGTAGTTATCGCCAGGCATTGACAATTGAAACATGTAAAGAGGAGCACCTGTGCATGACACCATGACTGTGGCAGTGGGCGACTCCCTTCAGCAATTGGTACATAAAGCTCTGCACATAAACCATCCGAGGGAGATAATTGGCCAATTGATACACTTTGGATCCTCGAACTCAACATGACTTTTGGTCGAGGGAGTTGATTGTCGTGCATGCAAACACCTTCTTTGTTTGATAGGTTTCCAGTGTATTCTTGGAGGTAGTGTGGAAGTTTGAACAAAAGTACATTCTATATCGGTTCATTGAGGGTCAAGCTTAGTTTAGCATTCCATGAGGTGCTAAAGTGAGTTTGGCCTTCAATGAACCAAAACAGGTTGCTATGCATTCAAATTCAAACACTACATCCGAGCATGCAACACAAGCGGAAAGAAATTATTAATATTGTATGCAAATCAACTAATCGAAAAATCATAGGGGACCGACTCTCGACGAAAAGTCTCGTTGAGTTAAAGAATAACTCTTGCATCATCAGAGTCTCGGACATGGATCAGGATAGACATTCTGTCGCTAGTAATGTCATTACCCACATTTGTTCCCATAGAGAAAATTCTTCTTATGTCTTCCAGCTTGTGAAAGGAAGGAAGGAAAGATTTGTGACTGACCTGAATGGTATTCGGAGGAATTGGGTTATTGGGTCCCCTTCCATGCCGATCTATGTACTTTTTGAGGTCGGTGTCCAGATACTCGAAGACCAAGTACAACAACGGCTTCCCCTTCTTGTCAACGTGTTCTACACACAGCAAACTGGATTGCAACCCAGCAGGTGCAGACTTATCAGAATCATTCACATTTGAAATTTCACAAAACTTTCCAGGATAACAACGTTGGGATTCGAAGGTAAAGACTTCTTTAAGGTTGAAGAAAAGACCAAGAATTCTCCCTCCGGAGAGAGACCCATAAAAGCTTGTATTCATAAATATCCCTTTCAAACCTCCCCCGTTTGAAATGCGAACGTAGTAGGGGGACGTGTATGCATACAAAATTGAACAGGTTTTGCAACGAAATTCAAGAAATGGATAAAGTTCGAAACCAAATCAAGCAAACAGGCCATCATCGTTGCCAGGATGAACAATGTTGAATGACTGTTTGTATCGAAAGACCAAGAATCCTCCCAAACTCTTACGCATACATATCTTTTTAAACATCCCTGTTTTAAGTGAACGTAGATTGACCTATACTTCCGCTCCTGGCTATTCTCCACGTCAACATGTTGCAATATCTTCAGGCTTTGCAACATATTTCAAGAAATGTGTAGACTTCGACATCACATCAAGCAAACAAGGCCATCGTCGTGGGGATGACTGCGTCGGCTCATGTTGTAGAGACTTTCAAGGTGACAGAGTCGCTCATCAGATTGTAAGGATTCAAGGAGAGCTCAGTCAGCTGGAATTGACCTGCAACATTTTCTTCCGCATTTCCTCATATTTCATCATTATCATCCGGAGTAGTGCTTCCGTAGTGCATTGATTCATTGATTGGTTGATTGGTTAGTTCTTTTGAGGCATAAATTGGCGCCGAAGATTGCATGCATTCCACACACAAACGCATGCAGCATCCACTTGCAATCCATCAATTGCAAGGTTAAAGAAGATGGAGGCACAGGATGGATGTGAGAGAGTGAGGATTATTACCGGACGACGTAAATGCTTTGGGACAGCATTTGCAGGAGGGAGACTTCTCGCAGAGCCGTGGATGGCACACCTTCATCCTCCATCTCCAGCCTGGTTTTCTTGAGGGCCACCAATCGACCTGTCTTCTTGTCACGCGCTTTGTACACCTTCCCATATGTTCCCTCTCCCACCTTCTCCAGCTTCTCGTAGTGGTCCATTTTCCTGTGACACTGTTGACAATGTCTTCTGTGTGTCCTAGGGAAGCGTGGAAGAAGACTATAACAAGCTTCCCCACAACCAAACCGAGCGAGGCAGACAAGGATTTGAGAGAGGGAACCCAACCGCCAATGTCATAGGCAAGGATCGCTTGGTTTGAGCATGTGAGCCATCGGGAATGACAAAAAGGTGATGCCAATGCTGCAATGCCGTCTTCTTTCCAGCTCAACAACAATCCCACGTATGGGATGATCCAGTCTGCCTGTCGAAGAGAGCAGCAAGAACGGAGCGAAGGAGAAGATGATTAACACAAACGAAGCAGTTGGCAAACGGAGAGAGAAGAAGCAGACTGTGAACAAGAATATGAAGAGACTAAGTTTTTCAGAGCGCGCTGTTGAGGAATGCTGTGAGAAGCTCGTAGCAATTTTGAATACAGATTTTTGTCCGAATTCTGGGACACATTTGAGGAAACAAGACTCACTGATTGCGATCGCGCAACTGAAGGAAGGATTTTGAGTAGGAAAATATTACTAGAGAAAGTATTACTACAAAGAGAGGCACATCGCATAGAAAGTGATAGTGAATGAATGGGTGGCTTCAAAAATGGAATGTGGCAATGAAGATCACCCCTGAGTCTCAATTTGGAGGATAGCTTTGGCAACCCAGATTTTTCAAAAATAGGTGAAAATGCGGCAAGAAGAATCAGAGGCAATGGCACATGGTGGTGGTGCCTTTGACTCGAAAGCTAGCAAGAGAAGTCAAGCCACATTCCGCTTCTTCAGCTGCTGCTGTGCATCAATGAGCACAAGATCATCTCATCTCATCTCACATCCGAATGACAAGAACCAATAGGCCAATGTTGATAGGAGAATGATCAACACATCAATGGGTACACTAAAGATGATGGCTACCACCACCACCACCCAAACCAATGCCTCGCCAATGCAATGACTATTGCAGGTGCAGCAATGCTTCTTCTTCTGCTGCTGCTGATCCAATGCCAATGCCAAGCTTGCAATGCATAAGGTACTGAGACACCAAAGACTGCCAAAGAATACCCAAAACCAAAAGAATGCAACGCGGCCACAAGATGACTCTGATCAAGCAGGAAAAGAAATTGATGTCGTATCTGTTTCTCCTGAATCCACCACTGAAAGCGAGCAAGCAAGGTACCAAGTAAGTATGCTGGTAGGTCGAAGTTGGGACATGAGAGGAGAAGGAAGGGAGAAGTGGTGAAGGAGTTATATAGAAGAAGAAGAAGAAGATGATGGAGGGAATGTCGATGATGCAGCAGCAACAGAAGAAGATGATGATGGTGATGATGATGATAGTAGTGATGGAGATGATGATGATGATGAAGACAAAAGAGAGAATGCAATGAGGCAGTCGCTGTGTGTGTAAGTGAGTGAGGAGAAGAGGAGGAATAGGGAGAGGGAGAGAGGAGTAGAAGAAGGAAGCGAGAGTGGAGACACGAGCAGGGAAAGAGGAGGGAAGAGGCTGTTCAAACTGCCACTAGTATACTTTACTTACTTAACTTACTGCCGTTGCTGTTGCTGCTGCTGCTGCTAACACATGTTCAACCTTCTTCATCGTCAAGATGAAGATGGGTCTTAAATGGTTACCTTATTTGCCGACTACGGTTGAGGCGGCCATAGTCGACCATGTCCATTTAACTGCTCACTAGGGTCATGTAATGCTGATAGCAATGTGAGATTTATTATTTTTAGGCGAACGTGTGGCAGCGTCTTGTGATTGATTACCTTCATAAGAGTTTTGAAAATTGTCATAGCCAAGCATTAGCATTCAAATGAGCAGTTATGGGTTAACCTATAAGTCGATTATGTGTTACCCTAGCTTTGAAATATGTAGCAATTTTCATATTCATGAAAAGAAAAAGAAAAAAATGCATTCTCCTTGGATTTCGTTCCTCTTCGCAAGAAAAATAATTTCCCGCTAGTTACTCCTCTAAACATTGGCAAACTCTCTTATTTTATCAATTATAGATGCCTCAACCTTAGCCAACTTCTTTTAGGATATGAAACATGCGATTAGTACGAGATGGTTAGCAAATCCAAATCAAGGTTGTAGCCACTATCCTGATGGACGGGGAGAACCAACCGCTAGTTACAGATGAACCGGTTGAGTTTGAGAAACAAACCCAAATAAACAATGGGCCTATCTCAAGCCTCGTGGACTGTAACATTTCAAAATGCCACAACCCTTGTAAATTTTATTGCAACTTAGGGTCAGTTTACATCATGTCCTCTCACTACACGTGCAGGACCATGATCACACAACTCCAATTTCAACTTTCCATGGTACAACCTTTGTTATAAAAATCCAAGGGTTGTGAGACTCTTATGAAATGTCATGGTCTCTCAGTTTTGTATCAAATCCACCTTCTAGAGGTGGGCCTTGACACAAAATCTAACATAACCGTGAAGCAATATTCATTGCACGCCATGTAGTAGGACTCCATGTAGGTTTTCCATCCATTCAAACTTCCTTGGTCCCTTAGGCCCTCAAGCCCCAATGTGAAGTGAGGTGGGATGGTCTTGACATTTTCCAGAAATGAGAGATTTTTTATTTCAGCGGTCATGGGCTCTAAGCTCTTGTGTGAAAGGGCCCTCACACATTGGCACATTGATGGATGCTCTAAAATTACCTACCCTTATTTCTCCCTTGAATCCAAAATACATGTCACTCGTGTATTGGTTGAGACCAACCAACGTGAATCGGACTACCACTACGTTGATTAATTTAATGAGTGCATGTTACTATCCGCAGTTATGCAGTGCAATGACGTCTTCCTTGAGAGCTTTATTTCTACCAACAAAAGCTCAATAGGTTGTTTGGACATTATAGAACATACATGACTTTGGCTTGGCAAACTATTGCGTTCTCATCAAATACTTATAGCATTGCGAAATTCCGAATAGTAACATGCACTAATTGGGATAAATAGTGTAGTAAAAAATGGAATAGGCATGAGGTTCGATTTTGGGCGATTTTGACACTCGTTAAAAAAATCATCATGGAACATTGGCAATCATCAGCCATCAGTACTGATGGAACTCGATTTTAGGGATCAGTCCCGCACATTTCAATTCAAATACTGGTCAAAGGAGAAAGAGCTTGACTAGGTATCATTCTATGACAATCATAGCAACCGTTAGTGTGTGTGTGTGTGTGCGTATGTATATATATATATATACACACACATTGATATACATATTGATGTGTGGGATATGTACCCTATAATTTTGTGCAGTCTTGAATGTTAGCTAATTGTGTGGGTTGAATGTGTTAAAAGCTTGAATGTCCGAATTATAATGGGGTTCCCAACGTTTTCACCTTCAATTTATATGGATGCACGAATCCTTGGCCTTGGGTTTTACACGAGCAGAGATTCAAAATTTGAAAACATGTACATGGGTACAATGCACTTTGAAGGCAACACGATTCAAGGGTATGCATGTTTCAAGACAAAGGACAAAAAATGAACCTAACTTATGCAGCCATGTTGTGGGCACTTCCAACTTGTTGGATAGGCTTGTGAATTGAATCTCGTCCAACGAGCAATTGCAAATCATGAATACTTCATTACTAGGTTTAGAATTGAAGTTCTAAAACTAAAGTTACGAGACGTCAAAGTGATGATTATTTTATACTCTAAGTGATATATATATAATATGAGCACGCAGTCCAATCTCGTCATGACATGAGTTCTTTTCTTTGTTCATTTTTTACTACAAACATTTTCATATACCACTTAAAATATAAGCATCCTATTAAGAGGTGTGGCCACTCAAGGTAGGCAACCTTTCTTCATTTGTTTTTCTTCATACAAGGACACCTATATTTACGTGGTATGTGGTTTGGTTTTCAAAACCTCTTTTGCCTCTCCCACTACCAAACCTGTTAAACCATGACACTAGATAATGTAGGGCTGAAAATAGGCCTTTGGGGGACCTCAAGTTCCATGGTCACTCTTACATTCTTTTTTTTCTTGATGTAAACCAATGTGATTCTAGGATGAGTTCAACAACTAATGACATATTTTGGAGGAGCAAGGGACAACTTCATGGTCCATGATGTAAACAACCCCTTAGGTTTCACTGCATCAAGATGCTCCATCTGTTGGCAACCACAACTTTTGTGTGTGAGAAACATATGTTGAACAAATATTGCTTGGACCAAATCTTAAAAAATATATAAGTACAATCCACCCTTGATAAACGTTTACATCATAAATGTTACAATTGCATATGTGTTAAGGAAAATTACGCTCCCTAAAAAAATTCAAAAAGTATATCAGTAAGTGTTAATTGTTAACGTTTAAGAGAGTTTAGGGAATTACGCTCCCCTCTTCAATGAATTCACCTCAATTAGTGTTAACTTGGATGAAAGTGAGGCCATGGAATTTTATAACTTGGATGTAATTATTGTTACATGGATACACCACGCACACGATCACTTTGAAATATATAGTAAGTTGGAAATTTTGCTTAGAGCCCAGTTTGCGAAGAGTTACTGCATCAACAATCACGAATTGTTGGAAACATACATGAGTTCTTTGGAGATTTTTTGAGAGATATATTTAGAGAAATAGTTGGAAGAAATTACTGCCTTACTGGAAAAACTAGCATTGGTGTGATATGAGGAGCCTAGTGCAATATCTAGTAGACCACGCAACAACTTATATTATAGCATCTAAACAACTATGTATAAATGATTTGACTCCAGACGTAGCATCAAAGACCTTAAATTGGTTCAAAGGAGTGTAATTGGCACACATTGGCCAAGGTTTGAGGGTGCTTAAATCACCACTAATTTGGAGGGGGGGGGGAGTCCTTTAAAATTGATTTGATGTCAAATCAATTGAAAAAAATAACTTCCCAATTGCATTTATGTTGGATGAATGAGAGATATTACCAATCTCCTGAATGCGAATTCCCTCTCTCCTAGAAAACAAGGTCTATAAGTAACAGGCGAGGCCCTCGAGACATGGCTAGGGCGAACCAACCCGTACATTGATTCCTTGCAGGTAGGGGTTTAGGCATCCAAAAAGGAACAAGTGTATGGGTGTCCTCGAGACATGGCATTACCGGAAACAAGGCCCCCCAAGGGCAGGAGCCCAGGTTGGGCCCTTATTTTCGGTAATGCCCTGTCTCGAGGGCCTTACCACACGTACAAACCCAGGCCTGACTTTGGACGCTTCCACACGTTTAGATGACAACAACAGAGCTTCCATGTGTCCTTAAAAAGTGTTGGTTTGACAGAGCGGGAGTTACGTGAAACCATGATGCCATGGGGGGGAGATTTCGCAACGTGGAATGCCCTCTTATAACAAACAAAAATTAGGGCTAGGTCTTTACGTTACATTTGCACCTATGTCTAGCTAGGGCAGACCCCAGCCCTGCCCGCAAACAAATTAACCTGCCTTATCTTCTGACAGGAAATGTTAAACCCCCTCGAGGTCAACAGGACAAAAAGTTTGTTTCGCTCAGGAATTTTGTTTTTGGGTGCGGGCAGAGGCACAGAACCCAAGTAGAAAAAAAAACAGGTTGTCCTTTATATTTTTGGAGGTGGGGCCCAGAAAACAAAAAACAAAAAAATGGGGGTGAGGTGGAGGTGAGGGAGGGGTGTGACCTGGCGCTCCGGCCTAGGGGCGGATGCAAAGCCTTTGTTTAAAGCTTGTGGGCTCACCTCAGCTTACTTAAAATAACCTCAGTTCCGGAGATATAAGGAGAAGAACCAAGAACTCCATGAAGAACTCTGACACACAGTAGTAAATGTATTGGTTCCTGACATAAACTTGGTGTGTTGGAATGGCTTTGATGCTTTGAGCCTTTGAGTTAAAAAAACACCCCATAACTGCCAAGGGAAGTTTTATTAAATAAATATATGTGTATATATTCAAAATTTGCAGAGAGGGGGGGGGCAGGAGGCTGCCAGAGTGGCAGAGGCTACTAGTAGTAGTAGTAGTAGTAGTACAATATACTTATATTATAACAATGGGCTTTCAAATTTCAAACTTAAAAGCCTCAATGCTTGTTGTAAGTGAGTGATTCCCAACTCCTCCCATAAAGCTGGTCCCCTATCATTACTCCTGGACTTTCTATCCCTATTTTTAATCCCCCCCCCCTCCCTCCTTTGAATCTTCATGTCCTCCTCCTATCCTATCTTCTCTCTTCACCCCTAGCTTAGCTTCTCTATTCACTTTGGGGTTGATGTTTAGTACGTAGGGGATATGCCTACACTATTCTCATGTGCGCCCCTATACATAGCTACACTAAATATTATAAAATTGTATTTTAGTGTACACACCAATTGAGGGCCACTTCACACACGAGACTGAGAGCCCGTGACCATTACACTTCAAGCACTCTCGTTGGTGGAAAAGGGCAGAGCCGGTCCAAGTTCGCTACTTCACACTACGCTTGAGGGACCGACGGAGTATGTGAATGCAAGATGGATGTAAAGTCTACATGGATTCCTACATGGCATCGAATGGATCATGTTTCACAGTCACTCAAACTCTTTCTCAAAAACCACCTCTTTCATCTAGGCTTAACACAAAACCGAGAGACCATGCATGGCACTCCGAACGCTCGCACACAACCATTGGTTTATTCTATTTTATCGTGTGTGAGGACCCGCGTGAATAGAAATTCATTGAAATAGCATTTGGTTGAGGGCCCGTCACATGTGGCTTCACACTACAGTCGAGGGTCCGTGACCACACCACAACATGATTTTGGAGGGTGTGTTGGGACAGCCTTTGGACACTTTCTATGGGCTCTCATAATTTCACGGTCACGGCTCTTGGCTCGTGTGTGAAGGGGCCCTAAGCTTGGTTTCTTTGCAAGGAGCTCAAAGTTGGAGTCGAAGATCTTCGGAGTCGAGGAGTTTAAAACGTTGACTCTGTTTCTTAAACTTCACTATATTTACGACGACATGCACTAGAGGAGGGGAGTACTTGTTATGATTAATTAATCGGCCCCTCATTCGTCACCACCCCTGCATGAAGGTGTTGCCAACGAGGCGTTTTTTCGGTCTACCTGTTGCGGTCTAATCTCCACCCCCGAAAGGCTTTCTGAAGGCACGCATGACATTAGTGGTACATGACACGAGCTTTGGCTATTAAAACAACAATAGTTCGTGTTTGAATACGTCGGAAGCCAATGGCCGCTGCCCACTTGTCAGGTCCAGGTGGGTTATGGTGCCCTTGGTGGTGAGGGGGGAGGTGGGGCCCACTTTGTTCTCTCCCTTCTTTATTAATAAGACACGTTTGGCCGCACAAGAAAGTGTCGCATTACTATTTGACTGCCGTATTCTTGGTAATATGACATTTTGGCCGCAAATGTCTTCCTATCGGCTTGTCCAAGAATTTGGTCTATTTCAATCTAAATTGTCACTTTGTGTATATAATAGAGTTATGTGTAAAGCAATGCAGATGGAATCATGGGTTTATTAGTCCTAAAATCTGAGTTTATGAGCATTAACACAAAGTCGTTCAAGTTTTCTTGATGCTGAACTTAGAGCATCCTCAGTCGGTCTAGGTAAAGCTCACTGCAAACCAAGACCTATCTTGCTTAAAATTGCTCAAAATTTAGAGGGAGTGCACCAAATCTTGCTTAAAATGGACAGATCCTCCCACACTCCCTCTAAATGTCAAAAATTTGGAGGGAGTGTGGGAGGATCTTTCCATTTTAAAGCAAGATTTGGTGCACTCCCTCTAAATTTTGAAAATGTGGTGTTTTCAATGAGGGATTTCACCTACGTCAAATTTTTACAATTCTTTTTTCTTGAGAAATATCTCACGTTTATTTAGGTGTGCTTCTAATGATGGTAATTTCAGTTTCTAATTTTAGGTCAGTCAAAAGATAGGTTTTGGTTTGCAGTGAGCTTTACCTAGACCGACTGAGGATGCTCTTACCATGCACAAAGAGTGATGGCGGGATATTGAAAACCGGCAAGTCCTACTAAGACGGGTGGGCCAAGCTAGCCTTACATATGCTGAATTGGGATTGTAGGACAAAGGGTCCCATGCACATAGGTTATGTTGGATACTAAAAAGAATTCAATGTTTAAGAGGTGGAAAGAGGAGGTTCCAAATGTTTCACCCAACTTTCAAAATAGGCTCCAATATATACGACGAGCATACAAGCTTTTAATAATAATAAATTAATCAAAGAAGGAGTGTACCGACAACTTCGTCTCTCTTTGAGGGACTTTACATATAACTTTATGAAGATACATAAGTATGAAAGAACGTGTGCAATGAAGAAATATGCCGATGACACCTTTCCTCCAAGATTTACTTCACTAACATTCCCCAACATTCGCCAAGGTTCTTTGATGCTCACAATGCACCCCCAACGTTCCCCAATGCTTATGATATGAACCTTGAACCTTAATATGCCTATGGGTCCCATCATTGATGCACGTTAAATACCTCTATTATGTGACAAATCGGGCCAACATATGTTGTATTACGGGTGTTGTAGTTGTAGCAAGGAAGTTGATTAACACTAGGAAGTTTGGCTGATGGGAAGTGTGTTGTATAGTCAAGGTGTCGTACAATCAAGTGTCGTAATATGGAGGTTAGATTGTATATCTCTTATCTTATTTTATGATATAATAATAAGGTTATGCAGCCCTATCATTCTGGAGCACTTCCACACTACAAGGATCGCAAATTGTTGCATGTTGATTAGTTGCCATCACAAAGTATATATTTTTAGTACCAAATTTAAAACATCTACATACAACGGACAACATGGTGGCGGTCATGGTGGTGAGGTTGTCACCCTGCCATTCCCCATTGTTATGGAAAGTCGAGGGGAACACATGGGACCCAAAGGGGGTTGTGTTATAGCAATGTGTAATTATCCATGGTCCCAAATGGGCGGAATAACACATGGCCATACTAATCTATCACAACGATATTTGTTATATACATTAATAGATGTTGATGTCATTCATTTAGTTTTCTTGCTCTCTGTCTTATACTAGTTAGATTTACAATCTCCAATTTTCACAAATGTCCCATGTACAACATGGAGGCCTACATGGCAACACTTTTTGGAGGTGAGGCTCGGGACTTGTGTTGAGAGTTGGGTCGAGCAAAAAGCTAGACTTGACTCTCAACACAAGTCCCTATGAATATTTTGTATAAAATAATCAAGATCCGACTTTAATGATAATTAACCATGTTTTAATGGTTTCTTCATGCTCATTGATTGGGACTTGGCCTCCATATTGGGACCTCCATATCGGGACCTGCTAACATTAGTGGGACTTGGGACCCCATGTGAACATGCCCTAAGGGCCACTTCACACACGAGACTAAGAGCTCGCGACCATTACACTTCAAGCACTCTCATTGGTGGAAAGGGCATAGCCGGTCCAAGTTCGCTTCACACTACGCTTGAGGGACCAACGGAGTATGTGAATGCAAGATGGATGTGAAAATCTACATGGATTCCTACATGGCATCAAATGAATCATGTTTCATCATCACTTCGGCTATTTTTGAAAACCACTTGGCGGAGGTAGGCCTAACACAAAACCAGGTGACCACTGCACTCTGAACTCTCGCAATCGTTGGTTTATTCTATTTTATCATGTGTGAGAACTTGCATGAATAGAAAATCATTGGATTAGTATTTGGTTAAGGGCCCGGTCACATATGACTTCACACTATACTTGAGGGTCCATGACCACACTACATGAATTTGGAGGTGTCTCGGTACAGTCTTTGAACACTTTCTTTTGGGCTCTCACAATTTCATGGTCACGGCTCTTGGCTCGTGTGTGAAGTGGCCCTAAGTGCATGTTACATATCCTACAAAAAGTAGGTGTGAGAGAAAAACATCAACCTAACGCATGTCTACCTTACCAAAAGTAAACAGGAAGTACATGCCTGCAGAACATGGCTGGGGATTTGTGGCACTCAAGTAAAATCATCCATCCAAGATATCGTGGATGAAGTGGCTCCAATAAAAAAGCCCCCCTATGGGGTTGAGGGCCGATTCATTTGAATGTGACGTCACTAGACTAATTCGGGGCCTTTGACTCTATTTCCGGAATCAAATTGCCCAAAAATAGCCATTTAGATTATTCCTGTGTTTTTTTCATCCACACGGATGATTTTACTTGAGTGCCACGAATCCCCGGCCGCAGAACATGCCCCGGTCCCATTTTGAATAACTATACTACTCCTATGACTAATAACAACAATGATGATGATGATGACGATGACGATGATGATAATAATAATAATTTCAAAGCTTGCATCTGTTTAAAACTTCTCGGGCATCCCCTTTAAAGAGCCAATACTTTGTCCATGAGTCCACACCAATCAGGGGTGTTTTTTCACAAGGTCCCTAACATGTCTAGGGACATGTTCATAAAAAAAAAACATTTGCAGTGGACGGGTTCTTAGAAAATGAACCGGTTTTGGGACGTGTCAAATTCACTTTGGACGGGTTCTAAAAATAACATTTTTAAAAATTAAAATTAAATGGTACAAATATCAATTACGTTATGTCATATATGACATGTGAATATAAGCATAATGCAATCAAACCACTAATACCCAATCAAACTATCAATCTTGAAGTGCTTGATTCACCTGCATACATTAATTCATCAACCACAAAATTTAGAACCTTTTTAACATAATATCAAAGATTACAATTGAAGGTAAACTTAGTAATTGAATAAGAATTAGTATATATAAACATGTTAAAAAGTTTAAAAATAAAGAGCTACTTACCAGGTTGAGTTTGAGAAAACACCTGTTGAAGTTCAAGATTGCAAGAGGAGATTGTTCCAGCGGCACTCTCCAACTTCTTGAATTCGAGTTAGTTTCAAATGAACCGGTTGAGTTTGAGTGACTGAGTCTGGTTCAGTTTCTCTGAACTAGTCTATGGACAAACAGACAAAATGGGGCAGTGGCAGGCTGGCAAATTGGTAATTATAATAGAAAAAGCAGAAATGAACGAAGATAGTAAGATACTATTGTTTCCAAGTGGCAAGTGCACCAATCACATGCCGACATCTTTCGGGTTATCTTTATCGATTTGTTTTTTCCTTTAACCTTTTCATGGACGGGTTGGTTTAGAAATTACCGGTTTTGGGACGGGTTGTTTTTTCTTCAACCTTTCCATGGACGGGTTGGTTTTGAAATTACCGGTTTTGGGACGGGTTGCAATTTTTTTGCCTTTCAATTCGAGGTTTTGGGACGTGGACGGGTAAAAACTTTGTGAAAAAACAGCCCTGACACCAATCTTGTCCATATATACTTGTAGTACTTCACTACTAAATAATACGCTTACCGAAACCGCTCGGGCCAATAATTCTTCCCCCCAACGCCAGCCTTGGCTCCCTCCTCTCGCCCACCATTATTTATAGCACGAGCCATAGCCACACCATTCCAATGCTCTCCATGCACGCCGCTCGAGGGCTTCCATGGGGAGAAGGGGGCGGGGGGTGTTGCGGCAATAAGGGCCACTTCACACACGAGCCAAGAGCCGTGACCAAGAAATTGTGAGAGCCCAAAAGAAAGTGTCCAAAGGCCGTCCCAACACACCTCCAAAATCATGTAGCGTGGTCACGGAGCCTCGAGTGTAGTGTGAAGTCATATGTGACCGGGCCCTCAACCAAATGCTATTTCAATGAATGTTTGTTCATGCGGGTCCTCGCACATGATAAAATAGAATAAATCAACGGTTGTGAGCGTTTGGAGTGCCATGGTCTCCCGATTTTCTGTTAGGCCTCCCTCCAAGAGGTGATTTTTGAAAATAGTCCAAGTGGCCATGAAACAAGATCCATTTGATGCCATGTAGGAATCCATGCAGACTTTACAATCCATCTTGCATTCACATACCCCGTTGGTCCCCTCAAGCGTAGTGTGAAGCGAAATTATACCGGCTCCGCCTTTTCCAATAATGAGAGGGCTTGAAGTGAAATGGTCAGGGGCTCTCAGTCTCGTGTGTGAAGTGGCCATGATATTGGCTAAACATTTTGAACTTTAAAGGCGGCCAATAGCTAAATACCATGCCCACACTAGAATTAGCGATTGGTCCATACCAGCAGGGGAGTTCCCATCTTGGTAGGAATTCTTGTCTTGTATGTATTGGCGAAACTACAATACGTTACATCCAGTGAGGTTATTATGAGCAGGACGACAATCCTTACTGAAAGCAATGTATTTAAAAAAGAGATGAACTTTCCCTATCAAGAGGAACTTCTCCTACCACCTAGGAGCAGTGATTGGCCATGTTGTGGATATGGTATAAGGTATAAGTGGGTTTGAAATGGACACATTTAACCCTACACACATTTCTCGTCCAACATGAAACACGAAACTATAAGTGCAAGAAGATTATTAAATTTAAGTAGTGCATGCAACCATCTAGTGGATGAGAACCATTGGGAAGATCACACACTCCTAGTAAGGGACATTGCTAGTAAATCGATGGTGACATGTAACTATGGTAGTACCATGCCAACTTCAACACTAATTGGTAACATTTATGAAGCAAAATTGGCAAGTGCTACTTAGCTTTCGATTGACATGTGATAGATATGATGTGGAACCAAATCAAATTACAATTGAACATGCAAAGTGTTGAACTTGCCATGTTACTATACTAAATCAAGGGTGCTCTCGAGATGCTTTGAAATCTTTTCTATGGGGTCCATGAATTGAGAGGTCATTTGTGAACCTTTAAGGACTGACCAACAAAACAAATGGTTGCGATGAAGGTTTGTGGGCATTGTGTGGTCAATCTTCTTAATTGGACAACTGATTTTTAGTGTTATGTGGCACAACTTGCTATTGAGAACGAACACTTGTAAACACATGTTATGAGGAGGATGGATGAAGTGCTTACAATAACATCATCAATTATCCTAGGTTCGACTGCTTACACAATTGGGAAGGCCTACCATGATATTACTCAGTTGAGTTTGTACATTGGGTGGGGCTGGGAATAAGCTAGATTCTATGTGGAATCATACTTTGCTTATTCTCATAGTAGAGTGTTGCACTAGCAAATTCATGTTTAAAAAACTTGGGTGAAGTACAATAATCTCCTGCTTAAGTACACATCCCGGTTAAGTGCACAATTTTTTTGACAAAAATCAGGGTTCATACTTTATTGTTTGAACATATCATGCATAGTCATTTTCCACGAATGCATGAATGTTTTACACTTGACATTCAATGTCAGTTTGCTAACGTTTTGCTGAAACGTCTAAAACGATCATCGCATTTCATCATACAACTGTCTAGCTTCCGTTTGAACATCAGAGCAAAGCAATCGGTCGTCGATGTCGAGAACAATGTTGTGTAAAGCTTCAAAGCCTTTGAAGTTTGTAGCACTTTCAGATTCAACAAATGTCTTGATAGGCTCTTGCAACAAATGACCCATTGTAGTATGTTCTCCCGATTGCCCCATACTTTCCGGATGGCGCTTTTACTGACTTCATACTCCCGCCCCAGCGTCCGCTTGCTCGGCGCGTTCAACTTGCTCAACTTTGCAATGATTTCACATCGCTAGGCTTCGGTCAAGCGGGTTGCCTCAGGTTTCATCCGTTTCCCGTTACAATTCATCGAATTAGAGTGTGTAGAAAGCAATATGAGTAAAATACGCACTTACCAACTAAGTGCGCACCAACGGCTCTGGTTCAAAGTGCATACTTAAACGGGAGATTACTGTAGTGTATTGATATTACTGGAATGGAACAAATGATAACAATTGAATAATGTTATGCATGCTACACCTTTTTGAATGAATTGAGAGGCAAAAATACACATGAGAACTATGTCAACTAGAGAACTATGCACATAAGGTAGGGTCCAATCTTAGGTTCAAGAAAGAAGCGATGCAATAACCATAAACAACGCCTAACTTAGGGTTGATTCTCATGGGGTCCCAAGTCCGCTCCGATCAACAAAGTCTCAACATGGAGACAAAGTCCCGAGTGTTGGGCCTCAAGAAACCATTGAAGTAGGACTTAGTGTTGAGGTCGGTAATTGTCCTTCATCTAAGCATAGACATTTCAATTGCCAATGATACTCCCATGCCCGAGCTAAAATGCTCATTTTGACTGCACAAATAAGGGGGGCATCCCACGAATTTGCAGCTCATCATCCACCCTCCTTGAGCTACTTATCAATCATAATCCATACGCTCATGGATGTAAACTACATATGGTGGATGAAATTGGCACATGCATGGATGGAAAACGCAACAAAAGTTGCTCAAAGTGCCCTCCACTTAGATGAGCAACCGGTTATCGTTGAAGTTGATGAAGTGTGAAGTGGCCGTTAGGGTCACTTCACAAATGAGACTGAGAGCCCCCCAACCAATACACTTCAAGCACTCTCATTGGTGGAAAAGGCGGAGCCGGTCCAAGTTCGCTTCACACTACGCTTGAGAGACCAACGGAGTATGTGAATGTAACATGGACATAAAATCTACATGGATTTTTACATGGCATTGAATGGATTATTATTCATGGTCACTTGGGCTATTCTCAAAACCACATGTAGGAGACCATGACACTCCGAATGTTGACACACCACCGTCGGTCTATTCTATTTTATGATGCGTGAGGACCCACATGAATAGAACTTCATTGAAATAGCAGTTGGTTGAGGGCCCGGTCACATACGACTTCACACTACACTCGAGGCCCCGTGACCACACTACAACATGAGTTTGGAGGGTGTGTTTGGACGGTCTTTGGACACTTTTCTTTTGGGCTCTCACAATTCCATGGTCACGGCTCGTGGGCTCGTGTGTGAAGTGGCCCTTAAGTTATTAACTTAGGTCGCCTAAGATAGCTTGGCGATGGAGCTGCAAATGCCACAGGCTCGTAAGTTTAAAAAAACGATTTGCAGGAACATGGAGCCCACAACACAAAGTTCCCGGCACACGTACACATGGAGATTGCTTATAAGAGGAGCCACTAAGGTAAAGTTATTTTGGCAGAGGTCATGACTTCGGGCAGGCCGCCCCCCAGCGACTCATAATACTCTAAGATAGGCTATTATGTTGTCTACACTGCATGATGGGTCATGGCCACTTCTGAGCCTGTGAAAATGGTACTGCACAATAAACAGTTGGGGCTTTTATAGGGGCCATAACTTGGACGTTGACAAAAGTGGAAAAAATAAATGACCCCAAGTTCCTTATACTCGTCGTCACATTATAGCTCTAACTTACATTAGTAACTGACCCCCCCCCCCCCACCATTGCCCTGGCCCCGGGCTTTCTCCTTTAAATCTCGAGCCCTTCAATTTGAAATTTGAACCTGCTGCCTGCGCGTGCCTGCACGTGAGGAGCCTCTTTGCACTAACTTGCACTAACTTATTAAGCTACTAGGGCTAAAACACAGCCGCCGCTAAAAGTAGCAGTCTTCCAATTAAGTTAGCGCTCATTGAAAGTTGCCAAACAACTTGCCCGATGTGGTTAGATTAGAAACCGTGGAACCGGCTTAATTAAATGGAGCTTTTTGGAGGGGTCGTTTTTCCTTCAATGACGTTCCAAACGAGACCGAAAACTTTCCACAGATGACGAAATTATATTGGATGCCGCTTAGGGGGCAAAGAGGGCATGGCTAGGTGTTTGTGGTGTCTATACGTAAACTCATTTGTTGTAAAGGTGACAACGTAGTGGACCATGTTGTGTCATGTAAATTCAGGAGTATTTTTGACTCCTGAAGTAGCATCAAAGACACCGAGTTAGTTTGATTGGAATGAATAGGCCCTCAACCTTTTCATCCAACATGAATGAGTTTACATAGACATCACGAACCCTAAATCGATTGGGGAATCGTCGCGTACGAATGTACCTCTCGTTCATCAAGCGCAAAAAACCTGAAATAGTATGCAGTCCCAATGGTTGTATTGTTGGTTGATTTGACACCATAATGAGAATTGAAGACCTTGAAGCAATCCAATTGAAGTCATGTGGGATGGATCGGCCACAAACATGTAAAGGGTCGAATATGAATTTTGGATGGATGTGAGGTATGCTCGTATGTGATGATTCTCTCTCTCTCTCCATGTATAGGTGCCTCTTGCTACACAACATGTCTACATAACCTATTGTTTCGTTTTGATGTTGAAACTTGGTTTTGAATCAAGGTAACATGGTCACTTTCTTAGTTGGACACTTCCGTTTGAGTTGTATTAGGCAAGGCTTGTAGTTAGGATTCAAGAAAGGACACGAAAATAGATTTGTCACGACAAGAGCGGACACTATTCTAGGTTCAATTGTCACCACTAAATAGGTTAGATATGTGAACACTTAAAACAATAGGGAAAGTTCAAGTCGGACTCTTGTAATATGTGCATCTGAATTTCCGATGATTATGGAACTTGAAATGGCTATCTTTGCAATTCACCCACAATTGTTAACTAGATGAGACGATTCCTAATCCTAATATCCAATGGCCAAAGTTGTTTGTGGAGTTGGAAGTGTCCCCTACACTAGGGCCTTACACATTCGATACTTACCTATTGTTTGTTTGTTTGTTTGAGGGACTTCTACTACAGTGCTACAGATTTGTAACTTATGGTAATGACAAACTCTTTGTGATTTCATGTGTTTTCATGTCCACAGATTGAATGCATGTGCAGCTTTATGCATGATGTCCCAATTCATTTTGCGAGGCACTTGGTTCAAGAAAAGTATAGGATTTTAAACTTGTGACGGTAACTCGTCTCATCATAGGCTAACCTTTTAAGCCTTTTTGAAAGGTCCAGGGTTTGGGCACACGACTTACACCGTCATGATAGTTGTAGCTAAATGATTACATTGGGAATGCCTTAAAAGGTTTGGTGCGCAATGTATTGTCGTACTAAAAGTGTGACTTATGTGGAGAAATAGTGTGGTGTGAAGGGTAAAGGAGCGTGGGTTGGGGTTTGATATTCGCAAAAACGGTCCCATAGCTATAGGAGTTCATCAAGATGGGTGGTTGTCATGAAAGCTCCTACATGATCGTGGATATGTGCAAGGGGAGAATGGGTGTCATGTAATGTTTTTATTCATTTTTTGGGTTCTTTATGTCCTCATGTCTACGGTAAAGTGAACCAAACTTTTTAAGGTATTGTCATGTAATAAAATGAACTCTTTATCATGATCACCCATTTCAGATCTCATATATAACCATCATCTCACTCAGTCTTACTTTTCACCACCCCTCACATGTCCCCTCTCGTTCCTAAAGTATAACCCTCCCTTTTTGAGGGATGCCATCTTTAGCGCACTTGGCCCAAACTTCACCCGCCCATGGTCTAGCCATGGTTGTGCACATGTACCACATAAAAAGGTGCTCCCAAAAAGATTTAAATGGGCCAAATTGGCTGCAACTCATCATCAATCTCACACTTTCATCACCATCAACCACAAACATTGGTCCCCATCTCGATCTTCAACTTCTACAATGGTCAACGATGCATCTCATTTGCATACTATCCCCACTCACTCTCCACTATCCCCCCCCCCCCCAACTCATGTCTCCCTTATTATTATGCCACCAAGACCCCATTCTCATCTATATCCTACATATACAAACTCCCTCACCCTGTCAAATCCACACTTACCCTTATTGCCTGTACTTACTCTACTCATCTCTTCCCTCCATGCCAAAGTTTGATTGAACGTTATTCCACCACCCCTCCATCCTCCACTACACACCCCCCCCCCCCCTCCCTACAAAACTTACCTCCCCCAAACCTCTCACATTCTCACCTCTACACAACTACTATATGGACGAATCGTTTATTCCACAAGATGATGATGGCAACAACAATAATGTTGGTTCTTGTGTTTACGACGACTCCACCATGACCCACATTGCGCCTAACTTCCCGGATACCTCAATATCCTAATTTGCCCAAAAATTTACGTTTTATTAGTTGTACACCAAATTACTCAACACTTCCCAAATGATATTTTCATCTTCACACACAATCTCAACAACATTTACCTACTCCACAACCATGTTCAACACCCCTCCTCTCAACGTGTCCATATGGACAAAGTACTAAGTGGCGATGTTATATTCACATTGAGGAATCCTACACAATGTTACAATCAAAAAAGTTTGAGCTCACTTTGGCATCTCTAGAAAACATGAGGTTGAGAAGCTTGCCAAACAAGGTGTTGATCAATATCCCCTCCCCCATGCCCCATTTCATCTCAATGCCCACACCACCCCATATTGGGGCAAAAGTCATCATACTTTCTACCCAACATGATGGCTCCATGCACAACCTCCACACAAATTTGAAGTTAGATAACTCGACATAATTGCCACCCATGCTACCACCAGGTTCCAATATGTCAACAAATGGCTAGCCAATCAAGAAATGCACTACCCATGGTTTAACTCGTTTTGGGACACCAAGGGCATTAGCAAAGCACGAAATCACAACTCCTCAAATTATGTTCTGACCAACACAAAGGAAATTGTCGTTGATTCTACAATTTAGAAAACATTCATGTCTCCCCTTAATGTCCGTTTTGTGCCCTTTGAAAAGTTGATACATAGCTCCACCTTCTCTCATGTTGCACAAACCAATATCTTAATAACTTTCGCAAAAGCATGCATAGTAAAGATATCCATGCCTTTTTTGAATCATTATGCACCCACCCAAACACTTGGTGCGCCGCTTTAATACATGCCAACAACCATGACAATCATTCCTTGGACAACGTTGTCCCCTCATGTCCACTCCCTTGGACATGCTTTGCTACCTATTGCAATTGCAACGCCCAACTCTATCCGATATTCTATGTAACATTGGTGCTTGACCCAAAAACACAAACTGCCCTTCTCCCCATCCCCATGTTTCCATGTCCAATTTTATAGAATTTACATATTGTAATGACATAATCTTGACATTTGCCACCTTGCTCAAAATCTACAAAAACTCTTCCCTTCTCATTGACATCCAAGTATTAGGATGGCAAGTCCCCCACCCAATGCTATTACTGCGGGTATTTGTGGTGCCATACAAAACCCATCCATCACATCCTCCACCAATCTTAGAATCCTTCCTACCACCATTACAAAACTTACAAACAACTTCAAATCCATTGTCATCAAATACCTCACTTTCCTTTTCTAAACAAATGCAAATTAGATAAACGCCAAGCTCCCATTACGCCACCACGACACCTCTTCTCTCCTCTCCCCTTTCCACACACCCCTTCATTAGCAGCCCACCTACCGGAAGGTAGGCAATACACCCTTTCCAACTCCTAGAATTTGTTCCAACTTGGTTGTGGGTCAATGAGGTTTTATTCACGACGGTGTTTAAATTACCTCAAAATTCCTTTCTCTTCTATCTTGACATGACATCCTACATGACACCAAGTGGATATTGTTTCATTTTCACCTTCACAATGGATGAGTTTATGTCCCTAGCCCATGTCCTTCCGGTACCCTTATACATGTACCAGGGCGCTAAGGGTTTGTGATGTCTATGTAAACTCATCCATCCTGGATGAAGGGACTATAGTAAAAACAAGTCCCAAATCATTCCAAGTAGATTTTGATAGATAAATTTGGGCATTTATAATGATACACTGATTCTTAAAAGCGAGTAAGTGACTCACTTTTCACACACAATACCAAGTAAATAAAAACAAGAACATACAAACTTTCACTTATGTAAGTTAATAGTCATAGTCAAGTACATCATTTCCAAAGTCTCGTGTCTATTGCAACACTACTCATGGAGAAACAATGATTTGAAGAGAACTATATACATTGACTCAATTTTGTAACCTACATCTACCCATAGATCAATAGTTTGCCCAAACTCCTTCAGAAGCTAAAACAACTTGGATACCATTGGGCATGCTAATGATAGAAATTTTGACACTGCTCAGGGATGATGGAATCAAAAGAAGCTTGCACATGCTCCCACAATTGAAGCATTCCTTTGGCTAGTGTTGAATACTCATTTAATTTCCATTTCAAAAGTGCCCACACATGCTCTATTGGATTGAATTCAAGTGATTGGGGAGGCCAAGCAAGTATATCAAAAAAATTTGTTGACAACCACTGCTTGACTAACTTTGCAGTATGTTTGAGATCATTATCATGTCGGAATATGACACAAGAAGGGTTGAAACGATAACATTCAATTGTCTTCATGACCTCAGCTTGAAGAATGCTAAGATAGATAGCTTGTGTCATCTTCTCCTCTATCTTGCGCATGTAATCCATGCCACATGAAGTCATACAACCCCACACAAAAATTGCACCACCTCCATGTTTAATTGTTTGACTCACATGATGAGCTTGTAATTAAGATTCTTCATCCCTCACTCAACATCAAGTGCAACCATCAAACTGAATTCAAATTGATCTTAGTCTCATCATTAAGAAATCACCCTATACTAATCATGGATAGTCTAATCTTGATGACATTGAGCAAATTTCAACCTACAACACACATTCTTGGCCGTGAGCAACAATGTTTTTGGTTTCTCTAATGACCCAAGACTTGCTTCATGAAGTGCACGCCTCATTGTGTTGGTGCTTACTATCACATTCAAGTGCTCACTCAAAGCATTCCTCATGTCTATAACGTTATCTAGTCCACCAACAACGATGGCTCTTATAGTTGCTTGTTGTTGAGCAAGGGTGATGCTTCTTGGGCGCCCTCTTCTTGAAGGCTTCACTTGAGGAACACACTCTCCATGGATCCTAAAGCATGTAGACTAAGAAATACCCAACAATTTTGACACTTCACGTGTGCTACGCCCATGATGCAACACGGCTATAGCATTCAACCTCTTCTCATATGGTAATGCTCTCATGGGCAAAGAAAACCTTCACAATCGTAAAAGAAATTATCCTAATAGACCACTCTACTAACTATAAGTGAGAGAAATACCCTAGGCATTGTTGTGAGCTTACTCTTGCAATTGAAGGTGAATGATGAAAATAATTCCAAAACTTAGTCAATAGACCTAAGTTCATTCAAAATGCAATTTCTCTCTCGTTGCTACACTACTCAAGCTAAAATTTGGAAGAATGATAGCAGCTTGGTTGCACATTTGACCTAATTTACAGTTTGGCAAAAAGATCAATATTCTTTAAGATATGGTATCTTGAAATTTGTCGTTTTGTTGATTGACTCAATTTTGAGAGTCGGTACATTTTTGGAGTCAATGGACTAAAAATATACAACTTCAAACTTTAAGATATGTTAGGTGTTTTTATCTTCCTAATGAACGAGTTTGCATGGACACCACAAATCCATGACTATCAATCATGATGTCCGTGTAAACGCGTTAATTAGGAAGATGAAAACACAAAGAAAGTATCCCATAGTTTAGAAACATATACATTAACCCTTAAGTTCCCAAGCAACTCAATTTTGGTTGATGGATGATTTCTTCCTACATTAACCTTTCCCAACTCATTATTCCACAATCAATGAACTCCGAACACCAAGCCAACATGGATATTTACCCTTAGACACATGAGTTGTGCAATTTGGAGATGATTAGAATGTGTTAAAAAATGTCTAAGTGGGAAGTGGTCGTATTTTTGTTGTGTTGAGTGTTCATATGAGGATGTTGACTCCATCCAATGGTTGCCACTCCAAATGCAAACTTTGCATGACCGTCAAAGATGTTTGTTTTGGTAGAAGTGGAATATTTTTTTGATGTTTTATGTAACAATGGCCTTTGTGCTCACATCAACCGTTCAATATAACATATGGACAATTGTTGATTTCTAAAGATTTTTTTGAATATATGTGGTTAGAATAAAAGTAAACTAAAAACATCGGTGTTTTTAATTTGCACTGACGTGAATAGGAGCCCATTATTCCTTACTCTAATCCCATTTACTAGGTGATAGGGTAGACATTACTTCCTACCTTCCGGGAGGTGGGCTCCTATAAATAATAGTTTCAGAGGGGGGGTGTTGGTTTGTGAGTTTTTAATGATTAATGAACTAGGTGTGGGTGTTTGGGTTCATGGGGGCTAGTCAACTAGGGCTTGGTTGTTGTCAAGATTTCTTTCATTTAGGACAAGATATGTGAGGTATTTTATGATTATTTGATGTATGTCTTTCATGAGTTTTTTTGGACTTCTCAAGGGGTATTTTGAGTTTTTCTAGGGCTTCGAGTGATTGTTTGTGTACGGCTCCTTATACCCATGTTGTGATGATAATAAGGGGGCCAACATTCCATCCCGCAATTATTAAAATTTGAAAGAGGGGGTCATAATTGGTTGTTTTTTTCTCTTATGGCAATATTTGGGAATTTGTCATGGAGTAGGTAAATTCTATGAATTGTATGGTATTTGATGGGTTTGGGGGATGGGTGTACTACTATCTATGGGCACCCTAGTATACATAATATGTTGGGTCTTAGTTGGGCCATGCATGTGCATGTGTTGGGGAGGCATGTGCATTGTATTAACCATTCCGGGATTGTGATGTCTTGGGGCCGGTTGTGTTGGTTGCCAACATTTACTAGGGTTTAGCACCATGTGTGTTTGTTCAATTGGAGTGTCTGGGCTATTTGGTGTACTACTTTGTTGTGTCGGGCTATGCGAAGGCGTTTTATGTGTGGGTGGGTGCAAGTGGAGAGTAGGTGTGGCCATGTGTAAATTGCGTGGTTTGGGCAAAGTGTGCACTTGGGGCTGGGATATGTTAGTGGCAAGAAAAGGTTCTTTTAGCAGTTTCCCATGTGTTGGGTGTATTGGAATTTTAAGGTTTGTGCATTAGATATGCTTGAGGCTTTCAATAAGTAGTTTGAGAGTTTTTGATTGATTTGCTTGTTAGTCACCCATTTGTCAACATGTGTGAATTTAGATTTTGTAGTTCGTAGTTCTTGTTTGTGGTGGTATTTGTTTATGCATGTTTGGAGGTTGCGGATTTCTATGTGATGTTCGTATGTCAGGACCTTGTTGAGCCAATAAGGTGTGGTGTGTGCAATGTGTATGTGGGGTGTGGGGGTTGGTTTGTTACAGGTGGTTCCTTCGTTTGTGATTTCGTTGCCCAAGATTCCGGTGTGTGCTCTAACTTTTGTATAGTTATGAAGTGTTTGGTCCATAGAATTTGGTGGACTATGGATGAGATAAGTAGTTTGCCGGGGTGGTTGTGCTAGGATGAGGGATGGCAGATGTGATTATTAATGAGATACATGTTGTTGAGGTTGTCAATAAATATGTACATGTTTTGCAATTGGTCTTTTGTGAAGGCGAGGGCAATGTATAGAGCATAGAGTTCCATGCATAGTATGTTTGGTAGTCTAGGGAGTCGTTATGCAACATGGAGGTCATTATTTGGACTATATGATCTTGAGCCAACAATGTTTCCTATGTCGTGTTTGTATGGTGGCATGAAGGAACCATCTAGGTATATATATTGTTGTGGGTTGCATTTGGGGGTATTTATGTGGTAGAACATGTCACACAAGGGGGTTGTATTGCTATGTAAGGTTGATGGGGTGGTTTTAGGGGTTGATGTGTGGTTAGAAATATGGGACAATTTACATACTCCAAATGCAAGGTGGCCAACTTATTGTGGTTTGCACATCTCTGTATGAGAATTTGTGAAGGTGCTCAACTATTGAGTCATTCACATCCAATGAACCACATAAGCATTTTGGTCATTTTCCATGTCAATTTCACTAGTCAAAGGTACTTTTGGGCGATAAAACATGGCATTTTCTTGTACATCGCTTCCTTTAATTGTTATAATCCAAAAATCAAAAGGATTGTGCATGCCTAAGGAGGGCCCTTGAGGGCCAACGAGATTTTAATGGATGAGAAAATCTTCACGACATCCTACATGGAACCAAGTGGATACCGTGTCATGGTCTACCAAATATTGCATTGGACCCATTTAAAAGAGGTGGGTCTAATGCAAAAAAACTAAGAGTCGTGACAACAATTAAATTCTATATGGTTGAACTAGAAATATCATAACGCTTAGGGTGAGTCCCGAACCACCTACTATTTGAAATTGTCCATACAATAATGTTGTGATCCCTCAACATGGTCCCACTTCACTTTACACACTAAGCTTGAGGGTCCATCGATTTCAATATTGGGATTTCTATTTCCCACGGCATGTCCTTTGGATGACTTTCCAAGGCCCTTAGCGTTTCATGGTCACGGCTCTTCGTTTGTGTGTAAATTTATTATTGGCGTCGTATGTATATACTTGCAACACAAGTATTATTAGCATCGGACCAAAATTGGATTGTAACTCACACTTGTCAATGTGTTGGTGTTTGTGAGTCCCTACACTTCATGATAGGTAGGTGGCAACCCTAGAAATGGGTATGGTGCCGGAATCTATCTTTTGGAGGGTTCATTAGTTTCGGGAATTTTAAGCCTGCGGGAAGGGAAAGAAAGCCACATAAATCCACTTGGGCTCAAGACGAATCGACTTAGCTTTGCAATTTTGTTCTATGTGAGGTTTTAGCCGATGTGCCAAACTGGTGGCTACTAGCCCTAAAACTAGCGAGAATGGTAACCGGGGTTTCGTTCATTGCCCTAAATTTGAGCCACTTGAATTCGAACTAACTTACATCATATATATCCAGCAACTGTGCTTGTAGCTTGTTGCAACTCTTCGCTTTCTTTGGAGGAGCTGGAAAGCATCGTGCTTTTTGTCCTTCCCGTGACCACCGGACTTAATTTAGACTACATTTATCCATCTCACTTTTCTTCTTTTCTTATTTATTTTCTTTTTGTTAGGGTGTAAACCGTATGTATTCAATTGCAAAAGGAAAGATATAAGTATGGTGATATAAGAGGAAAACGATTCAAAATTGGTGATGATGCCCATAAACCGTGCCTATTTTCTTGAGTGGCCTATGATCTTCCACAACACCAACTCTATATTGTACCAAAGTTACACTAAATAACCTCATTAGTGTGGGCCACATTGCTTATCTAGACCCCATTCTAATTCTCACAATGAGAATCGATGTGGGCCAAGTTACTTTTCAATTCACTTCAACTTTCTCTAGTTCGAAGTTAGTTTCTTTCTACATGTAGGAAATTGATGTGGGTGATTTTTTCTTTTTGCTTTATGTTATTTTGCTTGTAATGTGATGATTTTATTTTTTTGTAAGGTGTTGGTCGGAATTCTAAGGAAGACTAAGGGAAGGACCCCTCCCAGGTCTTGGACACACACTATTTTTATCCTAACTAGACAATTAGAGCGACCCACGTCAAATATTTTCACATTAATTTTCTACCCACACTAAGAGGCCTATTTAGTGTAGTTCTGTCATTTAAAAATATGTTTTATCTCACTTTCTCAACATTTCAATATAGATTGTGATTTGACATCATGTCAAGTAGGTTACATGATTTGCAACCTTGCATTAAATTCACTATATCTTCAAAGACTAAAGGCTCGAGCATTTCCTATCTTGAGTGAACAATGTCGGGATGAACAATACTGCCCAACTATTTTGGTGGTACAAATTTCATAGCGTAAAGAAATTTAGTATCAACTTCACTATTAGTCTTCCCTCCCTAATTGGGATAATCAATGTAGTTCTCTTCTAATAAATACAACTTATGATCTATGCACAAGATAGATTCTAAATACACAATTATTGACTTCATAACCACCTAGTGGAAGAGAACAAATGGTAAACCACATAAATCAGATGATCACATCAATACAGATTTTATGTGTAAGATGAGCATGCGACAATGGCTCAAAAGCTTTGAAAGCCGATCATTGAGTTTTTTACTAAAACTATCAGTCACTACATAGTGACCATAGGAGTTGCTCTTGGGTATCATACAATGACTTAAACAATAAATACCCACCGATGCGAATGAGCATGCTTTCAAATTACTACATGAAAATTATAAATAATCAATGGTCACTTTACACGACTTGAGCTTGAGGCCCCGTGAACAATGAAATCTAAAATATATCATTTGTAAAAGAAATCAAAATGTTATAATTGTCCCACTTCCTCCCCACTTCACTTTATATTGGAGCTTGAGGGCTTGAAGGACCAAGGAGGTTTGAATGGATGAGAGACCTACATGGAGTCTCGCATGGCACGTCGAGAGTAGTATTGATATCTATCAAATTTTACATCATCGAAAGCCCATTGTTTCAAAGAGGTGGGTCTACTAGAAACCAAGAGACTATGACACTTGAAAATCTCACAACCCTTGATTTACGGCAACTTATTATGTGGAAGAGTCTTCATGAATAGGATTGTGAAGAAATAGCATTACGTTGAGAGCTCGGTTGTGTGTGTCTTTACACCACATGTGAACACCCATGACCATACAAATGTCAATCCATTTGCCCATGGTAAAAACATTCGGATGAGTTCCAAAGGCTCTCACATTTCTACGGTCTTAGTCCTTGCCCATAGTGTAAAGTGACCCTTACTTACTTAAGATAAAAATGTCGTATTCAATTATTTATCTCTATGGGACACCTATAGTCGAGTGGTGTGTGGTTACATTAGATCTAGGAACATACACCCAACAAACCACATGTTTAAAAGAGATTGGACTACATTCTCAAAAGGTATCAACCAATCTAGACAAAATAGTCAACATGGTTGGCAAGACCTAGGTATTCATTCGAAGAATCAACGCACATGCACTTTCAATAACCATAACTAAATCAAAGGAGGTTTTGATTGTCGATCTGATTTTTATGGATGCTTCATCATACATTTGCTAATGCAACATATGTTTCGTTGCGTACATACGATCGGTAGAAACTGGAGATCATGAAAAAGACAATTGAATGACACCCACATACCTTAAGGTTTGAGGGCGTTCTTTGTTTACTATTCTTAATCGTACACCTGATAATATTCCATTGGTGTGTGGTTTGGTGAGGGTTGAACAACTATAAAGACACATGTTTAGAAGAGAATTGATTGTGTATACAACTTCTACTGACTACTCCACACTCAACAATGAACACAATTTGAGAGAACTTATGTACTCAATCAAGTAATCAACAAACACACACTTCTGATAACCATAACTTTATCGGGATACGTCCCGGTTTTTGCTTTGCTTCATCAAAGATTTGCAAATGCAACACAAGTTTTTTTTTCTCTCTCGTGTAGATGTATTCAGTACAAGTTGAAGAACATGAAAAAATGACGCGAATAACACCAAGTACCTTAGTACATGGAACCGATACTAATCAAGTTATGAGTCTCTCTCTCTCTCTCTCTCTCTCTCTCTCTTCATGACTCGGAGTCAGTCTGGCCTTCAGAAACGCATTAAGTTTTTGCCGTGCAGAAAGTTAAGTTAGTGGTGGCTGCACTCTCAAGCAACTCCTCAAGCCAGAGCTATAAGTTAAGCTTCTTCCCTTACGCAATCCGGATCTGCTTCAAATTGTAATTTGATCTTCTGACCCACTGGCTGCTGCACATGATCCCATGTCAAGTGTCGGGCTTTCAAAACGATTCCCTACTAGTGGAACTTAGGGCCACTTCACACATGAGACTGAAGGCCTGGGACCATTGCATTCTAAGATCTCTAATTGGTCAAAAAAGGCTAAGATTGTCCAAGTTCACTTCACATTAGAAGGCGAAGGCCCAAGGACTCAAAGAAAATACCATGGATGAAAAAGTCTACGTAGACTCTTACATGATAGACTGTAAATCATGTTTCACAGTCTGTCCGGATTTGCGTTAGGGCTACTTCACACACAAGCCAAGAGCCGTGAGCATGAATTTGTGAGAGCCCAAAAGAAAGTGTCCAAAGGCCGTCCGAAGACACCTACAAGATCTCGTAGTGTGGTCACGGACCCTCAAGTGTACTATGAAGTCATATGTGACCGGACCCCTCAACCATATGCTATTTCAATGAATTTCTATTGATGTGGGTCCTCACGCACGATAAAACTGAATAAACCAACGGTTGTGAGTGTTTGGAGTGCCATGGTCTCCCGATGGTTTTGTGTTAGACCTACCTCCACGAGGTGGTTTTCGAAAATGCCCAGAAGTGACCATTAAACATGATGCATTCGATGCCATGTAGGAATCCATGTAGACTTTCACATCCATCTTGCATTCATTCACATACTCCGTTGGTCCCTCAAGTGTAGTGTGAAGCGAACGTGGACCAGCTCCGCCTTTTCCACCAACTAGAGTGCTTGAAGTGTAAGGGTCACGGGCCCTCACACACTGGCCACACCGCGGGGGGGGGGGTCCGTCCGGGGCCCACCCAACCCGGCCGTGCGGGCCCCACATCATGGGCCGGCCATCCATGCGCCCACCCGGGGCACTAGGGACACTATCGCAAAGGCCCCCAGCTGGCTGGATGTAATGCTCCCCCTCTGCATCCAGCCAGCCGGGGGCCTTTGGGACGGTGTCCTTAGTGCCCTAGATGGACGCATGGATGGCCGGCCAATGATGCGGGAGGCCCGCACCGGCCGTGCTCGGTGGATCCCGGCGTGGCCAGTGTCTCAGTCTCGTGTGTGAAGTGATTGTAAGAGAGTGCCCCCCCCCCCCTCTGCATCCAACCAGTCGGGGGCCTTTGGGATGATGTCTCTAGTGCCCCGGATGGACGCCTGGGCTGGGTGGGCCCCGGCTGGACCCCGGTGTGGCCAGTGTATCAGTCTCGTGTGTGAAGGGGCTGGAAGAGAGTGGGTTAGTAGAGCTAAGAAGTCCGGGATAGCAGAGACAATGGGCTGCTTAATATTAGTAGATATAAGCTCCCAAGTTGGCAACCACATGCATGGACCCGGTGACTTGTGCCCGACAGCTGGCAGTACGGGAGCCCGGGCTCCGGGCTCTGATTCCATTCCGAGTCTCCGATATTACGGCATCCGGCGACTTTATCCTCGAACATACTCCTGAATATTTGCCACCCCTTTTATATATATATATAAATATAACAAAGCCACTCCCGGCCGCTTAGCATAGCAGCAGCAACGTTGTATATGGTTATCTATAGGGAATTGGAATAGTTATTGGAAGTGGCCCTAATTAAGCATCGCGATGAGAGGAGGCAGTTAATGGTGACCACGGTACCAGCTATTGGTGACGAGCAAGGTACAGTATTGGTGATGCTGTCACTTGGGAGTTTGGGAGTTAATGACAACTCCCCGACATCAACGCCCGGCCGGGTGCAAATTAGGCTGGCCTAATCTAATCACCCCTCGTGATTACTTAATAGCCTGATTGACGAAGAAGGTGGGGATGGATACATAGATAAGACAGTAGTAATAGATCATGGCGCAATCAATCACTTTGGTGATGAGGAGTCGTCCTCCTTGCTTTGTCCAGCTTGGAGGAAGTTAGTACCACTGAGGAGTTGCAGATCTGCTCCCCGAATCAGTCCCACTAATTCCTATTTATTTATGACCGCGGGGACTAGTATCATGGGCCTTGTGTGTGTGTGTGTGTGTGTTTCCTCTTCACATTTGTGGCCTGTATATATAATAACACCCACTCCCCAAAACCCATGCGCCCTTGCAATAGGGTTACACACTTAGCTGCTGCCAAGCTGTGAGGCCGGCCTCCGCCCGCTTTGTTTTTTGTGTTTTAAAATTCTCGACCTGCAAAGGCCGCCCGCAGTTCAAGCGTGGGAGGCTAAAGGCTTTCATTACACCCCCCCCCCCCCCCCCTTTCCCCCGGTCCCGTTTTTTTAATCTGCCACCCATGCACACTCACTTCAATCTCATCTCTAGCTCCCTCCCAACAAGACGCACATGTTGTTGGCCGGTTCAGCCTTACTATTAAGCTTCGCTAGTAAAGAATGATTCAACAGTGACATCAACTCCTCGTCGCTCCCCTATTATTAGTCCCCACACATGTTTCATTGCCCTGCCATAGCCATGCGACGGATTTGAATTGGTGGTGTAAGTTAGCCTTTTGTAAGCACCTGCCTGCTCCTCATGGATTCCTGACCCGTGTTTTTGTCTCCATGAACGTGCCAAGTTACAGAAGTAACAGTGGAGTTTGAGAAATGACCGGTGGAAGGATCGAGGCTATAGGAAAATTACCGATCGTTTTAGGGGGATTTGTGTAGAATATACCTCGAATCAATCAAGCAAAGCCGCCAAAAGATGTCAACATGTAAGCGGTTGGACTTGGAAACACTAGGAGTTTGACTCGTTCAGGTAGGAGCAGCTTAAACTGAGAAGCTAAGGTATTTGGCATACATGTTGTTGTCAAATGTACCCCCCACAAAAACTCATGTAGGAAAAACATACCATGTTATTGCATGTTCATTTTTTATGAATAAAAATTCCCCCAATACTAAATTAAATGAAAAATTGCAAGTGAAAAATGTGTGGGCACCCAAAACCATTAGGAGGCTTGATGTTCACATGGTGAACATTCTGAAAATCAACATGTACTTATCATGTACATGTATGATTCCAACATGTACTATCATGCACGATTCCAAGGGTGTTGGTTTTGGGTGTTGCCTTGGTTTTAAGATGCTCCTACCTAATGCCCAAAAATCTCCCAAGACACTAGTTGGATTGGTGTCGTTTTTCTTTTGTTTTTTTAAAATAAATAGCATTCGCATGCCTTTAATGAAGATTTTATAAATTTTGATACGAGTAGGGTATGGGTACTTGATCGTATTTGTGTCTTCAATATAGATAAGGGTTTGTGGTTCATGCAAGAACCTTTACACCTAGGTAAATTCATCATAACATAAATATGGTGTAGAACAATATTGATCCAAAAAGTAACTCAGGTTTACAAAAATTCTTTCACCTTGACATACCCACTGAATTTCAATATTTTGAGTGGTATAACAAAATTGACACCCATTGACGGCAAGTTCTTTGATATCATTATTGGCATCAACTATTGATATCTATGTATTTGCTTGTTCAATAGTCCAACATTGAAATTTACCTTAGGGTGCAGTAGTGTGGCCATATTGTGGGGACCTCCAACTCCACCAACAAATTTGGTTGTTGGATTGAATATGAAATTGTCTTCACCCAATTAAGAATTGCATCGTCAACTTTCAAATCCGAAGTTGAGATGCATATAGATAGATACGAATGGGAGTTCCTTAGAGAGTGAGCATGAGTGAAGAATCGAGTCTTTGCATGCATATTATTGTCTCCTTTTGGGGATGGTCTCTATCCAAGTTATGGTGACTAGACTAGAGGAGGTCATGAGCCCCCATGTGATGTCTTTGGAAGAGGAAGGTCCTCTTCTCTTCAATGACTGCCTAGGCCCTCCCAATCATGTAACCATTGAAACTATAGCGGTTAATATATATTGGGCACATAGTCTAATCTCCTTGTGACATGTGTCTTTTTTGGTGTCCAATATTAACAACGACCCTGATCATTTACACTCAAATAAAGTTCAGAAGAGTGATCACGTAAGGTCCTCATACCTACCTATTCTTGGATTCGTTGGATTCCACAAAAGTGTGTAAAAAACTAATGGACGTGAACTCTCTCTCTCTCTCCAACGTGAGATAGAGGTTCTTACGAAACGGGCACTAGGAGCTACTTGAAGAAAACAATTTGCTATTGGTTGTCAATTCATGTACCCATGTGAACCTTGGGTTGACATGGAACCAACATGTGAATAGTTGCATGTAGCAAGTATGACAATTCACTCCTAAGTAGGTTAGTGACCACAACATTTGAATGGAAGGCAATTGTAGGCACACGTAAAAGAGGGCACCTTTTTTCAAGAGCAATTCTCCTATGCATTAATGCAAATCACAGTTTGCACTTGAGCCATGTGGATGCAACATAGTTAGGGATGTGCAAATAGACATGACACGGCCCGTGGTTGTCACATCACATTACAAATGATGTGACGCCCATTGATGTGGTATTTTTTTTTAGTGCAACATTTTTTTGTAAGAAAAATATTTACTTTTTTGGTTGATTGCTCTAATTGACTGTAGCTAGCAAATCAACTTCTAAAAACAATTCTTAAAAATAAGATTGGACCTTTAGATCTTGATAGATGCAAGATCTAACCATCCATTAAATTGTTATTTGTAATAATAAATAGTCAACTATTCAAAATTGACTAATTGAATAGTTGACTACTAAACCAAAAACAAATCCCAAAACAAATCCCCAAAAGTTTGGAAACGTTAGATCTTGTAGCCAACAATATCTAATGGATTTTTTTCAAGATTCTCTAAAGATACACACACACACACACACACACACACATATATATATATATATACATATATATACATATACACATATATATACATGTACATACATGTACATAATTTTTTCTTTCTTTTTGCAATTGATTACTATGTCAGCTGCAAAATTATAGTCAACTAGATTGATGATCAGGGGGTTGATTGCGAAGGTTTACCCCTCGGTTAGCTATTGGACCTACCCCCCTCCCCTCGCCAACGTTATATTTTTTGGTCTGCCGTCACGTTGCTATCACATGATGTGAAATCCCTAAGCATACTCTACTTTTGTCGTGACATGGATCCTTTTGTTTCAAAATTTTATTTTTGTTGAAATTTTAGGGCATGGGAGAGGAATACTAAATATGTGTGCCTTTTGTGGTCACTCTACTTAATTGAAAACTTTAATTTGAGTGGCATATGACAAAATTTGTACATAAGCATGGACACTAAAAAAGACACGTGTTACGATGAGATTGGACAATGTGCTCAAAATATAGACAATGCTCTAGATTGAATCATTAACATAATTGAGACACCACATCTGATCACTTGAAGAGAATGATATTCTTTAATTTGACCGCTTAGAACTTCTCCATCTTAAACTCCAATTTTATATTTGCAAAATTTGAAATAAAAATCCGCATGATTTGCAACTGCCAATTTGATTCAGAGTCAATGCAATAACTCCAGAAATGATCCAATGGTTAGAAAATGTCTATGTTGGAAGTATCCACAATAAAACCACATATCTTAATGCTAATGAATTGTGTTTCAAACAATAGCCTAAAGTGCAAATAGAGATAGTACCAACGAGTGCTATCTGGGTCAACACAGAAATAATGATTTTTTGGAAAGAAACTTGACACCTGTCAAACTCACATTGGTCAAGACCATGTTGAATCCTCTTTGGAAGATATCTTTGGCACTCAAAGTGTTTAGACTTCAATCTATGGTATTGAGAATGGGAAAAGGAGGGTTTCATAATGTATGAAGTCACAAACACCCCTAACTTAGGTACTTATTCTAAACATGTGTAGAGAGAGAGCACTTATAGTTAGGGTGGGACTTCATGTCCACCGTTCACCTAATATTCTAGAGAATAGTGGGTTGGATTTGCTCTTATGAAGATAACAATAGCAAACAAACATTCATATTTTGGTTGCCTTTCATAATGTGGAGGGTTGTACCCATGGGCCACTAAAACTTTCATGCACCCACTAACATATTAGGTAACAGTGGTTGGTTGGCTCATAAGAACCCTACCCCATCAAATTTCATCTACATTTGTCCTTATTCTAACCAGAGTATGGAAGGTGAGCAACATGCATGGAGACAAATGAAATCCACACATTCCATCATATGAATTTAGCGACATTCCTTTAGCTTATACAAATTTTCATTCGGAGGTGGAACATGCATTCATAACCTCAGTGGCTAGGTCTCCGTGTAGCGTATGAGGGCATGTGTATTCCATGGGGACATGAGCTGTGGTTGGGGAAGGTCAACCAACCCACACAATATTGGATGACTGCAACCTTTCCTCCAAGGTACCAGTGTATGGGTTGTTTTGCCCCAACCAACTATGGCCCATCCATCTACTCGTACTAAAGGAGCATGTGAAGGTGTATGCGTAATGTTGTGTTGAGTATCAAATGATGTGAATACATATTAAGGTATGCGTGCTAATTAAGAAGAGTGACCACATAATAACAACAAGACGTTCACCTTCTCAAACCGTTTATGAGACGTAACAAATCTCATGCTCATGGACAAAGTTGAAAGTCTATGTGTTAAAAGATCTTTGCATGGATATAAATCAACTGAAAAGAAACAGTTCCAAGCTATAAAGTACATTGATTATCCCAATTAGTCTTGTTACTATTTGGAGTTATGCAATGCAATAACATCTTACTCATGAGTTCAATTCCTACTACGAAAGTTCAATAAGTTGTTTGGACATTATAAAACATACATGACTTTGCTTGGTAAAATACTACATTCTCATCAAATAATTATAGCAATGTGTAACTTTGAATAGTAGTAGGCATAAATGTAAGCTTAGCCAATCATGTTTAGGTTGTTTAAGGTTTAGGTGTTTTGAGATTATGTGGGCTCTTTTGGTTCCATGTGGTACACCAAGAGACCCACCGAGCTCTTGTCCCAAGAACGTGGTGGTGTTCTATGGTTTGGTTTTTGACATTGAAATGAACTTGTTTCAATTGTCTCAGGATTTAAATTAAATAAAAAAATAAACATATGCACTAATTGGGATAATCATGGGCTATTTACACCATGGACCATGACGTTGTCCCAAGGCCCTGTAAAATTTGTGATTGACTATTGATCATTTTAGAGGAATTTATAGAATATACCCCAATTGAATAAAGGAAAACCAAAGGATGCCCACAATAACCGGTTGGACTTCCAAACACTAGGATCTCAACCGATCATGCCCAAAAATCTCCCCGATCAATGAACGGGAAGTGCCGGTAGTTAGTTACAAGCTAGCCGGTTGATTTTGAGAATTTCCGAATGAAATAAAAATGTTTAGGAAGGCGTTCCGGAAGAGAAATCAAGGTTTTTGAAAATGAGCCGATTAGAAGAAAAAAAATGTTTGCATTTAGGCAAGCTGCCCCTAGGAGTATCCACAACAAATTACCAATTGAAAGGCATTTTTCACAGCGGGCAACCAACTGGACATATACTTTTTGGGATTTTTTTTAATGCTATGCATAGTTGGAGTAACCGTTGCCTTGTTGGCTTTAGAGTTTAGAGTTGTCTGAGTGTTGAAGTTGAATCAATTGAATGGTTGAGTGATTTTGTGTTTTTGTGAGTGTTGAAGTTGAATCGGTTGAGTGATCGAGTGAGTATGTATTTCTGTGAGTGTTGAAATTAGAATCTTGAGGCAATGCTGTGAATTGCCTTGGAAGAGCCAAACAAGGGGATAGATGACATTGTCAGTGACGCTATCCCACTTTGGAACAATGACGATAAGTACCAATTTTTTGTATGCTAATCCCTTTTCTATTTTGAATTCTCCTAATACACCGAGTGTGAGTGATGTGTCTTGTTCGTTTGGGGCAGTTGATACTAACAGTAGCGGTACGCAAATTTCGTGACTTTCAATACTAACCAACCTCTAGAAAATACTTGGACCCTTTGTGGATCTTGTATTTTTTGAAGGCTACATCCTTGGCCCTAAGGTGGTAGGGGCTTTGCCAGTTTCAACTCCCAGTAAAGATATTATTTAGACGAAAAAAAAAATAGAGAGTGAACGCCAACATTCTTTAACACTGAAAACTTGAAAGAATGAGGGAATGAATGACAATGAAACTTAAAGGAAAATAATTGGGGAGGGAATAAACATCCACTACCAAAATACAAAACGAACCCCATTTTAAAACATTTAGAAAATTGGATAAATGAAAAAAAGAAATGTCGACTAATTACCTAAACACAGTAAGAAATGGGAGATATCAACTGATACAATTTGCACTCTCTAAGCTCACTTCTGAGTAAAAATTGAAAAATCCGAGCCACCTCCTAGAAGCTAGGAAATGATCCGTTTTCTCTACAGAACTCCCTGGACTCTGTTGTGGATGCATTTACCTAGACATCAACATAGCTCGACCCCAAATCCCAAGCCAAATTAAATAGGGTGGGCTGGAGGCCTTACGAAACACAATACATGTGGCTAGGAAGCCCATACTGCATTAATGTCGAAAACGCCGACAGATGTGAGGACAAAGAGAGTACGTGAAGGTAAGGTAAGTTAAGTGAAGTTAACGTACATGCATGGTGTTGGCCCGATGAGGAGTCAATTAAGTTATTAGGAGGTCAGCAAATAACAAAATACAAAGAGAGAGGCTGGCTATTACAGTCAAACTTACAAGGGCAGGCACAATGGGAATACATACAAGTCCGTGCAGAGTTTCAAATTAAGGTTGGTTTCCCACGTATTCCAAAGCGGCTTACGTCATTTGATTGTACGTGGAACTTGTATTTCGAAAAAGGATGAGTGTCTCGTGCAGTGTCCGGGAAGGTTTTGGGCATGATCGGTCAAAACCCTAGTGTGTCCAAGTCCGATCGGTAACATGTTGTTTATGTTCCGGCTCGTCTTTATTAGTTTGAGATATGTACAATAATCTCCCGTTTAAGTACGCACTTTGAACCACAGCCGTTGGTGCGCACTTAGTTGGTAGGTGCGTACTTTACTCATATCGCTTTCTACACACTCTAATTTGATGAATCGTAACGGGAAACGGATGAAACATGAGGCAACCTGCTTGATTGAAGCTTAGCGATGTGAAATCATTTCAAAGTTGAGCAAGCTGAATGCGTCGAGCAAGCGGGCGCTGGGGCGAGAGTATGAAGTCAGTGAAAATGCCATTCGGAAAGTATGGGACAATTGGGAGATTTGTTGCAGGAGCCTATCGAGACATTTGTTGAATTTGAAAGTGCTATAGACTTCAAAGGCTTTGAAGCTCTACACAACATTGTTTTCAACATCGACGACCAATTGATTTGCTCCGATGTTCAAACGGTAGTTGGACAGTTGTATGGTGAAATGTGATGATCGTTTGAGACGTTTCAGCAAAATGTTAGCAAATTGACATTGAATGTCAAGCGTAAAACATTCATGCATTCGCGGAAAATGAGTATGCATGATATGTTCAAACAATAAAGTATGAACCTTGATTTTTGTCAAAAAAATTGCACACTTAACCGGGATGCGCACTTAACCGGGATGCGTACTTAAGCAAGAGATTATTGTAATGTCCAATAGACCACGAAACCTTATCCACTTGCTACCATGTAGAACACTGCGTAGACTTTTGCATCTTTTCAAATATCTATGGTCCCTCAGGCCTTAAGGTCTAGTGTAAGGTGAACTTGGACCGTCTCCGGCTTCTCAACCAATCACCTAACTTGTTTATCATGGGTCCAATGAACGGGGCTCTCAAGGCCTAAGTGTGAAGTGGCCCTAAGTACAACATGAGTCCAATGAACAGGGGGACCGGACAGTTAGTTACAAATGAACCGGTTGAGTTTGAAGAATAATTGGTTAAAGCTGTAGACATTAGGAATATTACCAATCATTTTAGAGAAATCTATGGAATGGAGTAGAGGTGCCCATAACCAATCGCTTAAGAGATTGTACGCCAAATTTGGAGAAGTATAAGGTGGTTCAAAATTCCCCTGTGTAGGAAGATGGAATCAGGAGGACTACACATTTTGTGGTGATCTCATCCCTTAAATTGAAAACACTGCAATTTTTTGAAGCTAAAAATTGGCCCAAACACATTACCATTGTCTAGAGTATGCCATAATTGCACATTTTGAGACGAAGTCCTCCTCAATTTCGCTCTCAACACCAAGGACATGTGTCATGGCATTATTGATTCCCTGGTGATACCATAATTGAAGTTGGAAAACTTAGGGTTCGATTCCCAATGGGATCTTGATTGGGAATAGGTGCTCCTACTATAGCAATCTCCCGCTTAAGTACGCACCCGTTTAAGTACGCATTCCGCTTAAGTGCGCAATTTTTTTTGACAAAAATCAAGGTTCATACTTTATTGTTTGAACATATCATGCATAGTCATTTTCCGCGAATGCATGAATGTTTTACGCTTGACATTCAATTTCAGTTTGCTAACGTTTTGCTGAAACGTCTCAAACAATCATCGCATTTCATCGTACAACTGTCTAGCTTCCGTTTGAACATTGGAGCAAATCAATTAGTCGTCGATGTCGAGAACAATGTTGTGTAGAGCTTCAAAGCCTTTGAAGTCTATAGCACTTTCAGATTCAACAAATGTCTCGATAGGCTCTTGCAACAAATGATCCGTTGTAGTATGTTCTCCCGATTGTCCCAGACTTTCTGGATGGCGTTTTCACTGACTTCATACTCCTGCCCCAGCGCCCGCTTGCTCGGCGCATTCAGCTTGCTCAACTTTGCAATGATTTCACATCGCTAGGCTTCGGTCAAGCGGGTTGCCTAAGGTTTCATCCGTTTCCCGTTACAATTCATCGAATTAGAGTGTGTAGAAAGCGATATGAGTGAAGTACGCACCTACCAACTAAGTGCGCACCAACTACTCTGGTTCAAAGTGTGTACTTAAACGGGAGATTACTGTACTTTAGGCCCATCAAAAAGAGGTGGGCCTAATATAAAACTAGGATCCCGTGGTAATCAATGAAACTATCATTAACTCTTAGAAATATTATATATAGCCATGATGGGACCTTGAATCCAAACATATGTTTTGGTCCCTCAATATGGTTCACTTTCATTTCTACACCAAGCTTGAGGGCCTATCAATTGCAACACTACATTTCTATTTCCCATGATGTGGCCTTTGGATGATTTTCAAGGGCCCTTAGAAATGGTCACGGCTCTTGGTCAGTGTGTAAAGTGGCCCTTATACATTATTATGGCACAAACGAAATCAAAGGATTGAAATTGCCTTGAATTCACTTGAAGTTGATCAAACAAGAACCTCCTGAAACTTGACTTGTGGAATTCAACAAATGTCTTTGAAACCCATGCCCTATGACGCCCCAACACTCTATGACCTTGTGTGAGGGGAACACTCTTGACAAGTGACCTGACAACCTTACAGTTTAAATAAAATGATTTGGTCAGCACACCTAAAACCGGCAGAATAAGCACTGAGAATATATTTTATAATTAGAATGGTTGAAATTGCTTGTATAGTTTTATTTTTATTTTGATTGTTGTTCACAGGATCAACTTAGAGGATTTCAACGCACTAAAGAACACATCGATTGGATACTGTATTAAAAAGTTAGAAGGGTTTGAAGTTGTATTTGTAGGTGACCTAAAACCAACACCTATATCACTTGTTTATAGGGTGTACATCGTTATGATCAAAATTTACATATTGTGAAGATTTCTAGGTGTTGGTTTTAGGTATTTATACCTTATTGAAGGTTTTTGATATATAAGTTGTATACAATTACACTATCATGTGATTATTTATGGCTATTGAATGATTAGTGCCTCTTAAAAAACTGGGAGAGACAACTACACTTTTTAGCCTAATTAGTGTGGGTTATCATTTGGAGTTACGCATTGCTATAATATTTTACTGAGAGTATCATTTTACCCAAATAACATAAATAGTTAGTATGCACGTTGAAGAACTTGATAAAACTTATATGGTAATAAACGACAATGTCAGAAAAAAATTACAACAACACATAGTTTCAAATGGTAACCCACACTAATAGGATAATTCAATGTAGTGCTTATGTCCAACTATACCTAGTTTTGAGTTATTTCAAACTACAATTGTCAATGTTCAACACACCAAAGGTGCGGTAAGTAACATCCACTCTTGGACTTTGTAAACTTTTTGGGATCAACTTACCTTCCCTACCTCTTTCACAATGAGCGTAAGACTTGCCAAACTAAGCAACACGTGGCAATTGCCCGAGCAACATGTGGCAACCTCCCTACCAACTTGTTTGACCCACCAAGAAGTGCTCGTTCAAACAAAAGAATACACATTTTAAAAATTGAATCTTTTGCAAGTAATTTGCAACCAGTCATACCAACATTCGTACCCACATCCAACAAGCCAATGCTAGCATCCAACAAGCTTGCAACACACTTGCAACCTACATCCAACCAAACACCCCAAAATTGCAACCCCTAATAAACACCAAAGGCCACCTCAATCTGACCTCTTAGACTTCAATCTTCAACACAATTCCTCACTTAGTTCTTCATCATTCCTCTCACCATTGTTCCTCCCTCCTCCTCAATCATCACGTCATCAACCAAGGAATATTCTACTCAAAGCTGCAAACAAAACATGAGAGCATCAACCGAAAACAACATGGACTTTGAAGACCACACCAATGACAACAATAGGTGGGAAGGGATTGTGACCATGAGCTGAGTGGAAGGATTAGAAGGCATTGCATGATACCACAACTAATGAGCAAATTTAATAGAGAAGCCCACCTATCTCCACCATGGTAAAGATCTTGACATGCAACTTGAGCATGAGGGGAGTTCCCTCCAACACTCAACGTCAAATGATGGCATCATGGCCAACCACACTTGAGCCGCCACCACAACAACCTCAAGAAAACACTATCAACTTGGCAGAAAGCATGACCGATACCCATAGTGCCAAAAGAAAGAAAAACGGAGTGGAAGGATACATGGCATCTTCCAACACAAACAAACATCAAGGCATGCGAAACAAAGAGGTAATTCCAAGTATCAACACAGTCTTTCAAATATAGCTAGGCTTTACAATCCACGAGGCCATAGCAACACAAAGAGGCAAGTACATAGTGAGAGACAACCGAAAGAATGAAGAGTTTACCGAAATTGGGACCCCCTTGAGAGAAATCATTGAATTAAGAACACTTTGGAGAGCTTTTCTACACGTGACACAAAGATGGTACCCCGATGAGAGGCCGGATGTGGTACCCAACAACCACCTCCACCACTTATTCAACTCTTAGTTTAGAGAAAGTGGATCATGTAACTAGACTTCTCAAGTGTCGCGCACCTCTCCATAAGGAGTGCCCGCAACACCATGGGCACAAGAGGGATCCTGGAGTGACGCCCGGGACTTGTGGTGCCATAGGTGATAGGACCCAAATGATCCTACTGTGGGTGAGGGCCCCGGGCGTTGAGAACACCTCCCACCCATGGAGACTAGGAGTCACGAGGATAAGGCCATGAGCATTGGGTAGCTTGTGGTGTCCGGATTCTAAAATGTTCAAGAACTCCCCAATCGGAGGTGTGAGCTAGGAGATATGGCACTTTGAATGGGGTGTTGCCTAGGGACAACGCTTTGGGACAGCAGTGACTTGGGAGTGGTGCCTGGGATTGCTGAGGTTAGAACAGTCATAACTTCCTCAATACTTCCCTGAATGCGTCAAGCGAGGATTCTATCGGCATCTATGCAAAGAGTAAATATCGATGGAGTGGTCGCTTAATAGAAATAAAGATCATACAACAAAGTTATGGAGCTTTGAAGTTGTTGGGGGCTTCCAACCCTAGCAGCTAAGGGAAAATGTCTACTTGGCCCCAACTCTTAGGAGAGAAACGAAAGGTTACTTGATGGTGGGGTAGGGGGCCTACACAAAGTCCTAGAGGCTTATATGGGTGAGGCGGTGTTGCTGACCGACCCCACCCGAAGCATACTTGGCAATGGGGGATGTTAAAGTTTCCCCCATGAACTTATAGGCAGAGGTAGATTCAGGCAAGGGTAGCTGCCCGTCTAGAAAATTTGGATTTTTTTGGATCCGATTGAAAACTGTTGCCTGCCTGCCCGACTTCAAAAAAATCATTGCCCTTGCAATCTTAAAGGCTACTTATCCACAAATCCCATATTGAGTGCACTTCACTTTTAAGGTTCAAAATCCAATATATATGTTCACTTCCATTGAATAAAAAAGCAATTGACTGGGATTTCATTTTCAAAGAGAATTTGCCGATAAAGCATGTAAATAACTTGGAAATCAAAAATATTACAAAACCCTCATTGACACGGAGGTTATGATTTTTGTGACTTACCATTGTAAGGGTCTTTGTCATTCTAAAATGTAACTAAAATTAGTCATTTACTTTTAGTATGTAAAATATCATAATTTTAGTTAATACATTTATCTTTCACAAAGTTTTCACATGCATTTTAAACTAATCAAGTGTGATTGAATGTAATTAAGTCTAATCAATCTTGATTAATTTTAATTAAGATCAATTAAATCAAAAAGCATGTTTATCAATTTATTAAGCCTAATTAATGATCAAATATACTTATTGGAATTAACCTCGATAAATCGTTTTGGGTGGAAGCGGTGGTTAATGCAGTTTACACACAAAATTATTATCCAATAAGGGCGTTGGATTTCATTACGCCCGTAGAAGTGTAGAGCGGAAGGAGGCCTTGCAATGCACACATGCGTGTGTTTGGATGCATTGCCTATGCAATGGTGTCGGATGAACAAAGATGTTTGCTCGATACAAAGGGCAAAAAAATGTTTGTTTTTGGGTTATTATGAGGGGACTAAGGCCTATAGGCTAATGTATTTATAAACTAAAAAAATAATAAAAAGTAGAGACTTGGTATTCATTGAAAATGACACGAACGTTGGAAACGCTTTGGAGATGCATCTAAGTGAGATAAATGAAGGCCCTACGGCAGTCGTTGTGGACGAATATTCTAAATATTTTTTGTATGATGATGGTGAGGATCGCAAGGAGAAAATGAGAGATCATTTGGTTGCAAATGAAGAGGCAATTGAAATTCCCGCGGAGAATGATGGCCGTGTTGAGAGATTTAGTAAGGATGGAAGATATCGTAAGAGGGAGTGGCGAAATATTCACATTTTACCCCAACACGACGAAGAACGGGTTAATGTTACATTGTTGGATAATCAATTGAATTTGTTTGAAGCGTTGAGATCCGAAGATGAGAGCAAGTGGGAGGCTATAATGCAAGAGTACGACTTGCTCATGGCCAACGGTACGTGGGAACTGACCAAACTTCCAAAGGATCGCAAGAATGTAGGATGCAAATAGATGTTCTGCACAAACAAATGATGCATTGGGTGAAATTGTTAGGTATAAGGTACGGTTAGTAGAAAAATGATATTTCCAAGTGGCCATAGTGGATTTTGATGAGACCTTTGCTCCCGTGGCTAAGTTTATCACCAATAGGTGCATTCTCGCATTAGGAGCAGCCATGGATGGGGAGATCCACCAAATGGATGTAAAAATGGCATTTTTTAATAGAATATTATGGGTGGAGATGAATATGGATCAACCAGAGGGTTTCGTACAAGAGGGAAAAGAAAATGTTTTGTGCAAACTCTGGAAAACTTTGTACAAGCTTAAGCAATCACCGAGGGCGTGATACCACCGTATCGACTCGTTCTTCATTAACGAGGGCTTTTGTAAGAGCCAAACGGATCATTTGTTGTACGTTAAACAAATGGGTGAATATTTGTTGATGACAATCCTCTACGTGGATGATTTGATCATATTGGCAAGCAATGTTACCCAATTGAAGTGACTCAATTCAGAGCTCAAAAATGAATTTGAGATGAACGATTTCGGAAAATTACATTATTGCGTAAGAGAGAAATTTGAGAGGAATAGAGAAGCCCGTACCATTACCATGAACCAAAGGAGCTACATCAAAGAGGTCCTCAAGCGTTCTAACATGAAAGAATGCAAACCGGTCGGAACTCCGGTTGATGCGAATTCAAAATTGTTAAAACTTTTGGATGAGGAATTTGTGAATGTGCAAAGGGAATGGAAGGTGTTCCATACAAAGCCGGAGTAGGATCTCTCATATATGCAATGGTGGCCACGAGGGCCGATATTGCATTTGTGGTAAGTACAATGAACCAATTCATATTGAAGGCCGGTCCATTGCATTGGATGGCCATAAAATACATCATGAGGTATTTGAAGGACATTTTGGACCTCAAATATGCCTCGGAGGCAAGGATATTGTCTTGAGAGGATTTTACGATGTGAATTAGACAGGAGATGCAAACAACCAGCGGTCCACCACGGGGTACGTGTTTTTTGTTGGCGTTGGAGTCATTTCGTGGAAATGCAAGAAACAACCAACCATTGCATTGTCTACGACATAGTACATGGCTACTAACCATTGTATTAAGGAAGCGGTTTGGCTTAGGCAACTTTTAGCGGATGTGAGATATGTACAAGAGGGACCGACATTCATCATGTGTAATAGTAAAGGATGCATAGCACTTGCAAAAAATCCCACACACCATTCGTGCACCAAACATATCGATGTACAACATCACTTCATTAGAGAGAAACTAGAAAATCAAGAGGTATGTTTGAAGTATTGTCCAACAGAGGATATGATAGCGGACGTGCTAACCAAACCACTTGCAAAGGATAGTCATCAAACATTAACAAAGACAATGAGTTTAGAAGCCTTTGACTACTCGCAAAGTGGGAGTGTAGAGGGTAGAGCATTGGATTGCTTGTAGTCAATTGAAATATAAAGGAAGAAGCATGAGAAAGAATAAAGTTAGAATAAGGCTACCATGCTAATCCAAAGAGGGATAAGAGTTATCCCATATTGTTTGTGTGGACTAATGAAGAGAGGAAAAACAATAAAAGGCAAAACGAAGAGAGCGTGAGATCATCTCACTCCAAGCATTGTTCATATGCCTTTGTATAGGTGTTTATGCTTGTGCAATCTAATCTCCTATTAATTCCAATACACCCAACAACCCCACCAAACCTTACAAAATATATGCATTGGGCTAGATTGGCCGCCAAAGAAAGCCCCCATAATCTCACAATCATGGTCCTCAACCACAGTAATTGGACACACCAAAATTATCACCGAACAATCACGAGGACATACACACCATTGCCACAATCCCTCAAACACCACCATACACCTTCATGCTCCACAATGGCCCATATATTACAACCAATTGGAAAATGCCCTTACCACAATCATATGCATCCATGATCAAGATAACTCACTTAGTCACCATGCATTTGCCCCACTACTACAACACAATATTTAAGAGACATGCAACCTAACAATACCAACCCACAACCCAATTGTCATCACAAAACCACACATAGTTAAGACCTCAAACAAATGGTCAAACTCCTTATTCATAAAATTCCCCCTCAACAACAATCCCCCCTCCCATATTGCTCGACTTCCACAAACAATACCCCCTCCCCCCCCCCCAAAAAAAAAACCCACGACACAATATATATGTTGATGGCTCCTTTACCCCTCTAGACATGAAAGGCAATGAAAACGTAGCTGGCTCCCGTACATATAGCCCAATAAATAACATGCAACTAGCATAAAAATTCCCATAACTCCAAAATATGCTACATGCAGGATTATATGATATTTGGTTGGCACTAGCAAACACACAAAATACCCTTCATGACATTCACATATTCACAAATAGCCTCAACAATATATACCTCATAAACAACTAGATACAACAACCATTCTCCCGTCACAATCCCCCAGACAAACTCCTCATAGCCTCCATAGTACACTTCATTACATGATTCCAACATAGGATCACTACACAAAAGTCCAAGCACACATGCATTCAAGGCGACGAAAATGTGGTCACACTTGCCAATGAAGGCACCCTCAAAAGCCCCATAATCCTAGTGCCACAAATTCATGTGGCACACACAATCCCTTATAGGCTAGCCAAACCCCCCTCAACAACAAATCTCACGTGCATCATTAGAAACCTACTATCCTTCATTAAAAAAGAACATAACCGACTCTCAATCAACAAAGCCCAAAAATTTCAATATGTGGAAAAATGGGCAAACAATGATCAAATAGACCAAAACCCTCAAACCATTACTGGTAATTCACACACACCATAGATGCTCAAATAACACAACTTTTCAAATTCCACTTTGCACAATACATGGGAAACCATAGAAAAAACTTATTATGGCCTCAAATACACACAAACCCCAATTGTACATTATGCCATAGAATGACAAAGACACATGGCCACACCTCTATCCCTTTGCAAGAACAAATTTCTAAAAAGACTACAAATAGGCGACACAGTGCAGTCATCCATCAAATAATTAAGCTATAGATCTTATATACACACAATACACTATACATTCACCAATGTAGGTACACAACATATCACGCCCCATGAAAACACAACCCCCCAATGGATACTACGATGCACATGCAACACCTCCAAATGTAAATGCCCCACCAAACTATGCCTACACATCATTTATATCCAAGGAACCACCACGAATCAAACTATACCATCAATCCCCACACCCAACCTTTCCATACAAATACAATAGGTTAATAGCTGGCCGGCACAGCTGTGCTAGATAATTATTTAAAGTGCCAAAAGTTGGTCCAACCGCTTCGAAACTATAATCTCAAAATTCCAACACTTTCCCAATGACTTTCTCACAATTTTGGCTAGTTCACAAATATCCAATCCATAGGTATAAAGTGTTCACATCATAAACTATAGTAGTCCTCTTGTATGTATTTCTCAGTATCTTTTTGTTGTTGTTGTTGGAGGCGGTACTATGTTTATTGTCTAAGTTTTCTTGGTTTAACACAACTCCATAAAACGTTTTCGTCTTGGCACAATGAAGCTCTAAAAATTTGTTCATAACACATTTTTCTCTTCAAACCTCCTCACTTCTTGAAAATGCTTGATAAAATTCGTTCATATCTTTTGCACAAATTTTTTAAATCACAAAGTTATTCTTGTACATAGTACTTTGTTTCATGTACTGACCTTCTCTAGTTGGACACAATTCCAAATTAGTGCATCTCCTATGTGGAATTGAGGTCCAAAATTTTATTAAGGACATAGACCAAGCTCTAAGTACATAGTCTTGCAATTTCATGTTAACCCATATTCTTTGCGATGACTAAAGACGACTTGGAATATAATACAAACTCCTCCTTTATCTAATAACTTGCAATGGATTGCTCACATTACATAGTCTTGTGTAGATTGAGAATTTCTATGATTTAGCAAAAGAGTGAGATAAAATTAAAGCAATTTTGGCAAAGTTTGCTTGTCATTTCAAAATAGTCCAATTTTTTTTTCTCTCTTTCTAGACTGGTAATCGACTTTACTTACACACACGATAAATACATCAACCAAGCCATCCAAACCAAAAAAACTAATATAACCCTCTAATTTTGAAAAGTTGTGCACAAGGTCGGAAAATCAACCGAGTAAGTGTAATAATTGCACAAGTCAGAGGTGCCAAACACACAAAAAATATCAAAGAATTTCAAAACCTACACATATCCATGTCATCAATCAAAGAACGCATGCGAAACATACCCCAAATAACCACTAAATACCTCATGGACCTTGTCCTCAATAAACACAAACTTGGTAATAAACAAATGTTGATATTACCACCCTAGGTCCAATGACCCCCCCCCCCTCTTTCTTTTCACCTCTAGATCCACACCTAGGGCTCACCTATTGCAAGATAGGCAGTATTCCCATGCTTGTACCGAGGGAACTCTTGAACAAGGTCGGGCCAACGGGCTCAAATTCACGTCAGTTATTAAACTGACTTTCTTTCTTTCTTTCTTTCTTTCCTTTAGACCCACGTGCTACTCATCCCCACTATCCTCAGGTCTAGTGTACTACATGTGCATGGGCCAAGCTACAAAATGTTAAGAGGTGTTCAACATTCAATACTTGGATGTTAAAAACCAACTTACCTTCCCCATAACATCACTTGGTTCCTTGACTGCATTCCGTGGGACCATGTATCAGATGAGCATAATTCTCCTTTAATTCCGGGATTCACTGTTTATGGGGACCACTCACGATGTGTATTGTAGAGTTTTTGACAAACAATTATAATTTACCAAAGTTTTTAAATTTACATTCTTTTTTGGTTTTGAAAAGACACCATCATCTAGCTGCTTAGGAATGTTGTGTTTTGGATTTGACTTCCCCTTAAGAGCATTGCTCACGTTTCCAAAAGGGGAAGTCTAGGTTCACTATTTGGTTGCCGTTGGCTTAGTCACTTATATGGGTAAGGTAGAAATACCATAAACCGTGAACTACCCTCTACCCGCGCAGTAAACTTTCATCAAAATAGTGAAGTGCCGTTTCTAAAAACCGATAATTGCGAGGCTGGCAACTTGATGTGTGTGTATAGTCAATTTAGCTAAATTTGGTCATGTTTGACTACCATCAATCACAATTTAATGTACTCATGAGTTAATTGGTTTAGGTGATGTTCAGTGTGGAAATGAGCATTACTGTGTTCGCTTTAAGGAGAATCTAATGAACAAGTGGGGGTTTTGACAAACTTTCCACTTTGAAAAGTTGTAGATTTTTCTTTTACAGGTAATAAAAATATGAAACAACTTGCATTCTTCATGAATCCTTCTCTTCTATCTTGAAAAATGATCTCACAATTTTAAGACCATATCTTCAATGCAAATCACCTCATTTTCACGGTTTATGGTATTTCTACCTTAGATGGAGTTGGTGGAATGCATGAGATGCAATCTAAAAGACACATGCCATGGCCAATTAAACTGGGATTCATGGCTTATGACACCTCGGGAGGAAGTTCCTTGACACCACCAATCTTCTTAAGGTATGTGGGCCTTACGTGGTTGCTCCTTTTGATTGGACACTTTGGGAAAAAAACAAATTTGATTTGTGGCAATTCTATATTAGGCTACTTACATATTTGACACATGTAAAAATGAGGTTGGATTGTTTGCTATGAATATAGACATCATTCTTGGTTCATAACTTAACATAATGACTGTCATATATATAATATTTGACATATTATAATGCTTACAATTACTAATCAGATGAGACAATTCTTGATCCAATCTAATGGTTGAAATCGGTTGTGAAGCTGGAAGTGTCCACAATAAGGTCACATGTCTTATATTTCACAAATAAATTAAAGTTATAGTTGACAAATGGACATGTGGCAATTCAATAGTAGGCTAGACCATGTTCTCATACATTTGGCACCCTATTTACTAGATGAATATCTCCAAATGACATCAGGGGTAAGATAACTTAAGGACGCTTTACATTAGAACTAGAAGACCTAATGGATCATGAAATTGAAATGGATGAAAATACCTATGTGCAACCTTACATGACATGCAATAGAATATGTTTCATGGTCTCATGGAATTTGCGTCAAGTCCACATTGAAGAGGTGGATGCAATAGAGAACCAAGAGACCGATACACTTTCAAAATTTATAACTCTTGATTTAATATAACTTATTGGATAGAAATGTCCGCATGAATTGGATGATAATGAAATAAATTTTGGTTGAGAGCCTGGACCACATGTATTTTAACAATAGACTTCACTACTTGCATACTCAAGTCCCATGCAATTGTCTTGCATCGATGAAAGACATATATAAATCTTTCACTATGCTATATTTACAAAGTTTCTAATTATGCAGGTTAATTTTTCCAGCAACGTAAGACAATTGCCCAAGACTCATATGCTTGTAGGGTTTGATGACTCGCAACCACGCAAAAACTATGTTTCCAATTCTCCATGGGATGGCCTTCGGATGAGTTTCAAGGGCCCTCACACGTGCTCTCACAACTTTCATTGTCATGGCCCTTGGTCATAGTGTAAAGTGGCCATTAGTGTGAGCCAAGTGTTTGAGGGAGAGGGATGGGAAGGTAAGCATGTCCTTATTCACAATCAAGTACATGCATTACCTTTCGATTACCTACTAGCTTTATGCATTCCTTGACATGTGTGACGGAGGAGTTGTTTGGGATGGTTGAAGTTGAATTTGAATTTGAATTTGAATCTTGTTATTTAATAAGGCCTTCCTTCACCGTTCCTATCTCACTTACACCACCCATATTATCACCGTCTCACTTTTTGAGTAAGGACACTTGAGAGAGAGGGGGAAATTTGTGTACAAGCGTAGGACCTCTCATCTATCCAACATAAAAAAAAGGACTTCTTATAGGTTTATTGTCGATGCATTTGTAAGGTCCTTGAGTAGACTAATTCAAGGTCTTTGAAACCAATTCCCTTATCAAATAGCCTAAAAAATTTACCTCCGGGCTGCATACTACTTCAAGGTTTTCATGTTGGATGAATTAAGAAGTATGCTTGTATACGATAATTCCCCCTCTCTGAGAAAATGAGGGCTTTAAGTTACATATGAACCAAGGACACTTGGAAGCCCCGGTTCGCAACATGAAGGTGTGAGGTGAAATGGGTGTGTGTGTGTAAATGGTGCCCAACTGAGATTTTTTTAACTTTTTAAAAATAAATTCAAAAAATTAGGTCACCTAGCATTGTGATGGATTTCACAGTCTAATGGGGATTCTTAAAAGAGGGGAATTTATTATTTAAAAAAAATTCATGCCAAGAAAAAGCCTGCTTCATCGCATGGGTTTCCTTCAATGATTTTTTATTCCTAGTTTTTAAGAGAGGAGGATTGGCTACAAACCTCCCTTCAACTGTTAGAGTGATGAAGTCACATATAATGAGTATATAAAATTTCATCTGAATTAATACACATTCATCGAAAAGTTGGTGATATCATCTAGTTTTTATGATTTTTAGGGATATTTTTGGTTGGTTTCATTCACAAATTTGGAGAATAATCGCACGGAATAGTCTATTTCCTATTTTTAGAGTCTCAAATCACTGGAACATGGCTAGATTAAGAAATTGTCGGTTTCCATGCATGTTGTGTTTTTGAATTGGCCCCAAAGTTCTCCAGATTTAAGGTAGATGTACATGGATGATTTTTTTCTTTGCACCCACTTGTAGGATATGAAACATGCTAAACCTCTAGGTTCAATAGTCAATATGGTTGGGAAAATCTATATGACCACTTAATGAGCAGTCTATAATCATCCCTTCAACAATATATAAGATAATCATGTGAACTCCAAAAAAACACTAGGCAAATGGTTACAAGCACGGATTTGGTTTCGCTAATCATCACACTAATTGCATATTTGAGCACGTAGTCCAAATTTGTTTTAACAACATGGTGTCTTTTTGGTGTCCATTATTAGATTCACACCTAACCACATACCACTCAAATATAGGTGTCTAGATTATTGTTGTGTTCAATTTAGACACATCTATCTTGGATGGGTGTTCATACGCATCAAATATATGCATGCCTTATGTGGTCACTCTTCTTAAATGGATCGTTTGAAAGGTATCCTAAATAGTCCTATTAGTATGGGTGAAAAATTATCGCGGAAATAATTGATGTGGGTCACTCTAATTGTCTATTTGGAGTGGATATGGAAGCATTGAGCTCCTCACATTGTACCATTTTTCAATGCAAAGAAAAACGTAAACAAAAGAGAAAAAGAAGAAGAAGAAGAATCATTCTTTTTCCAACAAACACCTCAATGGCACCTAACCTAAGGTAGTTGTGTCTAATGCCGTTACTTATCTTAATTGGACATTGTATTTGAAAGGTATGTGGTTAGGTGTGGCTTTGAGAATGGACACCAAACGAACACCGTGTAAAAAGAGATTGGAGTATGTGTTCAAAGTACGATAACTATTATATGCTCACCTACATGCATAATCAAAGGGGGGGGGGGGGGGGACTACATGACCATTTAATGAGCACAAAAATCTTCACTATTATCATGAATAACATTTCATTAGAGCTCGGAAATTTATGAGGAAAGTGACTATGGCCTTTAAATTGTTACTAAGCATCTTGTACTGTACTAATCGTGTGTTTCATAGCCTATGAGAAGTGGGCTACTCAAAATGTTCAACCATTTCAGCGCATCTATTTTACATGAGACTTAGGGCCACTTCACACACACAGTTGTGACCATGAAATTGTGAGAGCCCAAAGGAAAGTGTCCAAAGGCCGTCCCAAGACACCTCCAAAAGCATGTAGAGTGGTAACGGATCCTCCAGTGTAGTGTGAAGCCATATATGACTGGACTCTCAACCAAATGCTATTTCAATGAATTTCTATTCATGCGGGTCCTCACACATGATTAAATAGAATAAATCAACGTTTTGTGAGCATTCGGAGTGCCATGGTCTCCCGGTTTTGTGTTAGGCCTACCTCCAAGAGGTGGTTTTTGAAAATAGTCCAAGTGACCATGAAACATTTATTCATTTGATGCCATCTAGGAATCCATGTAGACTTTACATCCATCTTGCATTCACTTACTCCATTGGTCCCTCAAGCGTAGTGTGAAGCGAACTTGGACTAGCTCCACCTTTTCCACCAATGAGAGTGCTTGAAGTGTAATTGGTGACGGGCTCTCAGTCTCACGTGTGAAGTGGCCCTTGGTAGTGAAGCCGACCTGTGCACCAAATAGTTACTGTTCCCCAAATCACAGAATTCTATTTCAGTCTACAACAACCTGGTGTACGATCTTTGACATTCTTCCAAACTGCCACTTTCTACATGTATGCCCAACTTTGGAATCACGTAACTCAGTACATCCATCTTGAGTGCCTGAAAATCAATGTCAGAATTTGCAATTTCTGTCTCATATTTTTGTCATGTCCTGTACACTGATTCTATGAAAGCCTTCATAAAGTTCAAAAAGGGAATGTGAGAGGATGTGTCGAAGAGTAAAAATATTCATCATACGTACTATCCTCATAACATAAAAATCAGGAAGAACATTCCTAAACAAGGCACATTGTCAAGATTTTGCAGTACAAGAATACCATATATCTCCATGAGATAATCTCATTCTTGCTATATAAGACTTCGAAATGACCTGAAAACTGATTTTGAAGTCCAGGAAGCCAAGCGGCTAGTATCAACTTGGCAGCCCAATTGGAAGAAAGAATCAATAAACATGATCGTCAATGAAATGTAGTAATACACAAGAAACTCTTATTCATACTCGCATAATAACCCTCCTGGAGAGGGATAGGCTTCAATCAAGGCTGAAAACATTATTTACATTGAATGAACAAAAACAATGTACTGAATGTACAAATGTTGAGCTGGAACGTTGAAAATTTTCTAGTATCTATCATGGCTGCAATTATTTTGAAGAACTCCGGAGCTGTCTACTGGGGAATAGACAAACACATAATTAACCTACATGCTAAACACAACTCAAAATCCTTCTCTTTGTGAAGGACCTGGTTGTTGGGGGGCAAGATTATGCCCTAACACTGATTGGTGGGAGTTGTTGTTGAAGTTGAAGGCACAGAAGGTAGTCTGTAAAAACAGGAGATCTGAAACCTGATGATTATTATTGCAGGAATTTGGAACCTTCAACCTTGTGTTGTGTTTTAGTGTTTTTTTGTAATATTTAGGGATGGAACATTATTACAGTATGGCACAATTACAATACCTACTTGCTGAGTGCTGCGATTAAAACTGTGATTTATCGAGGTCGTCAAAGTAAGGATGGTGGAGAGCTGCCTTGGCTGAGATTCTCTTTGAGGGATTGTACAGCATCATGTTCTGCAAGTTCACAACCATTTAGACATAACAATCTAGTGTGGAAAGAGTGCCATCATAAACTTCTGCATGCAAATTTGAGCATGTAGAAACAATAGAGTGTTGAAATAGGATCATAAACTCCTAATTAATGCATTAAAATTATGTGTATATCTTATTTTATGCTAATATGTGGCACATTATGGTACTTCGAAGGAAATCGTTATATAAGAACAATACATAGATTGCCAGATAATTACATTATACATGGCCCCTTGAAAATTTGTGACGACGTTCCACGGGTCCCGACATTCTACCCAACTAGCTATCACAATTTCTTGGTTTATTTAGCTGCATACAAACCACCTGCAGCAATTCTAGATTCCAATCATTTATGGCTGGGGCACCCAGAAGATACCTCAAAACTGGAGAAAAGGGGAAGAGACTTTATTACCTCTAGAAGATCGACGCCACTTGGATGAAGACCTGGGACGGCACGTGCAATGTTTTGAGATTTCCATTGTGGATAATCATGCCAATCGCGTAGCTGGCTCACACCTGGCCAAACTTCTTCATTCGGGGTTCCAAGTAACCTACCAAGAGGTACATTCAGTTTAGTTTGTTGAATGGCGAGGTATTTCGAACACAATGTATCACACCATATCACTCCTGGACGCAAAATTATCATACAAACCATAAAATGTTGAAAAAACATCATAAATTCCTGACTAAAGCCCTCATAAGACTGATTTCCGACTATTCTGCTATCATGCACTACATTATGCTACTACAAAGAAAATCATTACATAAGAATAATACATACATTATAATCATAAATTCATGATTAATGCATCATAATTCCATTATTTTCTTATATTCTGCTAGCATGTGCCACATTATGCTACTACAAAGCAAAGTATTAGACAAGTATAATACATATATCGCAAGATAGTTACGTAATACACCATTAGGTATAATCTTAATGAAATGATTACATAATACACCACCCTTTGGATAACCTGTATTGAACATGTGGGAGAGCAAAGGTCAATGTAATATTGAATAGATGTTATACAACTCACTGCCACATTGAAGTTAAAAAAAGGAAAGAAACTTAGCATATTTAGAAGGCCATCTCTAACCTGAAGATGTGGAGAAGTTGCTGAAGTTCTGAGTTTCCTGGAAACAAAGGAGACTTGCGGGCAAGTTCAGCTGTTGGCATGATAACAGCTCAACATGTCAATAAGGTAGGCATGCCTAATTCGGTTACTTATCTTAAATGGACACCTATATTTGAGTGGTGCGTGGTTTGATGCGACTCCAAGAATGGGCATATAAAATATCCATATGGGCTCCAAAAATTAAGATGAAGTCGGCTATGGCCTTGATTTGAAATTTCTACCCATCTTGTACTAATCGCGTATTTCATGTCTGAAGAAAAGTGGACTCGTCGAAAAAAAAGTAGCCATTTAAGACCCATCTACCTTAGAGGAAAACTTATCCTACATAGCACCTTGAATATGCATTCGACAACCTGAGAAGGCCAAAGCAATTATAGTGGGACTTTGGAAAGGCGTGGCATAAACAAATGCTTACCAAAGATGCATCCAACTGACCACATGTCAACAGGTGTTGAGTAATGGGTGGTTCCCAGCAGCACTTCTGGGGCTCGGTACCAAAGTGTAACAATCTGCAGAAAGCAATCAACTTAACGTAAATCTTTTAAGTGTGAATGCCAAGGAGAGCTTGACTGTGATACATTTAGCGAGAGAAATCATCACAAATTTCCAGAAGACGGTGTATTATGCGTTCAAATTAAACCTAGTGGAAATATAATGTATTTGTCTTGTGAAATATATTATTCTTATCTAATAGTTTGCTTTGTGGTAGAATAATGTGGCACATACTAGCAGAACATTAGAAAATATTGCAATCATGACACATTAAGGTGTATTATTTGGATAATTTTCTCTCTCTACCCATTTTGTGTAGAAATATGAAATATGCGAGATGATTAGTGAATTCAGATCATGCCCGTAGCCATTTGTCTCACAATCTTTGGAGCTCATAGGAGATCTGATTGATTATCAAATGTGAGGATTTTCCTGCTCCTTAAGTGGTCATACAGGCCCCCCCCAATCGTGTTGACTATTGAGCCTAGAATGGTTAACATATGTTGAGCATGAAAACCAATCTCTTTTTAACATGCCTTTTTGGTGGCTGTTCTTAGATTCACATATAACCACATACCACTCAAAATATAGAAGACCAAATTATTGCTATGTTCGATTAGGCACATCTACCTTAATCATGAATTTATGATCTTGTTTCAACACTTTATGATAATTTTTCCTCTGGAAGTTTGTGAGGATGAACATCAAGGGAACAGAAACCAACCTCATGGGTGTAGCTCTTGAGGGGGACAGTGAAGGACCTTCCCAAACCTAGGTCAGCAATCTTCAGTATGCCTTTATCCTTGTCAACAAGAAGATTTTGGGGCTTCAAGTCTCTGAACAAGGCATTTGTAAAAACATGTTGAGAGGTTAGGCTTCATTTCCATCTCCAGGGGTAATAATAACATGCGCTCACAATAATCAGTTAATCTAAACTAAGTGCATCTAATAAATGAGAAAATTAGTCTAGAATTTAAAGAAATTTGCTATTGAAGATTTCTGATGCTCCACAAGTAAGAGAAAAATATAAAATACAAATAAGTTACACACACACACACACACACACAAAACTCCTCCTATTCATAGATATAAGAACACAGACTAAGAAAAGAAAAGAATACCTGTGCATAACCCCATGACTGTGGCAATGGGAAACTCCCTTCAGTAATTGATACATAAAGCTCTGCATCACAGAGCAAATAAATAGGTTGTCTGAAAGATGAGCCAAATTGAGCAGAATCACAATACAAGCTCAATCCAAGTTATAGATCATCCTTTTGTGTAAGTTATTCTTTCTTGTGAAATTTCCAGTTCTGTACTTAAAGCTGGCTGATACCTAATAAAGTGGAAACCTCTGATCTTGTTAAGAAAAATTAATCGGTAAACCATAGTGCTTATACCTTAATACCTTTAACCAAGTACACCTCAAGATTGCTCTTCATGAATAGGGGTTAGCTTAAATGTCATAAACCCTGATCATAAATCCCTGTTTCAGTTAAATCTTGCTATAATTCTCTCACATCTTCTTATGGTGCGACAAGAAGATGATGCACCTACCTGAATGGTTTTGGAAGGCAGGGGATTGTTGAACTCCAGGGTGTGCCAATCCATGTACTTTTTGAGGTCCATGTCGACATACTCGAAAACCAGGTACAAGAGTGGTTTCCCCTTTTTGTCAATATGCTCCACGCAAAGCAACCTGTATTCCATATTTCAAACTCCATAAAGTCAGTTAATGCCAGACACCTTCAGATTCGAGCAGGATATCTACAGTTCCAGGTTCAGCTTGGAATCAATCTTGAAGTGGAAAATGTGAATGTGAGTTCTCCAGTGCTAGGCAATCCAGAACTGATTTTTTTGTGTGGAATCAAAGTCTTTGGTGCCATTGTTGTTTTTGTAAACATGTACAAACTCCTGCCTCAGCTTTGTGGAATGGTACCCGGAATCTACCTACCTTGCACTACTTAAATTTCGGTTCGTTTTTCATGTTCACCAACTTCTACCAATTACATTAAAACAACTAGACTTGTGTTGCATTAGCAAATATATGAAGCATCAACACAAACAGGATTGAAAATCCGACCTCCCTGATTTAGTTATGGTTCTTGGAAGTGCATGTTTGTTGATTCTTTAACTGAATACATAGGTCCTCCAATGTGTGCTCATTATTGAGTGTGGAGTAGTAAATAAAATTCGAAGCTGTAGTCTAATCTCTTCTAAACATATGTATTATGGTGTTTGTCTTTGATTCTCACCTAACCACATACCAATCAAATTATTGGTGTCCGATTAAGAAAAGTAACCGAATAACACCCGCATACCTTACACACGAGACAGAGAGGGTATGGCGCCGTTCCCAAGGTTGCTACCTGATGAGTAAAAATCACAAATGGGTTTCATGGAGTCCGGGCACTTCAAATGTGCTTTCGAGGGTAACCCAGAACCGATTTATTTGGTTGGAATCTGGCCCTCACGACAATCTTGTTGTCAACATGCACAAACTGCTGCTTGCCTCAGATTGAGGCACCAGTGGTGCCCGGATTCCAAGTCCACAACAATTGCTACTGCCACAAGTGGGTGGAATGCTATTTACCGGAATCTACTTACACAGAGAGAGAGAGAGAGAGAGAGAGAGAGAGAGAGAGAGAGAGAGAGAGAGGGCATGGCCCCGTTTTCAAGGTTGCAAAATGTGTTTCAAGGAATCCAGGCACCTCACTCTACTTCTTTGAGGGAAGCTTGCAATGTGAACTGCAGGGGCATTGAGGATTGCCCCAACCTATGCATCATCCGTGGTCACATTGCAGATTTATTTCCCTCGGAGTGAATCTCCAAGAACAAGAAGAACAAGAAGAACAAGAGGCTGCACAACAGGGTGGAATGCTACCGGAATCCACCTACCTTGCGCTACTTATACAAGAGACAGAGAGGGCATGGCACCATTTTCAAGGTTGCTACCTGAGTTGAGATTGCAAAATGTGTTTCATGTAATTCGGGCACCTCAATCTACTACTTCTTTGAAGGGAGCTTGCAATGTGAGCTGCTGCTGCAGCATGCCTCACCCTCTACCTCAGGTTTTCTGTATTGAAAGGATCGCCCCAACCTATGCAACATCCATGGCCACTTTGCAGTTGTCCCCTCAGAGCGGATGTAAACAAGTACAAAGTGCTGCTTTGCCTCTCAGCTTGAGGCATCCGTGCTGTCTGACTCCGGAAAGTGGATGGAATGCTACTTACCGAAAATTTACCTACCTTGCGCTTCTTGCACACAAAGACAGAGGGCGCATGGCACCAATATCAAGGCTGCCACCTAAGTTGAGATTTGCAAAATGGGTTTCATGGGATCCGGGCACCAAAATCTGCTTCCGAGGTAACTGACTTGTTTGTGTGGATTATATCTAGTCCTGGGTGCCAATGTTGTAGTAAGCATGTACAGAATTTTCTGCCTCAGCTACATGGAATATTACCAGAAATCTACCTACCTTGCTGTACTTCTACAGAGAGACAACAGAGGGCATGGCGCCATTCTCAAGGTTGCTACCTAAGTTGAGATTTGCAAAGTGGGTATCATGGAATCCGGAAGCACCTCAATCTGCTTCCTTGAAGGAAGCTTGCAGTGCGACCTCACTTTCTCCCTTCTCCCTCAAATTTCTGCATTGACAGGATTGCCCCAACCTATGCATCCTCCACGGCCACTTCGCATGGAAATCTAGTTGTCCCAACGAAGAAGAAGAAGAGGGTGGAGGAGGAGTTCAAGGGCAACATTTCATACCTGACGATATAAATGCTCTGCGACAGCATTTGCAGGAGGGAGACCTCTCGCAACGCGGTGGAAGGGACACCTTCATCCTCCATCTCCAGCCGGGTTTTCTTGAGAGCCACCAAGCGCCCTGTCTTCTTGTCTCGCGCTTTGTACACTTTCCCATACGTCCCCTCCCCTACCTTCTCCAGCTTCTCGTAATTCTGCATTACGGTCGAACACTGTCTGTCTGTCTGTATCCTATGTACAAGGTCCAAGTTTTTGCATGTGTGCAAGTTTTGCAAACTGTGAACGGGGTGCTCCGTGGGGCACACAATCTTGAGAAGAGCGTCTTAGATTCGAGAAGAATGGAGCAATGCTGCACAAACAGACAGACGGATCCCACCAGAGATGAGTGGAAGCGTTTAAAACAATATTGGGGCTACCTGTTGTTCTAAGATTCAGACCACATTGGTTGGTCTCACAAAATGTAAGAAGAACCTCTTGTAAGATCATAGGATGGGATCACCGGAGTGCATGGCTTTTGACAATGAGCAACAACTACAACACACAGCGGCGGATTGCGGAAGGAATGAAAGCTGTGAGTGTAATATCCTTGTTTTTCATTCACGGATGCGATCAGACCAGGCAGGCAAGGCAACGAAATTCAAGAACAATGTTGAAGAGATGGATTCGGATGGGATTAGGATGAGGGCGAGGCTTCACTCAAATTTTTGAATGACTGCAAGTGACCCAATTTCATCACGCAAGTTTCGCCAATTGATGCGCGCGCGCGCGCGCGCACACACACATACATACACACAAGATGCGATCGCGAGCTTGAAGAAGAGAAGAAGAGGAATTCCAAGTTGGATTCAAAACTCTCAAATCAGGTGATTGGAAAGCAAAAATGACGCAGAGAGCTTGCTTGTCGAGATTCTGCCACCTTATGTTGTGGACTCAAATAGTACAGAACCAAAATCTCGTAAACGGGGTTGTCAGGATTGGCTGCGTTAACAGGAGGCTTAGTTGAGAGAATTTAGGCTCAATTTCGTTACAAATAAAACTCAAAACCCAAACACCACCCAAAACCTTCAATCCCACTAAACCCACGCAATTCCGAAAATGTAAACCAAAATCCCACACCCACACCACTCCACACTCCCAAATTCCAAACTCCAAATACCTCTCACTTAACCCACCATAAAAATCACACACACGCCACTCTGCCCACCATACTCCCTGACTAAGCTGAACACTCTCCAATGTAGAAGGATTGCTCAAGAATTGATTTAATCAGAAAACAGAATGTGGAGAAATGGCAAACAACACTGTGGAAAATCACACCCAAAGTTTGGTGCTCACTCTTCTGTCCTCGTCGTCGTCGTCGTAAGCTGTTGTTGTTCTTCTTCTTCTCAGTTACCGAAGAACGGGTGCCTTCAATTGCTGAAAGCTCTGAAGTTGGCACATATACTTACAAGTTGAAGGAGTTGAAAGAGTTGAAGAGCTTGAAGATGATGAAGATGTGGAGGCTGGTGAGATGACGTGATGAGATGGGATGGGATGAGAAGGCACGAGGATTGAGGAGGAAAAGAGTAGGATATAATTAACAAACTTGGTGGAGTGAGGAAAGAGAGGAAAGAAGATCAGCAGCAATGATCTCGCCATAGCCGTTGCGGCGGAGCCTGCGTTGCAAAAACCAACTCCTCAGCTACGCATGTAAGTAACTTAACCAAGCCAGGGAGTGATCAGGGAAGTAAGGAAGTGGGAGTAAATCACCGGGTGGGGGGTTAAGCACGTGTTATTAAGTTAAGCTAAGCTTAGTGACTGTTAAGCACGGATTACTGATCTATCTTAAGCTTGCTTGAGAAGGTGGATGAAGTTTCAAATGTGGATGAACAGGAAAATGGGAGGAGAAAGGGGGAATTATTGCATACGAATGTACCTCTCATCCAGCCAACATAATACCTTGACCCCCTATAGGTTTGTTGCCAATTCATATCAATTGACTCATACTAGACTATTTCAAGATTTTTGAATCTATTTATATTTATATTTTACTAAAAATAATGCATCTTGGGATGCATTTTATTTCAAGTTTTTATTGCCTCTCTCCAAGTTGGGAGGGTTCAAAGGTTTTAGACCAGCCAACAGACAGATTCATCCGTAGTTCATGTTTTGAACTTTGTGATAACCAAGGTAAGTGGGCCTAATTTGGTTATTCATTCGGGGGACCTAGATAATCGTTTTTAATGAGAAAGAGAGTCTCTTGAGTTTGGAGCTGAATGAATAAACATCCAAATGAGGCCCAAGAATTATGAAGAAAACATAACGTTCTTCAGTAACACACAATTGTTCATTGGATTTTTTATTTTTTATTTTTTATAATGGGTGTTGATTATGTGAATTGTTGAAACCCACCATATGTGTAGACTTACACCAAGACATCTAGCTAGCAAAATTGGATGAATTGGCGACAACTATACCTCGCTTGCACCAAGTGACTTCGGACTCAGTCCAAAACTACTGCAAGACATGGACAATGCACCGTACATCCAAGATCATCAATCCATGGGTCCGGCTCTTACCGAACGTTGGATATGAGCTTAAGTTGTTACAAATGACTACAAACACGATTTGGATTTGCTAATCATCTTGCACCACTTGTGTGCTTCTTATATCCTATGAGAAGTGGGTCTAGAGCTAAGAGTGTCCGTTGAAGGCCCGCTTTCCTTACTTGTCCACTCGGGTGACGGCCTCATGTCATGTGTCATAAGTGGGACAAAGGTCTTCATAAAGACAAGTCATATTTTGAAACTATTTGTTTGCTCGGGTGACGGTCTCATGTGTGTATTCGTCCACACGTAAGTTGGGTGAAACTTTTCATATAAAAGGGAGATAACTAAGGGCCACTTTAGGTGCACTAGAGCTTGAAGGGCATTGACCCATGATATACAAATAATGTGATTAGTCAAGAAGCCGGAGACAACTCAAGTTCACTTTTTACTAGATCAAAGAAATTCAAATGGGTATAAAATCTATATGTTGTTCTACATGATAACAAGTGGATAGTGTTTACATGGTCTACTTGAAATTGTGTTAGGCCTAGATCAACAAGAGGGTGGGTCTGACATGCAACTAGGGGTTGTGATCATCAATTAAATTGCCATTGGGTTCTAGAAATATTAAATTGCCATGATGGGCAATTCAAACCCAAACATAGTTTGTGGTCCCTGAACATGGTCCACTTTCAAATTACATTAAGCTTGAGGATCATCAATTGCAAAATCGAATTCCCATTTCCCACAACACAACCTTTGAATGATTTTCAAGGCCCCTTTTAGGCTACTTCACACACGAGCCAAGGGCTATGACCTTGTAATTGTGAGGACCCTTGACTTTCTTCCAAAGACCGTACCCAGTTGACTAACCAACAGGGGGCAAAATTTTGCACCAAAGACTACCTCTTGGAGGTGGGCTTGACACAAATTCCGGTAGACCATGAAACATTATCCATAGTATACCATGTAAGAATCAATGTCGATTTTTCATCCATGATAATTTCTTTAGACCCGTAGGCCTTCACCTTCTAATGTGAAGTGAACTTGAACGATCTCAACCTTTTCGACCAATGAGAGATCTTAGAATGCAATGCTTACGGACCTTCAATGTCATATGTGAAGCAGCCCTTAGGATTACATGGTCACGGCTCTTGGTACATGTGTAAAGCAGCCATTAGAGGGACACTTTTACACGATGCCCAAGAACCGTGACCATGTAAATCTAAAATATCTTATTAGTAGGTAAATCTCCGCGGTATGTTAGCATGCGTGATTCGATTAGTGCCTAACATTAGACTTATCACAGCTTCATCTCAAGCCTTAACTACCGTACTGTGGAGGATCAGGATGAAGATTATGTGGATGAACAGAATATTGTTGTAACATGTTCTGCCACACTTATAGGCTCCTATAAGGGGACTGCTCAAAGACTTTTAGACATCCACTGTTCAAGTTTTTGAACCATTGACAACTATTTGTGTGCTCGGGTGGCGGCCTCTCATTTGCTGTGAGAAATTAGAAAAAGGGTTTTTCATGCAAAAGGGCACCAATTATAGACGATTCATGTGCACTCGGTCGGACTCCGGGCCTTGATTCACATGTCAAAACTTGTGGTATGTGGTATGGTCACTCGCTCTCAGGGGAACCTTTACACTAGAGCTCGAGGGCCTTAATTAGCTTGGGACCAAGGAAGTTTGAATCAGGGGCCAAAAGCCGTGACCATGAAATTGTGAGAGCCCAAAAGAAAGTGTCCAAAGGCCGTCCTAACATACCTCCACAATCATGTAGTGTGGTCACGGACCCTCAAGTGTAGTGTGAAGTCATACGTGATCGGTCCCTCAATTAAATGCTATTTCAATGAATCTCTATACATGCGGGTCCTCGTGCTTGATAAAATAGAATAAACCAACGGTTTTGAGCATTCATAGTGTCATGGTCTCCCGGTTTTGTGTTAGACCTGCCTCCAAGAGGTGGTTCTTGAAAATAGTCCAAGTGATCATGAAACATGATCCATTTGATGCCATGTAGGAATCCATGTAGACTTTACATCCATCTTGCATTCACATACTCTGTTGCTCCCTCGAGCGTAGTGTGAAGCGAACTTGGACCAGCTCCGACTTTTCCACCAATGAGAGTGCTTGAAGTGTAATGATCACGGGCTCTCAGTCTCGTGTGTGAAGTGGCCCTCAGTGCTTGGGGAGACTTTTGGGCATAATTGGTCAAGATCCCAATGTTTCCAAGTCCAACCAGTTACATGTTGTGATCTTTCGATTTTTCTTTATTGATTCAAGGTATATTGATTCCATAGATTCTTCTAAAATGATGGGTTTTTTTCTTCCTAAAGTCTTGAACTTCAACCGGTTATTTCATATGTAACTAGCAGTGGGATCTCCTTGTTCATATGTTCAAATGGATGAAAAGCCAACGTGGCTTCAATGGACGATGTCTTTATGGTGTAGTGGATATTGCATCAAGTCCGTGACCTAAAAGGAGTGGATCTATTGTAAAATTGGACGATCATGACATGTGAATGTCTCACAACCCTTGATTTATTATAATTCGTTGTGTAGGAAAACTCACACGAGTAGGATGGTAATGAAATAGCATTCGATTGAGAACCTAGTCCCATAAGTCTTTAAGGCGGACATGCATTAGATGTCTATAAGTCTCCAGACCTAGTTCTTGTAAGATATGAAACACGCAATCAATGCAAGATAAAAAGCAAATCCCCAGAGCATGCATGTAGCCATTTGCTTTTTTAAGTTTTGGAGCTCACATAATATTTCCTTCCTTTTCAAAGTGAATATTCTTGTATTCATTGAGTGATCATATAGGTCCTCCCCAAACTTGTTGATAATTCAACCTAAAATGGTCATCATATTTTGAGCATGTAGTTCAATTTTTTAAACACATGTCTTGTTGGTGTCAGTTCTTAAATTCACACCTACCCACATACCACTCATATTCATATGTCCATATTATTGTTGTGGTCAATTTAGGCACGTCTACCTTGCACTAGACTCGAAGGTCCATGACCATGCGAAATTCCATTCCACTTTTCCATGGTATGGCCTTCGGAAGAGTTCCAAGGCCCCTCACAAGTTCATGGTCACGGTCTGTGCCCATAGTGTATCAAAAGTGGCCTTTGATTAGTAGGGTTGATCTTAAGCTTAACTAGACTAGGATGAAGTGTTTTTGGATGAATGTAATATGGGAACTCATTCGGCCACATGTATAGGCTCCTTTCAAGGAGAGCTCGAAGACTTTGAAGTTTTGTCATCCACTCAACATTGTCCTAGTTTTTAAATTTGCGAGCGACAACTATTTGTCTGCTCGGGGGGCAGCCTCATGTGGCATAAGTTAAGTCGGGTGGAGCTTTTCCATCAACCTACATGCAAAGGGACATGAGGCCGATGGGTCTTAGATGGTCACTTTTTCCTGAGTAAGTTAGGGCCACTTCACACATGAGCCGTGACCCTTGACTCTCATCCAAAGACCATACCAATGGTGTTGGGAACGCCATTTTATGTAGTCTTGGGCCCTCAAGCATAGTGTGAAGTGAGAATGAACCATGTTGCGGGATCATTGTATGTTTTGTTGGCGGAAAAAGAGGGGAGGATTTGGTTTAATATAATATGTCTCAAACTTTATCAATTTAAGAGAATTATTTGGTGGTGTTTGTCCGTCTTGGAATTTGTTATGGAATCTGCCATGCGCTCTGTCTTGAAATCTATCATGCTGGAAAAATACATTAAAAAAGTCATGGTCTCCCGGAATTTGCGTCAGGTGGGTCTGACGCAAATTCCGGTAGACCATGCACCCTTATCCACAACATGCCATGTAGGACTCCACGTAGACTTTTCATCCACGAACCTTTTCTTTGGACCTTGAGGCCTTCACCTCCTAGTGTGAAGTGAACTTGGACGATCTCCACCTTTTCAACCAATGAGAGCTCTTACATTGCCATTGTCAGGGGGCTTCAACCTTGGTGTGAAGTGGCCCTTAGCACACTTCTCCTAAGATACGGAACATGCAATTAGTGCAAGATAGTTAGCAAATCCAAACCGAAGCCGTGGCCAACTTCCTCATAATTTTCGGAGCTCATCCGAACATCTTATTCATTGTCAAAGTGAAAACTTTTCGTGCTCATTAATTAGTCAAACAAGTCTCTCCGGTTATGTTGATTGTTGAGTCTAGAATGGTTTATCATTTCAGCACGTGATTTAATCTCGTCCAAACATGTGTCGTTTTGATATCCGTTCATGAAGCCACACCAAAGCGCATTTCACTTACGTGTAGGTGTTTTAATAAGGCAACCAACCAACCAGAGAAGGGTTGTAGACCTACCTTAGGTTAGTTACATGTGAACAGATTATAGATGATTGATGTGTACGGAGGCAAAAAAAATATTTTAAGGAGCTTACCTCTCATTCATCCAACACAAAACCCCCCCTAATGTTATGTAGCTTGGAGGTTATTATTTCAGTTGATTTGACACCATCATCAACTTAACAAACATGAATTAGTCCAATTCAAGTCATTTAAGAATAAATCAGCCACAAACTTATAGGGTGTTAAGAGAGTTTTTTTTAAATACATATAATAAATAAAATTTATGTTGGATGGACGAAAGGTGTGCTTGTATGAGATGATTCCCTCTCTCCGATGTGCATGGTCATTCTTAATATGTCAAGTCTTTATTCAAATGTTTTTCTTATGCGGTCCTTGTGTCATTGTCCCACGACATTACTTACATCATTCCAAATCACATCAAACAATCACTCGCTACTATCCCGATTAGTGTGTGTTGCTATTTGGAGTTACGTAGTGCAAGAACTAATTAATGAGAATGCAATATTTTACTAAGCATATTCATTTATGTTCTATATTGTCCAAACAACCTATTGAACTCCCGTTAATAAACAAATTAAACTCTTGAGCAAGACAAAATTGCACTGCATAACTATGAACAAAATCACGCACTAATCAGTGTAGTCCCAAGTCCTACTGTTTATATATCTACACTCTAAACTCCATAGAATCACACATGTGGCAACCAAAGTGCACGTGATATTACGGAGTTTTGTAGTGTTAACATGGATGCATGATACTCTAGAATTAGTGTACCATGTGACATTATGGAATAACACAAAGAATATGTGAGGACATTTTGAATTTGTTCTTTTGTCACCTACGCTAGTGTGGTCCACTCCACTTGACCTTCCCAGACAATGTGGCAAATGCATGCACCAACATTCAATAAGTGGCATAAGAAGAAGAAGAAGAAGAAGAAGAAGACACTCCACATGTTGACACATGGCGCAATACGAGAGTGTGGGTTGACTTCTTGAGTGGTTTACATTAATGACAAATTTCGTGATATAAGGGAAAGAAATGTGACAATAAGGAGTGAGATTTGAACTACGAACATCCGTTCCCTAGGGTTTCAGGATATTAGAGAGTGTGTGACATTATGGAGGTTAGTATTACGGAGTTTAGGGTATGTATATATATATATACACCAAATTTTGGAACAAGTTTGTCAACTGGTGGAATTATATAAAGTGGCCTTGTGTGCATAAGTTGGATGAAGCTTTTAATGCTACATGTAAGGAGATACGTTGGGTGCAGATGAGCAGACTATTGATGACAATAATGTGCACGACTTCATAGTTCATTGTTTTTCTACATTGAAAAAAAATTGGGACCCTCAAGGCTAAGGGCCACTTCACACACGAGCCAAGGGCCATGACCATGAAATTCTGAGAGCCCAAAAGAGAGTGTCCAAAGGCCGTCCCAAGACACCTCCAAACTCATGTAGGGTGGTCACGGACCCTCAAGTGTAGTGTGAAGTCATATGTTACCAGCCCTCAACCAAATGCTATTTCAATGATTTTCTATTCATGCGGGTTGTAACACATGATTAAATAGAATAAATCAACGTTTGTGAGCATTTGGAGTGCCATGGTCTCCCGGTTTTGTGTTAGGTTTACTTCAAAGAGGTGGTTTTTGACTTTTACATCTATCTTGCATTCACCTACTCCGCTAGTCCCTCAAGCATAGTATGAGGCGAACTTGGACTAGCTCCGCCTTTTCCACAAATGACAATGCTTGAAATGTAATGGTCACGGGCTCTCAGTCTCGTGTGTGAAGTGGCCCTCACTTCATCAATGTATGATTCTTGCAGTAAGGTATTTGGCCCTATTGTGGGCACTTCCAACTCCACAGCCAACTTTGGCTATTGGATGTGATCAAGTATGGTCACATTTGGTTAGCAAATGAAAATCGCAAAAAACTACCATATCAAGCTCAAAATCGGAGTTGATGCATAAATTAAAGGTGTCAAAGTGGAATTTTTTATTCATCGTCTTATGAATCCTTGTAAATCACTTGGAATTGTGTCTATACTTTAAGCCCATAGTCCAACCTCATCCTAAAAATGTGTCCCACGTCATTTGCACCTTGTAGTGGCTCATTCATAGCCAAGCACGATACACACTAGTTTGGATGAAGATTGTGAGTAGGCTTGGAAATGGAGTCCATATGTAGGCTTTTGAGCTTTTGATGGTCGATTATTCTTGACAAATTGCCACATGGCGGATTCGCATTGCTTGAAACCCAAATACAATCCCGCATGGAAATTTGAGCATGTGTTCCACGGTGTACGGTAAGCTCGGCTTAAGCGTAGCATGATTAGTGTACTAGCCGTGGATTTGGATGAAATTTATGTGGATGAACGTTGTAACATGTTCTGCCACATTTATAGGCTCCTATTAAGGAACGTTCAAAGACTTCAGATCGGCCGGATCCATCTACTGTTCATGCCATTTTATTTATTTTAAAATATGCCACAAATCCGTCTGCTAGGTGGCGGCCTCGTATTGGATGAAGCTTTGCATGCAAAGGGAGAGCGATGAGTTTCGGGCCCATGACCAACTTCAAAACCCCTAAAAGCACCAAAGTACTTTCACTACGGCTGCATGACCTTATTGTGTCTTGATTAAATGTCTTGATAGGATACCTATATTGGAGTGGGCATGTGGCAAAGCTTGTAAATAAGAATAGACACCAATACCACATGTGTTTCAATTAGATTTGGACTACATGTGCATTACGTACTAACCCTTGAAGGCCTAAGCTCAAATTACCCTAAAACTGTTCAGAAAAATATCACTCTAATTTAGTAGCAGAATAAAGAAAACTTGGGGCTTCTAATGGTGGACTTGACCGTAGATTGTTCACATAAAATTTAAGTTGTCCATGTGCTTATATTCAATACATTATTCAGATTCATAACAATGTTCAGTGGGAATGACAATATTCCACAAGATATATATTTTTATTTCCCACATTCAGATTGAATATGAAAATGTTCATGGAATATTCTCCAGTCACACAAAACATTGTTATGAATTTGAATAATATCGTGTTCATAAGACTATAGCATAAACATTCACATTAGTATGAACGGGTAGAGGTGGGTGCCCAGACCCAAAAGTCCTTGACTTTTAGGGGGTAAAATCGATCTACGATCAATAACCATCAACACAATTAGGGGGGTTTATGTTTCCACTTAGAAAAGAAAAGATAAGCTTTCTCACTTTGATCTACTCTAACTTTTGCATGTCAACTTCAATATTGGAATTTGAAGTGAAAAAGTCACATGATGCGAAAATTGTTGATGACCTCTAAAAAGATTTTTTGAAGCCCAATCCAATGGCCAGTGTTGTCATTGAAGTTAGAAGTGCCCACGAAAGGGCTAATGTCTTACCTCATGAAGTGGTAAAAGGCTTGAGACTTTATAGTGATGTCCAATTCTCATACATGGGATTGGTCACGTTTTAAAATGTGTGATCAAGAAAAACAACAAAACGTTTTTCCCCTTGATTGGGGAGGGGAGGGGAGGGGAGGGGAGGGGAGAGAGAGAGAGCGTACCTCTCATTCATCCAACATAATGACCCTGAAATAGTATGCAACCTGAAGGTTACATTTTCAAGTTGACTCGAGACTAGAATTAGTTTTAAAGATCTCAAAATAGCCTACTCGTAGTCATTTGCGATGAATTGGCGACAAACTTATAAGGGGCGAAGTTTTCATAGTGGATGGTGAGATGATGGATGAGAAGTACGCTTGTCTACGATAATTCCCTCTCTCCCTTGAAGTTGACAAGTTTTGGGCAATGTCCAAGGAGATTTTTGGGCATAATTGGTTGAGAACCTAGTGTTTGGAAGTCCAACCGGTTACATGTTGACATCCTTTGGTTTTCCTTTATAAATTGGGGTATTTTCTATAAATTCCTCTAAAATGATCAGTTATTTTCCTACATTCTTGAACTTCAACTGCTTATTTCTCAAACTCAACCGGTTCATCTGTAACTAAATACGGGTTCTCCCGGATCACATGGCTTAAGTGACCGGGTATTGTCACATTGGTTCCCAACGGGGAAGAGTTCCCATGCCGGTGCGGGCAAGAAGACCGGGTAGTGAAGGAGGCATAAAAGAGGGGCGGGGTTGGGCACAACTGAATGAAGATCACGTGATCTAGCCTGGGGCTTCATGTTGTTCATTGTTTGGTGTCGAGGCTGGCGGCTAAATAAGTGTGGGGTGAAGGATGAATAGTGGTGGGTTTGGAGGTTGCAAAGTTTGTGGATATATTCCCAAGTCAATTGATGGGATTCCTTCACATGCTAATGAAGCTTAATGGCTTAAGTGACCCGGATATTGTCACATTGGTTCCCAACATGGAAGAGTTCCCACGCAGGTGCATGCAGAAAGACCGGGCAATGAAGGAGGCGTGGGAGGAGAGGGGCGGGGCCCAAGATGTGATCTAGCCCAGGCCGCCACTTTCTTCACTGTTTGGTGTCGAGGCTGGCGGCTAAATAAGCACAATCACGGGAAATAAGTGTGGGGTGAAAGATGAATGGTGGTGGGTTTGGAGGTTACAAAGTTTGTGAAGATATTCCCAATTTTAAGTGATGGGGTTCCTTCACATGCCAAAGGAGCTTAATGACTTGAGTGACCCGGGTATTGTCACATTGATTCCCACCAAGGAAGAGTTCCCACGCAGATGCAGGCATGAAGACCGAACAATGAAAGAGGCATGGGGTGGAAGGCGGGGCCCAGCCGAATGAAGATGTGAGATCTAGCCCGGGCGGCCCCATTGTTCATTTCATTGTTTGGTCTCGAGGATGGCGGCTAAATAAGCACAACCATGGGAGTTAAGTGCGGGGTGAAGGACGAACGGTGGTGGGTTTGGAGGCTGCAAAGTTTGTGAAGAATATTCCCAAGTTAATCAATGGGGTTCCTTCACATGCCAAAGGAGCTTAATGACTTAAGTGACCCGGGTATTGTCACATTGATTCCCACCAGGGAAGAGTTCCCACGCAAATGCAGGCATGAAGACCGAACAATGAAAGAGGCATGGGGTGGAAGGCGGGGCCCAGCCGAATGAAGATGTGTGATCTAGCCCGGGCGGCCCCATTGTTCATTTCATTGTTTGGTGTCGAGGCTGGCGGCTAAATAAGCACAGCCACGGGAGTGAAGTGCGGGGGTGAAGGACGAACGGTGGTGGGTTTGGAGGCTGCAAAGTTTGTGGGGATTTGAATTTGGAGATTCGAGGTTCGTGGTCAAATTAGCAGCAGCAGCAGCAGCAGCAACAGCAACAGCGGCGACCTATTATTGACCGTCCCATGCACTCCGAATGTCACTACCACTCTGCTAGTCTACACCTACGTCACAGCTTCTTAGGAGGAGTTCATGATTCATCAGCCACCCACCCGCCTTTGTAGGCTTGCAAAATAAGGCGTGGTGTTATAAGTTAAGTAAAAGCAGGGGAGCCGGCCGTGGCTCCCTCAAGAGTCAAGGCACGGGAATATCCCCCCGGCCTTCACATTTTGAAGTTTTAATTTTGTAGCGTTCGGATTCTCCTCCTCCTCCTCCTTCTCCTCCTCCTTCTCCTCCTCCCCTTCCTTGTTTGACTCTCGAATATGCCCAAGGTTCGCATTCGAAATAGTAACGCTGTCCGTCGGATTAGCCTGGAGATGCCATTAACCCAATCGGGTCATATATTCAACCACATCGACTACGCCATGTTGTTCTTTGAATAATTAGTAGTGTCGTTTTCCAACTAACTAATTAGAGAGAAAGAGAGAGAGAAGAAATGCTAAGTTTTATTTTGAAATGCAACCACGAGCTGAACTGATCTATTATATTTTAATAATGGTCACTAAATCTTAGATCATGAAATCGTGACAAAGGTCACGGAATCTCTCATGTGAAAACATTGGGATATCGTTAATTAGGGCCACTTCACACAAGACTAAAGGCCAACGACCATTGCAATGTGAGGGTTCTGATTGGTCGAAAAGGCAAAGACCATCTAAGTTCACTTCACACTAGGAGGTGAAGGTCTAAAGGCCTAAATAAAAGTTTGTGGATGAAAAGACTACATGGAGTCCAACATGGCAGCTTGTGGATAAGGGTGCATGGTCTGCAGGAATTTGCGTCATGCCCACCTCCAAGAGGAGGTCTGATGCAAATTATGGCAAACCATGGCAGTGAAACAACTGTTTATGGCTGCCAAGGTTATTTTAATATTTTTTCCAACAATAATTTTTTCATGACATATTAGTTAAAAAGAGGCAGAGGGTCTTCTCTCCCAATTGCCCACAAGTCGAAGTGTTTGGAGCTTGTTGTATGTGTAAATGTAGTAGATTTTTTTTAATTGATTTTTTTTTTTAATTTTGTTTCACCAATATAAAGCCAATGCAACAAGAATCCTCCCTCTCCTCTCAAGATGACCCATCATGCTCTCCTTTCCTTCCTCACCAATGTAAAACTCCAAAAAAAAAAAAATGAAAAAGAGAGAGAATGAAGATATATAACTAGTGAGGGCCACTTCACACACAAGGTTGAAGGCCCCTGACCATGGCAATGTAAGAGCTCTCATTGGTCAAAAAGGTGGAGACCGTCCAAGTTCACTTCACACTAAGAGGTGAAGGCCTAAAGGTCTAAAGAAAAGTTCGTGGATGAAAAGTCTACATGGAGTCCTACATGGTAGGTTGTGGATAAGAGTGCATGGTCTACTGGAATTTGCGTCAGACCCACCTCCGAGAGGTGGGCTTGACGCAAATTTTAGGAGACCATGACTTTTTCAATATATTTTCCAGCAAACAAATTTAAGGACAAACTGTATGGTAGATTCCAGAATAGATTCTAGGACAAAATCCGTGATAGACAAACACCACCAAGTAATTCTCTTAAAATGATAAAGTTCGAGACATATTATATTAAACCAAATCTTCCTCTCTTTTTCCGCCAACAAAATATGCAATGGTCCCGCAACATGGTTCATTCTCACTTCACACAATGCTTGAGGGCCCAAGACTCATGTACTGCTTTGTTATGTTGGTTTGTCCTTAGATTGTTTATATGTACTAGTGCGACATGATAGTTGGTGGAGCATGTGTCATTTTGGTGGTATGTGCATAGGTTACATGTTGGGGATATGTCTTGTTTGAAGATGTGTTAATTTCGGTAGTTCCCTCAATATCTTTCCATATCTAAATTTGAGAGTTTGTGTTATTCGTGCATTGGTAATCTAGAGGGCACACCATGATAGATTTGACCATTTTATGTGTAAGTTGTGTTGGAGAGCCATTTATTTATGTAGGGTATTGTATTTTTTGCATGGGAGATGAGTGCACTTACATATTCTTTTTCTATGCAGTTTGTCACGTTGCGAACTGAGCCATCATGTTGTATGGATGTTAGGGGGATAGATGGCCAATATGTTCTGATGGCTGATGCAGTGGATAGGGGTTTCTACAATGCAGGGGTGTTTTGCTTCATGTTTAGCCAATTTATCAGCCACATCATCTCCAACAATGTTTGTGAGGGCTCTGACTTTGCGGATGGTGATATTGTGGTAGGATGTTTTTAGCGTATTTATCATTTGGGTTATGAGGAGCTTATATCACGGGTAGGTCACTTAGTGCATTTTAAAAACGACGTGCGGCATAATATAGAGAGGATTAAAATCATTTGAAATAAAAATTATAAAGAATTCCAAATAATGAAGGGGCCATTAAATGTAGACAATCCCATTATAAGTAAGTTAGATGGACATAATATGTGGGCCATTATTTTTTTGTAAAATTAATATAGGGGCTGAAGATAAGGATCCTAGAACGTATGTTTAGTATGTTTGCTATGGTATCCTATGTGTTTTCTTCATAACTTTGTTTGCAATGATATTATTGTTTGCACCCTTCTTTGTTTCCATGGTTTCCCTTAACACTCGTCAATGCGTTAGGAAGTAGATTAGCTTTTATTACTTAAAAGGAATATAGAGTACAAAAAATTGCAGTGACTTGGACAATATAAGTAATGGAAGGGTGCAAACAAATGGGCCATTTTTGAAATTTAAGTAATTATAGGGAGGCTTTAATTCAGCCCTTCAAGGTAAATAACCCCAAAACAAAAAACCCCAGCCGCACGTGGTGCACAAAAATGCCTTAGAGTGACCTACCCGTGGCTTATATGGGTGGTTATAATGAGAGGATGGGTTTCTTATGTGGTTGAGGAGAAGATATGTGTTGTTGAGGCTATATGTGAGTACGAATAAATCTGTTGGGAGCGTTTTGGTGGTTCCGTGGCGATCATGAGTGCGTGTAATTCTCCTCTAAAAATATTGGGGTATCCGGGTAGGCAAGCAACCATATTGACTTGTAGTGGTGCATTGAAAACTTAGGCTCTTGCAATATTACTTTTTCCTTCTTCATCTGGTGGTGTGAATGAGCCATCCATATAACAGGATTGGGCGGGGTGGGAAACATAGCGGGAGGATTGACGTTACGGGTGGAGGAAGGGGGAGGGGTGCTGGTGGGGAGGTTGGGCTATGTGCCATGCTTTGGGGATGTTGATGTATGTTCTATTTGTATGGGGGGTGGGTGTGGTGGAGTAGGTGGTTTCAAATATGTGACAGAAATATCACAATGTTAACTCCATGTAATTTGTCTCCTTTCAGGGTTGAATTCCAGAGTCAGTTTGGAGAATTAAAATTCAGAGAACAGCAAAGGAACTCAAGGAACTTGCCCGATGCAAATGCATGTATGCTGTGAAAATATTTATCCATTGTTTGAATTTCTGGACGCTTTGCAGCTTAAGAAATTCCCTGAAAGCCAACTGCAGGACATACCTGCTGTCAACTTAGGTTGCAAGGCACTCGGGACCCCAGTGAATGTTTTATGGATAGAATGCACATGTAGTGTACATTTCAGGAATTGAGGTACTCTGAAATACACTCTTGTCCCAATGCCTCTTGTACTTAAAAAGAATGAAAATCATCATGACCACGCGTGGGCGAAGTACCCTTTCCACCACAGGCAAGCAACAAGATCCCTTGCCTCTCAACGGGAGTATTTAAACTTAGCCCAGTGATAGGGAAACATGGATAAGTCATTATAGTGGATTTCCACAAACAACTCATCAATAATGTCAGCCATCCTGGGGTCATCCAATCCAGTGATCAGGGAGATTTTTGGGCATAATCGGTTGAGATCCTAGCAGAGTTCGGGAAGTTTTTGAAGCCTTAGTGGCTAATTGCCGGTAGTTGCTACGAAGGGTCGGATTTTTTCCAATTTACATCGGCAACAGCCGGTCTTTTGTAAAATCAATCGGCCAGTTGCCTATATTTTGATATCTTCATTGGCCAATATCCGATTAAATGGAATTCATATTGGCACTAATTGTTTAAAAAGTGTATGAAAAGTTATTAGAAATCATTTCTTAGTACAAAATCTTGAATAAGTGAAAAGAAAGGCATGTTCAAAACTTTAAATTTGAAGAGTTAACATCCTTGGCAGGAATTGAACCTAGCAATGCCTTCACCGCTTGAAGGCCAAGGGTCCCCCAATTCTTCATAGAAGCAATTGGATTTGGTCATGGAAAGGTTGCATAATTCAAAAAGTTTAAGGTTTAGGGTACTTCCTCAAGTGCATCATTAGATGCCCCAGACAAATAGCACTTTGGATGCTTCCGGCTGAAATTCAGTAACTCACAAGAAGAATCGGCTGCATTTCCGGGACATTTTCTGGTCCATCGGCTAATTGCCGGAGGATTGAAATTACAGTGGGATTGCCATCCGATGGTTGGAAATTCGATCGGCCATGAGGGAAAATCCATCAGCTGATAATGAACTAGCCGTCGGTTTTCCCCGAACATAGGATCCTAGAGTTTGCAAGTCCAACCGGTTACATGTTGACATCCTTCGGTTTTCCTCTATTGAATTGGGGTATATTCTATAAATTCCTCTAAAATGATCGGTAATTTTCTTGCAGTCTTGAACTTCAGCCGGTTATTTCTCATACTCAACCGGTTCATCTGTAACTAACTGCCGGTTCTCCCTGATCATAGATCCAACCATCTCCTCAAGATTGGCCCAGTGCCCGGGAAGTTTTTTGGGCATAGTCAGTCAAGATCCGAGTGATTCTAAATCCAACTGGTTACATGTTGACATCGTCCGGTCTTGCTTTCATTCATTTGAGGTATATTCCATAGATTCCTCTAAAATGATCAGTAATTCTCCTGAAGTCTCCAACTTCAACTGGGTATTTCTCACACTCAACCGGTTCATCTGTAACTAACTGCTGGTTCTCCCCGAGCAGTGGATCGGCCACTCTGCCCCTTCAATGTCCACCTTCACCACAACAGCATCCGAAGCTGTCAAGTTCAACTCTTCTTTCACAAACCGCGTTATATTGATGCAGTTGGTCTGGTAGTCATTGTAGTCCGCCACAAAACGGTTGTAGACCTTGATACGCTTCAACATCCAGTCTGAGATACCAGGCTTCGATTTCAAATGAATTGCCGAGTGCCTCCTGAACGGCAACACCTGTATTAAAAGCAGGGGTCATCAGTGAATTAAGACCCTGAATAATATTAATGTATCACAATAAGCTTACTATAATGAGCTCATAAAAGTATTAAATATAAAAAGGTATAATAAAGTATACTAAGGTATGATAACGTTGTATAAGACATTATGTAACATGCTCCTATCTATTAGGATTTTTGAAAATTCTCATTATATTAAGAGACTCGTGCATAATGAGTTTTCTTATTCTTCTTTTATTATTACACATACAAAGCTCCCTTTCAACATACATCCATAACATTCTGGAAGCATCGATAAAACCCCTTCGAAACCTGGAGAATTTTGATTATCTCGATCAACATTCTTGATCTGTATGACCTGTCATCTATTGATGGCACAACCGTCATCGTGTAAGAGTTTTACAACTTCCGAATTTTCAAGAAGACGTTGACTGTAATTAATGTACAAAAGTAAACTTGAATCAGCTGTTCCAGACCTTTTAGTGAGGATCTTTCAAAGTTTTCTTCCTAACTCCGGGTTGAATGAAGACAGCTATTAATTTTTTCTACACTCTGAAGCTCATTAATTCTTGAATGAAGATTTTTCTTGCCCTCGCACACACACAAGTAATCAACGCATACAAAAGAAGACAAACAATGAAAAGGAGAGGAGAGAAGATGCTCGCACTTCTAGAACTTCAGAGTTCACAGGAACGCATTGACTAGAGTTATTATCCGATCCAGTGTCTAAACCAAATTAATTGCTGAAGTGACGGTAAGAAACCACGACTGGCTTCATTGCTTTCAGGCTATAAATAATCTCGAGTCAGATAGGTCAAAAGTATGCTTTCTTCGACCTTCACCTCAGATCTGATTTCTCACATCAATAACAAGTTTGTTCTCATCAAATTTGAAAGCGCACACGCATATCAGTACCGGGAACTGCGAATCTTTCTCGGTCCACTTCATTTCTTGCTAAGAGTCTCAACTGGACTTGACTCATGATTCTACAACTTGAAGGTATTTTTCAAAGACAAGAACTATTTTGTCCCTAATATCTAATCCATAATGGCAGTAAAAAATAAAAAAGAATTTCTGTTTGCACAACCTCTGTGAATGACATTCCAGTAAAGAAGGCTCCATTTCTTTCATATTTCTTTCACCCTCAGATGTGCCGATTTCTCACGTGTCGAGGGTGAATGAACATCCATAACTTCCATCAGCAGTACACACCGCCAAACTGACACTCTAAAATGCATGACAATACAAAGAGTTGCACTATAAACTTTCTCTTGCAATTGCAATCAACCCATGCGCTACAAGAGAGAAGAGACTTAACTCATAGTCCTAGAACTTGAAGGAAATTTGAAAAGAAATGAACTATTTTGTGCCTAAAGTCACATCCAGAAATGGCAGTAAGAAAACAAGGATCGCTATTTGCACAACCTCCAGTGAAGAAGGTTAATGCTCTTCTCCTATTATTTTGGCCTCAGACGTTAAGATATGTGACGAGTTGGGGTGAATGAACATCACTGATAGTTCTTTCCATCAACTTCCACAGCAGTAGACGACCGCTAATCAATTATACTGAAACTCTAAAGTGCACCACTTTATAAAGAATTGTAGGTTTATCTTGGCAGGCTCATCGCAGCTGCAATCAACCCATGCAATACAAGAGAGGAGAAGAGAAGAGACTGAGGGCTGGTTTACACCATGGACCATGAAATCGGACCATGGAAGATGGCCTTTTTCCACGGTCTGACTTCATGGTCCAACTTCCATGGTTCAACTTCTTAAAAAATCAATTAAAAAAGCCTTGGGCCCCCTCATAGGTGTAAACCGAATGTGGACCAAAAAATGAATGTGCTGATTTTTTTAATATATGCAGAAAAAGGGCAGTTTTGAAAAAGAAATCAACTTTGACCATTCTTTTGGCTTCACTTGTCTTCTCTTGGCTTCATTTCTTGCTTTTTCTTGTTTTCACCTTATATTTCAGCAAGCATGATTACAATGGAGGAGAAGAAGAGAAGTCTATTTTGCTCTTAGGATTGTACATGTTTTTATATATGCTTGTGAAGCATGTTGTGGACATTCAAGCATTGCTTTTGCAAAGAGAATGGAAGAAGTTCGCAATTTTGAGCTTGGTGTATGAGAGTATGGGGCATACAGAGAGAAGCAAATAGGGTCAAGAATAGGTGTACGAATTTGTAAATTACTCCTTGTTGGGGTCGTGGATGGAGAAAGAGTTTAGGATGCAAACTTGAATGAAATGCAATACATGCAGATTTTTGTGTGAGAAGTTGGGCCCGTATTTGAAAAAAGAGGATATATATGTTTTAGGGTTACTATGCATGTGCAAGAGAGGGTAGCAATGTCATTGCATAGGTAAGGTAACAAACAATGAACTGCAAAACATAGGAGACTTGTATGAAATTCATAAGCACCCGTTGTCAAAAGTTGTAAAGGAATTTTATAGACCTATTAGACCTAGGAAGTATTTGCAACTAGTTTTTGTGCAAAATTTTAAATGAATCACAATTTAGAATTTTAGCTTCAAGGTTCCAAAAACTACAGATATACCTTATATTATAGGGCCAATAGGTGGGTCACATATTCTTGTTTTAACTCTGGTAGTCAGCGGAGAAGATTTATATTATAAGAAATCATTTCATTCAGCAATTTTACAGGGAATTATCGGACCAAATTGTATGATTTACGATTATGAATTCAGATGGGCAAGAGTTCTTTGTGATTGGGCTATTTTTCAAGTTACAAGAAATAGATAAATATGTATAAAAAAGAAACTCCAACCATATGAACTTGTAAAAGACGCCGCACGTTCGGTGAGGCCTTAGATGTATTATCCATTTAAGGGTGGAAATATTATATTATCCATGAAGGAGGCAAATTGGAATTTTATCCAGTCTTAAACTAGAATTATGTGTGCTTTTGGTATTTGAAAGGGCAAATTGAGGCTGATAATGAAGCAATCCGAGGTACTTTTGAAGAATATGCCAGATATTATAGCAACATGCATAGTCTTGCATAATTTATGCATTGTAAATAATGAAGATATGAAAGATAAATAAATTATTAAAACAAAAAATCAATTAATTAGTATAATTCATGAAGAAAAAATACGCGATGGCAATAAACTGTGAAGAGGAAAAACTAAAATTGCTAAAGTGAAAAGAAAGATTCTAGCTAGAAAAAAATACTCTAATTGCAGACGAGGTTAATAAAGTATAAGAAAATTTGTTTTTATTGAGAGAATATAAAAAACCAAATGATGTTATCTGTGAAGCCACAATGATACACAATTTATTTGCAAAAAGTTAGTGGTAGTATAAAATACGAAAAAACTCCAACATATCAAATATAGATAGTGGTAATCAATATAATACATTAGAATAATAACTAGAATTTATCTAGGAGAGTAGCAAAAATGTTGTTCATACTCTTTAGATTATTTGTAAATTCATGGAATGACGCAAGAAGAACACCCAAATTACCAACAACATGTTCTAATAGTCTTTCAATATTTTTTGGATTTTTTTCTTCTTGTAATCTAGTTGTTGTTGGTGCTATAGGATCTAGGTGTAGATGAAATAACATATTCTTGCAATGATTTTGTAGTATTTGCTAAATCTGATTTTGCACACTTCTTTTGTTCACATATCATTCATCTATTTATTGAAACCACTAACATTAATGTTTTCTATCTAATCCAAAAATTTCATTAGCCCTCTTATTAGACTTGTATTATTTGAGAATGCATTTATATTTTTGTTTACAAGACAATAAAAAACAATAAAAACTTTTATTACAACTATTAATCGAATTTATAATTTGATCCAAGTGTTAATACCTATATAAAATAAAAATAAAAACAAAAACATACTTGAAAGGTAAGTACAGAGTCCTATGTAAAAACAAAGTTCCGCTGTAAAACATAGTTCCGCTGTAAAAACAAAGTTCCTTTGTAAGTACATAATATATATAAGAACAATAGTTAAGGAGTAATTAGATGAAAATGAGTTAGTGGCTAGATGAAGGAACAGAAGAATTTTGACACAATCAACACAAGTTTGAAACCCCACACGTGTGTATAATGACATAGATAGTAAATGAATATCAAACGCCCCCGTGGTAGTGGCCAATGCCGTTTTGAGGGGAGGGGGACATAGGGGCCTCATTATACAGCTAACACATTACCTCATACATTCGCACTTTACCTCATGCAACTTTACATTTTATTTTTTTAAATTTATATTTTGGAGAGTTTATATATGTCAAAAATTTACCTTATTTGTTTGGTTTTTTTACAAAATTTTGTCTATATTGCCTCGAATAGAAATTGGATGATTGACCTCGAAATCTCTCCACTTCATTCTTGTCATCTATTATTTTTCTTCCTCTTCGGAATCCCCAACTTCTATGACATCATTATTGGTTTTTTTTGTGTCTTTTCATGTATATGTTATTTTATTGTTGCTATTGCTATTATTGTTGTTGCTGCCATTTTTTTGAATCCTTGGAGAATGCCAACTTCAAAAGGTTTATCCAATTGCCCTCCTTGTAAAAAATTAAACATTGGTATAATTGGCGGAGGGGGAAATTCATTAGAAGGAGAGGAGAGTAGATTAAGACCATGCAACATTTGAAAAATCAACGATTGGTTGCTCTTGAAAGTTGGAGTTGTCATTTTCTACATCCATTATGAATTCTATAACCCCTCTCCTTGTGACTCTATATGTGATTCCTTATCAACAATATATCCCTCCATAATTGTAAAGACAATTCACACAACCCTACACAAACTATGCGACATAGAACGAGAGCTTGCTGAAAACAATAGCCCTATATATTGGTTTTAGGTAATTTAACGTTATATCAGTTTTAGATAATTTGAGGTTATATTATTTTTAGGTAATTTAATGTTATATTGGTTTTAGTTGTTTTAACGTTATATTGTTTTTAGGTAATTTTAGGTTATATTGGTTTTTTTTATAATTTAATTTTTTATTGGTCTACTTTAATTTAATGTTATATTGGTATAATGTTATTTAACGTCTTATTGGTTTTCTGGATTTAGGCATTATATATATTTTTTGAAATATAATGTGATTCTATAATAAAAGGGACCGTCATGCATTGTTGGAAACATATACGTATTCTTTAGAGGGTTTTTGACAATATGGAAGCAGAGGAGGCAATTGTGAGAGATAGAGAAGCTCAGGAAGCAATACAAAAGAAAGGGTTGGAAGAAGTTACTATCTTTTTGGAACAACTGGCATTGGTATATACAAAAAGTGAAAGTGTGGACCCACTATGAATGCTCATGAGTTCATCAATTATGAATTGAAATTCGATCTAAAGAATACCTACATACCTATTGAGGAGGAGATTATAGGTATGCTTGATTGGAGAGGTGATGCAACTGATAATGAACCCATTGAAGTAAATTGACAATGTACAATGTGGTGGTAGATAGAGTAGAATTCAAGGATGCTTAAAGTGCATTAGCGACCTTGAAACAAATTTTGGAATTAAGACCTATTGATGTTACACCTCTCATCCAAAGTATTCAAACACTTCAAAAGGAAATTAGACCATGGCATGCGCATGAATCTCATCAAATTACTATAGATTTATTCTTCATTACCCTTAGATGTATGATGACATTCATATCTTATATGTTTTCATCCTTTATATATATAAGTAATATTGTTTTTAATTCCAAGTCACATAAGTGCTATTCAGGTAAGTATTACAAATTGTCTATGCTACCCCCCATAAGTGTTAAAGTGTTAGCACCACATAAGTGTTATAAGATTCCTAGCTCCGAATTGTTAACACATATCAAGGGTGGATTGTCCTAGGAGAAGTGGGCTAGTAAAAAAGAGTAACCATTTAAGACCCATCTAGAGTAGAGGCACCCATAACCGATAACTTAAGAGATTTTGCACTAGATCTAGAGAAGTATAAGGCAGTGCAAATTTTTCCTATGTAGGAAGATAGAAATCACGAGAACTGCAAAAAAAAATTGGTAAGTTTATTCCTTAAATTTTAAAAATTGTAAATTTTTGAAGTCAAAGTTGGCTCGAACATATTACTAATGTCTTGAGTTTGCCATAACCGCTCATTTTAACTGCTCATTCCTCCTCACTCAACCTCATCATAATTCAGTCCCAACATGCTCGAAATTCCAATACCCTATAGGTTGCCGATGGGACCCTAATCGGGAACAAGCGCCTCTACAAGACCTTACCCTTAGCACAGAGTTATTTTTGAAACAACAAAAGCACACTCACACTCATGCCTTGATCACACCAAACTTTTTGTCCGGTTCCAAGCATGAAATTATTGAAGATTATATAGGGAAATAGATGTTGACAGATGGTGCCAAAAACAGCTGGTGTGATCAGCCCCTCATGCCCCGATCACACCAAACTTTCCATCCAGTTCCGGCCATGAAATTGCTGGGGATTATGTTGAGAAATAGATGTTGGCCCACCACTTTTCACACTATTAGAGCTGGAGATGCCAACGGATGATGTCATAACTGGCCGGTGTGATCAGCCCTCAAGCCCCAATCACACCAAACTTTCCATCTGATTCTAGCCGTCAAATTGCTAAGGATTATGTTGAGAAATCGATGTTGGCCCACCATTTTTCACACACTATTACAGCCGCCGGAGATGGAGATGCTGACGAATGGTGCCAGAACTAACTGGCCGGTGTGATGAGGCTCCCATGCGCATCGCCACGTTTCCACCGATTCCGACACCTCAATCACCTCATTCCTCACAGATCATCGACTCTCGATCATGGTGCCGTGACACCGATTTACAATTGCTCGCTCGTTCGATCATTCCGCACCATTCTCTCGACTTAATAAGTGTATCGTTGTCCTCCAAATTTCAAAGTAATGATCCTGCGGCGCCACCACTTCTCCGCCATCACGTCGTCGGCTCTGCTGCGAGTGAGCTCGTCCTGCTCCCTTAGTTCCAGGAACTTTGGGAGCAATTTGTCATCCACCTCCTCGTCCGAGCTGCCTGTCTCCCCTGCCGATTCCATTAGTTCGGGTTTGTCGCGGGAGAGGAGGAGGAGGGAGGTGAGGAGGCCTAGGGATTCTGTTTTTTTCTGCAGCATGGCCAATACGCAGAAGCTGGAGATGAAAGACGGGGAGTTCAAGCGCACCGAGTCGCAGTTCCGGAGCTTTGTGTCGCGGGAGCCTGGGGCGGACTTCCCTCCCGAGGCGGGGAGGTACCATTTGTATGTGTCGTATGCGTGTCCGTGGGCGTCCAGGTGCTACGCTTTCTTGCTCATGAAGGGACTCGAGGACGCCATCGGCCTCACGGTACGTGAGTTGTTTGTTATCAATATTCACCTGCGAGTTCAGCTCCCGTTTAATTTCATCATTGCTCTGATTTCTGGGGTTATGCATACTTTTGCATTAATTCACAATCAAAATTGCCATAATCTTGGAAATATCACCTCTCAGACTCTCCAGAAGAATATAGCTCCTTTCTGACTCTTCTGATCTATATATAATTTGTCTAATCAATAGGCATCTCAAATTATGCACAATATCGACCTGCACTTGATTCCATGCTTCGGCACTTGGCACAGCATTTACTGCAATTACCTAGTGTGCATTGTCATCTGGATCTATGTAGTGTTATACATTTTTTTACAGAGGATTCGCTTTTATACAAGTACAACACGATCACATAATATACATTTTATACAAATAGTAAACTTCGATGGCAGTAAATGGTGTAGCTCTTACGGTCAATGGTTTAGAAGTACCTTCTTAAAGATCACATGATTTTATGATTCCATCACAGGTGACAAAGCCAAAATGGGAGCTTACAAAAGAGGATGTCGATGACCATACCGGTTGGATGTTTGCAACTATGGAGGATGAATTCCCAGGAGCCACACCTGATCCCCTGATGGCAGCCAAGAGCGTTCGTGACATTTATGAAGCTGCTAGCAGGGATTACTCTGGGAAATTCACTGTCCCGGTATATTGCTGGCCCTTTTCCTGCGTTATAGTTGCAAAATCAGAAGGATTGGGTTAAACTGCGAATCATCCATATGTAACTTATTATATTGGCCAGTTCATTTATTTCTAACAGCACAGGAGTTGAAGCTTTTGAGTGACTGGGTTCCTTTTCTCCCATCCAGTGCACTAAGACTTCTCTTGCATTTTGTGTAATCAGGTGCTTTGGGACAAGAAGAAGAAGACTATTGTGAATAATGAGAGCTCAGAGATAACCATCATGCTCAACAATGAATTCAATGATGTGGCCAAGTTCCCTCACGTAAATCTCTATCCTTCACACTTAAAAGACAACATGGATGAGGTAAATGGGTGGACATACAACTCTATCAACAATGGAGTATACCGTGCAGGCTTTGCATCAAAACAGAAAGCCTATGAAGAGGTCAGTGCACTCACATTTTGGTACTTGATACGACTGCCTGAATTTTACTGCATGGGAAGCCGATGGTGAGGTTTTCAAAGATTTGCCATCATTTCAAGGATATGAATAGTAGCTTTAAAACTCATTTCGATGTATTTTTATGGATTTCTCAGGGGAAACTTATGTAAAATATATGCCCTGTGGTTTTCAGGCTTGCAATGAGTTGTTTGAGGCCTTGGATAAATGTGAGGAGATACTTTCCAAGCAACGCTACATTACTGGCAACGTCTTGACAGAATCCGACATTCGACTTTTCATGACTTTAATCCGCTTTGATGAGGTTTGCCTCCATCCCTTTCTTTTGCAGCTTCCAAATCTGTTGGGTGAGTAGGTCCAGTGTAAGTTGTCTATCATTTCACATCAAGGAATGTGGACCTTATCCTTTGGTCGCTCTTTTTATTCGGATACCTATACTTGAATGAGCCTATTTTTTTAGAGGTGAGCCATGTCACGCTAAGAGACCTCCCACTTTTCTCCTAGGTAAAACCGTAGCAGTGACCCTTGCTCGTTAATAATTGATTATAAATGAAAAATATGAAAATTTTGCAAAATCTTGGAGCCATGAGGATGAAATCTTTGACACTTAAACCTTTGATGGAAGAGCAATAAACTAAATGCAATGTCATGTTATCTATGTCTGATGTATAGGACAATGCTTGTTTCAATTCACTTTTGAAATTGTGATGAAATTCTCAAAATCTTATAATTCAGTTTCATGAAATGCTTTCATCCAAATAAATAAGTATTTTTTCTCTCCAGTGATGAACATGCCTTGCTCGTACAGTACGTACTGGTGTGGGCTATTAATTTATGACAGTATGGTCTAAATAGGAATCTGAATTCAAAATGACTATGACATTCATTAATATGTGTGAATGAATTGGCAGGTATATGCAGTGCACTTCAAGTGCAACAGACGGTTGATACGAGAGTACCCCAATCTTTTCAATTATACCAAAGACATCTATCAAACCGGTAACTTATCAAGAACCGTCCACATGGACCACAATAAGATGCACTATTACGGAAGTCATCCACACCTTGATCCAAGCGGGATCATTCCCATAGGCCCAGGGATTGATTATTCCACAAAGCACAATAGAGGACCAATGTAAGGATTCAAATTAAGAGTTTCACATCCAAGTAAGCCATAAACCACGCAACTTGGAGGTGTCTTGTGTATTCGAAAAAAAAATTCAATCTCCTGTGGCGCACATGCCTTATGTATATAGCTTTATTCTTTGTTGAAACATGTAATTACAACTCTATGACACTACTCTTGGAAGCTCACATCCAGAAGCTTGCCAAAAGAGCAGACAAAACATTTGCATTCAGAAAACTTGGAGATATGGACAGGTGAAGTAAGGTTTTTCTTTCCTGAAAAAGAGAAATATTGAAAGCAGATAGTTACGTAAGCATACCACAATGCTCTTTGTTTCCATCAATACGAAAAACAAATCATGAAGTGTATCATTCAAGAATATATGGATGGACTAATGGTGCCAAGGTCACTGGGCTGTTGCAGCCCCCTATTAAAAATGTTTTTCAGGTTTGAAGCCTTGGGCCACTTGGTGGCTGAAAAATGGGTCCTTCCACTTTAAAGGTCGAAAAATTGAAAATAGTGATTGACCACAACTGGTGCACTAAACTAGGGGTAGAATGATTCTTGTGTGGAATGTAGTTAATTGTAAAAGTGGTGATCCAAAAAAGGACATACTCTAGTGATAGGTGGGATGCAATGATTGGCTAGGTAGGTGTTGTTTCACACCACTTGCAATCACTTTTGGGTGTCATTGAGTTAGCCGTTTTGTGTGAATACGTATGCAAAGTAAATTATTTTGATGTTCATATTAGGGAGACTCTACTATACAAGTAGGGAATTCGACTTACTTGCCTATTTGGGAAAATGCAACTAATTATTTACATAGAATAGAATTATAAAACAACTTGCAATCATCATCATTTCCTCTAATCCATCTTTATAAATATTCCACAAATTTCAAGCCACTCGTTTTGGCCAAATCAACTTATTTTCACAATTTTTGTGTATTTTCACAATTATGCCCCATGAACGTGTTGTATGCAAGTTGTTGGCCTTGCCATTAAGATGGGTTGCAAGTGGTTTGTCAATATGGTTTTGGCTATCAATTGTGATCTTTGAGTGAAGGTAGATGTGCCTAAATTGAACATAACATTAATTTTGGACACCCATATTTTGAGTGGTATGCAATTAAGTGTGGATCTAGGAGCAGACATCAAAAAGATATGTACTCATAAGAGATTGGACTACAAGCTTAAAATGTGCTAACCATTCTAAGCTCAATAGTCAACATGATTGGGGGAACCTTTAAAACCACTTAATGAGCACGAGAATGTATTCACTTTGATAATGAATAACATATTCATATTCATATTCCAAAAAAATTGAGGCAAATGGATTTGCTAATCATCTCACACTAATTGCATGTTTCATGTCCTAAGAGAAGTGGATAGAGCCCGGGGAGTACACTTAAAGTTAAGATTAGGAATACACGTGAGTGCGTTTTAATGGCATACCCCCTACAATACTTAGCCTTAAAATAGTTTTTAAATTAAGAATTTTTAAGTGCCAAATCATTACGTATATATCTATCACTTGGTATAAATTTCAGGACGAAATTTTTTTAAATTTTTTTTAAAAAAATGATAGAAGTTTAAATTAAAATGCATTGTTTTTTGCTTCAAAAATCAATTTAAAAATATGTACAATTGATTATTTTTTGAAATTTATACAACAAGAACTTTAGATTGTGTTTAACAACTTCATATTTTTTTTACAATTTTTAGATGTTTTTTTAGTACATACATAGGGGGGTCAAAAGTACGCACTCACGTGATTCCTAGTCTTAACTTTAAGTGCACTCCCCGAGGGATAGAGAGAGAGAAGTCTCCAAATAACACTTGCCTACCTTAGTCTGCAGTATGCTCATATTATCCAGTGTTTGTTTGGGTCTGTTCTCATGGCTTGCTTGGAGTCACTGTGGAGTTCTGTGAGGTGTATCAGCTATTACCTGTGCATGCATATATATATATATATAAACACTGTATACACTTTGACAGGTTGCAATATGTTTTACCTACAGCTTGTATATGCAATGTTAAAATTGGAGTCTGCATGGACAGGTGAAAGAACATTAAAAGCAGAGATAAATACAAGCATACCACTGATGTACTTCGTTTCTGTTCATACAGAAACTAATCCAGAAATCAGTCATTCAAAACATTAAAGTTCTGAAAGCTTTCGAGATATTTTACCTGCAGCTCATATCTTATGATGTTCAAACCTTGTTTTATGCATAGACAAGTTGAAGACTGTTCCAGAAACTGAGACACTGCAGTTAGTTTGATAATACCAAATCAGCACCAAAGGCCAAGACACTTTCCTATCATCTCTGCTCCGAGTTGCTGAATGTAGCTGAAATAGCTCGTCAAGTAGCTGGTCAAATATTGATTCAATTCCATACAATCCCTTGCAACACATCTTATTGACAACTTTCATAATCTCACAACACCCATCCAGAAGTACAGTAGGAGTCAGTCTATCAACCTTGCACTTTAATATATGGAAAGTACACCTAATTGTGATCCTTATCCAAAAGCAACCCCTAGAGATTTTCGTGTAATATGAACATGATTTAGTCATAAAACACCTTGGGTCAGTTTTGGACAAATCTATATTAAATACTTTGAGATTTCATAACTTACTCATACAAGGTCAAAAACCACATGCCAAGATGTGTTGAAGTCCTCTTTTGAGTATCCAACAAGATCCAACAAAAAGTGAGGTGATCGAATGATGATAATTATGCTCAAATGCTTTGAAGGGTGATTTAGGTGTGGTTATCATAAAATCACAGCAAAAGGGAAACATAAGCTATGTAGCCATCCCTGAATACAATACCCAAAGCAAGAGATAAGCTAGTCTTGATGAAACTCGCAAGTCACAAACTGGGCTAATTTAGACAACAACGTGAGTTCACCCAGATTTCTTCTCCAGCTAACAAGTATTTTCAACCGTCAAATGCAATGCCACGATGTCAGGCAGGTGGACAGGATAATCAACTCAGAACAGTCAAAGAAAACACAAACATACTGACACTAAGCACATTTTGAAAACAAAACATTAGGTGGGTTTAGGGTTTTAGGGTAACACCTATTGCAATAAAATATTTGACACGTATCAGTAGCTCCAATATACTGCCTCATGACATTCATATCTGTACACGTATGTACACATGTGATTCATACCACCTACACTCGTTAACCTTCGGAAACAAACCCTAGACACAAACTCTGGATGCAACTTAGCAAGGGAAATGTTTCGTGCCCCCTACCATCTGTTTTTTTGAAGTCCAGAACTCTGCCCTTCTATATCCATATATACTACTACAACTCATCTTCTTCTTGATTTTCACGATGATGTGTTGTTACCCTGTCATCGTCATCCTCGCTTAAAATGCCCACTTCTGCTTCTCTTGACATGATGTGCTCAGCCTTTGATGGGAAAGATGATTGCACCTCATGATGTTTTTCATTCTTTGCAGCATGTGACTCTTTGTTTTTGAGGTTTCCAGTCGATTCAATTTCCTTTGTGGCTTCAGGTTCTGGGGCATCTAACTCGTGTAGACCCTCCACTTCACCAAAAAGGATTTTGAACAGATTGCGGTGACAGGTGTCACAATAGCAGAACCATGAGAAGTGCCCCTCCCCCTCCAGCTTGTGCAGCTGGACATTTGGGACCAGGCGTGCAGCATACTCACTGTAGGCCAATGGGACTATTTTATCTTCGGTCCCCTGCACAAGGATATATCACATTATAGATCCAATTCCAATATCACTGCACTAAAAGAGACCTAGTACGTGTTTATTATTCCAGAAATTTTCAAAATTTTAGAAATAATGTTGCATGTATTAGTAAGATGACCCTTCTGGTTTGAGACACAGATACTTTGTGTCAATGTATAGACAATAATAACCTACTGCTTCTTAATCAGTCTTACATTGCATGGATTGCTAAATATGGAGAGAAATCCGAAAGTGACATCTATTCCTATCAATAGACACTTACTTTAGTGGGATTATTTGTAATTAATATGTCATCACAAAATCCTTTGACTTTTTTTTTAATCTTCTCCGTCATGTTTACAGTAACTGCCTGTACAACTAGCACAAATTCCCATCTCTCTATCAGGTAGTTAAGTTATTAAAGTTATTCTAGTATTCAGGTTTTATACTCCCATTTCATTTCTATTCTACTCTTCAAAACTCCACTTCCATCTCCAACACACACTGCAAAAGTTGGAATTACAGAAGAGTACTCTTGCACCCTATTCACCTTCCAGCTATTCTAAGAAAATTATTCCATTCTCCATTGACTACTTATCTTGAAAATTACAATAATTCAAGGAAAGTTAACCTCCCTCCTATTTAAGTAGCATACATTGACAGGCAACTTCACGTAAAGCCAAAACAATGTCAGTTTTTTAGAAAGTACACCTTGTCGTCCAGTTAAATTTGATTTTTACTACAAACACTTGATGACCTTCTCTCCTCTTCTGAATAGACATAATTCACCTGTTCCTTGTACCTTCTGATTGTTAAGCACCTACTTTGAACTTTACAAAGCTAGAAGGTTTTGGACTACAAAATTACTCAAGAAGGGAAACTGATCGTTACATGAAAGATGTGGACAGGTCCATTGAACACGGGAAGATTAGGACCACTGAAAAAGAAGAAAAGTCGCTTGAAGAAGCTCCGCTTTGCAGGCTTAGGATTGAGGTCTGTCAATCTGAACCCCCAATCGTGACAATGAAGAATCACATCCTCCGCATGTGGCTTCGGATCACCTGAACGAATCGACTCTCTCGTTGATCTCTCCCAAGCTTCAGCAACAACATCAGTCTCAAGCGCCGCTCGATCCTGCCAATGCAAGTATCCATTTGATAAATAATCAACTGAGGGTGGGTTTTAAAATTGGGTCCAAGACCAAAGAAACTCCATAATCGAGTGATAATATTCATCAAAAGCATTATTTTGGGCCCAAGGAATTTACATTAGGGTCCAAGGTATGAAAAAATGAAGTGTCTCTAAAGTGACATCACTTTCCCACAAAATCTTCACATTCCTCACTCAAGAAAATACTACTCCTGATCTGTCTTACCAATCTTCAAGCCTGGGCCAATCTTGGGTCCGAAAATAAACGTCCATAAGGGGTGTTTTGAGCCCCCAAGTTTCTTGGACCCAGACCCTGATGTAAGCCCAACCTAACTCAACGTGACCTTTGGTCCAGAGTTGGTTGTCTTGCATACAACATCTATCATGTTTGCTTAGCTTTTGGTGCATGCATGGAGGTTACGTGGAGGTTTAAACAAAGAACATTCTATATCAGTTCACTGAGGGTCAGACTCATTTTGACATACCAAGAGCTGTTAAAGTGAGTTCGGCCCTCAATGAGTCAAAATAGGTTGCTCTTCATTCAAATTCAAACACTACCACAAGTGGAAAATAATTATTGATCATGTCTGCAAAACAACCAATGGAAATCATAGGGGACCAATTCCTGATGAAAAGTCCCATTGAGTTGAAAGGATAACTTCTATTGACAGAACAAAAAGAAAATGCTACGTGCATAGTGCGTCCCAGACCAATTTCTGCAAAGAAAACCACGTTTCTGAAGTCAAAAACTATATGACCTACCTTAGGGTTGACACCTTTCTTTACAGACCGCATGAACTTGACAATCTTTGCCAGAGGACCTCTTCGCAGATAACCAGGAACATAAGAAGGGAAATGGCGGGCCAAACGAAACATCATTTTCATTGACCTGCTTGCTCCCTTCCAGATAAGCTTAGATTCCTCTTTGGTCATGTTCTTTGCATAAGGATTTCCAATTGGTCCAAACATCACAACACCTGCAAGCCACAACTTGAATCAATTAATAACAATCTCATTCATAACAGCTTTAAAATATCACGACTTGCAATGAATTCAAGGCATCAGGAAAACTTTTGTAATGAAACAAACTTAGACTTGAGAAACATTGTTAATCCATGCATTATTTTTCCAGTTTAGTAGCTGATCCTGTCACATAAAAACTCCACAGTCCAGCCCACCCATACGTGTTTCTTCCAACTCAATAAAAAAGGAGATGAGTCAAGTGATTGTAGTGTAAGGGTAGTGGCTCTTAAAAGTACACTTTTCGCTCTGCACCCACTTCTCGTAGGATATAAAATATGGAATAACTGCAAGATGATTAGCAAATCCAAATCGTGCACATAGCCATTTTCCTTGTATTTTTTGGTGTTCATATGATTATTTTACTCATAATCGAAGTGAAGATTGTCTTTCATGTTGAATGATCATATAGGTCCCCCAATTAGTTGATAAGTATTGAGCCTAGAATGGTGAACAAATTTTGAGCATGTAATCCAATCTCTTTTAAACACGAATGTCTTTTTGATGTCCGTTCTTAGACCCACAACTAACCACACACTACTTAAATATAGGTGTCCATTGAAGACATGGAACCAATTTAGGCCCACTTGAATTAGTGAATACAGAAGATAACAGAACATAAAAAGTACCCAGTTCTTTTTGGGGGGATGAGGAGGAAAAATGGAAGGGAGGGGTACCAGCTAATCGGTTGGGAATGTAGTGAAGAGCAGCCCACGCATGTGGGCCTCCACCCGAGTAACCAAGAACCCAAAATTTGTCACCCATGCCTAACGTGTCAGCAATATAAGCCATATCCTGTGCCGACGTGTTATAATTCCTCTTTGGATGAGGATCACTTTGTCCAATTCCAGGCCTATCATACGAAACCACCCGGACCGCATATTTTTCAAGTAATTTGTCACTGATACCAGGAATTCCTGCAACCATAAGGTAAATGTGTCTCAAATGATTAGTTTTGGCTGTTTGCCATAATTTTCAACTTGGATTTCAATGTTGGGATTCTCATGAATCAGCAAATGTGATAAGAGCAGTTAGCATGAATATATTCAATTTTCTGTTCTCCATGTTGCTACTATTATTTCTCAAAGTCAAAAGTTTCGGAGCCATAAAACAAGCAGGTAGGCCCCTCCAATTTTGTTGACCATTAAGCATAGAATAGTCAACAAATTTTCAGCACGTAGTCCAATCTTCGAAACATGTTCCTTTTTGGTGTCCATTCTTAGATCCACACCTAACCACACACCACTCAAATATAGGTGTCTGCTTAAGATGAGTAATTACATTAGGCACATTCACCTATTTCCAGCAATGTAAGGAAAACCAAAGGCTCAAAAGCTTGATGATTACCTAATATCCGCGACGAAAGGAAGCCATGTAATACGAGAATATTATGTTTTGCCAACTCCTTGCTGACACCCTGTTCGGCATAAGCTATGTGCCTTCCATCAGGAAGCTCAATCTTCTCTGCAACAATTCCTGAAATATCGACCTTGTACTTTGACCGTCTGTCACCTGAACCCCATCCTGTAAAAACCAAAGCACACAAATGGGATGTTCGTTATATAACTCGCACATGCAAAACTTAATGTAAAACTACCCACCACTATCATACAGTACCATGGCTTACGCGTATCTTGGATAATAAACTAGTAATTCACACAAGAGTACAGAAACTATTTCCTTTCGACAATAGTCTCCGTTCATTAACTTGAGATGCCAATACAAATGTTTCCCTACACTACAAACGACATTCAACCCATCCCATGTGATGCAAACCACGAGCAAGAATCAAATATTTCCACCTCCCTTTGATAAAACTAACTATGACAGCAACTTCATGGAAAGCCCAATTTCTGTGTCCAATACTGAAGCTCTCTTTACAAAACACCAAGAAGAATTGTGATATTTCTGCATCACATTAGAATGCACAGCAAGGTCACATTGACCATTTTCCACCTGCCCCTTTTTTTCACAATCTGATGGCCATGGCAAAAGGGAACAAGTCTGATGTGAAAGGTAAAGTTGAGATTGAAACATGGAGACTACAAACTCACTCTCCTCACCTGCCTGCAATGTGATCAAGAGCAAGTAATACACCCCTTAACCTAAACAAATCCCCTTTGTCTTTTCCATGGATCCTACTCCGCCAAGTAGAGTTATTGTGTGCAAAACTACCATCCCATAATACAATCAAATAAAAGATTAAAAAATAAAATCAAGTAAAATGCCACTGTCAGCAGAACGGATGATCCCAGTTCCCACTAATAACAGCATTTCTACCTTCTAGAAGATGGGTTTATGGTCTGACTGCGATAAACCCATAATCTCTTGAATTATCAGTGCAATCAAACTCAAAAAATTCCTGTAAGGAACACCCAATCCTGACACATACAAACTATCAGCAAATTGCAAAAATTCCTCTCAAATTTTGAGAAACCCAACACAACCCAGTAAGAAAAAAAAATGGATGCTACCTGCTACAAACCTGCAAGCAAGATGCACAGAATGACGATCCCGAGGCTGTCCCGGTTGTAAAATCTTAGGTAAAGAAGGTAAATTGCCTCGGATGATCCCAATTCAGACTAAAAAGAGCACTTTCATACTTCCTACAAGGTGGGTTTAAGGTGAGACTGCACATGAACCCAAATTCCTTCGAATTCTCAGCAATCCTGACCTATACACACACAAACCATCCACAAATTGCAAAAAAAAAGTCTTCTCGAATTTGAGAACCCCGGCCCAACCCAGCGAAAACAAAACACAAGGATGTTGATGATGGTGATGATGATGATGATGCTCCCACCAAGAAAACGAACATACCTGCAAGCAAGATGCACAGAATGACGATCCCGAGGCTACCCGCGAAGTAAGGTGCTAGCTTCGACGGCTCATACCCCTCCTCCCTGTTATAAATCTTCTTGGCCGTCTCACTACCCCTTTGCATGGTTTCCGCGCTCTTGTTCATCAGCGGCTGCAGAGTACTACTCACAGTTTCCGTCGTCTTCTGCACATAGGGATGGTTCACCAACGGCCCGAGCCTACTCTGCGCACTCGTCACACTCTCCCCCACGAACCCCGACGTCTGCCCTAACCCCTGGCGCACGCTCTCAGCACCTTGCGTCACATACGGGTGGTGAATCGTGGCCTCCAGAGTGGATTGCACTGCTTCTGCGCCATGGCGGACTACCTCGGGGAGCTTATCCCTCCATGTCGTGGATGTTGTTGTTGTTGTGGGAGGAGGAATAGCGACATCATTGAGTGTGTCTTCTTCCAAGTCTGGAGGAGGCGAATGGTTTCCCCCTGAGGCCTGGGCTGGGTCTGGGGCGAACTCTATGTTGCTGGCTGCTTGGAACTTGTTGCCGTCTTCGATTTCCTTGCTCTCTTGCTCTGGGGTTGAGGATGCCTGCGGATTGGGATCAAACGCCTCCCCCTCCATTCCTCCACTCCGCCTTCAATTCCTAGGATCCACCCTTACTCTTCCACTTAGCCTTAGCCTCCCCCCTCTTTCTTTCCCAATTCCCCCACCGATCTTCTTCGCCCCAATCCTAACCCCTTCCCACTCCGAACCAATTTCCACCACTCGACTCGACTCGACGCTGGCACCCTTCCCAGTAAGATAAATGGCAGGAAAAAACTTGTCCAAAACTACAAACAAGCGGGCCTCTCCACCGATCTTTGTCCGAGCGAAGTTCTCACTCTACAGAGCTCCAAATCACTTGGAACCACTTCCGAGCGGCGCGCGGAACCGAGGGCTACTGGAAATGCGAGCAGGAGGAGTGGAAAAATGAAAGAGGAAATTGGTGCATCCGGTGCCGGCGATGTCTGTGCGTGCTGCTGCCGTCGCGCGGAGTCCCCAGTGCTGCTAAGCTAAGCTTACTCTCAAGGAAGCAAGGAAGCCTCCCCTCGCCACTGTCAGCAATCGCTGAAGACTGCCGGGGGGGGTCTTCCGGGGGAAGAACCGGTCCAATGTGAACGGGCCGGGTCGGGTCGATTCACCCGGCCAGGCAGGGTGCCCGAAGACCCTGGCTAGGGTGAGGTGAGTGAATCTTCTTTGCGATGAATCTTCTTGGTGTACAGCCCTTGCAGCATTTCTGCTTCTATGTGAGTGGGCCTCTTATTATATACGGAATCTCTCTTTAACATTACTTATTAGGGCCACTTCACACACGGACTGACAGCCCGTGACCATTACGCTTCAAGCACTCTCATTGGTGGAAAAGGCGGAGCCGGTCCAAGTTCGCTTCACACTACGCTTGAGGGACCAACGGAGTATGTGACCGCAAGATGGATGTAAAGTCTACATGGATTCCCACATGGCATCAAATGGATCATGTTTCATGGTCACTTGGACTATTTTTAAAAAATCTCTTCTTGGAGTTAGGCCTAACACAAAACCGGAAGACCATGGCATTTTGAATAATCACGACCGTTGGTTTATTGGCTTTGTCTATAGGACAGAGACTATGCATCAACTTCTTCGTTTCAAGAGCAAATTTCCTAACCACTTTGTGTTCACACTTGGACGTTACTTGTTCTTGTTATTTTTGGTCCACTTTATGTAATGTGGATGATAACTATAGTTTATATATATATATATGAGTGCTCCCTAAAATGCATTGAAAGAAATCTAGTTAACTATAGTTATTTCAGTAGTTCTTGATTATTTATTTTTAAAAAATTGGGTGATAAATGAGTAGCTTCAATCCTTGACCTGTATTTGAGAAGAAGGTGCACAAAATCTAAGAAAGGTTTGGTATAGTGAATAGCCATGAATTGGCATGAGCAAAGTGGACAACTACAATTATAGTCTTTCATAATAAAGGACATAGCCTCACGGTTCTACCGTTTTCTTGTTCTATTTTATCATGTGTGAGGACCTGCATGAATAGAAATTCATTGAAATTGCATTTGGTTGAGGGTCCGGTCACATATGACTTCACACTACACTTGAGGATTTGTGACCACACCACATGATTTTGAAGGTGTCTTGGGACGGCCTTTGGACACTTTCTTTTGGGCTCTCACAATTTCACGGTCACGGCTCTTGGCTCGTGTGTGAAGTGGCCCTTAGACCATAGACTTTGTTCTCTTTCCATTTGAGGGTGCGTGTTTTCAGGAAGACAGTGATTGGGAAGGTACTAACCACATTTTCACCCTTCAATGTTCATGTAACCCAAAAAGAGTTGGCACCTAATATTATGATGGGGTTTGTGACTCACTAGGTGGCAATCTACATGAATGGAAGGTATTTATTGTTATAAGGTGGTGTCCATTACCATGTGCACCAACATAACACATTAAAACTTCACACTCCAAAGCACGTAGGATTTTTTGTTGGTTTAAAATTGCTTGTTTTGAGAGTGTTTATGACTTGGTTGGTGGTAGGGGATAAGCATGAATATCATGTCAAGATGAAGGATAGACCAAATATGAAAGCAATGATCATCTAACGCGTGATGAGAGGTGACCAATAGTACCAAGTAAGGGAGGAGACATGCTCTTAGATTAGGACTAAGACTAACCAAATATTTGGATCCCTCCACATTGTTCTAGAATCTTAGCCGTGGCCCACAAAACACCATGAAAGCGTTAAGTAATGTTATGTCACCACGATTCATGGTGGATATTATAAACCTTATTGAAATTGAACAACCATGAAAGTCATAGTGGTCTTACGTTAGATGATATCCTCTAGGGGATCATTATGCGTGTACGTACTTGCCTCTCGGGTTGTTGCCCTTGTACGGGGCCTTATGTGCATAGATGCGCCATTAGGCATTATCTATCATCAATTGCAACCCCAAATATGGTTGTCTCATGTTTTAGGGATAGGGCATGGCAGGGTAGTCTAAAGTAGACATGTGTTATTTTGATTTTTTATGTTTGCACCCATTCCTTATAGGATATGAAAACACACAATTGGTGCAAGATTATTAGCAAATCCATATCGTACATGTAGCCATCTAAATCATGATCTTCGAAGCTCATGAGGATATCTCAATTGATATGAACGTGAAGAATCTTGTGCTCATTAAGTGGTCATATAGGTCCTCTCAATAATGTTGACTATGAAACTTAAAATGGTTATTTTGAGCACGTAGTCCAATCTCTTTTGAACACATGTCTTTTGGTGTCAATTCTTAGATCCATGCCTAATCACATACCACTCAAATAAAGACGTTTGTATTGTTGTTGTGTTTGATTTAGGCACATCCACCTTAATATAGCATCGGGGGTTGAATACCCAAGAAACTTCTAGAATGGAGTGATTTAAATGGTCAAAAGCCAAAGATTGGACCAAGGTAGTAGATGAGTCCTAAGTGGTTATTTTTCTTTTCCAACTAGCATGCTACCTCTCCTAGGGCATGAAACACGAGATTAGTACAAGGTGGCTAGCAAATCCAAATCGAGGTCATAGCCACCTCATAATTCTTGGAGCTCATGTGAATATTGAGTTCATTACCAAAGTGAAGATTCTCGTACTCGTTGGTCATATAGCCCCTCCCCCCCCCCCCCACATGCACACACTCACAAAATCATGTTGAATATGGAGCCTAGAATGGTTATCGTATTGTTAAGCATGTACGGGGCACGCAGTCCAACTTCTCTTAAACACTCTCTTTTTTATATTTGTTTTTGGAGTCACACCCAACCATAAACCACTCAAATACATGTGTGCAACTGAGATCAGGGACCAAATTAGGCACATCTACCTTGGGATCAAATACCCAAGAAACTTCTGGAATGAACTGATTTTAATTGTGAAAGCAAAGAATTGAACTACAAGGCAACTTTGCACAAGAGTTAAAGTTTGCAATAAGATACATGGTAGATGTACCTAATTTGGTTACTTCTCTTAATTGGACACCTATACATGAGTGTTTTGTGGTTAGGTGTGCATCCAAGAACAAGTACCAAGAAAAGATTGGACTAACTTCAAGATGTTTCATCCATTTTAGGCTCAAGAGGCAACTTTTTCTTTGGGAAACTATACGACCATTTAATGAACACAAGACTATTCATTTTCATAATGAATAAAATAATCATTTGAGTCGGAACAGTTGTTACTGTCTGGATTTTGATTCGCTAACCATCTTGTACTAATTGTGTGATTCATCTTGGGAGAAGTAGGGCTAGTTGGAAAAAATAACCATTTAAGACCCTTCAACCTTAAAAGGGGTGAACTTGTGTGGCACCATTTCATACCTTGGACAACTAACCAACTGATTCAATTATTAGTTAACCCCTAAAGGACCAGGGGTGTTTTAGCTTAGGTCATGTTTTCTTGATTAGCTCTTGTAGCAAGCTCAATTTCTTATTAGTGTGGGGTAATTTTCACGATCGGCACCGTTGAAACTAAAGAAGACTTACATAGCTTGTTTATGGAAAAAAGATCAACAAGATTGCACAATTTATGAGAAATTGCCACCGTTGAGAAGATTGATGGAAATTGTTCAGGCAGGGGGTACTTCGTACTTATGCTGGAATCGGATTGCTTAGAAGTGCTCCAAAACATCTGAAATTTTTACCACATGTAAAGAACATTATGACCCTCATGTGGAAATTTTTTCGTCAAATTTTGAGGTGCGGAAAAAAAGATATGGGACTCTGAAGTCTCCAAGCAATGAGATTGGGCCCAAAAACTGAAAACTCAAAGAATTCGCCAAAAATCCAATCCTTCATCATTTTCTGATCGGAAAAGACCATTGGATCCATCTCGCAAAAATAGCCAGGGTCCTCTCCCCGCAAATTTGGACTTCTTTGGAACAATCTCATCCAATTTGCACTTTTCTACAACCAAAAGCCCCCCGGGGGCCTTACGGTCCTTTAGGGGTTAATTAGTTGCCTTTCATAACTATAGTTGTTCGTGATTTAACCTGCCAAAAAATGTAGTTAAGTATGGTTGTTTTAATTTTGGTCTACCATAAAATATAATTAACTATAGTTATATCTAGTTAACTAAACTTGAGTGTAGCCTGTAATGTAGTACCATGACAAATCATTATATCTTTTCTTTTTTCTTTTCATTCGTACTTTTAAATTTGGGACCTAATTCCAGTTGTGCCTTGGACTCAATCAACACCTAATGAGCATGACCTCATTATCTATAAGTAATTTAAAGTATAATGGGTTCAACTGCTGCAAGGAACGATGGGTTTTATTCCTTCTTGGGATGGACCAGCATATATGGGTGACAAACATTGATTCTAACATAAGGTCTCTTTAAACAATTACTATAATATATTTCATTTAATTTTTTGAGATGAATGAAAGAACTTGCTGGTTGGTTCCTTACAAATTTTGGGACTCTCAAGTTAAAGATGTCTGAACTTTTTATAGTTAACTATAGTTATTTTTTAATCCAATCTTAAATTTTTCTAGTTAACAATAGTTGTGCTTCAAATCAATTTGAAAATTTTCCAGTTAACTATAGTTGTTCCCTTAAATGTATTGAAAAATATATAATTAACTATAGTTATTTTGGCACTTGTCCAATGTCTGTAACATTTTGATAAGAAATAAAGTTTGTGGTTTGAGTTCTTAAAAATAAATTAAAAAAAACTCTTTTAAGTGTTGGGAGTGTCCACAATAGATGGTTCAAATATATTCCCTGTCAAATATTCAAACAAAACGCATGGCTCCTCCCTCCCCCATGACAACCGTAAAAGTGGAAGGTATAAAACTCAACAACCTCTTGTAGCTTAAACATTCAAACTTTTTAATTAGCATCAAACATAACATTATTAAAAAGAGTGTGTTCGTTCGTGTGGACCCGGATAATATAACCATGAGATGTCACAACCAATGCACATTCAAATCGAAGTTGCACTAGCTATGGCATCCATGGTTACATTCTCAGACCCTACATGAACAAATGCACATTGTTCAATGATGTTATGAAGTCTTTAGATCATTCTAATGAAATTAAGTGGGATGAATTAGCCATGAACACATAAGGAAGAAGAGCGGGGGGGGGGGAGATAACTAGACCCTCTAACATGGAAACTTGCCATGAGTCCATCCCTTGTCTACTCATCATTTGCATTAAGTGATCCCACCATTTGCTCTAAACTACTATTTATAAACACAAACACACATACTCACTCTCTCGTTATGAGAAATATAATATTTAACCACATGTAGGAGTTTGATAACAAATGAATGTCGCATGAGCACATTAGCATACGAAAACAAAGAACACGAGAATTGGACTTGCCGTTTCCAAAGGTAATACAAATATCTAATGAATTCTTGAAGTGAGAAGTCGTCGATAGCATGCAATGGGTTTCTTTTGGATACGTACATTAGAATCAACTATCGAGCATGCACAATTTACAATAACTTAGCCAGACTTTACAATCAATTTCACTTCACTAGACCTTCCATCCACCACCCTTTATTTTGGGCTGCCCCACCCGGGCCAAGCCCGAAGAGGGGGGGTCTTGAGGGAGGGGGGTCTTCCAAGGAACGGAAGTGGTCCAAAGAGGGAGCCACATGGAGAGCAGCTGTGGCTCCGGGGCAGGACGACTCATCAAGAGGAATATGACACGTGGCGCCATGAACCCTGCGTCAGTTGGAAAGGCTACTTCCCCCTATGCCCGCCCATGCATGAATAATAGTACATGATAGTGAAGCCCCCCTTCCCTTCCCTTCTCTTTCCTTTGTACGAAGGTAGGTAGGTGGGATTAGTGCAATGGATTATTTAGTGCGGTGCCATTTCTACATAACAAACCTTTCGGACTTAGCAATTATTGTTGGTTATTTGAGTGCCGTTGTAGAGAGGAAGCGGTCCAAGATCCCGATGAAAGAAACGAAAGTATCGTATCGGGCGGTTGACTCAACTGCATGGCATTATGTTTGCACTCTCCACTCAATGATCGTTGTGTATGTTCCTTTCGCTGCAAAGTTCATCAAGAGCACATTTCGCTGAACATGTGGTTTTAGTGTGGTGTTGAATCGGTGCAGCATGTTGTTTTGAGCGGCATTCATGACTTGTCATGTAGTACCAAGTGTCACATGACATCCTCTGTAGTTGCCACCTAAGGATATTGCAAGACAATTAATGTGGGGCGATGATGAAATATGTGGGCTATGGTGTTATTGTGGGGGTTCGTCCCGTGTGTGCATGCGCGATCGACTTTGCTAGAACATCTGGTTTACATGACACAAATGTCCAATGTCTTCTTCATGTTTGCCACATGTCATGCTCACATTGGATTAGATCCATTTGCGTCCCACGTGGAAAGTTCATTATGGCACAATAAAGCGTCCTCTACGATATGCATGCACATGCAATTTTATGTGGAGGGGTAGTTGTGATTTAGCTCTTAGTAGATTGCTTTTAAAATAATGGGTTGGTTTTGGCTGACCTAGCTTTCCTTGCCTTTTGTACACGTTGCCCAATGACATGTGAAATTAACCATTGGACCTTGGGCCGTTGATTTTTCTAATAGTGGCACCGAACGCTAACTAGGTTTGGAGGCATTGGGTAGCCGCAGTTGGGCTAGATCATAGACCCTGCGTAAACACCTCACGGTAAGGTGGGCAGAGTCACGCCCTGCGATGAAAGCTTTGATGAAAGGTTAATCTCTAAATGCTTGTGGGAGATAAGGTTCCACCTCACCAAAATATCTCAAACTGAGATGGGGTGAGTTCAACAATGGAAACTTCCAATGTTTATCCATGATGAAAAAAACATGTCCAATAACTTGTGTATGTGTTGTCAAAATGTGGTTTTTAAATGGAATTGTTTTTCACATGTTGCCATTGATCTCATGCAGTGGTTCTCAACTCATGAAGGTCATTACCCTTTGTTATTCCATGGACTTAGTCTTTTGGTCACTGTCTGGATGTATTACTTTTAGTCTCTTGGATTCCAAAATCGATTCCATTTCATTTCATTGCTATGAACCACTTAGGGCATGGGAGACCAAAACATGGTTTCAAGTTATTTTAAAATTTTAAAATTTTTGTCTCAAGTGGAGAGAATTAATTAATTTTGGTTGAAATTCAACATCTTCCCATGTCATAAAGGCATAGGTTTCTTTATGTGTATAATTGCTCGACATTGAAAAATTGTTTGTAGGAAAATACTCTAAGGGTGAGTTTTCATGTAGACCGCTTGCCGACCAAACTATAATGTAAATAAGAACAAACCCGTCCAAATGTAGAAGAAATTTGGTGGGGTAGGATTTGTACGTGCCAACTACACTAAATATGATATTTAGTGTCATACGGTATTTGATGTCACTAAGGTAACTTTTTGGATGATGTTTCTTATGAATAAGTTTACAAATATTGTCATGGATGATGGATGAGTTCATCCATTGGCCAAAACCCTACCTTCTCTTGTTAGCAACTTGTGATGAAATATTGGTAGCATCTAGTGTTGGTGACACTATACCGCGGTTTACAATTAATATTGAGCAAGATAATTAGAATTGGTGACACTAAATATCATATTTAGTGTAGCTACTCCCATCTTCTAAAAAAATCTCCCCACCTACTGGAATCCTCCTCTTCTAAAACCAATCTTCAATCCTTCGGTAACCAACACTTGTAGATTAAAGATTCTTCAATGGGTGCATGAAAGTCTAGCAACATGTGTCCACATCCCTCCACATTCTAGTGGACTGCTATCACGTGGTTGAATGACAACTCGTGCTAAACTACATGTGAACACCTCTGGCACGTTATTTTCTAGAATCTAGTGGGCAAGTGGTCTACATGAAAACTCACCCTAAGCAGTCTTTGGCAAAAGGAAAATATGGTTCATAACCATACATAACAAGATTATGGAGGCCAAATTATCATGTGGATCCAATAAAATGCTAAAAGAACCTCTTGATTTCATGATTAAGGATGTAATAACTACATGATTCTCTTATTTGCTTTGATGTGTGCCACGTCATGCTACTATGAAGCATCTACAAGCATAAACAATATTGCATATATCATAAGATAATTACATTATACACCATCATGTATGATTAACATAATCAAAATGTATGATGCACCACTCTTTGGAATTCATGATGTACCCCTCATTTATCCAACAAAAATAACCTCAAATATTGTATAGCCCAAAGTTACTTGATGCTAATTGACACAATAATTAACTTCAAAGACCTGAAATTAACATGTCCAAACCCAATTGACAGTAATGAATTATCAAAATATTATCTCATATGAACATTTAAGAAATAAAATTAAATGTGGCATGTTCCAATGGTCACCCATCTAAGTATTGTTGTGGCCTTAAGAAGCTTAGCCTTGAAGTTCCTAGGGGATCCATGTTAAGGCCTTGGGTTTAAGCCACCCTCATATGAACATAGTTTTTTATTTTTATTTTTATTTTTTTAAACCAATTTCACTCAATTGGATTGGGTTTAGATACATACCATGTGAGATGACATTGATCGGGGTTGAGATGGGGTCCAACATGGATAAGAGACACTTTGACCATGGATAGTGTCCTACTGCTTAGCTCTATTCCAAGAATGAAGGGAGAATCATCATGTTTTACGATTTGGACCAACCCAAACATGCTTACAATGAATCCGAGAGACACTCACTACATGTAGCTACACATTGAATGCACTTTGACCACCTTTGGAATATGAATGACAACTTGGATTTCTCACACGCCTATCAAAAAATGAAGTAACAAATATACATCTAGATCCGATTTTACCCAACAATTTCATTCATCGTGTCACCCAAAATTGGAGAAACGTCGTTTTCTTAAGGTGCCCCAACTTCAAAACTTCAACTTTTGATTGTTGGGTGTTCTCTAAATTTAATGGCGTGCACATGCAAATGTCGATTTTAAAAGAATGTTGGTCATGTCGGGCTCAACTATCTTTAATATCATGGGTGGTCTCCATTTTCCAATTTCATGGCCATGCACACCTCGAGGTCACAATGGCCATAATAAGCTTAACAAACTTTCCAAACAAGGTCTTGACTTTTGGGAAATTTTCAACAAAACTTTGCTTGAATATGAAGAAATGACATTGAAAGTGAACCCCAAGTCTTTCCCTCATTTTTTGAGTTTGGAGTTCAACTCACAAAATGTGGATTCACATGATGATGACTTGGTCATAGTTAGGGGCAACCACCATAGCTTATTTTACTGGACATCCATTACATACACCAACTGCATGGTTCAATGGCTAAGGATTTGTGACACCCATGTTAAGGAATTTGATAAAAAAAAACGCCCTTTAAAGTTTGCAGCCGATGCATCCCAATTCACACTTACTCAATTAATTTAGGGTCTTTAATGTTAATTCTACTTCCAAGCAAATAAATTTTAAAGAATAACCTTGAGCTAATAAGAATTCCCAACGTTGTCACCTTCAACATACATGAGTGTCTCGAGTCCTTGACCAAGCAGTGCAACCACAATGTGTGTGTGTGCGTGTGTGCGTGCGCGCGCATGCGTGTTTGATTTTTTCTTAGAATTTTGTTTTTCTAATCTAAAGCATGGACAACATTACAACATATAATTCATGAAACCCATGTTAAAAATATTGGTTAAAATCCGACCCTTTCAAGTTTATGATCGATGCATCCAAATTCAATCTTCTCGAGTACACTACATTAAATATTGTATTTAGTGTTGCCAATTCTATTTGTCTTGCTCAATACTACACCAAATCGTCCTATTAGTGTGGGTTACCATTTGGAGTTATGTGTTGCTATAACTTTTTGCCGACATTGACCTTTTTTTATCAAGTAAGTTATATCGTGTGTCTTTGATGTGCATATTAGTTATGTATGTTATTTGGGCAAAAACTGGTACTCTTACTAAAATACTATAGCAATGTGTAACTCCAAATGGTTACCGACATTAATCGATTGAAAAAGTGTAGTTGTAAAGCACATAGATAACGTCACCATACTAGATATAAACCTTATATTATTTACCAATCCTTGTATAGAAAAATTGGGTATTCTAGATTTACAATAATGCAATGATTATCACTTACCGAGCAATTTTTTATCCAATTTTCAATCATTTGTTCATCACAAAAGTTTAGAATGCATGATACATATACCAAACTAAGAGTGGGTGAACTAAAAGTAATTTGGGATGATAATACTTATAAACCTATTCATTAGAAGTGTCATTGAACAAGTTACCATAATGACATAAAATATGATATGACAACGAATGTATTATTTAGTGTAGTTTTTGAGTCAAAGTAACTTAAAAATCCGATCTATGAAGGGTTCCCAATGTTGTCACCTTCAACATATGTACATAGGTGTCACAAGTCATTGGCATGAGCCATACTCATAAATAAATAAATAAATGTCTAGTGTAAAGAATGTAGAACATGTAACTTAGAAGGTACATTAGGTACTTAGTGTCCTTTACAAACTTTATCTCCTCTCCAACAAAGCGGCCCTAGAATGAAAAAAGTCAATATAGCAGAAAAGTAAGAGGAAAACAAGAAAAAGTAACGTGAAAGGAGAAAAAGTAACCTATAAGGAGAAAAAAGTAAGATGATAGGAAAGTGATAGAAACGAAAAGGAATGAATTGGGATCCTCTGTCTTCAGGCCAGGATTAGGGTTTTCTGGTTTCTGGCTATGGCGAAGCAAGCTTGAATTCCCTTTCGCAAAATCCGACGATGGCGGGCACCGTGGACGACGATGGCAGACGCCAACAACAGCCCCGATGGTTCACACCTCGGAGGTTCGCTTCAATATCCTTCTTTCAATTTCGATTTCTGATTTTGTGAGGGGATTCTGTCCGGTTTTGAGAAACTCTTACCTCAATTTTGGAAGTGCATTTTTTCCCATGGATGATTCATGTGCAGGTTGCTCATCATTTTTTGCTGCATTAACATGCTCAATTACTTGGACCGAGGAACAATTGCGAGCAATGGAGTGAACGGAGCTCCAGGAGACGCTAGCTGTAAGCCAGATGACACTTGTTCCCATGGTTCGGGCATCCAGTAAGTAAAGTTCTTCTCTATTGATGATCACACCACTTTTCTAATGAAATTATGCTCACCTGTGCTCAAAATCATCAGCAGTCTTCGTGTTGTTTTATGCGAAATTGATACGGGAGTCTCTCTGATCTTTGGCAGAAGTTTTTTTAACTTATGAGCCTTAGGGCTACACAGGGTTTTGAAGAACCAATGTTGAAGTTTTTCGTTACAGTGGGATTTAGGCTACGTGTTTAGAAAGAATTATGATGGTGTTACAGGACTTGGTCATTTTCTTGTTGTTTTTAACTTCCTGTGTCAGTCCCTCAAATTCATTCTCATAGTCATCTTTTCACTCTGTATTCTGTTCTAGTGCGAAGTGATTAATCACAGCATTGAAGTAGTAGCTGTGGTTCAGGAAACACGTCGTCATCGAGACTTGCTATTGCACGAGTCCTAGGGCTACACTAGGTTGTAAAGAACAAAAGATGGAGTTTTCTTCCCTGTGAAAATTAGGCCATGCATTTAGAAAGATTTGTGGTGCTGTTACGGTTTTTCTTGTTATCTTGAACTTCCTGTATAAGTTTTCAAATTTCTTCACAAAGTTGTCTTTTCATTCTGTATTCTGTTCTAGTGCAAAGTGATCCGGTTATAGCATTCAAGTATTAGCTGTGATTTAGGAAAGTGGTTCTCATCAACACTTGGTACGGCATGAGGTTTTAGTCACATCTCTTGTTTTCTGGCAGGGGTGAATTTGGGTTGTCGTACTTTCAAGATGGGTTCTTGTCGTCGGCGTTCATGGTTGGGCTTTTGGTGGCATCTCCTGTATTTGCACATCTTTCGAAGACGTAAGTGCACCTTACCGAACAACAACATATGTATTGTCTGTAGGTTGTTAAAATTAAAAGATGTTTACAACTTCAAATTATGAGGGTTGGGTTGTTTAACTTCTGCTCTTTGAATCCTGCATCAAATAGTTGAATCTTGTTTGCAATTGTTGAGTTTGATAGGTTGATGTGCATAATCATCCGGCACTTCTGCATGCTCTCCTGATGCAATTGCAGAGTCTGACTTCTTTGACGCTCTATTCTGGACCTCTACAGGTTGAATCCGTTTCGACTGATCGGCGTGGGTTTATCAGTCTGGGTATTTGCGACAGCAGGCTGTGGTTTTTCTACCGGTTTCTGGTCCATCACAGTTTTTCGAATGTAAGTAAACAATTACATGTATTACACCCTTCATGCACACCCATCATATATCTGGCCTGAAAACTGTGCATGCTTTTCTTGTGACTTCATAGATTAGTATTTCACAAGGATAGTAGAACATAATCAATAAGGTTATGGCTGTTGCAGGTTGGTTGGAGTGGGAGAGGCATCTTTTATCAGCCTTGCTGCTCCCTTTATTCTTGATGTTGCCCCACCTTCTCAGGTAGAACTCTTAGAGATAAATTCCATACAAGTCTATTTACAAGGTCTGACTGGCAGCCAGTTGCTGTCTTGGACTCATGAGCTTTTTTGGATCATGGCTCTATCATTATTAATAAGCTGCTTACAACTGTGGGTCGGTGCTTTTGGTTCATATTTCTTGTTTGATCATGGCTCTATCATTATTAATAAGCTGCTTACAACTGTGGGTCGGTGCTTTTGGTTCATATTTCTTGTTTGATTCCAATGGGTTCTTGATCAACATTTGTTCTCGTGTTCATTCCTAGAGGCATGTTTCTGTGATGAAATACTCCAATATATGTCTCTTATGGAAAATAACTTGTTTGCATTGAAGGTTGGTTCTATTGGTTCATAATTCCTTGTTTGATTCCAATGGGTGCATGATCACATTGTTTTCTTGTCCGCTTTGCTGGAGGTGTAGTTTCTGTGATGAAAATTCTTCTTTGAGGGCATGCTGCTAATGTGGCCAGATGGTTGGATTGCAGAGTTCAGCATGGCTTTCGATCTTCTACATGTTCATACCAGTAGGAATTGCCATAGGCTATGTGTATGGAGGTGTGGTAAGTGAACATAGCCAGGGTTCTTCTCTCTTTTCAGTCCTTTTAGTTAGCAGTGGATATAATTATCTTGGATGCCTGAGTTTGTCAGTGATTTATCCTTTCCTTGAAGAAGTTTGTAAACTTCTGTGGTGGTTTCTGTTTCTGAGTCCACTTTTTGAGAGTGGGTTGGTATGGATTTTCCATCTAATAATGCAGGTTGGAGGAGCTTTGGGCTGGCGGGCTGCATTTTGGATTGAGAGCCTGCTTATGCTACCATTTGCTATCTTTGGTTTTGTGTCAGATCGAATCTATTTGACAGGTAATCCACTTGTCTTGCTTTGTGCTTTGTTCCAGTGCCGGGGCTGTTCCTTTGCAAAAAATCAGTTAGGCCTCAGAATACAGTCTTAGAGCTGCTTTATACAAGGCGTCCAGGCAAGCCAGGTCAAGATTGAGCACATTTTGTGGTCGAGTCTTCACATTGGCCCTAAGGTGGCCCTAAAGGGTGTTCTTTAGGAGGCAGCCAAGGAAAATTCAGGCGACTTCCTTTGTGAGACTTTTTGGCACATCACCCTTGAAAGACCAGTGGTGTATTTATATGGGATATGTGACAATATGTATGAACCCCGGACTAGTATTGACATAATATGTTATATGGTTTATGACATCGAATCATATTTAGCTCACCTTAAATTGGTTGATTTTTTGCCCTTGCTTCCTAGTGTGAAGTCTATTGTCCATGACTTTCCAAAATGCTAGCGTGATAGATCGGATGAGAGTGCAGTTTGCATTACAAGAAATTTAACTATACACTATCCTTTATGACCAACATCCTCCTAACCTGGTGTACATTCTGGTGGACCAGGATAGAAAGTATTTCTCTCAAAATTCATGTACATGGAATCCTGATTTGTGTATGTACCTAGCTGATGCATTCTATTTCTATCTGGTATCCAAACAGGAGGTGCAAAGGAGGCTAGTATCATTCCACAATCTGACTTAGAAACCCAGGACACACCAGCTGGAGGTTTGTTGTTTGGTCATTAACTTCTTTACTATGCAAATATCATTCATGGTTGACTGTTCCATAGGGGTGCTGCTTGAGTAGTGTTGCTTCCTTAGGGCAGGAGCAGAGCTTGACTTAGATGCTGCCGATGTATCACTTTTTCAATTTTATGACCAATTTTGACTTTGAGCATAGCAACCTTCTGTGTTGCTCTACACTTTGTTACATTTGTGTATACTTGGAAACTAACAATGAAGATTTCCATGATAGATGACGTGGCTGAAACTCTGCATGAACCACTAGGAGGGGATGATGGAAAGAGTCAGTGAGTTTCTGTCATTCACATTCCTTGTTTAGTGCAACCTTGTTTTGCAATCCTTGAGGAGTGGTTTCTCTTGTAAAATCACATTAGGTTGGCTGTCTGAAGTCTTATTTTCCAGGTTTGAGGCCATGTACTGATATTCCAATTTCTTTTGGGCTACAAGAGTTTTGTCAGGTCCACAACTGAGCAGTGTGCTGGAAGATGTCAAGGAGCTTGGGCTGTCCAAAGCTTATACCACTAATGTTTTAGGTATTGAGTTTATCCCATCACACTGTAGTCATCCGTAGTGGCAAGTAGCTCTATTTTCATGATTGTCTACTTTATATCAATTTGTGTGGTAAGGTAAGTGGGCCTAGATTAGACACTTTTAGCTCTGCACCCAGGTTTCTGAGGATATTAAACTCGAAATTGGGGTGAGATGGTTAGCAAATCCAAGTCGAGGTTGTAGCCACTTTCCTCATAATTTTTGGAGCTCACATAAATATCACGGCAATTATAAAATTGAAGAATTTCATATTTAGCAATCATGTAGGTTTCTCCAATTGTGTTAATTATTGAGTCTAGAATGGTTAACAAATTTTGAGTACGTTTAATTTCTTTCAAGCACATGTCCTTTTGGTGTCCATTCTTAGATCTACACAGAATCAGACACCACTCAAATATAGGTGCCCTGATTGAGATAAGTAACCGAACTAGGTCCCCTTACCTTATTGCATTGCCATTCTTGTCACCGCATTTTGAAGCCCACATTTCTGAAGTGGAACCCATCCAGGAAGTGAAGCTTCCGTTGAGGTTGTCTGTTGCAAATTATTGACTTTAAGTATTGGTGGTTGTCTGCAGGTTACATTGTCTACAACTTCGTGTTGGGTGCCTATGCTTATTGGGGTCCAAAGGCAGGTCAAGCAATCTTCAACATGGTATGCTTTCGCCTTAGAACCTCAAAAGTGTTCACCCTAATTGACAGATTTGATATCTCTTGAATATCATACACACATGTCAACTTCTTTGTGAACAAATCTTTAACTTATGGATGAGTGTAGACTATATGGCTGTGATCAATTATTCAGTTGCACCAAGTTGCTTCTTGAAGATGTCTCTTTACAGTCTTGTGACCTTAACTTCATATTTACTATAAAATTTGTGAAGTTCGTTAGGCTTTTAGAGGCATTACTTGATATTTGTAGAGATGCTTGTAGAGAACTTAATGGCAGAGAGAACATGAAACATGCATTTTCTTTTTCTATTTGGCTCTCTTATAGAAAGCTGAAGGCCACTCAATGTAGAGTGTCAGATGCTTTACATGAATGAGCTCATAAATGTATGGAAATGTGCAAATGAACAGGAGAATGCAGATGTGGTATTCGGAGGTGTAACCATATTTGCTGGACTTGTGGGCACAATATGTGGTGGTCTTTTCTTGGATTATATTGGGTCCACCGTTCGGAATGCATTCAAGGTGTGCTGTGTGCTGCCTTGCGCAATTGTCTTTTGTTTTATGATTTTCCATCAGCAATAATTGTAGTGTCTTTTGAAAATGAATCTTCTGAGATCAATCAGGTCTTTGGTTAGATCAGAAGATATTTTTGCAAGAAAATGAAACTTAGATGCTGCATATTGATAATGGGAGAGTTTTACCTCAAGTAAGATGCTATTGGGTGTAATTGTGAGTTCCCCGTTTAGTTCATAATTCCTCGGTGGAGATTACATAATTAAGTTATCTGAAGGAGTACAAGTGAGTATTTTTATCATTTTTTGTGGTGGGTAAAACAGCTGCTTGCATTGGCGACAGCACTGGGTGCCTCGGGTTGCTTGATAGCATTCATGTCACGGAGCTTGACAGTCTTTATTCCTCTCTTTGCAATTGGAGAGTTTTTCTTATTTGCCACTCAGGTAAGTCATGTTTATGTCGTCTCTCACAGAAGTCCATGTAAACGCTGTTGCAACTTGTAATATATATAATGAGTTTTTACATCTGTTTGACACCGGTAGGGTACACGTATTTGAAGGCTCTTTTGTTTCAATACCATTGGGGTCTATGTACCATCCAAGGAACTTCAAACCTAGGTAAATTCACCCTAGTAGCAATATGGTATTAGGATGGTATTGACCCAAATAATAACTTGGGTATACAAAGATTCTCTCATCCTGTGATACCCACCAAGTACGAATATTGGCTTGATAACGGTTAGGTAGGTTCTTTGATACCACTATTAATATCGTGTATTGATACCATGCATTCACCTATATACTAGTCCAACATTGGTGGTGACCTGTTCAAAATATGTCATCCACACATTCTAGTTTTAGATCATTGCAGGTGGACAATGGTTTTTATGGCTAACATGGTTATTAAGGGCTATGTGAAGGCCTTGCAATTTGTATTGATAATAGCATGATGTTTGGCTGGCAGGGACCTGTGAATTTTGTCTCTTTACGCAGTGTAAGCCCTACTCTAATGCCACTTGCCATGGCTATGTCAACGGTGTTTATACATGTATTTGGAGACGTTCCCTCGTCTCCTATTGTAGGAGCCTTTCAGGTACTCCCTCACTTCATTGCTAGTTCCTTCTACGTCTATTACCATGTAGTTTCTCCGTTGGATCGCTTATTTAAGGTAAATGTGTGTTATTCAAATACTTTTCTCTCTGCACCCACTTCTTGTAGGATATGAAACACGCAATTAGTGCGAGATGATTAGCAAAATGAAACCGCACCTGTAGCGACAATTTTCGGAGCTCTAATGAATATTTTATATATCATCAAAGTGAAGATTCTCATGCTCATCAAGTGGCAACATAGGTCCTCCCAATCATGTTGATTATTGAGCCTAGAATGATTAGCATATTTTGAGCATGTAGTCCGATCTCTTTTAAACACATGGTTTTTTGGTGGCTGTTCTTAGATTTACACCTAACCACATACCACTCAAATACATCATCCAAATTATTACTATGTTTGATTTAGGCATGCCCACCTTACAATTGGAATTGTCTCCATCCTTTGTTATGTTCTCTACTTGGGGATGCCTTAAACCCAAGGTCTTAACCATGACCCTATGGGAACTCCAAAGTTAAGCCGCCTAAGGCCGGAATAGTGCTCAAATGGGCGACCTTCCTAGCAATTAATTGCCGGTGCATCCTACTGCTATGGTCCACCTAATCATAGTGGAAGTATCCAGTGTGAATTGAATATTTTCAACCAACCATGTAGGAACCTTGTGATGTTTGTTTCGAATTACATATAGAATCAGTCCAACTTAGTGAAGATGAAGCAACACCAGAATTCAAGCCGGTGGCATCATCACTCATTAAAGGAAAAAAAAAAAATCTACTCCGTCTGTTCAAAATGAATTACCTGTTTGTGAGATTTTGCACTTTGTTCCTAACTTGGGATTTATCCTTCTCTTATCACAGGATTGGGTACATAACTGGCGCTTCACCACGCTGCTTCTGACCTCCATATTCTATCTTGCTGCTGCCATTTGGGGAGCTGGTAAATTATTCTCTTAACAAATTATCCTCTCCGTATTGGGTTTACATGAAAGTCTTCGGTTCATGTTGAGCAAAGGTCATTTTGCACAAAGGTACTTCGGTGATGATTTACTTATTGAGATGTTTCATGCTTTATGCAGGGGCTTTGTTCCTGACTTTAGAAAACGATGGAGTCAAAGATGTTGGCTTTAACAGTGACCAACCATACAAGTCTCAAGAAGCGCCACTTCTTACTGACGAATCATCTTGACAAAAACCTTCTACTTTGTCATCACCTCTGTTGGAAGTTCTATTGCAGTCTTATCCTTTGTAACTATATGATAGTTGTAAATACCCACAAGCAGCCATGTATTTGAAGCTACTTGACTTAGTGCCTAGCTCCACTTGGGGGAAATTATTGTCGTCTCTTAGAAAGAGAGAGACATTTTTCGGCATAAGAGGGCTGACCTCACAAGTCAGCTCGGCCCAGATCCAGTGTTTAGCATTTGTTTTACCCATTTTATATTTGCTATCGTAATCTTTGGACCTTGGATTATGTGGGAATCATTCATGATACACATGTTCCATGTGTTTTTGTAATCTACAATGTCTAGGTGGCGCTCACATCATTCAACGTAAAATTGTACCAAACATCTGTGTCCAAGTGTTCTCCAAGTGTTGTGCTTCCTGTGTACTGGATGTTGCTATCAGCATCATCTTGTTTACTTATTTGTAAGGTAGATGTGCCTAAATCCAACATAGCTATATTTGAGAGGTATGTGGTTAGGTGTGGATCTAAGAAGACACACCAAAAAACAAAAAACATGTAGTTAAAATAGATTTTGGTACATGCTCAAAATATGCTAATCATTTTAGACTCAATAGTCAACATGATTGGGAGGACCTACTTAATGAGCACGAGAATCTTCACTTTGATAATGAATAAGATTACCATATGAGCTCTAAAATTTATGAGGCAAATGGCTAAGAGCACAACTCGGATTTTCTTATTATTACACACTAATTGTGTTTCATACTCTATGAGAAGTGGGCGCAGAGAGGAAAGTATCCATTCAAGGCATTTCTACCTTAAACCCGTTCACTCTCTTGCTGGAGTTTTGTGCCCCAAACACTGTAAGATTCAAGTATTATTAGGTTCAGATGGCAAGATGAACCCAAAATGCACGATTTGCATTTGTCAAAGGGATACAAATTTGCATTTCACTCTTGAATCATAAATTGTTGACTGTTGTCAATTCACGTTGACTTTGATGAGTTTCATTTGAGTCATTTGCATTGGAATGTTAAGAGTTTGTAAGCAGCAAGCCATAAGCTAAGTGTGGGCTTAAGTTATGTGAGCCTAAGTTAGAATAGAAACTTTTCTTGAACATACATATGCCTAAGAGGACATTTGTGACTGCAACATAAATGCCCCTTGGATTTCGCTATTATTTAGCCATTTGTTGTTCACTAGACATAACATTCAATTTTGTATGTCGCCTTTAAAAGCTTGATCATGACGTCACGTGCATGGTTATCCTCTCAACCTCATGAAATGCTCATATCTCAACAACATTGTGACATTTTGATCACTTCAAGATCATATTATATTTGCAAATCTTCACCAATCTATAGCATCAGTAGAAAGAAAAGAAGAGAAAAGTAAAGAAGGGAAAAAAGAACATTGGTGTTTGTATTACATCTGAAATGTGATGTCCGTTCGCCTCCTCCTTGTAATGGCCACGTGGCCGTGGGTAGGTTGTGGTTTAATCCCTATTTTCATGGATGGATTGTAGTATATTAATTTTTTCATTATTGGGGTAAAGTAGAGGTGGGGTGGAATAATTTAGTGTAATGAAATTGGTGCTTGTTTCTTTTCCAGTCTCCTTTTATTGAGGTATGTGTGTGAGGTATCAAATAGAGATTTGAGATATGTTTCCAAGAGCTTTGTGGGTTTTGTGTGTCCAGTGTGCATCCATTGAGTCTAACGACACTAATGAGTGTGAAGCACTGTGCTGAGGGGTGTGATAGTAGGGTGTTCGCCAAGCCATGGAATGCTTTTATTGTGTCGATTAGTGCAAAGATTGTTGATGTGTTTTTTTGTGCAACATGAGAGAAGGTGAAGACAAACGTCGTATTGTTTGGGTGGGCATAGGTTATAGAGTGGTGATATGTTTTATTTGAGGATTTGTTTTGACTTTATTTTGTGTCCCCCCCCCCCACCCCGCCCCGCGTAATTGCCCATATATCTACCATATTGGCATTTGAGGACTTGTGTAATTTGGGCCTCTGTGATCTAGGGTGCGTCCCAAAATAGGTTCAACCATTTCAGATGGATGTTTCATTAGATAATCATTGTCTTACGTTTGGTATTGTATTTTTGGAGTGGGAGATGACACCAAAGAGACATGTCTTTAAGGGAAACTAGATTAATTGCTCACAATTTGCTAACCATTCTACGGTCAATAGTCAATATAATTGGGTGGCGGGGGAGGTATATGGTCAGCTATTACGATGAAAAAAAATCTTTGTTTGGATGATAACGGTCGACATATTCATAGGAGCTCCGAAAGCCACGGGGAAAACGGCTACAAGCCAAAGTTGCAAGATTGGCTAAGAGAACTCGCATTGATTGCATGTTTCGTCTCCTTGAAGAAGTGGGTGCCGAACCTTTCATCATAATATTCGTAGCGTGATCCATAGACAACAATATATCATATGAAGGCGATGCTGAAGGAGTGACACTTGTGAGCGTTTAATTGTTTAAATTGTTTAATACGAGCAACGCATTTCCACTGCCAAAGAGTGAAATTAAGGAAAACGTGCCTAATTCATTTGTCGTCTTGATGATGGGACACCTGTATTCAATGATGAGTGGTGAAGTCTAACTGCAAGAATGGATACCAAAAAGACATGTGATTAAAATAAACTGGACGACGTGCTCAATTTTTTGATAACTAGTCTAGGTTGAACAATCAACATAATTGGGGGAAGCTCTATGACCATTTAACAAGCACGAATGTCTTGAGTTGGATAATGAACGAGATATTCATGCGAGGTCCGAAAATTATGAGGAAAGTGGCGATGGCATTGGTTTGCAATTGCCAACCATGATCATAGAATAGTGTGTTTTCATACCCTAGGAGAAGAGGTGAGCCAGTTGGCAAAAAATAACCATTTAAGACCCCTCTACCTGACAACCATAGTGTGTCATAGATCCATATATCTACGAATATGGTATCGTCATATCTACGAGAGTTGAGATACGTCATCTTTATTCTGTGGATATCTGGTTAGGTTTGGGACCCAAGGTACCTGACTACCACTTGATAGGGCCCACGTTGTGACAGAGATGACATCTGAACCGTCAGATGTGTATAGAGGGCTCAGATGAATCCGAGTAGTCCTAGGTTACAGAAGCCACCAACGAGTGGCCCATAAAGTGAAAAAAGGCTTAAGCGCAGAAGCATTTTCCCGTGTCTCTCTCTCTCGCTCATCAGCGGTGGTGCGGCATATATGTTTTGCAGGTTGTGTGAGGAGAGCCTTAAGCCCAGAAGCACTTGTCTGGGTCTGTCGCTCATCGCAGTGAAGCATTTATCCGTGTCTCTCTCGCTCATCTATCTATGTCTCTCTCTCGCTCATCGTAGCATTGTGCGGCAGAGTTGTTGTGATCTATCTGTGTCTCTCTCTCGCTCATCGTAGCATTGTGCGGCAGAGTTGTTGTGATCTATCTGTCTCTCTCTGCTCATCGTAGCATTGTGCGGCAGAGTTGTTGTGATCTATCTGTGTCTCTCTCTCGCTCATCGTAGCATTGTGCGGCAGAGTTGTTGTGATCTATCTGTGTCTCTCTCTCGCTCATCGTAGCATTGTGCGGCAGAGTTGTTGTGATCATACGCGACATGCATGGAACTGCTTTCTTTGTGAATTCTTTATAAGAAAATTCAAGAACAAATGAGGGTAATGAAGAGAAGCTCATGGGGGTGGCCTTGTCACCGCAGCTGCAAGGTCTCTGTGATATTCGCCCTACACATACACCCATTGAATACCGTGGGCGTGGTTCTCAAGGAGAGGCAACAGAAAGGCACTTCCTCAACAACCCACGAGGTGTCGGGTTGAAATCCTTGCGCCCTGACTTGCCTCGCCCTACTACATTTGGAACCACACATAAAACCAGCTCGCTCGAAATGAGTTGCAAAGAGGAACGCTTGCCGTGCCTCCGATTGGTGGCGGAGGTGGCATCGGATCCCACTCCAGAGCGAGAATTCTATGGAAGCTCCATTCCCATGGAGCGAGGCCACGCTCCTAGCATGGCCAGCTTGCTCGCCAAGGCAAAAGCCGCGAAGCAAGCCAAAGTCCAAAGAGCTGCCGAAGCTCAGCAACAACGTCTTGACGCGCACAAAAGACGCGCTCAAGGCGTAAGAGCCAAAGAAGCTCAAATATATGCCATTGAAGCTCGGCAACAACGTCTTGACGTGCACAAAAGACGCGCTCAAGGCCTAAGAGCCAAAGAAGCTCAAATATATGCCATTGAAGCACAACAGTACGAGCCAATGGAGCTCTCGGGTGAAGCCCAAAGCAAAACACCCGATAGAACAAGAGCCAATGAAGCTCAAATATATGCCATTGAAGCTCAACAATGTGAGCCGATGGAGCTCGGGTGAAGCCCAAAGCAAAACACCCGCCAAAACAAGAGCCAATGAAGCTCAAAATTATGCCATTGAAGCTCAGCAATATGAGCCGATGGAGCTCGGGTGAAGCCCAAAGCAAAACACCTGCCAAAACAAGAGCCAATGAAGCTCAAATATATGCCATTGAAGCTCAACAATATGAGCCAATGGAGCTGGGGTGAAGCCCAAAGCAAAACACCCCCCAAAACAAGAGCCAATGAAGCTCAAAAGTATGCCATTGAAGCTCAACAATAGGAGCCAATGGAGCTCGGGTGAAGCCCAAAGCAAAAAACACCCCCAAAAACAATAGTGTGTATATTCAATGGTAGTATAGGTATTGTCTTGTACTTTCACAAGTATTCATACGCATTCAAACCAATTAAGCGTGATTAAATGTAATCAAGCCTTCCAAACCTTCTGGTTGCAGTCTTTGGGTGTCGGATGCATGTGTTGTTTGAGCAAGCTCCGAGTTTCTTTCTTTTGGAGGTTTTTGGTCCAAGAAATTCAAACGTTGATTGTTAGACAAAGATACAACATCAATTGATCCAAAATTAAACGAGGTCGCGGTTTTAAGTAGTCATCAAGTGATTGTAGTTTTTAGCACAAATGAAGATGAGAATGATATGGCCATTCAATAAGACGAAGATGTTCTAAATATATTATATTAAAATATGTGTAGTGCTTAGACATGTCATATTGTGTATTCATATGTATAAGTCATTATGAATCCATTACAAATGTGATATTATTCACGAGTATTCAGTGCACATGTTGCACATACGGCATGTCTCAATTGACTATACTACTTCATTATCCATAGTTATGCACGTCTCAAACACGATCCCAAGCACGCTCTCAAGCATGTTCCCAAGTGAATTTATGTCCCATTTCACTAATATTTTACCACAAAGGTAACTTGAATATCCAATGAGTAAAGGTGGGCAACTACCATTTCAACAATTCATTGTTAAGAGTAACAAAGGTCATGTAGTGACTTGGGTATTGGAAGAAAAAGATAAGAACTGTCCCACTTTTGCTAGGATATTGTATATTGGGCATTCTATTGATATGGCATACACCCCTCATAAATATTTTAGGAAAGAAAAAACACATGGAGATTGAGACGTCACCAACACCTATTACTCTGAAAGGTTGAAGTAACAATATCACTTTCACATTTACAAGACTCTACCAGAGACTTAAATGTGCAAGCACAACACTCTCAACAATTTCCACAACACATGCAAACATCGAAGAGTGAAAGAACTAGACCAATTGTGCATAATATTCTAGTGTATTCTTTTGTATAAGTCATCGCTTTGATTCTTTGAGGCATCTCAAAACTAGTATTACGAAGCCTCAAGGGTGCACTCAACTAGGCTATTATGTAGCCGAGTGATTAAAAATGGATTAGTGGCAACCTCGGGGGGTTCACTCCCTCTTGTATTTTGCATACACGTGCGTTCGGGACCTATTTATTGGGGGGCTATTTACCTTGCAGAAAAGATTATAAGGTATGGTATTTTTCAAAATAAAGGTGTGATGGTATTTTACATGTGATGGTATTTTACATGTGATGGTATTTTACATGTGATGGTATTCTACATGTAATCCTTTTTCACTATTTTAAAACCCCCTATATTATATGTAAGTTTTTTACAAAATTTATCTAGAATGAATATATTAGACCCTATTTTTTATCGCACGTTGTTCTACGATTTTCGCTAGTGAACCCCCCGAGGTGGCAACCCAATCAACTACTTGTAACCCCTAGTGGTAATCTTGCTAACTACTTGTAACTCTTCTTAATACCTCTTATCTTGGACAAATGGGATGGGGTTGAGTACCATGCATGAGGAAAGAACCAACCAATATACCTAAGATTGGCGACCAACCATAGCCAATCCCCGCAACCACTTAACATGAGTGTCCATCCCCACATTTAGTCATCCACCACAACTCAGCTTGTCAACTCCAAAAAAGAAACACCCCCTCCCCCCGCCGTCCAATCACATTGTTGGACAAGTAACTATGTCCACCTCATCGGCCCACACTTATGTGCCCCAACACTCCTCATATATTGTTATGGTGGATGAGTCAACAACAAATCCACATGGCACATTTTTTATCCCTTCCCCCTTTAGTGGGTGTGGACAACCCAAATCCCCCTGAAATTTCATAATGGTGTTCATTTATTCGAACCATATATTACGATTTTGGGCAATATGATCTTAATTATATCATATGATTTCCTTGTATTGTTGAGCAAAACATAATCATTCCAAGTAAATACGAGAACGTAGTATGGAGTTCCTTTTTGACATGTGTATTACGTTGAAACTCATCTAGGACTTTGGGAATGTGACCTCCATCTATCAATCACCATCTATCAATCACCACTAGTCACCACTATTGTAACCCTTTTGCTACAATCATGTGTCCTCTCCCTCATCCCACCGAAAGACATAGAGAACCGAATGTCACTATGGCCTGACTAATTGGCTCCTCAAGTCATGGGAGTGGTTTGTGGATGAAGCCAATGTTGGGACGACTTCCTATTGGATACGTCAATATGAAAATCCATCCAATCCACCAAAAAAAAAAACACAACTAATCTACCTTGAATTGAAGATGCCTTACTAGCACCGTCACTCATGGCCACTTCATGCATTGACCAAGTTGTTGTGACTGTGCAAATGTGAGGGCCCTTTTGATTCTCATCAAAAGGCCGTAACATTAACATGGTATGCCATATAAGAATCCACGTAGACTTTTCATGCGTGATAATTTCTTTGGGCCCTTAGCCCTCTACCTACTAGTGTGAAGTGAACTTGGACGGTCTCGGCCTTTTCGACCAATGAGAGATCTTAGAACGCAATGATCACGTTTGAAGTGCCCTCAGGTGACGTGTGAAAATATGTTGCTATTATTATTAAGCTACATTAGCATTTGACATAACATGATTCACATCCATAACAATGTTATATGGGATGGACAACATTCCACAGAATATTCCCCATATTCAGTCTTAATATGAAGAATATTATGTGGAATAATGTCAGTCCCATAGAACATTGTTATAGATCTGAATAATGTTATGGATGCCCTTGAATGAACTTCGTAATTGATTAACCCCATCGTAGGTAGTAAGATCTCGGATATCCATGTGCCACGATGACTCACAATTGGCCCAATCAGAATATAAACTTGTGATGCCATCCGACGACTACGTGTAGTAAGTTAGTCTTTGTTGTCAATCAAGAGAATAAATGTCTCATATTGGGAGGGTGAGTCACCTGCCAACATAAAACTTGTAATTTATGTTTCACTCAGCTTACACTCGGAGCCTTCTAATCGGGCCGTGTGGCAGTGCATGAATTTCTTTGCCCAAGATCATGAAATTCCAATCATTCCTTCAAAACCGATCGCTTAAGAGATTCTGCCCCAAGTTTGGAGAAGTATGTGGCTGTGTAAATTTTTCCCGTGTAGGAAGATGGAAACAAGGAGGACGGCAATGTTTTCGGTAATTTTATTCCTTCAATTGAAAATACTGTGAATTTTTGAAGCCAAAAGTTGGTCTAAACACATTACCAATGCTACAACTGCTCATTTTGAGACGAACGCCTCCTCACTTTTGCACTCAAAATCGGGGACATGTGTGTCATGGCACTATCCATTCCTTGCTGTCAGTTGGAGGCTTAGGGTTAGTTTCCATGTAAGGATGATGGCACAGTTTGATTCTAACGTCATCAACATGGCAGCTAAATCAGCATGTATTACTCACCCACCAAATTAGAATGATTGTATTGCCAATTAGGTGCCAAAAACAGGTGTCTGATCAAGGAAACTAATCGATTTAACCTCATCCACCTCACATTTAGCATGTGAATTAAGAAATTGCTTATGCACAATTTGCTCACCCAGTGATTCTGAATCAAGGGCTTCATCTGGTATCTGTTGCTCCCAATTCTTAATTATTACATGCGATTGAGGCTGCTGCAACTGTGCCCACATCCAGAGTTTAATTCTGGAAAGAATTCCCAACAAATTCTCAGGAGACACTGATCAAATCCTAAAACCGAGAACTTTGATTGATTTGTAAATGGGTTGCTTCTATTACAACAATTACCTTCTCCCTGGAGATAGTAGGGACTCCACGCAGACTAAAGATGAATGGAAAATGAAAAGTATAATAGCACAATCATCAAGACCGCATCTCATACTCATCAATCCGTGCTGCTATTCTACGATACGCCGCCTTATCAAGATGTGGGTCTGAATCTTTGATAAATCGAAAGATCCTGTCCACTTCTGAAAACTTTCCCAACTTGCAGTATGCGTCAATTAGGGTGCGATAAGTGACCTCGCCTGGCCTGCAGCCAGTTTTCTTCATGTGTTTGATTACATCCATCGCTTCTGCAAACATTCCCAGATTTGCATAGCAACTCACAAAGCTATTGTAGGTGAATGCATCAGGCTGAAGGCCCTTGCTGACCATCTCATGGAAGATTCGAGCTGCTTCATCCATTTGTCCGTGCTTGCTGCAATCAGCACCACTTATCATCAGATATTAAAGTGACTTCATACTCTTAATTATCAGAACATATCACTGTCCCCTTGCATGACCTGTGTAGTTGGGACAACATCTGTTGGAAAAAGAGAGAAGCCATTAGAGTTATCCGTAAAGCCTCTGGGTCAAACTCCTGATGAGTTGGTGAAAAAGTTGAGTTTCTTAGGACTTGAACTAACATGCTAAAAGAGTGAGGTCAGGCTATAAGTAACTAACTTTCTAGGTTGTTATACTAGAATCAGTGGGCCAAGCTAGCCTTGCGTAGACTGAACCAAGATTTAGGTTAAACCCTGTTTTAGATCCTAAGTTCTCTCTATTGTTTTTAAGTTGAAAGCGGAGGTCCAAGGAGTGTCACCCACTTGCAAACTTAGGCTCTGACACAAGATGCTCTAATCAGCTCTTAATAGAAAAGTCCCTCAAAGAGGTACCAAACTCCTAGCAGATGACTCTATTGTTTACTGAATCCTGGGGAGGACACCAATGATCACTGATCCAGAGGGTTGAGGAAGTGATAAGAGAGTGCAGACCTGTATGAGAATATGACAGTGTTGTAGGAGACCAAATCAGGAGTATTTCCTGTTTCAACCATATCTCTTAAGAGTTGCTCTGCTTTTCGATACATCCCTTCACGCCCATACATACTCATCATGCAGTTATATGTCACAAGGTCAGGTGCCAATCCAGTCGCCTTCATCAACGTTAAAGTCTCAGTAGCCTTGTCCACCCTTCCTCTTTTTCCATACAAAGCAATCATGGCATTGAAGGTGATGTTATCTAGTACATGCCCTTGACATTGCATTTCCTGGAATGCCAGCTCTGCTTCTTCAAAGAGGCCACATTTGCTGTACACAAGGGTTGTACAGGTTAGTCATGTAAGTTGTTGAGTTTCAGATACAACATTCTAGTGCACCTAGGTTCCATGATGAGTGAACCTGACCATCTGACAACCTTGCCAACCGCACACAAGAATTCATCTATGAGCAGAAAGAAAACTAACATGTTTGATGAACCAAGATCATTATGCATAGATTCATTGTCAAAGAGTAGGAGCTGACATGAAGAGGGATGCACCTGTACACAAGAATAAATGTCTTATATAAAATTTTGCTAAAAGGTTGTTGAGTGCCGTATAGATCTTCAATTAGTGACTTCATAATTTGTATTTGTCCACCATTTGCATATGAATGTAATATTGAGGCATATGAAACATCATTTGGCTTATAATTGCTTTTCTTCAACTCTTCTAACACCTGTTCAGCTTGTTCCCATTGACCTTCTCTTGCAAGGGCAGCCAATAAAGAGTTATAAGTGGCCAAATCCGGGGTGCATCCAGCCCGTAACATGCCATTATAAATACCCATTGCCTGCTCTGAAGACCCACATCGTCCATAAGCATCAATGAGGGTGTTAAAAGTTGCCTTCTCTGGCTCATGACCTGCCTTCTTCATATCTCGGAATACCTGCAAACACCCCATACCAATCATTTAAGTGTCTAGAGTATTAAAATGAGCACAACTTTGTAGATACCTTGGAAGCAGACGATAAGAGAACAAGTACTAGCATATGTTTCACATTATTTTTCTAGATAATTGCTTCATGGTGTCTTAAATTGCCCTATTAACTGTGCTGAAAAAGATCATGTGCTCATGCACGTAGTCCTTGTCTAGGTACACAAAAGTTTTCCAGTTAATAAGAACAGGGCCTACAACTGAACAAGGAACATGTAAAAAATACCTTCAAGACTTCTTCGTACATGCTGTTTTTGCCAAAAACTCCCAAAAGAGTGTTCCATGTCACAATGTCAGGCTCACAATCACATTCCTGCAAAACCCTGTCCCCTAACGTGAAAATTCAATGGACAACCTTCCAATGCAATGAGAGCTCCTCCGTTGCAAAGTGCAAGGTCAGAAGCAAAAATTTCTTGATCTACAGAGAATTGAAGAACAATTGCCTGCTCTTAGTTTGCAGCTTCAACCCAATTCTAAAAATGAGAAATAGCATTTCCCATTAAGCAGGCCATACGAAACTCCAGAGGAGTGGCCCACGTTTTTCATGGAAGTCCAACTGGTAGCCCTGTAGACCAACTTTGTGGATTACAGTCCGGTCCTCAAAACCCTAAACCCCAGTTATTGCACCTTTGCAAATGGATAAGAACGAAGGTTCATCCTAGGAAAGGGAGAACGAGGAGTATCTAATCCACAGTTCAAGAAACTTGCCTGCATATCTTTGAATATGCAGTCAAGTTCCATCGTATCCATTTGCAAAGCTGAATAACATTTCCCATTTAGCATGCCATATTTTCCCCATAATTTTCATGGAAGTCCCAACTGGTAGCCTTACTGAACCAACTTTGTGATCCACAATTTGGTCCTCGAAACCCTAAACCCTTGTAATTGCACCTTTGCAAATGGATAAGAGTGAAAGTTTATACTAAGGAAAGGGAGAACGACAAGTATCTAATCCATGGTTTGAGAAATTTGCCTGCATATCTTCGAATATCTCCATCATCTCATTGAAATTCTTCTGCTTCCCGTGCATGTCTATCAAGGCGTTAAATGTGAAAAGATTGGGTGTGCAATTCTTGCTCCGCATGAGCTTGTAGATATCCATGGCTTCCTTGACACAGCTCGCCCTCCCATAAGCTGAGAGAAGACTGGTGTAAGTAAACACATCTGGCTCAAATCCCTTACTGATCATCGTATCTTTCATCGCAGCGGCCTCTTTGTAGAGCCCTGCTCTTCCAAATGCAGAAAGAAGCTCGTTATAAGTCACAATGTTAGGTGGACATCCTGCGATTTCCATCTCTTTTAGAACATTTTGAGCTTCCTGGTGCCACCCTGCCTTCCCATACACATCCAGTAGCGCATTATACGTCACCCTATCAGGTGCTAACTTAGAACCTTTCATTTCCGCGAAAAGTTTCTTAGCTTCCTCACAAAGGAATCCACTCGCACATGCAGTAATCGCCGTATTGTATGTGTATTCATCAGGCCGAATTCCCTGTGCTCTCATTTCCTTGAACAGCTCCAGAATCTTATCCCACGACCTCCCCTTCTTACCATACAAATCTATGATCACATTATACGTCACAAGGCTCGGTTGCGGCCCTTCCTCCTTCATCTGCTCAAAGAACCCCAGCGCTTGCTTATAATTCCGGCTCCTCGCTAACGCACTAATAAGCGAAGTGTACGCATACACATTCAAGGAGTAACCCTCCATTTTCAAACTCTCAAACAGCTTCGACGCCGCCAACAGCTGTGACTCCCGTCCAAGAATCCTCAACATAACCGAAATGGTCGCATTGTCAGGCTTCAATTTCTCCGTCCCCTTCATCCAGTTGAACACCTGGAGCGCCTTAGCCCATGCTCTCTGATTCCCTAACCCCTTGATAATCGCCAGCAGCTCCCTTGTTGTCAGCTTCGACTCCGAAGGACTCAAATGCACACTCGCACACTCTGCCTCCTCCGTGCCGCGAATTGCATTGAACAAAACCTCCCCGAACTCCGTTAACCCGCTCTGCCATGGCTCCCCTCGCTTGGACTCCAGCTTCCCTAACCGTGGCTTCCCTATTACCGTCCTGTTCTGCCCCGTCGCCCCCCGTTGCTTCTTCCACCGCGAAAACTTGGCTCCGTCTCTCCACCCCTGCCCTGCTCCTGCCGCTGCTCCTGTTGACGCTGTTGTTGCTGTCTTTTCATCTCCTCCTTCTGAATTGGAGTTGCTGCCTCGCTCTCGCTCCCAGGAGATACGGCCGTGGCCTGCATTCCCTTCATGTTGCTGTTGCTCTCGCTCTTCCTCTTCCTCTTCCTGCTCCCGTTTGCGATCCTGCGCTTCCTTCTCTTTGCTCCTAACCCTAGCCTCGAACACGGGCTCAAGAATGGCCGTCAATCGGCCGTACCCGGACCACCCCGGCTGGGAGGCGGGCAGAGGCATAGGCACCGACGCTGGTGCGGAAGATGTGCAAGACAATTGTTGCTGTTGTTGCTGCTGCTGTTGTGGTTGATGTTGTTGTTGCTGTTGCTGCTGGTCCCAGAGTGCGGGGGTGCGGTGCGGGTGGCCCCGAGGCGGCCCCGCAAGCACCAGGTTGGCTTGCAGAGCAGCCATGGCCACGCCAATCATTTTTCTTCTCCTCCTCCTCCTCCTCCTCCTCCTCCTCCTCCTCCTCCTCCTCCTCTTACTTCTTATCTGAGCTTGGTGATGAATCTCCGACTGCAGCACTGTCTTCTCTCCATCCACGCCTTTTGCCCGCAATGCACTGAAGAGTGAATTACCGTGCTGTCTTCACACAATCTAAAGTGTCAACAACTTGGCTTGCACTACTTCGGTTGGATTGCAGAGGAGGAGCCATGGCAATGGCGAGCATGGCAAAATTCCTTCGCAATTGTGGATGTTATTCTTAAGAGATCATCTGCGCTTCCTTACTTGTTGTGGAGAGATGATGTCTGAGCTCTCTAGCGCTCTCTGTGTGTCTCTTCTCTATCTGTGACGGATGGATGGATGGATAGATGGATGAAGCAGCGACGGTAGAGATGCAGTGATCGCACAACCTAAAGATTCAACCACTTGGCTGAAAGTTTTGCACATCGTCATCCAATCTCGCTTCACCCTCACGGATACGATCCCTCTTGTCACTGAGCAGTGAGCAGGCTTAGAAAGATTTAACTTACTTTTGTCAATTGTCTTCACTGGGTCGTTTTCTTAAATCGGACCCCTATATTGGATTGGTGAGGATCAAAGAGCATACATCATAAAGATACATGGTTGAAAGATATTGGATTATGTCTTCAAATATTTTACACTTAATAGTGAACATACAGTTGGGAGGACCTATGTATTCATTTTAAAAAATCAACAAACATGTATTTCCAATAAACATAACTAAATCAGGGGAGGTCTGATTCTCAAATCGGTTCTGCAAATGTTTCATTATAGATTTTTCATTACAACACGAGTTTTGATGTGTGAATTTGATAGGTAGAAGTTGGAGACCATGAAAAACAAACCAAATAACACTCACGTACTTTAGGTAATGTATATGAGGGAGTGCATTATGGGGAATAAGGACACCGTGCAAGGCGGTAGCCGAGCATAGTTGTCCATGTTCTCCATATTGCACACCCCCCTCCTCCCTGAATGCATTACTAAATGTAAAGGCCCAGGGACAGATTGGTTGGAAAAACATAATGCCCTCTCCAAAAACGTAATGGACTCCAAAACACTTGGGGTGCATCATGCAAAGTAAGGGCACCTTATTTACAAAGGGAAATTCTTCCTAGGTCTTTATGGTACCTTACTACATTGAGTATTATATATATTTAGTGTCACCAATTCTATTTGTCTTCCTCAACACTAATTGTAAACCACCCGTGTAGTTTCACCAACGCCAAATGTAAACCTAACATTCTTTGTCATCCCTTGTAAAAAAACTTGGGCATTATAGATTTACAACGTTGAAAGTGTTGACACTTACTAACTATTTTTCATCCAAATTTCAATCCTCCATGAAAACATTTCCATTACCAAAAATGTTAAGATGCATAAATATACCAAACTTTGTTTCAATAACTGGCATTTGGATGAACGGATCCAAAACCTTCCATGATTGGTAAGTTTCCCGTGCATGTTTGGAGTTAGTGTGGAGGTTTGGAAGAACATTCTTTATCATATCATTAAGGGCCAAACTCATTTTAACACCTCTTGGCATGCTTGAAAGGAAAGACGTCCATACAAGGAATTATGAAATATGCAATGGGTCTCAGAACCAAGAGATGCATCATTAATAGATCTAGCATTTGTCTAACTTCTATGGCATCAAGAGCTTGACATGGCAGTGATGATGAACGTTTAGGAATAACAATAAAGCTTTTGTGATGAGCAGATGATGCAGATCAGAGTATAGTTCTCTCACTATTTGGAACATCTGGACACAGAAAATGCAAAGTTTGAAAATTGCGCACGGCAAAATGAAAGATGGGTTGCTACACCCACAAGGATGGATACCTAGTGCGCAGGTCCACAATAATATTGCATCCTACGTTACTGAGGATGCAGAGAGCAAAACATGGAAATGCAGTAGCAATCATGCACTCACATTTGCGTCGATGCCACCCACTCTTCCCTCTTGACGCTTGAAATTTACACACATGATGGTCGGACATGGTTGGACATTTCAAAGTAGCAGGAGGCATTATTTCATTACAAGGACTGTCCCCTCTTCCAGAATCCTTGGCACTGGAGGACTCGTGAGAACAAAATTGTCACTACGCGGCCCCAATGTAGGGCACCTGCAGTCGTCTATCCAGAAGATCAAAATTGCCTATATGAAGTGCTTGCTTGTGTGGCTCCAATGTGGAGACGTAATGCTCAATTCCTTGGTACAGAATTGAGACCGATGCTCTACAAAATTGATAGCCCCGATGTGGGGCTGCTCTCCGAATCATCTGCCTTTTGGCTCCAATGTGGAGACATGATCACTAAACCTATCTATCTGTACAAATTCAGACTTATATACGTGCGGCTGCTTCAGTATCCATATTCCACCCGCTGCACATTGTTAGTGTCGAGTGTCATGTAGTGCGTGGAGCTCGAGTCTTGATAGCTTGGACAATAGCTCGAAGAATATGAAGACCCGCTGTTGGAAGGGTTCCTTTGTCGAGAGTGACCTCTCTTCAGGTATGTGCCGCGGTCTCGGCATGTTATATCCGAGGGCAGGCACTCTACATCTGGGTAATGAGCGTGGGAGCTCTGAGATCGGAGTGCAGCGTGCCGCGCTCGCTTCAATGCTCGCATGGGATCCACATAGCCGGTCACGAATAGCCTGTTCTTGTATGGGTCGCTCGCCACATCGACAACGCCTTCCAAGTCGAAGAGCGCCTCTCTGGCCTGCTCTTCGCATGCGGCGCAACACATGGCCACAGTCAACTCGAAAGTGGGAACCGCGCACCGCTCAGGCCGAGATGGACGGCTTTGGGAGGAGCAGAATTGGCGCCTTGAGTCGCATTCTCCGTAGAAGAAGTCAGTCATTGACATTGCCATGGCAATGTCGTGGAAGGTCGATGAACCTCTTGATCAACGCAGGTGTGACCTCCTTCCGCAAATGTGCAGGCAAGCGGGTTTTTCCGAGCCGACAATTGGGCGAAGCCTAAACCCTTAAGCTCTCGATGTGTGGGAATTGAAGAAGGGGAGAAATTCGTGGTGCGCTCGCATACGGGAAGAGCCTTCTCTCCTGCTTCTCGGGAAAATACTATGTCAATCTAGGTTCCAAGGGAAGAAACCCCTGAGTCGAGGTTTTGTGCCCGTTTTGTGAACCCGAAGAGGGTTTTTGCTGCTAAGGGAAGCTCGCTCTGCTGGGTTTCTTGCGCACTGGTGAGGAAATGTAGCAATCTCTCTCCCCTGCTTACCGACGGCAGAAAGAACTGACAAAACACGAACGGATTTCTTCGAGTGCAGGCGATGCTCATATACTTCCTACAGTGCAAGGAGTGCTTCGAGAAGGTGCGAGGTAGGCACGAATTCCCAGTGAGAGGAGTGCTTACAGGATCGAGCTGTCTTGAGGAAGAATGTGACAGTTATGCAGATCGATGTGCACCGCTTGTTGAAACCTGACAATCCGTGTGTACAGTAACAAATGTATGCTACCGCTTGCCATGCCATGTGTACCGAGAGAGTAGTGAGAGGCTAGAGGTTGAAGGATGCAAGGAAGGACGTCCAAGATATATTTAGGAAGACGAGCCTGCCTCCAGATTTCTGAAACGATGGCTCCTTCCTTGCATCTGCCGAAGCTGCATGTGTCGTACCGCAGCCTGGCTTACTGACTTGTTGCCCACTTGCAGAATTCCAGTGGACTTGCGGCGAGCAGGTCTTAAATGGACACTTTTTTCTCTCTGCAACCACTTCTCTTAGGGGCGGTTTACACTATGGACCAAGAGCCATGACCAAGAAAATTAAATCATTTTCATGGTCATAGCTCTTGGCCAAGAGCCGTGACCATGAAAAATCAAAAATGGATTTTTGAGTGGCTTGGTCACTCTTGTAGTGTAAAGTGGATTTGGACCGGGACAACTTTGGGCTGATTTTTTTCAATATAAATACAGTAACGTCAAAAAAAATCGGGAAAAAAAAATATTAAAAAAAAAATCGGCCAATGGCTGATTTTCAGCCTTACGGCTCCCTTGATTTCCGTTGAGTCGAGCATTTTGCCTCGCCTCAACGGAAAACCCGTTGGACCATGGCACATTATCCAAATGGCATATTTTAGTAGTTTTTGGGGACCTCAAAGTTAGTGGTCATTCTCCTTTTTTCAAGGTAGTGTAAAGCCAAATGGGACCAAGAGCACTTTACTCTCCAATCACAGATTTTAGAATTTCATGGTCATGGCTCTTGGTCCATAGTGTAAACCGCCCCTTAGGATATGCAACACGCAATTACTGCGAGATGATTAGCAATCCATATCATGCACATCGCCACTTTTCTTGTAATTTTAATTTTTGGAGATATCGTGTTCATTGTTAAAGTGAAAAAATTCTTCGTTGATCAATGATCGTACAGGTCCACCACAGCAATAACATCCAACATAATCGTAGGATGTCGTAACGTAGTGCACATTCACACTTAATGTGAGTATTTTTGCACTAGGTTGGGACATCCCATGGTTATATCCCTTGGACTCACATGGACGTATGCATTGTACTTAATCATGTTATGTGGGTGATGCAATTGATATTGAAGTTTTGAATGTCCAAGTTGAGAGAGATTTCCTTGCATTGATTGGAGAGAATTTCCTGGACTTGCATCATATTTATGATTACTTTTCCTCCGATTTAGGCGACATGCCTTGGTAATTTAAAAAAAAACTAGCCTTATTTAATTTGAATTATTTTCCACAAATAGGGCTAGTAACTTGTGGTACATCGTTGAGTTTCCAATAAATACACACTATGTGAATGATTTTGCTCGACTCAATATCATAGTTTTTCTTTAACACAATGTTGGCAACCCACAATAGTCGTCAATGGGGTTAAAGTTAACAGAACATGAGGGGTGACAATGTGCAAGAATATGCATGTGTGTTATGATTCACTTTGTACTCATCATAGGGCCTGAAGAAAGGCATATATAGTCTGAGATAGATCATGCATGTTGGAAAAAGGGCAAAATGGAATAATGCCTGTCCCAAGGAAAGGGAAAAAATAAATTTGCCCATTGGTTTTGTGTTTGAACTACATATTGTAAGAAGTTGAAAGTTATGTGCATGTATATTTAAAAATCATGAAGATTATGTCAACCGGCACTTAAGAGGTACATTGCTTTGTCCCATTTCTGTGGGTTGCTAGTTAGAGTTACAGTGTGTGGATAAATTTTTACCAACATTATTGTTTTTAACCAACAATGTTATATCATATTTTTTTGGTGTGCATACTAACTACTTAGCATATTTGGGTACAACATGATACTCTTTATAAAATGTTGCACCAATGCGTAACTCCCAATGGAAACCCATAATAATTAGACGAAACAATGTAGTTTGTAATATTGTCTGTCACATTGAAGGGCATGAAAAAAACTAATGAAAATGAAGGTGGACCAAGCCTTGGAAGAAAAATACACTAGTTAGGATGGACCATTTCAGTTGATGTAATCTTTATTTAGAATACATTGACCATTTCTTATTCTAAAAGATATGGAATTTGTGAGCTGAATTTTTTGCCAATTAATTTAAATATGGGCAAATAGAAAAGTAGTTGGATGAAGTAACATTCAAGCAAATGAAAATAGTTAACTATAGGCTATCAAAGGTAGTTATAACTATAGGCATAGGCTTAGGAGCCCATAGTTAGGTACATGGCAATAATTAACGTCCCTACCATGCCCAAAGAGGTTGGTAGAGAAGAGAGAGGCATGCAATTCTTTGATCTTTTTGAGCGCATAGAAAAGCTCATAGTCTTGTCTCCCTTTGCACAAAGATTGTGAAGTGAAACAAGTGAGTGGCAAATGCCGTCAGTGAGATTTGTCGCCAAATTGCGCACATGGATGGTTAGTATGCAATTTGATTTAATTGGGCTTAATTAACATCAATCAAAATTAATTAGACTTAGTTGCATTCAATCACACTTAACTAATTTAAATGCGTATGAATACTTTATGAAAGTAGAAGGTATTAACTAAAATATTAAAAACATATTAAAATAAGTCATTAATCTTAGTTCCATTTTAGAATGACAAAGTCCCTTTCAATTGTAAGTCACAAAAATTATAACTTTAGTGCTAATGAGGATTTCGTGATATTTTTAACTTCTAAGTTAATTACATGCTTTATTGGGGGTTTCACTTTGAAAATGAAATCCAATCAATTGCTTATTTACTCAATGGAAGTGAACATATATATTGGATTTGGGACCTTGAGAATGAAGTAGTGCACTCAATATGGGATTTGTGGATAAGTGGCCTTTAAGATTTCAAGGACAGTAATTTTCTCGAAGTCGGGCGGGCGGGCGGCAGTTTTCGGTTGGGTCCAAAAAATTCGACGGGCGGCTGCCCCTGCCCGAATATTCCTCCCCCGAAAAGTTCGTGGGGGGGGGGGGGGGAACTTAACGTCCGCCTTATTAATGTGGATCATACTATCCATGCACGGTGCAACACCTTCAATGATTCCAAAAGAATGTGCGCTCGGTGGGTCGATACAAGTTTCAACTACTGGCATAACATTTTTGTTTACATTTTGGATTCAAGTCCACATGAAGTATAATTGTAGGAATTGTGGCACACTAACTTAGTTGTGCACATATCATCTAATACAATTGTCTCTTTTGGAATGCAACACATTGACAATTTGTTTTGAATATGAATTTAGGAGTTGAAGATGGCTCCAATCCACAACATCCGAGTTTAGGAGTTGATACTTCACAAGAACTATAGAAGATGGCCCCATAGTTCAATTAGTAGCATACCAAGATTCTTTTGTACATAAGTTAGCAAGGTAGCAAGCTATGCATTGACCCATACCCTTTGGAATGAGGATTTGAATTTGGTCCATGAAAGGGGTTTTAAATGGCCTTCACACTAGAAACACAACATGCTTACATTATTCACCAACGCATTTTAATGAACATCAAAATTCCATGTTGTTGGTTATAGTATTTTCATTGGATTGAAGATAGTGTGTAATGTATGCTAACTATTTGACAAATGGGTATTCTCTCCTACAATGAGGTGTTGCTCACTAGCAAAAGCTACTTTCAAGAAGCACCTCCAACAACTGGAATTGATGATATCTCCTTCAAATCTTTTGAATTTTTCGCATACTTAAAAAGATGAATTATGCTAAATTAAAAATCACAATGTAGGCTTTAATAAAACAACTAGGAGAGCCCACCATTATGGCCACAAAATAATTCAACATTATGGCTTGGACATTGCAATAGGGTTTGGACAAACCAATTTAAAAATGGATCCTAAATGAAAATCTATGTGAAAGTGTGAAAGCGTGAAATTCCCAACCACCAACCTCACCATCACCAACGTTTTCATTCATCTCAACACTTAATATCTTAGATGGCATAGAAATGTCATCTATCTCCACGAAGCCCACATGGAAGTATCTTAATTTCATTTGACCATGCAAGTCGTTTTGTGGAATTATACTGGTGTTTATGGTGTCCAATGTCATTTCCTATTCATTATTTCATAATCCTATACGTTTTGGGTAGAGATTTTATTTTCTACCAACAAAGGTCAAACAAGTAGATGTTTGGATATTATAGAACATAAACATCTTTGCTTTATTAACATAAATACTAACAAGTTGAGCAAAGATTTGTAGCATGGCATAAGTTTGAAAAGTGTATGGCACGGAATACCATAAACAATGTAGTGACAACTAACTGCCAAGCATGTCCATGTGTCAGGGGAAGAGTTCACATCAACAAGACAAACAACCACCTGGGCATTTATGCTGACATAAATGGGCATGGGGTACCTATATGATCATTTGATAACTTATAGAATTTCCCTCTTTGACACTATATAGGATAATCATACAAACTCCCAAAATTATGAGGAAAGTGGACTCAGCATGCTATGGATTTGCTACTTAATCTCCTCGCACTAAACAAAATGTTTCATATCCTATGAGAAGCAGGTGCAAAGAAGTGGATGACCCAAATGTGCCTAATTCGGATCTTGATCTTAAATGGACACTTATTTTTGAGTGGTGTGTGGTTGGGTACAAATCTAAGAACGGACACCCAAACGACGTGTGTTGCAAAAGGATTGGACTACGTGCTCAACATTTGTTAACCGTTCTAGATGTAGTTGTCAATGCGATTGGGTGGACCTATACGATCATTGATCAACAAAGAGATTTTTCACTTCAACAATGAACACAATATCTCCAAAAATTAAAATTACAAGAAGAGTGGCGATGTGCATGATATGGATTTGCTAATCATCTCGCAGTAATCGCGTGTTGCATATCCTAAGAGAAGTGGTTGCAGAGAGAAAAAAGTGTCCATTTAAGACCTGCTCGCCGCAAGTCCACAGGAATTCTGCAAGTGGGCAACAAGTCAGTAAGCCAGGCTGCGGTACGACACGGCAGATGCCAGGAAGGAGCCATCGTTTCAGAAATCTGCAGGCAGCTCGTCTTCCTAAATATATCTTGGACGTCCTTCCTTGCATTCTTCAACCTCTAGCCTCTCACTACTCTCTCGGTACACATGGCATGGCAAGCGGTAGCATACATTTGTTACTGTACACACGGATTGTCAGGTTTCAACAAGCGGTGCACATCGATCTGCATAACTGTCACATTCTTCCTCAAGACAGCTCGATCCTGTAAGCATTCCTCTCACTGGGAATCCGTGCCTACCTCGCACCTTCTCGAAGCACTCCTTGCACTCTAGGAAGTATATGAGCATCGCCTGCACATCGGTCCCGCATGGCATTTGGTTGTCCGCCGCCCAGCCTGCCACTCGAAGAAAGCCATTCGTGTTTTGTCAGTTCTCTCTGCCGTTGGTAAGCAAGGGAGAGAGATTGCTACATTTCCTCACCAGTGCGCAAGAAACCCAGCAGAGCGAGCTTCCCTTAGCAGCAAAAACCCCCTTCGGGTTCACAAAACGGGCACAAAACCTCGACTCAGGGGTTTCTTCCCTTGGAACCTAGATTGACATAGTATTTTCCCGAGAAGCAGGAGAGAAGGCTCTTCCCGTATGCGAGCGCACCACGAATTTCACCCCTGCTTCAATTCCCACACATCGAGAGCTTCAGGGTTTAGGCTTCGCCCAATTGTCGGCTCGGAAAAACCCGCTTGCCTGCACATTTGCGGAAGGAGGTCACACCTGCGTTGATCAAGAGGTTCATCGACCTTCGACGACATTGCCATGGCAATGTCAATGACTGATTTCTTCTACGGAGAATGCGACTCAAGGCGCCAATTCTGCTCCTCCCAAAGCCGCCCATCTCGGCCTGAGCGGTGCGCGGTTCCCACTTTCGAGTTGACTGTGGCCATGTGTTGCGCCGCATGCGAAGAGCAGGCCAGAGAGGCGCTCTTCGACTTGGAAGGCGTTGTCGATGTGGCGAGCGACCCATACAAGAACAGGCTATTCGTGACCGGCTACGTGGATCCCATGCGAGCATTGAAGCGAGCGCGGCACGCTGCACTCCGATCTCAGAGCTCCCACGCTCATTACCCAGATGTAGAGTGCCTGCCCTCGGATATAACATGCCGAGACCGCGGCACATACCTGCAGAGAAGCCACTCTCGACAAAGGAACCCTTCCAACAGCGGGTCTTCATATTCTTCGAGCTATTGTCCAAGCTACCGAGACTCGAGTTCCACGCACTACATGACACTCGACACTAACAATGTGCAGCGGGTGGAATATGGATACTGAAGCAGCCGCACGTATATAAGTCTGAATTTGTACAGATAGATAGGTTTAGTGATCATGTCTCCACATTGGAGCCAAAAGGCAGATGATTCGGAGAGCAGCCCCACATCGGGGCTATCAATTTTGTAGAGCATCGGTCTCAATTCTGTACCAAGGAATTGAGCATTACGTCTCCACATTGGAGCCACACAAGCAAGCACTTCATATAGGCAATTTTGATCTTCTGGATAGACGACTGCAGGTGCCCTACATTGGGGCCGCGTAGTGACAATTTTGTTCTCACGAGTCCTCCAGTGCCAAGGATTCTGGAAGAGGGGACAGTCCTTGTAATGAAATAATGCCTCCTGCTACTTTGAAACGTCCAACCATGTCCGACCATCATGTGTGTAAATTTCAGGCGTCAAGAGGGAAGAGTGGGTGGCATCGACGCAAATGTGAGTGCATGATTGCTACTGCATTTCCATGATTGGTAGTGCAATTCCATGCACTCCCACTGATTGTGCATTTGCTCTCTGCATGATTGGTAGTGCATTTCCATGTCTCGAGTCCATGTGCGTATGACTTATTGCGAGAATTAGGGCGGAATGGAATCTGTATCAACTTCCAATGTGCCACACTCACTCGATTGTGTGGATGTTATACACATATTTTCCAATGTGATTGTGTCCTATCGAATGCAACAGAGTGACAATCTATTCTAAAGAGCATGTGTATAATTCTACCCGACGTGGAATTATTCCTCTTTCACAACGAACTCACAACACAGGAACTGAAGATGGCCCTAATTCACATTTAAATCAAAACAATTCTTCACAGGAGTTAAAGAATGCAGCCCTAAAGTGGCCTCAGTAACATGCCAAGATTCTTCCGTCCAGTGATCAGCGAGGTAGATGGGATCGACAACAAGGTTGCGAGCTTTGCATCAGCCCCGTCACTTGATATGAGGACAACCTTCGTGATTTGCAGTTGCTACCTGGATGGGATGATTTCTAATCCCATTCAACAGCCAAAATCGTAACTGGAGTGTGGCCACAATGGCCCTTGCACCTTATCATGAAACCACGTCCAGAGCCTGCCAGAAGCAATGGTTGAAGATTATTTTCAGTAACTGAAGATTGCCTCAATTCACAATAGATTCAGGTACTCTTCCTTCACAGTAATCAACGAAACATCTTCTAGCAATTCAAGGAAGCTCCAGGTTGTCTAGATTGCCAATCAGTATTTTATACGCCCTGCTTACTTTTATCCTTGAGGATTCTCTTGATTAATTTATGGTACATCAAATGTGAAGCTTTCTTTTCTGAAGTGAAGCAGGATTGTAGATCATCACCTAGCAGTGCATTAAAAAGGTTTCAGTGTGTCTGCGTGCATTCAATTCCTTACTGGAAGACGCAGTCCGAGTAATGAAAACATGAGGTTTTAAATATTGACAATATGTTCACCGTGTCATGTGCAGACGTCCATTAAAAGTTCTTCTCTTGTTCCTATTCCTCTCCTTTTGTTAGGGTCGTGTTCACATACAATCCAAGTCAATTCAATTTGTATAACAGGAAAGTCACTTTCTCTGCACAAGTGAACCGCGTGGAAGATCCACGAGGTTGGATTGCAACAGAATTTGGAGTCTCGGAGCCTACATTGCTGTTTTGCTCCGAAGGTAGGCTTGGAGTTGGTAACAAGTGTCGGGCCTGAACGAATTTTGAGTGTGAAGAAGGTACGCGAGTTTGGGTTTGGTAGATTGAGGTATCAATCTGGACATCCATCGATTTATAAGCCAGGGAGGTTTTCTGTTCCGATGTTTGGTACTATGTGTGGTGTCATTCCATGTGGTGCTGGTTTTCTTCTGTTCCTTTTCTTTTTTCCGTTCGTTTGAACAATCTGTAATCAATGAATTGTCTCTTCTCGGTTTTGGTCGAGGTCACAATCTCAAGTTGCCCACCTCAAAATTTGAAGAAGCTCAATTGAGTCGTTCATCGGGTACCATTGGCCAAAAACAAGAAGAGACAAACATGAACATTGACGTGTTGCTCACCATCTCAAGGTGGCCACCTCCCCGCGTGAAGTCATGTATGTGTTGGTTGTGAATTGGGGAAATCTCATGAAATTCTTGAGCCTCGTAAGAACGCTTACTTTCTGTGCTAGGTTCAAGAATAAATTTCCAGGAACCAAGGTGCTTGATTGCATCATGTATGAATACCAAGTATAGTTAATTGGCATTAAAGTCTCGTCATTGGACAATAACCTCATTGCTGCCTATCTTCTTCAGACATGAAGCCTTCTCCCATTCATCCACCAAGCTTGAATTGAATTGAAGTGGTGTGCGCGAATGGAATCATTCAGAGGTTATCCGGATTACCTAAGAATTATCCACTTTTGCACAGAGAGAGAGAGAGAGAGAGAGAGAGTACACAAAAGGCTACTCAAGAATGTTTCTGAGCTTCCGGAGATTAGGTATCTAAGAGAGTGTCAGATTTTCATATCACTGCACCTACAGAAGACCACGATTTTCCACTGCACGTCTCACAATGTAGGGAATGAACTCCAGAACGGTTCCAAACGGCAACATCTTGTTCTTGGAATCCAGCATGTGTCAATGACATGGAAAGGACATCAGCCACCCTTTTCCGCTGTGCAAATTGCAACCGTGGGTTACCTGGTGACATCCCTAATGCTTGCGATTTTGATGCTGCTGCCCGGCCTGCAAATCAACAGTTACGGCTTGTCATGAATCATCTCTCAAAAGCTCCACACAAACCTTCAAACTGATCTCTCAGTGAATAACAGCAAACTCCTTCACATAAATTGGCAACCCAATTATCGATCATGGCGATGCCACACAGAAGAATGCGCCTCCTCACTGGAAGTAGTCAGTGTTCACACAAAAGTACCCAGCATGGAGTGATGAATTCTGTAATAGGAAGTGCATTTGGGGAAGTGCATTGTGTGGCGAATAAGGGCAATAGCTGAGCATAGGTGTCCATGTTCCTCATAATGAAGTCCCCTAATGCATTACCGAACATAAAGAAGGTCAAAGGACATCCGTAATCCAAAAATGAAGTCTTTGGATATTGAAGATTAGTTATTTTACGTGCAGGAAATGAAATAATGATGGGGTTCGGAAAAGGCACTAGCACAAGCAAAAAATAGTCAAAGAGTCTATTGTTTGAAAGATAGTGAAACAAGCCGCCCCACGTCTTTTCGCGATTGCAACACGTAAATTGCAGCAAATTATTTTACAAAATACAAAGGGCAATACAATCTGTCAAGTTGATTAGGCGTATTGACGACGCTACAAAGATACAGCGAAACCTGTAGGAACTTGGCTTTGAGGTGGTTTCATTTTGATGGTTATGATTGCTTGAGAAACGTAATGCCCTGTCCAAAAACGTATTTGCACTCCGAAATATGTGGGGTACGTTATGCAAAATAAGGCCATCTCATCACGTTACAGAGGGATATTCGGCTTGGGTCTTTATGTAAGCCCATCCATGTAGCTTATGTGAATGAGTGTCGGCTTTCTTGTTTTGGAAGGAAAATTTAGGGTTCATACCGAAGGCCATGTTATGAGTGGCTACCACCACATACGCATTCCTTGAGCTTATTTGCTCTAACATGAATGCTCGCACATGAGTTGTAACATCGGTGTGTTTCCTCAATATTTGAGTGAATTGGAGAAGGTGCTTGCAAAGAGGCAGCTACACTAAATATGATATGTAGTGTCATATGGTATGTATTTTATGTTGCTATGGTAAACTTTTCTCAGCAACTTGTGGTGAAGTATTGTCATGGATGATTGAAATTTGTATGAAAAAGCAATTGGTAAGTGATTGTAATTGCATCGCTGTAAATCTATAATCACCCATCCAAAAGATTACAAGGAATGATAAATAATATTGGATTAACAATTAGTGTTGGTGACACTAAACTACACCACGGTTTACAATTAGTATTGAGCAAGACACTTAGAATTGGAGACAGTACAGATTGTATTTAGTGTAGTGCTTTTTCTCACTCATCGAACAATTTTCACACTGCTGGAGAGTCCTTGTTCATGTGACCCTTTCACGGTCAGATGGAGTCGTTGAAAGGAATCAGTCAAGTATGTTTGCAAGGTGCCGTATACTAGAGGATGATCTCCTTTGTTGAATTTACAAGCAGCAACACTAATTACATAATCAGTTGCTGGTTGAATCGAAGAGTATTCGGCATCTACCAAAAGAAAAAAATAAACTTCACTTTCCACATTCCTGGCAGAGCTTTGATAAGATGCTCATGGGCAAGAACTACACTAAAATATGATATTTACTGTCACCAATTCTAGTTGTCTTGCTCAATATTAATTGTAAACCGCGGTGTAGCTAGTGTCATTAGCACTTAATGTTAACCCAACGTTATTTTTGTCATTCCTTGTAAGCTTTTGTAGGGGGGATTACAGATTTACGGTGTTGCAGTTATTGTCACTTACCAAGTGATTACTCACCCAAATTTCAATCATCCATGATAATATTTCATCACAAGTTGCCGACAAGAGAAGAGAGGGTAGGGGTTTGGCCAATGGATGAACTCATCCATCATGATGCATGGCAATCTTTGTTCACTTATTCATAAGAAGTGTCATCTGGAAAGTTTACCATAGTGACATAAAATACCATATGACAACTCTATATCATATTTAGTGTAATGTTCACCCTCTTTAGTATGACACATTTGGGAAACACACAAAAAAAGTCGTATTATCGAGGTGCCGTCTTCTCATTAATATGACAAATGGCGTAAAGTTGTCGTATTATCGAGGGAATACAAAAATATACATAATATGAGCTTTAAAATATACATACAACAAGTTTAAGCAATATAGATGGTATGATATAAGAACTTGTAACTCCAGACAAATACAAATATTCTCAAGAACTCCTGAAATAAGTGTCCAAAGATCTCTGGTGTTGCCTACCCAAGTTAGCAATTGTCATCATATCTAAATTCCCTACGAACTTTTGAAAACTCATAATTTCACTAACACCATAATATAAAGAGTTCTCTAATAAGGAACTAGACAACAATGATGCATGACGTTTAACATCAAGATACTAGTGATACTATATCACCCGTGCACAAGGCAACATACTAGGCAGGAGGCCACTCTAACCCTAACCCATGTCCATTCTACACTAGTAACCCTAATTCTCATTAAGTTCCCAATGGTAAGTGAAGTTCCCAAGTAGTTCCCAAGTGAAAATGGATGCATTTAAGATGTACATAGCATAGATGAAAAGAACTTAAGCATTAACTACCTCTTTAGTATGACAAAACGGAGATTCTAAACGTCACATTATCGAGTGTCGTGGTCGTATAAAAGAGGGAGTTTTGGACCACAAAAGTTTGGTCTTGCAAGAATGTGTCGTAATTATCGAGGGTGTCGTATAAACAACGAGTGTCCTATTAACGAGGTCCGAGTGTAGCAAATCCTCTTCCTCTTTTGTCAGAGTCTCTCTGCCTATGAGATTGTCTTGTACGTGGGGCTCCCTTCTGCTAGGATTGGAATTACATCGGTTTCCATGGAAGCTTAAAGTCCTTGTTCACATGTTGCCATCTTAATTGGACACTCACATGCTCCCGAACTTGGATGGAGCAAATCACATGTATCTTCACACAAGCCATGCTTAACTGTAGAAAGTCAATACTATTTAGAAAGGGCACATTTGGCTTGACCCTATGAGTGTTCATAGTTGACAAACGTTTTTGCCTTTCATGTGACAGTCAATTTTTACATCATTGGTCTTTTGACGGGCTGGTCATATTTCAACATGTCTTTTGACACCTAGTTTTTGAAATTCATGGCTTTATAAACTCTTAGTAGTTTTCTTACTTAGGGGAAGACATGGGATCTTGAACCCATGCTAATTCCACCTTCACTAGAAGAAACTTAGTGTAGCCCGCATTTAAGTATTTCCAAGCTAATTTTCCACCCACACTAATATGGTTATTTTAGTGTAGTTCTCTTCCACCAGACGGATTTGACATCTATGAATATTGATTAACATTCAACTAGTGTAGTAGATCATAAATCCATCTAGTGCACGCAAACCGACAACAAAGAACCGTGATTTCCATAGTGAGTAGCCATCTCAACTTCATTTCTAACATGAAAACGGAAATTTGGAACGACCCACGCCGAGGCAACTCGACCTCTACATATATAATGGTCAATGAACTAAAATTGTGGCAACAAAATCCCACTAATAACTGTAGTTGGTGACCTTGCCTATAACCCCTCCAACTATGAAGACAACTTTCACGAACTGCAATAAAAATGAGTAAATTACACTATATAGTCCTATTATTGTGGGCCACATTAACTTTCTAAAGCCCGTGCTAATAAGAATTAACGTGGGCCACATTAATTTTCAACCCATGCTAAATCTCTAGTAAAAAAAAATAGCACATGCCTCAACAATCGTTTTCAAAAAAACCAAACGTGGTTGATTATTCTATTTGATGCTACTTTTGTCCTGTAAAGAATACTCAATGTGTTGGCCGGCCGGAAGTCTTCACGGAGAATTAGGGGAAGACCCGGGGTCTTGAACCCACATTAATTCCGCCTTCACTAGAAAAGGAGCATGACCCACCACCCTAATTATTTCCACACTAATTCCCCCACCCACCCACACTAATACGACTATCGAGTGTACTTTCAAAGTTGGGTGCCGGAGCTTTGAATGTACCTACCAAGGACATTATGTGTCTCCATGTGTCCTTCCCACGCAACCCTCGAGCATGATGTGTGAAGAGGGACTCCGTACTCACGTCTATCTATCTAGTCACCTGCACTCACAAACACACACAAAATCGATGTCGGGAGGATTTTTGGGTATAATATGTCAAGATCAATGAACGGAGAGAAACGGACCCCTACACTAAATAGGGTATTTATTTTGTGTTTGATTATATTTACTGTTGTTATCACCCTACCCTACTCAATGTTAATTTTCAATTCCTTGATAATTAGTGTTTGTCATAAATGTGCCACTACCTTCCCCCCTACTGTCACCTCCCTTATTGTATCATTTTTTTTCATATCCTTACTTACACTAAATTCAAACATGTAACTTCCACGTCTTACCATAGTCGATGTTTAGTGTTTGAGTTTACATTTAATGTTACTTACTTTCATAGGGTTATTGATGTTTAGTGTATGCATTCGTATTTAGTGTATCAAACACTAAATATCCTATTTAGTGTAGTTACAAACGGATGAAGTGGTTGAGTTTGAGAAATCACTGGTTGAAATTCAAGCCTTCAAGGGAAAGTTACCGGTCATTTGAGAGGAATATATGGAATATACCTCAAATTAGTAAAGAAGAACCCGGAGATCACAACATGTAACCGGTCGCGCACTTGGAAACACCGGGATCTTGATTGATTGTGCCCAAAAATCTTATTTGACAATGCTCAAGATCTTAGTGGTTCCAAGTCCAACCAATTACTTGTTGTGATTCTTTGGGATTTCTTGATTGAGTTGAGGTATATTCCATAGATTTGTCTACAATGATGGGTGATTTTCATGGAGCCTTGAACTTCAACCAATCATTTCTCAAACTCATGCCCCAATCACACCAAAAATTTCATCCAATTCCAGCCGTGAAATTGTTGGGGATTATGTTGAGAAATAGATGTCGGTCCACCATGTTTCACACTATTATAGCCAGAGGTGCCGACAGTTGATGTCTAAATTGACCGGTGTGATCAGCCCCTCAACCGCTTCATAGTAACTAACGGTCGGTTATCCCCATTCATAAGTAAACCCAAAGTTTGGCGTGGGATTTCCTTACCTTTTTTTTTGGAGACAAATGAAACAAGGTATTTTGTCGTCATCAAAACATATACAAGGCCACCATGACCAGAAACGTTGAATAATTTTGAAAGGGGCGGCTCTTCATGGCGCACAAACAATATTGAGCCTTGTCCTCCCTCACACCACATTTTAAATCAAAAAGGAGATGTCATGTTCCATGGGGCCCTTGCCCCGGCATTGACATTATTGTTTTTGAGAATCACAACATATTTATTCCCAACTCCTTGGCCGGCTATTCTTCTCCTTGGGGTAAGTGGTGGCATATGGAGCTTTGCAATGTTATGCATACATAATGTATGTGGTCTTACTGTGTTATATCGAGTGCTTATGATATCTTGAACATTTGAGATGGACGCCAATTACGTACAAATTCTTATCATGAAAAAGTGATACATAGCAATATGCATGTCAACAAATCTCATCATTTAATGTGACAACTAAAGAATTGTATCAAAATTGGGCAAGTGCACAACCATAGTATGTCCAAAAACACATAATGCATACTAGTTTTATTTTGAAGAATTATTTCATGCATATAAATTATCAAGTTAAAGAGTTCTGATGGTGTCGCTAAAACAATCCATTCACTAAGAATCCTATCTTAAGTATTGACTTGCTTCACATGTTGAAAATCAACATTCAATAAACATATTTTGTGACATATTATATTGAAGATTGTTGTATATGCTATAGTTGTGCCCACGATTGAAAAGGAACATGTTTGTCATTGTTGACATATAGTCACAATTGTTTAGGCTAAACACGCAAACACAACTAGAACAAGATTGACCTTGACAATGACCCAACAATACCTCACAAACGAGGAGGCACACCACTAAGAAGCATTTACTCGTGTTGTTTGAAACAAAGTGGCTTAAACATCATCAAACATGGCTATCAGCAATACACCTCCCGTAATACTTGCCATGTGTCATTTATGAGGTATAAAATGTTCCACACATTGAGGGCAACTCGGACACCAAATTATGTCTTCTAGGGTGAGTTTCCGTGTCCTCTAGGCTCCGCTCACCCATTATTCACACTTCATTAATGTGGTCGAGTAATTGGAAAGAGTTTTACATCTCCCATACATTTTATTGTGTTAGAGAGTATTCTCCTTGAATTGACCTCCACATGGCAGTGCATTCCGTCCTTAAGCCATCAACAAACTTAGACTTTATAATGAATAAGAGACGGAAAATCATTTATAACCACCATGCGTTAGTGTAATGGTCTACATGGTGAGCAAAAGGGTGGAGGTTCATCCTCCGGAATAGTGTGCAAAATAATAGTGGGTGACCACACTATAGTAATTAACAAGTAGTACCTCTTATCACACGAAAACCTTCAACATTTAAGTGGGTGGCACTGGAATTATGGTTGAATAGATCTTCATGGAAATCCACACTTAAATTTGCAAAAAGTTATATTGTTGAGACTAGTGGATGTAGGTTGTCAAAATTAACAAATTCCATAAAAGAATCAACTCGTTTCAAGTGATTGGGACATGTCATAACAGAAGTCATAATCAATCCCATCATGCATGTAATTTCACATAGTTGCCACCATGTGTAAGTTTACACACTCTACTTGGAGCACCGCTATTTGGAGTGATCCAACACGTCGTTTGCCATCGTGAACCTTGGGTTGATGCCCAAGTCTACAAGGCGACAAGGCAATGGCCACCCATATGGAGGGGTGGCTATTAAGTGCACATGTGACATTAAAGAAGTGCTAAGGGACCACATTAAGCCTCACGAAGGTTTAGTTTGGGGGGTTGACCCAAAAGGAGTGTCATATTGCCTCCTAGAGGAGGCAACATGTTTTTAATTGATTTCTTATTGATTTGGACATCTTATCAAATTCAAGCAATTTGAAAAGTTATTTTCTAGGGCTTTCCAATTATGTAAACAACCACCTGATCAAGCAAAGGACACATCCTACCGAGCTGGTCAAAGCCTACAAAGAGCATTAGCCTCAAAAGTGGTTAGTGACCTCACTTTGGAGTGGACATTCCATTATTCGATGGTGAGGTGGGGCGCCTACATGAAGGACCAAAAGCTTATTTGAGTGAATTAATGCAATGAAGTTATGAGATTGTGTCCTAGGATTTTCCACACTCCCAGGACTATCCTCACTTGATCCATTTGAATTCCTTGGCAACCCGCACTGGTAAGGGCATAACCCAAACTCCCAATTGATAGTGTCGAGGCCAGTGTGTGGAAATTGTAGTTTGCAAGGAGTTTGAGCCATGTTCCAAGGACCTTGAGTGGGGGTGACTCCATTAGCAATGGGTCCGGGTATAGTGGGGTGTATGCCATGTGCTCTGCACTTAGGTATATCGAAGGAAGTGGACTAATTTGTACATTACGCTTGGTGACCACCATTGTTACTTAACAAACCGCCTTTTAAACTAAGAGTGGGTTTGGGTTGTGACACTAGTCAATTCACCCACTAGACTAGTAGAAGACTGCACTGGACTAATAAAATAACGGTACCACTCATCACTTGAAAACCTCCAACCTTTTTAAGTGGGTGCCAACTAAACAATAGGTGATTGACCCCCCATGGAAACTCAACCTTGGAACTGAAAGGAAGAAAAACAAAAAAACAAAAACAAACAAACTTGAATCTAATTGATGTAGGATGTCCAAACCAAAGAGAATCAACTGCAACAATAACTCACTCTATTTGATTGTGATATGCCACGATAAAATTCAAAATTGTCGTGTGCTCAATTTACAAATTTACAAATTTTAATCAATGCATTGTGTTAGGTTTGAATCTAATGTAAGTTTCATTCAACGTGAAGGATGCAAGTCCCCAAAGTCATTTAGCTCCACAAAGGGCATTGTCCTAGACCGTTGATGGATTGATGGTGTTGAGGTCACCAATTGAGCCTCCAAAGCCAATGCAGAAAGAGATGTGGAACTGAGACTATTGTATGAGAAGGAACATGTCCATTTTTTGCGGCACAAGTTCATTGATCATGGGAGACTTCGATGGTAGTAAAAAGTTCATGCGTATAAGCCGGTTTTGACATAAATAGATTAGATATTCTTGACCACTTTGATATAACATGGGGTAGGGGTTAAATTTTTTTTTTTTGTAAATTTGAGCTAGAAGTTCTTGGAAGTCTAGTAGCCCTCGTGTGGATATATTCTATTAGGTTTGTGGCTTGAAACTTGTTTGCGTCCTCTACACTCGGGCGAGTGTTTTTTTTTTTTCACAACAATACTATGGTTGGGCCCTTCAATATCTACACTATGCCGGTGGAATCATACATGAGGTGGAAGCCTCACATGCGGCTTAGCAATGAGTTTTTCTTCACTTGTGTCAAACACACACAAATGCACTCACTTAAAAGTTGAAATAAGAAAACACACACACACACACACACACACAATGAATCTATGATGATTACAACAAATAGAATACATGATTTGCAAAAACAACTTGATTTGAGTGGTTGGGATACATCATGATAATACCATGACCAATGTATTTCTGCATGTAGTTTCACTACTTTGACATGTGAAGTCCTTGCCCATCACATCTATAGTCCTCCACCTTTATGCACGGGGAGGTGACTATTGAAATTTTAGAAACCACGTGAGATAAAAAACAGGGTCATTTTAATTCATCGAGGGTAAATTTTATAAATTCGTTAGATCTACCATAGCATTGGAAATATGTCCTCTACATGATTATTTGTAAAATAGGGTGGTGCATAATTCCTCCATTTTAGTAATGAGTAGAAAAAAATAGGGTATTAGATATTGGATCCCCCCAAATGTGTGTAGTAGGATCAATAGAATAATTATGGGTTTGACTACTTGGATGAAGAATTGTGTAAATTTTGTCCAAATTTGAATGAAACGCGTTAGTATGGAGGGAAATGTTGTGGATTTTTTTTGGGAAGGAATGTTGTGACTTCTCAATGGCCCTTGGCTTGCTTAGGATTGGGCAAGTACAGTGGCATGAAGGCGGTGAAGCGTTCGGGTAGGAGGTCTTGCGTTGGTGAAGTGTGGCGCATAGGCGGTAGGTAAGACACATTTTTTGGAGTTTTCTTCTTTGCTTCATAACATTCACAGAAGGTGTTTCATGAGCGCCAAAGATTCAACTTGCTCCGCTTGCATGCGGTAAGAATTGATTTCAAATTCCAACTCCTTGATTTTTCCCTTCCACTGTCTATTTTTTAACGACATGCTATTGATTTCCAACGCCCTCCTAAATGTGAGATGTAGAAAGATGAAGAGTTACAAAACCTGAATATGAGCGTAGAAAGATGAGATGTTTTCCAGGTTATTCTGTACTTGTATCTTGTTCTTTGAGACATCTACCTCAAGTGGGATGTTCTGATGTCGCTACCAATAGTTGTAAAAATGTGTATGTTTTGATGAGATGTGTCATTCGGATTTTGTGTAACATGTGGTTTCGTAGTCAGAGGACGAGGTCCTATAGGAGATTGCAGTGTCATTCCATGAGAGGCCAATTTTGTCATTGAACTGGAACTAATGTCGTGGAAACTAGGAGATTACTCAAATGAAAAAGATATTAAGAAAAGTTCATGAGGTTGGAACTGGGTTCTAGAAAGGCCGATATTGGGATCATCTCGGAAATGTGAGCCAATTTTTTTCATATGATCCTTTTTAACCCTAGAATTATAGGTTTCTTTCAAAGATTTCAAACATAAAATTACAAACTCCATTATGTAATCATAGTAATGCTAGTAGTGTCCAATATGCCAAAATTTTATTGATTATATTTTTGCTACAACAATCTTTTGTAGATGATCGATGATGCGCTACAACATTTGGCAACATCACCGTGGTAGACGTAGAGGATTGCGCTTTGTCTTGCACTCTGCCTTGGAGGAAGACTTGGTGGAGTGGTTGGAAACTTCAAAGGTTACCCGCCTCATGCCATCAATTAGTTTTAGTTATTCGTCATCATTAGTGTTAAGCAAATCTCTCCAAATTTTTTAATCTTATCATGACATTGTAGAGGATATTAACATGTATTGGAGGGTGCATAGTTATATCCTAACCCTTCACATTGTAAATATTTGGTACAAGGTTGAATGTGTTTGTGAACACAATTGAAGTAAATGTTTTCAATTTGTGTATTTAACTTTCTTTCATTTGAATGCAATCTTTTGTTTTTGGAGTACATAGTTGTGCAAAAAATCATGTTTTGTGATAATTGATTGTGTTTCTTGTTTTGTTCTATCCGTTTTTACAACTTGTCTATGTTAGCTTGTACATTTTGTTATCTCCATGTTTATTGGTAACCTTTTAAATAATATCCAAGTGTTATTGATTGTGTTTTGAACGGCATTTTGAACGGTTTAGCATTGGTAAAACTAATTGAAACCGATTAAATAACAAGATGGATGCTATGGAAAGTTTGTTGCTCACATAGTCAACTTTGCAATGCTATAGTATTCCGTCTACTATTTGGTACTTGTACAATTTATAAAAAAATTATGATGCCAAAGATTAGCCTTTCTAAACAATTACAAATAAATATAGGGTGTTAAAAAATACGTCAAAGTAGCTTTATATCTACATATAGGGAGGGAAAAAATATTGAGAGGTGCATAAATATCCCCCCATTAAATACCCCATTATCGCACGTGGTTACAAAATGTAAGGGGGTGTGATCCCCCCGTGCCTTTATGGGACAATGGGCAACGGTGTAGAACGATGGACAACAATGAACAAGGGCCATTACCATCACCACCACCACATTGTCCATTGTATAATAAACATGAGACTAGCACCATGTGCAAGTTCTACACACTTTAGTCAATGAACTGGGCTAGGCACGAATCTAGCATAAGTTGTGCTCCAAGGTCAAGGATGTAGGTCCCCAATCTCATGTGCTTCACTATGGCCAGAGACTTGAGTCACCAAGCCCAATAATGCATTGAAATGTGTTGAGGTAACCATTTGAGCGGGCCACCAAACCCATGGGACGAAGGCTTGAAAAGACGACCATGTGATTGGGAGGGCCGACTTTAGCGGAATGCACCAATAAGGCGGAGGAGATGTGCAACTAGCTTAACAATTATTATGGGCCCATGGATGCTTTGTGTGGGAACAAGCTACTAGTCAAGTGCAAGGCCCTCACTCCAAATCGATTTCTATATTGTAATGAGGTTGCTTTAGACCTTGAGTACAAAGGAGATAGAAAGAAAATGGAGATGTTGTCGTCTCCAATGTTGTCACCGACGTGACCTATCATCAAGTTGATCTCATAACATTATTCAGCTCTCACAATTTATTCCTAAATGCACTTGAATGCCAAAGTAGCATTGTTCTAGTAATGAGTCTTTGGGGACATAACATTAATAGGCAACTGTGGATCCTAGGAAAACAATTATGAAATGTTGGGAGCTTAGTCTACATATGAATCTTCTTACACAATATTTTATGCATCCCATAGTTATATTTATAGGGCTCACAAAATGAACGCACATTGCTTAGTAATGTTACGGAGTTGCGTATTCAACACAATGATGATAACAAAGGGAGATAAATGATCATTTGAGAAATTTTAAAAGACATTGAATTAAAAGTATCTTATAAGTACAATTCAAACGACTTAATATTAAATAGCTATACAATGGTCTTCTAGGTAGTTAAGAATACTAAGAGTTACTTCTTTATGTGGGACCAATGAATTTACATGGGAAAATGAACATATGAACATATGAACATTTGGTTTGGTCTTCTAACACCTACGAGGGGTTATTGATAAAAACTGATCCCCATAGGTTTGTTGCCAACTCATCCCAATTTAAGTTCACTAGACTGATACATGGTCTTTGACCCCAATTTAGAAGCAAGTTTAGCATGAAATAATAATCTATGAGGTCTACAATAGAAGCAAACGTTTTCACCCCCATGTTGCCCTCCCCTTCAATAGTTGTTGTGAGCATTCATCCCATGAACATTGTTGCTTTAAAAATAAAAATAAAAATAAAAATAAAACTTCAATTTTGGATCTTATCGTAAACCCCTTGGATCCAATTTTTAGTTCTTCACCAACAAAAGCACATGTTTTGCAAAGTTTCTTTGGTCCTAAACCCTAAGAACACTCAAATCCATTTAGAAACATCGGTATCTTAGGGCCAATTCACATGGGGTCCCAAGTCCTAAGTCCCAAGTCACTCGAAGTCAATCTATGCAATCTCAACCGTTGAGAGCATGGAATTTGAGACTTATACCACTTCACACGAGGTCTCAAGTCCTAAGTCCCAAGAATGACTTGGATATCTACATGGTAAACACTTTTTGAAGGTGAGGCTTGGGACTTGTGTTGAGAGTTGGGTTGAGCAAAAAGCTTGACCCAGCTCTTGATCCAAATCCTGCAAAATATTTATGCATAAAATCAAGATCCTACTTTAATGATTATTAACCATGTTTTAATGGCTTCTTGAGACTCCAAAGTTGGGAGTTTGCCTCTATGTTGGGACTTGGAACTTGGGACCCCATGTGAACATAGAGATCAAGGACTCAAGCCTAGTGATCTCCCAAACAATGTAAAGCAACCATAATGCTAGTAGTGACTAGGCGGTAGGGTCCATACGATATTACAAGTGCATGTGCAAGTAAGATCGTGACATACATCGAGGTTTGTGCCAATGTTTTGGGACGTGTGCAAGCTCTAGGCAACTTTTGTGTGAATTTTCCACCTTCTTAAGTTGCCACTATTTAAGTCTTTTGGATGCGATGAGAAATGAATCATACAAGAAAAGCGAGGTCGTGGAGCAAATGAGTCACACATTGTATAATGAAACTATGAAAATTGTCGGTGAGGTCCCTAGCTCGTAGCACACAAGTGCCCTATTGTTGATCATTTTCCATTGCAAATGTCGTACACCATACATACTCCCACTTTCCATTACACTATTCACCTAATTTAGTGTGGCCCACATGATTCATCATTAATCCACTGAATTGGATTGCAATCCCCAAGGTAGGTGAGCCAATTATGCTTACTTTCACGAAGCTTGACTTCGTTTGATGTGTAATAAATCCATGAAAAAAACTAGGTTGATTTACAAAGCTTGTACACATCCGATGCCATAAGATTGAGATCAAAGTTAATTACTAAGTCTCAAGCCTTGACACATTTTAAAAGAAACATATATCCAATCTTCTGGTGTAATTATGCAGGTGTGCCTAGGTGTTGACCAAGTGTTGAAAATTGATGTCTTGGTTATTACAACCACCAAGCCGACGTATAGATCCTTACAATCATAGTAAATTTGTTTGTCTTAGGAAAATATATGAACCATTTTTCACATAGGACTAGATATTTGTATAAAATTGGTGTTGAATAATACATGATGTCTACCTTAGGTGGCAACTATAACAAGTGGCCCATGACACTTGGTGCTACATGACAAGTCTTAAAGACCACTCTAATTCACATGACACATTCATTTCCTAGCATGCGCAATCAGATTTAGAGTGCACCTTGAAGGGAAAAGTTCAAAGAAAGAAGCCTCCTCATTAATTAATTTTCTTACATAACGTTTATTCACTAATTCCACTTATGATAGAATATCTATTGGGAGTTACATTGTTTACACTCAAAGGTGATCTTCATGACAAGGTGATCAAACACGGAACACACCGGTTAAATCATTTGAACGAATTCTTCTTATGATTTATTTACAAATACATTCTCTTCGCTTGTACTAAAAGTAACCCTCACAATGCACTTGAATACATGTTTGAGTAAACAATCCAACTTGTTGATGGTTCATAATCATGTTTTAACTTGCCACTTTCCTATTATCCCACCCAATTTCCTCATGGAACAAGCACATCATTGTTCTCGATCTCTTAAGCACTTTGATTCTCAACCAACTAGGTAAACCTTACAACACCTTTGTTCTTTGAATGATTCATAGATGATTTCCACAATGGTTTGGATGGCTTGCAATCCGATTATGGGGATATTGAGATTAATCTGTCGGGCCTCATGATGTCATACACATGGGTTTGAGATTACTTATTGATCAATTTAGCTAAAAGCATTAAAAAAAACGATCTTATCATAACTTAGTCCATTTATCAAAAGCACAATTCTAATTAGAGCATACAAATATGTAGGATGGATTTTTAGGAGCAATTCAGTTTGTATGGGCAATGTAGACTAATTATTCTATTCAAATATGACTTTATTTTCACTTTAATTTTCTTATAGGATATGCTAATAAAGTGTTGAAAACTATACATCACAATATTAATATTTCAATATTGTTGGGGATTCTTACAAGTCGTCATGTGTACCCTATAAACAAACTCCTTATCCTTTAAGTGTTAAGCGGATTAAGACAAGAATAGTGCAAGGACGGGTGACTTTCCTAGCATTTAAAGTGTAGTGCACCCAATCATAGAGGGAGTCTCTAGGTATACTAAATAATTTCACTCAACCATGTGGGCATCCAGGGGTTTGTTGTAGGTGTGGACAACTTTGTATGTATCCATAGAAGGTGTTCAAAGTTGAATAGAGAAAAACGATTCTTCAAGGTCCCTCTAATTCTTCTGATGATTGTTGTATATGACTTACAAAACCAACCAACTTGGAGAGAAGGAAATTCATTTAAATCATGCCAAATTGGCAACATCCTAGTTGTCTATTGTCTTCGAAGGTAGACGTGCATAATTCCAACATATAAAGAATTTAAAAACCCATGTGAGTGGTATGTGGTTAGGTGTGGATATGAGAATGGACACCAAAAATAATGTGTTTTAAAGAGATTGGACTGCATGTTTTGAATATGCTAATTATCACATGCTCAAGGTCGACATGATTGGGAGAACCTACTACAATAATCTCCTGGTTAAGTATGCACTTTGAATTGGAGCCGTTGGTGCGCACTTAATTGGTGGGTGCGTACTTTACTCATATCGCTTTCTAGACCCTTTGATTTGATGAATCGCAATGGGAAACATATGAAACTTGAGGCAACCCACTTGACAAAAGCCCAACGATGTGAAATCATTGCAAAGTGGAGCAAGCCGAACTTGGCGAGCAAGCATGCGTTGGAGCAGGAGTATGAAGTCAGTGAAGGCGCCATTTGGAAAGTCTGGGACAATTGGGAGAACGTACTGCAACAAAATCCAACCTATCGAGACATTTGTTGAATCTTTTAAAAAGTCGAAATCCTCTCAATTTGTAGTTTGAACTTGATGCACCCTACCCAATGTAACGCACATGAATAATGTTATGTGTTCACGGACATGATTTATGTGTATTTCATATACTCCATGTCACCAACAAGGATATTCATTTCATCGTGTTGTTCTTAAATTTAGATTTGTGTTTTTTTTTTAATTTCCTTTTTTCTTCTCCTAGGTGTTTTGAAAAAAGCCATATATGTTTGTATTACAAAATTGAAACATCACATGATCGTCAAATTGTAGTTTAGCCACATATTTCTTCCTTCATGTGCAAACCGGAGATGTGCTATTATGCTCAACTTCTTCAAATGATATTGATATTGAGGGGAATTCAAGAGTTTGATGAGGAATCACATCAAAGAGTTTTGCATAATTTTTTTTGGGAGCACAAATTGAAAAATCAATTGCAAGAAGGAATCCCAAAAACAACCAACTTAGGTGAGTCAACGCAACCCGAGTGGAAATCAAGAAACGGTGCTCATATGCGGCCTATTCATCCAAGTGACAACTAAGTTACTTTGGGTCACAATAAGGTTCTTGACACCCCATATCGAACAAAATTCATTGAAGACATCCTTACAGACCACATCCGGGGCCTTTTCAAGATCCTTGAGAGTCCACGCAATCCTACCATAATCTTGCAATGCATCCCAAATGACAGTTTTGCAAAAAATATGATTATGTAGAAGTTTCGCTCCAATGATAAATTGAATTGAAAGAATCCATCGTTATTCAAAATCATAATGAGCCTTTCGGACATTTAAACCCAAGAATTAAGTTTATTTTGTTGAACAAACCGCCATTTATATAGTAGAGGACTTGGTGTGTGGGATGAGAATTTTGTGTGGCTACGTAAACTCATATGTTACGAAGCTAGAAAAATGCAACGAATTGTTCAAATAATGTGGAACAAACAGAAACTGTCTACTTTTGAGCATTTCGACTCCTAAATTCTCACCACATAAATCAACTCGGTCGATTCCAGACCAAGTTGAAACAAAATCAGCCCTCAATTTTTATAGAGATTTTTTTTTCATTGGAACCCCTTCATCCACGATGGCTGAGTTTACATTTTGTGGAAGGCTCTCTATTTTATATTTAGATGCGCTAGAATATAATTTTCATGTAAAATGTAGAGGTGGGTCTTGGTGAATGTGAGCACGACACGTGACAAATTTGGAGGGGATTTTTTTCCCTTTCCCCGGAATAGAGAGCCCCCTCCGGCGGTAGACACCACAAAGCTCCGGCCTGCATCATGTTGGGAAAGAGAGGTTGGCCATCCTCCTTTTCCGAAATGTACGAGTCCCTCAAACTTTACCTTACAATTTTCACCACCAAGGTTATTTGATTCTTCACAATGATGATGCAAGGACGGCAACCCTATCTCGTAGATGTTGACCACTAGTCTACTTGTGATCAACCAACTACGTACATTTTAGCATCATGGGATGGAGAGGGTTGGGGTGATACGGGTTGGTGAACTTACAAGGTACACCCCACCAACGTACAAGCAAACTCACCGGGGTTTTACACTCATAATTTCCCACACTTGTTACTCAAAACGGTGTTTAAAGACACGTGCTAAGGCTATGTATGGAGAATTTGCCCCTCACTCATACTTTACTTGGAAAAAGAGAGAAAGAAAACCAAAAAACGGCTCCGATGTCGCGCATCGGTGTGAATTATGGTGTTGTTTCATTTTCGAGTTGTTTAAAATCTATGTGCAATCTCTAAATGGGCATTTCAAGAATTCAAGGGGTCTTGACGACTACTACCTTCCTTTCGAAGGTGAACACCTTGAGCAGGCGCGAACGGAGAAGATGGCAGGCATCTATCTTCCCCAAGGGCAAGCCCTTCCATTCCCATGTGGTTGGATGAAAATATATAATTCAACTGGATACCGGTACCCCAACTATGATTGGGTGGATAGGGTGCACCGGAAAATCGAGTGCTAGGAAGGTCACCCATTTGGGTACTATTTTGGCTTAACCTTGAAGTTCCCATGGGATCCAAGTCAAGGCCTTGGATTTGAGCCACCCAAATTACCATGACGAAAGATGGCAGACATTTTGAACACTATTGTCCCTTACCCAACCTTCACAAATCGTTCGACGTTTTATTTGGAATAGCAAATTTGTTTTGAGCACAACGGCATTGAGATCGTATGATTGAGAGCTTACCGAATCTTGTAGAATGCTCAAAGTCACAAACCTCATTTGACCTTTTTTAGTCACATCGGCTCTTGCAGTGTGGACATTGTTGATTGTTAACATTTTGTCTCTTTCAACCACTACGTTATGTTTTTAGTCCTATGAATGATGTGATTCATCTTTATGATGAAATATGTACTTCTTTCCTTTGTGACCCAAAGAAAAACAAAAAATTGGGGCCATTGATGGAAATGGACACTTCTAGCCTAGCTTCCAAGTCATGCAAGCTCCCAACGTCTCTTGAGAACTTTGAAGCATACGTTAAACCCTTAGCTAATTAAGAGTTCAAGCACCAATTTGTTTCATTTAGCAACAATCACATCACATATTATGAGGTGGAGAATTGAGGTTGTGGAATGCTTATTAAAAATGTTAGGATTTAAACACCGGATACCTTCAAACCAAAAGACACAGCAAAATGGGGTCTCTCTCGATCTTTCTTTTTGTGTTCCTCCCCCCAAGAGTTGATATTGGGAGCTAAGTCAAGGTTGTGTTTACATTAGGATACGGATCTAATAAACTCGGGGTCCAAACCAATGTTGGTATGGTATTCAAGTGTATACATGGTATCAATAATCAACATTAAAAGTGGCATCAAAGAAATCTACTTGTGGGTATCGAAATTGTCATACATGTCAACTATTGATATATGGTGGGTATGTCAAGGTGAGAGATTCTTAGTATATGTGAGTTATTATTCGAGTCAAATACCATTCTCAATCATATCGATACTAGGGCGACTTTGCCTATCTATGAAGGATCTTGAATGGTCTATAGACTTGAATGGTATCAATAATAATTACACAACCAAATACTCGTACCTAAAAAACGTGAAATATTCATCATAGACACCTAAATGATATCAAAACAAGACGATACCAAACCAACACGGGTCCAATCCACCTCTTCTGATGGAGCGTACTTGCGGACTCAAGATTGTTTGATCCTACCACGAGGAATATTTTCTTGAGTGGGACTGCTGAGATTTGACGGGAAAGTGATGCCAGATCAGTGCCACTCCATTCTTTCATGCCTTGGACCTGGACCCAAGTCTTACCTCCTTGGGTCAAAGAAAATCTTTCGACCAATACGATCGTTGTTTTGGAGTTTCGTTGGTCTTGGACCCGAACGTAAACCCACCCTAAGGGTTGCTTTACACCTGGAGGCCGAGCCAATGCCCCTTGAGGCCAATTGCATGAAATTTCAGCCCTTTTTGGGTTGGAGGCATGCCTCAACTACACATTATAATAAGATTATAATGGGGGCCAATTTTCCCATATGTAAAGGCCTTAGGGCCAAGAAGCTAGGCCAATTCAATAAATCTAGCATAATCCAACGGATCTAGCATAATCTAGCATAGAGCCGTTCATATTTCCACATAATCCAATGGATATGGTTTGCTAAAAATACAAATTTTACAAAAAAAAAAGATTATTGAAATTTGACATAGGCCCCGAGTCCAAGAATTGGCCTTCCATTTTGGGTGCACCCAATTCAATGAGCTCGGGCCGTGTCATACCATGCATTTTTTGATTAAAAATTTCATACCACCAAATTGACATGGCCTGTAGGTGTAAAGGGGTTGGGGCCGATTTCAGCCTTTTGGCCAATCACAAGTGAGGATTTCAAGCCTCTTACACAACGAATTGGCCCAACCTCTAGGTGTAAAGCAACCCTAAGTCACGTTAGTGTACGCCGTCAATGGTATTTAGTGTCACTTGGCTAATAGTGTCAATGAACTCCATTAGAAGGCCTACCCTAGGCTACACTAATGGCCAACTAGGTCGACCACCAATGTAACCACACCATACTTTCATGTCCATGCTCAATAGTATCAACACATACCCCCCCAAAAAAAATTATAAAAAATTATAAAATTATAAAATTATAAAATTAAATTAAATTAAAATATATATCATCCCAAACACTCTAATGTGCTACACTAAATTTCATTGAATGAAAACAACCTTGCACATCAAAATCTTGCTTATCTTGACAGATGGATAGTGTCATGCTGACAGTTAACGGACATGACTCCACTAGACCTCTAGATCGTGTAATTTAAGCCCTTCCACAAATGGTGTATGTGACACTAAATACCGTAAACAATGTAGCAGACAAAGCAATGACAAGTTGACAAGTCAAAAAACTTGTCAAAAAACTATCATCCCAAACACTCCAATGTGGTATACTACATGTCATGAAATGAAAACAACCTTGCACATCAAAAACTTGCTTACCTTGACAGATGGACAGTGTCATGTTGACGGTTAGCGGACATGACACTACCATACCTCTAAATTGTGTAATTTAAGCCCTTCCGCAAATAATGTATGTGACACTAAATACCATAAATGGTGTAGCGGACAAAGCAATGACAAGTTTGACAAGTCAAAAAACTTTTCAAAAAAACTATCATCCCAAACACTCCAATGTGCTACACTAAATGCCATGAAATGAAAACAACCTTGCACATCAAAAAGTTGCTTATCTTGACATATGGACAGTGTCATGTTGACAGTTAGCATACATGACACCACTAGACCTCTAGATTATGTAATTTAATCCCTTCCACAAATAGTGTATGTGACACTAAATACCGTAAACAGTGTAGCGGACAAAGCAATGACGAGTTGACAAGTCAAAAAACTTGTCAAAAAAACTATCATCCCAAACACTCCAATGTGCTACACTACATGTCATGAAATGAAAACAACCTTGCACATCAAAAAGTTGCTTACCTTGACAGATGGACAGTGTCATGTTGACGGTTAGCAGACATGACACCACTAGACCTCTAGATTGCGTAATTTAAGCCCTTCCACAAATAGTGTATGTGACACTAAATACCGTAAACGGTGTAGCGGACAAAGCAATGACGAGTTGACAAGGCATTTGCTTCCGTGGGCCCGTCCGTTATTACCCCATAATTGCCCCTCTCCGAGCAGTGGAAGCGTGAAGGGGGGAGTCAAACAATGGAGTAAATTGGGGCAGTTTCCCAACTGCCACGTGGCAAATTTTGGCCACATATATATAAATGGCTCGCAGCTTTATGTAACTTCTTGTCCTCTCGGCCATTATTATTATTACTCTATGTGGGGCTAGTGTAGTAATTAATGTACCATGCCGAAGGGGGCCTTGGGTAATATGACATCTCGGTACTAACTTAGAATAGGGATCCAAGCCACCGCGAGAATCTCTACACAAAAATGCAACAACACCTAAGCTATTCGGAAGTTCGTTTCCAAAGCTCCAAATCACTTAAGGAAGATTGATGGGTCTTCGACGGTCGGTTCTTTTCCTTTTTCTTTTATTCTTCTCTTTGAAAAGCATGTTTGTGTTTGGGCCAAAAGTTGGTTCTTTGGCAACATGAGAAGTTCTTCTTAATAGGGAAAGTTCATCTCTTTCTTGTTTTTATTGTTGTTAGTAAGGATTTTTCGTCCTACTCACAATAACTTTGTTAGATGTATTTCCGTTTCACCCATCCATTTCAATAGAAAGTCCTATGAAGATGGAAACTCTCCCAGTGTTTTGAGCCAATTGTTGACGTGGGCATGCTATAAGCTCGTTATATATACATAATTTAATTCGAAAGTGCTTAGTAGAAATTGGTTAGCAAATCCAAATCAAGGCCATAGCCAACTTTCATCATTTTTTTGGAGCATGTATTCAAAGTGACAATTAGTGTGTTTGTTAAGTGGTTATATAGCAGCAACATCCCCCCCCCCCGGGTGGTGATGTTGAATGGTGAGCCTATAACGTTGATCATATCTTGAACATGTAGACCGATTTTGGTACCCATTCTTGGAGCCTCAAATCTTACCACATAACACTCAGATATAGGTGTTGAATTAAGATCAATAATTGAATTACGCACATCTATCTTGCTAAGGCATGGTAGCCTATAATGGAAATATCCTGGTCCACAAAAGAAATTTTGTCTCTGGAAGTGAACATAAATAGTCTCATTAGGGTAACAATTGTGAATAATAAAGATTGTCATTCCAAGTGTCAAAATTGAGGTTCATATGAAAAAGTTATAAGCAATAAAAAATGAGCATTCTTTTTTTCTTTTTCTTTTTAAGTGACCACATATATCCTCTCGGTCGTGTTTACTATTGAACCTATAACTTAGTTCATGCCAATCACATGCTACAACTTCACATTGCTTGGTACTTGTGACATTTTTGCTTGCTGAATAGAGATTCGAACTCATGGATTCCATTCACTTTACTATCATGTGAATTGTACGGAGAAAATAAGGGAACTCGTAATCATGAAATTAACTGGCATGCAAGTATATTTGGACAAACCACTTGTCCAAAAATAAACAAGGATGTGCAATTGTGGGGACAAAAAGAAAAGAAAAGAAAAAATAACGCATGTACCATGTACCGGCATGAATGTGAGCCCGTTAGCCCGATACTGATCATGTTACCCATGATGCAGTATGGGGCGTTATGCCTCTTTGTGGGGACAAAAACATCAAATGACAACAACAAAAGCAACAACACAACAACTACAATTTTGAAAGTTTCTATTCCATGCCAACCACTATATTAACGTAATTTTGCGATCTAATACACACCATGTTGGTAGTTGGAATTGTCCAAATTTCATCCATAAATCCAAATACACTTAAATCCTAGTTAAGTCATTGTCTTCCAGTTGGGAGCGGATACAACTGCCAATTGTGTTGAGGTTGTCTTCAATCAATTTCAACAATTTATATTATGAGGGAATGGATTTCATTACCATGAAGCCTTCCATCTCAATCATCTCACTCTTCAAAAGTACATCAAACCTAAATAAATAAATAAATAACCAACGTCGGGCAATCCGACGTGAATTTGAGCCAGTTGGCCCTACCTTGCTCAAAAATCCTCTTGGTGCAGGGTGGGGTTTACTGTCCACCTTACGGTGAATGGGCTCTTGGCTTTCTACCTATGTACCTAGTTTTTTTTCCTGTCAAGTAGAGAGAAGACTTCACATTGGAAATTGAACCACTAATCACTCCATTTGAAAATGGGTACCTCTCCACTATCACCTAGTACTTTAGGGTCAGCTCGGACCGACATCAAACCTCTATGAGAACAAACTAAGTATTTGTTAAGCAACATTTGAAATCCAAACGAGGAACGGAAAAAGTCAAGCTTGTTATACTTGAAATCCAAGTGAATCTCTTTTGGTTTTTGAAGCCGAAGTCATAGACTATCTATGTTGTTATGTTTGTTGATATGTACATCGTTAACATCCTAGGAACCATCGTAGACCATTGCCCATAATATACACGCTTACCCAACTTTACATCCATATGTCATGGGCTCAACTCATCCAAACAATTCATCATCCACCCACATCAATGGATATAAAGATTCGTCCAACTTGTTGTGAGTCATCCAATACGAACATCCTTGACATCCATGCATCATGATGGATCCGACTAATCAACCCTAGCTTTCCAAACGTACGTTGTATGTTATGAAACTTCAAGAAAACATTCATACACATATCCGATGTAATTTCTTCCCCGGTATAGGGTAGAGCCAATGAATAGGTAGAATATTGGTGACGTGTCGGTGCCAAGCCCTTTTCCAAGCGAGTGCGGCCACTCATATGACCATAGCAACCAATAGAGATCCAATAAGGGTGTGCAATGAAAGAGGCCCGATTGCTTCCAAATGCGTTTCCTACAATCCCGCACTCCACAATCATGACAATCACTACACATCACTATAATGTAGAACTATATGTTGTTCCTTGTGGGTGTCACATGTGTATAAGTGCATAAGGTAAGGGCTTTCCACATATAAAGAGCTCCCTAGGTTGGGAGTTCGAGGGTGTTCCTTTTACATAGAAGGCCTATGGGACTCGGAGAAGAAAATTATCCACCCAAATTACTTCCTCCTATAATATTATACTTTTCAACAATACCATTTTGTTTTAATGAGATTTGGGTAGATGCTATAATTGGTAGGGTCCATGTAGATGCTAGACAAGTAGTTTCAAACTACAATTTGCAACAAAGGAGAATCGGGTTTTAATTTTTAATTTTTAATTTTGAAATTTTTTTTGTGAATAGAACCAAAGAGTGAGCGTGGTTGAAGAATCCATGCAATATAGAGTTGATGATATAAAGTGTAGGGTCTTGACGTAACTCTTTGTGAAGCATGCTCACTTGCAATGATTCGTAAATCATACATACTCACCTGACAACATCCATCCATCCATAAATTTATTTTTATTTTTTTTAAAAAAAACGTTGGACAATCCAACATGAATTTGAGCCTATTGGTCCTACCCTGCTCAAGAATTCTCTTGGTGTAGGGTGTGGTTTATTGCCTACCCTGCGGTGGGTGGGCTCTTGGCTTCCTACCTACCTACTTCCCCCCCCCCCCCCCCGTCACGTAGAGAAGATTTCACTGTGGGAATCAAACCGCCAACCACTCCATTCGGAAATGAGTACCTCTCCAGTATCACCCAGTAGTTCAGGATCATTTCGGACCTGATATTAATTAGAGAGTGAAATTAGAGTGATGTAGCATTGTTGGAAAAAAAAAACAAGGGCCTTGTAATCCTTAAGTAAGCAAAGGGTACCAAATAATGACTGAAAGTGCAACTTTTCATGACTTAAGGGTCTCAAAATTCCTAGAATCCAACATAATAGCTCCCATTTGAATACTTGGTTAATGCACATATATTCACATCATAAAGAACAACGGGCATATTTAATGCTGAACACAGTACGTGGGCAAAACTCATATATTGTACAACGTGTTATGTAATATGCCTGAATCTTTTGCATTGTGAAAGAAAATGCAAATTTAGACTCTAAATCATGTTTTAGTCGCACTAAGTTCTCTTATGAAAACCTAGCTATAAGTTATGTCATTTGAGAGTTGACCTTGGATATGGCAACCTTCTTTATTTCAAAAAAAATCATGTTTATGCTGCATTGAACTAATGGTTGTGCACAATTTCAACACATAAAAGTGTACAAAATGATTCAATTGTTATATGTGTAGTGTGGCAATTTTAAACGGAAACAACTTCATTGTATCCCATCTACCCTTCCAAAACAACCGATTTGGACAAAAAGAAGTCCTTGAAGTTCTTATTAAGAGTTAAGACGGGTCGTTGACGACAAAAGCCAATTATTGTAGTAAACAATGAATGGGGGAGAACCCACCGCTAATTACAGATGAACCGGTTTGAATGAGAAAATAACTTGTTCGAGTTGAAAACTACGGGAAATTTATCAATCATTTTAGAGGAATTTAGATAACATACCTAAAATTGATAAAGGGACACCAAAAGATGACAACATGTAGCCGGTTGGACTTGGAAACATTAGGGTCTCGACCGATTATGTCCAAAAATCTCCCCGGACATTAACAATAAATTGCTCCAAAATCAAGGAAGATGTGTGCGATGGTTTTGATCCAACCATCAACAACCGATTTGAGTTGGTGTTGAAGGTGGAGCATTAGATTGCTCGTAGTCATGGAACTGTAATATGAGAGGTAATAAGGTTGTAATAAGCCTACAAGGTTGGCCTATAGTGGGAGAAAAGTTATACCATATTGTTTGTATCAACCAAGGTGAGAATGAACAATAAAGGGCAAGGCAAGGGGTGCAGGATACCATCTCACTCCAAGCATTGTTCATATGCCTTTGTGTATGTGTTCTTGCTTGTGCAATCTCATCTCTAGTCTTATCGAGTTCCAGTAGTTGGTACAAATAGTAGTAGAAAGAAATTGTTTGAATAAGGTACATGCAACTTAACAAACTTGCTAAAACTGAACATGGTCAACCCAATACCTATGGCTAATAATAAATGAATGTTCAAACCATTAGGGGTCTCAAATAACAAGGTACTACCTATAATCGGACCCTTACTATGGAGTAGCTACATAGAGTTGGAAGGTTCAAGCTTCATGGTCTGTGTAGGTCGTAAACCCATCCATCTTGGATAAAGGGGCTTTAATCCCCCCCCCTTCGCCCCCCCCAAATAGGGTTGTGGGTCGGTTTGTTATAACATGTTAATCAAACTCCATGAAACTTATTTGGGGTTTTTGAATCCATCGCCATAGTCAAATCGTTTGCAAATATAACTACAAGTTAGACATGTGGTCATTGTGTTTTTACCTTTGGTTGCACATTGGAGGGATGTTGTGTTTGAGTACATGTCTTACCATTCATGTATTGTAAGTATGTGAACTTTAGTATTTGTGAGATTTGTGCATAGGTTTTCCATTTGGCATCCCAAAAGAGGTTGGATCCTTTTAGGTGGAGGTCTTTATTGGAGAGCTATTTTTTAAAAATATGGGAAGGTGTTTGTTGCCCGGGAGATGATCGTGCTTTTGTGTTTTTTTTTGATGTAGTTTTTGACAGAGCCATCGTGTTGGGTGGAAGTGGGGGATGGAAGGCCAAAAGGGTGTTTTATGGTCTAATATCAGATGAAAGGGGGTTTCTAGCTTGTGTGGACATAAACATTACATCCCAACAAATACATCATGGACATCATAAACATAGAGGGTGAAATTCTATTAGGGTGTGGCTCCAAGAAACTCAGGGTCCAAAATGATAAACCTTGATGACCCTTGCTTTCACACTCATAATTGCACCCATGCTTGAATGTTAGTTTCTCAAACTAGGAGGAGTATTTTATTGACTGAGACTATTGAACTTCGACATGAAAGTGATGCCACATTGGTGCAACTCTTCCATTTATCATATCTTAGAACCCTATTAATCTCTCGACCAATAGAATCGGTCGAGTTTGGAGTTTCTTTGGTCTTTGACCCTATAGTGTGTAAACCCACCCTTAAACCAAAAGTCCCATTGGAAGGTTCTATCATATGCATGGCTGGTTTGTTACTGCAGTAGATGAAGTGTTTGCACGGACTAGCCCACTGAGTATCTACGAATTGCACTCATGGTGACAAAGAAAAACGGCTCGAAGTTTCACGAAATAACGGAGATTCGAGGAAGAAATCTACTGAGGGGCTAGATACAAGTGTCCGAAATCAGGCTGTAACGGAGATTTCTTGCAAGGACACGAGCTCGCCAACATGGGGGTGGCAGGGATGGCTGCTGCTTTGCTACTGCAGTAGATAAAGAGTCTGCACGGACTGGCCCCACGGATATCTACCAATTCTGCCGATCGTAACAGAGAAGAACGGCTCGATCGAGGTTTCACAAGCCGATGAAGATTTGGTGGCATTATCTATGGGGACTGGAGATGGAATTCTCCAGAATCAGCCCGTGACGGAGATTTACGACGAGGACAGGAGCTCGCCTCGCAGGAATGGGGTGGCAGAGATGGATGGCTGCTGCCACCATCGCCAGACTGGCGTCTTCGTCGTCTCCACGTCCCCTCTTTCCACGATCGATTCCCGTCTCGACATCCGAGGTCTTGCATCGGAGGCCGCTTAGCTGGATCGCCGCTATCCTCAGGTTTCCAAGGGTACCAGTTTCGCGCAATTTGGTGCCGTATCGAGCACATACGGTCATCGAAGTAAGCGAGTGCCTTGCTCTTCAATAATCTTGAAGACATTTGTTTCATTTCTTGGTTCGAGATTGATCCCCTGAGGGACTGAGCGCTGTGTAAGTGCTGCCAGAAGACTGCATTGTTTTCTGTATCATTCTGTTAGTTGTCTTTTTCAGATTTGGAGCAATCTCATTCTGCAATTGCGGTTTCCTATCTTCGCAGCACCAGCTCTGTGACGATGTGATCTTGATCTACCTACTCTCTCTGCCGATTCTGGTCCGAATCCAAATCCAAATTCAGCTGCGACAAGTTTTGAATGCTACATTTACAGGATTTGTGTTGATTCAAATTGCCTCTTCTTCTTCGCTTCGACAAATCGTTTGGCAAGCTCTTTCCTCTCTCGTTTGCAACTCGATCTGTCTGTTGTGGCCAAACTTTTCCACGAGCGAGGATTAGAGAGAGAGAGAGAGAGAGAGAGAGAGAGAGAGAGAGAGGCTCCACACTTCTTGCGCTTTCGTGCAGCTTGAAGAATATGGAGGAATCAAGGGACACCCATTGGTTTGCTGTCAACGTCCTTCCATCTCACAAGTTCTTCTTACACTAGGAAGTTTCTCTTACGGCTTCAAGTTATTATCTCACGCAATTCTGTTAATGAACTATGGTTCTTGCATCAAACCAAGTCACTGAGCGGAGGTTTGTCATCGTTACATTGAGGCGTGTTTGTTGAAGAACGTGGAGGCTTCGATGATCCTTGTGAGAATGACTTAGTATCTGCTTAAAAGAATCGACGATGAGATGAGAGCACACAATATCCTCAATGTTAACATTGACAGTGCCTCCTGAACGCTGAAGCCATCTGGCAGCCTCGGCGGGATTGTTCGTTCCTTCCAGGTTAGTCAAACAATTTCTTGATTGCCCGACGTTTCAATTCTCATTGCTTATGCTATTTGCGAGTCAGGTAGTTTTCCCTCTTCATAGTGCTCACCAGATATATAAGTAGCGCGAATCAGTGCTGATCGAGCAAAGCTAACTTACGTTGGTGAATATAGCTTGATGGCCCTTCCTCTCTTAAAACAGAAATTCACAATGTGCCGGATAAAAAATCTAGAGCTAGTTCTCTTCGAGCTGTAGAGGGTGTAAATCCACCTTAGTAGGGCTTCCGGGCCTCCTTCTAAGTCGTTTTTTATGTATATGTATATACACATATATTAGTCAATCTACGTTGTTCCTCGAACGGACTCGGAAGCGCAGCAATGTGAATGAGTTCCGACTTCGAAGCTTGGTTTTTCCGCGTCTTTCAGTATTTTGCACAATGTTAATTAGCTATTGCTTGTTCTCTTTATTGCCGTTTCCAAGGGCGGTTTTACTCTTTTTGATGCTCAATTGATGACTCTTTTACAACAGGTTTCCTTCGGCAGCAACCAGCTTATATCACACCTCTACTTCTGCTAAGTGATTATCGTCTGTTGCGAGCTGCTTGCCATTTGTATTCAAGACGAGACAATCAACTGGTTTCGAATTCTTCGAAAAGCAAGGCAAGGACACTTGACATCTAACTCACTGTGATCACGTATGTTGTTGTCTGATCTATAACCCTGAAAAGCAACGGAGCAGAACGCGAGTAACTTGTATATTATGATCTTCATGGTGTAGGTTCGTTCTAGTATAAATCAAGAGAGAAAAAGAACATTTCATCTAGTTGACTACGTGAGTTTGAGGTCATCAATGCTCAAGAGTCAATATTAATTAGAAAGTCCATGCAAGTTGTTTTAAGTTAGGTCCAGTGGATTTTTGACGAGCTTATTAACAAACCAATGCCCGCTAATGTACGGGCCTTATTTTTTATTCTCATAACCAGCATCCTTCCTAATCTGCTTTTCGAGCTTGCTTCGCATTGGTGTTCACAATGCTTGTAGGATATTTGTGCTCGCCTCGCCCTTCGGGTTCACTCTTTGAGGATGGCTTCGAAGTTGCTTCTGGTGCACGGGATGTATTTGAACGATCTTGCTTGTACTGTTGGTTCTTGCAGAGAGATGGGGAAGAAAGGGAAATGGATAAGTGCTGTCAAGAAAGCATTTCGCTCGCCAACAAAGGAGAAAGAATTTGAGATTTCTGCGCCCATAGATCTAGACCTTCTTGGCGATTTGCCTCCTCTGATAGTGGTAATTGTTTGCACACAATTCTAGAACCTGTACTGCTAGTCACGAATAATCTAATGGCTTCCTCACCCTTTACTATAGGTACCTGCCAGAAGTTTGAGCTGTTTCCGTTACTCCAAGCTGTGGTTGCGATTTATTGCTTCCTTTCTTCCTATTGGGCACAGGTCCCACTCACTTTCGCTCACTTCCGAACGCTCTGCAGGCAACCAGTATGAAGTAATTGCAGAAAGAAAAATACATCTGTGGACATTGTTGCAATAATTGCTCGCTTGGCTAGCAGTTACATTGTTTGGCATGATTTGTCAAGTTTGTCTCTGCTTTCCAGGTTTGTTCACGAGGTGAACTATCTGCAGAGGTGCCGTACTCACTATTTTATTTCTTGAGACGTTTCAGGAGAGACCAAAGCACAGAGTACGACGATGGAGCTTCGGCAAATCATCTAACGTAGAAGGGAAGGATCTGAACAAGAAGGGGGAAGAAGAATACCCAACTCCATGGTCTAGTAATAAGGGGACTCCAGTACGGCAGTCAAATACCCATTTTTCTATGTCCATGTACACATCTCAAGAAGAGTGGGCAGCTGTCAGGATTCAAACAGCTTTCCGTGGTTATCTGGTATGAACTGGACCAATGCAACAGGCTTCATACCTTTCAGATTCTAATTGGGTTTTTCTTCGCATTCTTTCTTTACTTGATCTTCAGGACATTAATGTACAGACTGATAGTTTTGTGCTGAGGGTTGTGCGTGCTATGTTAAAATTGCCAAGTTCTTTAACTTTGACAGGCAAGACGAGCTCTACGTGCATTGAGGGGTTTAGTTAGACTCCAAGCATTAGTCCGAGGCCACACGGTGAGGAGGCAGGCAACAGCCAGCCTCAGATGTATGCAAGCCCTTGTCCGAGTACAGGCGAGGGTGAGAGCTCGACGAGTTCGTATGTCGGAGGAAGGTCAAGCTGTGCAACGGCAGATCTGGCAACGGCGGCAGCAGCTTCGCACCAGGAAATCTTCGGTAATCTTTCTATCTTTTGAAAGGATATGTCTATGAGAATAAGCTATCTGATGTGTGGAGGATGTCCTCAACATATCTATTCTGAAGGATACATACAATACCGGATTCTGGGAAACCAATTCTTGGTCATTGTCCTAGGCTTGTCCGTTCAGTCTGTGGGAATCTCCATCTTTCATATTGCGGAATCCTGGTTAACGTCTCTACTTAGTAGTGAATCATAAACCAAAAGATTTCAAGCAACTCATAAGAGAACGTGTGTAGGATGGCTTGACCGAAATTGGGTGGAATGATAGCGTTGCAAGTGTACAACAACTTGAGGCCAAAGTGCAGGAGAAGCAAGTGGCAGCTTTGAAAAGGGAGAGAGCTTTATCTTATGCACATACACAGCAGGTTTGTCGTTGTCATCCCAATCTCTAAATGTGATAATTGAGGATTTCGATTCCGACTTTCGGTTCATTATGAGATTTATCTGTTTCCTTCAGTTGTTCAACTCTCGGCGAGCAGTTTGGTAGAGGATAAGCAGATTGTGAATAATCCTCACGAATAGTGTTATTCTTGTAATTGGTTTCAATCTTGTAATTCAGCAACGGTGGAGAGCACAACCAAAGCAGAATATTCCAAACGTAATAGACTGCGAACCTGAGAAGCCACACTGGGGCTGGAGCTGGTTGGAGAGGTGGATGGCAGCACGGCCATGGGAGAATCGCATTTTCGACAACTACGCAACATCCAAAGATGTCAATGATAGCCACCTAATCAAGGGTACAGATACGAACATTCCAGGAAACTCCAAAGAAGCAGAACCTCATCAGAAACCAGAGAATGGTTACACAAGGCGGAAGAGTCTGGTCCCTCCTGTTCCTCTACGGAAGAGTTGTGAAACTCGGGCTTCTACAAAAGGACTACATTCGAAAGGCCCTCATGCAAGTGGGCTGTTATCCAAAGGCTCCAATGGAACGAGCCATCAAAATATTCAGAGGACAGGAAGTCAACCGAAGGTGTCTCCTTCCTTATCAAGTATCAAGCAGACACGTCCAGTTAGCCCAAAAGGAAATGCTCGAAGAGAAGATCTGGATGAAGGTGCAAGTGTAATTTCAACAACAGCAAGATCTACAAGTAGTATGCCGGCTGCCAATCCGCAATTTGGAACTCGGTACAGTAACTGTGGCCCCGTGCGTGATGGTTCTATTCGTGATGATGAAAGCTTGGAAAGTTTTGCAGGTTATGTACCCAGCTACATGCAAGCAACACAGAGTATGAGGAACAAAGCCAGGTCTAGAAGCCTGCCGAAACAGAGGCCAGATGCTCCTGAGAAGGACTTTAAGAAACGTCTCTCTTTTCCAATCTCTGAAGACGTTATGAGCAATACTGGGATATCGACGCGGCCCTTTAAACCGAGTGCTCGTCCTCAGAAGGGTCATAGTGGCAGGAGGTTTTCTGGCTCAATCGAGAGTAACGTGGAGAATTGAACTCTTTTGACTGGGCAATTCTTCGAAGCAGGACGCAGATCGTGACCTGCGAACTCCACCATCTAATTCTATTGCCGACATTGATTTTTCTTTTTGAGTTTTCTGGGCACAAGGCACATTCTTCCATTGATTTAGAGCCCTGCTTATAAGCAGAGTCTTGGAACTGGCTCCAGGAACACCCTCCTACCCACAACCACCTGGAACCGGTCACTCTGGTCAGTAATTCCAGAAATTCTCTTTGTTCTGAGGCCAAACTATGAGGCATCCTGGCTTATCATTGACGACCCCCTTGTGTATCAAAAAACATCTCCTTGGGACGCGGAAATTATTCCCCAATTCTATCCAGCTACAGATGGATAAGTCCTAGATCCAGGGTGGAGCCTGAAATTATCGAGGTAGAGCATAAGACAGGTCACCAGGTTGCTCCAGCTGGCTCCCAATGGTGGTTCACTTGTATCCTACACACATTCTTTTGCAAATATCAAAGACCGATAACTTCTAGTAATACACTGGTGCAAACATGTCCACCAAATTCCATAGTAGTGTGGGTCCTTTTTAATTGTACTCCAGAACCCGGTACTGAAGCTTTTCCTGGAGTATGCTCTGTCCACTGCAGGGTTGCTATGTCTTCATGCCATTTGATACGGGAGTACGTTAAGTTTGTATTAAAAGGTTCTTAGGGTTAGGCAAGAAATATTTCCGTGTCTGACGTCCTGTACAGCAATCTGGTGGTGACATCCACTGGACTTGCACAATGTTCATATCATATATGTAGGATCCAGGATTGGCTGATAGTGCAATTATATTTACACTCTACAAGGTCCTTGTCCCTTTTTGACTACATAATTGTCAGAAAATTACTTGAGTGCACTCATACCTAGTGTGGAGTAGGTACACAACATTGTCCTTTCTCAGAAATTCAGATGCTGAAAGTGAATTATTTCCATTCATATGTATTTGGACTCATTTCATTTTTCAAGTATTATATACGTAGCTGACCCTATTGGTGATGTGTGACTCTGACTCCATTGATGTCTGGTGAATATTCTATTGTGTGGAGCCTGCAGAGTATGACAAGAGAACGTGAAGAAGGGTTTTTATAATCGGTGCACCAAAGGTGGTCCAGACAGGCTGCTCCTTCTATCAAAAACTGGTTGTACATAAGTTAAGTTGAATGGGTAGCTGTACACACCAGTTACTTACTCTTGTCATCCAGTGCCTGGTAGTTGGAAGGGAGCAATCGCTTCAGATTCCTGGCAGAGTGGTCTTGTCACATGCAGCCCACGTTCTGTTGGGAGGCTGTGACCAGGTTTTCGGTTCACACCTGCCTCTCCCAAGTTTGTTGTTAATTCATTCCAATTGGGATTCACTAAGTCTAGACTAAACTGGAGTATCTAACCTCGACCTAGGAGTCAACTTGTTAAAATTTATAATTTTTTGGACTGTCTGATCTTTTCTTTGAGTTTTCATCTCCTCCATGGTAAATGTCATGAAACTTTATCCTTGCCGTCATTATGAGTCATTGCAATTATAGGAGAATGTACAAAGATGGACTTTGTGGGCAAGAAGATATTGTTGCATACAAACGTCACCTCTCGCCCATCCATGTTAAGCACTTACCAGCTTAAAATTCTAAGATATTTGAATTTGGGGATAATTCATCCCAATTGTGCCATTGTAAGCTAATTTGGGGTCTGTGTAGCTGATTCTTGATGTCATATCAACTAAGAAAAAGCAATCTCCAGAGGACATCCTGTGTCAAAGTGTTTTCATTGAATGAGCAAGAGGAGGTACTTTTGCATACAATAATTCCCTCACACTGTCTTTAAAGGTCAGCCGTATTGGGGGCTGTCGCACTTGCAGGCAGGTAGGTCTATCCGTTAAAATTACAAGTTAAAAGTCTTTTGTTTCTGATGTGGCATGGTTTTGCGTCTTGACTGAACATTTGTAGACGAATCTGGGAAAAATGTCTTGCAGAGTGGCTGAAGGACATAAGCGCAACAATTTGCATAAAGCGGTGAATCCCACATTTCAATCTATTTATTGTCAATAATGTCACTTTCACTATCTGTTTCATCGTCTCTGGAATTGCACAGAAACTGCAATTTCCGGACTATCTTCATGAGGTTCCTGTGCTCTAATTTCTAAGCTCTATTTGACAGCCTGTGTCAATTCGCAACCAGGCCTGGCAATGCTCAATCCTCATATCGGCTAATTAAGTAAAAAAGTAATTCAGTCATTACCTGGCACGCATGCAATCATAATCAGATCCTTTTACATTAAGCTATATGTTATGTGCAGGGGATGAATGGAAGGCTGTCCAAACCAAAAACTGTAAGCTAGCTAGTACCCTGGTGGTTTCAGCGTTTATTATATTGTTTTGGGATTTGTTGATAACCTTCAAATTTATTTTTGTCAAAGAACTTATTTTTGTAAAGAAAAAGATGTGGATTTGATAGTATAGTCTATTTGCCAAATGAATTCTTGATAAATCAATCAATTATTCAACAATGCTTTGTAAGAACCATCTTGGGATGACGGGTAGCCAAGAATGGATGCATTGTGGCGAGGAGGACAAATGGATAGAGTAGTGGTTTACCCAGAGTTAACCACTTTGAAAAAGAAAAAAGAAAAAGAAAATGGAGCAATATTATGTGGAAGATAGATTATGTGCAGGAATGCAATTTTTAGCAGCATGTGTGTTATGAAATGAAAGGCATGCATTGTTGTGATTTGGTGATGTAAGAACAATTATGAGATGTTCTTTGTTATTTCTTCAATTCCTCTCTTCTCTTAATCGGTGGGCAACAAAGATTTGAAAACCATTTGAACTTTGTAGGTGAGATGGGAAACGTAGATTCGGTTCAAAAGAACTTAGAATGCCGATTATTAAGAGAATCATTTGAAAGGATTGTTGCAGGAATTATAGTCAGAATAAACTTTAAGAACCTTAACCATGAGCATCAAGTTTTCGTGGTGTAGTTGGTTATCACATCAGTCTAACACGCTGAAGGTCTCCGGTTCGAACCCGGGCGAAAACATGTTACCTTTTTCTTTTGTCCGATTTTATTTCTATCTCAGACGATTTGCATTAACTATAAATTGTATGTACTGCACACCAATGAACTTGGTGGTGGTAGATGAAGAAGCTCAAAGCTATGGACCACAAAATTGGTGAGTGAAGAGTGGATGATGAGTTATGATAGCAACGAAACATTCATTGGCTCTTGCATGTTATGGGACGTCATCAGTCTACTCCTAAATGCAAATCATAGATTATGAATGAAATGTAATGTTGAACATGAATAGAATCTGCAAGAGAGTTGTTGACAGAGTGCCCTCTGCTTTTGATGAGTGACCAATTATGTCGTTGTGTTGTGACCACTTCGAATGTCATAGGTAATTTGGGTCATTATATGTAAAAACTATCTAACATGCCAAAATGAAAATTTGTTTTTCTTCAAAATGTTCACAGTATATTGTTTGATATTGAATCTAGAATGGTGCCTATATCCGAGCACATAGTCCAGTCTCATCGTAACATGTGTTTTCTAGTGTCCATTCTTAACCACGAGCCTTGCCATAAGACCCACATTTGACCTTATGTCACTGCAAGAAAGATATGTGTGCTAAAATAAAGCGACTCTTCATTTATGCTTGCCTCCATTTGAGGCTGGTGTTTCTATCTATTTGTGTGTTGAAATGTAACACCAACCTTTTTGAGATGCTTAGTTCTCAACCCACTGGTGAATCTGAGAATTCATTATGTAAGTCAAAGCTAAAAGCCACAATCATGTGTGGCATTAAGGTAGATGTGTGTTATTTGGATATTTCTCTTTGCATTCACTTCTCGTAGGCTATGAAACATGCAATTAGTGTGAGATGATTAGCAAATCCAAATCGTGCCTAGAACCACTTGCCTCGTAGTTTCTTGAGTTCATATACTTTATTATCAAAGTGAAGATTCTTGTGCTCATTAAGTGGTCATACAGGTCCCCCAATCATGTTGACCATTGGACCTAGAATGGTTAGCTTATTTTAAGCATGTTGTTGAATATCTTTTAGACACATATCTTCTTAGTGTCTATTCTTAGATCAACATGTGACCATATAGCACTGAAACATAGGTGTCCAATGTTGGATAAACAAAGTTCCTATGGGGATGCACCCTTCTTTAATGCACATGTGTTCGTAGGGTTCTCTTAAAACCCCCTATATGCAAAATTTGTAGGAAAAACAAATTTATATGCATTCTAATGTTGGAGAAATTATCTCAAGATATGTGCACACAAAAATAAAGTCAATGAACTAAAGGCCACATGATAAGCATATGGTAGTTGTGTACGAGGGAAAAATATAATCCTTCATGTGTATAATGCTTGAAATCCAATTTCCACTTCTAAAACCATTAAACTTTTTAGGAATAGTTCGTATGTATTCATATCCATGCTACACGTCATATAAGTTGACGCACTGACATTGTCTAAGTTTACCATCAAGTGATCGCTTAAATCGTAAGTCCATTTGTTGCCAACACCCTTTTGATACCATCAGGACATCTTGTCCATATCCACCCCCAACCCTAAACACCCACCAACACTCATCCAAAATAATTCCATTCAAATTCTCCATTGAAACTCCTTTTCAGCCCTCATACACCTATATCTTTTTCATTTACAATATTTGTAAGTTAAAAGTTCATCTGGTACATCACTATCCCAATACCCCCCCTCCCCCTTGGTTATGTACTCATGTATGTTTTTTTTATAGGCCTAGAAAGGTACATCCCCTGAGACACATGTCTACTAACGTACAAAGAGACCACCAACTTTGACCAATCGTAGTGGTGATGTAAGAAAAGTGTAAAATGGGTTTAAGAAGAGCACCAACTGTGCCCAATCACTTAACGAGGTGGTGGTAGCAGGCTTAAACAAAGGGTTAACAATACCCACCTTGAGTACAAAGACTCACACACATTACCAAGTTGATTTTGTGGTCATCCCCACCTAAAGTCCATCATTAGTGGACCCCATAGATGGCACTTAAAGGTCCATTTTGTCTGTCATTTTGCTGATCTCCAAGAGTTGCATACGAACTTCAAATTGTTATCTGTTTTTTTCGCCCTTTTTTCCTCCGATGACAAGTCCCCAAAATTACACAAAGTGTCTTGGGGTGTGGATTTAAGGCCCGTTGGCGTAAGAGGAACTCCACCGGTAACTGGAACGGTAAATTCATATCACATGCTTTCATCCGAACGCAAAGGAGACAGAAGTTAGAGCTACTTAGAGCTCCACAGGTTCGTATTTCAATTGAAGAAGTTACTTGCTGATCGGTTGCTTGTTGTGTACCTTATGGGTGTACCTTTTGCACCTCATAGGATTATCGAGGATTATTTTTATTCTTGGAGAAGCTCAAATTCGGATAAAGAGAATCAGCAGGAATATTTTTTGATGGTAAGCTAAGTGATTGAGCACTTGTTCGTTGTGGAGATTAATTAGGGTTTGCATCATCTGCAGAACTTGCTATCCACTTGATTGTTTGACACGCGGTTTAAGTTAGATGACGTTGAAAGATAGATTTTTTGAGGAGACAAAATTTCTCCAGGTGCACTGCTGACTCACGCATGTGTTTTGGTTTGGTTCGAGTGAGATGGGTTTTCAATGTTTGAGTATGCAATGGAGTTCCTCATGTGGATGTCAGAAGTGGTTTTTTGAGTGCTTAGAAAGGCTTCTTCTTCTCGGAGGGAACTAGTTTTTTGGTAAGACTTGAGGTGCTTGTTTGCTCGAGTTTCTGTTCACGTTTCCGTTCCAAGGAATGTATTTGTTCCTCTGATAGCTCGAGTTTGATTGGAAGAACTGGAAAGTTTTAGAGGTTTATGTTTGTTTGTTTGTTTGTTTTATTTGTTTTGTTTTGTTTTGTGAATGTAGGCCACTTTAGTTGAAGCTTCCCCAGTCTACTAAATGGTTTCACAGGATTTTGTGGAAAGTCTATTGTTCTTGGAGAGGCTCAAGCATGGACGAGGATTTTTGTCAGGAATATTTGTTGATGGTAGTGATTGAGCGACGCTTGTTGTGGAGATTAGGGTTTGGATGTTCCGCATAAGTTATCCACTCAAATGCTGGCATGGAGTTTAGAGAATGATGACGATGATGGTGGTTCGAATGAGACAAGTGTGTGAGTTTTCAATGAAAGTTCCTCATGAAGATGTCAGAAGTGATTTTTATTGAACGCTTGGGAAGGTTGTTTGGAGGGCATTAGGTAAGTTGTATATTTGAAGTGCTTCATCGGTTGCTATTGTTTCCGTTCTAAGCAATGTTTTGTTTCTCTGATAGCTCGAGCTGGATCGGAAGACTGGAAAGGTTTAGGGCCTTAGGGTTTTGCGATTCTTTGTTTGTGTTGTGAGCGCAAATTCTATGGGAAAGAGATTTATGCCCTCCATTCGAAGTTTCTTAGGGCGAACCACACATTCAAACACATCCGCGTCATTCAGAAAATGTCATGTTGTCCAACAAATTGTTTACAAAGTTCATATAAAATGTGCATAATCTTGTCCCGATGGAGATTCTGTTAGATAATGGCCATTGGGTGCACTTGGCTCGTGGCCACCCTCCGCTCGGTCAGGTCCACCCGATGGCCATTATCTAGTACGTAGGCCGCTTTAGTTGGAGCATCTTCAGTCTAAATGGCTTCACAGGCGGAAGCTATCGTGTTGGTTGAGAGCCTATAATCCTCGTGTTGGAGAGCATTTGCATTTTCCCTCCAGCAGGTATGTAATGTGACCTAACTTGTTTTTTTTGTTCCCTTTTGCTTCAGTTGGTTGATTGCTGAGGTTTGCTGAGGAGATCAATAGAGTCTGGAATGGATTAAATGGACCCATGTGAGGTAGACATCGTGGGGCAATTTGTGAGATACGGAGACGGAGATGGAGATGGAGTCAAAGAGAAATAGCCTCATGTCTTCATCCTCTTGCAATGGGCACAATGGAGAGACCGAGAGTTTCTTCTCCATTGGATAGGTCGAGGACGTCACGGAAGCTGCTTGAACGCTCCAGCACAAGGTCAGGCAGGCACAAGTTGAGGTTGCGTCGCGCTTTCATACTGATTCCTCTCTTCTGCCTTGTTGCACTGTACCCTGCTTTGTGGTTTTTGTCATTACCCCCTCCTCACTTCAAATCCAAAGAGACGACCACATGCTCCGAGGAAGAGCATAGTTACAAGGTTTTCGAGAATTACGTGTGCACGGACTCGTGTGGGAAAATATGTTTTCCTCGCGTGCACGGGATGTGCATTTCTCAAACAGAAGTCACAGTTTGTGATGATCAGCCGTATCTCCAAAAAGATGTCGTCGACGCGGGAGGCGGTCTTCCAGATGTTTTACGCCTCATTACTAACTTATTGCCAAGGGCGCAAGTTCCTGTAAAAAGAGGAATTTGTCCTGGCTGGGACTCCGCATCGCACAAACCGGTTGCAGTTGAAGGCAGTAAATTACAGGGAGAATGGATTAGGGGGTTGCAAATGGTTGCAGATGTAAAGCTAATGCCTGATGGTCCAAATGTTGGCCCGAACCCTCACCATGAAGCTGAGAAACTCATTCCTGCGATTCTACTATCCCACTTGTACGGTCTCCAAAACTCCACATTACATTGGTTCGCATCTCAAGACCCGAGTACGGTTTCACGCTGGTCGTTAGGTTTGTTGAAGGTTTTTCGCGAAAGCTTGATGGTTAAGTTTCTGAACACTCCTGGAGCTGGTGAACCACAAATTTGCTTCGAGGATGCGATCTTGTTCTCAGGGTTGACGAATGCGGGGTACATTCCTGGACGTGAGGCAAATGCGTGGCTGAGAAAGAAAGTTCTAGGGTTTTGCAAGGTTCCTGTGACGGATGCGTCAAGGCCTGTCAAGAATGTTGTTGTTTTGGAGCGGGTGAACTCGTCACGGTCCATTGCAAATATGGAAGAGGTGCTTTTCACCTTGGAGAGGGAATTGGCGGTAGTTCCAAAGGTTGTGACGAGCGGCGGTGGCGGTTTTTGTGAGCAGGTTAAATTGATAGCTGATACAGACGTTGTATTGACGCCCCACGGTTCTCACAACGTAAATTTCTTGTTTGCTCGGCGATTTGCGACAGTTCTTGAAGTGTTCCCCCTCTTATACTACATCGACTGGTTTGGAAATTACGTTCACGCTGCGAATTTAAACCACTACGAGCTGTATGGGACCTGGCTGGCTGAGCAAGGTAGCATGCCTTTCAAGATGCGAATGTACGCCAATTTGTATGGTTGGAAAAACTGCTTCTCCACCCGCGGGTGCATGAATTATGCGAAGAACCAGAAAGTTGCAATCGACATTGACCAATTAGAGTGGCTTTTGAAACAACTGACATCGAGCTGCAGAATCGTGGTGGGAGAGGGCTGTTCCACAGATGTACAACAAGTGCCTGGAAAAATCGAGAATAGTCAGGTAAAAAGCGATTTCTCTCTTGATCATAGGGCATTGCCAAGATGGCGAAAACAGCATGGGTGGACTACTACTCAGGAGATGCTCTCAAAGGAAAAGGAAAAGAACATTTGATGCCGGTGCCAAATTTGGTATCTGCTGATGCTTGTGGAGGGTTACGAAGGACATCTGTAACTTCATCAATTTTTTTGGGTATACAGACAAGCATGGCTACCTACCGTATCGGTCTTTGTAGCCAATCCACATTTGTCGGAATTTTCATTTTCTTTGGTTGGGGTACTCGGCTTCTCAATGGCAGGCTTTTTAATGTTCAAAGCGTGGACATATTCCTGGGCTTCTTGATGGGATTCTTAAGGCCTTCCACAGCTGTATAATTCTTGGCAGGAAGTTTTTCACGCTTCTGTGGATGTCCCGGCAGGGGCTTAGTCTCAGGTTGGACGAGTCAAAGAATCTGGATCTTCTCAGACTTCCCATTTGCATGGAACATTTGGTGTCAAAATTTGGATATGACATGCAAGAGAGGCACTTCATCCCGGAGGTTCTGTCTCCATGCCTGACAATCCATGATTCATGTGGCTCTGGCAGCATGGGAAGCAATTTGTTGCCATCCCTAAACAGCTGACAAGAAGGCAGAGAAGATGGACACTTTCCTACAGGTTTGAACTTGTGTCCCTCCATGACAAAGTTATATGGTATCTACCTCCATCAAGTAAAATTGCTCTCGCAAGCTTTGGCAGGTCTGCACTTCCCAAGTTCTTAGGCTGATGGAGTAACCTGTTGGTGAAAATTTCCGGCCCCCTAATCAAATTTCTCAAATACCAGGGTGTTGATGAATTTCTCAATGACATTGCTGAGTAGTTACTGTTACTCATGCGCCTGAACCTTTGTGGCCATGAGAGGTGGTCAGCGAAGATGTTTTGAATTTTGATGAAGCTTAATCAGAGCTTCACAGGACTTTTGACCTCGATCACCCTATGAAAGCATTTCTTGCTGTTTGTCATTGCGAGCTCAATTCCTTCAAGTCCCCCCAGTAATCTCCATGGAGACCTCAGTATGGATAAGGACGCCACCTCCTCAACCTTCTCCCCTCTTTGCCCCAGGTGATTCACGTCACTCGAGTTGCCTGACAAAGCGCTTTTTACCCAATGCTTACGACGCGGAAGTTGCCTTCACGCACCACCCGTGCTGACACGAGTTTCATTCTAGCAGCGAGGTAAATTTCCACTTCAATTCTCTGAAGGTGTTGTGGTCAACATTAAATCCATTGCTGCAGACGGATGCACATGGTCTGCACTTTCAATCAATTGTTCCAGAGATACAGTAGATTGAAAACTGTTGAATTTCGTTATCCATCTGCTTGTGTGGTCTGTCCTAGTCCTTGATGGCCATGTTTTCAAGTAATCTGGACATTGGAAGTATTGGCTTTCAGTTGGGGCCACAAGTAACTGCAGGTTTTGTCTTCTATTTGGCCCGACATCCCCACCATCAAAGAGCTATAGCTTTTGAGCAACTTACTCCCCAAGCCACCAGATTGGGACCGGGGTAGTGTTTTTTGTACTGATAAGTCAATTTTGTTTCTTCAGGGCTAGGATGATGACATGTATCCTCTCGTGTATTTTGGGCCTTTGGCTCTGTATTTGTAGTTTCATCGAAACCCAGTGGGGACTTTCAGGTTACTTGGGGATTCAGCCTGACGATGCAAAGGTTGGGTGTTGGGTCCATATTTAGTTCCTTTTCTTCTTTTTATGACAGAATCCTGGAGTAGTTCATATTCCTCATGTGTATCCTCCTTCACTTCATGGTAATTGCTGAATGGTTTTGGTTTTGGAGATCTTTGAGCTGATTCATGAGAATCATTACAGGAAGTTTAGGGGGATACGGGAAATTCCTCATGTGTTATGAGTGGACACTGAGTTTGGTGAAGCAAGATTGCATCATCTCTGCAAAAACGTTTCTACAGTTGATCATCTTCTCCTTTCTTCAAGAAATGTCTCCAAAGGTTGAAGTTATAGTTATCCTTCAAGTCAATGGGACATTTTGTCGGGAGTTGGTCCCCTATAATTTTCCATTGGTTGTTTGCATACGACGTCATCAATTTCTTTCCACTTGTGGTGCGTGCTTGGAGGTAGTGTTTGAATGAAGGGGAACCCATATCATTTCAATGAGGGCCAAACGCAGTTTAGCACCTCTTGGCATGCCAAAATGAGTTTGACCCTCAATGAACTGATATAGAATGTTCTTTGTTCAAACCTCCACACTATCTCCAAGCGTGCACCGAAAACATACCGCGAACATGGAAGGTGTTGTATGCAAAAACAACCAATTCCCAACAAAAAGTCATGTTGAGTTGGAGGATAACTCTTACGTCTTTGGGAAGTGTACAAAGGTTAGGAACATATGGCTTTGACGATGGATGGCCATGACAGTTACATGGCCCATTGTGATAAAATGGTTAGGTGAGATTACATTGGCGCAAAATGAATATTAGAAGAATGCATAGTTGTACATACATCCATGGGCCAGGCATTCCTCTGGTTAACCCCTCAAAGCTTTCCAGCAATTTCAGACTTGCTGCGTAGTCTCTATTTATACTGGATGATATGAAACCCAAGTTCATAAACTTCTTTCCAAGTTATTCTGTATGGGACCATAAGCTATCAATATGTGCAAAAAAATCACAACACATTGTATGTTCGCATTGGACAGTTTCAAAAAGTATTGTATGTATGAGAAACCCAAATTGGGTTTCGAAACCATCAGGGGCTAATTGTGCCAATTGGTTATATTTCAGTTAAATATACAAGGACTACACCTATATAGTATTAAGTGTTACATGTGTAAGAGTGTCACGTACTTACTCTATTGTGAGGTGTATTGCTAGGTTACGTTGATGGTTAACAAATTCACCATAAGTGTCACCTCATGACACTTGGCGTTCAAGTGCGCTTACTAATATCTTTGGCATGTGAGTATGTTCAATCGTGTTATGAGGTGCGTGCCTATGCTAAACAATGGTCTACAAGTTGATTGAAGTGTACAAACATGATAGTTGCCATTAGTATGCACAAGAATATCTTCCTCTTGCATACTAAAATGTAAACACATGACGCTTGTCGTTAGTATGCTCAAAAATATTTTCCCTTACATACTAAAAGGCAAGACTATCATCTAAAGCATGCCAATGTGCCATAAATGTAGGTATTTTTTCACTTAAAAAAAAAAGTTACTCATGTTGATGAATGGAATCATGTTGGCAATTAGGTTGGTGTGACACTTTGAAACCTCTAGGCATCTAGTTTAGTCCCTTCACAAATAGTGTACATGACACTACATACCTTAAATGGCATAGCTCAACTCCATTACTATGGCCACTGAAAATGGCAGCGGAGAAAAAATTGTGAGGGATGTGCATATTGAAAAATGTGGAAGTATGTTGGGATCCAGGTGAATTGATACCACTCTTTACTACTCCTAGTGGCAAATTGACATACTAAAGTGGGCATTCTCTTTCTATTTTGGAGGGAATCATTCTCATGCTTACTGTGAAAACCAGTGCAAATAAGGTATATTCTTTAGAGAAATATTCACACCGACTATGCACTCTGTAGACGTTGGATTGAAGTAAGGTTCTTCCTGTTGAAAGACATTGTGAGTTAACCAGTGAGTATGGAAGGGGTAGCAGTAAAGGGAGCGAATTGGATGTGAGCATTTTTACAATGAAATTAGGAGGCCATATTTCGGGGTTTCACTATGGACAAACAAATTTGGGATTGAAGAGATTTGAAGTCAATGGTCTATAACTGAAAATATAAGTTGAGATTTTGATCACTGTAGTTCAAGCGAGTGATTGGGGGAAATTTCTGTGAAAATGTACTGAATTAGTAAGTATAACTCAAGATCAATTGCCCACAGGGGGCGGGGTACAGAGAATTAATTGTGAGAAGGAAAATTGTTTTGAGGATGTGAACTGGAGTGATTCTAGAATGTTATACAACCTGATGAAGTTACTTTTGATATTTTCCCCTATCATAGAAGAATAATGGATAATTTCAACCATGAAGTGTTCAATGAGGAAGAGCATAGTTTTGTGATGCATGTAATCTGGTGGATATCCAGGGTTATCCGTCATTGTAGTATATTTTAGACTATGGATTGCATATTACAAGGGAGGTATGTCTAAGGAAGGCGGTTGGCGAAAGGTCAATAGTCTCTAGAAGTGGAAGACAACTTGAGAAAGCCAAGGAAGAAACCCAATTGTTGAGCAATGGGTATAAAGTGTGAGATTGAATGAGCATCACAAATGCATGTACTGACATTGAGATCCTCACCTAATTGTCAATTCAAACCCGAAATGATATGAAATAACCTTGTGTTTTCCATAAACAAACTTACTTGAGACACCTAGATGATACACAAATCATCTTTTAAGTCTACCTTGATTGTTTCCCTGGGTCTGTTTGTAACCAAAGTCTAAACTACACCTTCAAAGTTTTATGAACCGACATGATTTAAATATAAAAACAAATAATAGTACCACAAAATGTAATACATTGCTTGATTATGTTTTGACAAATGTTCCAGGAAATGATTCAAAAGCAAAGACGACGGAAGCTTATTGGCTAGATCATCATAAACCTATCTATTTTGCATTTAAACCTCCAAATCATATACCTATGTACAATAAAAATACTCACAATTATAACTTCATTCAATGCAATTTATAATAAGCATGCCTAACTATTATTTAATAAAGACTTTGAATAGATTATTGGGACGAAGTCTCTCATGGCCACACCATCTTGTTAGAGTAGTGACCTTGCACAACTTTCTATATCTAATTAATACACAACTTCCATCTTCGTGAATTGATTAGAGTTGAACTTACTTGTAACAAATTTAACCACTAACTTCCTAAGCAACCCATTTTGGGTTGATGGTACTTCTTTTTCCTACATTAGCCCTACCTAACACATTCATCTGCAATTAACATAAATATAAACATTAAGCCAACATGCATATCTGACTCATGAGCTGTGCAATTTGAAGATCATTGGAATGTGTTCAAAAAATGTCAAAGTGGAAAGTGGTCATGTTTTGTTGTGTTAGGAGCTCATGTGAGAGTGTTCGCTCCAATCGATGGTTTTCCACTTCAATGCAAACTTTGCGTGAACATCAAAGATGTTTATTTTGTCAAAAGTGATTATTTAATTTAATTTAATTTCTAATTTTTATGTTCATGTTCATGTAAAAACGGCCTTTGGGGTCATATCGTCCACTCGATGCAACATTTGGACACTCTTTTGTTTTCAAGGAATTCCTTTTATGTGGTTAGAGATATGAGACAGTTCACATACTCCAAATGCAAGGTGGCTAGTCTATTATCTATAGGTACTTTGATAGTCGGATTATTGGTTCCTAAATTTTTAAACATGTAATGTGTTACGTCTAGTATAATGAAGCAATTTTCTGCTTAATCGATTTGAGATAAATATATGAACCACCTATGAATTGTGTTTGTAGATAGTGCAATTCTTTACAAACACTTGATGTGTAGCTTCCACTTTCAAAGCCACAAAAATGGGATGATGCTAAACGGTATGATTTTTTTGTCTTGTGTTCCATTCCATGCTTTCTAGTTTTAGGTTCACCTCTACTTATTTCACCTTTCCAATATTCCCCTCCCTCTCAAAAAAATATTTTATAAACATTAAAGGAAAGAATATTCTATAGAGATGCCACATCATTTGAAAGATGACAAAAAATGTTTGACAAAATCAAGTAAAAATTCTCTTATGTCCCTACATCCCATCCAATACTCCCTCCCTTCCTTCCTTTCTTGGTTATGCATTAGATGAGTCTTCCCTTCTCCTTTATATATATTGCTATCATTAAAAGCTCAAGGAAAAAGAAGAGGCAAGCAAGAAGGAAAAGAATAATCAGTGGATAAATTAATTGCAACTACTACTATAGTAAATATTGTATTTAGTGTTATATGGTATTTATGTCCACGGGTAGGTCACTTAGTGCATTTTAAAAACGACGTGCGGCATAATATAGAGAGGATTAAAATCATTTGAAATAAAAATTATAAAGGAATTCCAAATAATGAAGGGGCCATTAAATGTAGACAATCCCATTATAAGTAAGTTAGATGGACATAAAATGTGGGCCATTATTTTTTTGTAAAATTAATATAGGGGCTGAAGATAAGGATCCTAGAAGGTATGTTTAGTATGTTTGCTATGGTCTCCTATGTGTTTTCTTCATAACTTTGTTTGCAATGATATTACTTGTTTGCACCCTTCTTTGTTTCCATGGTTTCCCTTAACACTCGTCAATGTGTTAGGAAGTAGATTAGCTTTTATTACTTAAAAGGAATATAGAGTACAAAAAATTGCAATGACTTGGACAATATAAGTAATGGAAGGGTGCAAACAAATGGGCCATTTTTGAAATTTAAGTAATTATAGGGAGGCTTTAATTCAGCCCTTGAAGGTAAATAGCCCCAAAACAAAAAACCCCCAGCCGCACGTGGTGCACAAAAATGCCTTAGAGTGACCTACCCGTGTTTATGTCACCGTGGTAAATTTCCTAATGACACTTCTTATGAATAAGCTCACAAATACAATCATCCCAACTGATATCCACTTTTGGTATATTCCGCAGCCTAACCTTTTTTGTATTGAAATATGGCCATGAATGATTGAAATTTCGATGAAAAATCACTTACTAAGCGAATTTAATTGCAACATTGCAAATCTACAATGGCCAAATTCTTTTGCAAGGAATGACAAATAATGTTAGGTTCACATTTAGTGTTGGTGCATTGACACTACACGAGCAATTTACAATTAGTATTGAGCAAGACAACTAGATTTGGTAACTCTAAATACAATATTAGTGCAGCTAACACAAGAAACACTACATTGATGGCCTTGATTGTCCATTGCATCCTTCAATTTAGTTCATAATTGTGTAAGGAATGTGCACATGACTTTACAAGTCCTAACCCCAATCCTTCTAGACAAGGTCCTTAGTACCGCAATCCAATTGGTGTCCTCCAAAAAACAAGAGAGCAACACCTAACAATCATGTGGGCTCTTCCGTTTTCAAATATCACAAACGAATACATAGAGCAACCACCAACCTCTCACGAAAACCTCATAACATTATTCAGATCCATAATAGTGTTCCGTGGGACTGACAACATTCCACGGAATATCCCCCACATTCAGTCTGAATGTGAAGAATATTCCGTGGAATACTGTCAGTCCCACAAAACATTGTTATGGATCTAAGTAATGTTATGCTCTCAATGACACAACAAAACACACTTCCATGATGAAACTGAAAGCTGCCACACCGTCCTTGCTCGGCTCTTAACATAACACCATCGCTTCCCTACCCATGACGTTGTCCTGAAGACTAACCTAAGAAGCTCACGCTTGGAAGATGAATTTTCAAGTCTTAAGATCATCAGTTGTGTCCTTTACCTCGAATCTTGTCTGTATATATCTGTTGCCATTGACAGTGGTGATGTTGCGCTGTTGAACAGGACGTTGATCCTGTTTCTTGGGATATTGAATCAGGAAGGTTGCATCAGCGATACACTCTCATGGGATCCACACAATATATTAATGGCAAAACATTTTCGAGTAAGTTCTTACCTGCCATTTCTGATATTACTTTCTTTGCACTCCCTGTCCTAGATTCCCAATCTTTATGTTATATTAGAGACATACAACATTCTTTTGACTCTTGTTAAATGGCAGACGCTAAAGGGACCCCAACGAGCTCTGTCCGGCGTGAATATATATATTCAATTTTGGACCTTGAAAATGAAGTGAAATTAATATGGGTTATATGGAGAAGCAACCTTGAATCCTATTGTGAAGGACAACACACATGAAGGACAAAACTGAGTCCTGAAGGACAATTGCAGTGAAGGACAAGAGTGATGAAGGACAATCGGTCCCGAAGGACAATGTGTATAAATACTTGCGGAAATAGAAGGCATTAACTAGATTATTATTAATTATATACTAAAAATAGAAACGTTAATTTTAGTTTCATTTTAGAATGACAATGTCCCTTTCAATGGTAAGTCTCAATAGATATTGCGTCAATGTTAATGAGGCTTTTGTAATGTTTTTGACTTCCAAGTTAATTACATGCTTTATTGTCGATTTCACCTTGAAAAGGAAATCCCAATCAATTGCTTATTTATTCACTAGAAGTGAACATTTATATTGGATTTTGGACCTTGAAGATGAAGTGCATTCAATATGGATTATATGGAGAAACGGCTTTCAATCCTACTGAAGGACAATTGTAGTGAAGGACAACACCATGGTATTGAATTTTTTTTGCTAAAAGGAAATTGCTATTTTATTGAAGTGGCAGACATCAAGGAAGAGAAGCATTTGGGAAGAGATGTCGGGCAGCGTTGCCCGAACTGCGTGGGTAGGGACGCGAAAAGTTTCGGGGGGCAGAGGCAGTGGTGGGCCCCACCAGTGTCTGTCACGCATGACAGAGCTCGTTGGGGTCCTTTTAGCGTTTGCCTTGTTAAATCCTCAAGGAGCAAATTGGATGGCTGCCCACTGTTTAGGAGCTGCCGATTCCATTCTCTAACTTTATATGTTGTCCCCATATGCAGTGATCGGGGAGATTTTTGGGCATAATCGGTTGAGATCCTAGTGTTTGCAAGTCCAACCGGTTTACATGTTGACGTCCTCCGGTTTTCCTTTTTTAAATTGGGGTATATTCTATAAATTCCTCTAAAGTGATTGGTAATTTTCTTGCAGTCTTGAACTTCAACCGATTAGTTCTCAAACTCAACCGGTTCATTTGTAACTAACTGCCGGTTCTCCCCGATCATTGCCCATGTGTGTTTTAGTTCTACGAGTCTTCAAGGAACCAGTGTCCGGGGAGAATTTTGGGCATAATCGGTTGAAATCCTTGTGTTTCCAAACCCAATTGGTTACATGTTGACATGGGCTTTTCTTTTTGGTAGAGATAGCCCATGGAACTCTTAGTGGCAACAATGGGTTGATGTGGGTTTTATAGAATTACAGTAGTCCACACAAATAGGATAATTTAGTTTACATCATGGTTGAAGAAATGAAAGCAAAGAGGAGAAGGGATATTGAAACAACACAAAGAAGCTCCACTAACAATGATAAATATTGTGGGTCACATTAATCTGCTTATATATATCCACATAACACAACAATGGGAATAACAATGTGAGTGCGCACTATTTACCAACCTACAATGTTGAACATCACAGGTCCACATTGTAGATTATCTTCTTTTATTGGATTAGAAATATTATGCATTGTGATGTTTATTCTATCGATAAGTGACTTCCTCTCCATGATGTGAACACATGCCTAGTGAAGGTGGTGCTCACCACCAAAACCTACCTTCAAGAACAAGAAAGACCTCTAATTGCCTCTTCCAATCATGTCAATATAAAACACTTAAAATATCATTGAATGATTAAACGATTTCACCCATCTAGCTCAAATAGTAAGTCCATAATTCACTCTTTTTAAGGCCCACTTCATACACGGCTTGGGGTTGACCCAAGCACCAGCATGATTCTCAAGGAGTAAGCCCTTAATCCAGCCCAAGTTTATCAACTTTTTTTTAGGTCCAACCTCTTTCCATAGAATAATGGTCATGGTGCTTGGCTCGTGTGTGAAGTGGCCCTTAGGCCGACTTTAAGGTAGTCGACCCATTCCTGACCACTTAAGCAATTTAGTATACTTGTGGTTTAGGTATGATTAGAGAAAACTCTTCCCATGTAGAGAAATAGTAATAAGATCCAATTCCCATGTTTTTTCAAATTGTTTCTCTTAATAACTAAATTATTGTAAATTTTCCACTTGGATATTCTCTTCGACCTATATTCGTGATATAGGCTACCTTATTTCCAATCATTAGTCAATAGTTTCCGTATTTGATAATTGTGGCACCTAAATATGCTCGCGATATGAGCGTAGCACTGTCAATTTAATCATTAACATTTAGTTAAGTTGGATTTCAACCATAACATGTCAACACTGATTAGACATTGAAATTGTGTTGCACAGAAATAGGTTGTCCTAAACTACAAACATGGGGTGGTGATCGGGAATGGGTTGGGTACCTTACACAAAGCTTCTTTTTGCATTGCACGTCCCCAAGGGCTTTGGTTTCATAAATTGTAAGAGTAATAGTAAAAACTTGTCCCCTATAGGTTGATTGTTGATTGACATACCAACTATAAGCTCATTAGACTAATTCAAGGTTCCTAATTTTGATTTAGAGATTAGCTAGTCCTACAATGGTAAGCAACATTTTCACCCTTCTCCTTCCCATGTTCGGGTTATGAACATCCACCCATCTTAAACTCTCAATTGACACACGAAAAAATGAAAAAGAAAACTCCGACATTAAAGATTTGAAAATAGTCCCAAACCTAATATTTTAAAAAAAAAAAATTTAACTCCCAAAACTAATTTGTCCCCTACCCATCCATGTATTCTAGAATATTTCGTAAAAAAAATCAATTAGTATAATGACATGTTGGGTATCAAGGATCAAGTTTTCTTGCGATACTACTAAGGTAAGTGGATTTGATTCAGATACTTATCTAAATTGAATGCCGACGTGAGTGCCTAGAGATGGTTGAAAATGTTTGGGAAATTATACCAAATGGATCCCTTTGCATGCACAATATGATATCAAGTGTATTCTTACAAAAGAGAGTTTTGCTATCATAATCATGTCATAATTTTGAAATTCCTTTGAAACTAGAGTGTACAATCATCATGTGCATTTTGAAGTTCATTACCAGTTCATTTGAAGTTGCAATGTTAAGTCATATGATGGCATTGAAGTTAAAATCATTTCAAGATCAATATCACACAATTTGAGGAAGAAGGCCAATATCATGTTGGTGTCTATTCATTTCATCGATTCCGATTTACACAGTAGAATGAGACAACTGCAATATACCAACATTCAGGGACACATTTTGTGCAATCACTCGCAATATTTTATTATTATTGTTGCTTACACATAGTAAATGAGTCCAAATTTTCCTCATGAGTAATTTCATGCTCAAAGTTTTGGGCATAGAGGTCTAACTCTAGTCTCTAGAAACTTCTGCTTCTATGTCGAGACCTCAGAAAGGTGACACCCATGATGATGAAGCATTGTACAATTACTTTAAATACCTGAATAGTTCTCTTGGTGGGTGAGGACTTTGACCTGTCTGCTAATCCTTAATGGGCTAGTCGTCATCTTCAAAGTTTAGAAGTACAGATTCGCAATCTGAAAGATTCACAGCCGGATGGAATTTAACAATATCTCACACATTTGAAGAAAATTGAATTGAAATGGACGCTAACTTTAGGAAAGTTAGTTGCCCTTCCATGAGGACAAAGGGGGAGTTTTTGCAGTCTTCCAGCCCATATTCAACATGGGGGCTGTGTAGCGTTCCCCAGACACTTCCTCGATAGGGATGGCTGCTTCGAGTGCCTTGATCTCTTCATCAGTCAGCTTCACATTTAATGCACCCACGTTCGATTCCAAGTTGGCTATCTTTGTAGTCCCTGGAATGGGAACTGTGAATGGAGACCCTTTGTGGATAACCCATGCCAAAGCCAACTGATTGGTGGTGCATTTCTTCTCTTCTGCAATCTTTGCAACACGTGCCAATAATACCTTGTTCTTCTCATAGTTGTCACCATCAAAAAATGGGACGGCCATCTGCAAGGTATATATTCTCCCACATTAATTTATCACCCATGACAACCAGAGAAACAACATGTTAGTTCCATTGCAAGGAGGTGCTTTGTTGTAAGTTAAATCTGTGTCTGGAATTTTATTGCATTCCGTGCAAAAGTTACTTATGTATGATGAGTGTGTTGAAATAGAATATGTGGGCCTTATTCCATTTGAGCTCCCGAAGTAAATTCAATTAAATAGCAACAACAAATGAGACAGGGTACGGAACCTTGGAATCAGGCTAGATGAATTGGAATAGGAACTATTAGGTTACATGCACATTCCTTGGGCAATCAAAGCCGCTCAATTTAAATTGATGGATGAATTGGCAATGGAGTTTACTACACTGTATATGATGTAGAATGACCCACTCTATTCATCAGCAACCCACATCATTGATCTTGTAAAAATTGGGTGGCAACACTTGTTTCGTGACAAGTTATGGAGGCCACTTCAATCAACATGGCACATCGATTTTTGAGCCAATATACATTAAATAAATTATGGAATAGTTTGATGTCTTTTCAGTTTCCTTGTTCATTTTGCATGCCTCTGGATTTTCTTTCAAAGACATACTTATAATCTTCAAGGGTACTAGAGCTTACGTGACCACAATGAATGAGGACAAGGTAAAATCCAAGGAATGCATGAGGTCAGTTTATAAGAGGGAGATAGATTTGCTTTGTTCATATTATTCTACATGTAATCATTTTGCTAGTGACGTGTCATCTCTATAAAAGTTTCTTGCTGGACTATTGGAAGCAAAGGACATCAATAAAGAGAAAAGGTAGTCACCTTTCGGAAGTCATTGTTGGTAAGCTCTTCCTTTTTGATCCCGGCAAAGAAACCTCGACCGAGTGGACTATATGGTACAATGCCGATACCCAGCTCCCTGCAACATCGATCAACAAACAGATAAATCCACCGATCACTCCACATGATTGTCTCCAACAATCCAAAATATTAAGTACATCAGCTGAAATTTACACTGTCAGTTCCATGCACAAATCAACAAAATTATGTTCTCAAGTGATCTAGAAATCTAAGATCAAGAAACAAAAGACCCCCAAAACACTATTGTAATCGTCACAATATTAAACCTCATGCTCCTTCATCCCATTCTGAATAGAAGAGATGCCATGTTCCATGGGGACCTTGTTGCGGCACTTAAGACTAAAGACATTGTTTTTATATGACAATACAACAAATATAATTTTATTAAATTTTATTAAATAATAAATCCTCTTCCAAACAACAATGTAAAAAAAAATTCAAAGTGAGGATTGTTCATACATGCATGTAGGAATGATGTCGCTCTCTACGTCACGCACCCAAAGGGACCATTCAAGCTGCACCGCAGTGATGGGATGCACTGCATGAGCACGTCGAATCTCGGATGCTGAGGCTTCGGACAGTCCAAGGTATTTCACCTTGCCTTCTTCCACCAATTTCTTCAGCGCCCCTACCTAGTGGAGACAATTACCAAAAAGAAAAATCATTGTTAACACACATGCATTAATTCCAAAGTTTTGGCACCTATTAACTGAGCATCTGAAGATACTTGCACATGAAATCTAATGTACAAGTAAGGCATTCGGCTCTTATCATGGACAATTTCAACTCCAACACAATTTTGGCCATCAAATCATATTGCAAATTGTTTCATTCAGTTAGCAATCACAAATGATTAAAATTGTCATTTCTCATTTTAGATTTGAAGTTGAGATGCAAAACTTATAAGAAGTCAAAGTGAAGATTCTCCTTCTCTTTAACCTATCACGTAGGCCTTCCCATCAATGTTATCTATTGGACCTTGAATGGTGTTTAAATTCGGGTTTATATTTTTAGCACATAGTCCATTCTTGTCTTTCATTGCGCAGAGGAAAAAAGTAAATCATTTAAGAGCCGTGTACCTTAAGAGGAAGAGTAGCTCATGCATTCCCAGCGCTTCCACTAATCCTTAGCAATGTAAATACAATATAGACACAGGATTGAGAAGAGAAATTCTTACAGTCACTTCGATGGGAGTCTTAGGATCCAAACGGTGCTGGTAATACAAGTCGATGCAATCAATCCCTAATCTCTGTAGGCTGGCTTCGCACGCCTCGCGCACATGCTCCGGGTCTCCACGCACCGACCGATTGCCGTTCTCGTCTTGGTAAAACGAAAACTTGGTCGCAATCTGCACCTTGTCGCGCATATCCTTAAATGCCTGCACCACATGCAACAATATCCTCCGCGAGCTATAAAAATTAATTCAAGAGCATTCACTCGATCGATGCACACTTGCCACAACCATAGCTATAGCCACGTAACAACAAAATTTGTCTACCTTCACATTACATGTCCTCGTTACTACGATGTATCAAATGCACACAAAACACTGACTCCATGTACTTGCAGAATTCAGTGCCTTTGCGTCTTCTACTACTTCTGCTCTGCCCGAGGGTTAAATTAACATTGCACCAGTAAATTACAGATTCTTAAGCAAGATTGAACCACCCGGATCAACACACGGGGATAAAAAAAAATGCATACTACCGTTTCCAGTTCTTTGTGCACAAATTGCCTACCTAAACATTAGATTTCCTCGTGTATCAGTAGTACCAAATCCTTAGAAGCTGCTACTGCCATCAACAACGACCAGTATAAACTCCTCCTTACTATGATGTCTCACATTTGGTAACAAACTCTCTCCCTAGACATCGGGATACTTACAAATTTTCAGTGGCCCTGCATCTTCTACTTCTACTCTACCCGACGACAAGAAAACATTGCACCAGTAACCTGCAGATTCTTAAGCAAGACTAAACCACCCGGATCAGAACACGATGACTACCGTTTCCAGCTCTGACTGCAAAATTTATCTACCTACACATAAGATTTCCTCTTGTATCATATGTCTCAAAGCTGCTAGTGGCATCCACAATCAACGACCACAGGAAATCCCTTTTTGGACATTGAAGCAACAGAGAAGCCAATATTAAAACACAGCGATTCGGTACACTTACAGAACTCAGTGCCCTTGCGTCTCCTATTTCTACTCCGCCCGAGACAAAATTAACATTAGTGAACTACAGAAAATTTCTTGAACAACATTGATCCTTCCCTATCAAAACACGGGGACATAACATAAGCGTACTACCATGTCTACTTCTCTCTGCACAAATTTGTCGACCTACACATTAATACATCCTAGTACATCAAATGTACCAAAAACTGAGAAGCTGCTACTGGCATCAACAATCAACGACCACATCTCGTTTTGAACACCGCCAGCACCCGACCTTTCCAAGCAACACTTCGTTAGTGTAGGGCCCGTAGAGATTAGAAGTATCGAAGAACGTGACACCGAGCTCCACTGCCCTGTGAAGGACTTTAATCATGTCCTCGTCCTTCCCGGCGGGGCCGTAGAAGTCTGACATTCCCATGCATCCCAGCCCGATGGCAGAAACCTCCAGGCCCTGCGATCCAAGCTTCACTCGGGGGACGGTCGCCATAGCCGCAGGACTTTAGTGCAATTCAAGCTCCGAAGAAAAGAAGCAATGCAAATGGCGCTCTTCTTGAAGCCTGGAGTGAAAGAGTGACTTGAGTCTTTCTGTTGTTGCGAGAGCTGTGGCTTCGAAGCCCTTTGCCTTCCCTCCAACACTTAGCTTGCCTTTATGTCGTCATGGCAGGACCTGGTGGATGAACTTCATCCCCTTGTGCTGGATGATCCTCAGCCTGGATGAAGTATTGGCCTAGTTGGCCCCTCTCCATTGCTGCTCAGGTTCTTATTTTGCGAAAAGGACTTGACCTCTTGTACTTTAATCTTCGTGACAGACAACACCAAGGATTCCCGGAAAGTTGGTGGTAAGAAGGGAACGTTGCTACAATGTTGGCACTTGGGAACTAGACTGAATATGATATTTAGGGCCGGCTTACACCATGGACCATGAAGATGACCTTTTTCCATGGTCTGACTTGATGGTCCAACTTTCATGGTCTGAATTCATAAAAATTCAATTTACAAAGTCTTGGGCCCCTAAATAGGTGTAAACCAAATATGGACCAAGAATAATGACCATGCACACCAAAAAGTGAATGTGTTGATTTTTTGATATATGTCCAAAAAGGACATTTTTTACCATTCTCTTGTCTTCTCGTGGATTTCACTTGTCCACACTTCTTGTTAAATGTGTCAAAGATGTGGCTTGCAAATCTTCTCACAACAATTCTTACAAAAAAAAATGAGCGATTTAATTTGTACATGGTCAATGTAATTTACATGTGACATGTACCTTGTTTTATACATTGAGCATTATTTGCAACCCACTTCACCATGTGTACTCGAATTCTTGAGTTATGGATGTCGCACATTGTTTGGTGATACATGTGGAAGCCGGTTAAGGGGTTAGGCATGAAAGAGTTGGTATGTCTCATAGGCTATGATATGATCAAGGCACATGCCTCTTGTGGTTGGCACTTTCAACCATAATGGAATAAATAACCTAGACACCACAAGAAGCTTGACTTGAGCCCAATGCTTGGGCCTTGCGTGTGAGCTACATTAGAACGATGGAAGCCCATGCAGGGACTCTAGAATAAGAGGTACATATTTGACCGCACAATGCACATGATACAAAGTGACTTGTCATGAGAATTTCTTATAACATTGGTCCAATAAGGGCAAACAACTTTCCCGGTTCTATTATACATTACCTATACATCTAATTTAGTATGGTGCACTCTATTCATTGTTGACCCTTGTAAATGATCTTGCAATTAGTGGGTTGCGACAAGAAAAGGTTGCATGCAACACTTGTTGCCACTTAACAAGGCAAGGATGCCACTTTACAGTAATCTCTCGCTTAAGTATCCATTTTGAATTGGAGTTGTTGGTGCGCGTAGGTGCGTACTTTGCTCATATCGCTTTCTAGACCCTCTGATTCGATGAATCGCAATGGGAAACGGATGAAAATTGAGGCAACATGCTTCACCGAAGCCCAACAATTAATGTGAAATCATTGCAAAGTTGAGCAAGCTGAACGCGCCGAGCAAGCAAGCATTGGGGCAGGAGTATGAAGTCAGTGAAGGCGCTATCCGGAAAGTTTGGGACAATCAGGAGAACATATTGCAATGAAATAAAACCTATCGAGACATTTGCTGAATCTGAAAGTGCTAACGACTTCAAAGGCTTTGAAGCTCTACACAACACTGTTCTCGACATCAACGGCCAATTGATGTGCTCTGATGTTCAAACGGAAGCTGGACAAATGTATGATGAATTGCGACGATCATTTGAGACGTTTCAACAAAACGTTAACAAACTGACATTTATTTTCAAGCATAAGAAATTCATGCATTCGCGGCAAATGAGTCTGCATGACATGTTCAAACAATAAAGTTTGAACCCGATTTTTTGTCAAAAAATTTGCGCACTTAACCGGGATGCGTACTTAAGCGGGAGATTACTGCAGTTAACTTGGCACCCCCATGTTTTATGTTGCTCTAAATCAAACATGCATACAAGTGTAGTGACTTTTGAATGACAGATTTACTCTGCGGGTGTCAAATGTTGGATTGTGAATCATGTGTGTTTGTACATATGGTGGAGAGGCTTAATAAGTAGTGTGTTTTTTTTATTGTGAATACCTTATTACGGACGTCATTTGTAAAGCAAATATCAATGTACAAGTATCCAAGATTTGACATTCTAAAGTAAATAGATCTGACCATTCTAGGAAAGGTATCCTTCACAAAGTTTCTACTTTGCATGGTATTCACTGGGTCATAAACACTACAAGCATATGCTTCATGGGTAATTGTATTGGGTCACTAGAAAATATGTAGGACGATTTCTTAGGACTCATATGTTGGTAGTGAAAGAATGATCTTGAGCAGCCACATGAGGGCATATTATGTAGTCCAACACTCTCTCTGACATGACAAATACATACCGTTCTTTCTTAAATCATCAAATCCAATTGTATGATGAATTGTTGCATCCGATAGGCCCACTGTGAGCTTTTATGTCACGAAATAGTACATTGGTGCTACAAAATTTGGTTTTCTCCTTCGTCATGCCAAAGTAAATTACACCGATTGCTAACTCATTCATGAAGTGCACTTTTTTAAATTGGTTCAACATCTTGATTTAATTGAAGATTTGAGTTCAAATACATGGCATGGGTGCGTTTGCCAACAAAAACATATTTATTTCTTGTTTAAGCCTGATGTCACATATGAGTATAGCTTAATTTTCTTCTTGATGTAAGATAATCTACAAAATAAATTTTAAACCCATGTATGTAAATAAGAATATTTAAATTTTTTTATTGAGGAATCACATAAAGTATATATAGAGGTCATACATTAGGTTTGGATGCCGTGGTGTCTTTGTAAACTCATTCATCATGCATAGAAGGGTTACAATAAGAGAAGAAAAGAAAAGAAACCCTTATAAGGTCGAGGATCAATTTAGTTTAAGTGGACCATCAATAATTCCAGGCATATGATGCCTTACTTGGAGTTCGACCACCTGGAAATAACTACATAGTTGCTATAGAATAATTTGTCATGTTTTCACCCTCTTAAAGAATGAGATTACAATGTAAGTTAGACAATTTTTATTCAGTCACATTTCTTATTAGAATACCTATACCAAAAAGAACATGTGAAGTTGGAGTCTACATAACATCACTCAAAGCCTTGGTTGTGTTCCATGGAACCGGCCTATACAATCCTGGATTGACCCATCCATTCTAGTTGGACAAGTTAAAACCTCAAATTTTAATAGCCCGACACCATTCTTTCTGTATCATAATTTAAGCATTATGAAAAATTGGGTGACTTTGTGTTTATTCTCATAAATTCATGGTTTAGGACTAAAGACATGGTTTCATCAGCTTTGCTTTACCAACACTCTATTGTGTTCCGAATCCTTCCTAGAAATTGTTAAGGTGAAAGAGAATGTGGGCAGGAAAGTTCATGGGGAATGCAGCTTCCAAAGCACTAACATGACCATATTCAAACTTTTTAAAGGTACAATATGATCATGTCCAAAAAGGGCCCATTGGTAGCTTCCCACACCATTGGCATTGATGTGAATCAAGATGGATAAGGTAGAAATACCCTAAACCGTAAACTACTCTCTACCCGTGCACTAGACTTTAGTCAAAATAGTGAAGTGTCATTTTTGAAACCGATAATTACGAGGTTGGCAGCTTGAAATGCGTGTATAGCCAGTTTAGCCAAATTCAGTCATGTTGGATTATCATCAATCATAGTTTAATATACTCAAGAGTTTACCGGTTTAGGTGATGTTTTGGTGGAAATGAGCATTACCGTGTTCGGTTTAAGAAGAATCTAGTGAACAAGTAAGGGGTTTGACAAACTTTCCACTTTGAAAAATTGTACAATTTTTTTTATAGGGAATGCGAGAGCCTCACAGACAAGCGCCTTGTGAGCCAAGATCACCCCCACCCTTAAATGCGTTGTAGTCCGGGTGAGGGATCCCCCTTCCACACCTTACTCTCCACACGCACACACAATTTCAATTCATTCCATTTAGGCGGATGGTTGTACTCAACACCCTTCCATTTATTACAATAAATTAGTGAGCATTCACAAATGCTTTTAACACACCCAAGGATGATGAACATCGCTTTCAAGGGCCCCCTCCCCTTTTTCCCCTTTCACTCATTCACTATATCTGTCCTTAGTAACCAGCAATAAACTAGAAATTACCCCCCCCCCCCTTACACACTACTTCTTTGACCTTACTTCCACCTTGTTGAATTTCCCCAGTGGGGTAAGCTGACCTTGCTACCTTCTCTCACCGGTTCCTCACACCTCCCAACTAGTGTCGGGGCTGCAGGGTAAACTTCCCATCACAGAGTGTAATACTTCAGCTCCCCCTCCCAGGAAGGGTTCGGATCCTCCTAGCGTCTCAGAAGGCACATCCAGCCAGCAGCATCAACCCATCCTTTGATCCTTTTCAACGCTTACTAGTGACCCTGTCTGCCGCACCCAGCACCATCCTTCACAATTCTCTCCCAACTCCGCAACTACTGTAATACTTGCAGTCAAGTCCTCCTGCCCCCCAGTACGATGTCGCAGATGCCGATTTTGGCAGCTCACCCGTTCACCCCACAAGCATTCTTCCACCCACATTTACAGATTTTTGTCTCTGACAATGTGAGTGCTCTCATCGCACTCACACACACACCTTGCTCTGGCCACACACACAAAACTCTAACCAGCCCCAATGGCGGTAAGGAGCAGTCAAAATTCAAGGCCAACACAAGTTGTTTCGCCCTTCGGGCGATTTCTGCATCCAGCTCCCCTTTAGGTGCCAGGAGCGAGTCTTCTCGGCATTCTAAACTTCGGCGATTTCACTCCAACCAACACTCCAGTGCCTCTCTGGTCACGGTAGCTTACCTGAATTTAGTTCACAGCCTCTCATTCCCTTTTCTTTTTCGCCACCCAGGGCCTTGCAAGGATGTGCATCACCGAACCAAGCTGTATTCGCTCCATCCCATCCTACCTCGCACCTTCTGTGACCAGCATTCCCAACATTCTCTACTCCTGCCCCCACCACGGCGCCTCCATCCGCTTCCCACCTCAACCATCCACATGAGAGAGAGAGAGAGATTTTCCCCGAGCCACCAAACAACCCCCTGGGCCTCCCTTCCTGATTCGAGAAATCCGAGGTCTAATCCATCCGGGAGGGTCCGACCCCTCTAAACGACATAACTCCTATCCTAAAACGAACAATTAACCATCCCTAAGCCACTAACTAAAACACTTACCACCTGAGTCATAACCCTCCTAACTCTAAGTTTTAACTAACAACTAATCAATCACTAATTTGATTCCCCTAGCCTCCAACCCATGTTATGCCCAAACAATTATTTAAACGCAATTTCAACTTAAACTTAAAAAATTCAATCTTTTTATCTTTTGCATATTCAATGTAAATCCAAAGCCTACAGTTTTAATGGTTTTAAGGTTAAGAACACATGTGGGCACAACATTGGGCTCACACGCCTCATAGCAGAGCAAGCAAACAGAAAGAGAATACAACACCGAACCCGACTTATAGGGCCGATAGACATGAAGCAAGCACATATCAACAACACACTCTCAATCGAAGCCACAAATGGTCAAATGGAACAATATGCTCACAACAAAGATCTAGAGCTGGGCCCAAAGGAGAGAAGCAGAGCATATCATATCTAGATCTAAGAAATGGAAGAGAAGGGAGACACTCGGCACCAACACGCACTATCAACACTAGGGTTTTACCCTTGCTTATAAAATGGGTGCTCATAAGTACCATTGCTTTGTGTGTATACACACACCATAATGCTCTTCCATCAATGCTAGGACGACACAGCTATGTGAGCGTAGATGTGGAGAGCGGAGAGCGGAAAGGAATTAAATTTAGTAAACTTCTCATACCAAATTTAGAAGTATTAAAAAAGGGTCGAATATTCTCAATATATTCCAGATTCTCCTAAAAATAGAATATAATCGTGACCTATTTCCGTGGAATATTTAGGTCAAAAAATAAAACAAAAGGCCCAGAATTTGAAAGGGTCTCATTACATTTGGAAATCAGGAAGAGATAAAATTAAGATAAAACAGAAAAGTATATGATAAAACCAATGATGAACCAAGAAAGAACGAATGAGAATAATTATATGGAGGTTGGTATAATTGAAGAATGAGTCAATCAAAATACAAAGGACGATCAACTTGCTTCGTTTTTATTCCATAAATTTTGTCTTTGTCCTATGTGTGAGTCAACTCTAGAACTTGGACTCCAACAATTATTGTTTGTGATATTATCTTCAGCTGTATATAAATGAGGACATAAGTTATACTCGCATCCAATACGGATGTAGAGACATATGCACACAATGGGAGAGGAGAGAGACATGTTTGTTGGCCTAGGATGGGAGAAAGATATTAGAAGTCTAGGAGATCCCCATGTTCCCTTTAATACATCGTCGAAACATGACATAGGTGCTGGAAATCAACATAGTGATGACTACGAGCTCACTCCATTTTCGCAGTCCACACAAGCATGGAGGTGGAGGATGCAGGAGGAGCAGAAACGATATGCAAAAAAAGATAAAAGGCGAGGTGATGTGCAGGAGAAGGAGGAAACAAGGTGCATGAATAGTGAGGCAAATGATGCGGCTAATTTGAATGAAGACAAGGCAATCGACACGGAGCAGGAAGTCAAGATGGTAGGCGAATTTTCGAGGTCTTTGTCGTTTCGCGATAGAATGAGAGGATTATCACCGCATCGTCGTCCATTGAAGGATCGAATGAGGGATAAAACGGTTTCGTACGTTGATTTGCTTCGACCGGGTCCACCTCCATCAAGAAGGGACGATGAAAAGAAGTCCGAAGCATGTAGGAGGATGGAAACACGGAAGTATAGTTGATAGACATAGTATGCATGCTTGATACAATTCTGTATTGTAATAAAAGATCTTGAAGGGAATAAAAACAATGCATGGAATTTTATTTATTATAGCAAACAATTATGAGTTCACATGATGTTCACAATTGGCACGTCTAGTAGGACCCAATGTATTGGTAGGCTGAGATGAATTCTAGGAAGTAGAATGTGTCAAAAAACCCCCTTCGAGGATGAGTTTGACTTCATTGAAGCTAAAGGTCGGGGTGTGAATGAACAAATTCACTTCAAGATCCAAATTAGAAACCTTGTTGAAGATGTAATAGAGATGCTTACAATTCAGATAAGGATTTCGTTTGCGGCCGAACTTGGAAATCATATCCAAGAAAAATGCGCAATTGCACTCTGGAAGAGAACTGACTGTCACTTGGTAGATGGGGGGGTGCGGTTCTGCCTTGGACTGCAGAGTGATAATGCAACCAAATCCCGGTTGAGGGATCATTGTTAACTTCAAAACAGTACCATGCATAGCTTCAGCAGAGGCAACCATCTGCCTCTGCTTTGCCGAAGGTGCGCTGGTGGATCGTCGAACAACCTTGGACAATCTTGTCGGAGGGATGAAGTCTGGGTTGTCTGGAATACGGATTCCAGACATATCCAGTGGGGGAGCGGAATTGGTGAAGAGTCGAGTTGGTGTGATGCGTTCATTTGGTGGGAGTTGAAAACCTGCGTTTTCAAGCGCAAAGATCTCCGAACGGGTGAGGTTGGTCCCAATCTTGACGGGCCAAATTGGGGGAATAGGAGGTTTCTGATCATCAGCAGAGAACGGTATGACCCATTTCCGACGAGGGCCCTTTACACAACGTTCGATGTCATCTGGGCAAAAGACGAATTCCATTCGCTTCTTCGCTTGGAGTGTGTAATGATGCCACATACCGGTGTAGGTCGGTGCAGGGACGCTCTTATTATTGGTGATGATTCTTGCGGTGCACTTCTTCTTTGTGCCAGCATGATTAGCCCAACAAGACTTTCCTGAGGTATGGGGTATACGGGCAATATGCCAAAGAGAGACATCTACTTTAGTTTCTTGTACGGCAGTGACACGCTGAAAACCAATTCCTGTTGGAGAAGGCACTTGAACCTCTTGAACACACGGGGAATACTCCTCAATGATAATAGGTAGTGATACAGGTTGAGATCGAGTGATGCGCTTCGCGGGGGGAGGGCGAGAGAAGTTGACGGTATCGGGGCGGTGGGTCTCGCCATCATCGCCAATTGGAGTGTCCGGTCTTCGCTTCTGCGATCCAAACACCTCGGCGCCTTCCAGGTGTGGATCGCGAGTGCAAAATTCTTCCCCACCAGGCATGTCAAGCAACACCTTCTGCAATACTGTGGGGTCGCCAGTACGCTGAGCTCGACGTTGAGCTCCCCTAAGCTTGAGTTCTTCTTTGCTTGGACCATCACCGCCAACTCCACCTTTAAGGAATTGGAAGTATGCAACAACTTGTAAGAAGGCGCGAATGTAGTCGTCCACGGTAGCAACGTATAGGTCTCCACCCTTGTTGCCGGAGGCTTGAAGCCACTTGTTGTGGACGGACTCCGCAAGATTGCACGACGGCATCTCGGCCAACTGGTCTGGGGTCAATACCTTTTCCTGATTGAAAAAATGGAGTATTAGAGCGAGCACAGAAACATGAAAATAATGAAAGGAAAAAACAAGAAAGAAAGAGAAGGGAGATGTACCAGTTCCATGAAACCACCCCATTGAAGGTAGCGGAAGTGCCAAAAAGCAAGCCATAGCTGGAGGTGCTTGAGACCGTCTTCACTTGTACAATTCGATGAAGACCACCAAGCCTTGATAGCTAGGTACCTAGTCTCGGCCTCTTCCATAGACGACGCATTCCGATATTGAAGGCAAAGGTGTCTATGTTGGTCTTGTAACTCATGTTTAATATACGATTTTGTATGTTTCTCGAGTGATTGTTTCCAATGAAAATAACAAGTGCGCTCACGGCCTTCCAGTGGAACTTTAGGATCTCCTGAACCATACACAATTCGCACAGCGTTCCAATTGGCTTGGGCACTGTCTGCCATGAAGCCAATGAAGTTTGGATGTGGGACACCGTGCCGGGCCATGACTTGGTTGAGGTTCTGCCAGAAAAGAACTTGAGCATCCTTGTCCTCGGATTGGAAGTCGCAGCAAGCGATGGTCATGATGCGCTGGTAGGTACCGTCGTATACGTGGCAGGCCATGGTGGTCCACTTGGCGACGCGTTTGACATGGTCAGACATCATCCAAGCATGCTCGAGATCCCCACCAGGTTGCATACGCTTAACCAAGTCGACCCCACTACCAGGGCCAACCTCGGACATCTTGAAAACGAAAACTTTGTCCTTTTCGTCACCCTGGCCCAGAAATTGATTACGCTGGACATAGGCCCAGTTGCTGACACCTCGAAGTTTGGCGATTCCATCCATAACCCCTAACCTACGCAAGTATTTGAAACTAGTAACCTTGTTACGGAGGTGGGGGGAATTCAACTCTTTGCAACGATCAAAAACTGGTTCAAGTTCTTCCAACGAGAGAAGGTGATGAGGATCAGTATCATTGCGGAGGAGGAACTCACCCACAAGGTCCTTGCTGGCTTCAAGGACGATTTTGCTATGAGTGGCTTGGGGCGTTCGCTCGACGTGCTCCTCGATGAGGGAGTTGATGCGCTGTTGGCTATTTCTACAATTGCCAACCTTGACGGGATGATGATGGTTGCCAAGATGAATACAGGCACGCTGAGTGGTGCCTTTGCCGTGGACGTAGAAGATTCTGGCATGACATGGAGCAATGCATTTGGGAGGCTCCTTACATATCCGGCACATTAGAGTGGATCCCAGAGGCAAGGGTCCACCAACGGGGAAGGGCTCCTTGGTGAAACCGTCGAAATCAATATCATTGACCGGGGAAGTCCGATGAGCACGTTGTAGGTAATCGCACAGAGGATTTTGGCATTCGAGGTGGCCAACACAACAGGAGGAGCGAAAAGCAAGGCCCATGTCATTGGTGATATTGGTGGTCTGGGTTTTAGTCCAAACATGGCCGTCATAGCGTTTGTCCATGCCGTCCATGGACTGGGCCTTCTTATGAGAGGAAGAGACACCGAGTGGGGGTAGGACAAACATGAGATCACCATCAAAGCGAGGCGGCAGGTAATTAACCTCTTGAATTTGCAAGGTGTCATAATCCAACTTCTTGAGGATGTTCTTCCTACCGGGCATGGAGGCAAGAGAACGTAGACATTGAAGAATGGAAATCGGGGGTTTGCCTGGAAAGGGAGGAAGAGGAGACGGAGGAAGGGGGGTAACAAAGGTGGAACGGACGGAGGATGGGGATGGCTTGTGAATGGGAGTGGAAAGGGGGGAATCATCACCATCGGAGGAATCGGAAAGATGTATGACAGTCTGCGTACCGGGCTCAGTCTTAACTTTGACCAAGGGAGGAGTATTGAAAGTGGACACAGAGGAATGGGGAGGGGTACGGATATCCGTGGATACATTCGTGCAAGGACATGGGAGTCCGTACACCCTGTATTTACCAGCGCAGAGTTCCCACGTTGACGAGCCACTGTCGGCAACCCTAGGATTCTCACGAATGGACAATGACAAAAGAGAAGTAACAGTATCATAAATCTCGCGTTCGACCCACATTGTACTGTTTTGCAAAGAAAACCTAATACTAAGGTCCAGAGAAGAGACAGATGCAAAACCGTGCGCATCTATGGGGAAAAGAAGGGGGATGCCCATGCCAGTGGCACGGAGCTCAACCATTTCCGTTAAAGAAGACATTGTGGACGAGGAAGCCATGGATAAAGAGATGGACGAATAAGAAAAATACCCCAAAAAAGGAAAAAGAGGGAAGGCTACCGAACGATTGGAAACCCTAAAGATTCAACAGTGGTAATATATAGGTCTGAGAGGTACGAAAGGGGTCATTTTGTGAGCGAAGGAGAAGGCTGCCCAGAGAGTAGGGAGAACAGAAGAGAGCAATAGAGGGGAAGTTGGACGCACACATGAAGGAACCAGAGCACATTACAGATTCCACAATAGATCCAGGAAAGAAGCGGAAGAAGAGAAAGGGAGGGACTAGTTTCAGCAATTCGAAACAGAGGAGACGGAGAGAACTAAAGAAGAAGGAGGAAACGTGCATAGAAGGAAGAGGGACCCCTACAGACTCACAGAACACGTGTGCAGTGGACAAGGGAGGCTTGAATCTGATATCGATAGACGAAGAAGCGGAGGACAGTGGTTCACAGGCAATATCTATGGAAGAGAGCAAGCATCCGAACAGTTCAAATCAGAGCGGGTCTCGCGAGGAGAGAAGGGAGAATTCGATGATTACTGTAAGTTTGTCGTGGAGGATATATGCACAAGGGGCACTTAAAGATATAGGTTTATGGGAACAAGACAAAGGAAATTCAAAACTCTAAATAAAGAAGAAGACTTGCAGACAATAGGGCAATTCAGATATGGGTCTGCATTTTGAAAACAAGAAACTTGCGCGTACGTGGGGTTTTCACTTGAATAGGTTGTAATATGTGTTACGTAGGTAGTGCGATAACTTGGAAATCTTTGGGAATGCACAAGGGGACGACACACTAGGAACCGAGAGGGTTGGGTTGGTTGGTATGCACTAGGGACAGACCGAGAGGGTATTGGGTGAAACACATGTTGACGAGGAAGAGGTGCGGTGTGTGTCTATAGGTATGTGGAAAAGACAGGATAATATGTTCATATTATTTGTGTATGAACGAGAGCCAGACCATCTCGGGTTTTGGGTTGAGGTCGTAGGTTATGACTAAAAAGCGGCGACTTCTGAACTAGTTGGAGGTCTTTGAGAAGGAACTAGGTTTCCGATAGTGTGGTGGGTGCGGTTCCGAGTGTGTAGTGGGCGCGGTTCCGAGAGTGGACTTGGGGCGGTTGTGTATACATCAATTCTCACTTTAGAGGTGAGTTGTGTATGTGATTTTGACAACTATGATGTGGCTTGTGTATGGGAATGTGTGTGGACAAGGTAGAAACTTAGGTTCACAAGTTTTGTGGGTGCTTAGAGGCCGACCCTATCGGAACCGAGAGGGTCGAGGTTGGGATAATATGGACCAAATTTTGAAACTATGATATGGCTTGTGTATGTGAATGTGTGTGGACAAGGAAGAAACTTAGGTTCAAAATTTTGTGTGGGTGCTTAGAGGCCGACCCTCTCGGAACCGAGAGGTTCGAGGTCAAGAGAGTATGGACCAGATTTTGAAAACTACGATATGGCTTGTGTATGTGAATGTGTGGACAAGGTAGAAACTTAGGTTCAAAATTTTGTGTGGGTGCTTAGAGGACGACCCTATCGGAACCGAGAGGGTCGAGGTTGGGATAGTATGGACCAAATTTTGAAACTATGATATGGCTTGTGTATGTGGATGTGTGTGGACAAGGAAGAAACTTAGGTTCAAAATTTTGTGTGGGTGCTTAGAGGCCGACCCTCTCGGAACCGAGAGGGTCTAGGTGAAGATAGTATGGACCAGATTTTGAAAACTAGGATATGGCTTGTGTATGTGAATGTGTGTGGACAAGGTAGCAGCTTTGGTTCAAAGTTTTGTGTGGGTGCTTAGAGGCCGACCCTCTGAGAACCGAGAGGTTCGAGGATAAGAGAGTATGGACCGGATTTTGAAAACTATGATATGGCTTGTGTATGTGAATGTGTGTGGACAAGGAAGAAACTTTGGTTCAAAATTTTTGTGGGTGCATAAGAGGCCGACCCTCTCGGAACCGAGAGGTTCGAGGTCAAGAGAGTATGGACCAGATTTTGAAAACTACGATATGGCTTGTGTATGTGAATGTGTGGACAAGGTAGAAACTTAGGTTCAAAATTTTGTGTGGGACGACCCTATCGGAACCGAGAGGGTCGAGGTTGGGATAGTATGGACCAAATTTTGAAACTATGATATGGCTTGTGTATGTGGATGTGTGTGGACAAGGAAGAAACTTAGGTTCAAAATTTTGTGTGGGTGCTTAGAGGCCGACCCTCTCGGAACCGAGAGGGTCTAGGTGAAGATAGTATGGACCAGATTTTGAAAACTATGATATGGCTTGTGTATGTGAATGTGTGTGGACAAGGTAGCAGCTTTGGTTCAAAGTTTTGTGTGGGTGCTTAGAGGCCGACCCTCTGAGAACCGAGAGGTTCGAGGATAAGAGAGTATGGACCGGATTTTGAAAACTATGATATGGCTTGTGTATGTGAATGTGTGTGGACAAGGAAGAAACTTTGGTTCAAAATTTTGTGTGGGTGCTAAGAGGCGGACCCTCCCGGAACCGAGAGTGTGTAGGTTATGATAGTATTGGCCAGATTTTGACAACTATGATGTGGATTTTGAATGTAAATGTGTGTGGACCAGCTAGTTATTGATGTTGAGAAGTATTGTGTGTGCACAAGAATGAGACCCTCTCGGAACCGAGAGGGTCAAGTTGGGGATATTAAAGACCAAATTTTGACAACTATGATGTGGATTGAGTATATGACAGTATGTGGACCAGCTAGTTATTCATTTTGAAATTTCTTGTTTGTGCACTACAATGAGACCCTCTCGGAACCGAGAGGGTCAAGGATGGTTTTAGTATGGACCAGATTTTCACAACTATGATGTGGCTACAGTATGTGATTGTTCGTGGACCAGTTAGTTATTCATGTTGAAATTCTTTGTGTGTCCATGAGAGGGAGACCCTCTCGGAACCGAGAGGGTCAAGGTGGGGATAGTATGGACCTGATTTTGACAACTATGATGTGGCTTGTGTATATGAATGTTTGTGGACCAATTAGTAATTCATGTTGAGAAGTTTTGTGTGTGCACTAGGATGACACCCTCTCGGAACCGAGAGGGTCTAGGATGGGTTTAGTATCGACCAGATTTTGAAAACTATGATATGGCTTTTCTATTTGAATGTATGTGGACCAAGTAGTAATTCATGTTGAGAAGTTTTGTGTGTGCACAAGAATGAGACCCTCTCGGAACCGAGAGGGTCAAGGTGGGGATAATAAGAGCCAGATTTTGCCAACTATGATGTGGATTGAGTATGTGACTGTATCTGGACCAGCTAGTTATTCATCTTGAAATTTCTTGTTTGTGCACTAGAATGAGACCCTCTCGGAACCGAGAGGGTCAAGGATGGTTTTAGTATGGACCAGATTTTCACAATTATGATGTGGCTACAGTATGTGACTGTTCGTGAACCACTTAGTTATTCATGTTGAAATTGTTTGTGTGTCCATGAGAGTGAGACCCTCTCGGAACCAAGAGGGTGAAGGTGGGGATAGTATGGACCTGATTTTGACAACTATGATGTGGATTTTGTATTTGAATGTATGTGGACCAAGTATTGAAATTGTTTGCGGGTGCATGAGAGGGAGACCCTCTCGGAACCGAGAGGGTCAAGTTGGGGATATTAAAGACCAGATTTTGACAACTATGATGTGGATTGAGTATATGACAGTATGTGGACCAGCTAGTTATTCATTTTGAAATTTCTTGTTTGTGCACTAGAATGAGACCCTCTCGGAACCGAGAGGGTCAAGGATGGTTTTAGTATGGACCAGATTTTCACAATTATGATGTGGCTACAGTTTGTGACTGTTCGTGGACCACTTAGTTATTCATGTTGAAATTGTTTGTGTGTCCATGAGAGTGAGACCCTCTCGGAACCAAGAGGGTGAAGGTGGGGATAGTATGGACCTGATTTTGACAACTATGATGTGGCTTGTGTATATGAATGTTTGTGGACCAATTAGTAATTCATGTTGAGAAGTTTTGTGTGTGCACTAGGATGACACCCTCTCGGAACCGAGAGGGTCTAGGATGGGTTTAGTATCGACCAGATTTTGAAAACTATGATATGGCTTTTGTATTTGAATGTATGTGGACCAAGTAGTAATTCATGTTGAAATTGTTTTCGTGTGCATGAGAGGGAGACCCTCTCGGAACCGAGAGGGTCAAGTTGGGGATATTAAAGACCAAATTTTGACAACTATGATGTGGATTGAGTATATGACAGTATGTGGACCAGCTAGTTATTCATTTTGAAATTTCTTGTTTGTGCACTACAATGAGACCCTCTCGGAACCGAGAGGGTCAAGGATGGTTTTAGTATGGACCAGATTTTCACAACTATGATGTGGCTACAGTATGTGATTGTTCGTGGACCAGTTAGTTATTCATGTTGAAATTCTTTGTGTGTCCATGAGAGGGAGACCCTCTCGGAACCGAGAGGGTCAAGGTGGGGATAGTATGGACCTGATTTTGACAACTATGATGTGGCTTGTGTATATGAATGTTTGTGGACCAATTAGTAATTCATGTTGAGAAGTTTTGTGTGTGCACTAGGATGACACCCTCTCGGTTCCGAGAGGGTCTAGGATGGGTTTAGTATCGACCAGATTTTGAAAACTATGATATGGCTGTTGTATTTGAATGTATGTGGACCAAGTAGTAATTCATGTTGAAATTGTTTGCGGGTGCATGAGAGGGAGACCCTCTCGGAACCGAGAGGGTCAAGTTGGGGATAGTATGTACCAAATTTCGAAAACTGTGATTTGGCTCGTGTATGTGAATGTGTGTGGACAAGGTAGAAACTTAGGTTCAAAAGTTTTGTGGGTGCATGAGAGGGAGACCCTCTCGGAACCGAGAGGGTCAAGGTGGGGATATTAAGGACCAGATTTTCACAACTATGATGTGGCTTGAGTATGTGATTGTATGTGGACAAGCTAGTTATTCATGTTGAGAAGTTTTGTGTTTGCACTAGGATGAGACCCTCTCGGAACCGAGAGGGTCAAGGTGGGGAACCGAGAGGGTCAAGGTATGTGAAAGTGTGTGGACAAGGTGTGTGGACTTTGGTTCAAAATTCTTGTGGGTGCATAAGAGCTAGACCCTCTCGGAACCGAGAGGGTCTAGGTTGTGACAATTTGGACCAGATTTTAACAAGTATGATGTGCATTGTGTATGTGATAGTATGTGGTCTAGGTAGGTACATAGGTTGAAATTTGTAGTGTGTTCACTAGAATGATACCCTCTCGGAACCGAGAGGGTATACCTTGAGGTGTTTTGTACCAGATTTTGACAATAATGGGGTATGTATATGTAAAAGGCAGGTATTTATGGTGAAATTTATTGTGTACGCACAATATTGAGACCATCTCGGAACCAAGAGGGTCTACGTGCTGGATTTGTGTACCATATGGTGGGAATTATGTATGTGGACTAGGTAGGACTTTGGGTGAACAGTTTTGTGAATGCACTGAGGTGAGACCCTCTCGGTTCCGAGAGGGTCAAGGATGGCGATATTGGAAACTATGATGTGGCTTGTGTATGTGAATGTATGTGGACTATGTAGGTACTTAGGTTGAAACTAATTTGTGGGTGCACGAGAGTGATACCCTCTCGGAACCGAGAGGGTCAAGGTTGGGATAGTGTGGACCAGATTTTGACAACTCTGATGTGGCTTGTGTCTATGAATGTTTGTTGACCATCTAGGCAATCATCATGATATTGAGTGTGTGTGCATGACAGTGGGACCGTCTCGGAACCGAGAGGGTCTAGGATGGGTTTAGTATCAACCAGATTTTGAAAAATATGATGTGGCTTTTGTATGTGAATGTATGTGGACCAACTAGTAATTCATGTTGAAATTGTTTTCGTGTGCATGAGAGGGAGACCCTCTCGGAACCGAGAGGGTCAAGGTGGGGATAGTGTGGACCAGATTTTGACAACTCTGATGTGACTTGTGTATATGAATGTATATGGACAAGGTAGCAACTTAGGTTCAAACTTCGTGTGTGTGCATGAGAGTGAGACCCTCTCGGAACCGAGAGGGTCTAGGATGGTTTTGTTATGGACCAGATTTTGACAACCTTTATGTGGCTTTTGTATGTGAATGTATGTGGACCAACTAGTAATTCATGTTGAAATTGCTTGTGGGTGCATTAGAGTGAGACCCTCTCGGAACCGAGAGGGTCAAGTTGGGGATAGTATGGACCAGATTTTAAAATCTAGGATGTGGCTTGTATATGTGAGTGTATGTGGACAAGCCAGTTATTCATTTTGTAATTTCTTGTTTGTGCATTAGCAACGAACCCTCTCGGAACCGAGAGGGTCTAGGATTGTTTTAGTATGGACCTGATTTTGAAACAGCTAGTTATTCATGTTGAGAAGTTTTGTGTGTGCACTAGGTTGAGACCCTCTCGGAACCGAGAGGGTCTAGTATGGTTTTAGTATGGACCAGATTTTGACAACATCTGATGTGGCTTGTGTATATGAATGTTTGTGGTCCAATTAGTAATTCATGTTGAGAAGTTTTGTGCGTGCACTAGGATGAGACCCTCTCGGAACCGAGAGGGTCTAGGATGGCTTTTGTATTTGAATGTATGTGGAGCAAGTAGTAATTCATGTTGAAATTGTTTGCGGGTGCATGAGAGGGAGACCCTCTCGGAACCGAGAGTGTCAACTTGGGGATATTAAAGACCAGATTTTGACAACTATGATGTGGCTTCAGTATGTGAGTGTTTGTGTACCAGCTAGTTATTCATGTTGAAATTGTTTGTGTGTGCATGAGAGTGAGACCCTCTCGGAGCCGAGAGGGCCAAGGTGGGGATAGTAAGGACCAGATTTTGACAACTATGAGGTGGCTTGTGTATATGAATGTTTGTGGACCAATTAGTAATTCATGTTCAGAAGTTTTGTGTGTTCACTAGGATGAGACCCTCTCGGTGGGGATAGTAAGGACCAGATTTTGACAACTATGAGGTGGCTTGTGTATATGAATGTTTGTGGACCAATTAGTAATTCATGTTCAGAAGTTTTGTGTGTTCACTAGGATGAGACCCTCTCGGTGGGGATAGTAAGGACCAGATTTTGACAACTATGAGGTGGCTTGTGTATATGAATGTTTGTGGACCAATTAGTAATTCATGTTCAGAAGTTTTGTGTGTTCGCTAGGATGAGACCCTCTCGGAACCGAGAGGGTCTACAATGGTTTTAGTATGGACCAGATTTTGACAACTATGATGTGGATTGAGTATGTGACTGTATGTGGACCGGCTAGTTATTCATTTTGAAATTTTTTGGCTGTGCACTAGGATGAGACCCTCTCGGAACCCAGAGGGTCTATGATGGTTTTGTTATGGACCAGATTTTGACAGCCTTGATGTGGCTTTTGTATGTGAATGTATGTGGACAAACTAGTAATTCATGTTTAAATGGATTGTGATTGCATTAGAATGAGACCCTCTCGGAACCGAGAGGATCAAGTTGGGAATAGTATGGACCAGATTTTAATAACTATGATGTGGCTTGTATATGTGAATGTATGTGGACAAGCCAGTTATTCATTTTGAAATTTCTTGTTTCTGCACTAGCAACGAACCCTCTCGGAACCGAGAGGGTCTAGGATTGTTTTAGTATGGACCTGTTTTTGAAACAACTAGTTATTCATGTTGAGAAGTTTTGTGTGTGCACTAGGATGAGACCCTCTCGGAACCGAGAGGGTCTAGGATGGTTTTAGTATGGACCAGATTTTGACAACCTTGATGTGGCTTTTGTATGTCATTGTATGTGGACTAGGATGGTACTAAAGTTGAGATTTTTAGTGTCGGCTTTCCATCTTGGACTTACTTTGTTTTTCTGTTATCTTAGTTGGAGAAAGGTGTTGAGGGTGAGATTGCCTCATTTGAAAATGAATGCTCCATCGACATTAACTGGGTTTCTATGGAGGACCTTTTCCCACCTGCTCATTTTGTCGAGCATTGGAGGCTCATTTTGTGGGACAAGGCATTTCGAGTATATTTTGATGACAAAGGTGACTTCAAGTTCACCAAAGGGCTCAATCTCATGGAGTTCGAGGAAGGACCAATTGCTATCAAGCGCGTTGCTTACTGGTAATCATTTTTTCTTTTTCTTTCGTGCTTCATATCTTCGTTTCTTTTCACTACATTCTTTTGTTCTAATTTTCTTCACTTCGTAGGTACATTCACCGTGAGCTTGTCGTTAAGAATGCTCTTCCAGCTTCGTCATTGCCGTCTTTCCTTCACGAGTGGGTCGATGACAACTCCAACCTTTTTGTGTACACGCCCATGCAACTTGCAAAATTTCCACACGTCCATTTGGTCGCTGGTGGTTGGTACCTGGATTGTTCTCGTGGATTTGTTCCAGAAGTTGAAGAACCCCTCTACATGAGCCTTGTTTCCGCTGCCCCTGAGGTCATTGAATTGGAGGAAGAGCCAGATGAAGATGAGAATCTTACTCCTGCCGCCATTGACAAAGAGGTAGCACCGGTGAAGGCCAAAGGCAAGGGTAAGAGGGTAGCTTCTAGTCAAGTTTCCACCCGTTCTTTCACCAAGGCCTCTGTTCAGCGCACTCCCGCTACCACAGTTGTCGGAAGTCCAACGGCCACTCCTTCTGTCCCTTCTCGAGACCATGTTCCTGCTCCTTCCCATAGCGGTGTCACCATTCCCTCCGTGCCACGCAAAAGGAAAGTCGTCGCTCCGGATACCTCCGCAACTTCTTCGGAGAAGTCGTCTTCTCTCTCTTTGCTTGAGAATGTCGATATGGGGGAGCTCATAGAGGAACTCATGCGGTCCAAGGTTGCCCCCCCGGCTTACCGTCGCATCCAGGAATTTCTTACTAAGGTTTGTGCGACATTCTGTTGTTTTCTCGTTCATTCATTCTATTTCACCAATTGGTTTCTTATATTTTTTTTTGGCTTTTTTATTTCCAGGTGGGAGCGGGTCGTATTCGTCCTAATACCAAACCTAAGGTGCACACAGGGCTTGATCTTCTCTTCGCAGATGTGCCGGAGAACCTATGTGTTCCTGACATCTCGTCATCTTCGTCCGATGTTCCTCAATGGAACAAGCGTTCTTCCTCTTACTTTGAGGTTCTATTTGCATTTGCTAACGCAAACCTCCATGATGACGGCGTCCTTGTCTTTGCACACGCCGCCGATCCTGACGTCTCTAGATCCATACATAACTGGGCACACACAGAGGATTTCTACGTTGCCGAAGACTGGTTTGGGATGAATGACCTCGACCTCCAATCGCCTACTAATCCAGCTGATTTGGTATGTCTTTCTTGCCTCATCTATTTCTAGTTTTCTCTTTTTTGCTCTTCCATTTTGTTTTCCTAATACTACCATTTTCATTTCTTACAGACTCGCAAGTTCTTCATCAAGGTTCTCGTACGCAATGATTCGGTTTGGAATGTCCGGACTTCGGACTTCGAAGACATGGGTTACAATTTGAAGAGAGATGGTTGGCTCAACAGTTTTGCGGATGCCAAAAACCAGTCGATGAGGGAAGACGGTGTCCCTTGGAGAGGTGCTCGTGAGAAGCGCCCGGAGTTCTTCTCCATCATTTTCTCCGCCCTCACGGATAAGGACGACATTATTATGAATTGGCAATGTGGCCTTGGTCGGTTTTTCTTTTCATTGTTTCATTTCCTTGTTTTTTTTCTTTACTTCATTTCTCATTCATTCCCTTATGCTCATCTTATGCCATTTTGTTTTTATAGGAGGTTCCGTGATTGCATGTCGTTCCATTCAACGCCATATTATGGCGCTTGAGTCCGATCTCGACATCTTTAAGTCCATCCTCCTTCCTATGCGTGAAACTGAGCAAGAACACACTTCTCAGCATGCTGCCCCACAACGAGGATCCGTTTTTGCTCCTCCTCCCCGGAAGATGGCCAAGCGCAATTTCGATTTGCTGTGTGCGTAAGTTCGTTCTTGTCTTCTTACTTGCTTGTATTTGTATCTTCTTCTATCGGATTTTTTGGCTTATACTAATTTGTTTTGGTTTTCCGTTCTGACTGTGCAGAGTTCAAAATGAAAGTCCCATTCGTGTCCTTAATGCGGACATGTTTGCAACCCCTTCGACAACCTTCCAGCTCCCTTCGTATGCCGCTGACCTTGCCAATCTTTTGGCAGAAGCACCTTCCCCACCTCCTCGTCGCATTCGCCCTCTCAACAAAGTAATATTTGATTTCCTAGACATAGAAGCCGACCAGGGCGAGGTTAGTGATAGACATGATAGTCCTAGTTGTTGACTACACCTGGTGCGTTTGGAACCCCTATTCTCTATGTTTTCTTTATGTTTGAGTTACTTACAAATTCCCTTGTTGAATTTCCATTGCCCTTTTTAAAACCCCATTTAACTCCATCATCTTATGTGTTTTTTACCTTTCAATCTCTCTTTCAATTACTTATCTTATGTCCATAAGTGGCCGACCCTCTCGGAACCGAGAGGGTCTAGGATGGTTTTAGTATGGACCAGATTTTCACAACTATGATGTGGCTTCAGTATGTGACTGTATGTGGACCAGCTAGTTATTCATGTTGAAATTGTTCGCGGGTGCATGAAAGGGAGACCCTCTCGGAACCCAGAGGGTCAAGGTGGGGATATTAAGGACCAGATTTTGACAACTATGATTTTGCTTGTGTATGTGAATGTATTTGGACCAACTAGTTATTCATCTTCAAAAGTTTTGTGTTTGCAAGAGAGTGAGACCCTCTCGGAACCGAGAGGGTCAAGGTGGGGATAGTGTGGACCAGATTTTGACAACTATGATGTGGCTTGTGTATATGTTTCTTTGTGGACAACTTAGTAATTCATGTTGAGAATTTTTGTGTGTGCACTAGGATGAGACTCTCTCGGAACCGAGAGGGTCTAGGATGGGTTTACTATGGACCAAATTTTGAAAACTATGATGTGGCTTTTGTTTGTGAATGTATGTGGACCAACTAGTAATTCATGTTGAAATTGTTTGTGGGTTCGTGAGAGGGAGACCCTCTCGGAACCGAGAGGGTCGAGGTTGGGATAGTGTGGACTAGATTTCGACAACTCTGATGTGGCTTGTGTATGTGAATGTATTTGGACCAACTAGTTATTCATGTTCAAAACTTTTGTGTGTGCATGAGTGTTAGACCCTCTCAGAACCGAGAGGGTGAATTTGGGGTTAGTATGGACCAGAATTTGACAATTATGATTTGGCTTGTCTATGTGTATGTATGTGGTCCATCTAGTTAGTCATAATGAAATTGATTTTGGGTGCATGAGAGTGAGACCCTCTCGGAACCGTATGGGGTCAAGTTGGGGACAGTATGGACCAGATTTTGTCAACTATGATTTGCCTTGTGTATATGTTTGTTTGTGGACCAATTATTAGTTCATGTTGAAAAGTTTTGTTTGTGCACTAGGATGAGACCCTCTCGGAACCGACAGTGTCTAGGATGGGTTTAGTATGGACCAGATTTTGAAAACTATGATGTGGCTTTTGTATGTGAATGTATGTGGACCAACTAGTAATTCATGTTGAAAATGTTTGCGAGTGCATGAGAGGGAGACCCTCTCGGAACCGAGAGGGTCGAGGTTGGGATAGTGTGGACCACATTTCGACAACTATGATTTGGCTTGTTTATGTGAATGTATTTGGACCAACTAGTTATTCATGTTCAAAACTTTTGTGTGTGCATGAGAGTGAGACCCTCTCGGAACCGAGAGGGTGAATTTGGGGTTAGTATGGACCAGATTTTGACAACTATGATTTGGCTTGTCTATGTGTATGTATGTGGTCCATCTAGTTAGTAATAATGAAATTGATTTTGGGTGCATGTTAGTGAGACCCTCTCGGAACCGAGAGGGTCAAGTTGGGGATAGTATGGACCAGATTTTGACAACTATGACTTGGCTTGTCTATGTGTATGTATGTGGACTAGGTAGGTACTTAGGTTGTTAATGTTTGTGTATTCATAAGAGGCCCACCCCCTCGGAACCGAGAGGGTCAATGTTGGGATAGTATGGACCAGATTTTTACAACTATGATGTGCCTTGTGGATGTGAATGTATGTGGTCTAGGTGGGTACTTACGTTTGAAATTTTTGTATATGCATGAGAGTGATACCCTCTCGGGTGTAGGTTGTGATAGTAAGGACCAGATTTTCACAACTATTATGTGCCTTCTGTATGTGCATGTATGTGCATTACGTAGGTACTTAGGTTGAAAACGTTTGTGTATCCTTGACAGTGAGACCCTCTCGGAACCGAGAGGGTCAAGGTGGGGATAGTACTGATAGTATTCATTTTTACATGAATGTATGTGGATTAGGTAGGTAATTAGATTTTGTCAACTTGAGTGGTTGGACTACTTGTGGACCCTCTCGGTTTCGAGAGGTTCCAGTGGTTGGGGGTTTCATCCAGTGGTCCAGTGGTTGGGGGTTTGATCCAGTGGTTGGGGGTTTCTTTTTGGGGTTCATATTTGTCAAGGGGTTCGACTATTTGGGAACCCTCTCGGTTCCGAGAGGGTCCCCGGGCATGGGGTTCATCCCAGATTTTTGCATGTGGCATTATAGCCATAATGTTATATATTACATCCTCTGTCATTATGTGCAATATTAGTTAAGATCCCCTAGTTAAGTTCAGATTCATCCCATTAATGTAATGCATTGAATGCATATCTCCTTCCAATTATGGTCACATCCCCGTGCACCCTTTTCACATTGTGCCACTCCAAGCACGTGCTCTCCTATTTCGGCATGTAATACTTTCAAGCCCAAGCATTGTGCTACTCCAACCTATTGAGTGCTCGGACTCTCAACTCTGTTTCTACGAGATTGTCAACCTTGTTTCAGGTGAATGCTCTCACTTCCGATTGCCCTAGATGTGTAGTCCTTATTCTTGAGTTGGATTCAGGTGTTGATTTGGTTAGGATTTTTGGATGCTCTCACTTTTAATGGCCCAAAAATTTCAGATTCTATGCTCTTGTTTTTGAGGTTAAGCCCTTGGCCAAAAATTTCAGATTGTAGGCTCTTGTTTGTGAGGTTAAGTCCTTGGCCTAACATATCAGATTAGTGGCTCTTGTGTGTGAGGTTAAGCCCTTGCCCAAAGATTTCAGATTGTTAGATCTTGTATATGGTGTTGAGGCCTTGGCCAAAAATTTCAGATTGTTGGCTCTTGCGTGTGAGGTTAAGCCGTTGCCCAAAAATTTCATATTCTATGCTCTTGTATGTGAGGTTAAGGCCTTGGCCACAACTTTCAGATTCTATGGTTTGTATATGAGGTTAAGGCCTTGGCCAAAATTTTTAGATTGTAGGCTCTTCTTTGTGAGGTTAAGTCCTTGGCCAAACATATCAGATTAGTTGCTCTTGTATGTGATGTTAAGGCCTTCTCCAAACATATCAGATTAGTGGTTCTTGTGTGTGAGGTTAAGCCCTTGCCCAAAAATTTCAGATTGTTAGCTCTTGTATATGGTGTTGAGGCCTTGGCCAAAAATTTCAGATTGTTGGCTCTTGTGTGTGAGGTTAAGGCCTTGGCCAACAATTTCAGATTGTAGGCTTTTGAATGTGATGTTAAGGCCTTGGCCAAATATTTCAGATTGAGGGCTCTTGTGTGTGAGGTTAAGGCCTTGGCCAACAATTTCAGATTGTAGGCTTTTGAATGTGATGTTAAGGCCTTGGCCAAATATTTCAGATTGTGGGCTCTTGTATATGAGGTTAAAGCCTTGGCTAAACATATCAGATTAGTGGCTCTTCTGTGTGAGGTTAAGGCATTGGCCAAAAGTTTGTGATTGTTAGCTCTTGTAGATGGGGTTGAGGCCTTGGCCAAAAATTTGTTATTGTAGCCTCTTGTATGTGAGGTTAAGGCCTTGGCCAAACATATCAGATTAGGGGCTCTTGTGTGTGAGGTTAAGCCCTTGCCCAAAAATTTCAGATTGTTAGCTCTTGTATATGGTGTTGAGGCCTTGGCCAAAAATTTCAGATTGTTGGCTCTTGTGTGTGAGGTTAAGGCCTTGGCCAACAATTTCAGATTGTAGGCTTTTGAATGTGATGTTAAGGCCTTGGCCAAATATTTCAGATTGTGGGCTCTTGTATATGAGGTTAAAGCCTTGGCCAAACATATCAGATTAGTGGCTCTTGTGTGTGAGGTTAAGGCATTGGCCAAAAGTTTGTGATTGTTAGCTCTTGTATATGGGGTTGAGGCCTTGGCCAAAAACTTGTTATTGTAGCCTCTTGTATGTGAGGTTAAGGCCTTGGCCAAAAATTTGTGATTGTATCCTCTTCTATACGAGGTTAAGGGCTTGGCCAAAAATTTGTGATTGTAGGCTCTTGTATATGAGGTTAAGGCCTTGGCCAAACATATCAGATTAGTGGCTCTTGTGTGTGGGGTTAAGCCCTTGTCGCGCACCTCTCCATGAGGAGTGCCCGAAACACCGTGGGCACAAGGGGGACCCCGGAGTGACACCCGGGACTTGTGGCGCCGTTGGTGAGAGGGCCCAAGTGATCCTAGTGTGGGTGAACGCCTCCCACCCACGGAGACTAGGAGGCACAAGGGTAAGGCCATGAGCTATGCGTAGCTCATGGCGTGGTGATTCTAGAATGCTCAAGAACACCTCAATCGGAGGTGTGAGCTAGGAGTTATGGCCATTTGAGTGGGGCGCTGTCCCGGGACAGCGCCCTGGTACAGCAGTGCCTGGGAGTGATTCCCGGGACTGCCAAGGTTCAAACAGGCATAACTTCCTCAAGACTTGCCCGAATGGGGCAAGTGAGGAGTCCATCGGCATCTACGTGAAGCGTAGATGAAGATGGAGTGGTCAAGTGTTAGCATCAGACATCATACAAGGAAGTTATGATGGTCTGAAGCTGTGGGGGCTTCTAGGCCCAGCGGCTAAAGGAAAATGTCCACTTGGCCCCAACTCTTGGTGGAGAGACAAGAGGTTGGTTGACGGTGGGGTAGGGGCCCCGCGTAGAGTCCTAGAGGCTTATATGGGTGAGGTGGTGTGGCCTCACCCACCCGAGGCCGAACGGCAAGGCCTCCATGGGCTTTGGCCTATTGTGAGGCCATAGTTGCCTAGTATGCTTCGGGTTGTTGTAGTGTTGCTCCGGCAATGCGATGATCAACATAGGATTGGACTTCCATGGATGGAAGTCCACATTGGGGAAATGGGTTACCGATTAAGGGGTGAGTCCCGAAAGCAAAGTAGGAGGGTTGGTTCCCTCTTATGAATTATTGGTCCGGGGTAAGAGGAGCTATCCATTAGCATGGCGGAATGCGAAGGGTTAGCGCTCGTAACCTTTGCTAGAAACGAAAATTGGCAAGATTGTTAAGGGACCTAGCAAGGGTTGCGACAGCCCTTGCCCAAAAATTTCAGATTGTTAGCTCTTGTATATGGTCTTGAGACCTTGGCCAAAAATTTCAGATTGTTGGCTCTTATGTGTGAGGTTAAGGCCTTGGCCAACAATTTCAGATTGTAGGCTTTTGAATGTGATGTTAAGGCCTTGGCCAAATATTTCAGATTGTGGGCTCTTGTATATGAGGTTAAAGCCTTGGCCAAACATATCAGATTAGTGGCTCTTGTGTGTGAGGTTAAGGCATTGGCCAAAAGTTTGTGATTGTTAGCTCTTGTATATGGGGTTGAGGCCTTGGCCAAAAATTTCAAATTGTATGCTCTTGTGTGTGAGTTTAAGGCTCTTGTGAATTTTAAGCATTCTTGAGTCTTTGGGTTGAGGTTAAGTTCTTGGCCAAAATTTACTTGATTTTTGAGTTCATTTGTGTACCTCATCATTTGTTCATCAGGTTGTGGAAGATCGCTCTAATTGCACGTCATGGAGCCACTCGTACTACATCTGGACCTATATGTACAATTGTCAGTCTTAGTTCCCAACTTATTGGTGGGTGCCGCAAATGTGGATACGGGCCGGGAGACGGTATTGGACACCCAACGTCGTTTGTCGCTAATCCACGATTTGAGGCTATGTTGCAAATCATGGAAAAATGTTGTGGATAAAAGTGTGGAGTACAATGCTCTTCGTTTGGCTCAATATGAATACGCCATGGGTCCCAATGTAGACTTAAGGGTGTGTTTGCCACGCGAACATAACCTCATCACACAATTTCAAATGAACATGATGTGGTTCTCTCGTAGCCGCCACGTCAGCTCAAAAATTTCGCGGAGGATTCTTATGTCGGACTTGGGGGATTTATCATTGCGTTCATTGGCTAAACTAAGGGATGAATTGGAGAGTTGTTGGTGTGCGGAGGAGTTATATGGCATGATCTTTGAATCATTTTACCCATATTGGACATGCCCGGCCGATAGGCTGTAGATGGAAATAAAGTAGAGGATGGTTGTATATAGCTACTTGAACTGAATACACATTTTTGTAAGTCTTGAGTTTGGCACCTATCTTCATGAACATTTTCTCGGCCAATCAAATATTTTGTGTATGATAATTATTGAAATCTAATCGTACTTGGAAATATTACCCAACCTACTTGGCGCAATTTATCACTTTGTGGAAATCATTTATGTACACTTACATTGTTCATCATATGTTTATGTTTGATTTCAAGTGGTGACATCAACCCTAATTTAATATGAAACATTTCAAACCTAGACTCTAGGATGTTTGAGAACAAATGGAATCTTCCACACCTATAGGATCCGTTGGTTTCTCGAACAATTCAGGTTTCTTATGTCCACGGGAATGGGGTGCCTTTCCAACAAATTGAATTCAAACTACCCCTAAATCCACGGAAATAGGCACGGCTTCTCCTAAAATTACCCAATAAAATCTAAATTTTTCGCTCTCCAATCACCGCTCTCCGCTCTCCGCTCTACGCTCACACTACTAAGTTTCCCATCAATGCTACACCCCACAATCTACCCACCAAGCTATCACTCACCAATGACAACACCCAAAATATACCCACTAAGATGCCTACTCTCTATCACACCAAGATGCCCACAATATTGTCACCCACCAATGCCAACCCACCCACTAAATGATCACCCCTCCAAACCAACCTACACAAAGCATCCTTCAAGCTACTACCAATGGCTACCTCCACAACGCAAGGATACTCCACGCGCAATAATATTGCCACCGCCACCCACACAACACAAAACCACATACACTAAGGTAAGCAAAACCACTTGTCATTACCACCAAACAAACATCCATACCAAAACACATCAATAATACAAAACCACACTATCTATAATCTTACCTCCAAAAATGCAATACCGCCGCTCTCCGCCTCCCCACATGGCCAAAGGCCAACACTACCCGGGCACGCCAAGATCCAATAAAGACACACACAAAACAAACACAATGCCGCCAACCCACCCTAAAGATGGAGAATACACAACTCAGATCCATACAATGCCGAAATCCCAATCTCAACCAACTCACAATCTCAAACCCCCCACTACACACATCTAAGCAATACAGATCACATGTGTCAAAAATGTAGAACCCGCCACTAGATCAACCAAACTAACAAAAACCGCCAATAACCTACCTTCCTAAACACCATGAACACTAACACTATTCCCCCCCCCCCACAACCCAACCTTCACATACCCCTACACAACACATCTCACATCACTCAACCCTCCCCTCAATCCTCACTCAACCATGGCATACAACAATACCGAATCCCCCACAAAACAAAATCGCAGAGCACCAGAAGTGACTAGTCAAGCATCGACCCAGGAGTCGCGACCCAGAAAGCCCAGTAGCAGATCCCAACAGACAGACACGCCGGAGCAGGAGGGATGGCGAGGCAACACCGAAGGAGCGCTGGGCGGCGGAGACAAGGCCAAGGGAGAGGCGAAGGGCAACGGCAAAGACAAGACCAGGACCAGGACAAGGACCGAGACAGGGCCAAGGTCAGCAGTGAAGGCAAGACAAAGACCAGCGGCCGAGACAAATCGTAGAATACAAACCTATAGTGATGAGGAAGGCAAAGATGCAACTCTCCCACTAGCTAGCGAACCAATAGCCTTAAAGGAGCAAGCCACCCCATCTCATGATTTAGATATAGACATGAAGCTAGAAGACGTTTCCCCCGAGCATGGAGGAAGCTCACTTCAACTCTCAACATCACAAGACGAATACATCGCCGTCCCAAACCAAGCCGTCGCGTCGTTGTCACGATTAGACACCACCAACCTAACTGACATGACACCACCACCGAACCCTAAAAAGGAGATCACCACCGATACACAAAGTGCTAAACGGAGAAGGAGCGAAATGGAAAGACACGCAATCAACACCGGCATGAACATACCACAAAACATAAGGTCCAAAGAAGCCATTCCGAGCATAGATATAGTCTCACACATGTGGCTAGGCTTCTCCATACACGAAGCTATCGCAACACAAAGGGGCAAGAAGATCATACACGAGCATCGCACCAACGAATTCGCAAAATTAGGGACCCTCCCAAGAGAAGTCGTTGACTTCAAGACACTCCGGAGAGCATTCTTATGGGTGCCACAAACATGCTACTTGAATGAGAGGCCGGATGCGGTTCCCGGAAACCATCTTCACTCCACCCAAATCCCGAGACAAGAGAAGGTTGACCCCACAACCGGCCTATCCAAGGGCTTTCACATCACAATCCGATACGACTACGGTCTCAAAAGTATAAGTAGGCAAGAGACGAGAGAAGCTTGCTTAGAGCGACTCCGACAAATGAACATCCCCCTTGGCACAACATATTCCAATCCCATAGACATTGGTCTCAACGCTGTCACCAAGAATTGGATGGGCTTCGTTAAGGTATATCTATAACACCCCACACGAGATGGCTTTGCACTCCTCAAAAGTAACTGAGCTTTCGTTATGGAGATGGAAGATGGAATGAGGATAATAAACAAGATAGAGAAAGAATACGAACTAGTGACAAAGAGATGTAATCTTCGCCTACATATCAAGGGGGAGACACTCCGTCATGAGCACGCCTTCCACATATTTGAAGAGATTGTACAAGAGAGCTACTAAATCGGAAGACAACACGAATTCATGGGCCTCACAAGCCAGAGCTAGACAAGAACTTCGCATTCCTCACTCTCACCACGGAAGAAGCGCGGACCATCGTTCTCAAGGAAAGACTCACCTTCAACCACGAAAAACTACAAGTGAGCATCATCCGCGACCGAGGTGTCGGCAACCCCTCGGAACTCCGGATTAGCAAAACCCTCGTCGCTAACAACCTCCCACAACGAGAAGTCCAAACATCCATCACATGAGCCGTAAAACAAACATTCAGTGCGGACAACATACTTGGAGTGAGCTACGGCATCAACAACCACCCATACACCGACAAGCAAGCGGGGTCGTGTCACATTCAATGCCTCAACACCGCAGTGTACACGGAATGGCTCCACAAATCCGCGTACATACTAGGTAGGCGCATCGACTTCATACCACATCGAGGAAGCATAGACGGCACGGACCATAACAAGACGGCGATCCGTCTAGCCCAAACACCCGCAAGAGAGGCAATAGCGGACAAAGTTCAAGTCATGAGCAATGCCACCAACTCTAACCTGCTCCTAACCGAGAAACACCTTACCAAGACCATGAAGGACCTTGAAGAAAAACTTGATGAAAAATTCGGCACCCTCACCACAACAATTAACACCCACACAGATCGAAGATTCAAAACAACCACAGCAACCACAACAACCATCATCCACCATACCACCCACCTCCAAGAACTCCTCGGAACAATCGCCCATGAATTCCAACAATCCAACCTTCAAATGCAAATGATTGTCAACGGCTTGTCCGTCGCCGCCCCGGAGATTCTTAAAAGAACCGCCCCACCGCCAATACCACCAAGGACCTACCGCATTTAATGGATTAGCAACCACATAGATAAGCTTCAATGGTATTCCTACTTTATGTATTGTATTTTCTACTATCTCTATAATAAAGAATACTAGCCCACAATTTGGACAAACTTGATGTCTCCCACGCACATCCATAATATCCCCAACAAACACATCCCCATACTAAAACCCGATATGCCAAAAGATCACCAAGCCTACCACATCACATGTGCAAACTAACAACACTAAGCCTCATGTTCATAATAGGACTAAGCTATCTCCCCACCATCAATTATGCACAACCCCCGGATATGAACACATACACCCACCACAATCAAACCTCTAACATAGCATTGCATTTGACAACCCCATTATCACACCATAAAGAAACCATACCACCCCACACCTACACCCTAGACCCTCAAATACCTACACCACCCCACCCCCCCTCCCCACGACAATACCCAAAACACATATGTGCACCCCCCATCATTATAACCATCATTTTTTACACAATTAAACACCCTCACCTCAAACATCCCCCCCTGCACAAAATAGTCACATACATTACGGATCTCCAAGCACTCATACTCCTTAGTGGTGACATACAACCTAACCCCGGACCGCTCATTCAAACCCTCAATAACCTACCAAAAAATTCCACAACAAACCAAAGACAATATTCCACTACACACGCATATAACACACAAAACATTATTCAATACACAACAATAAGGAAGCTCCCCACCCCAAGCATATCAATCAACATCATAAATAACATCAAAGTCATACATTAATACACATGGTACAAGATCACACTCATTAATCATCTGCATCCACAACCAAGCATACCTACCCACGAACATACAAACCCCAACCGGACTGCAACAAGTGCTAAAACAAACAACAAACACACACATAGACACCCACCCCATCAAATCCGCACCCATACACTACAAGGTTAAATTCTCCACCGCATGGAAAAATGCCCCTAAAATAAGCATCACCCAAACTAGAAACACCACTATAACACCCTTACCAAACACACTCAAGCACACACATCCACTCAAATTTCATCCACAACAATGCACATACACGGATGGATCATTCATCCCACCATCCAAAAACTCCAAAGGTATAATAGAGGGTAACACCGCAGGTTCAAGGGTATATAGTCCCAACAATAACACAAAAACTTCAAAGAGACTACCCGGATACCAAAATATACTCCGAGCCGAGCTGAACGCAATCCTCATCGCTATCAAAAATATACAAACTACCCAAATAGACACATACATTTTTATAGATAGCCTTAACAACATTTACTTAATAAACAATCATATCCAACACACAACATCACAACACCACCACCCAGACAAACTACTTATAGCAGCAATAGTACGGCAAATACACTGGACCCCACATAAAGTCTACATACATAAAGTACGAGCACACTCAGGCATCACCGGAAATGAAATAGCAGACACACTAGCAAATGAGGGCATAACCAAAGAATTTCCGCTTCAATTCTCTGGAGGTGTTGTGGTCAACATTAAATCCATTGCTGTAGATGGATGCACTTTCAATCAATTGTTCCAGAGATACAGTCGATTGAAAACTGTTGAATTTCGTTATCCATCTGCTTGTGTGGTTTGCCCTAGTCCTTGATGGCCATGTTTTCAAGTAATCTGGACATTGGAAGTATTGGCTTTCAGTTGGGGCCACAAGTAACTGCAGGTTTTGTCTTCTATTTGGCCTGACATCCCCACCATCAAAGAGCTATAGCTTTTGAGCAACTTACTCCCCAAGCCACCAGATTGGGACCGGGGTAGTGTTTTTTGTCCTGATAAAGTCAATTTTGTTTTTTCAGGGCTAGGATGATGACATGTATCCTCTCGTGTATTTTGGGCCTTTGGCTCTGTATTTGTAGTTTCATCGAAACCCAGTGGGGACTTTCAGTTTACTTGGGGATTCAGCCTGACGATGCAAAGGTTGGGTGTTGGGTCCATATTTAGTTCCTTTTCTTCCTTTTTTTGACAGAATCCTGGAGTAGTTCATATTCCTCATGTATATCCTTCGTCACTTCATGGTAATTGCTGAATGGTTTTGGTTTTGGAGATCTTTGAGCTGATTCATGAGAATCATTACATGAAGTTTAGGGGGATACAGGGAAATTCCTCTTAAATGTTATGAGTGGACACTGAGTTTGGTGAAGCAAGATTGCATCATCTCTACAAAAACGTTTCTACAGTTGATCATCTTCTCCTTTCTTCAAGAAATGTCTCCAAAGGTTGAAGTTATAGAGTTATCCTTCAAGTCAATGGGACATTTTGTCGGGAGTTGGTCCCCTATAATTTTCCATTGGTTGTTTGCATACGACGTCATCAATTTCTTTCCACTTGTGGTGCGTGCTTGGAGGTAGTGTTTAAATGAAGGGGAACCCATATCATTTCAATGAGGGCCAAATGCATTTTAGCACCTCTTGGCATGCCAAAATGAGTTTGACCCTCAATGAACTGATATAGAATGTTCTTTGTTCAAATCTCCACACTACCTCCAATTGTGCACCGAAAACTTACCGCGAACATGGAAGGTGTTGTATGCAAAAACAACCAATTCCCAACAAAAAGTCATGTTGAGTTGGAGGATAACTCTTATGTCTTTGGGAAGTGTACAAAGGTTAGGAACATATGGCTTTGACGATGGATAACCATGACAGTTACAGGGCCCATTGTGATAAAATGGTTAGGTGGGATTAGATTGGCGCAAAATGAATATTGGAAGAATGCATAGTTGTACATACATCCATGGGCCAGGCATTCCTCTGGTTAATCCCTAAAAGCTGTCCAGCAATTTCAAACTTGCTGCGTAGTCTCTATTTATCCAACTTCCATGATGAAACTGAAAGCTGCCACACCGTCCTTGCTCGGCTCTTAACATAACACCATCGCTTCCCTACCCATGACGTTGTCCTGAAGACTAACCTAAGAAGCTCACGCTTGGAAGATGAATTTTCAAGTCTTAAGATCATCAGTTGTGTCCTTTACCTCGAATCTTGTCTGTATATATCTGTTGCCATTGACAGTGGTGATGTTGCGCTGTTGAACAGGACGTTGATCCTGTTTCTTGAGATATTGAATCAGGAAGGTTGCATCAGAGACATGCTCTCACGGGATCCACACAATACACTAATGGCAAAACATTTTCGAGGAAGTTCTTACCTGCCTTTTCTGATATTACTTCTTTTGCACTCCCTGTCCTAGGTTCCAAATCTTAATTTTATATTAGAGACATACGGCATTCTTTTGACTTTTGTTAACCCCTCAAGGAGCAAATTGGGTGGCTGCCCGCTGTTTAGGAGCTGTCGATTCCATTCTCTACTTTATATGTTGTCCTCATGTGTGTTTTGGTTCTACAAGTCTTCAAGGAACCAGTGTCCGGGGAGAATTTTGGGCACAATCGGTCGAGATCCTAGTGTTTCCAAGTCCAATTGGTTACATGTTGACATCTTTAAGCTTTTCTTCCTTAATTCGAGGTATATTTCTCTAAATGATGGGTGATTTTGCTGAAGTCTTGAACTGAAACTGGTTATTCTCTCGGGGGGGGCAATGTGTTAAAAAGTTAAGGATATAGGTGCGAACAACCACTATTTTTTAGGGGGGTATTACTTTCAATTCTTTTTCTTTTTTTTCACATGCTATCATTATAAAATTTTCTACTTTGGGTTAATAGAAAAATGGCTTGCATTACTTATAATTCCAAATAACCTATTATTCCATACCCTATAGTACTTTAGAGATGTCCAGTGCCATTTTTGATACCCTATATTACTCTTAAGTCCATTTATAATGTTTTATCCCCATGTTTTTAAAATACCCTATCATTTGTTCGCACGTATATTGCTACTCCAACCAATGACTACCCCCCTCATGTTATTCTTCAAACTCAACTGGTTCATAGATAGATAGATAGAAACTCCAACCCCTTTCAAGCAAGGGCCCGGCGTGAATAAAGTGTCCGTTCGTAATGCCAATGACCCGATGCCCACTGGACAAGGGGACATTGGGACAATACTACTCTCCCCTTTCGAGGATGGACACTATAGTGACACACTATATTAAATCCTAGCTAGCCACTAGTGCCTTGAAGATACCGGACATGGTATCCCCCCAAAGGGCTTTGAGGTACCCATACAACAAGGTCCAAGGACCCCCCACCATAGTTGGGTGGACAAAGGTGGACAAAGGTGGACAACTGGTTCATATGTAACTAGCAGTCGGTCCTTCCGGTTCATTGCAAGGAACCTTTCTACTTATCTTCATCTGTACAGATAGATCTCTGTGCTCCTATTGTTCTAGTCCATGAATATGTCCAACACATGTCATACTCCTCATCGATTAACTTTTGATATATTTCAACCTTCAAGATGTCAATATCTGGAAATGAATTGAACAGTAACTACTACTACGTTCTCATGTGTCACCACTTCTTCGAGTCTCACTGGGACTCTTTATTGGATGAGGTTTACTGAAAGGTTGAGGTTTGAATATGAACAGGACCTCGCAAAGCTCATCCGGGATCCAAGCCATGTGATTTACCTCAGTGGACATGCAACAGAGACAACTCTACAGCTTGAGAATGCCCTACTCGTGAAGCCATGGAAACTGAGAGCTGATGATACCGTTCTTCTAAACCTCCTACCTTTTCTTGAAGGCAAGATTTGTTTTATGCCACTTTGAGATGGTCAACATGTTCAGAAGGATGTTGTTGTTTTTCTATTGTTGTTTACCGAAGCTGATACCATGCTCTATGCACTTCATGATCTCCAAAGTTCAAATCTCTTACTACAAGGTATTTGGGTGTTTGTAATCTGCACTTGTGGCTCGCCAAAGACCTTTACACATCCGATCTGTGTTAGCATCATACGAGGGCTTGGATATCCCAGCAGAGTTCTGGGTCAGAACCAACATCTGTTTATCCCTATATATGTTGCAGTATATCTGTTGTTCTCCGCTGTGGCATTTAAAAGCGGAAGAGCTGAATGAATTTTTGGAGTTGAATTTTTGAAGTTGAATCTGAGATCAAAATCTGGGAATGAATTAGTGATTATAAGGTAGCTCGTTCGATTGGATTCAAGTCTCGTGCTTTCTCAAATCATCGGAATGTTTGTAGACTGCAAATTTAAGCCAACTGCATTGCAATTTGTTGCTAGTAGTCTTCTTGTGGGGACTAATTTCGAAGGTCTCAGCTTTCGTCACGTTTCAATTCCTAGAGAATCTTGGCAACTTTTAGGTTAATTACATCATACTCCCAAGCCATAAAACTTGTCGATTTGCGAATCGTGTATATATTTTCCTGCAATCCTTAGATTCTTCTTAGGGTGGCTCGTGGAATAGGGTTTAGATTTTTCCTGGCTATAATTTCATCTGGGCCACAAGCGTGATACGTATCCATTAAGAGATCATATTTTTTTGCTTGAATGTTGTATGAACGAAGAGTCGGTTGGAGGTTGGAAGCATATATGGTTTGTATTGCATTAGAAACTGTGTTACCAACCATACCTTCATAAAGAGTTAGTGATTTTAATTAGCTTCTATGAATGATTTCATACAAGTCTCAATGAACATTATTCACTCATCAGAATGTGGTAGAGTGTAACCTTTTAAAAGCCTCTCCTCATAACCTCATCCACCCACATTTTGAGTCAGGATTTGCTATGTATAAACTTGTTTTAATGCCGATTGATTCATAAATTACCTCTCTCATGGTCTTAATGTGTGTGTGTTTGTGGGTGTGTTCTTTTTTCTTTTAAAAAAATTTAATTTTTTTTTTTAAAATATTTTTGAAATTTGTTGGAAGAATAACTCAATTTCTAGGTTAATAATTACATCATCATGCAAATGATATCCTCCCATATCATCATAATTATTTGTCAACTTGCATCTATATTATGGCCCATTTGATATATACATACATACATACATATGTATGTATATAGCTTGAATAACATCATTTTTTTTCAAGCATTATTTTGTTACATTGATAAATTTGAAGATATTAATTATAAGATATTAAGGAAAAAGAATCAATGATTGTTATAACTTTTTGATCTTGTAAGTTTCCCAATTCACTTGTATGTTTGACTTCAATACTAAGACATAATTGCAATTCTTCTTGTTCATAAACTAACCTTCATGGAAGCACATATCGGTAATATGATTGTTACTAAACTTCAAATCATAGGAGATGGTATTAACTAGTGTGGTTTTATAACAATTTCTACTTTTGAGAGCAAGTTAAAAAATGCTTGACTCATCACAGTAAGAAATCTCACTATCCCTTTTTGACCCACCAACTTTTTTCGTTGCTTTTTGGCTATTTAGATTTGTTAGATTCTAACCTAGCCTAGATTATAACTTGGCATTAGCTTTTTCCTAGAAACCGACATAATTAATTCTAAGCAGTGAAAGTTTCTACCCAAATAGATTCAAATTAGCCTAAGAAAAACTTAAAGGTAGTGCTACCTTTACTAGAAAAATAACATTCAACTAGCAATGAATGTAAGAAAACATTGAAAAATACATGTGATCTTTTATTTGTGTATGTACAACAAGAAGTACACATTTAACAACTACACTTTTCTTTTTTCTTTTTTGCATGGTGCATGTTTATTATATGCATACGTTGGTGCATCATTGGGGGGGGGGGGGGTGTATTCAACCGATTGTCACCAACTATTCTATGATTTGATCAACCATTTGTATATGGAAACCAAGTTACTCCATTATGAGGATAAGAGAAGAAATATTTCTTCTTTTCTACACAAATTTGAGAAGATCTAATTATCACAAAGTTGTAGTTCCAAGTTGAAAAAACTTAAGTAAATCTTGTTTTGTTTAAATTTGGATGATATGTGGGATGAGTAACATATACATATCAATGCATACATACATACTTGAGGGTTTTAGCTTCTAAATTTGGATCATATATGCCTACTCTAGTGGTGGTCAAAGTTCATTGACCAACTGATAAGTGCGTCTCACAATGAACTTCAATGCCACTTTGAGACATGTTTGGTTCAGGGTGTTGCCCATATTAATAGACATACTTGATCCTCACAATTGGCAACATCCCCAGGCAAGAGAATTTTCTTCCTCTTTCAAGTCTTAGTGACCTTCGACCTTCAAAATTATTTTGGAGCCTTGGTCACTTTTATATTATAGCAAATTGATCAAAGACTTGTGCCTACCTATTCTTAAAACATATTAGAATGTCCATATGCAATTTGTGTGTGGGGGGGTTAAGGGGGGGGGGGGGATTATGAAGATATGATGTGGCTTCGTGTTGGCTTTTCTTTTTGGTAGATATAGCCCATGGAACTCTTAGTGGCAACAATGGGTTGATGTGGGTTCTATAGAATTATTGTAGTTCACGCAAATAGGATAATTTAGTTTACATCATAAAGAAATGAAGGCAAAGAGGAGAAAGGATATTGAAACAACACAAAGAAGCTCCACTAACAATAATAAATATTGTGGGTCACATTAATTTGCTTATATATATCCACATTACACAAAATTGCGAATAGCAATGTGAGTGCGCACTATTTACCAACCTACAATGTTGAACATCACAGGTCCACATTGTAGATTATCTTCTTTTATTGGATTAGAAATATTATGTGTTGTGATGTTTATTCTATCGACAAGTGACTTCCTCTCCATGATGTGAACACATGCCTACTAAAGGTGGTGCTCACCACCGAAACCTACCTTCAAGAAAGACCTCTAATTGCCTCTTCCAATCATGTTAATATAAAACACTTAAAATATCATTGAATGATTAAACGATTTCTCCCATCTAGCTCAAATAATAAGTCCATAATCCAATCTTACTAAGACCCACTTTATACACGGCTTGGGGTTGATCCAAGCACCAACATGACTCTCAAGGAGTAAGCCCTCAATCCAACCCAAGTTTATCAACTTTTTTTAGGTCCATAGAACAATGATCATGGTGCTTGGCTCGTGTGTGAAGTGGCCCTTAGGCCGACTTTAAGGTAGCCGACCTATTCCCGTCCACTTAAGCAATTTAGTATACCTGTGGTTTAGGTATGATTAGAGAAAACTCTCCCCATGTAGAAAAATAGAAATAAGATCCAATTCCTCTGTTTTTTCAAAAAATAAATCATAATAATTAAATTATTGTGAATTTTCCACTTGGATTAACTCTTCGACCTATATTCATGATGTAGGCTACCTTATTTCTAGTCAATAGTTTCCGTAATTGATAATTTTGGCACCTAAATATGCTTGCAATTTAAACATAGCGTTGTCAACTTAACCATTAACATTTAGTTAAGTTGGATATCAACCAAGACATGTCAACACTGATCAGACATTGAAACTGTGTTGCACATAAATAGGTTGTCCTAAGCTACAAAAATGGGGTGGTCGTCAGGAATGGGTCGGGTGCCTTACACAAAGCTTCTTTTTGCATTGCACGTCCCCCAACGGCTTTGGTTTCACAATTTGTAAGAGTAACAGTAAAAACTTGTCCCCTATAGGTTGATTGTTGATTGACATAGCAACTATAAGTTCATTAGACTAATTTGAGGTTTCTAATTTCGATTTAGAGATTACGTAGTCCTACAATGGTAAGCAACATTTTCACCCTTCTCCTTCCCATGTTTGGGTTATGAACATCCACCCATCTTAAACTCTCAATTGACACACGAAAAAATGAAAAGGGAAACTCCAACATTAAAGACTTGAAAATAATCCCAAACCTACTAATTTGTCTCCTACCCATCCATGTATTCAAGAACATTTTGTAAAAAAAATCAATTAGTATATTAATGACATGTTGGGTATCAAGGATCAAGTTTTCTTGCGATACTACTAAGGTAAGTGGATTTGATTCGGATACTTATCTAAATTGAATACCAATGTGAGTGCCCAGAGATGGTTGAAAATGTTTGGGAAATTATACCAAATGGATCCCTTTGCATGCACAATATGATTCCAAGTGTATTCTTACAAAAGAGAGTTTTGTTATCATAATCATGTCATAATTTTGAAATTCCCTTGAAACTAGAGTGTACAATCATCATGTGCATTTTGAAGTTCAACACCAGTTCATTTGAAGTTGCAATGTTAAGTCATATGATAGCATTGAAATTAAAATCATTTCAAGATCAATATCACATAATTTGAGGAAGAAGGCCAATATCATGCTGGTATTTATTCATTTCATCAATTCCGATTTACACAGCAAAATAAGACAACTGCAATATACCAACATCCAGGGACACATTTTGTGCAATCACTGGCAAAAAAATTTTATTATTGCTGCTTACACACAGTGAATGAGTCCAAATTTTCCTGATGAATAATTTCATGCTCAAAGTTTTGGGCATAGAGGTCTACCGCTAGTCTCGGGAAACTTCTGCTTCTATGTCGAGACCTCAGAAAGGTGACGCCCATGATGATGAAGCATTGTACAATTACTTTACATACTTGAATAGCTCTCTTGGTGGGTGAGGAGTTTGACCTGTCTACTAAGCCTTAATGGGCCAGTAATCATCTTCAGAGTTTAGAAGTACAGATTCGCAGTCTGAGAGATTCACAGCCGGACGGAATTTAAGAATATTTCACACGTTTGAAGAAAATTAAATTGAAATGGACACTAACTTAAGGAAAGTTAGTTGCCCTTCCATGAGGACAAAGGGGGAGTTTTTGTTGTCTTCCAGCCCATATTCAACATGGGGGCTATGTAGCGTTCCCCAGACACTTCCTCAATAGGGATGGCTGCTTCGAGCGCCTTGATCTCTTCATCAGTCAACTTCACATTTAATGCACCCACGTTCGATTCCAAGTTGGCTATCTTTGTAGTCCCTGGAATGGGAACTGTGAATGGAGACCCTTTGTGGATAACCCATGCCAAAGCCAACTGATTGGTGGTGCATTTCTTCTCTTCTGCAATCTTTGCAACACGTGCCAATAATACCTTGTTCTTCTCATAGTTGTCACCATCAAAAAATGGGACGGCAATCTGCAAGATATATATTCTCCCACATTAATTTATCACGCATGACAACTAGAGAAACAACGTGTTAGTTCCATTGCAAGGAGGTACTTCATAGTAAGTTGTATCAGTGTCTGGAATTTAATTGCATTCCTTGCGACAGTTAGCTATGTATGATGAGCGTGTTGAAATAGAATATGTGGGCCTAATTCCATTTGAGCTCTAAATGTAAATCCAATTAAATAGCAACAACGAATGAGACAGGGTATGGAACCTTGGAATGAGGTTAGAAAAATAGGAATAGGAACTACTAGGTCACGTTCACATTCCTTGGACAATCAAAGCCACTCAGATTACATTGATGAATGACTTGGGCAATGGAGTTTACTACACTGTATATGATTTAGAATGGCCCACTCTATTCATCCCTCTGCATTTTATTTCAAAGACATAGATATAATCTTCAAGGGTACTAGAGCTTACGTGGCCATAATGAATGAGGGCAAGGTAACACCCAAGGAATGCATGAGGTAAGATTGTAAGAGGGAGGGAGATTTGCTTCGTTCATATTATTCTACATGTAATCATTTTGCTAGTGACGTGTCATCTCTGTAAAAGTTTCTTGCTGGACTATTGGAAGCAAAGGACATCAATGAAGAGAAAAGGTAGTCACCTTTCGGAAGTCATCGTTGGTAAGCTCTTCCTTTTTGATGCCGGCAAAGAAACCTCGACCGAGTGGACTATATGGTACAATGCCGATACCCAGCTCCCTGCAACATCGATCAACACATAGATAAATCCACTGATCACTCCACATGATTGTCTCCAACAATCCAGAATATTAAGTACATCAGCTGAAATTTACACTCTATCAGTTCCATGCACAAATCAACAAAATTCTGTTCTCAAGTGATCCAGAAATCTGAGAACAAGAAACAAAGACCCCCCAAAACACTATTGTAACCATCACATTATTAAACCTCATGCTCCTTCATCCCATTCTGAATAGAAGAGATGCCATGTTTCATGGGGACCTTGTTGCGGCACTTAAGACTAAAGACATTGTTTTTATATGACAATACAACAAATATAATTTAAATGCATTTTTTGAAATAATAAACCCGTTTCCAAACAACAATGTAAACACAAATTCAAAGTGAAGATTGTTCACACATGCAAGTAGGAATTATGTCGCTCTCTACGTCGCGCACCCAAAGGGACCATTCAATCTACACTACAGTGATGGGATGCACTGCGTGAGCACGTCGAATCTCGGATGCCGAGGCTTCGGACAGTCCAAGGTATTTCACCTTGCCTTCTTCCACCAATTTCTTCATCTCCCCTACCTGGTGGAGACATTTACCAAAAAGAAAGCATTAATTCCAAAGTTTTGGCACCTATTAACTGAGCATCTGAAGATACTTGCACATGAAATCTAATGTATGAGTACGAATGCCTTCCCATCTATGTTATCTATTGGACCTTGAATGGTGTTTATATTTGCGTTTAGATTTTCAGCACGTAGTCCAATCTTGTCTTTCATTGCGCAGAGGAAAAAAGTAAACCGTTTAAGAGCCGTGCACCTTAGAGGAAGAGTAGCTCATGCATCCCCGACGTTTCCACTAATCCCCAGCAATGTAAATACAATATAGACACAGGATTGAGAAGAGAAATTCTTACAGTCACTTCGATGGGAGTCTTAAGGTCCAAACGGTGCTGGTAATACAAGTCGATGCAATCAATCCCTAATCTCTGTAGGCTGCCTTCGCACGCCTCGCGCACATGCTCCGGGTCTCCACGCACCGACCGATTGCCGTTCTCGTCTTTGTAAATCGAAAACTTGGTCGCAATCTGCACCTTGTCGCGGATATCCTTAAATGCCTGCACCACATGCAACAATATCCTCCGCGAGCTATAAAAATTAAGTCAAGAGCATTCACTCGATCAATGCATAATTGCCACAACGATAGCCACGTAACAACGAAATTTGTTTACCTTCACATTACATGTCCTTGTTACTACGATGTATCAAATGCACACAAAACACTGACTCCATATACTTGCAGAATTCAGTGCCCTTGCGTCTTCTACTTCTACTTCTGCTCTGCCCGAAGGCTAAATTAACATTTCACCAGTAAATTACAGATTCTTAAGCACGATTGAACCACCCGGATCAACACACGGGGATAAAAAAATATGCATACTATCGTTTCCAGTTCTGTGTGCACAAATTGTCTACCTAAACATTAGATTTCCTCGTGTATCAGTAGTACCAAATCCTTAGAAGCTGCTACTGCCATCAACAACGACCAGTATAAACTCCTCCTTACTATGATGCCTCACATTTGGTAACAAACTCTCTCCCTAGACATCGGGATACTTACAAATTTTCAGTGACCCTGCATCTTCTACTTCTACTCTACCGGACGACAAGAAAACATTGCACCAGTAACCTGCAGATTCTTAAGCAAGACTAAACCACCCGGATCAGAACACGGGGACTACCGTTTCCAGCTCTGACTGCAAATTTTATCTACCTACGCATAATATTTCCTCTTGTATCATATGTCTCAAAGCTGCTACTGACATCCACAATCAATGACCACAGGAAATCCCTTTTTGGACATTGAAGCAACAGAAAAGCGGATATTAAAACACAGCGATTCGGTACACTTACAGAACTCAGTGCCCTTGCATCTCCTACTTCTACTCCGCCCGAAGACAAAATTAACATTGTACCAGTGAACTACAGAAAATTTCTTGAACAACATTGATCCTTCCATATCAAAACACGGGGACATAACATACGCGTACTACCATGTCTACTTCTGTCTGCACAAATTTGTCGACCTGCACATTAATTCATCCTAGTACATCAAATGTACCAAAAACTGAGAAGCTGCTACTGGCATCAACAATCAACGACCACATGTCCTTTTGAACACCGCCAGCACCCGACCTTTCCAAGCAACACTTCGTTAGTGAAGGGCCCGTAGTAATTAGAAGTATCGAAGAACGTGACACCGAGCTCCACTGCCCTGTGAAGGACTTTAATCATGTCCTCGTCCTTCCCGGCGGGGCCGTAGAAGGCTGACATTCCCATGCATCCCAGCCCGATGGCAGAAGCCTCCAGGCCCTGCGATCCAAGCTTCACTCGGGGGACGGTCGCCATAGCTGCAGGACTTTAGTGCAATTCAAGCTCCGAAGAGAAGAAGCAATGCAAATGGCGCTCTTCTTGAAGCCTGGAGTGAAAGAGTGACTTGAGTCTTTCTGTTGTTGCGAGAGCTGTGGCTTCGAAGCCCTTTGCCTTCCCTCCAACACTTAGCTTGCCTTTACGTAGTCATGGCAGGACCTGGTGGATGAACTTCATCCCATTGTGCTGGATGATCCTCAGTCTGGATGAAGTATTGGCCTAGTTGGCCCCTCTCCATTGGTGCTCAGGTTTTTATTTTGCGGAAAGGACTTGACCTCCGGTTTACATCATGGACCATGAAGTTAGACCATGAAGATGATCTTTTTTCATGGTTCGATTTGGTGACCCAATTTCCAAGGTCTGGTTTCATAAAAAAACTAATTTACAAAGTCTTTGGGTCCTTCAATAGGTGTAAACCAAATGTGGACCGAGAAGAATGACCATGCACCAAAAAAATGAATGTGCTGATTTTTTTAATATATGTCCAAAAAGGGCAATTTTTTTATAAAAAAAATCAAGTTTGACCGTTCCTTTGTCTTCTCTTGGGCTTCACTTGTCTACACTTTGTGTTAAATGTGTCGAAGATGTGGCTTGCAAATCTTCTTACAAAAAAAAATTAGAGATTTAATTTGTACATGGTCAATGTAATTTACATGTGACATGTGGCATGTAATTTACCATGTGACATGTGACATATACATTGAGCATTATTTGCAACCCGCTTCACCATGTGTACTCGAATTCTTGAGTTATGGATGTCGCACATTGTTTGGTGATACATGTGGAAGCTGGTTAAGAGGTAAGGCATGGAAGAGTTGGTATGTCTCATGGGCTATGATATGATCAGGGCACATAGAGGGTGGACTTGCTTCTCAAGATTCGATACATCACATAGATGTTGAAAAGTGTGCCGTGTGAGCCTTACCTAGTGGGAAGAGTTGACTATAAAGCTCCCAAAAAGAATTTCATTAAAAAAAATATTATAACGGCATTTCTCTACCATGGGCCCCAACCTTTTCCTATCATACTACCTCTCATGCCTCCGCAAAACCCGTTGGACCATGTCAATGTATTATTTAGGCCTTAAAATATGTTTGTTGAGGACCTCGACCTCCATGGTCACTGTGCCATTTTTTTCTTGGTGTAAACCGAAGTGGTCCCGGGACGAGTTCAACAACCAATCAACGCTCTTACAATGCCATGGGACGACTTCCTGGTTCATGGTGTAAACTGGCCCTTAGTGTCACCAATTCTACTTGTCGTGCTCAATGCTAAATGTAAGCTGCAGTATAGAGTCACCAACACTGAATGTTAACCCAACATTATTTGTCATTCCTTGTAAAATATTTGGGGGATTATAGATTAACAATGTTGCAGTTACTATCACTTACCAAGTGACTTTTCATCCAATTTTCAATCATCCTTGACAATATTGTATCACAAGTTGTTGACAAGAGAAGGTAAGGTTTTAGCCAATGGATGAACTCATTCACAATACAAGTTGGTCGGCACCTCACAGCCACATGGCACCTCCTAGTTTGCCCAAGTTATTGTCTCTTAATTTGTCCAAGTTGCCATCTTCTAATTTGCCCACCTCAAGCACAAAAATCAAGCATGTCATAGCTTGATGGATAGCACTCCTCATTATGGAGGATGGCAAGTGTAGTTTGACTTTGCGAAGGTGACTAACCCAAATATCATCAAAGCGGCAACTAAATCACCATGTGTTACTCACCCCCCGAATTAAAATGATTGTACCGCCAATTGGGACCCAAAAATAGGTGTCTGATTAAGAAACCTAAATGAATTAGCCTCATCTACGTTACACCTCATAACACTATTGAGCATACTCATGTCAAGATATTATTAAGCACTTTTGAACACCAAGTGTCATGAGGTGACACTAATGATAAAGTTGTTGATCTTTACACTAAATATACCAATTTGTGAGTGTGAGAAATTAGTGAGGCGGGGAAATTAGTGAAGGTGTTACTAAATTCCTTTATGCAATGAAATTAGCGCCACCGACAGATCTAAGAAACATTATTCATCCCAACCCTTGACATGAAAGTATCGGCACTTGGCATTATGCATTAAAAGTATTAGCACTTGGCACTATTCATCAAAGTATTGGCACTTGGCACTTGGCACTATTCACTGACAAGTATGTGGCATGCACTAATCACAAGCACACACTAATTTCTTGAAATCTATGGTATTCATGAATTTAGTGTCACTTGGTATAAATTTCAACCCTTAGTAGCTTTGAGATTTGACTAGATTGTGGATGCGATTTGGGTTAGTATCACCCTCGCTAATTGGTATATTTAGTGTAGTATAACCTATCACATACCTCAAAATAGTGTAAATGAAACTATTATGCATGCCACACTCAATACCATAACCGATGTAGTCATAATCGCTAGGGAGATTTGGAATTATCGTATACAAGCATAAATGTCTCTCATTCATCTAATTAAAAAACTAGGGCCCTATTGGTTACTACGGAATCATCTCAACTTACCTTGAGTAGACTACACTAAATATCGGAAATAGTGTCACCAATTCTATTTGTCTTGCTCAATTCAACATTTGTAAACCGCCCTCGTAGTATCACCAACAGTCAATGTGAACCTAAAATTATTGGTCATTCCTTGTAAAGAAATTTGGGCATTATAGAATTACAATATTACAATTACTGTCACTTACTTCATGATTTTTCATAAATTTCATAAATCCAGGATAACAACTTATTAAATAAATCTTAGGATGCAAAGCATGCCATACTTGTAAAGTTGGGATGACGATACTTGTAAACTTATTTATAAGAAGTGTCTTTAGAAAAATTACCACAATGACATAAAATTGCATTTGACACCAAATACAATATCTAGTGTAGTTTTAGGGTCATTGAAGCTAATTTTGGTGTCAAATCAACTAGAATTCATTTTACTTATTTGTCCTTGTGATTTGTACATAAGATATTCAGTTCATAACATTTAGCTTACTTTGCAACACGGGTAGATCACTCTAAGGCATTTTTGTGCACCACGTGCAGCTGGGGGTTTTTTGTTTTGGGGCTATTTACCTTCAAGGGCTAAATTAAAGCCTCCCTATAATTACTTAAATTTCAAAAATGGCCAATTTATTTGCACCCTTCCATTACTTATATTGTCCAAGTCACTGCAATTTTTTGTACTCTATATTCCTTTTAACGACGGCGCGTTCTTTTTTCATCCATTTTTGGACAGACGGAAATCCCAATTATCATCCATTCCCGTGAGTCCTAAACCCATTTACATACCATACTAAACATACCTTCTAGGATCCATATCTTCAGCCCCTGTATTAATTTTACAAAAAAATAATGGCCCACGTTTTATGTCCATCTAACTTACTTATAATGGGATTGTCTACATTTAATGGCCCCTTCATTATTTGGAATTCCTTTATAATTTTTATTTCAAATGATTTTAATCCTCTCTATATTATGCCGCACGTCGTTTTTAAAATGCACTAAGTGATCTACCCGTGCTTTGCAATTCCGTAGTGTAAAGAGATAATGCCAAATTTGACAGTGCTTGGGTTGGAGGGGTGATATGTTTCATAACACTTACTAATGGGGAGGGTGAAAACTTTGTTGCTATCTGTAATCCATATATTGCTATTTTTATTTAATCTAACACCTAAATTGGGATCAGAGACTTTGATGTAGTGTGCATAGATTTCTTGAAGATGGATCAACAACAAATCTTTAGGGTTCAAGTATTTACCTCACCCCCTATGGTAGGTGATGAAAAGAAAAGAAAATTCTAGGTTGGAGCTTCATGGTGTCTACCTAAACTCATCCAAGGTGAATGTGAAAATAAATTGAGCCATACTATAGTATGATGTCTTTAATTGTTGAAAGTTGATTCCATTTCAAAATGGCATTAAAGACCTTGATTTATTGTAACATGGGCCCAATTGAAATAAAATAGATCTTTGTTTCTAGAATGTTTGTTATTACTATATTTCATCCATCTACAATGGATAAGGTTACTAGACGCCGTGGAATCCAAGCAAGGAAGGTGAATTTTAAACTATACAACCATGTTTGACTTTAAAAACGGCATGAAAGATCTTGAAATTAGTCTACTATGATCCAATAGGATTCAAACGACCCTTGAGTCTAGAAGATTTGCTTTCACTAGAACCATGCATTCTCATCGAAGCATGAGTTTATCTAGACGCCACAAAACCTAAGATCAATAACTATGCCAGAGCTCATGGTGTCTAGGTAAATTCATCCATTGCAAAATGAAAACGTAGTGAACCATTCTATAGTCTAAGCAATATCATTGATTTTGACCAAAAGAAAACTTCAAAAAGGTCATTAAATTAACCTTATGAGGTCTAGTTGGAGTAAACCGGACCTAACCTCTAGGACAATTGTCTTTTCTTATGGCACTTTCAACCATAATGGATCAAATAACCTAGACACCACAAGAAGCTTGACTTGAGCCCAATGCTTGGGCCTTGTGTGTGAGCTACATTAGAACGATGGAAGCCCATGCAGGGACTCTAGAATAAGAGGTACATATTTGACCGCACAATGCACATGATACGAAGTGACTTGTCATGAGAGTTTCTTATAATATTGGTCCAATAAGCGCAAACAACTTTCCCGGTTCTATTATACATTACCTATACATCTAATTTAGTATGGTGCACGCTATTCATCGTTGACCCTTGTAAATGATCTTGCAATTAGTGGGTTGCGATAAGAAAAGGTTGCATGCAACACTTGTTGCCACTTAACAAGGCAAGGATGCCACTTTACAGTAATCTCTCGCTTAAGTATGCATTTTGAACTGGAGTTGTTGGTGCGCGTAGGTGCGTACTTTGCTCATATCTCTTTCTAGACCCTTTGATTCGATGAATCACAATGGGAAACGGATGAAACTTGAGGCAACATGCTTCACCGAAGCCCAACGATGTGAAATCATTGCAAAGTTGAGCAAGCCGAACGCGCCAAGCAAGCATGGTTGGGGCGGGAGTATGAAGTCAGTGAAGGCGCCATCCGGAAAGTTTGGGACAATCAGGAGAACATATTGCAATGAAATAAAACCAATCGAGACATTTGCTGAATCTGAAAGTGCTAACGACTTCAAAGGCTTTGAAGCTCTACACAACATTGTTCTCGACATCAACGGCCAATTGCTTTGCTCCGATGCTCAAACGGAAGCTGGACAAATGTATGATGAATTGCGACGATCATTTGAGACGTTTCAACGAAACGTTAACAAACTGACATTTATTTTCAAGCATAAGAAATTCATGCATTCCCGGCAAATGACTCTGCATGACATGTTCAAACAATAAAGTTTGAACCCGATTTTTTGTCAAAAAATTTGCGCACTTAACCGGGATGCGTACTTAAGCGGGAGATTACTGCAGTTAACTTGGCACCCCCATGTTTTATGTTGCTCTAAATCAAACATGCATACAAGTGTAGTGACTTTTGAATGACAGATTTACTCTGCGGGTGTCGAATGTTGGATTGTGAATCATGTGTGTTTGTACATATGGTGGAGAGGCTTAATAAGTAGTGTGTTTTTTTTTATTGTGAATACCTTATACGGACGTCATTTGTAAAGCAAATATCAATGTACAACTATCCAAGATTTGACATTCTAAAGTAAATAGATCTGACCATTCTAGAAAAGGTATCCTTCACAAAGTTTCTACTTTGCATGGTATTCACTGGGTCATAAACACTACAAGCATATGCTTCATGGGTAATTGTATTGGGTCACTAGAAAATATGTAGGACGATTTCTTAGGACTCATATGTTGGTAGTGAAAGAATGATCTTGAGCAGCCACATGAGGGCATATTATGTAGTCCAACACTCTCTCTGACATGACAAATACATACCATTCTTTATTAAAATCATCAAATCCAATTGTACGATGAATTGCTCGGGGGGTGCACCTTTCATTAAAACCTAGAATCACGTGCGTTCACTGCATACTCTAAAAACCCCCTATATACAAGTTATTTTTTGTGAAATGAAGTAATACACATACAATTGCAACAATAAATATACAAGTGACAATATGTATACACAAAAAAACATCCATTCATATATAGTCATTAACATAAGTATACAAATATACTTTTGAACAGTAATCAACCCCTATAATATGTATAACAAAATATCCTAGCTTTCATCAGCAAAGTCGTTGAAAACTTTTTCATCTCCCGGATGTAACTCATAAACATTTGATTCACCAATATATGTCATTGTAGCCAATGCAATTATTGTCTCTAAGTCTACCATCAAATGATCAGTAAGATCATATGTCCACTTGTTGTTAGCCCCTTTTTGATACCAACATAAACCAATCTCCACGTTTGATGGATGGTCCATCAAGTCAATTGGATCCCTATACTCCACCCAACGATTACAAAACTTCCTCCGCATCCAATATGAAAACTTATGATATGTAGTATAATAACAGTACCATATAAGTACAATTATTGTATACTTTTTAAAGGCCTTCCATATATGTACGTAATTATAAATTATAACATGTATACCATATGTATACGTAATACGGCAAGGTCCAAATCAATACCCCTCCTGTGCACTCACGTATACTCGTACATGTTTAGTACAATGCATCCCCCGAGATGAATTGTTGCATCCGATAGGCCCACTGTGAGCTTTTATGTGCACGAAATAGTACATTGGTGCTACAAAAATTGGTTTTCTCCTTCATCATGCCAAAGTAGATTATACGAATTGATAACCCATTCATGAAGTGCGCTTTTTAAATTGGTTCAACATCTTGATTTAATTGAAGATTTGAGTTCAAATACATGGCATGGGTGCGTTTGGGAACAAAAACATATTTATTTATTGTTTATGCCTAATGTCACATATGAGTATAGCTTAATTTTCTTCTTGATGTAAGATAATCTACAAAATAAATTTTAAACCCATGTATGTAAATAATAATATTTAAATTTTTTATTGAGGAATCACATAAAGTATATATAGAGGTCATACATTAGGTTTGGATGCCGTGGTGTCTATGTAAACTCATTCATCATGCATAGAAGGGTTACAATAAGAAAAGAAAAGAAAAAAAAACCCTTATAAGGTCAAGGATCAATTTAGTTTAAGTGGACCTTCAATAATTCCAGGCATATGATGCCTTACTTGGAGTTCGACCACCTGGAAATAACTACATAGTTGCTATAGAATAATTTGTCATGTTTTCACCCTCTTAAAGAATGAGAGTACAATGTAAGTTACACAATTTTTATTCAGTCACATTTCTTATTAGAATACCTATACCAAAAAGAACATGTGAGGTTGGAGTCTACATAACATCACTCAAAGCCTTGGTTGTGTTCCATGGAACCGGCCTATACAATCCTAGATTGATCCATCCATTCTAGTTGGACAAGTTAAAACCTCAATTTTTAATAGCCCGACACCATTCTTTCTGTATCATAATTTAAGCATTATGAAAAATTGGGTGACTTTGTGTTAATTCTCATAAATTCATGGTTTAGGACTAAAGACATGGTTTCATCGGCTTTGCTTTACCAACACTCTATTGTGTTCCGAATCCTTCCTAGAAATTGTTAAGGTGAAAGAGATTGTGGGCAGGAAAGATCATGGGGAATGCAGCTTTCAAAGCACTAACATATTCAAACTTTTTATAGGTACAATATGATCATGTCCAATAAGGGCCCATTGGTAGCTTCCCACACCATTGGCATTGATGTGAATCAAGATGGATAAGGTAGAAATACCCTAAACCGTAAACTACTCTCTACCTATGCAGTAGACTTTTGTCAAAATAGTGAAGTGCCATTTTTGAAACCGATAATTACGAGGTTGGCATCTTGAAATGCGTGTATAGTCAGTTTAGTCAAATTCAGTCATGTTCAACTATCATCAATCACAGTTTAATGTACTCAAGAGTTTACCGGTTCAGGTGATGTTTTGGTGGAAATGAGCATTACCGTGTTCGGTTTAAGAAGAATCTAGTGAACAAGTAAGGGGTTTGACAAACTTTCCACTTTTTTACAGCGAATGAAAATATGAAACAACTTGCATTCTCCATGAACCCTTCTCTTCTATCTTGGAAAATTATCTCATGATTTTTAGACCATATCTTCAATGTAAATCACCATATTTTCATGGTTTATGGTATCTCTACCTTAGAGAGCATGTCTGGGAGTTGTGGCACTCAAGTATTTTCATTACTAGGCAGTTCTTCATTAGCTTTTCATCTAGTCAATGAAATTGCTAAAAAACATTATGAGCAATCTAAGCTATAAGACAATTTCTTGTCTAGTGCAGGATAATAATATATGCATGTTGGCAAAATCTAAAATCATCTAAGGTAAGCACACTAGGTTGTCGACTTTGCCAACTTGTGGCCATGGAGGACCCTCCACATCCTTGCTTCTTCACATCCCACAAATTCATAAAATTTGGTTGTAACAATATGTCATCGCGACTTGCCACATGGAGGACCCTCCACATCCTTGCTTCTTCACATCCCACAAATTCATAAAATTTGGTTGTAACAATATGTCATCGCGACTTGCCACATGTTACACACATGGACACTTACATTATTCATAAAAATAGATATGTGGAATCCCATGCCACATCGTGGCCTTGGTGACAACTTGTACGAGGTTAACAAAATATGGGCTAGAGTATCCTTAAGCCACATCACAGTTCTATGCCACTTATTTATGATTTAAAATTAAAAAAATTATTATTACTAAAAAAAATCTAGGACGGGACAAGGGATCTTAACCGCCAAGCTAAACTAAGCTCCATCCAACCCTCTTGATGAACTCATCTTGATTTTGTTACCGAATAATTTTACTTGAGTGCCATGATACCCCGCCTAGAGCAAATTATCATATATGAGCGTACCTCTCAATCATCCACTTAAAAGCCTTGAAATAGTGTGTAGCCCGGATGTTACTTATTTTAGTTGATTGAATACTGGAATTAGCTTCAACCATGACACCCCGCCTAGAGGAAATTATCATATATGAGTGTACCTCTCAATCATCCACTTAAAATCCTTGAAATAGTGTGTAGCCCGGATGTTACTTATTTTAGTTGATTGAATACTGGAACTAGCTTTAAAGACTCCGAATTACTCTACTCAAGGTCATTTGAGAAGAAGTGACAACAAACCTATAGGAGTTCAGAATGTTTATGTTGGATGAATGAGATGTATGCTTGTCTACGATAATGCCCGCTCTCCACCAAAGAGGGTTGTTGGTTTCTACGGAGAAGAGAATGTTAGAAAATTACAAAAGTTGGATTATGAAACGATGCGTCATGAAATCGAATTTTCGTTTCGTGGACACGTACCACTAAGATTGGATGAACGATCTTGTTTACTCCATCCACGGAGGGCGCTTTCACATCCAAATTTGTGCATGGTTTCATCTTGTCCTCATTTAGGATTAGCACAGAAACCTCGTTTTAGGATGCCTTGCTTTAAGGTGGCCAGCCCAAAGGAGGTTTCTCATTACGAGGAGCCTCTTAGGGCCACTTCACACACGAGACTGAGAGCCCGTGACCATTGCACTCTCAAGCACTCTCATTGGTGGAAAAGGCGGAGCCGCACCAGGTTCACTTCACAGTATGCTTGCCAGAAGAGTATGTGAATGCAAGATGGATGTAAAGTCTACATGGATTCTTACATGGCATCAAATGGATCATGTTTCATGGTCACTTGGACTATTTTTAAATACCACTTCTTGGATGTAGGCTTAACACAAAATCATGAGATCGTGGCATTCCGAACGCTCACAATTGTTGATTTATTCTATTTTATCATGTGTAAGGACCCGCATGAATAGATATTCATTGAAATAACATTTGATTGAGGGCCCGGTCACATATGACTTCACACTACACTTGAGGGTCCGTGACCACACTATGTGATTTTGGAGGTGTCTTGGGATGGCCTTTGGATGCTTTCTTTTGGGCTCTCACAAATTTTATGGTCACGGCTCTTGGCTCGTGTGTGAAGTGGCCCTTTTGTATGTTTGTTCACTCACCTCCCCTGTACGTTCAAAAATTCAACTTGACAGGATGATATCTTGATTCTTTACAAATCTTACAACACTTAGATAGTGCCTTATGGATCCGGTGTTAAGTATATTTCACAATCTCTCCATCAAAATCTTTGGCCGGATCATGGAGGTCGCTTGGGATTGTTGAGAAGTTCTTCATTTGTGGGGGCCTGGATCAAGACTTCCAATAATATCATTGTGATTGTATGGGTTTTAGCCTCATTAGGTATTAGATGGGTTACAATCAAATTTGTTAGGGTGAGGCATACCCTTTGTCCATTTACCATAGTGGGTGGCATGGGTTGGGATTAGGGAGGCATTACTTTGGTGCCCTCTTGGTAACGTGCGTTAGATTTGGTGTAATATATATATATATATATGGATTGCAACACCAAACCACCGAGTATTCCCTTACCAATATTCCCACCATTGTTGCCTCTTGTGGTTGGCACGTCCGCATGGGTGGCGTTTGGGTAGAGGTTTGTGTTTTGGCTAGTGGGTGTTGGTGTTTGCGAGTGGGGGTTACCACAAAGTGTGATGGTGATTGGTTCCGGTTGCTCTGGGTTTCTCTTTGGTAGGCAAGGGTGTCCTTCAATTTATGTTGGGTTTGTATGGGGTGCCATTCTGCTAATATGCGGTGTTGTTTAGTTGGTATGGGGTGCCCTCCAGTTTGCACGGAGTGTACTCCGGTTTGCACAGGGTGCACCCTAACCCAGCCCACAAACTTCACCAACAGTTGCACACACATCACCCACCCCCAAACCACTCAAGATTGGACATGTACAACTCAAACATTCAGGTGGAGCCCACCTCAAGCCCATTGTCCACTCCCAGCCACCCTAAATCAACCCACAAACATCACCAACGATTGCACACACACATTAGCCACCACCCAAGTAAGAAGATTGGACATGAAAAACTCAAGCATCCACTTGGAGCCCACCTCAAGCCCATTGTCCATTTCTCAACCACCTTAAACCAACCCACAAACATCACCAACGATTGGATACACACATCAACCACCTCCCAACCATTCAAGCAAGAAGATTGGACAAGCAAAACTCAAGCATCCACTTGGAGCCCACCTCAAGCCCACCATCAACTTCTCAGCCACCCTAACTCAACCCACAAACATCACCAAGGAAGGCACACCCTCCACCCAATAAGTGCACCGAACAACCAAAACCGGCAACCGAAGTGCAACCAAAATGGCGGCGCCTAGCCGAACGGGTAACATTGCAACCGAATCAACCAAATCTAGGTCCCACTCGAAATGGGTTTCAATCTCTGCCATTCCAGCATTAAAGGCAGTCAAAACGGCGGTTGGACATGGCCACTACCAATACCGTGGCAAAAGGTTGGTTTGGACAAGTTTTCCTCTAGTGCGATATGCCAACAAACATTTGGACAATCAATGTGTAATGGAACATACAAGAGTTCATTTTTTCAATTTTGAAAGAGAATTATAAGTGTAGTAGTGCAATCAAAAAATAAGGAAGGAATTGGTGGGGTATAATCGAAGAAACTTGACTCGAAGAACACTACCTCCATGTAAAGTGTTGGTTCATTGGATAGTTTAAAAGAAGGATAACAACATCTACAACTAGTACACAATAAGCCAATATAACTACATCTATCATTTTATAATTAACATAATCAATGCATAATTTTAAATTTACTTGAGACCTAGTTACTCATGTGCCTCTGACCACCTACATTGTGCACCCCCAACGCCTGGACCAAAAATCACATCATGGGTGTGCTAGGAAGTTGGGTCTTAAACTATGACCTTCATATTATTTTAACGCATAGGGAATGCACAATTTGTGGAAAATAGACTCAAGTTCTTGAATCAAATGCCATATACAATGACAAATGTCAAACATAATTATTTTCTCCAACCCTACGATGGTCTTGATGAAGATCTTACTGTTTACACCATTGCATGACAATTCGTTAAAATGTCTATTATCCACAAAACCTTCGTGTTAGAGAGTCGGCATTTTGCGAGAGACAACGCGATGATTGTTTTGTCCAATCGAGCTTGAACAACTGCAACCTTAATTCATTAGAAGGGAAGTCTCAGTCCATGGTTATGAGCACGATGTCCCTCCCACAAGCACACGACTTGCGTGTTCTAATTGTTGGCGGCAAATTCCTTTTGACCTTTGTCCAAGTGTTGGTGTTTATGTCATACACTGCGACACCAAACTGTGGATTATCATGCTCATTAACCGGAATATAATTAGATGCTACAAAATACAAAACACCCTACCAAATTGCTTTGGTGCACTGCCTACACAAATTTACAGGAGGGTGCTGATCTCCGGGTTCCCAAGCATTCGTTGCAGAATTGAAGACATTCATTTATGACAGGTGGGGCAACCTGATAATCTTATAGCTTGCAAAGTCCTATGCTACACCACTAAGCAATAAGTGAACAAATAATAATTAGTGGAATCCTCCCCCCAGGCTTGGTATCTGTCGAACATCTCGCATGATCAAATTGCACACCAAGAGGCGCCAAGTAAGTTAACAAAACCAGGTGCAAACTTCCTTCAACTTCAAGTGTTTCACCCAACACAGTGCGGGCTGGATCCCACAAGGTTGGCATCAAATGCCATTGTTGCAACGGATAATGGTGGGCAAGTGCGGTGCTCATTCAATTGTGGCAATCCTCAGGGAAACACAACTCTATGATGTAGTGTGTGGCTCTCGCGTTGCCATTTCGAACGTCAAGATGCAACCTCTCATAGTCGGACGCTGAGAGCATGGATCTCCAACTTTTACTGACCAGACATGTTCACAGGAAAATGTATACAGGGAGAAACACATGCACAGGTGCTACAAGATCTGCGAGCAAATGCTTCCAAAGCTTTGGTTTCATAGATTGACAGTTGTGACTCCGATCCAAAAGTTTATCACACACTGATGCTTCCAATATTTTGGTTAAACTTTACGACTGAGAGACAACACAGTTCGAGAAAAGAAATTATGGTTATAGATTCACTATTTTTAGTTGTTGAACATCCACAAATAAAGCCTCATCACTTAATTGAGTTAACCTTGTTTGTCAGTTGTTGAGAATGAGTTTGTTTCACCATTGAAGGTCAATTTAATGGGAAACACTTCTTTTCTCACAAAAGATTCAGAGTGCAAGTGATAAGTGAGTGATAGAGTAAAAGTGATAGAATAAATGTATAAGAGTACTGTAATAGTGTAGCCAGTAACAGTTTATTTGAAGTAAAAGTGGTGACCGAAAATGTGGAAGTGTTGAAGTAGCTATGTAACATAGTGGTTACTTCTCAGGGCTATCCCGGTCAGGTATAGAACCTTGAAAACATCCTGCAAGGTGATTGGGTGTTTTGATACATTCTATATATGTCAATTTGAAATATGTACTTTGTATATTTATTAAAAAAAACATCTACTTTTTTCACAAAAAGTCTCATGTAGGGTGCACTCCATGTGTTTCTACACCACAATTTGCAGCTTTACAATCTACATAAGAAAATCAAAATATCAGTAGGCAAAGATCCACGTCTAACATGAAAGTCAATAATCTGTAGTATCAACCTGCAGATAGTAGTTGAAACAATGAACTTTTCAAACTAGAGCAACAAACACCTGAATTTCTTAACCTCACCCTGGACAATATATACCTCAGTGTAATGTTTGCAATCACCCTGTGACAATATTCTTGACTAAGCGCACTAGACTGAGGTTGAATATCATGTGATATTCTCAGATTTACATAAGATTTAGAATACTACAGTACTACTTGCGCCGAGTTGAAGAACATTTTGAGGTACTCTAAATAAAATAACATCAACTTCAAAGCGGCACCTATAGATCATCCTTAAAGTGTCAACAAGCGAATGTGACAGTGCATTGAGTAAGCCAACAATAAAAACCACTAATTACATGTGGCATTACATACAAGAAGAGCACCAACTTTGGATAATGACAGTGGCTAATCTAGGACCTACCCGCTTAATGAGGTGGTGGAAGATGTGTTTCACAAAAGATGAACAATATCCTCATTTAATATGAGACTCTTACCTGCTATGAGGCTGATTTTGAGGTGGTTTTCACGTAACACATATCTTATGTGTTGAAAGCATCCACCTGGTCACATTAAGAAAAGACCTTTCTCTCTTGAGAAATAGGAGAGAAAGAGTGGCCAAAATTGCCACCAGTACAAGTGAATCCACAGACCCAAGCACTCAAATCTAAATGATCACTTACACATTCAAACCTACATCTCTTCTTGCCACATGTGGAAAGCAGAAATTGTGAACTTATGCAAGCACCATTTTCCAAGAGGTGCCATGATCAGTAAAGGAATGAAATGCAATGCTTGGACTTAGTGTTACAAAGTTTCATACCTGAGAGAGTTTCAAGTGTCAGAGGAAGTATACAGGTACGCTTGGTCCAGCAAGCGTCATAATGTACATAAAGTTAATGAAACCCACAAGTAAGCTGAAATTCTGTGCTGAAGATGGTTGTCAACAACGTAAGCTGCATCTATCATGATGTAAGTTGGGAACAATGATGGTGTTTCCAAAAGTTCTCACAGCCAGTCTTTCTTACTTCAGGTTCATGCTCCAGAACCCTACACTTTCTACATTTTACAATGAAATCACATGCGAAATGGCACCTGAGTGAATGGGTCATTGTGAATGTATGGAGCTCTTTTCAGGCTTGGCCACCCACCCAGTGGCCTTAAATGACCTCTCCAGCAGGGCACATAGCTGCTCCTGTGTGTATTTTGATGTCGGCTGCATCTGAGGGTGAAGCAAAACAGAAAAAAAGAAAACCAAACTGCAATCAGGCTTCAAGTGCAACAGCATTTGAACATTGAACCTAGAATATTTAACAAAATTTGAGCACATAGTCCAGTCTCTTTTAGACACATGACTTTTGGCATCCATTCTTAGTCCCACATGTAGCCACAAAGTACTTAAATATAGGTGCCTGATTAAGATAAGAACTGATTTAGACCTGCCTACCTTAAGGTATGTGGCCCTGTTGTAGACACTTCCAACTCCAGAGACTATTTTAGCCATTGGATCAACTCAAGAATTGTTTTGTCCGGTTAGCAATTGCAATAAATCACACATCTAGTCTTTTTAAGTTTCAGAATCATCAAAGTCCAAATGCAAAAGTTAAAGGAGGTCAAAGTGAAGTTTCTCTTATTCTTTGAGTGATCACATAGACCCTCCCAACTGATAAATTATCAACCCACGAATGGTGTCTATATGTTGACCACATAGTTTAATCTCATCATAACATCATGTGTCTTTTGGGTGTCCATTCTTAACCACAAGAATTGCCATATACCACTCATATATATAGCTGTGCAATTAAGAAGAGTGACCATATAAGGCTCACCTCCCTTATTCACTCACAAAAAGCAGTGAGTTCAACCCCCACTTCAAAATTTACAGGTGACACATCTGAATAAATACCTTGGCTATAACAACATGTGATATATTGTCTTTTGTCGTTGAAGTATTGGAGTGCTGAATCTCTAGGTGCAATTCTTGAAGGGCCATCATGAGGTTGACTATGGAGTGTGTGTCACGCACACAATCTACTCGAATCATCGCCTCTTCTCCAAGAATATTTACGGCAGTACTAAACTTCTTGTCCCCAAAAGATTTGCCAAGCACAGGGCTGTTTCCATTCCTCTCTGCTTTCAGCTGCAAGCCATCCTTTGTGGAACCACTGGTCGGCGACTCTTGTAACTTGTCACCATTCGTGGCTGCACGATTTTGAAGGTCCTTGATATGCAACTCAGCATCATGAAGCTTACTTTGGAGCTCATTTATGTACGCAATAGCGTCACCTAACAAGGAAGCCTTGTCCATCTGGAGTGATCATCAACAATCTCAACAAATCAGGAATCACTGGAAAACAGGGTGGGCACATTAGAGTTATCCATAAAGTCTCCAGATCACACTCTGGGTGAGTTGGCTAAAAGGTAAGTTTGAGAGTTATGTATAAAGTCACCCAAAGTTTTTTAAATGCTTAAAATCACATGGTTGAAGAATGGAGTCAAGCTATATAATATTGGCTTTTCTAACTTTTCATACTAGGAGTTGTGCGCCAAGCTAGCCTTGCATAGGTCAAGCATGGATTCAAGATGGCAAGTCCCATGGGTTGAACCCTATGTTAGATCTTAAGGTTCTCACAAAGCTCTTTGGATATGGAGGAGATCCAAGGAGTTGCACCCATGTTTAATGTTGTTTTAAAACTCAACTCCTACACCAGAAGCTACTCTTACAAGAAAAGTCCCTCAAAGAGGCACCGAACTCCTTGTTTGGTCCTTGTTTGAGGGACTTTGCAAAAAACTATATTGCATTCCACCAGGGTCAACTTGGCATAATAAAGAAGAACTAGACGCTACAATCCTAACCTGGTGCATTTCAATAACTTTATTAGCATCAAATAGGGCAATACATATACTTTAGAATTCATGTACACATCCTTCACTCATGCTTCAAAATATGTCAAATCTAGGAAAAAACAAGAGATTGATTTCTGTTACAAATGGCCATAATGGGCCAAGCTGGCTCTGATAAACACCGACAATCAAAAGCACCCCACACACCCAACCACCAACTTGTACCTTCAGAAATATCATGTTAGATTGCACCTCCTTATATCTATATGAAAAGAAAGAAGAGATGATTCCGATGTTGCCACTAGCGTGAATTATGGTGTTGCTTCTTCTTCAAGTTAGTCTAATTCTATCTGTAATTCCAAAATGGACATCACGAGAATTACATGGACCTTGAAGACTACTGCCCCCCTTCAGTAGTGAACAACTTGAACGGGCACAGACAAGATGGCCCGCACCTAATCTCCCCCAAATTCAAGTCCGTAAGTCCCCAAATGGTTGGTTAAAATATCAAGTTCACCCGGATAGTCCGACTATGATTGGGAGACCATACTAAAAAAATGAATCAGAAATCAAGTGCTAGGAAGGCCACCCATCTGAGCACAAAATCTATATGAAGTATGCAGTGATTAGAACAAGTGCCTTTGCTAACATGATTTTCTTTGACTCATAATTGATGACCATGCCACGGTTTGACCACTACATCTAAAAATGGACATGTGTCACCATGCCATTGATTGTATTAGACACCTAGTACCTACCGTGCCGCTATCACAGCTCATTGGGTTGGACGCCTACTACAACCCATAGCAAGGCTTCTCACATCCATTTCCTAGTTTATTAAAGGACACTCTTATCTTAAAAAAATGTGGAAAGTACCTTGGAAACATTTGGCACCACGGATCGTAGCGCATAAAACCTTTGATTGAGTTTCTCACGCCGTTGACGTTCGGCCTGCACATGGTCCAGTGGTCCTTCTCTGTCATTGGCTGGTTTCCGACCCCGTTTGCGAGGCAATTTCTGGCCAACGCTCAATGACTCCATTACATCTGCCTTCACAGCTTCTGACTCCTGACCATCGTTGTCCACAAGATCACTACTCGATCGGCTATTTGCCACGATGGGAGGCCCTGGTGGTGACGCCTTGGGCTGTTGCTGTTGATGCTGTTGTAATAGATGCTGTTGTGCATGTTGTGAATTATTGTTATAGACCGCTTTCGGCTTCTCAACCACCGGTTTTGTTTCTTGATGAAATTGTTGCTTTGGCTTCACAACCACTTGTTGAGATTCAAAAGCTGGTGTTGGTATCACGTCCAAATCACCATCTTGTTGCGGGTACGTGAACGCAGTCTGCACTTTGGGATGTGGCCTTTCTGCAATGGGTAACAAAGCAGATCTATACTCTATTGCCGATGCATTTTTCTGCATTATTGGGGGTTTTGGGTCGGAGATTGTATTATTATTCCTACTTAACACATTGGTCGGTGGGAAGGGATGATGATGCTTTTCTTCGTGTCGAGGAGGACTCGTTAAGGTATTATTGTACAAAGGTTGTTCATGTACTACTACGGGCTCTTTCTCAACATTTTCAAGTGGGAGTACATCGCTGCTATTATTATTGTGATCAGATGGAAACCACGAAAAGTCCCATGGTGGAGGAGAATCTACTCGAGGGTTACCAATCAAGGCACTTGTCGGATCTAGTGAAGGTAAGCTTTGACTTGCTGGAAAGAAGAAATTTGGGTCGTTAAAGGACTGAGATAAAAGTTGCATGTCACTTGCCCCCCACGCTGGCTCAATGAACAGCCGATTGATCTGTTGAATGACCTCCCAATTCTCATGAATCTGCAAAAGGTATAATGCATCAATACTAAAAGTTCTTCCCTGTCACACCCAATTAACCCTTAAAAAGCCAAGGGGCTCCATGTACCACCTACATCTACAAGAATCATCATGTCCAAAAAGCATTTTTAAATCAATTTTAGGATTTGAATCTATATTTAGTACATTAACTCATGTCAATGATAAAATAAGTATATACTCAAATGTGATATTCATGATCATAATACTTAGTATGTACTTGCATCCAAAGGGCACCCGGGTTGTGTATTAGAACCCAACTCTTCAATAGCATTAGGTACTCAACCAATTTGAAAAGTGCACTTGCGAAATAAGTTGATTCTAGACAAGGTCAAATTTGACACAATTAGGTGAAAAATGAAGTATGTGGCTCATTTACACATTTTTTGGCATGAAGAGGCCCAGATTAAGGGCTGTAAGGCTTTCTCAAAAACTTCATGTATCATAGATTCCAAACCTGGCCATCCACAATCCAGCTACTTGTTGAGTCAGAAAAAACATTACCTTGATTCCAGCAACATATTCAGGTGCAATTAACTTCTGTTTATGTTTAACAAAGGATGATTATAGTCGGCAACTGAACACTTTGTTATGTGTGACGTGTCACAATGCCACTAGACAATCTGATGAACAAAAGCTTACCAAATCAGTTGATCCAAGCTCAACAACACCACTGGTAGTTGGCACACACACAATGGTCTGCAAAAACAACAACACACTCAACAACCCATTATAGTTTTTAATTGGGATAACTGCAGCAACCTTCACATGGTGACAAGAAATATTTATGTAGTTGCAAGCCTCGTCTCTATACATTGCAAATCGTGCACAAAACCAGATCCATCAAACATGTTGTCTATTAAGCATACCTGAATTCCTGCCATCTGCTCGCAGAAGAAGGCACATGCAAGCAGTTAAAGAAAGCTAATCAGTAGAACAAACACATACTTGAATGCACTTCCTACAACCTCAAAAAGCATAGCTACAAATAAAATTGACAAATGCTCTCTCCACAGATCACATTAAACCTGGAAGTAGAATCAATCAGCTCAGAGATATTCGCACATAAACAGTCAAGACAGCAATACACAATCAAGTTTAAGTGGAGCGGGGATTTTTCCGTACCTTTGCTAGATTAGATCGTGTGCAGATGTGATCAGCACTCTTATTCGCTTCTATTAGCCACATATGCTGTCCAGTAGCCAATGCCTGACCAGGAAGCCTACATCAAAGATATACACCACAACTGAAAAAACTTCAACACCTTCTAAGTGGTAACGACACCTAAAAAAATTCCTTGTCAACCAACATGCTCTGACGAAGAAAAAAGATGAGTGGGAAATTTTGAGAAACAAGAAGGATAAATAAATGGCTTACCCAACTCCTTGTGCAAATGAGTGTGACATGGAGACGAGGTAGAACCATTCCGTGTTGGTGACGTAATCATTACCATCATCTTCTGAGCAAGAAACGAGTGCCTGCAGCTCTCGTAGTACCTTTTTCCTCAGAAGCTGATCCTCTTCCTGGACTCCTTGATCCACATTCTTCATCTCATTAATTTCATTCTCCTTGGGACCCTTGTAATAACCATCACCCCACCCCAATATCCTGCCACAATGACAACCTCTTAGCCAACCAAAAATAAACATCCAAGAGATTTGTAGGAATTCAACAGTTCTAGAGATGAGGAAAGCTGGATCAATATTGAGATACTACTCCTACTTCTACACTCTTCGATCCCCTTCCAAGTAACTTGCCCCTGAAAGTTCTTCCATGTGTTTCGACAAAATGCTCCCCTTTGTTGAGGCAATTTCTGAAAACACTTTTTCAACCTGTCCCAAAGCTCTTCATTCCCCAGGTAAGAAGTAAAGAGACATAGAGAAAGAATGCAATAAGCAGTGCAAGTTACGGGTGTGAATGTCAGGGTGGTTTAAATATGATGCTGACCATCAGGGTCACTAAAAATAGGTCAATTACTGTGAGATTGTTAAGAATTAACCCACAATCCATGAAAAGCAATTCCTGCAAATATTCCTATTTGAACATTCTAAAATGACCAGACATGCTACATTCTAGAAGACTCCAACCACCTTACAATCGGTGTCTGTTTTAGGCTGACATACCTTCTTACTCAGCTAATGTTTGCAGGTTTCAACTATATCCAGTTCCACCGGAAGATATTTGAGACAGTTTGGTCTCTTTATATTTTTCTTCTTCAATGACTACATGTAAAGGAACTGGTTCATGAAACCTTGATCCAAAACATCCAAGCTGTAGAGAGCAAAACCCTATTCATGTTGTCATATGGAGCCAAGATATCTCACTCCACAAAAGCTTTACAGTTCCATCAAAAAAAAGGAAAACCCACGTGCGCATTAAAGCTCACTATCAATGTAATTCCTTACCTACCCGTCCCATCCATTTATCTATCTATCTATGCAACGAGTTTCCAAGACGTGGGTTCTTTATGTTGCCGACACATGTGAAGTCCTTCAGCAATCGAATCCCATGATTTTACGTCGAACCCGCAACTGGAAATAAGCAGATAGGGTAGGCCTTTTCACTCAGTCCTTCACGTTCACATCCGTATCGAGACTATCAAAGCCAATCCCCGTAGAGAAGGTTAACGCACGATTAAATCGTATCATATAGACTCCAACACCAATGCTTCTGCTTTGACATCACTCCCAAGGGAATGCTGGCTTGCACACGTAGTGAGGAGAGTCTCGACGCCCAAACATGTCCGTTATCTTGACATTCATCCTGGAATATATGGTATGCGACATACCCCTCCCACATCTTGATCGGCTTTCATGATTCAATCTACCCTTTCGATAGGTTAGGATAGGATAGGATAGCCAAGCACGTAGCAGAGAGTTAATACAAGCCCCAAAGGGTCTGGAACTCAGGTCACATGTGCAAGGCTCGCCCTTCCACACTGGAGCCAATCGTGGAAGACAGAGACCATTTTCTACAAGGAACCGTTGGTGGTCAGAAGACCAGACCCTATGTGAAGGTGGTGGAGCGTCCAGGACAACAAAAGAAAGACTTGTCATGGTCGATTGGAAGAACAGAGGAGTGGCAAGAATGAGTGGAACTTATGGTAGTCCTTTGTTGGCCATGATGATAATCTAAATCCAGTTTAATTGCACATGATTGTCGCTTGTTTGCCCCCACAGAGAGAGACAGACAGATACATGTGCAATGGCCGCCCTTCCACAATGTACCCAATCGTGGGAGACAGCCAGAGAGCCTTTTCTACAAGGAACTATTGGTGGTCAGAAGACCAAACCCTATTTGAAGGTGGTGGAGTGGCGAGATTGAGTGAAACTTATGCTATTCCCTTGTTGGCCGGGATGAGCATGTATACATCCAGAATTCCAGATGACCGTCGCTTGTTTGCCCCTGTGAGACAGACACATATGGAATGGTGGAAGACAGACAGAGCCTAATGGGATGAGTATCTCAATCCAGTATAGCTCCACATAAGTATTCCTTATTTGCCCCCGCAGACACAGAAAGAGAAAGAGAGACACACAGAGAGAATGAGTGGAACGTATGACTATTGAAATTCCTTATGCGTTGCCCGGGACGAGCATCTCAATCCAGCATACTTCCACATAACTATTCTTCATTTGCCCCCACAGAGAGACAGAAAGAGAGACAAAGACAGAGACAGACAGACACATATGCAATGGTGGAAGACAGACAGAGAGCCTTTTCTACAAGGTCAGAGAACCAAACCCTATGTGAAGGTGGTGCAGCGTAGGACATTAAAAGAAAAGAGTCGTGGTCAATGGGAACTTATGAGCAAGAAAGAATAAGTGGAACTTATGATATTCCTTATGCGTTGCCCAGGATAAGCATCTCATCCAGTATAATTGCACATCACTATTTTTTATTTGCCCAGAGAGAGAGAGAGAGAGAGAGAGAGAGGAGCCATTGTAAGTGCACTCTTTACTGAGTCCTAGGAATCTGATGCCAAAGTTTCAAATTCAACGGCAGAATCATTCTTGAATTGATTGACCTGAAGGTGATGGAAGGAGGAGAGGGCTTACAGCTCCTCGGTAGGCGATCGCGAGAGCTGCCAGAAAATACCATACGTCCAATTCACATGAGGGTCTTCCACCAACAAATGCAACTTCTGCAGTAACACAGTGTCACTGAGCTCTGCGCCCCCGCCCTCGCCCATGGTGCCCGTAGGATCATCTTGCTGCCCTTGCCCCTCGTAGCCAGGAGGAACTGATGATGCTAATAACCCCGGCCCCGGTCCCATAAACGCCTCAATCATGGCTGGGTCCTCCCAGAATGACTGGGCTTCCATCATCACACCAATTCTTACTCTTTCTTCCTAATATCAACAACGCTCCGTGGATTCCACTTAAGTGTTCCCTCCTTTTTCCTCCTCATCCATTGCTGTAAGGTGATCCCCGGCCACGGGAAGCACCCACGCTCACTCTCATCTTTACTCTCTCTCCCTCTCACCTCCTCAACCTAACCCTCCCAACATCACAACAAGCTCACAAAACCTCCCGAAAAACTCCCAAACCTCTCCAAACCTCACCAAAACACCATGGAACAGGGAAAAGGTGCCTCCTAAGCTCAATAATTGAGGATCAAGCGGACGAACATCAGCTGCCAACAGGGGGGGAGCTCTAACCTAGCATGCTTAACATACTCAAAAACCTCCGACACGACCACAGTAGTAGGTGAAGCTCCATTTCAAGTCATTTTTGGGTGAAATTTTGGTGGCGGGCTGACAGAAGCTGGCGGTGATGTATGCAGACCGAAATGAAATGAGCCCACAAGAAAGATGATGGCAGACTAAAGATGGATGTGTAGGACGCGGTCGGAAGGATGTGTGAGGTGAGGAGTGAGCTGGAAGATCAACGACGACACTGTGCAACAAAAGAAAGAAAGTAACCCACGGACACGCTCGGACTGGGAGGATTCCGAACAGCCCTGCAACGACAGGTTGGTGGGTATCGAGTCATTGATTACTTAATTACTGTCGAGTACTTAGTTACTTGCTTCAATCTTGAGTCTTTGGGCTTCGGAGCCAAAGTGATGAGTGAGAGCAATTGGTGTCGGAGCCTCCATGCACAGGAGGTCAGTGCTCCGGGTATAAAATATATACCCGGATGGACACTGATACGCTGCAAAAGTATTTGGACTAGTATTCAGCTGTACCTATCTAATAATATTCAGTGACGGTGCTTCACCCGTATCTCACTTATTTTTTAGGCTGAATCTACAAACGGATAAGCATCCATAGCACCTTATATGACATATTTCTAGTTCTATTCAACTTGGTCACTTAATTGAATATTATTATGATTTAGTAGAAGCACCTTATGCCCCCTCCCCACCTGACTTTAGCTAAGCCTTCAAGTTGGTTCCAAAAACACGGCCTTCACACCATCGACATTATATAATGCAGAGCCTAGTTGGCAAGTGATGTGGCATGGTTTAAAAGTGGAGGTTTTAAGCCTCAAGCGCACCGACCCTCCCATCGGTACCTAGAGATGAGGCAAGAATGTAGGACCTTTAAAAGTGTTACCTCCTGCCCTTGTGATTGGTTGCTTTTAGTCTTAGCTATGAGGGCACGAGGAGCTCCATTAACAAAAACTGATGGTAAGATAGATTAGTAGTAAGGCATTTGGGGATGGGACAAAAACCATCCAACATTCATTGCTTGGTAGATAAAACAATGACCATGTACTTAACTAAAACCTACTCAACAATCTCCGGAGCAAGTTCTTGTAGGTGCATTGGGATAGCCAGACGCCTCCGCTATAACCAAGGGAGCTTTCCCGGTTTTTAGGAAAGACTTTGGTTATTTGGTAAAGTCATGTGGGGAAGGGCCATTAGTTGAATGTTTCTCTCTACGCACTCACTTCTCATAGGATGTGAAAGTTGCAATAACCCTCTCTGGATTCACATATGGGTTTGTGGCTATGATCAAGGTGAAGTGTCCCTCATCCACACCGACCCTAGCAACCGGCGTCCTCTCTCTTTGAAAGTTGCAATTAATGTAAGACGGTTTAGCAAAATCCTTCTTGTGCTCATAGCCATTTGCCTCATAATTGTAGGCACTCACATGAATATATGATTTATTATAATAGTGACGAATCTTATGCTTGTTAACCCTTGAAGGATCCATAGTCTCAATTTGCAAACACACACATAATTTATACGGGTCTCACCAAGCTCAAAAACCATCTTATATATATATATGAGTTTGGAGCATTATTTTATATAATGTCTTTATGTCCATGATAGAATCAAAATATACTCTTAATTGACATTGATGATCAAAATATAATCCCAACATAGTGTATATATTTCCATACAAGGGCACTCATGCTATGTATTTGAATTCAAATCTTTAACAACATCAAGGTATTCAACAAACTCAAAATTTCATGCACTTGGAGAATTAGTTAGTTTTGGATAGGGTAACTCTTGACACAATTAGCTTTGAATGGAAGTATGCAGCTCAAACACATGTTTTTTGTGCGTGGAGAGGCCTAGACTAAGCCTCTTGGACTCTTAAGGATTCCCCCAATCATGTTGATTATTGAGCCTAGAATGGTTGGCATAGTTAATGCGCGTCGAACACTTGTATTTTTTGTTCTAGTTCTTAGATCCACACCCAACTACATACCATTCAAATAAAGGTGCATGTATTATTATTGTGTTTAATTTAGGCATGTCTACCATGTTCTACACAAAGAGCCATGCTACGGGTTGTACCAAGACATCCTCATCCTATTTACTAGGTTGTGGGAGCGATGAGGTAGTAGTGGTAGTAGCAGCACAAAGAATTATATTGTAACCCGTACCAACATGTATATGATTTCAAGGGTCCCGATGATAACATGTTACAATCTATAATCAACGTGCTCATGTCCAACAAGGTAATGACAAGTCAACGAGATTTGAGAAGGTTGGCGCTACATTTGGACTTCTACAAGGGTGGAAAAAACCCAACTTTTTCGGCCAATGCATTGGGTTCTTGTTTTAATGCAAGAAACCCGATTGTTGCGAATAAAACCATAGTTTTATTCCAGCACTCGGCACTCAGCACCATCATTGGTGGACATTGGACCCTCTACCATATAATCTCAACTTATTTGCAATAAACCTGGATTTTGTTGGACCTCAAATGATCATGTTTTATTTTATTTTATTTTATTTTAAACTATGAAAAAACCAACCATAAAAAACCACGTGGTGCCAACCTTGATATATATATCTATATATATATCTCTATATATATATATCTATATTTACATGGAGCATATATACCCAATGTGAGGCCAAACCACCCACCCTTAAGCGTCCTAGTCCGGGTGAGGGAATGGATATCACATTCATGTTTCCACAACTCCATTTGACCAAATTCGTGAGGGTCCATTACATCTCCCATCAATCATTGCACACCAATCCATTCCACGATAACATTACAAGCGTTGACAAACGCTCTTCTCTATTATCCCAATCATAACACCCCTATTGCTACCTCAATATAATTCACACCCCAAATTCAACTGCAAATTCTACCACCCAATACTTCTTGTCTCCTAGCTTACCAACGAACCAAATATTTAACTAATGTTAAGTGTAAACATAATTAACTATCTATTGCCAATTCCAATGTAGCACCACGGTATTCCCATGTAAGGCCTCCGTATACCAGTTGACCTTGAACTACTGTCTACTGCCCGGCAGCTGCCTCGGATATCAGCTGACTTGAACTATTGTTCACTGCCTGGAGCTGCCTTCGTATATCAGCTGCCTTGAACTACTGTCTACTGCCCGGCAGCTGCCTCGGATATCAGCTGCCTTGACTGCTGCCCACTGCTTGGAGTTGCCTTCGTATACTCGCCAAATATTCAAATCCTAATTAACCACACTAATCCCCTAGTTGACCTCACTAATTTCCACAAGACCCTCTTACTAATATTCCTACCTAATCACACTAAATCCCCTAATAACCTCTTCCTAATTCACACATGTTTTCTAACTCTAAGAGCTCAAAATCCTAGAGAGGAGGGGGAGAGGGGGAGAGGAGAAGAAGAGAGGAAGAAGAAGAAGAGAGAGAGAAAGAGAGAGAGGAGAGGAGGAGGAGGAGAGGGCACCCAAGACCACAAGCCCCTTAACCTTCTCCTACTTAGTAGGACCTTATCCTATCCACTAAATCCTCACCCTCTAAACCAACAAGAACATGTTCTAATTCAAACATTTAAATCCAAGGCCCTTCCCCTTGCTTCATCAAACACTACACACTTAACCAAAACACTCCCTAATGTCACTAAGCTTCTAATTAACCACACAAAATATGCTTAAGGCCTAAAACATAAACCACACCAAGCCTCATTCTTTTTATACTTTTGATTGTTTCAATAACACTCCAAATGCAATTCTAAATAGATTCTAAACATAAAACAAATATGAGCACTCATTTTGGGCTCATACCCAACAAAAATTGCTTGCACACCATGTTAAAATGGATGTTGTAGGTGTATCATTTTCTTTAGGGTTATGATGATGTCCTTTGGGTGTTGGAACATTTGTCCACTTCATGTGACCTTAGCTTCAACTCAAGAGAGCAACAATGGCACTTGAAAGCAATGAAGGCAAAAGTGGCATGTTCGGAGCCCTACCAAACCCTACACTTGAAACCAAAGAGTTGAGTACATGTAATATATACCCGGAGCACATATATACCCAACAAAAAGTATTCATGCACATAAAGTGTATATTGATAATTATTTTATTCTACGTTTGTATCATTTTCTTGAGGTCATGATGGCCCTGTGAGCAAGAGCCCTTGTCCTCTCCCTGTGACAGAAGGTTTAGCTTATGTTTGATTAAGGTAGGTGGGTCTTAAGTGGCTTGGTTTATTAGCTGCACCCTTATAATTGATTTAGTATGTGATTTGGTGAGGATCAAAGAGCAAATGTCATAAATACACATGTTTAAAAAAAATTGGTCTATGTTTTCATATATCAATAATTACTCCACATTCAATAATGAACATAATTGGGAGAATCTATTCATCCAGTTAAGAAATCACACAAACATACACTTCTGATAAGCATAACTAAATAAAGGAGATTGATTTTCGTTGTGGATCTACTAATGCAACATGAGTATTGCTATTTAATATAATCGGAAGAAGTTGGAACTCCTAAAAAAAATGAACCAAATAACACCCACATGCCTTATAAAGTAGCAATAAAGCCCTCGAGATAGCATGGGTGGCACTTGAAAGCAACGGAGGCAAAGTGGCAAGTTCAAAGCATGCACACACAATAAAGTGGCACTCATGGTGAATTGTATACCCGGATAGGTGCAAATACACAACAATGATGGTATTATTACATGTAAACAAATGTAAATAAATTTGACCTATACTTTATTGTGCACAATGCACCAACTTCATCAAAGTTATGATACCCTTTTGTGCGAGAGGCAAGGCAAAGCCTAGGTTTGAACCTACACTTTATTCACGCCGGCCCCTTGCTTTAAAGGGGTTGGAGTTTCTATCTCTCTATCTATCTATCTATCTTTGAACCTACCAAAGTTGGGTGATTGTAAATGGAATCAACGCTCTAGGTAATGCATGTATACTTGGAACCAACATCCAACAATCTATATAATACGTACATATTGATTGGAATCCTCTTGAACTCCTGCAAGGAAATTATACAAATTTGACCACTTTAGTTAGAAGGTGCTCATACTCATTGGATGAGTTGATCATAATTCCGTTGAAAGTTGTTGTGTCGTAGGATGTTAAGGAGAACGACAATGTGTATAGCTCTTCTAGTCTTAGCTCCTCCCATGCCTTATCTCAAGAGTGGGAGTTACATTAGGTTTTGGATAACTCTATCTAGTTTCTTAGTTATCATGAATCTTTATTCATCCAAAGTTAAATTGATTTCATCTACATGACAACATTTATGATATTTAGTGTTACTTACCCTATTTTTTGCAAAGAGCTTACACTAGATGTCTAGAGGTTTCCAAGTATGACATCTACTAATTGCTAGCGTGATACTATTCGTCAAAATAAATAAATTTTATAAGTGAAATTTTTATTACATCACGATATTTGAGTAGCACATTAAGATACTTGAGATGATAGATTTGCGGTTAAGTATGCAAGGGGAAGGCATTCTCAAGCATACCAATGGCAAGTGTCATGCGTTTACATATTAGTATGCAAATTAAAGAGGAAGATATTCTCGAGCATACTAATGCCAAGTGTCAATTGTGTACACTTTAGTCAACTTGTAGACCTTTGTGTAAGATAGGCATATACCTCATAACACAATTGAACATACTTTATGCCAAGATATTAGTTAGCGCACTTGAATGCTAAGTGGCGTGAGGGGACACTAGTGTTGCAGTCGTTGAGCATTAGTGTAACCTAGCATACACCTCAAAATAGGGTAAATGCCATTATTATGCACATGACACTAAATACCATAGATGGTGTAGTTGTCTAGTTTCGACAATCATTTGCATTTGCATGGATTTAGTGATAAAATTATGGGTGAGGAAAAAAGAGCAAACCGAGAGCTTTGCTCTTGCACCAATAATTACTATGTTTAGAGCTTAGAGGTTGTTTACATCATGAACCATAAAGTTGTCCCTTGCTTCCCTAAAGTATGCGATTGGCCGTTGACATCGTCTTGGGACCACTTTGGTTTACATCAAGAAATAAAATGTAAGAGTAACCATGAAACTCAAGCTCCCCAAAAGGCTTGTTGTTTGGCCTACATCATCCACTTTGATGGTCCAATGGGTTTTGGAGTGAGAGAGGCAAAAGAGGTTCTCTCGTTGCAAATGTCAAGAGACCATGATAGAGATATGCCACTTTATTTATTTTTTTATTTATGTGCCAAATGTTATTGTAGTTAAGAGAGAAGAAGAAAGGGAGAAAGGTCAAACATGACAAAAAATCCCCAAACCATCCTTTTTGGACATATATATATACATAGAACACATTTACTTTTTGGTGCATGGTCACTCCTCACGGTCCACATTCAGTTTACACCTAATCTAGTGAGCAACCCAAAGGCTTTGGAAGATGTATTTTCTTTATGAATCGGACCATGGAATTGTGACCATAAAAAATGCTATCTGACATGGGGACAACTTCATGGTTCATGACGTAACTTAACCTAAAAAACCCCTTAAAATATCATGAATTGTTGGTCATTAGCGTGCATAAAATACATCCCCCGAGCATAGATCTCCTGCACAACATTACTTAGGCATCAATCACACCAAACTTTATGTCTAGGTTCCAACTAAGAAATAGATGTTGGCAACTATTTCTCGACATAATTCCCAACAATTTTCACGGTTGGAACATGGATGGGAAGTTTGGTGTGATTGAGGAATGAGGTGATGAGTTGTGTTCAACTATCTTGACTTCAAATTCACGGGTTGCTTACAACATGGACCATGAAGTCATCCCAAGACCCTATAAAATTTGTGATTGATTATTGAATTCATCATGGGACCACTCCGGTTTACACCAAGGAAACATGTCAAAGTGACCATGGGGTCATGTTCTAGAAATAGCAAACATGGGCAAACCTGGGCCCATGACAAAGAAATGTTTGTCCTAATATTATTTTAATTGTTTTGTTTGGGGGAAAAAAGACGAAGACAAGAGAATGGTCAAACTTGATCCCCCCTCCAAATTGTCCTTTCCGGGCATATATTAAAAAAAAATCAGCACATTCCTTTTTTGGTGCATGGTCATTCCTCTTAGTTCACATTCAGTGCACACCTAATGAGGGGTCCCAAGACTTCATAAATTGATATTTTAAGATATCGGACCATGAAAGTTGGATCATCAAATCGGATCATGTAAAAAAGCCATCTTCCATGATCGGACTTCATGGTCCATGGTGTAAACTGACCCTCAGTATGAAGCACTGGGACAGTGGGATTCCAACATCTGGAGGCTTTATTCTGGAATCTACTGCAGCGCCCATGAACAGAGCAGGTCCATGAACCATGAACAGAGGAGGTCCATGAACACAGATCATGGGTTGAGTAATGTGGAGTGCAGTTGAGTGTTTATACCCATATAATGTATTATATCATTCATGTTTTACTTCATACTTGGACCGTAGTACTCGGCGTTACGATGCCCTTTTGTGCAGAAGGATTGTCCTCTTCGTGGGACCCAAGGGTTAAGGAGTAAGCTTATTAACTCATGTTCGGAAGAGAAGAGAGTTTTTGATTACAGAGGTAGCAGTTCAGAATAGAATAGAAGAGAAGAGCGATGGTGCAGGAAAGCGGTGGCGGCAGAGAGGCGAAGGGAATGAGAGTGCAGCTGCTTGCGAAAGTGAGGAGGCAGGCTGCCAAGGCAGTGCAATCTCTGTTGAAGGGTGATGCGGATCGGCGAGCTTCCGCTTCCATACGCTCCTTAATTTATGCGCCTTCCATTGTTGCCAAGAAGGCCACTCTCGCTCTCACTTGCCAGACCTTGAAGTGTGAGTTTCTTCCGCTTAAGCGGTTGAGCAGGGCTTTTGATTGCAATGCTTTACTTATAGACTGGTGTTATCGCTAATCCAGCTCCGTTTGGAATGAGTGGGAGAGCAACCTACCAGGAGTCTCACGCCTCGCTTTCACCTCAACATTTGTTACGGAGACGAGAGACGGCGTAGTTGGATTTAACCGCAAAGATTTGATTAGCAATGTATACAATTGGACCGTCTCCACATTGGCCTTTAACCCTAAACCCTCGCTCTCACTTTCCCGAATTCGAAGTGTAAGATCTTCCGAGCGGTTGAGGTAGGGTAATGATTGCAATGTCTTAGATTGGTTTTGTTGTTAACCCATCTCGGTTTCGTATGCGTGGGATAAGACATTTGAGGAGCAACATACCAAGAGTCTCACGCCTTGCATTCACCTCAACATTTTGTTACATAGCCGAGGAGACGGTGCAGTTCGATGCAAAACGCAAAGAATCGATTAGCAATGCAATTGGGGTGTCTCCATATTAGCCTTAAACCCTAAACCCTCCACCTGGGATGTGAAGGGAGAGGTCCCAAAATGTTGGTGCCCGCTTTAGCTTTCAAAAAGCAAAGACGAACGAGCGCTGCATTGGGGAATGCTGCCCTGTTCGCATTTGTATCTACACAATTCACAAATTTCTCACTTGTCAGACCTTGAAGTGTGAGTTTCTTCTGAGCGCGGTTGAGTAGGGTTATATCACAATGCCTTAGATTGGTGTTATGGCTAGCCCACCTCTGTTCAGAATCAGTGAGACAAGACATGTGAGTAGCAACATACTAAGAGTCTCGCCTTGTAATCACTTCAACTTTTTGTTACATAGACCAAGAGGTGGTGTACTTCGATATTAAAATGGTCTTATGTACCGTCGACCGCAAGAAAATTGATTAGCAATGCAATTGGTCCGTCTCCAGCTTGCCCTGAAGCCCTAATTCTACCTGGGATGTGAAGGGAAGGTCCTAAAGTGTTGGTATCCACTTTAGCTTTCAAAAGAGCAATGACGAAAGAGCGCTGCAGTGAGGAAAGCTGCCCTATTCGCATTTTCTATTTATGTAATTCTTAAGTCTTAAAATTGGTGGGCTTAAACACAATTAACAGCAACTGAATTCCAATTGCCTTTTGGGTGTTCTAATCTAGTAAACACCGTTCAGTATCTCCTTCAGCGGCCTGTAACAGGCTTGATTTTGGTCCGGATTTTCAGTGCCACAGACGGAATTGGTTAAACTACAAAGCCTTGTAATGAATAATGTGTGTGCCTGTACTATTGTTATGTTTCAGATTTACCAGTCTTAAAGGAAGTATTGTCGTCCACGGACTTGCTCAGTGGCAAAAAGAAGGTGCTTTCACCTTCTAAGTTATATTTGGGGGTTTTGAGATCTTACTTTTTTACGCAAGGAAGAAGGCAATGAATTGCATCTACTGTGCCTTTAGAAGTGAGCTGTTTTTCAAGATCAATGTGAAGGAGTTGGTCTTGATGTAGGTTGCTGTTTTATCAATTCAAACATGGAATTTATTGCCATGCAGATGCCAGTGGAGCTCATCTACGTGCTTGTTTGTGACCTCCTATTTGGCCAGGTTCCTTCCTACATACACAGAATATGTATCTAGTAGTCTCTGTTTCTTCCAAGCAGACCTGTCTCCCAGCCACTGCTATGGCTAAATGCAAAAACATGGACCTTTCGGAAGTAAATCACCAGACTAACACCAGTATAATGGACTTGCATTCACATAATGATGTCTGCAGTGATGCTTTTATCAAGTCTGTCCAAGAAGTTGAGCATGAAATCCTTAATGTTGCATCAGTGGGCAAAGAGTGTCATGAAATTCAATGTTGATTTTGTCTCATATCACTCCATTTGTGCATCCATGTAGGATGTTGCACCTACCGGGGATGCAGAGAAGCAAGTGTTGACTCGAAAATCAGCTTTGAGAGCTGCCCTAGCTCGGCTTCTAGTAAAAAAGAATGTTTCAAGTGCAGAAGAGTTGTTGCCTGCTCACGTGCAGAATCCTGGTAAACTACATGTCATCTTCTTCACAACCTTATAAAGTATTCAAAAGAAAACTGTTGTTTCTTTTTAATAATCTTGTTGCAAATATCACTTACAGAGGATATGCATATGCCTTTGTACAATTTTTTACCTGCTTCCTTACTATGGCTTTCATGTAGGTCCTCCTGTGCCTCGATATGTACGAGTGAACACACTGAAGTTGAGCACAACAGAAGCTATCTCAATCCTTAAAGAGTCTCATAAAGATGTGAGATGCTCCTTTCACTTCACATATTATTACTTTGTTGTTACCACTTAATCATCAATTCAACTAATATTGTCAGCAGATCAAATCACTCTTGATCATCTTTGTATCTTTGTTTGCTCAATCATGTAAAAACATTTGCTTCTCGAGTGCCCACTTAAGTTCATGATTTGTTGGGTGTGCAGGTGGAACGGGATGACCTAATATCAGACTTACTTGTTTTACCGGCAGGAACTGATCTACACAATAATCCACTTGTGTTGCAAGGTTCTCTATTGCTACAGGTGAAAACTGTGCTTAAAAGTAACACCTTCTGATTTTCAAATGGTGTCTTTGAAGAGTTTTGTGACATATTTTGACTCTAAGTTTGCAGTAAATTGAAACTCCAGTGTGTCTGAAATAGATTTCTTAACAGAAGTTTGCCCTTCTTTTAAAACAGGGGAAAGCAAGTTGTATGCCAGCACAGGCGTTGGCACCACATCCTGATTGGGAGGTATATTCACTTTCCAGTTGACGTACTCATGGATACCATATCAAATCAGTACTGTAGTGATTTTAAAGAACTTTTCAGTTGCCAACAACTATATTATCTAGGTTTGGCTACTCTAAGGGCCACTTTATACTATGGCCAAGGGTCCCAGTCAGGGTCCTTGAAATTCACTTATGGCCATTTTCCTGGAAATTTGAAATTGATTTGTATGCGGTCACAGGCCTTCAAGTGTAGTATAAAGACATACGTGACCGGGCTCTTGACCAGATTCTAAAATATTACCATCCTATTCATGTGAGTTCTGAGATTTGATGTGTCATGGTCTCCCGGTATTGTGTTAAATCCACCTCTTTGAGGTGGGCTTGATGCAATATCTGGCAGACTGGTAAACATCATGCATTGCATGCCTTGTAGGAATCCATGTAGGTTTTTCATCTATTCAAACTTCCTTGGTCACTTAGGCTCTCAAGCTCTAGTGTGAAGTAAAGTGAGACTGTCTCAACATTTTCTACCAATGAGAGAATACTAGATCTCAATGGTTACGGCCGTCAAGCTTTAGTGTAAAGTGCCCCTAATTGTCAAGTATTTAAACAATTTGGTGGTGTGAAAGGCTGTTTGCTTTGTTGGGACAATTAGAAGAGGGGACACCCTTCCTTCCTGCACTCCACCAAATGCTCCAAAGACATACGTATGAGGAGGGGTGTTGTCCTGTCTCCCTTATTCTAGCTGTTTTGTTAGAGAATGTTGTTGAGCATCCATGGAACAAAGCATCAAGCCAGTCGCTATGTGGTTGCAAGTGGTGTGAGTTCTATTCTCCACAGAGCCATGGTGGTGTTACCTGCCATGGTCCACCCAATCGTTGTGGGTCTCATGGGGTCAAACGGTCATCAAAAAAATTGTGGGTATTGAGGGGCTTGGCAAGGCTAGTAATTGAGGATCAATGGATGATCAAGTTGCCCTGGTTATGGCAATAGAAATATTTCACCTCTTAATTGAGGCTGTAGCTTGTGGGCGGCGAGAGGGAATTGTCCATATGAACAGACCCCTTATTCATCCAACATAAAACCCCTGAAATAGTATCCAGTCTGGAGGTTGCTCTTTCTAGTTGACATGACATCGGACTAAGCTTCAAAGACCTCAAATTAGTCCAGTCCAACTAATTTGAGATGAACCAACCAGATATATAGAGGTCAAGATTTCATGTTGGATGGATGAGGGGTATGCTTGCATGCGACAATTCCCTCTCTCCCCTGCAAGTAAAGATGCTCTATATAGCATGCAAGAGCTGGCAATGTAGGCGCTATCCTCTTCTATATAATTTTTTTCTAAAATTTAAAATTTCATGGAAAAAAATGTTAATGAGCGTTGCAGGTATTGGATGCTTGTGCAGCCCCTGGGAACAAGACAGTACACCTTGCTGCTCTTATGAAAGGACGTGGAAGGGTGATCGCCTTTGAGATTAACGAGAACCGAGTTAAGAGGTTACGTGAAACTGTGCGCCTTACTGGAGCCTCCAGTATCCAACTGCATATTGATCTTCATACATGATTTTTATTTTATTATAATATATAAGTATTTTATTTTTATTTATTGGTTTGTAAGTGTTTCTGTTTTACTAGGATGGAAGGGATATTACAATTGCTTGGTGTCAGTTTTCCTGAACTTGGGACATAGATGTGACTGTACATCAGCAGGACTTCTTAGCAGTAGATCCATCTCTGCCTGAATTTGCAAAGGTAAGAGTCCCTCTTTTTGGGCTTGTGGCAAAAAATGTCTGTCAGAGAGCCTAATACACTAAATATCTGATCACATGCAACTTGCCATAGATTTTTCGTGGGCCACAATCATAATAATCATACTCATTAAAATTGATGTGTTGTCTGTTTCTGATTATTAAAGCCTGTTATCATAGCAAAAATGTATGTTTTGATAATATCAACCCACACTAATGAATGTTCATGATAAATTATGTGCCCCATGATATTGAACCTCAATGAGAGAAATGTGATACCGGATAGATAATGTGGCCCACAATAATTGGCCTAATGTTCAGCGTCGTGGTTCAAAGATGGATATTGTGGCCCACACTAAATCAGATATACAGTGTAATGTACATGCACTTATGGGACCAAAACAACAGTGACAGGAAACAAGTATTTGGTGGTGGTGAGCATGTGAAACAATCTGCAGGGTTTCAAAATTGTGTTGCCCCTTCAGTCTACCTCACACGTTTCCACTTCATTTTCCGTCTTTGTTTACACCAGGGATTTACTTGATCAGCTTCCACTTATGCTAACATGCTTTATTTATCATTTTTAACACAGTCATAGCTGCTCAATGAAGAGAGAGCATTTGAGAATTTTTGGCATGTGCTCAGGTGCGGGCCATATTGCTAGACCCATCGTGCTCAGGATCAGGTACAACAGTGCAACGTTTGGATCACCTTCTGCCATCTGCTGGCACAGGTACTGTTTTCTATTTCACAGAAATCAATTTTAACATGCTTTACAATTACCGTCAAAATGCACTCCATTATGTGACCTGCTTTCACATCATCATCATCATTATCCATGTGGAAGTCCTCTGTCTGCATAAAAATTGCTGGATCTTGTGGTGGCAATGTGGCTGAACCTTCTGAAATATTCTACTCATGGATCTACAAGAAGACCCCAAAGTCATTTTCATCTTGATTTGGGGCCTTCTCACCCTGTTACAAATCGGGCCACATGTCTTGTGTCTGGGACACGAGAGAGATATTGTACAGGATATGGCAGTTCATGTCTTGTAAGGTGTACAATGAAAGCTACACTAAATAGTCCTGTAAGTCTGGGCCACAGTAATTCTCTACAACATACATTGAATTTCAACCTATTCCAAGGCTTTAGTCTAAAATTAGTGTGGGCCACATTAGTTGTTTTGTGGGTGACTATTTTATTTTATGCTACTTTTGTCCTTGAACTAAAACTCAAGGTGTTGGTTGGAAGTCTCCAGGAAGACTTAGGGGAAGATTCAGGGTCTTGGGGCCACATTACTAATTTCCTCACTAATTTTCCACCCACACTAATAGGACTATGTAGTGTCCTGTTCTTGTAATCTTCATTTCAATTGAACTACACTAATCATGGTAAATCTTGTGGGAAATGTGATTTACCTTGGGCAACCCTATAGTGTGGTTCACAATATACACTATCACGCATGAAAATAGTGTGCAACCCTAGTTACACTTATTATTCCCCCATGACACCCACCTCCTTCCCCTAGGTTAGAAGTTTCTCAAATGCACACTGTTTTCAATCCAAAAGAAAATTATAACCTACAATATTGACCTCTGATGCTAAATATTTTGGGTTGGTAAGTATATTGTGCACTCACAGCCTTATCCTCCAATATTTTTGGTGTGGAAATAAGCTCAATAGTGTGGCCCACACCATATACCAAAACTAGTGTAGTTATGCTGATGTTGTGTCATGTACTGTACAGACAGAGTTGATGATGACGCTGAACAAGAACGTGTAGAGCAACTGGCACAGTTTCAGCAGACAGCTTTACTTCACGCCCTCTCATGTCAGTCTACAAATCTTATGTCACTGTCGTTGAATCTCCTGGTTGCTTGAATTATTGGAAGTACCTCAATCAGAACATGTTTTTTTTAAAAATAAAATAAGGTAGACCTGTGTTATTCCAACACCCCCAAAATTTGGACACCTATACTTGAGTGGTGTGTAGTAAGGTGTGGATCTAAGAATGGACACCTTAAATACGTGTTTAAAAGAGATTGGACTACTTGCTTAAAATATGTTATCCATTCTAGGTTTAACCCCCGACATAATTTGGGGGACCTATATGACCATTCAATGAGCACAATAATGTTAACTTTAATAAGGAATAAGATGTTCATATGAGCTTTAAAAATTCTGAGGAAAATTTGGATTTATTAATCATCTTGCAGTAATTATGTGTTTCATATCCTACACGAAGTGGATGTAAAGAGAAGAGTGTCCAATCAAGGCACACTTACCTTATGTATGTTTCAGGTATGCTTTTGCTAGAGGGTAAGGTGTGGAAACTGATGCTTCTTTTGGATAATTTGCAGTTCCTAGCTTAGAACGGGTGGTGTACAGCACATGCTCTATTCACAAAAGAGAGAACGAGGATGTTGTACTATCAGTGTTGCAGAAAGCAAAAGAAAATGGGTTCCAGCTAGCCACTGTCTTTCCAAGCTGGCCACATAGAGGGCTTTCCGTATTTGATGGTGGTAAGTATATATCTGACTTGTCCAGGCTCCTCTAAATGAGGAACTGGTGATTTGTCCTTCAGATTTGTCATGTCTTCGCTTTCTATCTCTCTTCTAACTAGCAAAATGACTTTAAAATAGCATGGATTTTCTTTTGGAGCCACATGATTGTATTTTGCTTGGTTTTGTGGGCCACTTTGGAGAAGGGATCCTCTATACTGTCTGGATGTTTTAACAGAGTTATTTGTAATTTGTCTGGATTATACTCTGGGCGAGTTGGCTAAAAGGTGAGTTTGAGATGAGTTTGACAGTTTTTGCTTAAAGTCACCCAAGTTTTCTTGAGGCTTGAATTAACATGCTAAGAGGATGGGGCCGGGCTAAAAAAATCAACTTTCTAGCTTGTCATCCTAGGATCGTTGCACCAAGCTAGCCTTGAATAGGCGAAGCCAGGATTTAGGGTGGGGGTTCTTCTGAGTTAGACCCTATTTTTGATCCTAAAGGTTTTTCAAAGTTTTTTGAATTGAAAGAGGAGATCCAAGAGTTTCACCCAAATTTCAAACTAACTCTGATACAAGACACTCTAACCAGCTCTTTATAGAACAGTCATTCAAAGGGGACATTGCTGTTAACTTTGATGGTTCATGAAAGGTGTCCCACAACCATCCTTGTGTCCAATATATGATTGATCAAGAGAACACACTTAGTTTGGGTTTTCTGGTATGTAAGACTCAGGTAGACATCATCTTCCACCTCTTATCATAGACCTCCTAGAGTTATCATATTTTGATTTTCCTGACCGCATGCCATCTAGCAGAGTTGGGAGAGAGGTTAGAGTGGCTTCTAAGAAAAATTCATCTGGTTATTGTTGCTTGCAGCCCACCATCTTCTTCGCACGGATTCTTCAAGGGACAAGATGGATGGGTTCTTTGTTGCACTCTTTGTTCGCACGTCAAGTACTGAAAAAAATAAGCAATGCCCACAAATAGCAAACACCTTAGACACATCTGTAATAACTGTAGAGAAAGAGGATTCCAAGTCTTCACTGCAACAGCGGAGGAAGTTGAAGAGAAAACGCAAAAAGGAGCGGTTGGCTTTGGAGAAGCAGAACTAGCCTGTGAGTTGACATAGATACTCTCTTTGCAAAAAATCACAAGTAGTCAATGAAATTTGTGTCACTGAGTTCAATTGGCTTCTAGGTTTGGATGGCACACCATATTTCTGGGTTGGCTTTTCTGAAATTGTTGCTCCAAGCTCTAGGTTGGTGACTGGAGCTCTTAATTGCCAGATTGATGCAAGGGTTGCACTCAGAGTGCTTTTAGTCATGGAAGATCTTCTCTGGACTCTCTTAATATTTACTTGTCTAGCCCTTGCTTCCATATTATAAGAAATGGGTAAGTAGAAAGCACTTTAGCAACAATCATCACGTAGATATGTTCCATGATTCAACTTTGCAATTTCGAATTTATTTTTATTGGACAACAGAATAATGTTACAATGATGTAATCAATTAGGTACTCTGCAAATATGGCCTGACGCATGTGCATGAGTGTGCAAGAGTATGATCCACAAAGTATAGGAGAGAGCAACTCACCATGAGACTTCCCATTGAATTATACACTCTCAAGCTCACTATGGGCTTTCACCAATGACTCACCCACATATCCCCCTCTTGGCTCGTCAATAAAGCAGCCTCACTATCCCAACACCTGGCTGAACAAGGATTAACACTTGGTATAAATCAACAACTATGTGAAAGACATCGTGGGGTCTAGCTCATCGGGAAATCCATGACAACCCAACCACATCAAAAACAACATATGTTGATATCAAGGAGGTGTTTCTTGTTACAAAGTGGAACTCTTTCCATCACTTTGGGAAGAAACTAGATTACCTCCACTCTAAGGAATTTTCCTAAATATGAATGTGTATTGTACTTGAAGCAACCATTGCCTCCATCACAACACAAGATCATTGTTGCCTACTGCATCTCAAACCATAGACTTGCCATCAAAATTGGACAATGGACGAGTATCCCTATCTCTAGAGATACTAAACTATGTGTCGCAACCCTTGCTAGCCCCCCTTGACAATCTTGCCAATTTTCAATTCTAGCAAAGGTTACGAGCGCTAACCATTCGCATTCCGCCATGCTAATGGTTAGCTCCTCCTACCCCGGACCTTATAGTTCATAGAAGGGGAACCAACCCTCCTACTTTGCTTTCGGGACTCACCCCCTTAATCGGTAACCAATCCTTAGATGTGGACTTCCATCCATGGAAGTCTAATCTTATGTTGATCATCGCGTTGCCGGAGCAACACTACAACAACCCGAAGCGTACTAGGCAACTATGGCCTCACATTGGGCCAATGCCCATGGAGGCCGTGCCGTTCGGCCTCAGGTGGGTGAGGCCACACCACCTCACCCATATAAGGGCCAAGTTCCATGTACCGGTCCCGGTCCGTTTTTCCGATGGGTGAGAAACGGGTGACATCATCCAAAAAATGGGTGATGTCACCCATTTTATGGAGGGGTACTTCTATGTGGGGTGCCGGTTTATTCCAATTTCCTACTTTCTAACTAAATTTGGTGAGTGATAAGACATGACACTTTATGAAGGTCACCGGCAATGAAGGTCATCTAGATTCTAAAAACATCATAAAATACACGGTTCCCTAGGAGTACTCCTCAAAAGAAGGGATTAGAAGAACAAAGTGGCCTTTAGTATCCAAGGGTGTACCCTAGGTGACCAGCCGATCCGGTCACCATAGCTCTCTAACCGGCACATGTCCTTCACGTTACCGTTAGGACCGCCGGTCCTTTGGCACCCGTTCTTCCACAACACAAAACGTGGGACACCCATCCATGGGGGGTACCGATCCTTGGGTGAGAGGGATGGGCACATGGCACCACCCTCTTTTCACCGGCCCACCCATTTATTTCAAAAAAACGGACCGGGACCGGTACATGGAACTTGGCCCTAAGCCTCTAGGACTCTACGCGGGGCCCCTACCCCACCGTCAACCAACCTCTTGTCTCTCCACCAAGAGTTGGGGCCAAGTAGACATTTTCCCTTAGCCGCTGGGCCTAGAAGCCCCCAGCAGCTTCAGACCATCATAACTTCCTTGTATGATGTCTGATGCTAACAAGAAACCACTCCATCCTCATCTACGCTTTACGTAGATGCCAATGGACTCCTCACTTGCCCCATTCGGGCAAGTCTTGGGGAAGTTATGCCTGTTTGAACCTTGGCAGTCCCGGGAATCACTCCTAGGCACTGCTGTACCAGGGCGCTGTCCCGGGACAGCGCCCCACTCAAATGGCCATAACTCCTAGCTCACACCTCCGATAGAGGTGTTCTTGAGCATTCTAGAATCACCACGCCATGAGCTACGCATAGCTCTTGGCCTTACCCTTGTGCCTCCTAGTCTCCGTGGGTGGGAGGCGTTCCCAACACCCGGGGCCCTCACCCACACTAGGATCACTTGGGCCCTCTCACCAAAGGCGCCACAAGTCCGGGTGTCACTCCGGGGTCCCCTTGTGCCCATGGTGTTTCGGGCACTCCTCATGGAGAGGTGCGCGACACTATGTCACTTTCGCTCCTATACTGTAATTCAAAATGAGGCACATTTCATGTTGGATTGTCCCCTATACAACCCCATTAGAGATAAGTTTCCATCACTATTTGAGGACATGGTTCCATGGAGCCTCAAGTCTTTCTTTCAATTGGTCCATCAAGTTGACATTAGCCTCTTTTTCTCGGAAGGCTACCACATTCTGCCACTCTAGATAATTGACTGGTTTGAAACCATCTTGATGCACTTTCAATTCATTGGCCTTTTGGGCTTCCTAGGCTTTAAAATCAACTTCATTTCATTGGCCTCCTGTTTCTTTGCTTTGCAGAATTGAAGGCACACGAGAATAAACAACTCTGCAAGTTCAAGGCTGCCATTTCAACTTTTTGTCAAAATGGAGATCTAGGCTTGCTCTTGTTGTTGTTGCCTACACTTTTCCGGGTAGATGTATACTTGCACAATGCACTAGGCAGGAGATTAACTATGCATAGTTCTTTGAATAACGTGCACAGATGGCCTCGAATCCATTTGTGAAGGTTGTAGTTGTTGAGATTTGAGGAGGGACTTTGGTGTTCCAATATTGTGTCAATTTGATAGAGCACCTATGGTCTGCCCAACCAACCATAGTTTGTGTATCTGGGTGAACTAGATATTTTCAACCAACTATGTGGGAGCCTATAGGCTTGCTTTTGGGGGAGACAAGTTAGGGCGAGGTTCCATGTACTGGTCCCGGTTCATTTTTTGAAAAATAAATGAGTGGGCAGGTGGGAAAAGGGTGGTGCCATGTGCCCATCTGCCCTCACCCAAGGACCGGTACCCCCCATGGATGAGTGTCCCACATTGTACGTTGTGCAAGGACTGGTGCCAAAGGATGGGCGGTCCTAACGGTCAAGAGAAGGACATGTGTTGGTTAGAGAGCTCCGGTGACTGGATTGGCCGGTCACCTTGGGTACTAAAGGCCACTTTGTTCTTCAAGTCCTTTCTTTTGAGGGGTACGCCTAAGGCTCCTTGCTCTTGCATCATGCACTCTTTGTACACTCAAAGCCTAGTTGTGAGAAGAAATGAGAAGGAAAGAAGAGATAGAAAATGATTGTATGTTATATCGAAGGAGTTCTCATTGTGAACTAAAGTGAACTCATGATGTTTTCAAAAATTTGGATTTTAATAACAAAAAATACATATATAAAATGCAATGTGATAGTAAGTGTCAGGTTTAATAAATTAAAAAATCAAAGACTACACAAATGTATCAAAAATCACTTATAAAACAATGTACAATCACGATTTCAATTGAAAGTAAAATATACGAATATTTATATATTTCCATAGATGACATCCGTACCACCTATGGACACCAAGAACACATAATTTGAAATTCATTCAATAAATGTACATAAATTCTTGTCCAAGTCAAATATCAAAAGTTAAATGACGATGACCTTCATTACCGGTCACCTTCATACAATGTGACATCTTATTCCTCACCAAATTTGGTGAAAAAGTAGGAAATCAGAATAAACTGGCACCCCACATAGAAGTACCCCTCCATTAAATGGGTGACAAGAAGAAAAGAAAAGAAAAAATACACCCGTATATTCAATACCGGCGTGACTTGTTGAGCCCGTTGGTCAAATGCAATGGGTGACATCACCTATTTTTTGGATGATGTCACACGTTTCTCACCCACTTAAAAAATGGACCAACACCGGCACCGACACATGGAACTTGGCCCTTAGGCCAATTTGTTTGCACTTGTTCAAGGCAAGGAAGTCCACCTTTGAAAGGAAGCAATAGTATTAGGGGTCCTTTAATTTTCGTGATGCACATTTTGGGATCACATATAGATTTAGACCAACCCAAAGATGAAGCAAAACCATACATTACGCCAATCGAAACATCATATTTAATACTTTATTATTATTGGATAGGCAAAGGGTGTAAACATACACAACTTACATAGTCCACCGAATGCGGTTGCCTTGTTGTCCATAGTCAATTGGAGTCGGAAGCTCATAACGTATGAAGGTTATTTTGTACAAGCAAGATGTCAATACCACAACCATGGGGGTTGTGGCGAAACGTGAATAATCAACATGGTTGGGGGCACCTATATGACCACTTAATGAGCTCAACAACCTTCACTTTGATGAATAATAATATTTTCATATGAGCTTTGAAAATCATGAGGCAAATAGCCACATGCACAAGTGAGATTTGCTAATCATTTCTCACAAAATTGTTGTGTAAATCATATCCTACGAGAGTGGCTGCAGAGAGAAATGTATGCAAATAATACACATCTACCTTGGTGTAAAGGGGGGTTTATTGAACGGTCTTATTGAGACTAAAGTCAAATTCATTGTTTAGGTCTTCCTCCTGTACTAAAGCACACAGGGCTCAAACACAATTGTCACCTAGACAATCAACAAAAAATTAGCTATAAGAGAACTACAAATAGTGCCTGCATCCATTCCTCTTTGTATACATTGAATGTTGAAGTGTAAAAAGCTTGTTTTTGTGTACCTTTTTGCCTCTTCACTAGCTTGTGAGCACATATTTTCTTTCTAAAATAAATTTGAATGGTGAAGTGTAAAAAGCTTGTTTTTGTGTACCTTTTGCCTCTTCTAGCTTGTGAGCACATATTTCCTTTCTAGAATAAATTTGAATGGTGAAGTGTAAAAAGTTTGTTTTTGTGTTTCTTTTTGCCTCTTCACTAGCTTGTGAGCACGTATTTTCTTTCTAAAATAAATTTGAGTTGAGTTGAACGCTTACTTGAACCACGCAAGGAGAGAACACATAGCAAAATAAGCAACAACATGATGTGAGTTTCATGTATCATACTCCTAGGTGATACGATCTTCAATAGTCTCTGTGAAATTCATGTGGATGAGAAATATTTCATAGTTGAAGCTTTCTTCTAATGAAAATTTGATTTAAAATGTTGTCTAGGACTTTAACTAAAACCATAAACACAACTTGAGATACATAATGAGCCATTTCTTTAATGGATACTTCAACAATGCATATTATTTGACTCGCGCCATATGTTTGATGGCATCGCTATTTTCTACGGATTTCATTCTACTATTTTAGAATGGTCTTTGCTTAAGCATTGGTGTAAGTGGATCTTGTAGAATAATCAACCTTAGTAATTCTAAGTCCCATGAGAAGTTGAATCACGGTGTGGACTTTGTAGTCTATGCTAGACAATCACACATGTAAGCACACACATTTGATAGTTAATTCAAGTCAAAATTTAATATGTTTAAAAAATGTTCCAGTATGGTCATACAATCACTTTGTAATTGGCATTGCTAGTTAGACAAAAGTGTGTAAACACAAGAAGGCCATGCCATGAAATTGGCAAAATTGTAATCTCACAAATCAATCATTTTTTGCTTAGTTAGATGCTCATAGCATGTCTTAAGGTATGAGCAACTATGTTCTAAGGCCAATATGAAATGGTTGGAGATAATGTTGGGTCCAAAGAAATGACTAGATAGTCTATGCATCTTGACATAGGCGCATATGGGAAGTTCAAAATGTAATGAAACTCATCATATTTATCGCTCAAGATACAACCAACTCATCAATTCAGTTGCAATGGAACTCATTGAGGCTAAGGGCTAATGGTTGAGGATCAACCCTGGGTCAATCACCAAAAATCAATGCGTTCACATGCCTTGATGTCGTGACCAACAAAATTCTTGACAAACCTATTCTTAACTATTCTCAGTTTGGCTTAACTTAGTTGCTCCAACATATATTCAACTACATTTTGCACATCTGAGTACTTTTTGGGAGCATCTCGTACCATCTCCTTGACGTGGTCCGAATTCCTCGTCAAGTGTGATATCGGAGTCGGTCCGGCATTCGCTTGCAAGTAATACATCTCGAGCTTCATATATTCTTCGCCCATTCCACCCCCACAAACATCGTCGACGCATTCGACCACGAGCTTGTACTTTGTGCGCAAATTTGGCATTTGCAAAGCCCCCGCGGTTTCCATCCTCTTCAAAATTTGGCCGACCTCGGCCTTGAAATCATCATGCTTGCATTTCTCGAGCAAGCACATCCGGCCATCGGCGAAGGCTTTCTTGTATTTCGCGTTCAAGAGGTTCGTCAATCGTTGTTGGATGGAAACCGAGTTCTCACAATCTTGATGCCATATTTTGCTTATATGTCTCAACTCGTTTGCCTTCTCTTCCGAATCCTTTAAGACTTCGGTGTTTTGCTCGGACTCGTGAGTATTGTTCCGCCTCATGACTGGGGACTCTCGAAGGTTGTTGTGCACATCCTTCATCACCAATCTCTCCTCATAGTTCTCTTCACACGCTTTCATCCCCGGGTTAGCAATCATCTGTAAGATAGACAGGTCTTAAGCATACTTTTCTACACAACTTCCATAGCTCATATGAATATGCTAGTCATTGTCAAAGGAATCAGGTTCCCTTTCTTCTTGCCTTCATATTGCTCCCTTTAATAATGTCGACTATTGAACTTAGACTAGTTATCACATTCCGAATGCATAGTCCAACTTTTTTCGTTTTGAGAAGTGTGTTCTTTAGTGTACGTTATGGATCTATGCTTGACCACACAACACTCAAATGTAAGTGCTCAATTAGGACTAGTGACTTAACTAGTTTGCTTATCGTACCAACCCTGCACGTCATTGTCTTTAAACCTTGGTTTGGAGTTGCTAAAATGTTTTTGATGAATATTAGTTGGAGTTTCTTTTGTACAATGAGCAATTTTATGATTATGAATTCTAAGAAAATCATTTAAAAAGTCTTAAAAAATGAAACACAAAATATCAACAGGATCTACATGGCGATTGCTGCTCCAGAAGAGTTGCTTCTCATCGATTCTAAACAAGATATCTGCACATGTAAACTCTTTTCAACTCAATCACAAATGACCTCAACGGGTTCCTCTCAATGTCCTCTTTTTAAACCATGTTGCTCCTCGTTGAGAACTAATAAATCCTCGCTTGATTATAGAAGTATTGCAAGCGATTTAGAAACAAGTATTCAAAAGGGGGAAGGAGAGTTGCCTCCTCATGCCTAGTATTTCACCTTCTTCATGGCCTCTTTGAATGTCTTTTGCACCGAATTCGGCCTCGAAGAGTGCAACCCCAAGCCGAGCAGCTCTACATGATGAGCCCCATGGAACATATAATTATTTCGTGCGTCACGGTGCTGAGACTTTTTGAAATATGGCTTCTGAGGCGGGCTTTCGCCTCTCGTCAAGGAGTGATTAGAGTGAGAAAATTGGCGATTTGTCAAGCTCTTCCCTCGCGCGAGATTGCGCTTCAAATCGCTCAATGGGGAGATGATCTCGACGAGGTCCGTGTCGTTGGAGTCGTTAACTTTGTATGAGGGTTTTTGAGGACTCGCTTGACGAATGAGGTCAGGAACCAAAACAAAATTGGGTTCAAGAGCTCGAAGTTCACCTGGATACATCTGATCATGGCTATGCGTGCTCAGTGTCGACACTAATGATCAGAATACAAAACACATACATTTCATTAGCTTTTAATATTTAAGTGATCCATAATCACGACATATGAGGAAGTTGAATCTATCATCGAAGTTTCTATAAGGGAATCTAAAATAAGAAATCTAACATCTATGTCTGTCAACACTAGCATGCATTATACTGAGTTTCTTTGACCGCATGTTATTGTCTCGCTTAAGAGGTGGACTCTTTTGAATAGCCATGATTGGGGCAACTTGATCATTCATCGTTAATTCTTTCCTACCAGGCAAGATTATCAAGCCTCGAGAGAGTCATATCTTTCAAGATGACTGATTTTTATGAAGGTGTTAATCTTCCAAACGTGCTTACCGATGCAACTCGGTATCAATAAAATAAGGGAATGCAAATTTAGCTGAGGGATTGCAACTTCGCATTGACTTTTGATGAATGAGTACATAAATCGAAGATTTCAAGTTGCTTTCAATTGATTACCACATCATGGCTTTACTATTACATATCACTCCATTGTCTAGGTCAACGTGTTATATAGCAGTAAGTTCTCAAAAACATCAAGTTGTTACAAAGTAAGAAATGGGAGTTACATACATGTCGACATTGACATTGTTGCAGCTCAATAGAGTTAGTATAACTTTAAATTTTGCATGCCATCGTGGCTCAAGAATATCGGTCTTGCACAAAATGTTCTACACTTTTAAGAAATACCAATAACTTTGTATCCTTCAGCTTGGATTCTTTCAAAAGTGTGATTCTTGAAGGTGCTCATAGTGAGCACTCGTAAATTGGATGCTCATTGTAAAGCAATGTTTCATTGTAAAGTTTTCAGTACTACCATAGTGGAATGGTTTGCCTAGACACGTTATATTCCAACTTTTTGAAACATTATAAATGTGGTTACAACTATGCAACTTGTTCACATTTTGGACATTATTGATATTAAAACCAACTTCTTGTGAAAGCAAGCATAGGTGAAGAGTAGTAGATGGGTTTATTTATAGATTGTAATGATAATCTTGACTTATTAATCTAGAAGTCAAGATACAAATGTACAATATGCTAGAAGTTGGGAAGAGATATCAAATCATGCATTGGTAGGTGAGACTGTGCTATAAGAAAACATTGACAATTTAATGTTATTCCCGGTCATGAACAAGAAATGTACTTTGGTGTGGGAAGTGCCTACAAGTTTTGAGTGAGCTATGAAAAGTGGCAATTCAATTTTATTGTTTGATATGCAATCTTTGGATTCCATGGGAAATGAGATCAAAGAGTTTCAACTTTTCAAATCTCGTGATCCAAGTAGAGTTCATAGGTCTCCAATTTTATGGATGTTTGACTTATGCAATTTCATGGATTTCTCTCTCCCCTTGACATGCCCACTCTCACTCCACCACTACTGCTTCCACACGAGTGAGATGTCGTCTTTGTCTCCTACTGAGAATTACAAAATCATCATGATGGTCCGGGATTGGATACTGTAGGGGGCTCTCTATTCCCATTATTGATAATTTCTTATCATATGTGGCTTACAATGAGCCATTCCTACATTGGTTGAAACCCACTTGAGCCCCACATGAGGAGTGCAATATGGAATTAATAAAGATGAGCGTCCTCACAATATGCACATCCTTAGGATAACAAATCTCATGGTGAAGTTAGATTGGATGTCCACAAGCACCCATCATCCATCCCCATCCTCAAACAATATTCATCACATTGGTTATAGAAGTACTGAGAATAATCAAAGCTCAAGCATCACAATCCCACATTGGCTTTTGACTTGCACTTGGTACCGTCCAAGATATCATTGCCCTAGCGGAGTTAGACCATACATACTCAACATCCTAGTATCACCTCCTCACCCCCAAGATGAAGAGGACACAACATAACATATAGAATTCAACAACCTTGTCAACCTCATCAAATCTTAGGAAGTCTAGTTCACTTGTAATATATATATATATATATATCATCATCATCATAGTATGGGTCCAAGGAACCATCCATACATTGAGCCTACAACACCTCAAAACCCTATTATGAGTGTAAATTCCAATTATGCTTTCCATACATAGCTCCAAAGCCATTAACTTAATTGCAATGCATCTTGATGAAATTTACTCAATTGAAAGTTAAATTAGTAAAGAGCCACACAATGCTCCTCACCACCATTGACGGAGGTTGAATATTGTATCTGATGTAAGGAATGCAAGAGTAAGAAGTGGTTTGGAGTTTGAAATTTTCTTCAAATTTGGTGGTTACTTGTTTTGTTTGGATGTATGGATCAAGATTGAATTTTTGTTTTTATTTTCTCCTCTTGGCCTTTTGCATTTAAGTATTTAGTTTGTATTCTTACTTCCTTTTTCAACTTCTAGAAGCTCACTAATGTAGCCAACAATGGAAGAAAACACAATGACCATAACCCCCTCCCCCCCTCCCCCAACTCCAAAATATTAATTGTTGTGAATTTCTTACTCATGGAGGGCACTTAATGTACCATATATGTTACCACATGGTTGTACAAAAAGGATACCTAATCAAAGTTTGACTTACAAAGTATACATAGGGGGTGGGTGTTATTTCATCTAGTTTTGTAAAAATCTGTACATTGGAAAATCAACAAGTGAAATTAAGTTGGGTTCTAGGTATCTACCCCTTCAAATATGCAATTGAGAGAGAGAGAGAGAGAGAGAGAGAGAGAGAGAGAGAGAGAGCTCATCTACTGGAGAACCAAATATTAAAATTTCATAATGATTCATGTTTCAACTTTTCCTACATAGAGCCTTGTGTATTTTAAGAACATATTATAAGTTTTGACCATGAATCCCACAACTTAAAATGCTCATGTAGAATGAACTTGTGGAACGCAAAGAAAGACTTCTCTCCTCTACACTAAAGTTATCCGATTCAACCCACCTTTATGTTAATGCTTGGTGCACAATGTGTGGTCTTGGCCTAAGATCTTTGCCGTTGGGACCATGACCCCTCGCTTGTAGAATATTTGGTCTTAGACCATCTCCGACGAAATTATATGCAAGCCCAGTCTTCAAACAAGTTCCGTCCATTCCAGTTCCCTCTTACATCATACACCTATTCCCTTTATTAAATTTCGACACACAACATTCATTCTCCTGGACCAAGAAGGCCACGTGTCCGATTATGGTTGGTTGGCATAAGACTAAATCCACTTTCCGCCAGCAAAGCAAAGTGCCTAAACTGACGGTACACATATTCACATACACATATGCGCTCGTGTTTAGGGTTCCTGTTGTTGTCATTCCTCTGCATTGCCATTCTCGAAGTGCCCTGCCTCGTCTTCTCCTCCTCCCTCCGCTCTTCATCTCTGTTTGCTTCTTGCGTACCTCCTCTCCGTTGTTCCAGAGCCGCTGCTCCGCAACTTACGTTGTACAATTTTTCTCGATCGATTTGGTGCAGGAACGAGCAAGAACTACAATTATGAGTACAATAGACTAGTTGCATTGTAGTCGAGCAAGCAGCTGTAATTGGTTGCAATATCGGAGGGAGGTGAGAAATGGCGAATTTATTAAGTGAGCTCGAGAGGTTCGAGCAGGAGATGAAGGATCTGGGATCAGAGGCTCCTCCGCATCAACAACAAGTGTTGCTGCCTCCTCCACCGCCCCCGCCCCCTGGACTCCTCATTGGAAGAGGAGGCGGAGGCCATCTTCCTCAGGCTCGACCTCCACCGCCACCACCCCCTGGGGGTCTACGAGGGCCACCGGGGGTGCCTCCACCTCCACCAACTGTAGGAGGACTTTATGGGGTTGGTGCTCCACCAACTCTTGTCGCGAATTCCTCTACTGTCTTACCTCCTCCACCACCTCCACCGAGCACATTTTTGCCTCCGCAGGTTTGCACTCCTACTGTCATTCTCCCTTTTGTTTTTGGCTTTATATAATTCTAGAGTGAAGAGAGAGATGATGACTCCGATGTTGCCACCCACATGAATTATGGTGTTATATGTAATTCCCAAACATGCATCACGAGAAATAGAGCCGAGCATATTTTTTCTTCGGCAGGTTTGAAGACCTACTGTCACTCTCCCTCTTTTTTGAGGCTTTGTATAATTCTAGAGAGAGCAGGGAGATGATGATGACTCCGATGTTGCTTCATCTTCGAGTTGGTCTAAATGTAACACCAAACGGGCATCACTAGAAATTAGAGAATTAGAGTCGAGCACATTTTTGCCTCCGCAGGTTTGAAGTCATCCCGTCGCTCTCCCTTTTCTTTTTTCCTGCCGTGTACTTTTCTCACTTGCCTAGCTCCAGTAGAGCGTTTATCTGGACCCTTGCGTGTTGACTGGGCAGGCCCGAATTGGGGTCAGACTTTGTATTCACTCAAGGGTCGTTTACACTAGGGGTGGTTCTGGTTCTGCTTGTGTTTCGTGGTTTACTTTCTTCCATTGTATTTGGATGGAAAAGGCATAATAAATGCTAAGCACAACCACACTCTATCCCATCAATCCCACTACTCACCATGGTTAACCATCTTAGGGCGGTTGTACTTACTCATTTGGCACCACTAAGGTTCGGGAAAGGAAGTTGAGGAGGTAACCAATTCAACATTACAAGTCAAGGCCAACGAGAATATTAATCACTTAAATTTCTTTTCGAGGCCAAGACCTAAACCAATTATAGATTGCAATTTGGAAGACCAACCTCACCATCACCCACACTTACAAGATTTCGAAGAAGACCATAGTTGTGGTTGATTATTGTGGTTAACCACAATCACAACCACCTTTGTAGTGTAAACGACCCTTCAATTGGAAACATTACCTCAGAAAGAGTTCTTTGTCCAAGTTGTTGAGCTTTGTCTGGCGATCTTAGGTGGACCTGGACCGTTCAGCTACGTCCAACGATTATATAGGTGATGGAGAGTTTGGAATACTCTAACTAGCTGAAATTAAGACGTGAGGAGATAAGTTTAGTCTTAGGGTTTAAACTTTTAGAGGCACGTGTAGTTGTTAGATAGGATTGGTCCTTTTCTTTGCTTTCTGGTGGAGGGAGGCAGTATCGAGGAGGATCAACATTTGAATTCTTTCTTGCTTGAAGAGGAACTTAGAGCAGTTACTGGAATTAGGTATCCTTTTGGACTGCCATAGGGTTTCATAAACCTTGAGCAGTGGGTAATGAATTGGAATCTTCACTGCCATTCAAATTGCAAAGGTGTAGTGCTTAGAGATGACCAACTTATGTTGTAGAGGATAAGGTAACTGTGAAGTTGTTTAATAGGCTTTGTTTTGCTGCCTTGCATAACTTGAACGATTTTGATGGATTCTTTAAGCCAGTTCTTAGGCAGTTTGTATGCATTCTTGGAAGCATGATTCATCTTGGATGCTATCATATGGGTGTCAAGAGTTGCAAATGCATCTAATTGGTATCTCTTGTGCAGACGGTTGGGACTGCTACGAATGGATCTGCACCTTTGCATTCAACCTTACAAAATTCCAGGCTGCCTCCTCCCCCTCCCCCTGTATCTCCTGTTTCTCTTCCTTCTCCTCAACAAGAAGCCAGTACTCATTCACCTTGGTTGAGCAGTCCTGCTGCATCAGCCACACAGACAGGGGCTCCCTCTCGATCCCCTTTACCTCCTCCTCCTCCTACCACTTCTGGAGCACAATACTCATACCCTGCACCTTCTTCAACACCGAATTATGCCCCACCCCCTCCTCCTCCTGCTGCTGCTTCAGCAAATTCTTATTTCCCAGTCCCTTTCCATCTCCAGCAACATCAGCAACAGTATCAAGCACCTCCACAACAGTATAGTCAGGCCCCACAAGTGTCGTATCCTGCAACACCAAGTCACATGCAAGCAGCTCAACCTCCTACCTATCAATATCCAACTGTGTACCAGCAATCTGCCACCACTACAGCTACAACATCGGCCGATGCAACAGTTTATGCTCTGCCTCAACAACACCAGGTGTGCTCTCTAACCTTCTCATTGGTTTACTTTTTGAAGGATATCTTGAAGGAGTATCAAGAGTTCTAGTGCTCAGGGCTCCACTCTATCTTGGTGGTTGAAGATTTTTAAAACGCAAACAAAAACTCAGAGGGTTCCAATTTTTCTTGGTCATATGTTGAAGTTCAATAGGTCAATTTCTTCGCGAGTTAAATGCTTAGGGCTTCTTAATGTCATTTTGTGAATTGTTTTGTCCACACATATTACTTTGTTCAAAGGACATAAGGTTTTAGACTCTGCCTTCTAGCTTAGCTCATGGTTTGGTTGAAGTGTTAGGATTTGAAACAAAGGATGGTTGAACTGATAATCCATTTTATGACTCGACAATTTTTGTTCCTTTCTTTTTATTTGAGGTCCAGATCTAGAAGAAACTCACTGCATATAATCACATCTCAGAAGAGAGAGAATTAATTGAGAATATTTACAAAGTGAGGAGAGTGGAATATAATTGGAGGGGAGAAAAAGGTGCTCATATGGTATCTCTCAACACCTAAAATTCTGGAGCTTGCATGAGGTACTTGCAGTGGCTGTTGAAATGCACAAGATAATCAGCACTAGGAGGGTACCCTTCTGTCACATAGCTCTTTCTTAAAACATAACATACTATTTGTAATTGGCTTCAATTGGCCATTTCTGCAGCTTTCACTGGCTTGATAAGCCTTTTTCCATGGTATTTAGATGGGTGCTAACGATTCATGTATGACTCAAGAGTAATTCCTATTTTTTTCTTTTTTTTATTCTTAATTTTTTGGATTTGTTTCTTTTGAGTCAACCATGTTCCATTGGCCATCTTTGATTACTTTGTCTTGCTGAGGGGTGTTTTTTCACCATCGCAGGCACAACAGCTTTTTCAAAGAGATGCACAAACCATCACACCAGAGGCTTTAGAGAGCGTGAAGGCTGCCTTGGCTAGTGGAGATGGAGAACACAAAGTGGAATCAAAGAAGAAAGCGATTCCTCGAAAAGCTGCTGGACAAACTTGGGAGGATCCTACTCTTGCTGAATGGCCTGAAAGTGTGTGCAAAATCCTTCAATCTAGGCAGTGCATGTTTGTTGTTATTCATTGTTGTGATTGTGATGGTTCTAAGTTCTGGTATATGTAGTCTAGAGATTCATAGATTTGTTTAGATAGAGATTACTTTTGTTCTCTGTTACGGAGTTCATTGATTGCCACTCTTCAATATACTATGAATTTGTCATATACGGGTGTGGAGCGTTAGTGAAGTCTTTCAGAAACTTTTTGGTGTTAACTTTATCACATCAGACTGTAGAAAGTGCCCTCTCATTGCAGTTCATGATATTAGCCTATAATAGCTGTCACAGTGTTCTTTACCACTAATGCAAATCTGAAGTGAGATATTGGATAGCAGTAATTGATTTAATTTCTGTATTTTACACTCTGGATGCAGATGACCACCGCCTTTTCTGTGGTGACTTGGGAAATGAAGTGAATGATGAGGTTTTGACCAAGGCATTTACACGCTTCGCCACTTTCAACATGGCTCGAGTGAGTATCTTTTGCCTAATTGACAAATCTGTTACTTGCAGTACCAAGTAGATCTGTGTAACTAAGGTGGTCTGATACAGGGGGTGGTTGTTGCTCTAATGTAGGTTGTTCGAGATAAGCGCACTGGGAAGACCAAGGGATTTGGGTTTGTCAGTTTTGCAAATCCCTCTGATTTGGCTTTGGCATTGAAAGAGATGAATGGTATGTGACAGCCATGGACCAACTTCAAATCTCTAATGCTATTCAGGAAGAGAGACATGGTTCATGGGATTGTTTTTGAGAACTTTGTGGGTTGTACATGTATGTGTACCACTAGAGGACATAGAAAGTCGTTCAGTAGGCTTATATTTAACATGACTTTTGATGGTTTATCAAAGATTCTCTGCGCTGCTTTGTTTGTCCTAAATTGCATGGAAAATGTTAGATATTGACAAGGCTCTTCATATTCTTGGAATTCGTTATGTGTGTCTTTGATCTTTGAGTATGCAGATGCCTGACTACTGTATCCTTCATCTGCACAGGCAAATATGTCGGTAATAGGCCAATTAAGCTACGAAAGAGTACTTGGAAGGAAAGGACGGATCAAGAGGCACTAACACATCAGAAGGTAGACTTTGCAAGATCCTGATTTTGTACTTTGAGCACCTGTTTCTTTTGTGAATTCCAACTTTTTAGAATCTTAAGCAGCTGGGTCAGTACCAATAAAGTATATATTATCATCTTGTGTTTTGTAGATGAGGAGATATCTATGTAGATATTCATGATCAGATACAGAAGAATTTTGTATTTTGGTTGTGAGTGTTGGCAAATTGACTACTAGGGAAAAATAATCAATATATCATCAGTGTAGTGCACCTCTGAGAGCTTACCAAACTAAAGTTGAGAACACTGTAAAGCTAGTTACCTAGGCATCCAGTCATAGTGGGGGTCATATATGCTGTGGTTCCTTCAGACTAACAGTAAGCTGTTCTGAGGCTCCCCATTTTTCTTGAGTGAAGTGAGCTACAAGTTGCTTCGGTCTAGCCACAGCCCTCTTCTCTATTATTCACATGCTTTGTCTAAAGTAAACAGTTTGCCTATCATGCATGGTACGTTCTGTATTTGATTATTGGTGATGTCGTGCAGCATAACAAGCGGCAGAAGACCAAGAGAACCATTTTGCACAACTAGTGGCATCAACCTGAGTATAAGTGGTGACGCATATGTGGATACAATGGCTGCCTAGGTTAATCTTACAGGAATGGTTGACAAATGACATGGTTTTCACGTATATGGCAAGGTGAACTTTTTGTGAAGCTGTGTTTATCAACTCCACTGATTCTCTGAAGATTGGACCACTTTTCACATGTGTCATTGACCTGTGTACAGATTGCGGATTTGTTTAGGGTTCACCTAAACTACTGCAAGGCATCTACCAGAGAGGTACCTATTGTTTACATGCACTTTCTGTAACATTTCATCAAATTTATGTCAGTCTTCAAAAGAGATGAAGACCCTGGGAGATATTGATCATGAGTCTTTGAGAGAGGATGTGGTGCCTGCTTTTGAAGAGCTCCATCAGTGAGACTACAAAGCCCAGTTTATTGGAGAGGATTTCTTTTTCTGTAGAATTATGCAAATTGGTACTAAGAATATGCTTGCTGACACTTGTTCAGGTGTACCTTAGTAGAAGCAGTATCTGGATTCAGATCTGGCAAATGTCCATGAGAACATGATTCTTTACTTGAGGTGATCCATTTTTATTTGTGCTCATGGATATTGCTTTCCTGTGTAGTAGGAGCTTTAGGTTTGCTTGTTATGTCCATGGTCAGAACTTCTAAGCTAGGCATATGCAAAACCAATACAAAATCCCAACCCGAGAATATGTACCAACATTGTACATCAGTGAAGGCTTCAATTGTATCACTGTGGTACATAGTGTTGGTTTTACGACTAATGTTGGTTTTGGGCATACGTACCTTACTCTGGGGCTTTGGACGAAATAACAGCGTATCCATGTTCTGTATTTTCTTGGTTCTATTGATTGTGGCGAACAATTATCCTGTCTTTGTGATAATAGGAAAGCACAGTTTCCATCAAACTCAGATATGATCCCCATCCAGCTTGTAGCTATTTGATGTTGTGAAGCATTATCCTCAAATCAATTCTAGATATGTTCCCAGCTGGATTGCTCCAAATTCTAATGTTTCAATGTCATTTGTGTCAATCTAAGTAGACGAAGTGACAATCTTTCCATCTGAAGGCCACACATTATATCTATATCTGATAATATTTAGTTGATGTATTGAGGAACTTTAGTTTATGAACATGGACACCTCTTGTACAAGTATTTGTTTTGAATGAAATGGACATGGATCCCCTCCTTTGCCCCACAGGCTCAGGAAGGATTCACTTACATACAAAATTTGAAGAACACATGTGTGTAACCCAACTCTATCTACATAAGTCCCTCCCTAGCTTTCTCCCCTCTGAAATGGCTCCCAAAACCATTCTGGCACTTGCCAAAAATTGCCCATGCTTTTGCCCAAAAATCCTGCACTAAAACCAAGACACCCAACAGTGTTCAATATTGAAGTCTTCAACACCTGTCAAATGCCATTTTGGCTATCAAAAAAGAATTTTTTTAAGAAAATAAAAAATATTTTATTTTGCACTTCACAAAAATGTGCTCTGCAAAGTTTCCACCCTTTACAGTGAAGGCCTCTCCGAAAATTGCCTGTCACAAAATACATTGGCTTCAATTTGCAACTACAAACTTGCCTAGACTCGAATCTTGGCACTCTAGTAGACACTTCCAAATTCCAAGAACTCTTGCAATTTTGACTCTACAACTTCGACTTGACGTTGATTGCAACTTTGACTTCGCAAGCACAGCTATATATGAACATGGATTTCAAGCATAATTGGGTGAAGAGTGATTGCAGAATTCGATTGAAACTTGAAACATTGGATGCATTGATGCGAGCGTCATTATGTGGTTGCTTGATGTACAATATGGATTGGGCTAGAATTTTTGACACTTGGAGTCGACCAAAAATTGGAGGGCTTTGCCTTTGGAGTTGGATGATGATAAAAGTGCATTTTATACTTAATCTAAGTAATTTTAGTGCATTATTTTATTGTATGTACTTCTTCAATATAGTGAGATATCATATTATTTTCATATTCAATACAAGACAACCAATATCAAGTTGTTTTTTTGGAAGTGTTACAAAAAAGTTTGAAAGTTTGAGTGAAGTGATTATTTTGAAGCCCTTCACATTGAAATGCATGTGCACACTTCAAACTTGAACATTGCCACCCAATACCAACAACCTGAAATCTTGCATACAAAGTACATAAGGTAGACAGACCCATTTTGTAGTTGTGAGGAGATTTGCATAAGTGGAGTACAAGTATGATGCTGGAGTGAATTTTCACAGGTTTGGAAATGATATCACAGTGATCAATAAAAAAAAATCTTAATTTATTTCCAAGTTTTGAGCTTATTGTAAATTTCCAAAAGCAACATTCTCTCCCAACCCATACTCACATCATAGGTCGACCCATTTTTTGAAAATTAGGAGACAAAAACATTGAGTACAACTAGGGCCTTTTCAAGGAACTTTTAACTTACTATTTTCCATTACACCAAATGTGACAGTGACGTGTATGAAACTTCATGGCTATTTCCCATCACATTAGAAAGTGATAGGTACGTGAAAGTTCATGGCTTTAGAGGACTTTTTGTATTAAGATTGGGATGGGGGGCAATGTGTAATTGGAAATAAGTACGTCTACCATAAATCTTGCATAAAGAAAATCCTCCGTGAACCTTACATAAGTCTTGCACCTATGGCGGTTTTAGGGTCAAGTCCAATTAAATTGAATTTTGAACCATGGGATTCAAATAAGGCAGAAGTAAAGGGTGAGTTTCCATGAAGTTGATTTTGTTATCTTCATAAGAACAAGTCCTAACGCCACCCTAGCTATTTCAATCCCTCTCTAGCCCTAGTGCCCGACACCTTCTCCGCTCTAAACAACGCGCGAAAGCATTCCAAGGATCAAGACATTGAGAACCACTCATGCAGTAAAAACAACACTCCAATAACAACACTCTAAAACCTTGCACAATAATTACATATAATACACAAAATACACACACAACTCAATGAAAGAAAGGAGCAATTTGGGTTTAATAATATGAAAAACTTGGTTGGAAGTGACATTGAACCAAGTGTAGTATACATGACCACGCATTCAAACTCTCCAATTGATCCAAACTTCTTGAATGAAATGAATATATATATGAGATGCTAGGAAAGAGGCATAACACCTTACATTGCATCACATAACACTATGATAAATGTAAGGCCAACATGCTCACATTCATGCCGATATTTATATACAAGCGTTCTTTTTTCTTTTCTTTTTCTTTTATGATGTTGGGATCATGTCATGTAATGTGTAGAATATGCACCCCACCCCAAGACTAAGAAATTGTAGTAAAAAACATGTAAAAAAATTGGAAGGGTATATGAAGATTCTTTGCCAAGTGGCAGACTCTTAGCACATCATCATTTTATAGACATAACATTATTGAGAGCATGTAGGTGTAAACGGCCCATGTAGTGTCACCAACATTAAATGTAAACCCGACAGTATTTGTCATTCCTTGGTAAAAAATAAGTCTTCATAGATTACAATGTTACAATTATTGCCACTTACAAAAGTGATTTTCAATCCAAGTTTCAATCATTCATGACATTATTTCATCACAAAAATGTTAGGATGCAAAATATACCAAAAGTGGATGATCTAAAAGTAAGTTGGGATGATAGTATTTGTAAACTTATTCATAAGAAGTGTCATTAGAAAAGTCACCACAATGACATAAAACACTTTAAATACAATATTTAGGCATGGTTCACACCCATGAGTATTTTCTTTCTTAACATCGTGATTCTTTTAACTACATGCACACTTGGTCCATTGTTAACTTTACTTCATACATAAAGTCACCTAACAACAAAATTAGCGCCTAACCTTGGTGGTAACTTACCACATGTGTACTAGAATGGTTCGCTAAATTAAAAGACAATGGTAGTGACTAGTGACTTACTAGTGATCGCATGACATGTGACATGATGACACATGGCAAGCAAGGTGAGTTTAATGATCGTCATTTGTGAATGGAAGTAATAACCTACTCTAGATAGGTGACTTTTTGGTGAAGTTGCATGTAGGTGTGAACATAACAATATTCAACCGCTATCAGCTGTGTTCATTCTAATAATATCAATACACTACTTCACTCGAGTTTTTCAACTTGAATTTGCTAGTACAATGCTTTGTTGTAAGAATAAACAAAGTATAATCCCAAATAGAATCTTGTTTATTCCTGACCCCACCCAATGTACAAACTTAGCTAAATAATGTTATGAATGAGATGACATTTAGGTTAACTTGAGGTTAGATTATTTTACCATTAAGATTGGTAAATTTAGCAATCACAATTAGGACTTACCCATAGGTGTGAACCTACCCTTAGGGCCACTTCACATATGAGATTGAGAGCCCATGACCATTACACTTCAAGCACTCTCATTGGTGGAAAAGGCGGAGCTCGCCCAAGTTCGCTTCACACTACGCTTGAGGGACCATCGGAGCATGTAAATGCAAGATGGATGTAAAGTCTACATGGATTCCTACATGGCATCGAGTGGATCATGTTTCATGGTCACTTGGATTATTTTCAAAAATCGCCTCTTGGATGTAGGCCTAACACAAAACCGGGAAACCATGGCACTCCGAACACTCACAACCGTTGATTTATTCTATTTTATCATGTGTGAGGTCCTGCATGAATAGAAATTCATTGAAATAGCATTTGGTTGAGGACCCGGTCATATATGACTTCGCACTACACTTGAGGGTCCATGATCACACTACATGATTTTGGAGGTGTGTTGGGACGGCCTTTGGTCACTTTCTTTTGGGCTCTCACGGTTTCATGGTCACGGCTCTTGGCTCTTGTGTGAAGTGGCCCTTAGTGTAGTGTCGAACAAGACAAATAGAGTTGTGACACTTGGCACAGTTGGGGAGAGTAACCATTTAAGACCCATCTACCTTAATATGGGAGCCTGGCTTGATAACTAGATGGCCGCTCAGTTCTAACCCAACCTCCTCCGTCGCTCGCCATGGCCGCCCTCGCTGCGCCATGGCCTTGGAATACGACGGACACAGCAACAAGAACAACGGGAACAAGAATAACGGGGACGAGGACAAGGAGCGGACGTTGCCCAGTGGTTTGTGCGAGCGAACAAAATGCGAATCCCTCCAATTCCATCTTCCAAGAGAGCGGCAACAAGAGGCGCGCGGCCAGGACAGCCGTGTCTGTGGTGCAGAGAATCGAGCGAGCGCAGCAGGAGTCCGAGATGCGAGCGTTGACCAAGACTTCCACGAAGCTGTATCCTCGTGCGTTGCTGGAGTCGCTCGACGAGCGCATCAAACAGAACCACTGGGAGTCTGCTATCAGGGTGTGTTGGTCTCGTTCCCCGACTTCTTACCTTGTTTTGCGTTCATTAGCTTTTCTTTCTTAATTGAGGATTTTCACCGTGTTGCATAGGATTGAGGAATTCACATTCAGCGTCCAATTTTGATAGTGTATGAAGTAGGATAGGCGTTTGAGCTTGTGAGGTTTATAGGAGTAGTATCAGCCGGGCCATTCTTAGTGTTTGTGTCAATTAGGGGTTTTACTGTGTTGGCATAGAATTGAGGAAGTCACATTCAGTTCCCAATTTTTCTGGTGTAAGAAACATGATGAGTGTTTGAGCTTGTGAGGTAACAAGAGTAGTATCATCCGGGTCCTTCATGTTTGTGTTGATTAGGGTTCTACTATGTTGCATAGCATTGAGGAATTCACGTTCAGCATCCAATTTTGATGGTGTATGAAGTACACCAGGTGTTTGAACTTGTGAGACTACAAGAGTGGTATCATCCGGATGTGCGAACATATATCAAACTCTTGACGATGCTAGGGAACTGCAAGAAACCTGAAGAGGCAGCTAAGCTTTTTGACAATATGCTAGAAGACAAAGTGCGTCCAACAACTGCAATCTTCACAGCTCTTCTGAATATCTACACAAAAAGCAACCTACTTGACAAGGCCCTGAACCTTTTCAAGAGCATGCCAAAGTTTGAAGGATGTGCACCTGATGTCTACGCCTACACTGCGATGATCAAGGGCTGTTGTGACGGGGGGCTTTACGATCGGGCGGCCCAATTGCTCAATGAGATGTGGTGGGAGGGAGCAGAGCCAAATGTTGTCACCTACAATACCTTGATTTTTGCTTACGGTAAGCAAGGGTTGTTTGATGAGATGGAGAATGTTCTGACTCTAATGGATGCAAGAAACGTGGAACCAGATACGTGGACGTGGAATTCTTTGATTCGAATCTTTGGACTTCATAATCGAATTCAAGATATGGAGCAAGCATATGAGAGTCTGCTACAGCAAGGTCTACTGCCAGACATTGTTACTCTGAATTCCCTTGTCGCTGCCTACGGGAAGAATGGATTCTATGGAAAAATGCACTGCGTCCTTGATTACATGCGTAGATATAATTATGAGATGAACACGGCCACATACAATTCAATAATTGAGGTGTATGGCAAGGCAGGGAACATAGACCAAATGGAGGTTGCATTTAATCAGATGAAAGCTGAGGGCGTAAGACCAAGTTGCATTACGTTTTCGTCTCTTTTGAGTGCATATGCAAACCAAGGATACTGGCACAAAATTGACAAAATTATGCGGCAATGTAGGAACCCTAATGTAACCATTGACACGGCTGTTTACAATGCTGCTATTGATGCCTATCAAAAGGCTAGAATGTTTGAGGATATGGAGAATGTCTTCGAGGAGATGAAGCTTGCAGGCTGTGCACCTGACAATATTACGTACACTATTCTGATTGATACCTACAAAAGAATTGGGAAGTTTGACAAGGCACAGCAGATGCAGGCAGATTGGGAAGCATCCAACAAGTGAGTCTGGTCCAACAGATTGACGACCAAGGACTCTCTAAAACGATTCGGTCGGGATTCTTAGCTCTGAAGATGACAACCGTCCCATTAAGCCTTTGCAGACAGGTCAGACCCCTAACCGTCCAAGACAACCATTAAGAAGTTAAAAGTAAATGTACAATGCTTCATGATGCGGCACCTTCAGAAGATGAATCCTTGACTGGCCAAAAATCCTGACTTCTAACCTTTATTTTGATTTTTTAGTCAGCATCAGAAGCTCAACTTTGATCTTTTTGAGTGGCTTGGGTCTGATGGCACAAAGCTGATAAATATTAATTCTACCTGTGAAGGAGCTCATGAAACAAGTTTTGGAAGTATGGGTGCAGCTGTGTCCTGATTTCCGACTTCTGAGGTCTCGACAAAGAAACCGAAGCCTCCGAAGACTAGACCTAGACCTTTGTGCCAAAAAATGGGCATGAAGTTATTCGTGGGGGAAATTCTGACTTATTCAATGTATATAAATTCAGGCAGCAATGCCAAAGATCTAATTGTATAATTCCATGTTTATAGGGAGTGCTCCATTTCCTACTGTGGAATAGAACTATGCATCCCTAAAGTGTAACACTGTATGTACTTTTTGTTTGCTGCTATGAAAGTACAATTTGTTCATCTCAAAAAAATTGCAAGTGATTGCACAAAATGTGTCCCTGAATGCTGATATGTTGCAGTTATCTCATTCTCCTGTGGACATCGGAATTGGCGAAATCAATAGACACCAACATGATATCGGTCTTCTTTTTCAACTTGTGTGACATTGATCTTGAAGCGATTTTAACTTCAATGCCATTATATGACTGGCATTGCCACTGCATGTAATAACTTCAATGTACATTATAGTTACAAGAGAAGTTATAAGTTATAAGTTATCGAAGTGATTCATGATAGCACAGCACTCTTTTGTAAGATTACACTTGGGATCATATTGGAAAGAGTATGGCTTGTCCACTGTCCCCGCATCAAGCAATGCCTAATTTCCCATTACCTTGAAGTTACGTGTTTTCCACCATCATTGAATCCCTGGGAGAACAAGATTCAGGAGTATGGTATGCAGACCTATAACGGACACTTTCCAACTCCACATGCACATTTCCCTGTCGGACGGGATCATGAATCGTCTCTTGCAGTTAGCAATTGTGAATCACAAAGATTGTTGTTTCAAGTGTCAAAATTGGAGTTGCGATGTGAAAGTTTTAGAGGTCAGCCATTTGAAGATGTGTGTTTGTCTTGAAGTTTTCACATAGACCCTCCTAATTGTGTTAACTCGTGCACGGACAATGGTGTCCTTATTTTGAGCACATTCGTCCAATCATAACTTGTGTCTTTTTGGTCTGTTCTCCTCTATACAGTCTACCCTCATTAAAACGACACTCGTTTATACGACACCCTTGATATTACGACACATTTTTGCGCGACCAAACTTTTTAGTTCAAAACTGCCTTTTTTATACGACTATGACACTCGATAATGCAATATTTAGAATCTCTGTTTTGTCATATTAAAGAGGTAGTTAATGCTAAAAATTATTTTCATCTATGTTATGTACATCTAAAATACATCCATTTTCACTTGGGAACTACTTGGGAACTTCACTTACCATTGGGAACTTAATGAGAATTAGGGTTACTAGTGCAGAATGGACATGGTTAGGTTTAGAGTAGCCTCCTGTCTAGTATGTTGCTAAACGTCACGTATCATTGTTGTCTAGTTTCTTATTAGAGAACTCTTTATATTTTGATGTTAATGAAATTATTAGTTTTCAAAAGTTAGTAGGGAATTTAGATAAGATGATAGTTGCTAACTTGGGTGGGTAACACCAAAGATCTTTGGACTCTTATTTTAAGAGTTCTTGAGAATATTTGTATTTGTTTGGAGTTATAAGTCATTATTTTATACCATCTATATTGCTTGAACTCGTTATATATATATTTTAAAGCTCATTTTACTTATGTTTTCGTATTCCCTCAATAATACGACAACTTTATGCCATTTGTCATGTTAATGAGAAGACGACACCTTGATAATATGACTTTTTTTTGTGTTTCCCAAACTTGTCATGCTAAAGAGGGAGAATAGTAAACCTTGCCACAAACCACTCAACTATAGGCGTTTGCATAAGACTACTGTAGTTGTTTGATTAAAGGCTGCATACCTTAATGTTGTTGCAGTATAACAAAAGATTTCAACAAATCTTACATACCCTTGTGAACATGAATTTGTAAGGCAACAAAGCACAAATGAATGAAGGTGTGCACAAGTTGGGTGATGAAGTCAACATGATACAAGAGTTGTCTTAACCCCTAAATTTCCACCCATTGGAGGCACATGTACCTCCATATGTCATAAGATTTATATATATGCGTGTCAAACATTTTTTTTAGGGGGTTATTTACATGATATTATTTGTTATGTACTATCATATTATTTGTTCTACTTAGACTTTTGGCTTATTTCTTTCTCCCTTAGGTAGTTATAATTCTAAAAATTGACCATTTAGGCATCTCCCTATATTAACTCAAATAAAAACCTTATTTATTTTGGGTTTTAGGTCATAAAATTACTTTGTGATACTAAGTTATAGCCCTAACTAGTCACTTTAATGCAATGATGTAGAATGCCCAAGCCTAAATGAAGAGCCTCAACCATAACACACAAACTGTACATTCGAGGTTAGAATCAATGCATGTTGTAATAATGGACACAAATAGAGAAGTAAAAGGTGTGAGTTTTGCATTCACAAATGCATTTCATTGTGATTGTTTAAGGTAACAAAAGTGGCCATGAAAGTTCACGTTCCTCTTCAATTTCCTACCAAATCTCATCCTGCAAATCTTGCTTACCAAATTGCAATGCCCTCCATGTACATGACCCTAAACAAAGTTTTTGCAATTGTATCAAGTGAAACATAGTTAGAAACTATCCATATCCTACATGTAGAGACACCGAGCAAGGGGCACCCACAGGTTCGCGGCGAGCTTCATGCACGTGAAGAAGTTGCTTGGCACATGGACGGATGTGATACCATACACAACATCATTTAAAGTTGTAAGATGTGCATCGGTGAGTTTTTTTGCTACTAATCTTCATAGGTACCAGGAAGACTCATCATGGAAATTGTTGTAAGTTATAGCATGTGTACTAAGACCTCAATCTTAACGATGAAATCAGGAGACATAAAGAACATGAAGTAGGCAAAACAAAAGGCACAAGTCTAATGGATTCGAGGAAGCAGGCCATATTTGCTAAGAGGCCACTAACAAGCTTCCCCCCTTAAGTTTGAATTACTTGGATGCCCACTCCTCTGTTGGCACCTCCACAACGATTTTGATTTTGATTCTTATTGCAATACAGACAATCTACACGTTCAACTATTTGAGTGGTATATGGCAAGGTGTGTAAGTTAAAATGGACACCAAAATGACACAACTTATGATGAGATTGGACCATGTGTTGAAAACATTTCAACTATTCGAAGTTCAATAATGAACACAATTGACAGGGTCTATGCATTTGTATAAAGAGATCGAGAATCTTCACTGTGGCCTCTTATCACTATTGCATCTCTACTTGGATACTGCAACTTGAAGTCCCAATCTTTCTTGTTTTTGATTGCTAACCAAGTAACACAATCCACTGGCTAGAGTTGTCTGTGGTGACAACTTAAAAATTTATCCCCAAGTGAAGGTCTGTCAAGAACACCGGTTTGAGTTTTGTAGCGCTAACATGGATGCATGATATTCTAGAATTAGTGTAGCATTTGGCATTATGCAATAACAAAAAATGCAACATTGTATTATTTTAATTGATGATTTCATACATGGGACATGGATAATCTCCCCAAACTTGCACACATATGCAAAGTTCAAACTTTCTAGGATATGTTTGAAGAATATTTCATGACAACATGTACAAAATGGTGCAATAAGTACAAGTACAATAAATACTTCTACATATTATTTAACATGTGCAAAAATCGTCACTATCAATCATGCAACATAAAACTCTTAATGTCCGATTTCTCAGTAGAAGTTATATGAACAACGCATATTCTAGACAATCTATCACAAATGCATTCCACTTGCACCAACCCCACAAAAAAAAAACTTTCTAAACCTCCGCCTATGATGAAATCCAATAATTTCTTAGAACTGGCATGTGCTTCCACCAAGTGAATACTCTTGCATTCCATGCCATTCTTGTATGTTGTTGCATTAGGCTCTTAAGCTGGGTCAAAGTGCTCATCGTTGCCTGCAACATGACCTTCAATTACCATGGGATCATTGCTTTGTACCAAGTGAACAATCTCCGCTATTGAAAATTCAAACTTTGTGATGTTTTCATCAACCATATAAAGATAATCCTCAATATGAAGTTTCTTAGTGTGCCTACAATCTTGTGTATTGCTTACATTCAAACTTGCTATGAACTTCTTCAATTGTGAAACTTCTTCATCTATTCGTGATTTCATTCTATCCTGAAGAGTTCGAATGTTTGCATGCCAATCCCAAGGCAAAGATATTGGATACTGAAACTTGCATCCATCAACACCCCATATAACTTGTGCAACCAAAATATTAATATAAAAATTCAAGATTCACTTCATGCAATTCTTTTAATGCCAAGAATTGGAGGCTTTGAAAATGGGGTGGTGCTTAGAGAGGAAGTCATGGTGGATGCGAGAGAACACTGAATATGGAGCACTACACTGGACACATCACGTTGCAGCAGATAGTTAAAGAGTAATTAGGGCAGATTATTATTAAAAAAAAACGTGCATGCATTGCGCATGCATGCGCCCACACACATATAGACTACTCAACTTCCAATGTTGCCTTGAACCTCCCGCGAATCCAAATAAATGAGACGACTTAATCAATGGAGAGGGAACCAAGCTATTAGACCCTCACATCACCTACTTTGGCTTTGAGTTCTTGGCAAACAATCAATAAATATGAAATATGAATGTCAATAAGCTTCGCCCTCGAACTTTGTCTCCACGTCGATCATCTCCCACACAGTCATACAAAGAATGTCAACGGCACTGCAAATATACTATTGTAGTCGATCAAAAAATAATAATTAGGATAAACATGACAAATATATACATATATATAGACCGTTCAACTTTGAATGCTGTCTTTGACCCATCATGAGGGTCCAAAAAACTTTAACTTGTCAACCTTATATCAAGCTTCTAGAGAAGTGAGAAGTTGTGATCAATAGAGAGGCAACTAGGATATTATGCCCTCACTTCACTTGGCCTTCCCTGGTAAAGTGACAAATCCATGCACCAACAATTCAACACGTGGCATAAGAAGACGAAGAAGAGTAAGAATAAGAAAAAGGTACTCTACATGTTGACACATGGTGCAATGCGAGGGTGTGGGTTGGCTTCTTTGGTGGTTTGCACCAATGACATAATTCGTGATATAAGGGAAATAAGGAGTGAGATTTGAACTACAAACATCCGTTCCATAGGGTTTCGGGATATTAGAGAGTGCATGACATTATGGGGGTAGATATTACGGAGTTTAGGGTGTATCTCATGCCACATTCTCTGGTTGCCACATAGTGACTATGAGGTCAAGTACTTGCCGCAAAATAAAAACCTGAGCAGCAATGGAGAGGGCCAACTAGGCCACTATTTCATCCAGACTGAGGATCATCCACAAGTGGATGAAGTTCATCCACCAGGCCCTCCCATTAGAACCTCAGTGGCAAGCAAGTGTTGGCGAAGGAAAGCCCACGGGCTTCGAAGCCACAAACTCTCGCAACAACAGAAAGACTCAAATCACTCTTTCACTCTAGGCTTCAAGGAGAGCGCCATTTGCATTGCTTCATTCTTCGGAGCTTAAATTGCACTAAATTCCTCCAGCTATGGCGACCGTCCCCCGAGTGAAGCTTGGATCGCAGGGCCTGGAGGTTTCTGCGATCGGGCCGGGATGCATGGGAATGTCATTCGGCTACGGCCCCGCCGCGAAGGACGAGGACATGATTAAAGTCCTTCACAGGGCAGTGGAGCTCGGTGTCACGTTCTTCGACTCTTCTAATGCCTACGGGCCCTTCACTAACGAAGTGTTGCTCGGAAAGGTCGGGTGCTGGTGGTGTTCAAATTGAGATGTGGTTGCTGATTGTTGATGCCAGTAGCAGCTTCTCAGTTTTTAGTACATTTGATGTTCTAGGAAAAATTAATGTGTTGGTAGAGAAATTTGTGCAGACAGAAATAGACATGGTAGTACGCGTATGTTATATCCCCGTGTTTTGATATGTAAGGATCAATGTTGTTAAAGAAATTTTCTGTAGTTCACTGGTACAATGTTAATTGTGTCTTCGGGCACAGTAGAAGTAGGAGATGCAAGGACTCTGAGTTCTGTTAGTGTACCATATCATTGTTTTTTAAATGCCCCCTTCTCTGTTACTTCAATGTCCAAAAAGAGATTTCCTGTGGTCGTTGATTGTGGATGCCAGTAGCAGCTTCTAAGGATTTGAGACATATGATACAAGAGGAAATCTTATGTGTAGGTAGATAAATTTTCTAGTCAGAGCTGGGAACGGTAGTCCTCGTGTTCTGATCCGGGTGGTTTAGTCTTGCTTAAAAATTTGCAGGTTACTGGTGCAATGTTTTCTTGTCGTCGGGTAGAGTAGAAGTAGAAGATGCAGAGCCACTGAAAATTTGTAAGTATCCCAATGTCTAGGGAGAGAGTTTGTTTCTAAATGTAAGGCATCATAGTAAGGAGGAGTTTATACTGGTCGTTGGTGATGGCAGTAACAGCTTCTAAGGATTTGGTACTACTGATACACGAAGGAATCTAATGTTTAGGAAGACAATTTGTGCACACAGAACCGGAAACGGTAGTATGCATATTTTTTTATCCCCGTATGTTGATCCGGGTGGTTCAATCTTGCTTAAGAATCTGTAATTTACTGGTGCAATGTTAATTTAGCCTTCGGGCAGAGTAGAAGTAGAAGTAGAAGATGCAAGGGCACTGATTTCTGTAAGTATATGGAGTCAGTGTTTTTAAAATGTCGAGGGAGTGATTTTTTTTTGTGTGCATTTGATACATCGTAGTAACGAGGACATGTAATGTGAAGGTAGACAAATTTTGTGTGATCATATTTTGTTGTTACGTCGGTATGGCTGTGGCAAGTGTGCATCGATCGAGTGAATGCTCTTGAATTTATTTTTATAGCTCGCGGAGGATATTGTTACATGTGGTGCAGGCATTTAAGGATATCCGAGACAAGGTGCAGATTGCGACCAAGTTTTCGTTTTACCAAGACGAGAACGGCAATTTTTCGGTGCGTGGAGACCCGGAGCATGTGCGCGAGGCGTGCGAAGCCAGCCTGCAGAGATTAGGGATTGATTGCATCGACTTGTATTACCAGCACCGCTTGGACCCTAAGACTCCCATCGAAGTGACTGTAAGAATTTCTCTTCTCAATCCTGTGTCTATATTGTTTTTCCATTGCTCGGGATTAGTGGAAACGCCAGGGATGGATGAGCTACTCTTCCTCTAAGGTACACGGCTCTTAAATGGTTTACTTTTCAAGGTCCAATAGATAACATAGATGGGAAGGCCTACGTGATAGGTTAACGAGAAGGAGAATCTTCACTTTGACATCTTATAATTTTTGATCCTCAACTTCAAATCTAAAATGCGAAATGATGATTTTCATCATTTGCCATTGCTAACTGAATGAAACAATTTGCAATCTCATCCGACGGCTGAAATTGTGTTTGGAGTTGGAAGTGCCCACAATAAGGGCCGCATGCCTTACTTACTTGTATATTAGATTTCCTGTGCAAATTTCTTCAGATTCTCAGTTAAGATGTGCCATACCTTTGGAATTAATGCCTGTGTGCTAAAAATTGTTATGCTTTTTGGTAATTGTCTCCACCAGGTAGGGGAGATGAAGAAATTGGTGGAAGAAGGCAAGGTGAAATATCTTGGACTGTCTGAAGCCTCGGCATCTGAGATTCGACGTGCTCATGCAGTGTATCCCATCACTGCTGTGCAAGTTGAATGGTCACTTTGGGTGCGTGACATAGAGAGTGACATCATTCCTACTTGCATGTATGAACAATCCTCAATTTACTCAACCCAGTTTGAATTTGTGTTCACATTGTTGTTTGGAAGAGGATTTATTATTTCAAAAATATTATAAATTTTTTTTTTTTTGTATCGTCATATAAAAACAACGTCTTCAGTCTTAGTGCCGCAACAAGGTCCCCATGAGAAATGGCATCTCTTTTGTTCAGAAGGGGTTGAAGGAGCACGAGGTTTAATAATGTGATGGTTACAATAGTGGTTTGGGGGGTCTTTTGTTTCTTGATCTCAAATTTCTAGTTCGCTTGAGAACATACTTTTGTTGATTTGTGCATGTAACTTAATATTCTGGATTGTTGGAGACAATCATGTGGAGTGATCGTTGGATATCTCTGTGTGTTGGTCGATGTTGCAGGGAGCTGGGTATCGGCATTGTACCATATAGTCCACTAGGTCGAGGTTTCTTTGCCGGCATCAAAAAGGAAGAGCTTACCAATGATGACTTCCGAAAGGTGACTACCTTTTCTCTTTATTGATGTCCTTTGCTTCCAATAGTCCAGCAAGAAACTTTTATAGAGATGACACGTCACTAGCAAAATGATTACATATAGAATAATATGAACAAAGCAAATCTCCCTCCCTCTTATAATCTTACCTCATACATTCCTTGGGTCTTACCTTGCCCTCATTCATTATGGTCACGTAAGCTCTAGTACCCTTGAAGATTATAACTGTCTTTGAAAGAAAATACAGAGGCATGCAAAATAAACAAGGAAAATGAAAAGACATCAAGCTATTTCATAATTTATTTAAAAAGTATTGGCTTAAAAATCTATGTGCCATGTTGATTGAAGTGGTTTCCATAACTTATCATGAAACAAGTGTCCCATTCCAACTTCCATGGTTGCCATCCAATTTTCACAAGATCAATGACGTGGGTTGTTGATGAATGGAGTGGGCCATTCCAAATCATATACAGTGTAGTAAACTCCATTGTCCAATTCATTCATCAATTTCATCTAAGTGGCTTTGATTGTCCAAGGAATGTGCACTGGACTTAATAGTTTCTATTCCAAATCTTCTAGCCTCATTCCAAGGTTCCATACCCTGTCTCGTTCGTTGTTGCTATTTAATGGGATTTACTTTTGGAGCTCAAATGGAATAAGGCCCACATATTCTATTTCAACACATTCATCATACATGGGTACCTGTCACATGGAATGCATTAAAATTTCAGACACTGATATAACTTACTATGAAGTATCTCCTCGCAATGGAACTACCACGTTGTATCTCTCGTTGTCATGCGTGATAAATTAATTTGGGAGAGTACACTCCTTGCAGATGTCCGTCCCATTTTTTGATGGCGACAACTACGAGAAGAACAAGGTATTATTTGCACGTGTTGCAAAAATTGCAGAAGAGAAGAAATGCACCACCAACCAGTTGGCTTTGGCATGGGTTATCCACAAAGGGTCTCCGTTCACAGTGCCCATTCCAGGGACTACAAAGATAGCCAACTTGGAATCGAACGTGTGTGCATTAAATGTGAAGCTCACTGATGAAGAGATCAAGGCGCTCGAAGCAGCCATTCCTATTGAGGAAGTGTCTGGGGAACGCTATGCAACCCCCGAATTATCCTTGGGCTGGAAGATTGCAAAAACTCCCCCTTTGTCCTCATGGAAAGGCAACTAACTTTCCTTAAGTTAGTGTCCATTTCAAATCAATTTTCTTCTAAAATGTGAGATATTGTTAAACTCTATCCCGTTGTGAATCTCTCAGACTGCGAATCTATACTTCTAAACTCTGAAGATGATGATTAGCCCATTAAGGCTTTGCAGACATGTCAAACTCCACTACAGTAGTAGGAAGGAGGGTCACTTTGATATACGGCCACGACATAAAATACTTTTGTGTCGGAGTTTTGACGTCCGTGCTCAAGTTTTGAGCTCCACATAGTTTTTCTTACATGTGTGGGAGTTGTGTCACTTCATTGCCATGGAAAAGCTTCATGAAGGAATTTTCTATCCTTAATTAGTTTTATAGATCTTTTAGATCTAGATTTAGGTGTGAATAAACTTCCTCATTAACTACTAAGGTGGGAGAGAGGCAATTACCGCATACAAGTGTGTTTTTCATTCATCCAACATAAAAACATAAAAATGGTAATAATAAATAATAGACAACAAATTTTAAATAATAGATGATTTATAGTATATAATAAAATAGTAGATAGTAAGTAATAAATAATTATAAATTACAGACACTAAATAGTAATATTACATGTAAAAATTTAATAATAAATAAATAAATAGAAAATAATAGACATTAAATAGTAAATATTAGGTAGTAAACAGTAAATAAATAGACATTCAACGGTAAATAGTAGACAATAAAAAGTCTACAACAAATAATAGACAATACACAATAATTAATAAATATCTAGCAGTAAACAATAAATAATAGATAGTAGACATGAAATAATAGACAATAGACAGTACATAATATACAATATACAATAAATGTCGTGGTTTGAAAAGGAAAATTTATACTGTGGCAGTAATTTATAATTATGGGTATTTTTTTGCTGCTAATTTTCAAGGGAAATATATATATATATATATATATATAATTAAAAATAATATGTTTAGTTGGTAGGTCCGTTATTAATTCACCTCTGGCACCTGATGACCTACCCCCGGTAGGTGGACTACCTCCTAGGCTAGGCTAAAAGCAAGAGCCAAGAGAATCGAACCTTGCATCTCATGGCTCCCACTTAGAGGCCTTAACCATGAAGACCTCACCGAGGTTAATTTGAGAGAAAATTACAAGTCCCGAAAAGGGGGAACCAATCGCGGGGGCCCGATACCTGGGAGGGGCACCCCACGTCGGATGGGAGCCAAAAAGGCAGCCACAGGGGAGAACCCAAGGCAAAAAACAAACAAACAAAAGAACAAACTAATTACCTATCCGTTCCCCGACTTGCGACCCGGGAGATCAGACAGGGACGGGCTAACTTCAGCCACATCCACGCCATTTGTCAAGGAAAGGCGGGATGACGTGTGCCGAAGAAGGAGGGCGGACCAAAGCCAAGGCCCGTCGGGACAGAGGGATTGGCACTCCCACACCTCGGTGAGATTGAGGGTGCGAGGGGGGGGGGGGGGGTTCAGTCATATGCATCGAGCAGAGTGATGCTCTCCGGGTCGAAGCCGAGTTCAAAATTATACCGAGCAATGTCAAGGTCCGCAGCCCAACGATAAACGCCCATCAGCGCACCGGGCGGTGGCATACCATTTTGTCGAAAGTGGTGAAGGCAATCTGCCTTCGTGAGTGGAACAAATGGGTGAATCACGGTGATCTCTTCCTGTTGTCGGAGGGCTTGGCAACGAGCGGTAGCAAATTCAGTCAGGGCTCCCTCAACTCCTCTCTCGATGCGGGATTCAAAGACCTCCTCCGTAATGCCCAACCATTTCAGGGTAAATCTGTACGGATACAGTCGGGGTTCCTGATCGGCCGAGGCCTTGAATCTGTCCAGCACTGAGGGGAGGTGGCCTGCCGAGTCTGGAGTGGGGTGTACTTCCCATGAGCCATTGGGTGAGTATGTCGAATTTGGTTCACGACTGGTGATCTCAACAACCGATCATCAGTAATATTCGGGAGTTGATGTTTGTATCTGTGGCATTTTATTTATTTTTCTGCTTGTTGGCTTGCGTGTAAGGTTGGTATTCTGCGAGCTTGGGCCTGAGTCGAAGAAAAGGAACTTTGGCCAAGCCTTAGGGTCCTGATCGTGAGTGTGTCCGAATTCCTAGAGTGGTGCCTCGAGTTCAGGCTCGCCGCAGCGTTTGGAGTGCAAGTCAGGTTGAGAGGTGGATGGCCATAATTGGACCCACCAGTCGTTGGCCCCGCTGGTGAAACCAATGTGGGTGTCTTGCTCATTATGTTGTTGTTGTGGGGGGAGTGGCACGGTGGGTGTTGAATGACCCCAATTTGTCATAGGACCCGCCGCGCATCGTTCTGTGTGGCAACTTGTACTGGGTCTCCAGATGTGAGCGATTGATGCCATTGTAATAACACCCATGAAGGCGGAATCCGGGGGCATGGGACCTTGCGGAGGGTGGTTTTCCTTTGAAATCTGTGCATCCTCGGGCTCTTGTTCCTGGGAAATGGCCTCCCATATCTCCAGTGGGGTGTGTTGCCGAAGAATCCTTAGAGGCCTTAACTACTAAGTCATTCCACTACACATGATATATAAGGAGTGCTCCAAAGCTTTTTATATGAAGGCTATTATGTACTGTCTATTATAGACTATGTATTGTCTACTATGTATTATTTACCATCTATTGTCTACTGTTTATTATTTACTATTTAATGCCTAACATTTTTTTTTTATTGTCTATTGTCTACTATTTATTGTTTACAGTTTATTTTCTATCATTTATTGTTTAATGTTTATTGTCTACTATTTACTGTTTACTGTCTATTGTCTATTATAGATTGTTTATTGTTTATTGCCTAGTATTTATTATTTACTGCATTCGTTATGTGGGCACTGAGAATATAACCATGGGTTGCTAGGAGCTCAGTCCAAATCTAAGTCTCCTTGCGCAAGATTAAGGCATCCCATGGTCATATTTTAAGGGCCCGCAAAACAAATGCACACTGTTGAATAATGTTTTGGATGTGTAACAAAATGAACTTGATTCGAGAGTCTAGGAAGCCAAAAGGCTTATGGGAGTAAAAGTATATCATGATTACAATGTCAAACAATGTTAATTCTATAGAGTGGCGAAGTGTGGAAACCTCCTATGATGTAGAGGCTAATAGAGTCATGAAACTTAATGAAATCCATTGAGCCCAAGAAAACATAATTTAAGTTGGCTTCACTTCATTTAGTAACTTAAGGACCCCCAAGGATTTGTGGTGTCTAATGTAGATGAGTCTTAAATGGTTAAATTTTTCTCCCGACTAGCCCACTTCCTTTGGCATGATATGAAAGACAAGATGATTAACATATCCAAATTGCGGTTGTAGCCACTTTCCTCGTAATTTTCAAGTGTTATAAACATCTCAATATCTTATGAAAATCGCAAAGATTCTCGTGCTCATTAACCCCTAAAGAACAAGGGGGCATACATGATTTAAAGATGTGTTATGTAGTGTGGCTTGGTGACCTAGTTTGGAGTTGATGTACAAAAGGTGATTGTTAAGGGTGATTTTTAGACTACATCTATATGGGTGGAACAAAAAGTTGTTGGTAATAAATTTTCTTAAACCCAATTGCCAAAGGTGGTTCAAACTTTAATAGCTACAAGTGGAAAGAAAAACTCAACTCAAAAGAGACTTATTGAATACTTCTAAAGTTGCTACAAAAACACACACAACCCACTTTGGGTTCATTGGTCATATAGGTCCCCCCCTCCCCCTCAATTATGTTGACCATTGAGCCTAGAGTGATTAGTGTCACATGGGAAACTGTCACATGGAACGTGATGAACATTCTTGACGCTGTGATATAACTTACTATGAAGTCTGTCCTTGCAGTGAACTGAGACATTGTTTTTCTGTTGGCCGCCACATGTGATAAACTAATGGGGGAGAATATACTCCTTGCATAACGCCATCCCATTTTTTCATGGCAACAACTATGAGAAGAACAAGGTATTATTGGCATGTGTTGCAAAAATTGCAGAGGAGAAGTGATGCACCGGTGATCAGGGAGATTTTTGGGCAAAATCGGTTGAGATCCTAATGTTTGCAAGTCCAACCGGTTACATGTTGTTGACATCCTCCAGTTTTCCTTTATTAAATTAGGGTATATTCTATAAATTCCTCTAAAATGATCAGTAATTTTCTTGTAGTTTTGAACTTCAACCGGTTATTTTTCAAACTCAACCGGTTCATTTGTAACTAATTGTTGGTTTTCCCCGATCATTGAAATGCACCACCAATCAGTTGGCATTGGCATGGGTTATCCACAAAGGGTCTCCATTCACAGTTCCCATTCCAGGGACTACAAAGACAGCCAACTTGGAATTGAACGTGGGTGCATTAAATGTGAAGTTGATTGATGAAGAGATCAAGGCGCTCAAAGTAGCCATCCCCATCGAGGAAGTGTCTGGGGAACGCTACTTAGGACCCATGAAGTCGTTTGGCTGGAAGACTGTAGAAACTCCCCCCTTGTTGTCATGGAAGTGCAACTAACTTTTGTAGTCATGAAGGTAGTGTCCATCTTTAAACCAATTTTCTTCAAGTGTGTGAGATATTGATAAATCCGTCTGGTTGTGAATCTTTGTCAGGTTGTGAATGTGTACTTTAAAAATGTACAAAGCACTGCAATCATAGAGTAACATACCTCATTTCATACTCATCATGGCTCAGGGCAAACTTCCATGTGCCCGCTATTGTAGCAAAGGAAAATAGAGCTTGCCAACATCCACGAGGCCATTGCCAGTATCTTCAAGTAGCTTGTTGGCCAAGCACTTCCATGTTGGGGGGTCAATACATGAGAGAGTAGATTGGAATGTGGTTGTCTTCTTACCCATTTTAAATGATGCGTGATGTGTTCGTTGGACTTCATATGTTGAGATTCTAAAAAAGTTAAAATAAATCCAAAAAATATGAATCCTTTGGACAAGGTCTAAATAATAAGAATATGCAATAGTGAAGAACTTGACAATTTCATGTCCACATCCTGTCCACACCAACATGTTTGTGAACATCAAGATTTTTCCTTTCAAATGGAAGTCAATATCCGTATTTTGGAGTAGAGAGGCAGTCAAGGCCCCTTCTGCAAACTTCAACTATTGCCTACAATCGTGCTTGCTATCATTTCTATTTTTCTTGACCTAGTGGTTTTCGTCAACTTCGTTGGCACACAGAAATGTGCCCTTGTGCTCCATATACCATAAGCTAATTTGATGGTGACCAAAACAATTGACCACTGGCTAAAACCAAGAAGAAATTAGAACATTAATTACGTGTCGGTCCTCAATCCATGTTGGCAAGCCCTCATGTGTGAGTGGCGTATTAGACACATACAGAAATGCAGCAAATTGATTGTGTGTTACCTATTAGAACACAACTGTGTTAAATTATTGACAGGAGGACTTTTGATCCACATGAAGTCTGCGTTTTTGCACAAACTATTCCTACATAGATTAGGTTTTCGGTCAAAATCTACTGAAAAGAAAGCCACATATGCCATCGATCATCACAAACTTTGAAATATACCATCAGCACCCATCCCAAAAGCATTATTTATACAAAAACATAGCGATTCAAGTCAGGTATTTTAGACATCCACAAAGAATGGTTGACAATCATCAGCATACCACCAAACTGTATTCCTGCAGATTCACTGGGCGCAATTCATTTGCGTATATAAAACATAGCTAGCAGCATTTGTATGTCAACAGAGAGCAACAATTGTGTGCTTAGTTGTTTTCATAAATACTCTTTCAACTGACATACATTACAGTGAGTTCATGATGGGGGTGTCAGAGAACCGACACCTATTTCAAAGAACCTCACCAAATCTAATGCTTTAGAATCTCACTAATTCATGCAGTGATGCAAACAACTACCCTATCGAGGCGCTAGAGGTTGGATCTCAAAATCTGTTGTTGAAGAAGTGCTACTGCTGGTTACAACCACTTTGACCCCTGGTTTGAGATCGGAGTCAGATGGCTTATGTTGACTGCCTGTGTAGAGTTTCGCATTTGCGTTATCCTTCATGGATATTTGTAGAGCTTTATCAGATAGGCTTAAACTGCCGGGAACAGCAACCAAATGAGGCTCCAGAATGCTCAGAACTTCCTGGAAGTAGTCAACAAATTAGGGTCGTTAGTTTCCAGATCAAATCCGAGAGACCAACACATAAGGTAGACATGTGTTACTTGGATATTTTGCTCTCTGCATCCACTTCGCATAGGTTATGAAAAACAATTAATGTGACATGATTAAATGATCGAAATTGTTCGTAGCCATTTGCCACCTATTTTTTGGAGCTCAAATTAATATCTTATTCATTATTAAAGTGGTCATAAGAGTCCCCTGAATCATGTTGACCATTTAACCTAGAAGTATGAAGCATATTTTGAGTACAGAATCGAATCTCTTTTAACCACATGTCTTTTTGGTACTAGTTCTTAGATCCACAGCTTACCATATACCACTCAAATACATGTGTCCAGACTATTGTTGTGTTCGATATAGGCATGTCTCCCTTACTTTCAAGGAAGAGAGAAACAGTACACGAACAGACTGCAGATGCAAAAAGAAGACGTGAAACTAAAGTCATATGAAATAATGGTAATTAGATATTTGTGGTATGTATTTGAGTCTAGGTCATTTATACGAACTCAAATCTCCCTACAATTCATTTTACATACATGTATCTTTGGATTGGAACAATGCATATGATGATTTGACACTTTTAGCTTAAAATATCAAGAAGCACTCTTAAAGCCCACCTTAAGACTATTTTACAGAAAGTCAAGCAGATCATCAAGTGTATACTAGAATACTCTCAGACCATTAAAAGTCAAGCGATTCTAATGTTTCTAAAGTATTGACGATTAGTTACTTCATAAAGAGGAGCAACATGGTTAGAAGAGGGCATTGAGAGGCTTCCTTTGAGACCAGTTACAGGTTTACACTTTCAGATGTTCTACTAAGTAATCAGAAGCAATTCTTCTGGAGCCAATTATTCTAAATTCAATTTATAGATTGCTTATAACATGAAAGTGGCCTTAAAATAGTGCTTATGCTAAAAACTGTTTTATCGTATCCAAACCAGGGTCTCACCTTCATAGTGGGTCGATCTTTCTTTGAGAATGCTGTGCACGTGAGTGCAACCTCTGTCATCACTTTGAGGACATTTTCATCGTAATCCTCTCCCAAAGAGGAATCCACAATTTGAGACACCCCTCCACTCTGGAACCTAGGTTTTACCTGCAAGAAAACCCAGAATTCCGTTAGAATTTAGCATACTGAAAATGTCAATGTTGGATACAAAACTCTGTGTTCTCATGACATAGATTCAGGAAGTTCTAATTTGCTGTGACGGTTCGTATTGGAGCTTCTACACAATTTGCATTCCTGGAAGAAAGTGAGTTTAACAGGTTGAGGGTTTAAGGTATAGGGCTTAAGGAATCATGAATCTGTTTACCCATTCAATCAAATTGAATTCTTCGAAGCGCATATGATCGATGGATTGCTGTCCTGTGACGAGCTCCATCAAGCAGACTCCGTATGCGTAGACGTCACTTGCAGTTGTCAATTGTCGCCTCAAAAAGTACTCGGGGTCCAGGTACCTGCAAGGGGGATCCAATTTGGAAGAATTTAGAATTTTTGCGTAAGGTCCCTCAAATAGGGATAAAACCGTGGATCTGATCCTTCTTTGAGAGAATTTTCTATAAATAGATTGTTTGGTCAACATGTGTCGGAGCCTAGTTTTGAAAGTTGGGTAAGCTTCCTTGGATCTCCTCTGGCCACCTCAAAATATTTCATGATCTAAAATAGGGTCTGTTCATACAACCCGCCACCCTTCAATCCTTCTTTGAACATAGAAAATTAAGCCTTATGGATAGGCTCTCAAACTGTCGTTAAACCAACTCAACGGGAGTTTCCTGCCAGGACTTTACACATCACTTTTGCATCACGCAAACTTAGACCAAAAAACTTGTGTAGAAATAATTGGTGTGGTGCAAATGTGTCACAACCATTTTGACTTTCAAGTTGTTAGGACTACAAGAGTTAGGTTTGCAAAAAGTGAAACTTAGAATGTCATAGAAGCTTACCCTGCTGTGCCAGCAGGCCTTGTGGAAATATGGGTACTTAGTTCAGGGGTTTCTTTTGAGATACCAAAGTCGGCCACTTTCGCAATATATTCGTTGTCAAGGAGAATATTACTAGGCTTGATGTCCCTGTGAATGACAGGGGGATCCTGAAACAGTTCAGTGGCTCATGTTAAAGACATGGAGAATCACAATATGCACACTGTTGATGGTATAAGCTTAGAATTTGGATGTTCATGTTTCTTAGTTAATTGACACTTTGCCGCATTTAATTATACATATTTATAGAAGTATTGAAGATAACTCTTGTTCCATGTTGGCAATTATGGCTTTTAGGGTTGGTGTTATGTACTGCGAAGGAGTGAAGATAATCCAAACCCTGCGCTACTCCAACAGAAATTTCAAGACGCTTGTGCCAACTGAGCGGTCTGCCTTTCTTGATTCCTGCAAATCAAATCATCAAGATTTTGTTATATATTACCTCTGTTGATATTTTAGTGAAATATTTTCAACATGCGTTCCATGGCTCATTTAGACACTTACCTAGGAGGAGATCACTCAAATTCCCATTCTTCATGAACTCGTACACAAGAATCTGCAAATCACAGGATTCAAGTACAAGCTATCAGCGATGTTGCAATAAGCATCAATCTCTTGACCTAATTGGGAACTCCTAATTATTCCTGAGGCCGAACTCAAAATTTAGGCTAAACCTCAAAGTGCACACAAACAAAAAATTACTTATACATCATCAGCAATCGATGCATGTCATCTGCAAACATGCATAACAAACTATGAGGAGCCTTGCAGCAACAAGGTATGTATTGGGTGCTCACTACAACCGCTGGCAAGATGGCAGGTGTCCATTACTACTGACCAAGTGGTCAAGCCATGGCAAGGTCATCAATCACAAGTGATCATGTGCCTCCTCATATGTAGTAATGTTTCAACACAACAACAAAATCGCTTAGCGTAACCACTACGAACTAGGTAAAGGATGTGATGAGCCTTGCCACAAGCTATAGTAGGCGCCTACTCTAACAGAAGGCAAGGCAAAGTCGTGTGTCCAACAACGGACGTGGTGACCATGCCATGACAAGGTCATCAATTAAGGGTAATAATGTACCTCCTCTAATCCAACTATGAATAGTCATGTCAACAAAATCAATTGGCCTCATCACTACAACATTTGGAGGTCCAGCCTAGGGAATTAATGGGGGTATATAACTTATATCAAAAACACATTGTCACGCGGATGGTCACCTTTTTATCCAAGCGGAATGTCACATTTTTGTGATGACATTTGTTCATCCATCATTTTCCGGAAACTCTCACATGTTGTGCTTCGCCATTACAAAGCATGCAAAAGGCGCAACACAACATTCCGATTTCTCTCGCATTTTGCTAGCAGTTACAGTCTCTTGACCATGCATATGTTGACACGAGGGAAACCTCTAACATTTGTGGATGATGAGCAACCAACTACGTTGAGTATGCAATGGTGTGTGGTTTATTTGTTGCATGTGCAACAAGCATGTTGCTAGCTAGTAGAATTTACCTGCAATCCTCGGTCATCGCAGAAGCCTTCGAGATGAACAAGGTGGCGATGGTGTAATCGACTGAGCAACACGACTTCGTTTCGGAACTCGAGTGTGCCTTGCAAACTCAGATTGGAAGCACGCTTGATGGCCACTGATTTGCCGTCCTCGAGAGTTCCGTGAAACACTTTCCCAAACCCGCCTTCCCCTATTTCATGTGATTCACTCCAATTCTCAGTCGCCTTTGAAAGTTCTTGAAATGAATATCTCTGGACTCCACTCGGAATCTCCCATGCACCATCTGCAAATCATATAAAATATAAAATATATAAAATCAGATAGTTTTAAGATAGTCAAGGGTGTTGTTAAAAACCCTAAAGAGGGTCTCAACGCATCTTTGTGAGCAGTACTAGCTGATGTCTATTACATAGAAATCATGAAATAAATTAAGTCAAATTGTGGGGATGAGAATTAGTCTTTACAATCGATTTTCTTCTTTTGGAAGGGATCCGTGAAGACTGTAGGCTTGTACCGGTACAGAGCAAAGATGGCCAACAAAACTGCAACTCCTCCAACAACGCCGCCCACAATAGCTCCCAGTGGAAGTTTACTGCTTCCATTAGGGCTCCAGCCTGCAGGCAAACATTATTATTCAAGCCTTCAATCCTTTTGACTACAAGCATATTCTTTAGATCATCATTTTCCTGATTTCTGAGTCAATCTATGGAACAGTATTGAAATGACCAGCCACAAACCATACAGAGATCAGTAGCCTTAAAGATGGTGAATATTTACCAATCGGTCCACAAAGGCAATTTATGAAGTCGTAGATGTTTTGATTGGGTGCACAAGGTGTACAACCTGCATAACACAATTTGATGGAATATATCTGTAGTCAGAAAGAGGTACTTCAAAATCTAGTGCTTGAGATATGTTAGACTACACCCCAAGGAATCAAGGTTTAAACCCTAAACCCTGGCACCTTGCTTGACAAAGCAGTATAACGAAATCGATGGGTGCTATTGAATAATATATACACAACACAACAGACAAAATGAAGGGAGGATGCTTAAATTAAGTCAACTACCATACCTTGGTTATAGTTGTATTTTAATTTGTCGCAAGAAAGAGTTCGCCGACACGAGTCACTATCCTTGGTAGAGTTGTCAAAGCAATTTTGTGTGACATTACTGTACATTGCAGAGAATATAGGGCATCAATACGCACTCTTCTATTGTGACATTATCTTGGATAACCTCCATGTTACAGATTGACCCTTCATGCATGCTAGAATATTAAAGAAAAACAATTCTCTTCACATCTCAAGGCATCATGATTATATAGGATTAGCCATCTACCTCAACCTCAGGGAGTATTACGTTGATTAGATTTCTATGGCCAAGCTCACCAAAACACTAAAGTGGGTCAAAGTGGAGTTGCATGAAAAATATAATTAAAATTATATATGTATGCAGGCTTATGGTATGGGTACTATGTTTCGCCATGTCCAGATTACTCACATGTTTGGAAGAGCATTGACAGGATAGCTCCCATTGAAGTAATTGCAGCTTCTGAAGTCAGAAAACACAACAGCAAATGAGTGCACATTCATTTCTTAGGGTGACTTTAAAAACCTATATGACCAGATATTATTCCTACCAGAAAAACTGAGCCTACAGTATATTACTGGATTGACTCAAATGACTTAAGAATTTCTCTAATTTAGCTCTTCAAAATCTCCAGCTTCACTTCCACTAGTTACCTGGTTTAGTGTGGCACTGCATAGTATGAAATCAAGTTTAGGCTCTCATAGTACTGACTCACATATGTTAATCTAAGTTTACAATATCAATCATGTGGCCCTTAGTATAAAACACGTGTGAGAGAGGGTGTTACTAAACAATATAGAGGCCCACAATAATTAGTCTGATGATGAATAGTGTGGCCCACACTAGACTAGAAACTAATTTTAAGTTCGAGTCAGTCGAGAAGATTGTGAACTTACAGATCACAGTTTGCAACAGGTGGGGTGCCAACGAAAGCGCTCAGAAGGCTCTGACTTTCATTCAAGACTGGAAACGGTCCCGCAAAGTAATTTTTGGAGACATCTCTGCATGTTGCAAAAACGAGGAATAATTAATATAATGGGTGACCTGTAAACCTCAAACCCCCCACAAAATCTCCCTTCCAAAACTGGCCCTAGGTTTTAATTAGCTTTCACCTGAATCTTGCAAAATGAGGACAAAATAACTCACAGTCTTTTAAGTTTTGGCAGCGTAGGAAGAAAAGTTGGAAATTCACCAGAAAGATAATTACTCCTGATGTTCCTGCATTCATAATATTGCCAAGGTTGAGCAGACACAAAAATTTTGAAACCATCATGTAGAAAAAATATAATGTTAGTATACCACAATAACTCCTCATCAATACAGTATAACTGGATGATTTATCACTTTCTTCTAAGGAAGACAGGTCTTAAATGATTGCTTTTCCCAACTAGCCCACTTCTCCTATCATATGTGAAACATGTGGTTAGCATGAAATGGTGGGCAAATCCAAATGGTGGCCCTAGCCACTTTGCTCATACTTTTTGGAGCTCGTATTCATTATTCATTATCAAAGTGGAAATTGTCATGCTCATTGAATGGTCATAACCCCCCCCCCCCAACCCAATTATGTTGACTATTGAGCCTAGAATGGTTATAATATTTTGAGTACGTAGTCCAATTTCTTTAAAAAACATGTCTTTTTGGTATCCATTCTTAGAGTCACACCTAACCACATAGCACTCAATATATAGATGTCCAATCAAGAAAAGGAACCGAATTAGGCATGTCTACCTTAGTATGTGTCATCTTGTGCTACTACAACAGGAATCACTACATTAAAATATCACATATACAAAGAGATGATTACAGTAGACACTACTATGGATAACTTCAACATAATAATGACATATGACACCACCCTTTGGAAATTTGTGACGTATTATATGAAGATGTAACTCCAAGTGTAATGAAGATACATACAGGTCCACTACATTTATCAAGCCTTTGAGACTTTCCGGGATGATTCCTGTGAGCAAGTTGTTATACAGCCACCTGGAAATGCATTTTACAAATTAGTTCAGGCGGTTAGAGACTAGGGACGCTTACATACTCCAATTTCCCATTGCTTAGGTAGACACTAATTTGTATTGCAACACTTTCGCCATTGCCACCCATTCGTTGAAAATTAACAAACAATTGATCAGTGAACAATGAGCAAAAATTACTTGTGTGATGCTTTTTAAGATAAGTTTGAACCTTTTTGAAGAGCTAACTGGGAAATCGATAAAATTATGTTTACAACAGATCAAAAGTTCTATAATGGAACACATACAGCTTGTTCATGTTCTTGAGGTTCCCAAGTGAGGCAGGGATTGGACCCCACATATTACAGTCATGAAAATTTCTGCACACACCAACAAATTATGATGTTAGCATATCCATATGAATTTCTCTAAATTTATATGAATTTATAGATTCTATACATGCAGATTACCATAGCCATATCTATGTTCGGGGAAAACCGACGGCTAGTTCATTATCAGCCGATGGATTTCCCCTCATGGCCGGTCTAAATTTCCAACCATCGGACGGCAATCCGACTGTAATTTCAATCCTCCGGCAATTAGCCGATGGACCAAAAAATGTCCCGGAAATGTAGCCGATTCTTCTTGTGAGTTATTGGATTTCAGCCAGAAGCATCCATAGTGCTATTTGTCTGGGGCATCTGATGATGCACTTGAGGAAGTGCCCTAAACCTTAAACTTTTTGAATTATGCAACCTTTCCATGACCAAATCCAATTGCTTCTATGAAGAATTGGGGGACCCTTGGCCTTCAAGCGGTGAAGGCATTGCTAGGTTCAATTCCTGCCAAGGATATTAACTCTTCAAATTTAAAGTTTTGAACGTGCGTTTCTTTTCACTTATTCAAGATTTTGTACTAAGAAATGATTTCTAATAACTTTTCATACATTTTTTAAACAATTAGTGCCGATATGAATTCCATTTAATCGGATATTGGCCAATGAAAATATGAAAATATAGGCAATTGGCTGATTGATTTTACAAAAGACCGGCTCTTGCTGATGTAAATTGGAAAAAATCCGACCCTTCGTAGCAACTACCGGCAATTAGCCACTAAGGCTTCAAAAACTTCCCGAACTCTGAGCCATATATCCATATATTTGAGTAATTTGGAAAATTGCAAGATGTGCATGAATTGAGTTGGTTGTAGTTGCTTACAAGTAAGTCAGGTTCACCAAGTTCCCCAATGAGTCAGGGATTCTGTCATTGAGGTTGTTACCCCACACGGTTCTGCAATTACAAAGCAAGAAAGGAACACTGTTAAAATTTGTACTTGAGCGCAAAACCAGGTCAAGTGAAGGACTATTTTCCAACTAAGGGCAATCTGATTTTGGAGATTGGAATTGTCTACTCAACCAACAAATCACGCCTCCCAAAACATATCCACTCAGTATATTGAAAATATAAGTAGCAAGGTTGGGAGGTGCTAGTGCTTGACATACTTACAGCTCTATCAACTGGATCATGCTCCCAAACTCTGCTGGAAATGGTCCCTTCAGCTGGTTGTTGCCAATGAACCTGTCATTTAGTCCCAAGTAACCAGGGTCAGTTGGTCACACTCAAGATAATCACAAGCCAATTCACAACACTGAAAATTAATTCTTTTTCTAGCAATTCTGATTGTGCCAATTATGGATTTAAATTTTATAACATCAACATAATTAACATTTCTGCACTTACAGATGCTGCAGGTTCTTCAACTGGGAGATCTGAGGTGGAATAGAGCCGCTCATATTTGTGGTGTCAATCCTCCTACATGCATTCATCAGTTGCCTGTAATTAGCTGAAATGATGGAGGAGTCAAGAGTGGACCAGCAAGGTGTTTGATTTCCAGAATATCAAAGTAATAATCTACCTACTTGTAGGTAATTGATCGGAGTTCAGAAGAGCAAAAATTATGGTGGATTTTGAGTGACTAATTCAGAAACACCAATATGTCTCAACAAAGGATTCATATAACCAACTGGAAACTAATTACGCCATCAAAGGTTTTCAAATTCTGCCTTTTACATTCATATCAAACTAAGCACTAACTTGAAATTATGGAAAGTGGAGAGTTTGGTCAGGTGCAAGAGATGGAGGTTCAATTACAGGTCAATGAGATTGGTGAGTCGCAGCAAACAGGGCGGGAAGTCTGAGAGAATCGGGTTGAAGCTGAAATTGCTACAAAATCCAAACTTTCACAGGGTCAGACTCGGCCTAACTTCACAAACACTTAAATATTGAACAATTCAAGCAAATAACTGTGCAACAGAGAGAACTGCAATGTTGTGGCAGAATCATCACAAGGGCCCTAAAGTTGTCCATCGATCCTAGATGTTGAGACAGAGGTAATAATGAACTTCAGGGCCCCTTTGAATGATCAATAGTTGGGGTAACTTGAAATTACATACTTTGTGGGTCATAAGTTTTTGCAACTTACAAATACTGCAGCTGTGTGAGTTCGCCAAGCTCATCCGGTAAAGGCCCGTTAATCGAGTTTGGTGGACCCAAGGAGTTGTTGTATGTCGTCATGTCCAATAAGGTTAAGGACTGGAACACTGCAATTTTAGGGCTCAGCGTCCCTCGGAGACCCAAGCTGCTCAGGTTTCTGATTACCAGGAATCAAAAGGTCAATGCTTAAGAATCCCACGGATTGAAGCTTGAATAAGGTAGGTAACTACACCTAATTAGTATGATCATCCATACTTAGATTGATTTGTGTAACTTGGGTCTTCAAATTGATAATAGAAAGAGGATATCAACACATCTTAACATACAGTAATTCTTGTACATATCTGAGGTTCTCATGTCCAGATCACGTTCCTTTTAGGCAAGAATCTAAGGGTCACAATTAGGTGTAGTTACCAATATAAGTCCATGAATACGCAAAAGTTATCAGAGTTCTTGTACATTGTATAGATAAACAATAAGTTTTAAATGTGTTGATTATAGGTGTACATGTCCAAACCATAATCTTAGGTTCTCATGTCTAAACCATGTCCATTTTAGGCATGAATCTAAGGATCAAAATTAAATTCAATTTACCATATGGAACACCAAGAATAAGCAAAAAGATCAAGAGTACTACTCTTCTAGTAGTATATATATCAATCTCATATATTACAATTGGATGCTCTTGAAAATCATGAAAAAACTTACAATTGGGTGATGAGGCCAGTGGTGGTATCACACGTAACAATATCTGGGTTCCAAGTGCAAGGTGGGATGTCTGAGGTGTAATTGGTGTATTGCATTTGCTTCAGCACATCAGCAAGTGCTTGAGCTGCATATATCAACAACCCCATTGCAAGAAGTTAATAACTTTAAAGTTCACAGTGTGAAATTCAAATGATTTGTGTTCCAATATTTAAAAATAACATGCATTTCGTTGGGGTAGCAGCCCTCCCCTTGACAACAGTTGCTTCTAAATCACTTCTAATACTTCTAATGAATTGAATATGGTTGATTCACATAGAGGAGCAACATGCTGGGAATGAGGGCATTGAGAGGAATACAATGTTTAAATTACAAAAGGTTTGCACTTTCAAATTTCTTCTTTAAAACCACTTAAAAGTATTTTTTCTAAATCATGGGCCACCATCCACAACCCCTAGGTATTGAATTTCACTTCCACGAGAATCTATAAAAAAAAATCTTAGAAGTTATAGTCTTTAAAATGTTATTTATTGTGAAAACAAATAATGCTTCTTAGAAATGGTTTAGCAGTTCCACATCAATTTCTAAAGACAGTGACCACTACGAGTGCTATAAGTAATTGCCATCCTGGGTGCACACCAGTGATCATTAGTTGCACTTTGTTCACCTAAACTATCGGTGGGTGAACTTAACCGCAAGGAGTACTATTTATCATTTACAGGCCCTCATTGGAAAGACTTTAAGGCATTCGATGGCTGAGCATGGGCTATCTGGAATGCTTAAAGTTTAATTATGCTGATGGTGATGGCCTAACCCCATAGTATATAACGTACATGGGCCTTAATCAAACACTAATCTTATGCAGACACCGACATAAATGAGTGCCGGTATATGGCAAGGCTTGTAGTCAAGAAAAGAATACCAAAATGGCACATTTACGATGAGATTGGACCATGTGCTCAGAATAATTAAGAACACCATTTTAGGTTCAAAGTACTGAACGTGGTTCACAATTGGGAGGGCCTACGTATCATTCTGAAGAGAAAGAAGAATCATCTCCACTTTGACCTGTTATAACTTGGATACATCTTAATTCCAATATATTGTGTTTTGACGCTTGAAACGATGATCTTTATGCTGATTCACAACTGCTAACTGGAAGAGACAATTCGCGGTCCCATCCAACAGCCAAAGGTGTAAGCATGTGGAGTTGGAAGTGTCCGTAATAAACCCAAACATCGTATTAAACCTCGACAGTCCTGATCGGAGAATATATAATAATCAGTTCGGTCCTGCCAGCCTACTACTCTTCCATACATTAAGTAATGGTCTAAGTTTGGAGGTTTGATATAAAGAAGAGAAAAAAGCCTTAATTAACTAGAGGCCTGTCTGTATCTTATATTTGCGGAGTAGTAAGCACCTTCTTCTTGCGGAGTTGAAGCGCACACAGCACTGAACATGTACGAGGCCAGCCCAATCGCCACAGATATCATGGTATAAGACACCTTGAAAGTGATCTTATCACCTGACACCCACCATCATGATTCCCACATCAGCTACTCAGTATCAGTATTAAATCTCCACTTTTACAAACTCAACAACAGTAGCTAGAGGGGTCGACAGAGATTAACTACGGCGTTATATCGTTCATTATACACTATTGAAACAAGGTATACCGGGCTTATCAATCCAGATCCCATGGGAACTCCGAGGTTAAGCAGCCTGAGGCCGGGATAGTACTTGATAATGGGGAGACCGACCTTCTTAGCACTTGTTTCCTGTGCACCTTACCACCTATGATCCACCCAATCACAGTGTGGGTATCCAGATAAACTGCGTAATTTCAACCAACCACCATGTGTGAACCTAGGGGATAAGTGCCGGCCGGCCAGTGAACACATTTGAAAGAAGGCAATAGTATTCATCGCGGAGAGTCCTCTAATTGTCGCACTGCCCATTTCAGGATTACGTAGACTTAGGCGAGCTCGAAAATGAAGCCTCAACACCATAACTCATGACAACTGCCGCGGCGTCGTTTTCCTTCTTTGTTTTCTTTTCTATTCTGTCTGTCATTGCAAACTCTAAAAGTTCTGTTCCTACTCATTACAGAAGCATCAACATCCAAATGGTGAAACAATCAATATGGTTTCAACAGTATGTCACATAGTACACTAAATTACTTGGTCGTTTCATCATGAGACCCACACAAAATTGTAAACCCTAGTTCTAAGTACCTGACACATTCTGAGGCACTCGCCAGCTCGTGCCCCCAGAGGCCACCATCTTCTCCCCAAGTTAGTTCCTCCTCCCAGTACTACTGATGACCGAGGAGTACTCTTGGCCTCCAATTACGCCTCTTCCTGCAATAATCGGGAGAGGAGACTCTTCGACTTGATGAGATTCGATTCAATTCACACGTTGGCCATAACCTTTCTTTTAATCTCTCCTACTAGCTTCCTTCTGTGCCGGAAAGATGATACCTCGATCCAGCAAAGGAATTCGGTTACCGACTCGACTGCTGTCTGCTGCAGAGATTCTTCACATGCCCTCGCCTCAACATGGGTGACCGAAACCAGCACTAGAACCTCCGGACCCACGGATCATATCGAACTTGCTATGTGAGGATCATGATGAGATCGAATACTCTTGAACAATATTGAAAGGTTTCCTCAAATACCGAGACCACCACCCAGCTGCACTGATGGCCAGATCGTCTGATGCAACACCCTCCAACTAGTTAAGTTACACTCTGCCTGCAACGCCAAGTTCATCATCACCACCACCATCATCATCATGAATCATGACTTCGGAGGGAGCGAGAAGGAACTGTCCTTTGATCAACCTGCAGAAACCCAAAAGTGGCAAGGCTGCGGATCTCAGGCTTGTGAGTGCCTTCCGAAACGACTAGCTGGAAGTTACCTCTCCCCCAGATAACACAATTAACCCCCAACTTGCCATTGTTGCAGCAGAGCCGGTTGAGTTTGAGAAATAACCGGTTGAAGTTCGAGCTTCAGGAGAACTACTGATCATTTTAGAGGAATCTGTGGAATATACCTCAAGTGAATAAAGCAAAACCGGAAGATGTCAACATGTAGCCGGCTGGATTTAGAATCACTAGGATCTTGACCGAATCTGCCCAAAACTTCCCGGCCACTGGCTTGGTTCGTTGAACTTCAATTAACTTAGGGGCCTTCAAGCCTGCTGTCTGAGTCATCATTGTTTTTGGGGTTGACTTGTACATGGTGGGGAATCTGACACTGTCGGTTACCATATTATTATGTGGAATCGGAGACGGACCAACCCCCATGGCCAGGATTCAGGACGTAGAAAGAGGCAATACTGTGGCTGAAATGGAGGAGCGGGGAGCAGGAACCAGGGGATAAAATAATTAATGCTTTCCCACTCGGAGTTGACATGCCGCATTCTACTTGCGGCATCGAAGTCAACTCTAATTCGGGGACGCCAGCGCTTAGAAGAGGCTATGAAAGGGCTCCCTTGCATTGCATTCTCCAAGTGGCTCGCAGGCTCTCGGCCTGGGCCAGGGCGACAACAGATGAGCTGGGGCCCTGCCATGGCTTACCCAAGCTGACAACGCAGGAGACTCATACATATGGCCACGACGCACACTGCTTAATCATTTTTAAGAGCTTGAGTCATTTTGTATTTTTAGTGGGTAGGATCATAACATGATTCGTGTTGGTGGATCATAACATTACTGTTCTCCCTCTTTAGTATGACACCTTTGGGAAACGCAAAAAATGTCGTATTATCGAGGTGTCGTCTTCTCGTTAATATGACAAATGGCCTAAAATTGTCGTACTATCGAGGGAATACAAAAACAAAAGAAATATGAGATTCAAACCATATACATTGAATTTAGGGTTTAGGAAGTGTATGAAATAATAACTTATAACTCCAAACAAATACAAAAATTCTCAAGAACTCTTGAAATAAGAGTTCAAAGATCTCTGGTGTTGCCTACCTAAGTTAGCAATTGTCATCTTCTCTAAATTCCCTACTAGCTTTTGAAACTAATAATTTCATTAACACCAAAATGTAAAGAGTTGTCTAATAAGAAATTAGACAACAATGATGCATGATGTTTAGCATCACTAAGAACGTCCCCAGCAGCCTCGCCATGGGGCATGCCAACGCCAAAAATGGGGCATCCCGGGTTCTTAGGTGGCGGTACCGGCATAAATTGAGCCCCACCAATGTCCGGTCCGGCATAATTTAGAACCGGCCCGGGTATAGTAAAGGCCTTCCAACGCCATAAATGGTTCATATGGCGACCCTCCTCCGGCCCGCCAAGAGATTACTTTAATATCAGATACTCCGATATCCTACTTTATCCCATGTCAGATAATAGGTGTCGTTGTCTTATTGATTGCTTCCTAATTATACCGGGGGTATGCCTAGGCGTTGGTGGGCTCTGACTCAAGATGAGCTGCCCCGCCCAAGATGGAGGGCTCCCCAAACACCCTAAACACCATATATGTCGCGCACCTCTCCATGAGGAGTGGCCGAAACACCATGGGCACAAGGGGGACCCTGGAGTGACACCCAGGACTTGTGGCGCCGTTGGTGAGAGGGCCCAAGTGATCCTAGTGTGGGTGAGGGCCCCGGGCGTTGGGAACGCCTCCCACCCACAAAGACTAGGAGGCATGAGGGTGAGGCCATGAGCTATGCGTAGCTCATGGCGTGGTGATTCTAGAATGCTCAAGATCACCTCAATCGGAGGTGTGAGCTAGGAGTTATGGCCATTTGAGTGGGGTGCTGTCCCGGGACAGCGCCCTGGTACAGCAGTGCCTGGGAGTGATTCCCGGGACTGCCAAGGTTCAAACAGGCATAACTTCCTCAAGACTTGCCCGAATGGGGCAAGCGAGGAGTCCATCGGCATCTACGTGAAGCGTAGATGAGGATGGAGTGGTTGGTTGTTATGATCAGACATCATACAAGGAAGTTATGATGGTCTGAAGCTGCTGGGGGGGTTCTAGGCCCAGCAGCTAAGGGAAAATGTCCACTTGGCCCCAACTCTTGGTAGAGAGACAAGAGGTTGGTTGGCGGTGGGGTAGGGGCTCCGTGTAGAGTCCTAGAGGCTTATATGGGTGAGGTGGTGTGGCCTCACCCACCCGAGGCCGAACGGCACGGCCTCCATGGGCATTGGCCCATTGTGAGGCCATAGTTGCCTAGTATGGTTCGGGTTGTTGTAGTGTTGCTCCGGCAACGCGATGATCAACATAGGATTGGACTTCCATGGATGGAAGTCCACATTGGGGAAATGGGTTACCGATTAAGGGGTGAGTCCCGAAAGCAAAGTAGGAGGGTTGGTTCCCTCCTATGAACTATTGGTCCGGGGTAAGAGGAGCTATCCATTAGCATGGCGGAATGCGAAGGGTTAGCGCTCGTAACCTTTGCTAGAAACGAAAATTGGCAAGATTATTAAGGGACCTAGCAAGGGTTGCGACAATATAATATATTATTTTTGGTGGGTTGCTTTCTATCTCTCTTGGGGATGCCCTAAGCTTTACTGTAGGTGGAGCAACATCATCCACATCTACTGAATGCAAATCAACATTAAGATCAAAGCCTTGTGTATGATTGACTCCCAAAGCGGCATCCACCAACTCATCAGTTGTCAATTCTAGCTCAGTACTAGGGAGGAGGCCCCTCTAACCCTAAACCAAGTCCATTCTACACTTGTAACCCTAATTATCATTAAGTTCCCAATGATAAGTGAAGTTCCCAAGTAGTTCCCAAGTGAAAATGGATGTATTCTAGATGTACATATCATGGATGAAAGGAATTTTAGCATTTATTCCCTCTTTAATATGACAAAATGCACGCTCTAAGTGTCGTATTATCGAGTGTCATAGTTGTCTAAAAGAGGGAGTTTTGAACTAAGAAGTTTGGTCGCGCAAAAATGTGTCGTAATATCAAGGGTGTCGTCTTAACGAGTGTCGTACTAACGAGGTTAGACTGTATTCAGTTGTTGTCACCCGTTACATTCTAATAATATCAATAGATTGCTTCATTCGAGTTTTTTCGGCCTGAATCTACTAGTGCGGTGCTCTGCTGTGAGAATAAACAGAGCATGATTCCGAGTAGAATTTGGCTTATTCCCGGCGCCACCCGACATATAGACTCAGTTGAATATGACTGGTATCATGATACTTGGGTGATTTTTTAGGGGTGTGGAAATTGATATCACAACATTCCACCCAAAAAAAATCACAATTTGTTTCCAAGTTTTGAAAATACTATAAATTTTCAAAGGCAAGGTTCTCTCCCAACCCATATTCACAGTGTAGGTTGACTTAGTGCCGATAACTGGGAGACAAAAACTTGAGTACAAATAGTGCCCTTTTCAAGGAACTTGGATCCGCGCCCTTTTTACTTACTTTTTCCATCACACCAAATGGGATGGCTACATGTGCGATTCTTCACGACTTTTTCCCATCACGTTGGAAAATGACGGCTCTAGATGTGTGGAACTTCACGGCTTTAAGAGACTCTATGTAATAAGATTGGGGAGGGTATCATAAATGGGTATGTCTACTCTATAGCACTTGTGTACACTCCAAACTCCGTAATATCATGCTTTGTGGCAATCAAAGTGCACATGATAGTAAAAAGTTAGGCAATGTTAGCATGGATACATGATACAAGAGAATCAGCGTAGCATGTGACATTATGGAAAAACACAAAGTCAACATTGCATTGATGACTATGATTATAATGATGACAACATAATGCGTGCGAGCATGTGATTTGAATTCTTTGATGGTTTATTTCAATGTCGAAACCTGCACAATGTATGGAAAGGGAAACATGACAACAAGGAACGAGATTTTAACTAAGAACATATTCGTTCCCTAAGGTTTTGGGATATAAGAAAAAGAGTGACATTAAGAAGGTTGATATTACGGAGTTTGGAATGTATATGTGGGTATACATATTGGAAACTTTGACCCTCAAATTAGCATAAGAATCCCCAAGTTACTTTGCAGGGAATTTCTTGAGATGAATAAAAGGGTGGACTTTCAGCTGGCATTTCCTCGATTCCTCACGTGTGAGTTGCAAGTTGCGGTGTGTGTACTAAGGGGGGTACCACACTAGGGGCATAGCTGCGAAATCGTGGCCTGTGATTGGTTTAGGCAATGGGGTTGGTACCCCACTGCCGGCAGTTAAAAAGGCGGGAGGCTTACCTGTCACCGCAGGTTGCAGAGTACAACTTCCAGGGGGAGTCCCCTGGAACTCCGACCCCCCCGGCGCCGGGCCCCACGACCAGGGCTTGACCGCCAGCGTGTCGCCTCTTCTCCACCTCCTGTCGCCCTCGCTTCCACCTCCTGTCTTACCGGGCTCTGCTTACCAGGCTGCAGCTAGAATCTTCCCGGAAAGTACCCTCCCCCTTCTGACGCGCTGAACTCCCTCTGCCGGCCAAGGGAGTGTGGCAGCTGGTCTGCCCGGCACCTAGCCTCGGAGCTAGGTTAGCTCCATTTCCCCTAGCCTGTACCGCTCGTTTGCCCTCCTGTAGTGTGGCATGGGCCTAAGTTACGTGCACGCAATGCCTCGTCGGGGACGATTTTTACTGATTTACCCCCTCATGGGTTCCATAGCAGTCCTTTCCCTTCCTTGTCTTCAAAAGTGCCAAACTAAGGTTGGATTTGTTTTTTTACGAAAAATGGTTTTTTTTTTGTTTTGTGTTTTTTTTGGTGGAAAGAAATAAATTCTCTATAACTTATGACTTATTTGGGAAGAATCGAAGTACATGCATAAAAGCAAAATGGAGGTCACCCTTCAATTCAACTATGAGGACAAGAGACTTTCCTGAAGGATGGTCTAGGGGGAGAACAAACTTCACTAGCGCACCAACAAATACTCTCAAACTTGGTTTCAAGAGCAACTTGGTCATTCGCATCCCTAAACTTAGCATACTTTATGATAAGGTTTTTGTGGGCCATGGATGGTATAATTGCTCCAAAGTCCGACATGTCCTCTTACAAAATTGTTCCGCAAGACTCTCAAGTCTCAACAAATGAAATTCCATGGCAAGAGAATTTAAATACAATGAAGGCACCAAAACCCCGCAAGGAGCCATGCTCATTGGGGAGTGGACCATTGACCAAACAAAGACTTCTTCTGAAAACTAAATTTTGAAAGAATATATTCCGTGAAGTTTTAAACGAAAATTTTGGTTGTGTTAAGGAATACAATTACAACCAAGACATTGGAATCCATGTCAAAGAGTCGTGCTCAAATAGGGGGTTGTGTTGCAAACATGATCAAGGGACAGAAGTAACCACTTGTAACAAAGAGCAAAAGAATCAACTTGTAGCATAGGTTTTTTTTATAATACAATCCCCCGAAGAGCGCACAATCGGGCTCCAAGTGGCCGTGAATGAAGCTCATTCATGGGGAATTGGATCAAAGTATCCCGATATTTGGTGTCACTGAAGTCATTCTTGAAAGAAACTTACAGATTTCCATTGCATATGTGAGATAGGAAGTGCCCAAGAGATATACAGTATGTGGCCCTATTGTAGGCCGCACTTCCAGCGCCACATACAACATTGGCCGTTGGATTGAATTGAAAATTGTCTCATGTGTTATCAACATGCTTGATTTACGAAGATTGTGATCAATCAAATTTCAAAATTGGAAATGACTTGATGCAAATGTAAGAGGTCAAAATGAGGATTATCTATCTCTTCAAATAGTCACATAGGCCCTTCTTATTGTCTTCCAAGTTGAACTTAGAACAATTTTGAACACAAGGTCCAATCTACCCATAACACATGTATTTTTTTTGTTGATTTTTAAACATTCTTACCTACAAGCCTTGCCATATCTCTCTCTAATATGGTGTCCAAGAAAAGTGACCACATGAGACCCACATTCCTTACCTATAAATGCTCATGGTACATATGCCTCCAAAATTCAAATTGACCCAAACTTTTGTCAAAAATTGTATCCAAGCATGACATTTTGTCTTCAAACACAAAATTACTATGACTTATGAATTCCAAAACGACCCATTCTCAAAAGATACTCCGCCAAAGATTGACCTAACTCAATGGATCTTATGGCAAAATTAGAAACAAAGTAATGACTCAAGGAGAACCAAAAACCAAGGCTATAAGAACATGTCAAACTAAGCAAGCTTGTGAACTAAATATCAAGGTGCACCTCCGTCGAGGTTGGTAAAACAAGGGTACAACAAGAACTCACCTAAGTAGGAAAAAAATCTATCAGGTTGCTTCAAAGGCATGAGTATGGCTAACTTAGCTTGCCAAATGATTATGTCATTCACTACACTTGCAGAACACCTCGTGCCATAACATAACCCCCTCCCCCTCCCACGTTTGCCTAAGTAATGTACGGCACACCCCAAGACTTGTGAAATTGTTTAATGTTTGATTGCCCATCTTGCTAAAACACAATCACTTCTTCCCAACTTCCTATACTTAGCTATTGACATCACCCATCACCTCCTAAAGCTTTGTCTTCAATTTTCATGGATGGTTAAAAATCCTATGTATCTCATGAAATACTTATATATAACTCAATCAATGTGATTCAATTTATGATCAATTAAATGACAAGTAGGACACCATCATTGGCTCCAACACAAAGACCAAATCATCATGCGTTGAATACTAAAGACCATCTTACACACATTTAAGGTTTCAAATACTTTTTACTTTGTCCCATAAAACATAAGATATGTGTTCAGCTCCACCCATGCATAATTTTTTCACGGACAATGGATGAGTTCATGGGAATCATGCACAATCTGCTAAGGGTTTAGACTAATTTGAAAACATAATCTAATAGTAGAAATTTCTAGGATCACTGACCACCCTTGAATACTCTACCTACATAATATTCACAATTGCAAGAGAGTGTCCATGTTTCTATAGCATGGCACTATACTACAACCCTTGCCGCCCAAACCAATAAATTTTAGCGTAAGTGGAGGAGGAAATTCGCATTCCAAGGATATAATTGCATAATGTGCATAGGATTTCTTGGGCTCACTAAGTTCATTTTGCATGCACTAAAGAATGTTGTGTACATTTTGATTATATGTAGTGAGGTTGCCTACACAAATAGGTTGTCTCTTTACTCAATCAAATTATCTTGGGTCAAAATCATAATACCAAAACTTATAACTTTGTTGATCAATTTGTATGGTAACCACCTGTAAAAATAATCATGTACTTTATTACTGTGATAGTAAATGTTCAAAACAATGTTGAATGTCGACACATTAGCATAAGACAACCTAAAGTTGGGCATTCGCAACATCTAAGTAAGCTCGTCCAGTATAAAATTTCATATGAGTTCATCGGGTGAGTGGGATGGGGCTCATTTTAGAGGGTGGGTTGCAAGTTGGCAAGTACATCCTCCTTGTCCCTCTTTAGTAATCTCAAAGAAAGGAGGAAAACATGTGCACATGATGAGCTTGTATATTATTTGGGTGAGAGGTTGTGCATGATATGGCTTTGGATCCTTCTTATTAAATTGGACAATCATATATATATATATATATATATATATATATATGATGTTTATTGCTAATCTACCTCAATCATTGGGTTGCCCATATATTTAGAATATTATTAAAAGATATCACATAGAGATTAATGTTTGTCTTCTTATTGTTGAAAAACCCACACATATTTTCTCACATAATATCATAATCCTTATTGTATTACTCTATGTTGGCATTTAAACCCTTATATTCAAAGTATTGAATTATATCAATGTCAAAAATAATTACTTCTATATGGTTTTGAAGTGCTCGTGGCCGCCCTTATTGAGACTAGAATCATCTTAGTTGTGGGTACCTAAACATATAGAAATAAATTCAACAATCCATTAGTCCATATTTAGTCATGATAAAAAACAAGAGCCCTTAGACACGGGGCCATCTTACACCAAGTGATAATCTTAGAGCCACATGATAAATAAACTTTGGCGTTTCACAAGGGTGAAAGTCCGTTGCTTTGAGCTTCAAAATGATGATAGGTAAGGTAGAAGGTGCTTAAACCAACACTTTAAGCTATTGCACATACATATGGCTATGTGGTTGATATGTAAAATATATAATCATATTAGCCTTTGGGCTAAACATAGGTATCAAGAAAGAAAAAATACATTTAGTTTCAATTGAATATTTGATGAATACTCAAAGTCAAAACTACTATCTTCTAATCCATAGGCTCTGTGTATGGCAACCTCTCATATGATGAGGACCCCCATCTTCATTGCCTAGAATCAACACAACATACTTGGGTACTAGACCCAAACTACATGAAATTAAGCCCAAGTAGTAATGATACGCAAAGCCACACGGCTACCTCCATGATCCCATCCAGTTCGCTTGCAAAACCATCACCTTGCATCCCGGGAACTAACCCCCTTGCATCCTGGGAAATGACCCTTTTATGCTTTGTGGGCCTACCTCCTTGGCGTTGTGATAGAGTGGCTAGAATAGGCATTGACAAGCCACCCAAATCCCACCTTGAACCAACCTGAGATAGAGTGGAGCCCGTTACCTACCCTACATGAAGGTAGCGAAGGCCGCTATGAGGTGGCATCACTAATGGCATCTAAAACCGTCACTCCGTGGGCCTAGACACTCCTACATTGCCAGGTATGGTTCAAGGTTGTAGAGTGTCAGCAATTGGGAAGCGTTTATAGGTGTTGGTTTTGGATGGGGTGTTGGTTTTAGCACCCTCTACCTTAGACGTTGCGAAACCTTAGCCAACCACAACCTAACTGCACACACCAATGTAGATGCAAGTCGTATAGGTATACGTAGAATTAGAAAAGCAAGGAACAATACAATTATCCATAAAGTTTCTCAAAGAGGGACGGAAACCATGGGTTTGATATTTCTTTGAGAAAAAAATTCTATTAAGAGCGCATTAGCTCATCATGTATTGGAACCTTTTTGAAAGTTGGTTGAAAGTTTTGGGACTTCCTCTTCCACCTCTCAAACCTTACGAGATTCTTTGGATCTAAAACATGGTACGCAGACGGGACATGCTATCCGCTATTTTGGACCACTTATGCACGGCTAGCTTGGTCCACCCATCCTAGTAGAACAAACTAGAAAGCCGTTTTTAATAGCCCACTGCCACTCTTTGTGTTTAATAATTTAAGCATTAAGAAAAGTTGAGTGACTTTGTGTTAATTATCATTATCTCAAGATTTGGGACTAACCCCATGATTTCATATGCTTTACTTTTACGGACAACTCTAATACCTCCTTAAACCTTGTTACGAACTTGGAAGCTTCAACTCGAGCTCGAGATACGTGTGGCAAGGGCACGAAGGGCCCACCTCTAGTAGCTTCCATCTATACCAAACAATGCCCGGGAAGTTTTAGGACATATATAGTCGGTCAAGATCCTAGTGATTCGAAATCCAACCGGTTACATGTTGACATCTTCCGGTTGTGCTTCATTCATTTGGGGTATATTTCTCTATAGATTCCTCTAAAATGATCGGTTATTTCTCAAACTCAACCGGTTCATTTGCAGCTAACCGCCGGTTCTCCCCGAACATTGATCCCGAGGCTTCATAACTTCACCTACCGCGCACACATATATATAGTAAGCCTTTACTTTTCAAAGTTCGTTAAATCCTTTATGGCTACAATAAGATGCTTGACAGGTGTCCGGTGTGTATCACGTGCACGACTTGTGGATAGACTAATAAGTTATTCATATTCCTTGTAGAATATATTGCTGGCAGATGTTGCTATTAATACAGTGCATGCAGCAACATTGTCATGTGATAGGATACAAAGGAGGTCGGGATTGGAATAGCCTCGAGATATTCCGTGTGACTGGTAAACGTTCCTTCAGATCCGACTGCCGTGAGTGGGGAAGGAACCAAATAAGGGCCGCTTTCACACACGCGCCAAGAGCTGTGACCATGAAATTGTGAGAGCCCAAAAGAAAGTGTTGAAAGGTAAAGCCGTCCCAACAAGTGTTCAAGTTTGAAGTGTGCACATGCATTCCAATGTGAAGGGCTTCAAAATAATCACACTTCACTCAAACTTTCAAACTTTTTTCCAACACTTCACCAAAAAAAAAAAAAAAACTTGATATTGGTCAATTTGTATTGAATATGAAAATACTATGATGTCTCGCTATAATGAAGAAGTACATGCATTAAAATGATGGACTAAAATTATCTAGATTCCCTACATAGTGCACTTAATCATCATCCAACTCCAAAGGCAAAGTCCTTTGGTTTTTGGTCGATTTCCAAGTGTCAAAATTCTAGCCCAAGGCACATTTTCCGTCAGAAGACCACATAATGACACTCGCATCAATGCATCCAATGCTTCAAGTTTTAATCAACTTTTGCGATTACTCTTCATCCAATTCTATTTGAAAATTCCACGTTCACATATAGTTGTGTTTGCCAAGCCGAAGTTGCACTCAATGTTGAGTTGAAGTTGCAGAGTCGAAATTGCAAGAGTATGGGAATTCAAAAGTGTGTGCTAGAGTGCCAAGATTGGAGTCCAACTATGTTTTTATTTGAAAATTGCAGCCATTGTATTTTGTGACAAGCGGTTTTTTGGAGAGGCCTTCATTGAGATTGGTGGAAACTTTGCAGAGCACATTTTTGTGAAGTGCACCTCCCCCCCCAAAAAAAACCTTTTTGATGGCAAAAATGGCATTTGACAATTGTTGAAGACTTAAATATTGAACACTGGTCCCAACACACCTCCAAAAACATGGACCCTCAAGTGTAGTGTGAAGTCATATGTGACCGGGCCCTCAACCAAATGCTATTTCAATGAATTCCTATTCATGCAGGTCCTCACGCATGATAAAATAAAAAATATAAATGATTATGAGCATTCGGAGTGCCATGGTCTCCCAGGTTTGTGTTAGGCCTACCTCCAAGATGTGGTTTTTTGAAAATAGTCCAAGTGACCATGGAACATGATCCATTGGATGCCATGTGGGAATCCACGTGGACTTCACATCCATCTTGCATTCACATACTCTGTTGGTCCCTCAAGCGTAGTGTGAAGTAGCGAACTTGGACCGGCTCCGCCTTTTTCCACCAATGAGAGTGCTTGAAGTGTAATGGTCACAGGCTCTCGGTCCCATGTGTGAAGTGGCCCTCATGTGATACCAAGGAGGTCGAGCATTGGAATAGCTTGGAAATATTTGCTGTGAGTACTAAACATTCCTTCAGATCCGAGTGCCGTAAGTGGGGAAGGAACCAAATAAGGTACGCGCACCCTTAAGGTCGAGGCATCTATAACCGATACAAATCAGAGAATTTGCATCCGTTTAGGAGGAGTGATAGCGGGGAATTATTTTTCTTGGGAAGAGAAACAAATTCTAATAATTCTAAGAAGAATCCCAAAAAATCAATCTTCTACCACGGATGTGGAAAATATTACAAATTTCAAAGCGTTAAAGTTAGGGTAATACGTAGTCAATTTATAGGTTAATCCATAACCGCTCATCTACATGTTACTGTTTCACTACGACAACTGTCAAAACTCTTACGAGGGTAATCAATTACAAGCCACCACCACATATGCTTGAGGCATCTTTAACCAATAAAATAAGATAGCTTGCATCTATTTAGGAGGAATAATAGTAGAGAATTATTGATCTTGCCAAGAGAAATAGATTCTAAGGAGAATGCACTTTTATTTTAATATAGGAAAATCTTGAATATGGAAATTGCTACAAATTTCAAAGTGTAAATTTTAGGTTACACATAGTCGATCTTTAGGTTAACCCATAACCGCTCATCTCCATCCTACTCCTTGGCTACGACAATTGCCGATAATCTTTTGGGGGTTATCCATCATAAGCCATCAACACATAGAATTCAATATAGATATCATCTATGTCGGTATCACATGACCCTAGTGAGCGGTTAAAATGGACATGGTTGGTTATGGTTGCCTTAACCTCACACCTTAACTCCATACGCCTCAAAAAATATAGATCTCATCCATGTCGGCATTATATGACCCTAGTGAGAGGTTACATGGACCTGGTCGACTATGGATATCTCAACCTTATTTAGTTATTCATCTTAATTAAACACTTATGAAACCATACTCCACAAAGGTGGAAAATTCACAGGGATCACCAACCTCCTTTTCTCCCCCATCGGTTTTAAGATATTGGTGTGCTTGGTCAGCCAATCACAAGCATGTATGCCCGTGTACCCTAAGACCGGGGTCTCATCACACCAACATTGTCGTGTTGGGTCAAAGGCAAACTTGGGAACTCGACCGTAATAGATCTAAAGGCAAGTCCTCTTCTTTAACTCTGTGTAAGGGAGTAAATGTACACATGATGCATCCACCTTTGGAAGAACACTAGGACCCAACATCCGCTTAATAGGCTCCACACTAGAAAGGGTGCTAGAAAATATAGCCCCAACTTTGGACTACACGAAGTACTCCATCTCCGGAATTAGAGAATCTTTTGGACTACATGAAGTAATCAGAGCCGGAATTGCATAAAATTTTTATGTAGTTCCATACTCACTGCCCGGAATCATAAAACTAGATAAAAAAATCATAGCAATTCAAAAGAAAATATGCAGACTTCCCAAATGCACGCCAAATATGGTCACTTAATTACCCCATGAGTTGTTTGGAATAGAAGCATTTTCACTAAAAATGCCTATCTTATATGTATTGGGGAACAACTCAGAAACGCACTAAATGACAAAGGCAAACTTGGAACAATCTACATAGGTCTTACACACTATATACTTGCCAAACATGGAGGTGGAAAAAATATACCTAGAATCAAACACCACGATTGCAACCGATCACCCACCACTAGAACAATATACCTTATAAAACAGTAGGTGGAGCCCACCTCAAAAGCCATATAGAAACATTCCTTCTTGAAGCAACACCACTCGAAAAAGAATGGCACAAACTATCCACAACATCACCTCCACAAAAAATTTCCAATCAAAACCTAAAACACATACACAAATTACTCTTAGAGAACATATATGACATAAAACAACTCACTTTAAGAGATGGCACACACATGATGTCCCATACCGAATACATAAACTACTACAAAAAACCAACACATACGCTAAAACAAACACTAAAAATAGCAGAACAATTATTTTGCCATCCAAGATGCAATGAAAATTGCCAAGAACCATGCCAAAACCATTACCCACCACGCACACTAAAACAAATATACATTATAGCAAGACATATCATAGAACCTCTAAACAATGACACCCACACGCATTCACCACTTCCACTAAACCCGCCCGCACCAACACACATAATAAATAACCCAACAAAATACCCCATACACTCAATAATAGACCACTATATAGTACCAACCAAAGACAAACATAAAATTATAAAAGCCCAATACACATATCTATCCCAATGGGTACTACCCAATGGTACAACTCATAGCAAAAAACTTGCACAAAGAGAATTATTCCCTTATAACATTCCAAGAGTCATACAACACAATACAAATACAATACTCACATACTTTACCAAGAAAAAACACACAATATACAAGACCTTGTAAATATATCTACACATGAATGCAACCCGAAAAAAGATATCAACACTAATACAAACAAAATTCAAGTACAAGGTGACAACGGCCACATATATGACGAAACATGAAGTCACCTTATAACCATTCCCTGTGATAGACTCATATGGCTATGGACCCAATACAACCGACTGCTACATCAACCACACGACCTAATACCCCCCACCCAAACATTTGAAATAGAAATAACACGGCTATATCAACGATACAAACACATAATCCCAAAGAATGACCCGCTCAAAAACTCACACCACGCCTTACCCAAAGCATTACTAGACTACATCACAACATCCTTTAATATTACCCATTCCTACTTCTCCTCACCAGTCACATGCTCCACTCAGCTAATGAAATTTTGCTCACCATTTCCTAGAGATATTTTTTTTGGATCCATAGGTACTGCATTCTCACATAAATGGCACGAAACATGTTATGCCCACCCCACAATGAAAGAGAAGCCCAAGAAGCCATTCACTGGGCTAGGTTAGCAGCTAAACATAACCCAAATTCCATCACAATACTCACCATCCCAGACATAAACTGGTATCAGATCCCCACCCCACACATAGGCCCCTTCCCAGACACACATGTAATCACCCATATACCAGCAGATACCACTAAATACGAGGAACCAACTAAACCATTGGAACTCACTCAAACACGAATAGAATCACTTGTTATAAGAATCCTATGCGTACACCACCAACACAATAACATCAGTACACTTGAACAAATTAACACAATGAAAAATATATGCAATAACCTTGACATAAAACGCATAACCACACAAATCGCCCCTCCTACCCCACAAAATATAGAAGTTAACATAAGTAAAAAATGGAATGCCCTTACAAACTTAAGCCCAAACATACACTATCATAACACAATTCCACCAATCCCAAACTACGAGAATGAAACACCCCTTAAATTCCCACTCCAATATTGCTTCTACACGGACAGATCCATCAACCCACCGAAAAAAGTAGGAGACACTTGGCTAAGGGAAGAAGTTGGTTATGGCATATACAACCAAGAAAAAAATATCAAACTTGCAATGAGGCTAGTAGGCCTACAAAATATTTTTAGAGCATAATTAATGGCCATACACCACGCCCTTACAATAATAAATAATGACTTCCCAAATGAACCCGCCCATATCTTCACAGATTGCCTCAATGGCCTATATGTGATAAAAAACCAAATAAAACACCCTACACTACATAACAACCACCCAGATAAAACCATTTTAGAAGAAATTGTTAAGTTCCTTATCCACAAAACGCAACCCACAACACTATATAAAGTCAGAGCACATGCAAACATCAAGGGAAACGAAGAAGTCGACGCACTTGCTAAAGAAGGCACAACTATTGAACGCCTCAACGCCTCCCAATCACATGAATTTGCCCACTCAACCCCATACTACTACCAAAGAGATGAATGGCCATCAATGGACTCAACCCCGGACAAAGGACCCATTAGATTCCTTGAAAAATATCTTATAAAATACGATAAAAATATAAACCTAGAATTAATTCCTATACTATACCCTAACATAGATAAATGGATAGCCAATGAGACAATAGACAATGAATTATCAAATAAATTTTGGACGAACAAAAACATTACGGATGCTCAAAAAACATGCCTTCTAAAATTAAGACATGGCCAATATATGGGGAACGCCAAAAAATAATTATTCTTCGGTAGAGAAGCCTTCCCGTCAATCACATGTCCCATATGTAACTCCCTAGACCCCGACACATGGCTACACCTACTCCTAAAGTGCATACAACACCACATACATGCCCTTAGAACCAAAAGACATAATAAGGCAATATGGGAATTAAGAACACTAATAGTGGCATCAAAAAAATCAAGATGTTAAGTTCTCATGAATGCAGGCACATATAACAATAATCCACCAGAAAACACAGTGTGGGAACACGGGATCGACAAAGGATCCGGTTTAAGCGTTTTTAGTGCTTAATCCGGGTGTCCGGATGATCCGAGTATCGTTCCAGGGACCCTGTGAAGTGTAAGATGGTTGTTCCTCTCCTTCCCTGCTTGAAAATCAACCACCGGGCAGAATGGCCTTTCCGTTTCCGGATGGTTAGTTGGAAATCCTCACTTCCAGGACTTGCCTTCCGGATGAACCACTAAATCTAAGGCTTACTCCTACTCCTACCTCCTATATTCCTACCTCCAAGGGTGAAGTGGCTCATCCGAGAAAGATGGCCTGATATGGCCACTTTCCGGTATTCCCTCACAACCAACCCTGTGATGGACGCCGTGGGTCGTTCCTTTGCAAACTAGCTAAGAAGACTCACGATGCGACATCATGTAAATTTATATTCGCTTGAGAACTACCGTGCCTAATTAATATGCTCGATCTTAAATTAGTAGCCTCTCTTCTCCTTATGATTTGAATATAGTTCCTTGGAGTAAAACGATCTCATCCTCACTTATTTTCACTCTCAACGTAAGGCTCGTTGATTGTGAGAACAATTAAGGTAGAGAGGGTTCAAGAGGTATATCAAATCCCTTCAAAACATATATAAATATAATATCATAAATATTTGATAGCAACTTAGTTATTCAATAAGAGTTTAAAGTTCTTAGTTCATAAAACATCAATCATACTCTTTAATATGTCACTTTCACAATTTATAACAATAATGAAGAAGATCTCATGTCTTGAGTCTTTCTCCTTTTTAAGCTCAAGTGTTACTACTTATAATATAATATTACGATCTCAATAATAAGCATACATAGGGTAATTAGAACGTCAATCTTACTTCTACTTAATCACATATTACATATTTAGACAATTCTTCTCCGATTGTTTAATCTCTCAACTTGTGATGACATCCAACAACTCATAAAGAATCTTTGAGAGAGAAAACACTTTTACTACAAAGTGTTTCTTGATGACGAGAAGATTTGAACATCATTCTTACATTACTCTCTTGAGTGTTTGTTCAAGAGAGACAAATCTTTCAACTTGTAATGACATCCAACAACTCACAAAGAATCTTCGAGAGAGTAAGAAGTTCCAATTCGAATAACAATTGTGGTAAGTAGTTCATCACATATTAATTCATTCATATGGACTCAAACTTCGATGTGTTAATTTTCATAGTATCTTGTCAATGTTCTTATCATTTATCATAAAATAAGTTTAATACTCAAACATATGTTATATAATATATTATGTATAATGGTTAACACATATATGGGTCAACATGTAGTTTATAGTGATAAGCTTCTCTTCTTTTAAAGGAATTTAGTCATCGTTAAGAATGTTAGCTCATAATCATTCATGTCATACATATAATTCTCAATCTTAATCACTCAATCATTAATATATTTTCCCTTTTTAGGAGCTCAACTATAACTTCCGCTTTGAAGGGCAACTTGTTTTATCTATTCAAGTTTGTATGATTTGAAGTTCAATTCAACATCACGTTGTCTCTCAAAGTTCCATTGATTCTCCGAATACCCTTGAGCGCTTTGTTCTCACCCTCGCACTAATCTTTTGAGTTCTTGCTCAAAGAGAGTCTACTCTTCTCTCGGTTGTTCAATCACTTAAGTTCCAAGTACCACTTAACAACTTGTAAGTCTAATTGAGAAAGAGAGAGAGAGATCACACATATTTGTGGAAAAAATAATATATTGCAAAAAGTGCTCCGAGAGGAGAGATACAAAATTAAGCTCAAGTGGTTTTGACACTCAATCTTAGAAAAACTTCGTCGTATTGAAATGAGGTGTAGTCTCCTAAAAGTGCTTCCCTTTATATAGTCTTTTCTATCTAACTCAAAATCTAAATTTGGAGTGGTTGTTATCTCCACTTCTCTAGATAACTACCTATCTCCGACATATGTAGATGATATCTATCACAAATGGTTATAACCGTCAAGACACCTTAATGTTCGTCTCTTTAAGATTCCACTATATCCTTGCCGTGGCTACATTACAAATCCCTTTTAAGAATCAACCAAATCTTACATAATTGATTGATTTGAATCAAAATGATTTGTACTTAGCTAAAATTATACTAGTAGAATGTAAACATAGTCCTATATACTCTTTAATACTCCTATGTACTTCTACATATTCCTCATAATTGCTTAACAATATCTTCTTCTACACTGACATACTTGTCCTTAACCAAAATCTTGTGTTCCCTTCATTAAACGCTGATGTACCTATAGCCGTGGGTAAGGGACCATATGACCGCGCGTCTTCCTTCTATCTCCGTGGAAGGGGCCCTATTACCGTGGCCGAAGCCCTATTACCATGGTCGAACGTCTCTCCGAAACGCAGCTCCTTCTCCTTCTTTCAGTGCTTCCTCGGTGTAGCTCTTCAAGTTTCTTCAAAGTTTGATGCTCCCTTTCTCGTTTCCACTTGCTTGTTTGATGTTAGATTGTTGAATAATGTTGTACTCAACACCCGGATCAGCTTAATCCGGCATGGCAGGTCACTCAGGGGATCCGTAACGTATGCCCGGAACTACAACGACAGATTGATCTGGATCCGCCCGGGGTCTATAAATCCGGGATAACTGGGCGACCCGTTCCGCTCCTCGAACTACCCCTCCCAGGTACTGTGGGACCTCATCAGAAGGTCGGATGGCGTAAGTTCGAGTACCCCTCGCACCCCTTACCCATTCCTAACAGCGGCTATCCCACATAGAAGTTATACAGGCAAATGAACCACCGAGGCTTCACTCCCATTACACCTCAGAAGTGATCAACCCGATCCGGAATCCTAACCTATCCGGTTTCTCTCCCTCTTCCGATAGACCTTTCCGGCTACAGGTGAATGGGGTCCAGTAAATCCGGGATAACTGGGCGACCTGTACCGCTTTCCGTACTACCCCTCCCAGATATTGTGGGACCTCATTAGAAGGTCGGACGGCGTAAGTTCGAGTACCCCTCGCACCCCTTACCCATTCCTAATAGCGGCTATCCCACATAGAAGTTATACAAGCAAACGGAATAGCGAGGTTTCACCTCCCACTACACCACAGAAGTGGTCAACCCAATCATGTAGCCGGATCCGATTCGGGCCTTTCCCTCTCGTGCTATCTTGACTTCCTAACTCAACTATTCTCCCTGTTCCTTGGACACACTCCGGATTGCTCATGCATAAACACGCCATGGCTATAAAGAATCAGAGTTTTATTGAGTTAGAAAGCACAAAACAACACAAAGGGGGAGAAAATACCCCTTTCCAAACTTCCAAGCCACCTAAATAGTGGTCTTTGACCCCAAACTGAAGAGGCGGCACCGTTGGCCGCTCTACCCTACCCTAACTGAGAGTGCCCCGGAATCGATGCCTTTGTGGAAATTCCGGATCTCAGATCCTACTTTTGCGCTGACACAAAATTGAACTACCACTTCCCTGCACGACCTCCTACTCCTGACTACCCAACTGTCTAACTACCTAACTTAGGTGGTTCGGTGCTTCTTCGGTGTTGTCCCTGCCTTGGACTGGCGTCCCAGCTATCCCATTGATTCCGGACGCCCCTCCACCTGGGGTTAGGAGTCTCCTCTCCTGAAGTCGGGTGAAGATCTTGTGCATGCTGGGAGAGGGGGTGACATCTTCTTCGGACTCCTCTGCTGCTTAAGGACCTGTCTACTCCCACGATCCGTTGTCTAAGCCAGAACGCTCCGGGGTTGGGACCTTCTTCTTCATCCTGGAGCTCTGCCTCGGTGAAGGCTCGCTCTCCGCTGTCCGTCCTCCGTTCCGACTGCTCAGGGTCGGAGTAATCCTCCGCTCTCTAACTGCCAGAGGGGGTGGTTGTCCCCAAGGCTCCACGATCATGCAGTCGGGTGCGGGTGGCTGCGAAACCTGTACCGCAAGAGTCTTACCGCGATCCGGCGTCTTTGCTCGATCCGGAGTCCTAGCCCTTTCCCGCGTGTTGGCCCTCTCCGTCATTGGGGATTGGACCCACCCTGACCTCGCCGAACGCTCCGTGCTCTTCCTTCAAATCGGAGGTGACCAGGCCCTTTCCGGCTCTGGAGTCTTCTCGCGATCCGCAACTCTGTCGGATTCATGTTGCCTTGATGTCCCTACGATTTGGCTAGGCCCGGCAGTGGCCTGGGCAGTTGGGACGAGCTCCACCTTGCCTATTACTTCGTAAATCCCGGCCGTGGGCGATCTGGGCAAGCTTGAATCCGTCATCCGCCGTGGGGGTCCGCGCGGAGGCATGAGCTTTTGAATTTCCTTCAACAGGTCTTTCATTGACTCAATGTTGCCTCGCTCTGCAAATTCCAGGGCTTCGCAAGAAGGCCCTCGCATCCCATTGTTATCATTGTTATCAATGTTATCATTGTAGTCATCAATGATCGGACCTATGAGATTCTACCGTCCACTTTTATAAAGGTCAAGATTCACAAATTCTTATTGTCTTCTTTCTTGTGAGTAGTAAGTCTAGGATTCCTCGACAACTACAATGTGAAAGGAGAAATTTCTTAAATTATTTTAAACACCTAGTAGTTGTTATTGGTGGTCTTCAAATTTTTAGATAAACAAGAAAAACACCCAAAGAAAGGAAAATTGAAGGAATATAATAGAGGGATGGGATCTGCACAGACGCTTAAAGGGGCAGCTGACACCAAGACAATAGCGAGGCACCAATTGAATCAACCTTGAATGAGTTCCACATTGGTGGATGTGATCATGAAAATCAAGGGCTCGAGACGAACTATTCTATGATAATATATAAACATAGTAATATTTTAACATGGTCTTGGTGAAGTGACACCCCATAGGGACCATAATGGGAGATCTTGTCTATTTATTTATGAAGCCAACATTGGTGATGGAGGTAACTTATTTTCAAGTAATAAAAATTACTCCCTCTGTTTCAAAATAAAACCGTGGTTTCTATTTCAGTGCGGGATTAAGAACAATGACCGGCTTTGAACCACAATGCGCTTTTTAACCAAAATTGGGAGCTGCCAAAAATTAGCAAGCTGGCACAGAGTATACAGTATTTACCGAGGCTACTGTAGCTTCTTAGATAAATATACCATATTTATTAGTAGGCCCAGCTGCACTGCCGTTGTTAGCCATGAATGATAGGCATGAGTAGTGGTAATAACGAAACCATGGTTTTATTCTGGCACGGAGTTTATGCAGAAACCATGGTTTTATTGTGAAACAGAGGGAGTAACATTTATGAGATTTATGGCATCATGATCTTTTGGACTCCAATAGAGACAATCAAAGAAGTGATCAAGATTTACTATTTATTTTGGTTGTGTAGGATTTGAAATATACTTCTCATCCATGAAGAATGGCACGAACCTTGACCCAAGTGTAACCCAAATTGGACAACAAGAATCATTTTTGACCAAGGTTAACAACTTCAAATATTCTAGTGGACCCTAACTTTGGTCTTAGTTTAAACCACTTCTTTTATACATTCAAGGTAAATGCAAAACTTAAAATATTCCACCACAAGTTTAGGGAAGGCTATAAGAGGTTGCTCAAAAGACACACCTTGTGCCACATGAAAAGTTTGGACATGAGCACATATGAATGGCATATACCAATCACAAATAATATTGAAATGTTCCAAATTGTAAAATTTGAAGAAATCAAGAGGTGAATCCGATTATCCTAAGTCTTATGCCCCTCCAAATGAACTCATAAATTCGATCACTTTGAACAATCAAACTTGTCAAACGGTAGTCTTAATAAGGTTGGTTACACTACAATGCAATTGCATTCACACTATAGATAAGATTGTTGCATTTCATCTTTTACATATGTATTATTTTAGATTTTTATTTGTTGATCTATTTAGGGTTTGCATGTAGGAAGGGACACCTATATTAGCAATGTAGTCAACAAGAAAGTATTTGTACACATGAGATGCACACATGCACGCCGAAGCCTATTTTAGGTGCAAGCTAAAAAAACTGTTTACTTGTAATCGGAAAAGTAGCAATAGGGTAGACATGAATGATAGAGAGGAAGGTGTGCAACCCTTGATAAACAATGATAATGAGTAAATGTTTCACAAAATGTGCAACAAGGCCAAGAGCCAGAGATGAACCAAGAAACTTGAAACAAAGAGCTCCCGAGAGATGACTCTAATTACTTGAAACAAAATGAAGCACTTTAAATAGGATGAGAGTCAATCAACTATATAGAAAGAACTTAGAATCTATCAAGTTGAGAACTAAAAGATGAAAACAACCAAATTTCGAGAGGAGCATGCGAGACGGTAGGAGCAATAAACCAAATTTAAGTGTTGCAATCCAAACACACGTGGATTGAAGATGACTCATTATGCAACAATGACTGCTGCCTAGTGGAGCTCAATACATTCACAATTATACCAACATTGCATAATCAATGGCCACACAAGCATTATCCTCATTGCCTCAAATGATAGAAGTTCTTTGAAAAGCAGGTCGCTCATACACCTAAATCAGGTAAGACATCAAATTTCTGTGCTGAAAAGAAATTGTTGTTGACCTTAGGATGCAGCTTGCAATTCCTTTCAGGATAACAACCACACTTTGAACCTCATTTTATATGTTTTCATTTTGCAATATGACAAGGATCCAATAGATATAGAATGTGTACAAATGAGGGCATCAAGCTTGAAAGATGGGGCTGCTGTTGAATGCACAATAACCCACAAGATATCAAATTATACTTTTTTTCAATACCCATTTCCACTACTAAATGATAAAAACAAAACATGGTGATAACCTCGCCAAACCCTGATTTCAAAAAATTGATCGCATAAGGCTTTCATCAATATCCAAATAAAATTCAAAATAGGGTCTTCGAAAATCAAGAGTGAACAAAATTTTCAGCTCTCACTAACAGCCATAAGTACACCAAGTGAATCAATGCCCCATCCACTTTTACCACAAAATCCCAATATTCTACCAGTGTCACTCTTGAACTGTGTATCACGTGCACTACTATAATTACCATATGGACCATATGTTTTATGGTTTGTTCGAAATGTTAAAGACTTAACCAAAATTACTGGAACTGCACTACCATCATGGGCTACATTACAGATTCCAGATGTTATGCCAAACCATCCTTCAATCTGCATAAGAAACTCACTAGGGCTCTTGAACACAATCTGCAAAACAAACAAAAGTTTATTTATATCCAAATTCAACTCACACCAAAAGGAGGACTCTTGTTGTTGCACTCAAGTGGAACCATCTGTAAGGCTTGATTTCTTACACGTAACCTCCTACCATACATTCTATGGTAAATAAACATGTGCGATTTTTGAAGAGATATGGCAGAATGGAGAGAATTACAATGGGGAAAAAAAGTATGGGATAAAGAACCACTGCCAATAACTTTCACTTCAGAGACTTGGAAAGGTTAAGCCACTAAGGTAGACGTGCCTAATTCAGTTACTTATCTTGGTCGGACACCTATATTTGAGTGGTATGTGGTTCAGAATGGCCTCCAAGAATACAAGCAAGACACGTGTTTAGAAAAGATTGGACTACATGCTCAAGAATCGTTCACCATCCCAGGCTCAAATGTCAACGTAATTGGGGGGACCTATAAGACCATTTAATGAGCAAAAGAATCTTCACTATGATAATGAATATCATATTCAAATGAGGTCCAGAAATTATAAGCAAAAAGTGACTTCAGCCTCTATCATCTTGTTCTGATCATGTGTTTCACATCCTAGGAGAAGTCGGCTAGTCAGAAAAGAATTACTATTTCAGACACATTTTCAGTGATGAGATTAAGATCTCGCAGACAATATGTACACACATACACTGTGAAGTGGCCAATTTTTTTTTAGTACTACTTACCTCTGCAATTTCACCAATCTCATCACCGTGACGGCGTGTGAACTTTGTCCCACTGACTTCATAATCAGCCACAATAGACCGAATCCCATCTGGGCCATATGTCAACCTTATCCGGTTGATAGAGGTGACTATTCCATCAAAGAAATCAAACTGATTTCCGCCTTTACCTCCCCAAGGCCCAAGCACCTGTCCCACCAATTAAGTCAAAATTTGTATGGAACCTCCACTTCACTATATGAAAGATTTGGTGAACACATTACAGTTTATAGTATTGAGTGTCATGTACACTATTGGTGAACGGCCTAAACTAGATGCCTGAGGCCTACTAGTGCCATGTCCGCTAATGGTCAATATGACACTATTTGCCAACATAAGTAACTCGTTGAAGTCCATAAATATGCAGGGTATTTTGGAGTACTTAAGATGAAACTTTTACATTTTGATATGTAAGAAACCATACTAATGACAAGTGTTATGTGTTTCCTTGTGTAACCTAGGCATAGACATCATAATACTATCAGGTATCCTAGTACCATGTAATTAGTAAGCGCGCTAATGCCAAGTGTCACAAGGTTACACTAATGGCCAAGTTGTTGGCCTCAGTACAACCTAAGATATGCCCTTATAATAGGGCAGGTGACACTAATACATAATTAACACAAAATACAAAAAACAATGTACCGCTATTCTGAAACTAGTGATGAACCAGACTCCTGATAATGTGCACTACCTTCTAGTAGGGAAAACATGAGAATCACTAACACACAGACCCCACATTGAACCTGTATATTCTTATACTTCACCTCTTGAGGGATTGAGCTACGTAAGTTCATTAGTATTAACAAATGCCAATGAACATGAGCTCCTATAATATGACTCCGATGCTTGACATGCAAACAAATACAATGTTTGAAAAACATGTTTACAGATTAAGAACCCCTTGTGTTGCCCACATCTAGTGAACACCAACGTTGATCTTAAACTAAACAGCGGCTTACCTGAACACCTTCCATCTGAAAAGTAGGAGCATCTACTTTGCCCAACTTGGACAGATCACCTGATCAATAGCCACCAATGACGTTAACAACAAGCTAAAATTCAAGAGTGTCAGTCTACAAAGATCTTGTTTAGATTTGAAAATCGATCAATCAATAAAAATCAGCAAAATCAGCAAAATGAGAAAATTACTGGGACAAATACAGTCAAGAATAGATGAAAGTTTTGAATGGTTGCATAATGCAAGGTATCAACAACAATTGTAATGTGCCCTAAGATCATTACCCAAGGAAATCAAAAAGATTGAGAGATCAAACACTTAGCATACGCTTGCAAATTTATCACATATAAGAACAATCTTCTCAATCCTTCAAAGAAACTCCATAGTCAGATTCTTAGAACTGTACACTCTACAAATATTCAATCATCACAGGATTTCAACTATCTACAAAGTATTGCAAAGTCTAATACACATTCTACAGGAAAACAACACTTCAAAAAGTATCAAACATTACAAAAAAAATTGTGCCCCTCCTACTATCAACATTAGACAGCAAGACAATGCCTACGTTCAAAGATTTTGCAGTGCAAGCCATTTCCTATCGACATTGTACAACAGTGGTATCATCCACAATGCACATTCATAATGTAGAGATACACTCTATAGAAACTCAACAAAACATCTACCAGTACAATGTCTGTTTGTGCGTCTCCTAGTATCAACCAGTGTCGGTCTGCTATATAGGTGAATGCATGGTATCAATAATCAACACCAATCATGGTATCAAAGAACCTACCTGTGGATTTCAAAATTGTAATACCACTTAAATATTGATATTTGGTGTGATGTCAAGGTGAGAGAATCTTTGTAAACCAAGTTATTTTTTGTGTCAATACCATTCTAAACCATATTGATACTAGGGCGCTTTTGTTTAGGTATGAAAATTCTTGCATGGTATCTAGACCCGAATGGTATCGAAAACAAAAATACTATGAAATACCCATACCCTACTAGTACCCAAAAATGTGAAATCCTTGTTATAGATACCCAAACGGTATCATAAAAAGACGATACCAGTCCAACACTGGTATCGACATCAAACAACGAGACAATACCTAGATAGAAAGATGTTGCTGTGCGAACTACTTCCGATTGACAATATATAGCATTCGTATCATTAACACTGCACATTGAAAATGTAGAAGGACGTTCTACAGGAACTCAGTACTTTGCAATGCATCTAACATTCCTACATCCGTTTACACCCACCGGAGTTGGGGACGGAATGGAAGCTTACCAAGAAGGAGCAAACCCTTGATGTACCGAAGCTCCTTGCAGATGGCGTGAAATTCCGGCCGATTTCGAGGATAGCCATCCCAGCAACGTTGAATGAGGTTTGCCAATCTTGCAGGGCAATCTACAGGGATTGGAGGCCGCTCTCCGCCTTTTAACCTGCGGTAAAGCTCACCTTGGTTGCTATCAGCAAAAGGCTCCTCACCGGTGAGCAATTCGAAGCACACAATTCCAAAGCTATACACATCGGTTTTAAAAGGCTGGAACCGATCTGGCAACTGCTCCTCATCTTTATCATAATCCTTCACCTTGTAAACCTCCGGTGCCATCCACTTCCGGGTACCGGTGTTCAATGTCATGTGAGAGTATCTGGTGCTGGCATTCTTAATTTTTGTGAGACCGAAATCAGCCACCTTAACAAGGAACACCCTGCTATTGTTGCAGCCTGAATCGTTGCCCTTCACTAATGTCCAATCTCTGTCTGAAGGTTCTCGAGGTCCCAAAGGTTTGGAAGGCTCAGGGAATTTGATGAGGATGTTCGGTGACTTGAGGTCTCGGTGTGCCAAGCCCTTGCTGTGAATGTACCGGATGCCTTCGGCTATTTGAAGCATTAGGTCAACGGATTGGATGTGTGAGAACGGAGAACTTTTTGTTGTTGTTCCGGAGGGCATGTTTTCTCGGTACTCTTCGAGAAAGTTATAGAGATCGGTGTCCATTAGCTCCATCACCAAGGAACAGCTACGTTTGTCCATCGCACAACACACCAACCGCACAATGTGTGGATGGTTTAACCCTGCAAGAGCACCAATTTCTTGCCTGAAGAATTTGTTGTCTCCTCCCCTGAAATCTTTCTTTGCAAATCTCAACCCTAACCATGTAGTTTCTCGGACCACTCCGAACCCTCCCCTGCCGAGTACTTCGCCTCGGGACAAATCATCGGGGCTCACCCAGAAGATGAGAGGTGAGGAGGTTAAGCCACTCGAGTCGATGGCTATGTCCGAGGGTTTCACATTTAGAATTACCAGCAGCTGCGTTGCAAGACATTGAGAGGATGGTTCACGTTGACAGCGGTTCTTGAGAGTCTCTTGATCCTGCTTTGCTGCGAACAATAAATCGAGAGACTCAACCACACTCAACTTCCCTTCACATTCTCCGGCGTGGAATACATTATTGTCGAATGTTATGGATGTGAGTAAAATGTTGCAGATGAGTTTCTCATGCCATTCGGAGTCGTAGAGAATTCCCGAGAAGGTCTCTTTGAGGTCCCCTTGCTTGAGAGCTGTGTTTAACCATTCATCGGTGCCGCAACAACACTCTTCAATTAGGGCCGTAATTCGTTCAAGCACTGAATTCAACTCCGCAGCTGGGATCATCAAGGAGGCAATTTCTGAGCCTTCGGTCTCCTTGTTTGCTAATAGTTCACGATACGTCTCTACCTCAAACTTGAGTATGGCTCCTTGGAGCCTTGGAAGCTTTTCAGCCAAAAGCTGGCACTGCTGCTTGTTGATTTGCGGAGGGTTAGGGTTTTCAGCTGATACAAGGTACTGTACATGTTTTATAAAATCTTTACAGCGGTCGAGAATGTCTACCGAACCTGCCATCTTCACACACTAAATAACTACAAATAAGATGTGTCTCTTATTTGAGACTGTCAAAGATTTGATGAGAGCCACAGATTTGCCTGTCACCAAAATTTGGTTCTACAATCTCTAACTTCCGGAACACTGCATGTTCAATCGCCACATTTCAGTCTATAATAATCAGTTGGCTCCTGCCAGCCTACTACTCTTCCATACATTAAGTAATGGTCTAAGTTTGGAGGTTTGATATAAAGAAGAGAAAAAAGCCTTAATTAATTAGAGGCCTGTCTGCATCTTATATTTGCGGAGTAGTAAGCACCTTCTTCTTGCGGAGTTGAAGCGCACACAGCACTGAACATGTATGAGGCCAGCCCAATCGCCCCAGATATCATGATATAAGACACCTTGAAAGTGATCTTATCACCTGACACCCACCATCATGATTCCCACATCAGCTACTCAATATCAGTATTAAATCTCCACTTTTACAAACTCAACAACAGTAGCTAGAGGGGTCGACAGAGATTAACTACGGCGTTATATCGTTCATTATACACTATTAAAGCAAGGTATACCGGGCTTATCAATCCAGATCCCATGGGAACTCCGAGGTTAAGCAGCCTGAGGCCGGGATACTACTTGATAATGGGTGACCGACCTTCTTAGCACTTGTTTCCTGTGCACCTTACCACCTGTGATCCACCCAATCACAGTGTGGGTATCCACATAAACCGCGTAATTTCAACCAACCACCATGTGTGAACCTAGGGGATAAGTGCCGGCCGGCCAGTGAACACATTTGAAAGAAGGCAATAGTATTCATCGCCGAGAGCCCTCTAATTGTCGCACTGCCCATTTCAGGATTACGTAGACTTAGGCGAGCTCGAAAATGAAGCCTCGACACCATAACTCATGACAACTGCCGCGGCGTCGTTTTCCTTCTTTGTTTTCTTTTCTATTCTGTCTATCATTGCAAACTCTACAAGTTCTGTTCCTCCTCATTACAGCAGCATCAATATCCAAATGCTGAAACAATCAATATGGTTTCAACAGTATGTCACATAGTACACTAAATTACTTGGTTGTTCATTATGAGACCCACACAAAATTGTAAACCCTAGTTCTAAGTACCTGACATTCTGAGGCACTCGCCAGCTAGTGCCCCCAGAGGCCACCATCTTCTCCCCAAGTGAGTTCCTCCTCCCAGTGCAACTGATGACCGAGGAGTACTCTTGGCCTCCAATTACGCCTCTTCCTGCAATCGGTAGAGGAGACTCTTCGACTTGATGAGATTCGATTCAATTCACAGGTTGGCCATAACCTTTCTTTCAATCTCTCCTACTAGCTTCCTTCTGTGCCGGAAAGATGATACCTCGATCCAGCACAGGAATTCGGTTACCGACTCGACTGCTGTCTGCTGAAGAGATTCTTCACATGCCCTCGCCTCAACCTGGGTGACCGAAACCAGCACTAGAACCTCCGGACCCACGGATCATATCGAACTTGCTATGTGAGGATCATGATGAGATCGAATACTCTTGAACAATATTGAAAGGTTTCCTCAAATACCGAGACCACCACCCAGCTGCACTGATGGCCAGATCGTCTGATGCAACACCCTCCAACTAGTTAAGTTACACTCTGCCTGCAACGCCAAGTTCATCATCACCACCACCATCATCGTCGAGAATCATGACTTCGGAGGGAGCGAGAAGGAACTGTCCTTTGATCAACCTGCAGAAACCCAAAAGTGGCAAGGCTGCGGATCTCAGGCTTGTGAGTGCCTTCCGAAACGACTAGCTGGAAGTTACCTCTCCCCCAGATAACACAATTAACCCCCAACTTGCCATTGTTGCAGGAGAGCTGCTCCTTGGTTCTATGTCCGGGGAGAACCGGCGGTTAGTTACAGATGAACCGGATGAGTTTGAGAAATAACCGGTTGAAGTTCGAGCCTCAGGAGAACTACCGATCATTTTAGAGGAATCTATAGAATATACCTCAAATGAATAAAGCAAAACCGGAAGATGTCAACATGTAGCCGGCTGGATTTAGAATCACTAGGATCTTGCCGAATCTGCCCAAGACTTCCCGGCCACTGGCTTGGTTCGTTGAACTTCAATTAACTTAGGGGCCTTCAAGCCTGCTGTCTGACTCATCATTGTTTTTGGGGTTGACTTGTAGATAGTGGGGAATCTGACACTGTCGGTTACCATATAGTCCACCCCCTATAAGTGTTAGGCTCTGGAGTAAATTTTCCTAACATTTATAGTGAGTTAAATTGTAACAGTTATAAAGGGAGCTTTTTGAATGCTTAACAAACATAAATTCATTACAATTAGAAAGGGAGAGTTTTGCAAAATTATCATATATAAAGTTTGTGTATCAAATCAATCTTTTATTTTTATGAAACAAAATAAGAATCAATGTAGTCCACATGAATAATTTGATCACAAAAGTCAAATTTGGTGGCTTTTGCCACTTTGAAAGGTTATGAGTCAATGTAACGGATGTCATCACACAGTATTGGATGTATTTCGTAGGTTAATATTTATAAGTGGCAAATTAACAAAGAGGGGAGTAAATTATTGTTAACATTTAACATAGTTAACATTCTAGTTAGCAATATGAGGGGAGTACGATTTTGTTAACAAATATAATGAGTTAACGTTCATAAGTGTAACATTTATCGAGGGTGGACTATATTATGTGGAATCGGAGACGGACCACCCCCCATGGTCAGGATTCAGGACGTAGAAAGAGGCAATGTCGTGGCTAAAATGACTTTTTCCCATCATGTTGGAAAATGACGGCTCTAGATGTGTGGAACTTCACGGCTTTAAGGGACTATATGTAATAAGATTGGGGAGGGTATCATAAATGGGTATGTCTACTCTATACCACTTGTGTACACTCCAAACTCCGTAATATCATGCTTTGTAGCAACCAAAGTGCACATGATACCAGGATAAAGTTATGCAATGTTAGCATGGATGCGTGATACAAGAGAATCAGTGCAACATGTGACATTATGGAAAAACACAAAGTCAACATTGCTTCAAAGTCCGACATGTCCTCTGCCAAATTGTTCTGCAAGACTCTCAAGTCTCAACAACTGAAATTCCATGGCAAGAGAATTTAATTACAATGAAGGCACCAAAACCCCGCAAGAAGCAATGCTCATTGGGGAGTGGACCATTGACCAAACAAAGACTTCTTCTGAAAACTAAATTTTGAAAGAATATCTTCTGTGAAGTTTAAAATCAAAATTTTGGTTGTGTTAAGGAATACATTTACAACCAAGACACTAGAATCCATGTCAAAGAGTCGTGCTCAAATAGGGGGTTGTGTTGCAAACATGATCAACGGACAGAAGTAACCACTTGTAATAGAGAGCGAAAGAATCAACTTGTAGCATAGGTTTTTTTAATTAAAAAACCCACAATACAATCCCCCGAGGAGCCCACAATCGGGCTCCAAGAGGCTGCAAATGAAGCTCATTCATGGGGAATTGGATTAAAGCATCCCGAGATTTGGTGTCACTGAAGTCATTCTTGAAAGAAACTTACATATTTCCATTGCATATGTGAGATAGGAAGTGCCCAAGAGATATACAGTTTGTGGCCCTATTGTAGGCCGCACTTCCAGCTCCACATACAACATTGGCCGTTGGATTGAATGGGAACATTGTCTCATGTGTTATCAACATGCTTGATTTATGAAGATTGTGATCAATCAAATTTCAAAATTGGAAATGACTTGTTGCAAATATAAGAGGTCAAAGTGAGGATTATCTATCTCTTCAAATAGTCACATAGGCCCTTCTTATTGTCTTCCAAGTTGAACTTAGAACAATTTCGAGCACAAGGTCCAATCTACCCATAACATATGTATTTTTTTTTGTTGATTTTTAAACATTCTTACCTACAAGCCTTGCCATATCTCTCTCTAATATGATGTCCAAGAAAAGTGACCACATGAGACCCACATTCCTTACCCATAAATGCTCATGGGGTCTTATACACATGCCTCCAAACTCAAATTAACCCAAACTTTTGTCAAAAATTGTATCCAAGCATAACACTTTGTCTTCAAAGACAAAATTACTATGACTTATGAATTCCAAAACAACCCGTTCTCAAAGGATACTGGGGGGTTGTAGTCATTGGTTGGAGTAGCAATATACGTGCGAACAAATGATAGGGTATTTTAAAAACATGGGGGCAAAAAAATATAAATGGACTTAAGAGTAATATAGGGTATCAAAAATGGCACTGGACATCTTTAAAGTACTATAGGGTATGGAATAATAGGTAATTTGGAATTATAAGTAATGCAAGCCATTTTTCTATTAACCCAAAGTAGAAAAATTTATAATGATAGCATGTGAAAAAAAGAAGAGAATTGAAAGTAATACCCCCCTATAAAATAGTGGTTGTTTGCACCTATATCCTTAACTTTTTAACACACTGCCCCCCCCCCCCCCCAAAGAAAGGATACCCCGCCAAACACTGACCTAACTCAATGGATCTTATGACAAAACTAGAAACAAAGTAATGACTCAAAGAGAACCAAAAACCAAGGCTACAAGAACATGCCAAATTAAGCAAGCTTGTGAACTAAATAGCAAGGTGCACCTCCGCCGAGGTTGGAAAAACAAGGGCACAACAAGAACTCGCCTAAGTAGCAAAACAATCTATCAAGTTGCTTCAGAAACATGAGTATGGCTAACTTAGCTTACCAAATGATTGTATTATTCACTACACTTGCAGAACACCTCGTGTCATAACATAACCCCCTCCCCCTCCCACCTTTGCCTAAGTAATGTACGGCACACCCCAAGACTTGTACGTGAAATTGTTTAATGTTTGATTGCCCATCTTGCTAAAACACAATCACTTCTTACCAACTTCCTATACTTAGCTATATTGACAACACCCATCACCTCCTAAAGCTTCGTCTTCAATTTTCATGGATGCTTAAAAATCCTTTGTATTTCATGAAATACTCATATATAACTCAATCAATGTGATTCAATTTATGATCACTCCACGAGCATATTATTTTATCAACTCTCCATATAATATTTGTGGGTTTCAACCAATCCATCACATTTACACATTGCTAGTAGGTTGTAGCTCACTTCAATTCTAAATTGTGTAGTTGTTAGTAGCTAACTAGCCTTTATTTCGAGTTGTCAATGTTCTCAACTTTGTGCCAAGTTACCAACTGGCACAATGCTAACCTACCCAGTAGGTTGGCCACCCACGTGGACTCCCTAGCAATGAGCATAATTTACTTTATAATTTTACTCGACATGTAGTACCTAAAATTCCTAGTAAGCAAGCCCAGATTGATGTAGCACATGTTGGGTTCATCCTTGCAAAATGAACAATACTCAATTTGAGAATTGTTCATTTTATAGGGGTGGCCCAACGTAAAAGACATATGATGTGCACAAAATTCCGGGCCCCACGGTGCAACACCGTATTGTTGAGTAATGTTATGTTATATCAAGTTTCTCATCAAAACAACGAATTTTATGGATATAGAAAGACCAAAACTACTTTTTTCATTCTCAATTACATGGATATGATCCTTTGATGGTGCTTCAACACTATATGCAAAAGACTTCTCTTGGTTGCATCAAAATTCATGTTGTTTTTCCCATTCATGTCAATTGATACTTTTTGGTAAGTGTCGTTGAGGTGCTAATTGTTGGTCATGGATGTTGTGTGTGGTTAGTATGTTTAGTCTTTTAGATATTCACGTCCTTCAGTTATGCGATATTTGTTACATACATCAAACCAATTTTAGTCCTCTAACTCTTGGAATTCCTACAAGATGCCATTATAGCACATGTGGAGCCCTTCCCCTCATCACTTCATGACATTACTACTGGTCAATTCTCATTTTGTGAGCTCTTAGAATATAAGGCGGATGCTCAAAAAGTTGCACATGGAGACTCACATTCGAAGTGAGCTCCCAACATCCCACTATTATATTATGAGGGCCCACGTTATTGGGCAATGTTATCTATTTATCTATAATATATCATCCAATAATGTGACGAACTAGATATAAGTTTGATGGGGTTGTTAACCTCATAACTATGTAGAATATTTAGACTTCTCTCATGTTTAGACTAGGATAGATGAGCATATTATGATCGATTGCAAGAGGTTTGGATTCTTGTAACATGCAGTAGAGGGTGCTAAAACCAACACCCCATCCAAAACCAACACCTATAAACGCCTCCCAATTGCCAACACTCTACAACTTTGAACCATACTCGGCAGTGTAGGAGTGTCTAGGCCCACGGAGTGACGGTTTTAGGTGCCATTAGTGATGCCAAGATAGATAGAAACTCCGGTCCTTTTTAGGGGCCGGCGTGAATAGAGTGTCCGTTCGTAATGCCAACAACCCGATGCCCACAGGACATGGGGAAGCTGGGACAAGACTACTCTCCTCTTTCGAGGATGGACACTATAGTAACCGAGAAACAAATAACATGGGCCGATCATGGCCCACGGGGGTGCATGCCTTTTAAGTATAATTTTTGTAATGAGAGTGAACACCAAGTCATGATTCCTCGGTTGGTTGTGGGAGGATGTTTGAGTTAAGACGTTCCGGGTTCGATTCCAGTCGAGTCCGTATGATCGTTTAAAATGTAAGACGTGACTTGGTGCTGCAAGTGAGTAAAAGGCAGGAAATTTGTACCAACCAACCGGCATCAATCCCTCATTCTGAGCTGTAAATAGATATTAAATATTATATAAGTTTTTGGGTTTTATGGAGGGTCTAAGTTTTGGGGGAGCGGTTGGTGGTTTTCAATTCTCCTCTTATGAAGGAGGATGGACATGGCATATTGTATTGCAATGGTATTAATATTTTTAAAGGTATTTTTGATGGTAACCATGGGTATTTTGAGATTTTCTTCTAGTATTTTCATAGATGAGATGTGGGCCGTAGCTCGGGCCCCAGCTGTGATGACAATAATTGGTTCGATTTTCCATCCTCTGGAAGCGATACTATCAATCAATGGTTTGTATTTGTTGTTTTTTGCTTCTATTGCTTCTGGGGAGAATCTGTCGTTACAATATGTGAATTCAATAAATTGTATGGTGAGGTTAGGGTCAATGTCAATGGGAGGGTCATTTTGATATGGTAATCCTTTAACGCAGAGTGTATCAGGTCGAAATCTTGCGTTGCAATGACATCTTTGTGTGTTACATGTGCAGGGGGGTAGCCAATTGGGGACAATATTTTCTTGGGGATTATTATTGAAGGTACCGGCATTCATGAGAGTAAAACATCGGGATTTTTTCGGACGAGATTAGGAGCTTCCTAATTTCTCCGACTGCTTTGTTATGTCTTTTAATTCGTAGTGAGTATATATGTTGTTGGTTACATTTCAGTAGTACATGTAGCCAAGTATCTGGATCATTTGAATTGCATATAGGGCACGTGATAGAGGGGTACCTCTGGTGACCGAAGGACATTTGTTTTCTAGCATTACCCATGTATGTTCCTGTGCGGAATTTAATAAGGCAGAATTTTTGTTTGCCTGTGATTAAGGGATTTGTCCAGAATTCGTTGGACAGTTCTTTGTCAATGTCTATATTTTCTGTCCATTTACACGTGTTGGGGGTTTGTGTGGCCATGATTGCTATATTGGTTTCCCTATCATATTTTTTAATTTGTTTTTCTAAGAATCTTACTGGGCCTTTGTCTGGGACGTCTGCCATCGAGGCCCAGACGTCCTTTTGATAATAGTACGGGGTGGCGTGGGCATGTTCGTATGGGTGGATGGCAATTCTGTGTTCTAATTCTAACCCGTCTTTTGCTAGTTTATCCGCTTTTTCATTACCGTCAATGTTGACGTGTGCTCTGACTTTGTATAGTGTGATTGGCTGTGTACGGTCTTGAAGGATTTTTACCATGGAGTTGAGTGTGGTTTGGTCTGGGTGACTATTATGGAGAGTGGGGTGTTTAATTTGTGTGTTGAGTAGGTATAATACGTTTAGACTGTCTGTGAATATAAATGCGGGTTCATTAGGGAATTGTGTATTGATGATTCTTAGTGTTTTGTGTATAGCCATCATTTCTGCACGTAGTATGTTTTGATGCCCATGGAGTCTTTTGGCGATATTTAAGCCTTTGGGGCTATAGATACCGTATCCAGCTCTTTCTCTTCTCCATACCCCAGGGGCAATTTCTTTGGGTTTTATAAAGGATCCGTCCGTGTAGTAGCTAAATTGGGGGTGGAATTTTAGCGGTAAGTTAGTTTGGTAGTTTGGAAGTTGTGGGGTGGGGATATTATTGTGTAGGGGTGTGTTTGGGTAGTTTGATTTAGCCCATTTTTTACTAGGGTTAACGGTGATGTTCGGAGGGGTAGGTGGTGCAATTTGAGTGTGGCTTTGTAGTATTTGGAGGTTATTTGCTGTGTTATTTATTAACTTCATTTGCTCGTAGGTACCTATGTTATTATTTTGGTGATGGATACAAAATATTTGCATGGTAGATGGTTCTTTCCTTGTGATATTGAGCTCGGGGGGTATTGTTGGTTCTTCGTATGTGATTGTATCAGCGGCAAAATGGGCAATGACATGTGTGTCTGGGAATGGGCCTGTGTGTGGGTTCGAGTTTTGGTACCAATATGTGTCTAGGGATATAATTATAGTGATTGTGTAAGGGTCATTTTGGGCCGCCGTGCGTGCCCAGTGAATGGCTTGTTGTAGGTTTGTTGAGTTGTGAGGATGTGCATATCCGATTCCTTGCCATTTATAGTCAAACACTTTACCTAAGGATCCAAATATTATGTCTCGTGAGAATGGTGAGTAGAATTGGGTGAATTGTGTAGGACATGTAACTGGGGATGAAAAATATGAGTGGTTAATATTGAATGTTGTAATTAGTAGATCCAATATTTGAGTTGGTATTGTATATTGGGCTCTTTTGAGTGGGTCGTTTTTTGGGATATGGTATTTGTATCTTTGGTATAGCCAAACAATTTCAGTTTCGAATGATTGGGTAGATGGTTCTAGACCGTGTGTGGTATTTTTTGCCAATTGGTATTGTTTCTATAGCCATGTTAATCTAGCTTTCGGGATGGTGATGAGATGCCTTCCATTGTCTTCGTATATGTGAGCGACATCGAATTGTGTTTGGATAGTATCAGAGTTTGTTTCAATGTCGTTTTCTGGGTTGCATTCACTAATAGATATATGTACTAGCGGAATTATTGTGGTTGGTGTGATGTATCTTGTGTCTCGGTGTTGTTCTGTGGTGAAGTAGGCGTTAATGATGTTTGACAAATGTTTGTGTTGTCTTTCTGTGTAATATTGGATAAACAGGTTTGTGTTGTGATTGCATATGTTGGCTTCACAGTAGGGGTATAGGTCCCTTTGGGTTCGTCATTTATTATATGTGTTGTTATTTGTTGTGGTCCATTGACATAGGTATGACGTGACTGTTCTTTTTATTCCATTGTGGTCATTAGATTGTTTTTGTTTGTGATCGAGTATTTTGTGTATGGGGAATTGTCGGGGGTTTTTAAGCATGTTGTTGGGGGGAGGAGGTAGATGGGGGATGGGGAGGTTAGGGGGGTGTACGGGGGCGGTCGGTGTGTGAGGTAGGATGTTGTCATTTCTTATTATATATTTGTTTTTGAGGGATCTTGTTGGATGATGTTGTTGGCAAGGTAGGGAGCATTGATTGCATTGGTTTGGCAGAATAGTTGATTAGCTATATTAAGTGCGCTTTGGATAAGTTTAGAAGGAGTAGAGTGGTAGATTTTGAATTCATCTTTGTTCATTAGGGTGGTACCATTAGGCATGGTAATTTGGTCTAGTGTGGTTATATTATGTATAAGTAGTTTGTGTAGTAGTTTAAGTGAGGTGTTGGAGTTAAGGCCATGTAGCGTTTGTGCGTCTTGCATCCATGTAGTTTCAAGTGAGGATGGGGTTAGTAGGAAGTTATGTATTATGCTTTTTAGATGGACTCCGGCTTTATGTTTGAGCAGGAACAATGTTCTAGTGATGGGTGATCTAACACAGTGGTGGTATTTAATGCGAGTGATTTCTTGAGAGCCCCCATATTTGGCGACTATGAATTGTAATAGACCAGTATATATTTCCCAATTCTCCCTTTGTCATTGAGGGCATTTTGTAGTTGTTCTCCAATGCATCTTAGATAGGCATTTTGTAGTGAGAAAGCTTCGATTCCAAATAGGTTGTGTGGGAGTTGTGTAGCGATGTTAGATGTGCATTTGGTATCCCGCAAATCGTTTTGTGAAGTGCTATGATTTTTTTATCTAGTTTTTTTATAGCTGGTATGGAGTATGGTACTGCGTAGAAGCTGTATGCTATTCCAGCGCGTATGACTGTATTTGCCATGTTTATTTTTTGTTTCATAGTAGCTGGGCATGCTACAAAGGCTTGACATTGTTTGATGACTTTAGCTGTAGTAGTATTTATTTGTGTTTTCCATTTGAGTGATGGTGCAAGGTTTATTCCTAGATACGTGTATGGTTCATGTTGGTTTAAGACTGGTATAGGTTGAATCCTGTAATGTATATTGGTGGATTGGATTAAGGCTTTAAAGGTTGTGGGGTGAAGTTTGGATTTGTTTGGATAGCCAGTTATTGCACACTTGGGTATTCCAAGGTTCATTCCTACCCATTCGCAGAATTTGTCTAGTTTGATGAGTTGTGTTTGCAGTGTCTCTAGTTTATTGGCGATTGCTGCAAGATCATCTGCATATGCTGCTGATGAGATTTTTTACTTTAGATGTGCCAAAAGTGTATCCATTATTTCCTAGTTGTAGCCATTTGAGGGGGGGGGTTCTAGGAATATGATAAATAGATATGGGCTAAGGGCATCACCTTGTATTATACCTCTTTGAATAGGGATTGGTGAGGTTTTTCCGAAGTGTTTTCCAATGAATATTATTGAGGATTGTGAGTATATGTTTCCTATGAGATTTATGGAATCAGTGGGATATCCCAGATCTTTCATTATAGCTAAAAGTCTGGCATGATCAATGGAGCCAAAGGCGTTTTTGAAGTCAATGTAGAGAATATATATATCTTGGTTCGTGAGTCTTGCGTCCTCAAGCGCTCCGATGAGTAGTTGAATTTGTCTAGAAGTGCTTGTCTCTGCTCTGAAGCCTTCTTGACTGTCATATAATATTTGGTATTTTTCGCCATATGTTGATAGAATAGAGGTTAGTGTACTCGTGTAGAATTTATATATGGTGTTAGCTAGCGCAATAGGTCTGTTGTTTGTTAGTTGTGATGGGTTTCCTTTTTTTTATAGTAATACTGTTAGACTGGTTTTCCATGATGCGGGAATTTGTTTTTGTTTATAACAGTGTTTAAAGAATAGGAAGAGTTATTTGTGGAAGCGTGGAGGCATATTTTTTACAATTGAATTAGGTATTTTGTCTGGGCCTGGGGCTTTGTTATTACTTAGGTTTTTAAGACAAAAGTCGTATGTTTCTTGGTCAAAATATGTGTGTAGAGGGGTGTGGGGTTCTCCTCGTTTGTCAATTATGTATCCGTCTAGGTCATGCCATGAATATTGTCGGACTCCACATGTGCAGTGTAGTGGGTGTGTATTTTGGTATTTGCATGTGGGGACTATAGGATGGTTACTGATGGATTGTTGTATGTGAATTTCTGATGCGATGTCTTCTGGGTTGGTTAGTATATTGTTTTGTCTATCAATGATGGAGTCCAGGGGTGAGGTTTCACTGTTCTTGAAGACTTTCCGATTTATTGTTTTAGGGCTTCTTTCGTACATTTGTCTGTATTTTGATACGGCTTTTAAAATGCAGTCTTTGGTGTATTTTGTGGTGATTTTTCTGGCTTCTTTATTTGCTTTTTTTGCTATGGTTGCTATGGTATTAATCCACTCAGTAGGAGGTGCCGTTGTGATAGGTGGGTGTGGGATGTTTGTGTGTTGGTGGTTTCGTATATTATTTAGGATGGGGTGTGTTTGCTAGAGTGGATCGTGTTGTGCAATGTATATGGTTTTTCTTATGAGGTGGTATGTGTTGAGGTGTTTTTTCCATTCTTTGGCCAGTTTTCGTGGCAGAAAACCACCTTGTTGTGATGTTCTGCTCGTAAGGTTTGGTAACGGGTCTGCTTTACATGTTTTTTCAATTGTTTCTGAAATTTTGTTTACAATATGGTCAAATGTTGTACAAGCTTCTATCCATTGATCCGGGGCTTAAGTGTTTATGGTTTTCTAGTAATGTGGTAAGGGTTTTTATTTGGACAGAGTTTTTTTCGAAGAATGTTATGTTGAATTTTTCGATATTTTCTCGTGGTATTGGGGTTAGTATTCTAGTTGGTGACGTGTTTGTGGGGGGTGGGGATCTTGCTATAAGGGTGTTGTGGGGGATATGTAGTGCAACTGGATAATGGTCTGAGTTTAGATTCATATTTGTATTTGTGGTGGAGATGAATTTGCTGTTGTCTGGTGAGTGGATGTATAATCCATCTATTAGACTTGTTGATGTGTAATTATAGCCTCCTTGTCTGGAGATGCGAGTGTTAGTTGGGATATATTCTAGGTTGAGTGATGTAGTAAAATTTTTCCATTGATAATTTTCTTCTTGTAGGGGGATGTTAATGTTGTTATTTTGCCTGCCCATAACTGTAATATCTTGGTTAAAGTCGCCACATAATGTGTATATATGATTGAGGTTTATAGTGATTTGATTAGTGATTTCGTTCTTAAGGTGTGGGATGAGGTGTATGTCTTCTATGTATGTAGGCATATACATATGTATGATTAGCCAAGGTATTAGTGGGTGATTGTTTATTTTAATTATTTGTAGATATGGGGAGATATTTGCTGGTGTGGGAATTTTGGTAATATTCCTAGGGAATGCATATTTTTTGTGGATAAGTGTGAGTAGGCCTCCTCTTCCGAGTGTATAGGACATTCTTTGTTGTATGCATCTTGTGAGTGCATGTGTGTTGTTGAAAATGAGTTTAAATTCCGGAAATAGATTTTGTATGTATTTTGTAAATTTGTTTGCAGTTAATTTGGTTTCTTGGATATGTATGATTGCTGTGTTGTTTAGCGAATTGTTTATTAGGCTTTGTAGGTTTGGCAGTGAAGTGTTGAGTGATGATGCATTCCATGTTATTATGTTTGTTTCGTGTACATTGTCTGTGTTGATTCTTATGGTTGGTGCAGGAGTAGCTGGGGGTGGAGGTGGGTGCGAGTATTCGTTTATGCGTTCTAGGCATCGAAGTGCTTCAGTGATCAATTGATTTGGGAGGAAGGTAAATTTGTTTTAGAGGGTGATGGGTGTGGGTGTAGTATCTTGGTTGTGAATGAATTCATATATTTCTGTGTGTATTGAATTTTTTGGGAGTATTATATCTTGATTATTTCCTACAAATGTTGTGTAGGGGTGAGGTGTCAATATTTGCCTTTCGGGGGGGTTGGTGAGGTTAGCTAGTCTAATAATTAATATGTTGGTCCATATGTCGTTAAAGTGGTAATTTTGGGGTTGGGCTAGTATGCTATTGCATGTGTCTATTGAGGGGTGGATGGTGATGACTATAGCATATAGCATATGGGTTAGTGGTGATTGCCTTTGTGTTTGGATGTATTTGATGTAGATGTGGGTGGGTATTTATTGCTTGATGGTGTAGTGGGTGTGTATTTTTTAGTATGGGAGCAAATGTATTTGCTATGTGTTGGTATTCAGGGTGTAATTTTATAGTGTTTGGGATGAAGTATATGTTGGCTCTCTTTTTGTGTGTAGCAGGATGTGTATGTAGTATGTTAGGCATTGGTCCGGGCTTGGATTCTATGTCCCCGCATTTTAGTAATTCTAGTTTGGTAATGAAGTAGTATCTGTGGAAGTGAATTATTTTTGGATTTTTCATGTTTGTTTTTAGATATATTGTGATTGTGAATTTGGTTGTGGTATAGAGGTTAGGTATAGCGGGTATGGTGTTTTCTATTTGTATGGGTGAGAAGTGTGGTTTTGTATTATTTATAGATTTTTGGCTTGTTATTGAGTTAGGTTTCCAATTATTTATGAAGTGGTATTTGTTATTATTTGTGTGGCGAGGCCGGTAGGCCGAGGCCATTGTGTTTTTTGGGTGGGGTTGGTATTTTGTATGAGGGCTTAATAGGTTTTTGATTTTGTGATGGTGTTCGAAGTTAGGGTAGGGTTTATTTTTGGAACATTTGTTTTGTAGGTATGGTTTGGTGTTTGTTGAGAGGTGAGGTTGGTAGGTTGAGGTTGCTTTGTTTTTCGGGTTGAGTTTTTGTTTAGTGTGCAAATTTAGTTTTGAGTAGGGGTGGTTTCTGGGGAATGATTTGTGGTTTTGGTGGGTGTTATATTTGGTTAAGAGGTGTGTATGGGAGTTGTCTTGGGGTACGTGTTTTGTAGTTGTGCGTGGTTTCCATTTGGTTGTAATAGGGTTTGGCTTGTGGTGGAGATGGTAGGACACGGTCATTGTGTAATTGTGATATGATTTGTATTTCAAGTGGAGGTTGGATTTGGAACTAGGGTATGGTGTGTTTTTTGAGCGTAGGTTGGGATGTTTTTTAGATAGTGGGTGAGGTTCTAGGTTAGGTTGGGTTTCTTGTTTTGAGTGGGTATTATGCTTTAGGCGTTGTTGTGGATGCACTTTGTTTTTAAGGTAAAGTCTAAGTTTTGAGCGGATTCTATATTTCGGATGAAGTTTATTCTTTGGATGAGAGTTGTGTCTTGGATGGAGTCTATGTTTTGGATGTGATATGTATTTTGAGTGAGGTTGGGGGTGTTTGTGGGTTGGATGGGCATTGTAGTGTAGGATGGATGTGATTTCTTCAAGTTGTTTGGGTAAGAGGTGTGTGTTGTAGATTGTTATTACTTTTGGTTTCTCTTCGTTTGTAGATTGGTATTTATAACTTTTATGGCGTGGCCGGTGGGCTAAAACCTTTTTGTGTTTGGGTGCAATTTTGTACTTAGTGTGGGGATGGAGTTGTTTTTTGAGGTAAAGATTTGGGTTAATGTTTTGGTGTGATTTGAGTGTTTGATATTTGTTTTTATTGGTTTTTTGGGGTGGAATGAGTATGGGTATGAGGCCGGTAGGCCGAGCCCTTCTTAGGTGGTTGTCGTGGATTATGTTTTGTGTTTTTATGTTTTGGTGTTTTAGGGGATTTTTTTTTGAAAGGGGTGAGGTGGTATTGTGGGTTGTTGTATTTGTAGTGATATGGTGTGTGTTTGTATGTTTTCTTATTGTCTTTTGTGTTTGATATGGTTTTGGTTTTGTATATGTGTGTTTTGTATTTTGGATGTGTGCTTTGGTTATGTTTGTTTGTTTCTTGTGTTTGTCCGTAGGGTTTATGTTTAATTTCGGTAAGGTTTTATATGTATAATGAAGTTTGTATTTTTGTTGAGGTCTATATTTTGGGTGTAACATTGAGTTTGGGTGGGGTTTGCATTTTGGATGCGTGTAGTATATTGTTTGAGTATTGTCTTTGTGTGTGTATATAGTAAGGTAGTTGTACTTGTGTTTTATGTGGTATTTTGGGTATTGTAGGATATCATGCTTAGTATGATAATATCTTGTTTTAAAGAGTATGGACTTTGTTGTAGGTGTGTATATGGTACTAGGGTGTGGTTGGGTTTCTTTGTTTTTTGATGGTATATCTTTTATTGCATAAGAGGTGTATTGTGGTTGTAGGGCAGCGTAGATGTTTGTATTATAGGAATACAAAAGGATTTCTAATTTCATAGGGGATATAGTAATTAGGTTGATGGGTCTTTGTTGGTAAGGGGTGTTGGGTGGTTTATGTCTTGTTATGTTAGCTGTGGTTTTGGTTTTTTGGTATGTTTTTGTTTTGTTGATCTTTTCTTTTATCTTTTTTTGTTTTTTGTTTTCTTTATTGGCGAGGCCGGTAGGCCGAGCTCGTTCTAGTTTATTATGGTTTTTGTTAATTTTTAACATGGAAGTTGAGTATTTTTCGTGGTATTTGTGTTTTGGGTTGTAGTATAATTTTGGGTGGGTTTTGAGGTTTGGGTAAGGTGTGTTTGGTTTAGTGATATCTATTTTTTGATATTTTGTGAATATATGTTTGGTTGTGGTGGAAGGGTTGGTTGTGGCGGGTGTTATGTTTCTTACTTGTTTGGGTAAGAAGTATGTGTATTTTGGATGTGTTTTGTATGTTGGGTGGGGTTTGTATTTTTGGTGGAGTTTATATGTTTGGTGAGGATTATATTTTGGGTGTAATATGTATTTTGTGCGGGGTTTGTATTTTGGGTGTGTATATTGTTTCGTTTGAGTTCTGTCTTTGTGCATGTGTAAAGTAAAGTGATTGTATTTATATTTCATATGGTATTTTGGCCGTCGTATGGTATCATGGCTAGTATGATGGTATTTTTTATTATAGAGTACGGACTTTGTTGTAGGTGTGTGTATGATGTTTGGGTGTGGTCGGGTTTTAGTCTTATTTATTCTTTGGTTTTTTATGATTATGTTTTTGGTTATAGTGAAAAGGTTAGTTTTGGCGGGTGTTATGCTTTTTATTTGTTTGAGTAGGAAGTATGTGTATTTTGGATTAATTGTATGGTATTTGTATTTTGTTTGAGTATAGTGTTTTGTTTGGGTATTGTATTTTGCTTGAGTATGGTATTTTGCTTGAGTATAGCATTTTTCTTGAGCATGGCATTTTGCTTGACTATGGTATTTTGTTTGAGTATGGTGTGTTGCTTGAGTATGGCATTTTGTTTGAGTATGGTATTTTGTTTGAGTATGGTATTTTGCTTGGGTATGATATTTTGCTTGAGTATAGTATTTTGCTTGAGTATGGCATTTTGCCTGAGTATGGAATTTATGTTTGTATAAAGTAGATAACTTGTATTTCATATGGTATTTTGGACATTGTGGGATACTATGAGTAGTACGGTGGTATCTAGTATTTATTCTAGGTGTAATAGTATATAGAATACTATGTGTAATACTATGTTTAATACTATGTCTACATATGTGTATGTATCTAAGATAGTATTGAAGTAAATACTTTTGTTTTACCCGGCGATTTGTGGTCAATCCACATTTGGCAGGTCTTTAATCATAAGATTTGGGTTTACCAACCCAGTAATTTGTTGCATCCCGGTAAGTGCTATGGTTAATGTGCTGGATGTCCAACATTTGCTTCTTCAATTTTTCGTTGATGTCATCTACATAGTTGTGGGCCTCTTTGACTATGTCATCCTTCAAGACCTTCATCTCTTCGTGTAGTTCAAGCTTGAGTTTCTTGTTGCCTTCTTCAATGGCCTCCTTCATGATGGTAAAAACTTCGCTTTTGGTGGCATTCTTCTCCCCTTGGTTTTGGTTTTGGATTGCTTCAATGGTGTTCACCAAGCAAGTGTTAGTATCTTCAAATCCAAACTTGACCAACAAATCTTTGGAGGGTTTGTCAATACCATCAAGACTTCTACGGTGTGGAGTGATTTCCACATGATAAACACCAATTTTTTCCTCTTTTCCTACAAACTTTTTGTATACAAAGGGGTTGAGGCATTCAACATTTGCACTACCATTGTGTCTAATTCCATCTTGCTTATGGAACCAAATGGAGACAACATTCTTGGTTCCAATTATCTTACAAATTTCAAGAGATGTGTCATCAATGCTCATCAAGATGGGAAGGTTGTAGAAGGTGAGAGTTAGAGCTTCTTTCCTTTTTTTTTGCTCCAAGGTGAGAGAAGGCCCTTTCTTCAACTGTCCTTCCAAAATTTCATGATGTGTTGCAACTTGGAGATCTTGAATTTTCTTAGCTTGTGAGGGGGTTGGTGCAACAATGTAAGCATGGTTGTTAGAAGTGTCCTTTTGCACCTCTACAATCTCAAATTCATAACCTCTCCTAAAACTATTCTCTAAAACATTTTTGAAGAGCATGTGTGAAGAGACATCAATCAAAGTTTCGCTAGTGATTTTGATTGAAAGGTTGTTGTTCCTAGCTATGGAGTGGTAAGTCTTACATACCTTTCCAAGAGTACCTTGGGTTGATTTGGGGTCCAATTGTAGAATGAATGGTCTAAGTCCTTTCAACAAGGCCACCCCATCAATTTCGGGGTGGAGAAGGTGGAGTTTGGCAATACCCGCCCAAACTCCTTTCTCCCCACCTCTCTTAACACTCATGCACATGATAGATATGGGCTCAATAAGGTTAGTACCAAGTGGTATTTGCATCAACTCAAGTCTTTTCCTTACTAGTTCTTTTACATGGTTATGGAGGAGAGGGGTGTTGGGTAATTGAAATTCAATAGCAACATGGAAGTCCAAAGAGAGACATGTATTGGGATCGATTGGGATATCATATGGGATTTGTGTTAGGTTGAGGTGTTGTCCAAGGACACCATCCTCTCTCTTACCTGGGTAATAAATTTGGGGTATCCTTGGGAAGGATATTGCGACCCCCTCCATTTCTTCCGCTTCCTTCCTTGGCACACCCCTAAGTACCCTATCTTCGATGGATTCACCATCGAAGAGCTCTTCCAACCCCTCTTCCATAGCCAATTTCTCCATGTTAGTGAAACCATATCAAAAATTTTGACGGAACCTTCGTTCCGGGAAGATAGAATTTACCTGTGTGGCTTGTGGGCGTCGTTGTGGGGTTTGGTGTAGAGATTTGTTCGGTGTTGTCTTCTCCCGGGTCCTCTTGGTGCCTATTTCCTTCGCGGCTTGCTTCTCCTTAGCCTTCTCCGCTAAGATCCGCATGAGGTTTTGTGTGGGTGTGTCTACCTCCATGTTGTCATCATCTCCCAAGATGGGTCGGAATGTGGAAGGTGATGCCATGTTTTGGTTGGGATGCGGTGGGCAGCAGCTCCCCAGTTGTAGCTCCACAGTCTTCTTTAGTGGCAACAACTCCACGGCTCCAGCTTCTCCTTGCGGCTGTCCAGTAGCTCCTTGGCTTTACGGCTCCCCGGCAGCTCCTTAGCAGTTACAATTTCTGTAGCTGGCTTGTTTTCGGTAGCTCCACAGTCTTCTTCCGCGGCAGCAACTCCGCGACTTCAAGCTTCTCTCAACAACTTTCCAGTAGCTCCTTGGCTTAAAGTTCCCCGGCAGCTCCTCAACAATTTCAATTTCTGTGGCCGGCTTGTTTTTGGTAGCTCCACAGTCTTCTTCCGCGGCAGCACTCCGCAACTCTAAGCTTCTCCCAGCAGCTGTCCAGTAGCTCCTTGGCTTAAAGTTCCCCGGTTGTTTTTCGGTGGCAACAACAATCTTTTTCAGCTGGCTTTGCTTCAGTCAGCAGACTCATGCACTCAGCCGGTTATATTCAAGAGTCTCCCGATCCCTGCTATCTGTGAGGCAGTCTACGTATGGTGGTTACTGGTTTCACTTAGCCGCAGCAGGATTTCTTTATGGCAATGGTTTATACTGGTCGAACAAAGGCTATTTCAATATAAGGGAAGGTATCTTTGTATGAAGGCAGAACTAAGATGATAATGGGTTTTGACAGAAGCGTTGAACTCTCTAAGTTTTGCAGGGTTTCGGGAGTGGAGGATTATTAAGACGGTTTTGTGAGGAGACACTTTTAAATGGGCTATAAATGAGACTTTTGACCTATCAATCAGTGAGTGGGGTCTTACAATTTGGGGATCTCTCTAATTCTTAAGGTTTTTTAATTTTTTGGGGTTCTGCAACAAGGGGGTGTCTTTGGGTTGAGGCGGGGTGATACTGAGGCTATGAGTGGGAAAACAAAGAGTGAATCCTCCAAGGGCGTCAATCTATGTGGGTTTCTTGATTCTACGGAGAACTGAGGAGATGGGACTGTGAGTGGGACTGTAAATGAACAAACAATGAATGGGCAAGCTATAGTTTAAGAATCTGGTTCTGGGGCTACACCACCTGGAGTCGTAATGTTGGTGGGCTGGAAGGCTGGGTCTCGATCTCGGTTCCTGCTTGGGTTCGGTGATAGCAGTGTCGATTCTTGTGCCGCTCCAGTAGTCTTCGGTGAGATCTAGGCTTGAGTTCGGTGATGTCAGTGTCGGTTCTTGTGCCGCCACAGTAGTCTTTGGTGAGATCTTGCTTAACTTCGGTGGTAGCAATGTCAGTACTTGTGCCGCCCAAGAATCTTCGGAGGCTTTACAAGTCCTTGGCTGCTGGTGTCGATCGATTCTTGCTTGAGGTCGGTGATCAACAATGTCGATCTTGTGCCGCCGCACCAGTGGTCTTCGGTGAGATCTAGCTTGAGTTCGGTGGTGTCAATGTCGGTTCTTGTGCCGCCCTAGTAGTCTTCGGTGAGGTCTTGCTTAAGTTCGGAGGTAGCAATGTCAGTACTTTTGCCGCCCAGGTAATCTTTGGTGGCTTCACAGGTCCTTGGTTGCTGATGTCGCTTGATTCTTGCTTGAGGTCGGTGATCAGCAACGCCGATCTTGTGCCGCCGCCTTAGTGGTTTTGGGTGAGATTTGGATTGAGTTCGGTGATGTCAAAGTCAGTTCTTGTGCCGCCCTAGTAGTCTTCGGTGGGATCTTTGCTTAGTTTGGTGGTAGCAATGTCAATACTTTTGCCGCCCAGGTAATCTTCGGTGGCTGCTCAGGTCTTTGGTCGCCGAAGTCAGGAGTATGGGGAGGAGATGGTGGAGTGCAGGTGTAGCAGCGGTAACTTCGTCGAGTTTTCTCTTTGTTCAGGTGCCTCGCAGTTTGTTGTGCAGGGATTTGTATGGCTGCCCTTTCGGAATCTGAACAGGTGGGTGGATGGAGGAGAGGGCTCGAGGAGCAACAAAGTTGCTGCTTCGACTCTAGCCCCCTCCTCTTACCTCCGGCAGCCTTTCAGCGTTCCGGCAGGGCTTCGCCGGGGCTAAGCAGCTGCTCATCTCCATCTACAAAGACATACATAAGATTTAGATCCCTTATGTTTATGTACATCTTAGTGATGCCACCTCATAGTGGCGTTCACTACCTTCATGTAGGGTAGGTAACATGCTCCACTCTATCTCAAGTTGGTTCAAGGTGGGATTTGGGTGGCTTGTCAATGCCTATTATAGCCACTTTATCACAACGCCAAGGAGGTAGCCCCACAAAGCACAAAAGGGTCATTTCCCAGGATGCAAGGGGGTTGGTTCCCGGGATGCAAGGTGATGGTTTTGCAAGCGAATTGGATGGGATCATGGAGGTAGCCGTGTGGCTTTGCGTATCATCACTACTTGGGCTTTGATGTAGTTTGGGTCTAGTACCCAACCATGTTGTGTTGGTTCTAGGCAATGAAAGTGGGGGTCCTCATCATATGCGAGGTTGCCATACACGGAGCCTATGGATTGGTTTAAGGAAGCTAGTAGTTTTGACTTTGAGTATTCATCAAATATTCAATTGAAACTAAATATATTTCTTTCTTTCTTGATATTTGTGTTTAGCCCAAAGCCTAATATATTTTATATATGAACCACATAGCCATATGTATGTGCAATAGCTTAAAGTAGTGTTGGTTTAAGCACCCTCTACCTTAAATCAAGGGGAAACACTTAGTTAATTGGTGAATCTTGCTTGAGTTTATTGCCATCAGAATGAGCTTGAGGTACTAAATTTCATTTTGTGACGATTTTTCACAAAGCATACATGTGGATGAAAGCATGATTTCTAAGTGCCAGGCCTGCACATAGAGCCAGACTATTCCATCTTTGACAATAGACAATTGGTCTAAATGTTCCATTCTTGAAAACAAATGACAACTAGGACACCATCTTTGGCTCCAACACAAAGACCAAATCATCATGCGTTGAATACTAAAGACCATCTTACACACATTTAAGGTTTCAAATACTTTTTACTTTGTCCCATAAAACATAAGATATGTGTTAAGCTCCACCCATGCATAATTTTTTCACAGATAATGGATGAGTTCATGGGAATCATCCACAATCTGCTAATGGTTTAGACTAAATTCAAAACGTAATTTAATAGTAGAAATTTCTAAGATCACTGACCACCCTTAAATACTCTACCTACATAACATTCACAATTCCAAGAGAGTGTCCATGTTTCTATAGCATGGCACTATATTACAACCCTTGCCACCCAAACCAATCAATTTTAGCATAAGTGGAGGAGGAAATTCGCATTCCAAAGATATAATTGCATAATGGGCATGGGATTTCTTGGGCTCACTAAGTTCATTTTGCAAGCACTAAAGAATGTTGTGTACATTTTGATTATATGTAGTGAGGTTGCCTGCACAAATAGGTTGTCTCTTACTCAATCAAATTATCTTGGGTCAAAATCATAATACCAAAACTTATAACTTTGTTGATCAATATTGTTAAGACTAGGCAATAGCCGGTAAGTGTGATAGTGCAAGTGACTAACAAGAGTCATGTGGTCGTATATATATGCTTTAAGACTAAGTACATTAATGGGGCTTAGCCGCCACTTAGTAGCCTACAATACTATGTTTAACTAACCCGGACCCACTACCGTGGGGATAGTGTAGCCACCTTCCGGAAGGCGGCTACCGTCATCTATATTCGGCTATAGGTCGTCAGGCTAGCTATAGGCTGCCTTAACACTCCTCCTCGAACTATAGCGATTACCTCATTAAAAACTTTACTACTGTAAAACCCAAAGGGGAAAACCAGCGATAAAGAAAAGAGTGTAATCTAGTTCGAAGTGAGTTCGTGTAAGGTTTTCATTCCTGCCTCTAACACTAGCTTCTTATGCTTGTAGGCCGGTAAGGCCTTTGTGAGCATATCGGCTATGTTGTTTTCGGATTCTATCTTATTTATCTCAATCTGACCTGTTTCTATAAGGTCTTGAGCAAATCCGAATATATGTGGGCTGATGTGCTTCACCCGATCAGCCTTAATGAACCCCGTGTTCATTTGGGCGACACATGCTGCATTATCCTCGAATATGACCGTTGGTTTGAACTTCTGGTTCATCTTGCATTGCTTGGCCAAGATCTCTTGCATTGTCCTTAGCCATACCGCTTCCCTTGAGGCTTCGTGAAATGCTAAGAGTTCGGCATGATTCGTGGATGTGGCGGTCACAGTTTGCTTCGCTGATTTCCATGAAATCGTTGCTCCGTTTTTTATGAATATGTAACCGGTTTGGGACTTGCCCGTTGCCTCATCTGTTTTGAACCCAGAGTCAACATATCCTGTGATCTCGCCATTTGTGTCATTTCTGTAGTACAATCCGAGATCCTCCGTACCTCTCAAGTATCGGAGTAGGTGCTTAACGCCGTTCCAGTGGCGGGCGGTCGGCTTTTGGCTGTGCCTCGCGAGTATGTTCGTTGCGAAAGCGATGTCCGGCCGCGTGTGCGTGGTTAGGTATGTGAAAACTCCAACCGCCGTGAGGTACTTGGACCTATCCACTATCTCCTCCTCCTCCGAGCAAGGTTGGTACGGGTCGTTATTACTACGGCTCCTCCCGATCATCGGTGCGGCCAACACGTAAGCTTGGTCCATGTTAAAAAATTTGAGCAGCTTGCGGGTGTATGACTGTTGGTGTAGGAGGACGCCATTTGGAAAATGCTGAATCTGTAAACCAAGGCAAAATGAGGTCTTTCCGAGCAATTTCATGTCAAATTGGGCCGTTAGTAAAGCTTCAGTGTGCTTACACAATGCGGGGGATCCGATTAGATTTAGATCATCCACATAGACGGCCACAATTAGATATTATGAATTTTGGGTTAAGGTAAAGATGCATGGTAGAGTTGGATCATGCAAAAACCCATGTGAAATCAGAAAATCACGGAGTAGGTGGTACTACATTCTGCCGGCTTGCTTTAAGACGTATAGTGCCTTACATATGCGTAAGCCTAGAAATCTCCCGGGTGAGGGGGTAGGCAACTTTGGTAAGAAATCTGGAGGGGTAAGATATACAAGAGCATATCCAGGTTTCCATATAGGTATGCCGTTACAACATCTATCAAAAAGATTTCAAGGCGAAAATGGACTGCGAATGCCAACAGGTACATGAATGATGTGATATCTAGGACGGGGGCGTAAGTTTGGTCGAAGTCCTATCCCGGTCGTTGCGAGAAGCCTTGAGCAACAAGACGGACCTTGAACCGGAGTAAATTGCCGTTGGCATCGAATTTTCTGGAGAAAATGAGTTTGTGTCCCACTGGAGGTTTTGTAAGGTTAGTTGATACCTCGCCGAATACTTGGTGCTTCTTGAGGGATGCGTATTCGGTTTCTAGAGCTTTGCTCCAATCGGGCCATTCCGGTGAGGCCTTGGCCTCGGCCAATGTGAGTGGGTCCGGTGCAACCTCGGTGCTGAACGTGGTCCTTTGTACCTTAGTGGACTTGGAATTGAGAGGTGCCAACCGTTTGTTGGGTATGGTGTTACCTGTTCCAGGTAGTGGGTTTCTAAGCATTCTAGGTCCGGAGTAGCAACCATCGGGAATATGTTCTGCAAGGTCCTTCAAGTTCATAAGTTTGGTAACTTCAGTATCGGCTAGGGAGGTTCGAGGGTCCGGATTATGGGTTAATGTTTCCGGGGCCTGAAAGTTTAAGGGAACCTACTTGACCGTGCGGTCAACCGGTGGAGTTGGGAATGTGTGTTCCATAAACTTACAGTTTATTAGCCTGGTTTTGAGGATGGCCCCGTTCTTGGGGTCCATGTATCTGATGATGCTGGGTGAGTCGTATCCGAGGTAGATTGCCTCGGAGCGATGGGTACCAATGGTTTTTCGTTGTGGTTCAGGTACAGGTACCCAAACCTGGCAACCAAATACTCATAAATGGGTGATATTGGGTGGCCGGCCGGCAATGAGTTCAAGGGGTGTTTGTTGGTTGAATAAGGTTGGTCTCAACCTTAGGAGGGCTGCGGCATGAAGAACCGCATGGCCCCAGAATGAGTCTGGGAGCTTGGCATGGATGAGCAAAGGCCTAGTTACTAGCTGAACTTTCTTTATGAAAGCTTCCGCAAGACCATTTCGCGAATGTTCATAAGGTACAGCATAGGTAAGGGTGATTCTTGATGCGGTGGGGAAAGTTACAGCATGAGCGTAGAGCGTAGAGCGTAGAGCGGTGAGCGTCATGTTTTCGTGAATTTCTCCGCTCGCTTTTCAAAATTTTATTGAAACATAAGGATCCTATTACCACTGAATTTGGTCCGGAGAAAACTATAAATGTATATTTTAAGGGAAAAGAGTACCCCAAATCCGTGGAAGGGGGTCCTACTGCAAATTTTTGTTATTATATATATAGTGAAATTAGGGCTGACGTCATCATTTATATGAAAGGGTGATTTAAATGAGGACCGTTCAAGGTTGAAATGAAATTGTGTTTTAATTAATTAACAAATTTATTTCAGTGTTAAGGCTAAGGGCGTAATTAGGGCTGGCATCCTCGAAACAATAATTTAAATGGCAAAATTTATACAATCCAACAAGTGAATATTCTTGTGCTTGTTAATCGGTCATGTAGGTAGGTCCCCTCAATCTAGAATCTCAGTGGAGAGGGTAGTGCCGACAATTTTAGTAAAGAATATTGTTTGAGAGTATTAAACATTGTGTGGTTTATTGAGGAACATTATGCCTTTCTTCCAAATCTATCAAACACGTGTCTTCTTGGTGTCCAATCTTGGATACACACTTAACCAAAGACCATTTAAACATAATTATTTTCAATCAAGATAAGTAACCAAATTAGGTTTACTTACCTCATTCTTCAACTAAGTCATTGTCAAATTCTAGACGTTGATTTCCAAATAAGTTTTCCTTATTCTGATTTATGGATAACTTATAAAGTAATATTGCTCTATCTTCTTATAGGTGGAATCTAGAGATGACCAGTCATGATCTTAAATTTTAAAAATGCCTAGCCAATGTTAAAATTCAACTACAAGGCTTATGGTATTTACTACGCTATTTTGCCTAATTAGTGGGGGTTATTGTTTGCAGTTACGCATTGCTATAATATTTTACAGAGAGTATAATTTTTTACCCAAATGACACAAGTATTTAGTACGCACACTGAAGAATATGATGTAATCTAGTTAGTTAAAATATAATAATGTCGGTAAAAAGTTCTAGCAATACGTAACCCCAAATGGTAACCCACACTAATAGGACAATTTGGTGGACCACCATCTTCCTTGGGCCGGGGAATAAAGAAAGAAAAGAAAAATAAATTCGGCACTTTAAGTCGATGTGAACGAGGGCGGTTCACTAAGGGTTGGTTCAAAAGGGGTCCCAAGTCTTAGTTCACTTAAGGTCAATATGTGCAAACTTAGTTGTTGAAAGGATAAAAATTGGGACTTATTACTTCACGTGGGGTCCTAAGTCCTATGTCCCAACTTTGATGTGGATGCTTACATCACTACATGTTATTGGAGGTTAGGTTTGGAGGTTGCGTCGAGAGTTGGGTCGAGCAACCCATAAATCTAGGTCAATTTGCTAAGCCAATCATTTATACCGTTGATCTAAATCGGCTAAGCCCTCTCGAGTGTTGGTTTATACACCCTCTAAGGTAGAGACACCTATTCATGACAATTCAAGGGAATTGGTAACCTAGGAGTGCAAAGAGCATGGAGTGAAAATATCAATGTGTTAGCAAATCCGAAAGGAAGGATTGGGCGTTGGAATATAAATTATTGGAGGCTTGAGCAATTTAACATAAATATTTGAAGCAAGGGTGTTGTAGACACCTATTCTAAGCCATAGACTTATTCAAAACAAACAAAGGAGCAATTGTGAAGCAACAAATATGATGGCGAGAAAAATTCATGTATGTATTAAAAATTGGGAGTTCCATCTAGTGACATCTCCCAAATGTCACTAGATATGACAAAGTTTTGTTAGATAGAGTCAATTCAGTGTTCAAGTTAGAAGCGTGCACATGCATTTCAGTGCAAATGGCATAACTCAAACTTTCAAACTTCAACTTCTTTGAACTTCTTTGACAAGTCTACAATAGCTATGACACAAAGAAACTTGTAGATGTTTTATTTTAAAAAGAAATGGCCATTTGAAATGGCTACATTATGCACGTAACAAACCAGAAACAAACATATGGATAGTCTTGATCAATGTGAACCAACATCGAAACTCTCGTCACATTGATCAGCCTCGACATCCATGAATCTAAGCACTGTAGGGTTGAAAAGTTGACGTGGAAAATCTGAAAGGATTGGAGATGGGGCGCGTATGAATTCTTGTGCTATACGTTCGGCATATGAAGGTAAGGCGAACGAAGTAGGAGGACTCATGTAGACTCATGTAGACATCCAGACTCCAGGCCCAGTCCTCTCATTCTCGGGTACAGTCTCGTAATAGTTCGAGCAAGCAGCGTCGGATGCAGCAGCGCATTGTCTCTGTACGACAATAATTAAGATGCAAGAAACGCATGATGCACTTCATAATATGAAAACGATAAGCACATAACTTTAGAAAACTTACCGCGTGGAGGAATTTAACAAAAATGTCCATTGTGAGTGGATACCATGACGGTAGACGGGGTTTATAAGCCTCGCAAATAGCCATGTCCTCTTTGCTAATAAGACCTTTGAAATCAGAAAGTTTGAAGGAGCCGAAGGTTCGAATTCTTTGCAACTTGGCAATAGTACTGTCTTGAACATGATCATGTTCCGTCGACCTGTGAATGAAGATATGAGTATTAAAACAAGGCTTCCATGGGTAAATGGAATATGAAATTAATGGAAATGGATTTGCAAGTATACTTACCAGTTTATGTCGTTCATGGCGTTGAGAAGCATTGAGCATTGCCCACGTGCGTCGAGAACAATACAGTCAACCGAAATGTACCAGTCATAATTATTGGAATGGTACTTGTGGATGTAACCCATCCAAGCCGTCACGCGGTGATTACCTTCGTAGACATAAAAGTATTTGTTCCGAAACTGATGGAGATCAGGATCAGACGACAAGTACTCTTCGAACTCATTATGAGCAGACTTCCATAGTGTGTTAGACCAGATGGCGTCATCCTCTCGAACCGCTAGGTCCTTGTCCGTGATGTCGAAAAGAGACACATACAAAACTCGATCTCCTTCTCGATACCCTTTGACGAACTCGTTCGCCAACATCTCGACGTCGGAATCGACAATTGGACGCACCTTCGGGTAGGTCTTGAGACGGCAAAGAAGAATAAGGAATCGAGACTTCTTAATGGGTTTGGTGCGAAGATTGGAGATGACAGTATTGTAGTCACTCTTCTGCAACAATCTCATCTCATTTGCGCTCCACATGGGGTCCTTGTCCTGCAAATGAGGGGACATGTGAACAATGCCAAGTTCAACACCACCAGGAGGACGTAAGGGATTTGACGAGCGTTTGTCGCTTGAATCGGGCGCTTCTTGGGTGGCCTCTTGTATGGTATCGGCTTCTTGGGTGGCCTCTTGTGTGGTATCGGCAGCATGTTGATCGGAGGATGGGACATCCTCCTCCAAGTCGGCAACATCTAGGATTGAAGAATGTTGAGGGGGAATGCCACAATCCTCCTCCAAGGAATCTATCGAGGGAGGTGGGACTTGCTCGGGTACGGGAACATCGGATAATGTCATCTGGAAGGTAGGTAAATGAAACACAATACACTTAGGAAAAAAATATGAAGTACTATAAACGACGACTAGCTAAGTTATAGCAAGTAAACCTATGACTAAACGACAACTAGCTAAGACAATGTTGAAATCACTAAGCATCTCGGACAAGTAACTGTTGTACTCGGCTCCATGTACTCTCTGTGAAGAAACCTACAAAAAAAATGAATATGGATTAGAATAAATAGGCCATCATCACATGACAAAAAAATACTCATATAACCTATAGCAGAAAGGACCCCTGGGGTCACCCAATTTCCTAAAGCAAACTGCAAAAAATCAAACTATATATTCTATCCTGCCTCTGAACCACAAGCTTATCATCGGCGCACAAATTCATCAAGGCAGAAAGGACCCCTGCGCCAACGCAGGGGTCACCCATTTTCCTAAAGCAAACTGCCGAAAATCAAACTATATACCCTATCCTGCCTCAGAGCCAGAAGCTCATCATCGGCGCACAAATTCATCAAGGCAGAAAGGACCCCTGCGCCAACGCAGGTGTCCCCAATTTCCTAAAGCAAACTGCAAAAAATCAAACTATATACCCTAACCTGCCTCTGAACCACAAGCTTATCATCGGCGCACAAATTCACCAAGGCAGAAAGGACCCCTGCGCCAACGCAGGGGTCACCCATTTTCCTAAAGCAAACCGCCGAAAATCAAACTATATACCTGTGAGGCCAAACCCCCCACCCTTAAGCGTCCGTAGTCCGAGTAGTGGGTTTGGGCTCACATTCCTCCGCGGTATTGGATTTGGACTTGGATGAGTCCATAGTGCAAGGTTCACCCTTCAAGTGGTCTTGGATTTAACTTTGGTCTTTGCTTCCTTTGTCTTGCCATCGCGAGAGTGCTCCACATTCTCCATTAAGTTGTGCACGTGGTTTATTTTTAAAGAGAGGATGCAAGTGTTAAAAAAAACACTATTCTCTATAGTCAATTTCAAATACATTTACTTGTGAAAGCCACCATAACACTAACTAGCATAATGTAACTAACTACTTGTCTATGAGCTAATTAGGTAGGCTATCTACTAAGCTCCTTCATGAACCCATCTCTTTACTTTCTAATTACATAAACCCAGCTCCTTCATAAACCCAGCTCCTTCATAAACCCAGCTCCTTCATGAACCCAGCTCCTTAGCTTCTAACTAAACAAACCCAGGTCCTTCATAAACCCAGCTCCTTAGCTTCTAACTAAACAAACCCAGGTCCTTCATAAACCCAGCTCTTTACTTTCTAACTAAACAAACCCAGCTCCTTCATAAACCCAGCTCCTTCATGAACCCAGCTTCTTAGCTTCTAACTAAACAAACCCAGCTCCTTCATAAACCCAGCTCCTTCATAAACCCAGCTCCTTAGCTTCTAACTAAACAAAACCCAGCTCCTTCATAAACCCAGCTCCTTCATGAACCCACAACTTTGTAGTTGTAATCCCCAACTACCTCACTAATTATTCAAGCCCTTAACTAATCTTCCTACCTAATTTCCCTAATTCTACTAACAACCCCTTTCTAATCACACAATTCTTCTCTAATCCTAAAATCCTAAAATCCTAGAGAGGAGAGGGGGAGAGAGAATTTCCTAACTTCACTAAGACTAACTAATCCACACAAGTATATTTTTGCACTCATCACAACATCAAGTGCTCAACTCTTAAACATGGAACTTGCAACCACGTGTATTCAAAACATGAACTTAAAGTACCACAAATTGGAATCATGAATTAACTTTAAAATCCTTCACGTCAACACTAATTCTACCAAGAGGTCAAGCCCTCTTCAAGGCTAACAAGCCTTGGCTCTCAAACTAAAAACTAAGCACACACATGTGCTCCAATATGGCTTCCCACACCCACACTTATAACTCGTGGGGTGCCTTGGAGCACAAAGGAAAGAGAGGATGAGTGAGGGAAGAATGAGGGATTATATAGTAAGCTTGAGGGGGTGAGCACCCTCAAGGCTCACGATAAGCCCTTGAGATTTCCTCCTACTTAGTAGGCGCCAATCCTATCTTCTAAGCCTTCCTCCCTCAAATGATCAACAAGGATCCTAATTCGAACATTTAACTAGCCTTGGCTTTCTACCTACCACACTTTACCAAACTTGGGATGCTTCAACCCAAACTTAGCCTCCTTCGCTTTCCGCCGCCATAACTTTCTCCCCTTACTTTCCCAAATCGTCGCTCACCACTTAATTCAAACCACGATGCTTAACTCGTGATTTGATTGGTGCTTTGAGAATTTGCTTATCCTCCACCTTGCATTCTTCCTTGGGCCTTCCCCATTAAGTGGCCATGATGAGGTGGTCCACTTGTGCGCTCCATGTGATCCTCCATTCATCCCAATTCGAATGCACTTGCCTCTTGAGTCACTTTGGTTGTCTCCATCCATTTGTACTAGCCTACTCACTAACTACTCAATCCAAGTTCTCCTTACCTATCCTCATTCACTCAAATCCTTCCGAAGGTAAAAACACAATAACAACTCACATCCTAGCCTCTTACAACATGGTACTTCTAAGACTAACATTTCACTCTTTTTATATTTTTGTGAAGTAACATGCTACTTCAAAGTGCATCAACTAATGTTTCAAGGGTCTAAGACTAAATGTGGGCACCCTTTTGGGCTCACATAATTGGCAACCATCGGGGGATGAATCCAAACATCTCTTGCTCCAAGGGTAAGTTGCCTAGTCAAGCTCGGTACTCCTTACATCTACTTCCCGATGTACGGGTAGGAAAGAGCTCACCATTCAACGTTTCCAATTGAATTGAATTATTAGGAAAGACCTCATAGACAAGGTAAGGTCCTAACCATACCGCATTGAATTTCGCCGGAAATTCAAGCTTTCGTGCGTCTTGAATCATGACCATCATTCCCGGTGTTAGGGCCCTTCTCTTATGTCGTTTGTCGAAAGTAATCTTTCTCCTTCTTTGGGTTGCCTCAATATGTTGAGCCGCCATTCTCCTCCCTTCGTCAAGTGCTTCCAAATCGGTTAGTCGATTTCGTAAGGATTGACTTTCGGTAAGTCTCGTACTCACGGCCACCCTAAGTGACTCGACTTCATATTCGATTGGTAGTGTCGCTTCAAGACCATAGACTAAGGAAAATGGTGTAGCACGCGTAGTTACCTTATAGGTTGTACGGTATGCCCAAAGTGCCGCCGTTAGTTTCGTATCCCAATCCCGCTTCGAGTCTATAACCGTCTTGCGTAGTATACTCACCAAAATTCCGTTAACCCTTTCCGTTTGTCCATTGGTTTGTGGGTGGTAGGGAGTAGTCTTCCGGTGATCAATTTTAAATTTCTCTGTCATCTCTCGAATCAAGTCATTCAAAAAGTGAGTACCCCTATCGCTTACTAGGATCTTCGGCACCCCGAACCGCGAAATTATGTTTTCGTACATAAATGTTGCCGCGTGTTCCGCCGTGTCGGTCTTCACCGCTTTGGCTTCCGCCCACTTGGTGAGGTACTCGGTTGCCACCACAATATATTTCATTCCTTTTGAAGATTGGGGATGGACCTCACCCACATAGTCGATGCCCCATTTTTCGAAAGGAATTAAGGGTAATGATACATGTAAAGGCATCTCCATTCTAAGGTCGTCTCGGGCATACCGTTGGCAAGCGTCGCATTTCCTTACATAGTCATGGGCGTCCTTAAATAGTGTAGGCCAAAAGTAGCCCGCTCTAAGTATTTTTTGCCCGGTGAGTTGACCCGAGAAGTGACCGCCGCAAGCGCTATCGTGGCAAGCGATTAAAATCGCTTCAACCTCCGTTTTTGACACGCATCGTCGTAAAATACCATCGGACCCCCTTCTAAACAACCTATGGCCCACTACAACAAATTGCCTACTATTTACCCTCACCTTCCTTCTCTCTTCTTTTGTCCACTCTTTGGGCAACTTGTGGGTTGTTAGAAATTCCACTATGCCCGCATACCACTCCGGTGTAGAAGTGACCACAAAGAGGCTATCATCTACTAACATATCATTTACCGGATTTTTTCCTATCTCCTCCGACAACCTAGACAAGTGGTCCGCTTGTAAATGCATACGACCCGGTTTATATTCCACCGTGTAGTCGAATTCTTCTAATAACAAAACCCACCTAGCTAACCTACCACTTAACTCCGCCTTGTTAATTAGATACTTGATAGCCATGTGGTCAACAAAAAATACAACCGGGTTGCACATGAGGTAATGCCTAAACTTTTTAACGGAAAACACCATGGCTAGGCACTCCCTCTCCGTTGTAGAGTAGTTTCTTTCGGCGGGGGTCAATTGCTTACTCGCATAAGCTATAGGTTGATCCTTCTCTTTTTCTCCCGTTGCTTGACAAAGCGCACTCCCTATTGCCACATTACTAGCATCACAATAGACGTGAAAAGGTTTACCCCAATTGGGTGGTATCAACACCGGATAGGTGCTCAACCTATCCCGCAATTCCTCAAAGGCTTTTTGACAAGCATCCGTCCACTCGAATTTGACATCCTTTTTGAGCAAATGGGTAATGGGCACCGCTATCTTTGAAAAATTAGGAATAAGTTCCCGGTACCATCCCACATGTCCTAACAACTTAGAGATCCCCTTGGAATTGGTTGGAGTTGCCAAGTCGCTTATGGCCGCAATCTTATCCGGATCGGGTTCTCTACCTTTCTCACTAACAACATAACCCAACAACACTCCCTTATTCACTCCCAAAAATGTCTTATCCGGGTTCAATGCTAACCTCATCTTCCTACACCTAACCAATGCCTCCCTAACACAATGTAGGTGATCATCCACATTACTTTGTGTGCTAAAATCGTCCACAAAGACGGTCATGGATTTGAACAACAAGTCGGTGAAGATATACATTACTAATCGTTGGAAAGTAGCCGGGGCATTACATAACCCAAATGGCATCACTACCCACACAAAAGTACCCCAAGGTGTAGTAAAAGCCGTTTTATGGATATCTTGGAGGGCTATGGAAATTTGATTATAACCCGCATACCCATCCATAAAGGTATATCGCGAATGACCTCCAACCTCCTCAAGCAACAAGGTGATAAAAGGTAAGGGGAAGTGATCCTTTTGTGTGCACGAATTCAATTTCCTATAGTCGACACAAACCCTTAATTTCCCATTTTTTTTCTTTACTAAGACCATAGGAGAAACCCAATCCGTGATTTCCACCGGCTTGATAAACCCGGCCTTCAATAACCTTTCCAATTCCGCTTTCACCAACAATTGCAATTGAGGATTCATCCTCCTCTCCTTTTGTCTAATTGGCCTCGCCCCCGGAATTAAAGGAATCCGGTGCTCTACCATTTCCCTAGGAATTCCCTTAAGCTCATCGTAGGACCATGCAAAAGTATCACTAAACTCATCCACCAAATTGCTATACTCCCTAACCTCTTTCTCCCCCAATTTGGAGCCCATCTTCATTTGTCGGGTTTTTCCATTCTTTAATTTCACATCCACGTACCGCCAATCCGCTTCCGACACATGTGCTTGTTCCTCTTTGTTCCGATACCAATCGGAAGGCACATTGGGGTAATCTTTCACATCTTGACCTACAACTATCCCCGTAGACGTGGTCTTGAAATGTAAAGGCTCCTCCAATTTCGATGACTCAATAATCACATCCTCCTCTTGAGTCCCATCTACATGAATTAAACTAACCTCACCCTCTTCCACGTCATCTACCCAAGGTGTTAACCCACCGCTAACCCACTCTTCCTCGGTGAGCACCTCACATGGCTCCAACAATGAGCCCTCTCCTAAACTAACACTAGGAAATTCACTCCCTAAGCCTACTTGGTGAAATGTAACCATTACATCAACCTCGGACTCGGGGTACTCCCTTAGCCATTGGGCATAATCCCCATTATCCCCATAATTGTAAAAATTAGGACCTAGACTTCCCGAGCCCGAATCTATAACAACCCTTTGACCTTCGGGATGGACGACTCCCACCAATGCCTTGCCAATCTCATTCTCGTTTAAGTCATCAATTTCCTTCTCCAATGGCAAATACATCTCCTTCTTCATCCATCCTTCTAATGAACCAATGGACACTATGACCCTATTACCCTCCGGACCATAAGTGATGGATGGTTTAGGTCCACCCCAATTGACCATAGCATTCGCCATCCGCAACCAAGGCCTACCTAGCAAAATGGGGAAGGTGTCCTTGTTGGAGTGCATTTTAATGACATGGAAGGTGACCAAGTACTCCTCACCTCCCGTAGTCATTCTACAATCCTTGATCATCCCCAAAGGCGTAGTCGAACTTTGATTTGCCATATTTATGACCAAAGGTGAAGGCCCCGTGAGTCCAAGTCCCAATTTTTTCATAGTATCCTCCGGTAGTATATTTAGACTACTCCCTCCGTCGACTAGCACATTAGGAACCACCTTATCTACTATAACAACTTCTATTTCTATAGCTTTCACGTCTCTTCCACCTTGTGATTGGATCCTAGCGGCTATTTTAGCTTTCACCTTCCTCATCCTCTTGTGTACCGGCATTCCCTCCTTTAATGTTTTCCTTGCCGTGGGTGAAATTTCCAATAGTTGGCCGAAAGTAATATCCGCCTTGAGTGTACTAAGGTCCGCCCACAAGTCGTACCCGGTAGATCTTTCCACCTTAGAATTACCCACTACGTCGAATTCGTCTACGGGAACCCCCGGTCCTTCCCATTCACCCACATCGCTATTATCCAAGTCATGTACCGCATTAGTCCTCTCCCTATCTTGTAAAATTATATTTTCCCTCTCCACATCCTTAGTAGCTCTTCTAGCTACCCTATCCAACTCGGAGAGATTAATCTCTTCATCCGAAGAGTAATTTCCTTGCTCTCCTATTCCTACCTCCAACGGGGCATCCCCTCTCCTAGCCCTAGTAGTTACCGCTAGTGCAGGTGCTTCTTCAACCACACCCTTACCCTTCACTAACTCATATGTAATAGCATTGGTGTGAGGAGGCCATTGACTTTGCTCCTCTCCAATTCTCGTTGGGAGAGGAAGCATGTCATCACATGTGGCCTCCAACACTCCATCCATGAACCTAACATCTTGGGAGTTAGATGGTCCCGGATCCGTTGGAGGCGCTTGTCTCCCGTTACTACCATTAGGTGGAACTCCTTGTCTATTTTGTATTGGAATGTAACCGGTTGTAGTTTGCAAGCCCGCCGGTGGATGAAAAGTTTGCCTAGCATTACTATGGTCATAGTATAAGTTAGGTGGCCTAAGTTCATTGGCCGGTACTCCTTGTGGCCTAGCACCTCGCATATTATCCCTTGCTTGTTGTTGTGGATTAGCCACCGGGTAAGGGACATTAATTATTTTGTCCGGTTGGCGACACGTATCCGAGGGATGACTTCCTCCACAATTGCTACAATTAAACTCTTGACCTTCGGACCAACATTGTCCTTGAGCGTGCCACCTTCCACAAAAGGGATGAAATTCCTTCTTCTCTAAATTTTGGCCACCTTGCCCTCTAGGTTGTGGTCCTCTATTGCTTCCATTTCCATAGTGAGGTGGCGCTTGACCTCGTTGATTTTGTTGAGGTGGGTTACCGTTTCCTCTTTGGTCACGGTTTTGTCCACTTCTACAAAATTGACGCGTGTGGCCCGGTTGGCCACATTGGACACACCATAATCCGGAAGAATGCCTACCCGACTCAACCGGGGGTGGAGGCCCCGGTTGTTGACTCCGGATCATTAATGACATTTGATCCGTGAGGCTTTGCATTTGTTTTATCATAGCCTCTTGGAATCCTAGTTGGCTAGCACCTAGTCTTCTCTCAACCTCTTCCAAGTGTGGATCCGTTCTAGGGGCCGGTAGTGCCAAAAGAGGTGCCGGTTCCCTAACCGCTAAAGGTCGGGGACCGGTGTCCACAATGGCATATGGAATTTGGTTCTCATACTTAGCGGGTTCTACCGCTACCACCCTAGGGCGTATGGGGATGAATTGTGGGATCAATTCATCCTCCCTTCTCCATAGCCTTTCGTGATCTTTATCCAAGTTTTCAATATCTCTAGCCGCACGCTTGGCATCCGCCAAGGTCAAGGGATTCCTTTCTAGAACACCCCTAATAGTTCCGGACTTAAAAAACCCTTGAATGAAAAATTGCTTTAGCGTGTCGTCGTTGAGCATGGTACCCACAAATCTAGTGCACACTAAATCAAACCTCCTAATGTAAGCCGAAATTTCTTCCTCCCTTCCTTGCTTCAATGACGACAATGCCCTTAATGCGGTACTTTGACCCACTTCCGGCCTAAATTCGTTAAGAAACTCCCTTTGTAATTGTTCCCATCCCCTAAAATGTCCCTCGGCATGATCCCGATACCATTCATAGGCTTCCCCCTCTAGAGTGGTAGGAAACCACACTAACCAATAACCCGGGTCGGTTATGAGGAAGCTAGCCAACCGTTCGATATACCGTTCCATGTGCCGAGAGGGGTCCTCATCCTTGGTCCCATAAAATTTAGGGAGATGAGATGGCATATCCATCGCCGCTAAATTTTGTGGAACCACAATTGGTAGGCCTCTTGGCCTAACCAATGGGTCTATTGGAGGTATAGGAGGTATGGGCGGAATTGGGGGTATGGGTGGTGGATCCATCCCCCGTTCCTCGGCCATGGTGACCGGTGAACTATTCAACAATCCCCTATCAACTTCTACCGGGAATTCTTCTCTAAGTGTGTAATTTTCCGAAGAAGTTTCACCACTCAATTTGGAGGGAGTGATCTCCTCTTCAAGTTGAGCTCCAAGTTCTAAGGTGTCTAGAATTGACCTAGTCCTAGGTTCGACGTTCAAACAACTCTCTATTCTAACATTATCTTGTTCTAATCTATCACTGATTTTAGAGGACCGCCTCTTTCGAGTAGATTTCTCTAGTCCTACTATCAAACTTGGTTTTTGTGAGCGAGTCCTACCTTGCATTCCATAAGAATCGATCGACCCTCACTTGACCACACATAATCCTAGCAATTCCCCTCTTAATATTTTTCACTTGTCTTGGTGTGGTTATAATTTTTTTAGGAGGTGAGGAAAAGAACCTGCAAGCCCACTTAGGTGAAAGAATCCCAATAGGGGATAGGCATGTTCATGTTAATTTTTTTGGTTAAGTCGGAGCATCACCTCCGCACCTTCCCGCAAATTAACACTCACCACAATACCGATTGTGAGGGGGTGACCTTCCGAGTAGATTATGTTAAAAGTCGAGGCTTCACCCTTCAACTTCTCACACCATCCACAATTCGGGAATTACCCTCTACAACGGATAACAACAATCACGAGTACAAAAGGCATTCCTTAATTAGTTAATGAGTTCACTTTGAAGAAATAAACATACCTTGAGCAATCGCATCCCCCTGTGAGTTAGCACTCCCCTCAATCGTGACTCAATGTAACAACACCATAAACTTTGTGAAATATTAATTTAATCTAGAGCATGAAATGACAACTCCCAAAACTTTGAGACTCACCCCGAGGTGAGTGTCAAAGTTCAATGTCCTAAGGTGAATTTATCCTCTAATGTTTTAATGAGCTACTCGGTTATAGGTTCCTTTTAAGTTCTTAGCAAATTCCCAAAAAGGTTGAGGACGTACCTTCGCCGCGCTCCTTCCTCAAAAATGAATTTGCGTAATTGACAATGCAATTCATTCCAAGGAATAGTTGAAATACAATGAATTCAAATGTAACCCAAAGAGAGAATACTTACCGAATTTCGGGTGCTCCTTCCCTTCTCTCAAGTTTGTGTCTCCAATTTTTCCTAGTTGCCTCCAAGTCTCCTAGTCGCCTCCAAGTCTTGTAACTACCTTCCGCTTCGCTCCCGGCGGACGCACCAATTATGTGAGGCCAAACCCCCCACCCTTAAGCGTCCGTAGTCCGAGTAGTGGGTTTGGGCTCACATTCCTCCGCGGTATTGGATTTGGACTTGGATGAGTCCATAGTGCAAGGTTCACCCTTCAAGTGGTCTTGGATTTAACTTTGGTCTTTGCTTCCTTTGTCTTGCCATCGCGAGAGTGCTCCACATTCTCCATTAAGTTGTGCACGTGGTTTATTTTTAAAGAGAGGATGCAAGTGTTAAAAAAAACACTATTCTCTATAGTCAATTTCAAATACATTTACTTGTGAAAGCCACCATAACACTAACTAGCATAATGTAACTAACTACTTGTCTATGAGCTAATTAGGTAGGCTATCTACTAAGCTCCTTCATGAACCCATCTCTTTACTTTCTAATTACATAAACCCAGCTCCTTCATAAACCCAGCTCCTTCATAAACCCAGCTCCTTCATGAACCCAGCTCCTTAGCTTCTAACTAAACAAACCCAGGTCCTTCATAAACCCAGCTCCTTAGCTTCTAACTAAACAAACCCAGGTCCTTCATAAACCCAGCTCTTTACTTTCTAACTAAACAAACCCAGCTCCTTCATAAACCCAGCTCCTTCATGAACCCAGCTTCTTAGCTTCTAACTAAACAAACCCAGCTCCTTCATAAACCCAGCTCCTTCATAAACCCAGCTCCTTAGCTTCTAACTAAACAAAACCCAGCTCCTTCATAAACCCAGCTCCTTCATGAACCCACAACTTTGTAGTTGTAATCCCCAACTACCTCACTAATTATTCAAGCCCTTAACTAATCTTCCTACCTAATTTCCCTAATTCTACTAACAACCCCTTTCTAATCACACAATTCTTCTCTAATCCTAAAATCCTAAAATCCTAGAGAGGAGAGGGGGAGAGAGAATTTCCTAACTTCACTAAGACTAACTAATCCACACAAGTATATTTTTGCACTCATCACAACATCAAGTGCTCAACTCTTAAACATGGAACTTGCAACCACGTGTATTCAAAACATGAACTTAAAGTACCACAAATTGGAATCATGAATTAACTTTAAAATCCTTCACGTCAACACTAATTCTACCAAGAGGTCAAGCCCTCTTCAAGGCTAACAAGCCTTGGCTCTCAAACTAAAAACTAAGCACACACATGTGCTCCAATATGGCTTCCCACACCCACACTTATAACTCGTGGGGTGCCTTGGAGCACAAAGGAAAGAGAGGATGAGTGAGGGAAGAATGAGGGATTATATAGTAAGCTTGAGGGGGTGAGCACCCTCAAGGCTCACGATAAGCCCTTGAGATTTCCTCCTACTTAGTAGGCGCCAATCCTATCTTCTAAGCCTTCCTCCCTCAAATGATCAACAAGGATCCTAATTCGAACATTTAACTAGCCTTGGCTTTCTACCTACCACACTTTACCAAACTTGGGATGCTTCAACCCAAACTTAGCCTCCTTCGCTTTCCGCCGCCATAACTTTCTCCCCTTACTTTCCCAAATCGTCGCTCACCACTTAATTCAAACCACGATGCTTAACTCGTGATTTGATTGGTGCTTTGAGAATTTGCTTATCCTCCACCTTGCATTCTTCCTTGGGCCTTCCCCATTAAGTGGCCATGATGAGGTGGTCCACTTGTGCGCTCCATGTGATCCTCCATTCATCCCAATTCGAATGCACTTGCCTCTTGAGTCACTTTGGTTGTCTCCATCCATTTGTACTAGCCTACTCACTAACTACTCAATCCAAGTTCTCCTTACCTATCCTCATTCACTCAAATCCTTCCGAAGGTAAAAACACAATAACAACTCACATCCTAGCCTCTTACAACATGGTACTTCTAAGACTAACATTTCACTCTTTTTATATTTTTGTGAAGTAACATGCTACTTCAAAGTGCATCAACTAACGTTTCAAGGGTCTAAGACTAAATGTGGGCACCCTTTTGGGCTCACACCATCTTGTGGGGTGCAATCAAAAGCTAAAGTGGCAGGCAAACATGGAAAAGAGAAGGTATGTTAGATGGTTTGTTACAATGGGTGCTCTGTGGATTTATTATGTGGAAATTGGCTATGCTACATGTATTTGGGATAGGGTGTCAGGTGAGTGCAATGTTGGTGAGTTGGGAAATCTCTTTGGGTGCATTGGTTGTTGCTCTTGAAGGCAATGCTGAGAAGCGAGGTGGGTGTGGGCTACAAGATGCCTATTTGGGACAAATTTTTGTCTAGCAGAGCTGGGAGCGCTCCGGCTTGCCCCGCGAAGGCAGCAATAGTCGTTGTGGATTGCCCGCTCGGCGCAGGCTCTGATTGCGAAGATGTAATTGATCAGGTATGATTTTCTAACGTTTGAGCATGATGTTAGCCTCCTCAAGCCTAAAGAGGACCAAACATGAAATTCATCATTGGACAAAAAACAAATTTACATTGGATGTAAGTGTAGTGCACTCAAGTAGGCACAAGTTTTTGGCATGCATGAATCGGTCAGGCTTGATTGTTGGGAGGGTTTTTTTAGCAGGAATATAACTTCCTCAATGCTATGTGCTACACCTGGCCATGTGCAGGTAACCAAATCTGTAGATTCATGTGTTGCACAGTCCACCTATCCAAAGGGTTCTTTAGTGGAGCTATTGCATCCGCAGTACGACACGGAGATCGTGGGGAAAGGTCGGGCAGGACGACATTGCGTCCTGGAAGGGGAGGATGCCTTGAATTATCCTAAGGGAGCCCAGTTCGTGGTTGTGACAGAGTCTACAAAGGAAGATGTAATCCCATTGCTAGCTGTGACAATTGAACCTACTCCCAAAAATTTGGAGGGCACCGTGGGATACGAGATAATGTGGCCAGTGGAATTCCTACAAATGCTCCGGAAGCCAAAGCAGTAACAAGGTGGATGGTCATTTACTAGGCACAATGACCCGTGGAGGAAACACATGGGCTTTGTAATGACCGGGCCAACTGTGTTGAATGGGATGTGGGAGGGGAATTGTAGTGATTACTGTGTATGGGACCGAGCAGTTTCAGGAAGCCTTACATTTTGTGCCTTGTGGCAGCATTTTGATAGGGATATGTCTAGAGTACAGGTTTGATTTGTAATCGCATAGCGTGGCGCTCTTTGGTAGCAGCCTGCTTTTTTTCAATTTCTGCCATAGCCATGTTACCAATGTAGCAAAGATGAAATCTGCGTTTCCTGAAGTAAAGCAAGGATTGACTCATATGTGCTCATTGTGGAATGGTGTGACGTTTGAAATTTTTATCTGTGTGTGCATATTGCGTGATGAAATGTATGGTTGAGCACATGGATCGACAAATTTTTTTGGTGTCTTTGGGATCACTGGACTCGGACATGTTCATGACCCTATGTGCATTTTACAGGCATGAATCATGAGTGGAATTTTTTTTTGTGGGGAGCTTGCATATAACATACAATTCCAATTTAAATTGTGCAACTAGTAGTCAGTATGTAATGCTAGCTGGAAAATGCTTACTAAAGTTAGCCCGGAGTCATGTCTCGGGGGGGGCACTGGCGAAAAACGTAGGAACTACGTGCGATAAAATATAGGGTCTTGTATAAAAATTTGGCATAAAATTTGTAAAATTATTAGATGTAGTATAGGGTGCTCTGGGATTGTGAAACATGATTATATGTAATATAGCATTTGACAAAACATGATTAAATTACCTAAGTGGTACATATAAATTAGCATGGAGAAAAAGCGATAGTTTCAAAAATTAAATACTTTGCCACCAAAATATGGCATGTTCTATATAGGAAGGGTTCAAAAGATAAGGGTGAAGGTTGGTACCAAGTGGGGCAATTGTTGGCAACCCATTGACTTGATGAAACGTGCAGTCCAGAACGGAAATAGAGAAACGCTCTTCCCAACTGCTATGGCTTACCTCCATTGGTTCAAAAAACAACCGGGTCTCAACAAATATAAGTATGTTGAGAGTGATTGTGTGTGGGTTGATGTGGATGCTATTATCTCAACTGTGTCTCTAGTGTATGAATCAACTAGCAAAATCTACACCTTAGATGAGGTAGATGCAAACTCATTGAGTGAGTTCATTTCAAATAAAAAATAAAACCTGCTAAATTTGTACTATCTCACACATGTGGAGATATAATTTGGAAAAGGGCTGAATGATCATTAAGGTAGGGGTGGCAATTTCCGTGCGGGTCCTAAAGTCGACCACTATGTCGGAAGCACCTTTCTAGGTGCTTTTACCTGGGTTTACAAAAGCACTTATCAAGGTGTTTTTACCGTTCACAGCGGTGCCAACATTTCATTGGCTGCCAACGGTCGGTTTTAGAAATCCACCCGGTGGATATACCACGTACCCTATGTGCGAGTGTTGGTCACTCTACAAGGTTTCCTTTAAAAGTTTGTAGGAAATCATAAACATGCCGGAAAATTTTGATTTTTCATAGTTGCTCTTGCACCAGCTTTGCGGAGCGCTCAAAATTTATAAAAAAATAATTTCAGCATCCCAACTAGGCACATCTGAAATTTGGACGGAAATAGCCACCCCTACCTTAGTATACCTTGAAATCTGTAGTAGTCATTTTAGTTCGAGTACCCTCATATCTCCCACATGTGTAAATGGTAGCCTAGGTAGTTTAGGTGGATTTTGCTTGCATGGCGTGGGATTTTCCTCCAATGTGTAGGATTGGAAGATCAAGGCATCAATTGTAGGGCTTCTGCAAACCTTGTAAATGTGACTTTGAGACACATGTGGCTGGCCTGTTCCCTAAGACTTCAAGGTTTCTAACTGTGTTATCCAACACAATTTTTATTCGTTGGCTCGTGTTGCTTAATGACATGTAATTGCAATCTTTTGTTGTTATTGTTTAGTGTTTTGCTTTGCCCGGACTTCAGTGTGACCGTGAACCCTAAACCCTAGTAAATGTTTGTTTCTCTTACTCTGTACACGTGTTTCTAACGAGAATTCTACTCTATCATACACTTTAAGGAATGGGGGCAATCAGGGGAAAAAAATTACATATAAGTAATATAGGGTACCATAAAATCAAACATCCAAGAATTTATAATTACCAATAGGGTGCAAATAATCACAACAATTTACCATTATTTCAAAAATTAGCATCCCTTATAATCCTTTCTCATAGGTAAATAGCCCCCATTTTAATAGGTCATTATCGCAGGTGTATGCAAAATATACAAGGGAGTGCTCCCCCCGAGAGTCATGTACTAGGTAGGGCCCAACTTGAAAAGATTTGATGCGTAAAACCCTACAAACGACGTTAACTTGGAAGTTCAAATTAAATGTCTCCACAATCACTATGGCAGTGCGCACCCATGTTCAAACGTCATATTAAGATTATGACTTGGTCACTATAGTTAATTAATTAGCATCCTCGATCTGTTGTTTGAGAACTCCGCAGTTGCATTGGTCATTGCATTTAATGCAGTTGCAGTGAATATGTTTCTTAATGTTATTTTTCATGTGTATGTTGTCCCTCGTCGGTCTTGCCAATTGCAACATGTCCATTGCAACTATGAGTTACATTTGTCGTACGCAACACAAAATCTAGCTATTTTGGCTGTGACGAAAACCACATATGGTGGTAGTGATTCCATATCTATTGGATCCTTGTCATATTGCAAAATGAAAACATACAAAATGAGGTTCTAAGTGTGGTTGTTAGCCTGAAAGGAATTGCAAGCTGCATCCTAAGGTCAACAACAATTTCTTTTGGGCACAGAAATTTGATGTCCTACATTATTGAGGCGTATGAGCAACCTGCTTTTCAAAGAACTTCTATCATTTGAGGCAATGAGGATAATGCTTGTGTGATCATTGATTATGAAATATTGTTATAATTGTGAATGTATTGAGCTCCACTAGGCGGCAGTCATTGGTGCATAATGAGTCATCTTCAATCCACGTGTGCTTGGATTGCAACACTTCAATTTGGTTTATTGCTCCTACCGTCTCGCATGCTCCTCTCGAAATTTGGTTGTTTTCATCTTTCAGTTGTCAACTTGGTAGATTCTAAGTTCTTTCTATATAGTTGATTGACTCTCATCTTATTTAAAGTGCTTCATTTTGTTTGAAGTGATTAGAGTCATCACTTGGGAGCTCTTTGTTTCAAGTTTCTTGTCTCGTCTCTGGCTCTTGGCCTTGTTGCAAATTTTGTGAAACTTTACTCATTATCATTCTTTATCAAGGGTAGCACACCTTCCTCTCTATCATCCATGTCTACGCTATTGCTACTTTTCCCAATACAAGTAAATGATTTTTTTAGCTTGCACCTAAAATAGGCTTCACTATGCATGTGTGCATCTCATGTGTACAAATATTTTCTTGTTGACTACATTGCTAATATAGGTGTCCCTTCCTACATGCAAACCCTAAATAGAGCAACAAACACAAATCTAAAATAATACATATATAAATGATGAACTGCAACAACCTTATCTATAGTGTGAATGCAATTGCATTGTAGTGCAACCAACCTTATTAAGACTACCGTTTCACAAGTTTGATTGTTCAAAGTAATGTGATTTATGAGTTCATTTGCAGGGGCATAATACTCATGATAATCGGGCTCACCTCTTGATTTCTTCAAATTTTACAAATTGGAACATTTCAATATCCTTTGTGATTGGTATATGCCATTCATATATGCTCATGTCCAAACTTTTCATGTGGCACAAGGCATGTCTTGAGCAACCTCTTATAGCCTTGCCCAAACTTGTGGTAGAATATTTTAAGTTTTGCATTTATCTTGAATTTATAAAAGAAGTGGTTTAAACTAAGACCAAAGTTAGGGTCCCCTAGAATATTTAAAGTTGTACACCTTGGTCAAAAATGATTCTTGTTGTCCAATTTGGGTTACACTTGGGTCAAGGTTCATGCCATTCTTCATGGATGAGAAGTATATTTGAAATCCTACACAACCAAAATATATAGTATTTCTTGATCACTTCTTTGATTATCTTTATTGGAGTCCAAAAGATCATGATGCCATAAATCTCATAAATGTTAATTTGTATTACTTGAAAATAAGTTACCTCCATCACCAATGTTGGCTTCATAAATAAATAGACAAGATCTCCCACTATGGTCCATGTGGGGTGTCACTTCACCAAGACCATGTTTATATATTATCATAGAATAGTTCGTCTCAAGCCCTTGATTTTCATGATCACATCCACCAATGTGGAACTCATTCAAGGTCAATTCAATTGGTGCCTCGCTATTGTCTTGGTGTCAACTGCCCCTTTAAGCGTCTATGTACATCCCATCTTTCTATTATATTCCTTCAATTTTCCTTTCTATGGGTGTTTTTCTTGTTTACACCAAGATCTGAAGACCACCAACAACAACTACTAGGTGTTTAAAATACTTTAAGAAATTTCTCCTTTCACATTGTAGTTGTCGAGGAATCCTAGACTTACTACTCACAAGAAAGAAGACAATAAGAATTCGTGAATCTTGACCTTTATGAAAGTGGACGGTAAAATCTCATAGATCTATCATTGATGAGTACAACGATAACCTCGAATCTATTTTAATAATGTTACAAACAATTAACCTAACATTATGTAACATGCTATGTACGCAATTTCAATGAGCATCACCAAGTCTTAAAATCGTCCTAAATTACGGAGGACGCTAAACACCCCCCCACGAACTTCTAGGGATTCCATATTCGGGCGGGGGCAGCCCTCCCAGGAAAATTCTGGCCCCGCCCGGATTTTTTCCAAACCCGCCCGAAAATAGCTGCCCGCCCCGCCCGAAAACGAAAAAAACATTGCTCTTCCATTCTTGAAGGCCGCTTGACTACAAATCCCATATTGAGTGCACTTCACCTTCAAGGTCTCAAATCCAATATATATGTGCACTTCCACCTAGTAAATAAGGCATTAAATGGGATTTCATTCCGGAAGTGAAACCATCAACCAGGAATGTAATTAACTTGGAAGTCAAAAAATTAGAAAATCCTCATCAACATTGAGGTTATAATTTTTATGACTTACCATTTGAAATTGTCTTCGTCATTCTTAAATGACACTTAAATTTAGTGTGCTGATGTGGTTTGTATATTTTATAATATTTTAGATAATTCTGGCTACTTTCAAGAATATTCATACGCACTTATTCTAATTAAGTGTGATTTAATGTAATTATGTCTAATTAATTCTGATTAATCCTAATTAATCCCAAATAAATCAGAGAGTATTCTTTCCAAATTAAGTAAGACTAATTAATACTAAAATTTAATTACTGGAATTAACTCCAATTAAGTCCAATCAATTTCAGTAATTACAATACTCAATTTTTATATCCAGTAAGCCTAATTAACCCTAAAATTTAATTAATGGAATTAACTCCAATTAAATCCGGTAATTAGAATAATTTATTAATTAGTTCCATTAAGTATATTTTATAAATAAGTGCGTATGAATATTCTTGAAAGTAGCCAGAATTATCTAAAATATTATAAAATATACATACCACATCAGCACACTAAATTTAAGTGTCATTTAAGAATGACGAAGACAATTTCAAATGGTAAGTCATAAACATTATAACCTCAATGTTGATGAGGATTTTCTAATTTTTTGACTTCCAAGTTAATTACATTCTTGGTTGATGGTTTCACTTCCGGAATGAAATCCCATTTAATGCCTTATTTACTAGGTGGAAGTGCACATATATATATTGGATTTGAGACCTTGAAGGTGAAGTGCACTCAATATGGGATTTGTAGTCAAGCGGCCTTCAAGAATGGAAGAGCAATGTTTTTTTCGTTTTCGGGCGGGGCGGGCAGCTATTTTCGGGCGGGTTTGGAAAAAATCCGGGCGGGGCCAGAAATTTTGTGGGAGGGCTGCCCCCGCCCGAATATGGAATCCCTAGAAGTTCGTGGGGGGGTGTTTAGCGTCCTCCCTAAATTACAAAGAGATTCATCTCTTTCATGATATCTGGGATGAGCATATTGTTGATTTCCTCTATTGGAAAGTGACACAACTAAAATGAGATTATGCTAACTTGGGCTAGTGGGAGCACATAGTGGACTCCACAATGAGTCCAAGGACAGGATGGCTTGTCAACACACCCTTCCATTGGAGCTTTGTGAATGGGTTGGTTTATTCCTAGATCCTTGAAAGGGCGTGGTGTCAGGGCCACTTCACACACAAGGCTGAAGGCCCTGACCATGGCAATGTAAGAGTTCTCATTGGTCGAAAAGGCGGAGACCGGTTAAGTTCACTTCACACTAGGAGGTGAAGGCCTAAATGTCCAAAGAAATGTTTGTGGGTGAAAAGTCTACATGGAGTCCTACATGGCAGGTTGTGGATAAGGGTGCATGATCTACTGGAATTTGCTTCAGACCCACCTCCAAGAGGTGAGCCTGACGCAAATTCCGGGAGACCACAACTTATTTAATACATTTTTTCAGCAAGATAGATTTTAGGACAGAATGCTTGGTGGATTCCAAGACAGATTCCAGTCGATACAAACTCCATCAAGTAATTCTCTTAAATTTATAAAGTTTGAGACATATTAGAGTTATCCTTTAACTCAACCGGAGTTTTAGTAGGGAGTTGGTTGTTTCGCATGCATAACTTTCCATGTTCGGTAAGTTGTGGGTGCATGCTTGGAGTCAATGTGGAGGTTTGAACGAAGGGCATTCCATATTGGTTCATTGGGTATCAAACTCATTTTGGCATGCCCAGGTTTCAGAGGTGGAAGAGGAGGTCCCAACACTTTCAACCAACTTTCAAAAAGGTTCCAATACATGATGAGCTAATGAGCTCTTAATAGTATTTTTTTTCTCAAAGAAATATCAAACCCATGGTTTCCGTCCCTCTTTGAGGAACTTTATGGATAATTGTATTGCTCCTTGCTTTTCTGATTCTACGTATACCTATACGACTTACATCTACCTTGGTGTGTGCAGTTAGGTTGTGGTTGGCTAGGGTTTCACAATGTCTACCTATCATCATTTTTAAGCTCAAAGCAACGGACTTTCATCTTTGTGAAACGCCAAAGTTTATTTATCATGTGGCTCTAAGATTATCACTTGGTGTAAGAAGGCCCCGTGTCTAAGGGCTCTTATTTTTTATCATGACTAAATCTGGACTAATGGATTGTTGACTTTATATCTATATGTTTAGGTACCCACAACTAAGATGATTCTAGTCTCAATAAGGGCGGCCATGAGCACTTCAAAACCATATAAAAGTAATTATTTTTGACATTTTTATAATTCAATGCTTTCAATATAAGGGTTTAAATGCCAACATAGAGTAATACAATAAGGATTATGATATTATGTGAGAAAATATGTGTGGGTTTTTCAACAATAAGAAGACAAACATCAATCTCAATGTGATTTCTTTTAATAATATTCTAAATATATGGGCAACCCAATGAATGAGGTAGATTAGCAATAAACATGATATATATGTATATATGTATGTTTGTCCAATTTAATAAGGAGGATCCAAAGCCATATCATGCACAACCTCTCAACCACGCTAACTCAATAATGTTGGGAAATAATATACAAGCTCATCATGTGCACATGTTTTCATCCTTTCTTTGAGATTACTAAAGAGGGACAAGGAGGATGTACTTGCCAACTTGCAACCCACCCTCTAAAATGAGCCCCATCCCACTCACCCGATGAACTCATATGAATTTTTATACTGGACGAGCTTACGTAGATGTTGCGAATGCCCAACTTTAGGTCGTCTTATGCTAATGTGTAGACATTCAACAGTGTTTGGAACATTTACTACCACAGTAATAAAGTACATTCTTATTTTTACAGGCGGTTACCATACATATTTGTTAAGGCAGCCTATAGCTAGCCTGACGACCTATAGCCGAATATAGATGACGGTAGCCGCCTTCCGGAAGGTGGCTACACTATCCCCACGGTAGTGGGTCCGGGTTAGTTAAACATAGTATTGTAGGCTACTAAGTGGCGGCTAAGCCCCATTAATGTACTTAGTCTTAAAGCATATATATACGACTACATGACTCTTGTTAGTCACTTGCACTATCACACTTACCGGCTATTGCCTAGTCTTAACACGTTATCAGTCACGATTGCTTGAGAGCTCCTAGTTCAAATTTTTTTTTTCCTCTCTTTCCCGCTCAAGACTAAGCTTCAGCCCCATAAAAACCTTAGCTCACTATCTAGCTCTCTCTCTCCGCTCCGCTATACCACGCGGAAGCGCTGGTCCTACACCAACTCCTATGATTTACTCTTTAGAACAGATTGCAACTAGTATCAGTGAATCGGACTACAGATTAGAGAGACCCTGATAGTTAGCTAGAACATCTTAGAGTTTTGCTGCCATAGATAACTTTCTGTCGCTACTACAGATAAATCTTCCTTGCTGCAGAAAACTTTCTCCCTTTTTGCTACTACAGAAAATCTCATTTTTTGCTGATAGACTTTTCTGGTTGCCACAGATACTATCTTCTTACTACTTATGTAAACAAACTCTTATCACTGCCGCATATATGCTCACTGTATTACTGCTAGAACATCTTAGAGTTTTGTTGCAGATACCCTCCATTACTTAGTTGTCGCTGCTACAGTTAGACTCTCCTTGCTGCCGCAGATAACTCTTATTACGGCTGCAGATATTAACTCCTCTTTTGCAGATAGACTACTTCTGCTGCTGCCGAGAGCTACATTCTGTTGCTGCCGAGAACTACATTTTGCTGCTGCCGAGAGCTACATTTTGTTACTACATAAACACACATTGACAAAACTAACTCTGATAAACCATCCCTCCCTCCTCTCTACTTTTGATGCTTTGTCCGAGTTAGATCAGCTCTAAACTAACAATGAAATCTGAACCAACAACAAATACAGTCTGGATATATATATAACCCCACTTTATTACAACAAAAGTATATTTGTATACTTTAGATACTACACTTGTTGAATCAGATTACGATAGGCTAAAACTAAAAAGTATCATCACTCTAGTACATTGTTGCCATCTAATTCCTAGATGACCTGAAATGGCATCATCTTCGAATCCGAGAGTGACATTAGCTACCATAAGCCGACCTCCAGCAGATATCGGTGCAAACATGAAAACCAAATTTACTCCCCTTGCTGCCGATGGGTCAAACTATCTAGAATGGGAAAATGATGCTAGGGTAGCTCTAGGAGCCGAAGAGACAACTATCTATCTTGATAAAACTACAGCCGAGGGTCAACCAGATTCTCTCAAATGTCAAGTATTGATTCTTCTCCGAAGGCACTTACACCCATCCCTGAGACAACAATACATTAAAGTAGATCACCCCGCTGACTTGTGGACTCAGCTACGTGACAGGTTCCATCATGAACAAACCATCTTTCTACCCGAGGCTAGAAATGACTGGATTAATCTCAGGGCCCTTGATTTTCCCGACCTACTCTCATTCAACGGGGAACTCCACCGAATCTCATCACAACTCAGTCTGTGTGGCGAGCCAGTTTCTGAGGCTCAACTGATTGATAAGACTCTCTCAACTTTCCCACCTGCTTCTGCAATTCTTGCCCAGCAATACCGAAACATGAAATTTGAGAAATATAGCACGCTGATGTCTCACCTCCTTCTCGCAGAGAAACATCAGGCCATGTTGCTTAAAAATGCAAAATCTAGGCCCGCACGTGAGATCCATGCAATGATAGCTGCTGGACCATCGAAAGGAGCGCCGGCCGTACACCTCTCGGAAGCGCCACGTCGATCACCAAGAGGTTTCCAACGCCGACCTCCACCTAGGTCATTCAAATTCAAACCTAGGGACCAAAAACCGAGGTATGTACCGCCGAAACATAAAGCCTCAAAGCAATCCGCATGTTCATGTCATAAATGTGGCCGCCCCGGCCATTATGCGAGAGATTGCCGAGCATCGGCCTACATAATTGAGATGTATAAGGAGCTACAGAAATTACGTAGCCAAAATAGAGAGTCTCATGCAGTCCAAATTCCATCCATCCCTGATATGGACATAGAGAATTACATGATTGTCACAACTCCAATGACTCAAGGTATGGAGACTGCCCTCTTGGACAGCGCCTCTACACATACCATATTGAGGAGTTTAACGTTTTTCTCATTCCCAGCTAGTAACATAGGTTGGCGGACTAGCCACGTTACAACAATAGCGGGGCAGAAAAACATAACCTTCAAAGAAGGTACAACAACTATTTTGTTGCCCGGGGACCACCCGATAACATGCCGGGACGCTATGTATGCTCCCGATGCCCCTCGGAGCCTGATCAGCTACCGGGACTTAAGGGCAAATGGTATCCACGTCTCTACCACGATAGAGAACGATGAAGAGGCGCTGACACTCAGGCAGGGACAGAGGACCCTCGCCACCGCATTAGCGGGAGTCGACGGCCTGTATGAGATCGCTATCAAAGCGATTAGCCCCGCCCCTAGGGTTGAGGAAGAAGTTAGCTTGGTTGCACGGGAGAGAGGTCCCGGTGCGAGAACCCGCAACTTAGCCCGAAAAACTGGCCTATATCTCACGGCGGCTGCCCTCTCAGATATATGGCACAAAAGGCTTGGGCACCCTGGCACTACTATATTTCGGAGGATGATTCCCCTCCTGGCCGGCCATAACCTTACATCCGCGGATGCTGCCAAGATAGCACCATGTGAGGCGTGCATCCAAGGCAAGATGATCAAGCGGCCATCTCAGTGGCAACTCCCCACCGAATTGCCGCCACCACTCCACCGACTTCAAGGTGATATCTGTGGACCCATCAACCCACCTTCAAGTTCATTTCGGTATTTCCTAGTGCTCATAGATGCATCCGGGAGCCACCTAGAGGTAGCTCTCCTAACCACTAGGAACCTTGTATTTTCCAGAATTCTTGCAATTCTGATACGCTATAAGAACTATTTTCCCGAACACCCCGTCAAGTTTCTTCGGATGGACAATGCATTAGAATTTCGTTCGCATGCATTTGAGGATTATTGTACCGCATCAGGGGCGTTGCTAGGGCATGAGCGTAGATTTTCTGAATTTCGAGCGGAGAGATTTTATTTTTAGTAATTAAATTTCCAAAATAAAAAAATTATTATTTTAAATAGTATATTCCTTAAAATATTCAAATTTTTTATCCTTATGGCCGTGGAATTTAGTACCCATAACCGTGCAAAATGGGCTTGACATATGGAAAAAATTTATATGTGACCGAGTTTTGGAGGAAATAGATGACTTCATTGAAGAGAACTACAAGGACACATGTTCACGGAAGAGCACAAGTGAAGGACAAGTACAAGTGATTCATAAATTTAACATAGCAAAAAAAAAATATATATATATATATATATAAATATATTTATATATACGTATTCACTAAATTATGAAATTACATAGAGTGACGTGTGTCATACACGTTTATGAAAAATAACATATATATGAGACTAATAAATAAATCTGATTACTCTAAACTGTAGCATGGGCTAAGATCCCCCTTTCAAGAAATTTTTTCACCTCCAAGAAACTGAGGGAGGGCGTATGCATGAAGAGGTCATGGTCGGCCTCTAGTTTGCAGACTTGTACGTAGAGATAGTAAAGATGCTTACAAGGTCGGAATGGACACCCGCGTCTACCCAGCTTAGCCATTGTCTCTTTGAACGCCGGGCAATTGCAGTCTGGGTAGGCACTGATTGAGAGATGGTAAACTGACTCCGTGGGAGCTGGTTTAGATTGCAAAGTTACAACGCATCCAAAACCGGGTTGAGGTATCATTACTACCTTCAGAATACTTGCCTTCATTGCTCTAGCGGAATCAATGTTCTGCATGTGCTTCGAACTGGCACAAGTGATTGAGCGGCGCATGTTCTTTGACTTTCGTGTTTTAGGATAAACGTCCGCATCATCTGGCATTGGAACCTGTGACAGATCCGGTGGCGGTGCTGAACTGTTGAACGTGCGACTCACAGGAACGCTTTGCTTTTGGGGAAGTTGAAATCCCGCATTCTCCAACGCCTCAATCTCGGAACGTGTGAGATTGGTCCCTATCTTCACAGGCCAAACCGACGGGATGGGAGGTCGTTCCTCGTAATCCGAAAATGGCTCTATCCATCGTTGACGATACCCCTTCACACACCTCTCAATATCGTCAGCACAGAAAAAAAACTGCTCCACCACCTTCTGGTTACCTTTTTGAGGGTGGGTCCAAAGACCAGTGTATGTGGGAGCTGGTGTGCTCTTCCCGTTTTGGATGATACGGGATGTACATTTTTTTCGAGTGACAGCCATCTGCGCCCAACAAGCCTTCACAGAAACCTTATCAAGTCGGGCAATGTGCCATAGCTCCTCATTCACACGAGTCTCCTCCACGGCCGTCACCCGTCCAATATCTATGCTAGTTGAGGCAGGGGGCTGTGCTGGGCGTTCCACTTCCACTTGAACTTCCTCCTGGATGGTACTCAAATTTTGAGCACGAGCACGTGTCACCCTCCGACCCACTCGAGGACGTGAAAAATTAACAGTGTCTGGCCTATGAGTTTCTTCTTCGGCGCCAAGGGGAAGATCCGGCTTTCGTTTCCTCGACCCAAAAACCTCAGCTCCTTCGAGGTGTGCGTCTCGAGTACAAAAATCTTCGGCTCCGGGCATGTTCAAGACGGCTGCGTTCAGGGTAGTCGGATCCCCGGTTCGGTGAGCTCTGCGTTGGGCTGTCTGAAGTCGAAGTTCTTCTCTCGAGGGTCCAGAGCCTCCCGCTCCACCTTTGAGGTATTGATAGTACCCCACCACTTGCAGGAATGCTCTAACGTAATCGTCGACGGCTGCCACGTAGAGATCGCCACCCCTATTGCCGGACGCTTGCAACCATTTGTTGTGAACGGTCTCAGCAAGGTTGCAAGAGGGCATTTCAGCTAGTTCATCCGGAGAATATTTCTTCTCCTGTACGAAGGCAACTGGTTAGAAAATGTTCGGAAACTCAATTCAGCAAGGAGAAGTCGTGGTGGGCCATGCCTGCTGCAACGCATGGATCCCCTAAAAATAGATATATTTTATCAGAAGAAGTTGTTGAGACACTGAAATAAATCTCAATGATGAAAACATAAAATTTAAAAGCTTAAGATTTGATATTGTTTAGATACTACATTAGACGCAGAGATAAGAGTGCAAACTTAAAGAATTAAAAAATTTGAATGAAAAAATGCATACTTACCAGTTCCATGAATCCACCCCACTGCCTATATCGGAAATGCCAAAACGCTAGCCAGTGGTTCAAATGGTGGAGGCCAGCGTCAGAGGTCGCACCCGAAGATGTCCACCAGGCTTTGATTGCCAAGTAACGTGTTTCAGCCTCTGCCACAGACCGTGCATCTTTGTACTGCATACATAATTTCTTGTGTTGATCTTGCAATTCATGCACGATGTATTGTTTGGTGTGTTTTTCTAGGGATTGCGCCCAATGGAAATAACACGTTCGCTCGCAGCCTTCCATGGGTATCTTTGGATCTCCGGATCCGTAGATGATGCGCACAGCGTTCCAATTGGCTTGCGCACTATCAGCCATGAAATCTTTGAACTGGGGCTTGTGTATTCCATGCCTACCCATGACATGGTTAAGGTTCTTCCAGAAAACGAGGTGAGCATCTTTGTCCTCAAACTGGAAATCACAGCAAACAATGGTGAGTACACGTTGGTAAGAGGAGTCGTACACGTGGCAGGCCATGGTGGTCCAGTTGGCAACTCGTTTGACGTGGTCAAACATCATCCAGGAGTGCTCTAAATCGCCACTAGGTTGCATTCGGCGGACAAGGTCAACACCGCTGCCAGGTCCCACCTCGGACATCTTGAATATGAAGACCTTGTCGGAGTCGTCACCTTGGCCTGGAAACATGTTTCGTTGCACGTAGGCCCAGTTGCTCAACCCTCTGAGCTTAGTGATGCCATCAAGAACGCCATATCTGTGCAAATACTTAAAACTGTAGACACGGTTTTTTAAGTTAGGGGAATTGAGCTCCTTGTAGCATTGGAAGATAGGCTCTAGCTGTTCTAGAGAAAATAAGGTGGGAGGGTCGTCTTCTTTGCGGAGCAAGACGTTACCTAAAACATCCTTGCTAGTTTCCAAGACTATTTTGGAAATGGTAGCCTGCGGGTTGCGCTCAACATGTTGTTCGATAAAATCGTCGATTATCTTCCGCGTGCCCCTATAGTCTCCTACCTTGACAGGATGCTTATGGTTGCCTACATGGACGCAAGCACGCTCTTGCGTATCATCTCCAAAAACGTAAAAGATTTTTGCATTACAAGAGGCTACACAAACAGGAGGTTCTTTACAGATCTTACAGACTAATGTTGAAGTTGGAGGTGGAGCGTCTGCAACAGGAAAGGCATCTTTGGAAGAACCTTCGAACTCGACCTCGTTCACTCCATATGCGCGTTCAGGCCGCTGCAGAAACCCACATTTGGGATTGTGGCATTGAAGATGACCTACATAGTTAGACGACCGGAATGACAACCCCAGCGTGTTACTGATGTTAGTAGTCATAGTCTTTGTCCATATATGGCCATCGTAACGTTTGTCCATACCTTCCATAGATTTAGCATTCTTATGGACTGCAGATGGAAGGGTGGGAGGAAGAATGAAAATTACATCCCCATTGAACGACGGTGGCAGGAAATCTACGTTCTCAGTACAAATGGAATCATAATTCAGTTTCTTAAGAACTGACTTGCTTCCAGGCATACTACCTAGGGAACGAAGGGAGGGAAGAATGTTTATCAGTTTTGTAGTTTGCGAAGGTATAAGGAAAGGAGTAGTCCTACGTGAATCTTGAGAAGAGGAGGGAGATGGACGCTTAGCACTAGACCGGATTGATGAATGGGAAGGCCTCCCCTCATCATTAGAAGAATCGGACAAATCGATGCTAATGCGGAGACCTGGCTCGATCTTGACACGAAATAGTAAGGGGGTTTCAGTGCACAGTGTAGAGGAACTGCGAGGAGTGAGGAGGACTGTAGTAGCGTTCATGGACTCTGACAAGCCAAAGACGCGATACTTTCCGGGCTTGAGTTTCCAAACGCGAGCATTATTGTCTAACGCATTTGTGCGCCGATGATGAGCTTCTGGCTCTGAGGCAGGATAGGGTATATAGTTTGATTTTCGGCAGTTTGCTTTAGGAAAATGGGTGACCCCTGCGTTGGCGCAAGGGTCCTTTCTGCCTTGATGAATTTGTGCGCCGATGCTGAGCTTCTGAATCAGAGGCAGGTTAGGGTATGTAATTTGATTTTTGCAGTTTGCTTTAGGAAATTGGGTGACCCCTGCGTTGGCGCAGGGGTCCTTTCTACCTTGATAAATTTGTGCGCCGATGATGACCTTCGGGCTCTGAGGCAGGATAGGGTATATAGTTTGATTTTCGGCAGTTTGCTTTAGGAAATTGGGTGACCCCTGCGTTGGCGCAGGGGTCCTTTCTGCCTTGATGAATTTGTGCGCTGATGATGAGCTTCTGGCTCTGAGGCAGGATAGGGTATATAGTTTGATTTTCGGCGGTTTGCTTTAGGAAAATGTGTGACCCCTGCGTTGGCGCAGGGGTCCTTTCTGCCTTGATGAATTTGTGCGCCGATGATAAGCTTGTGGTTCAGAGGCAGGTTAGGGTATATAGTTTGATTTTTTGCAGTTTGCTTCAGGAAATTGGTGACCCCTGCGTTGACGCAGGGGTCCTTTCTGCCTTGATGAATTTGTGCGCCGATGATGAGCTTCTGGCTCTGAGGCAGGATAGGGTATTGTGAGCCCAAAAGGGTGCCCACATTTAGTCTTAGACCCTTGAAACGTTAGTTGATGCACTTTGAAGTAGCATGTTATTTCACAAAAATATAAAAAGAGTGAAATGTTAGTCTTAGAAGTACCATGTTGTAAGAGGCTAGGATGTGAGTTGTTATTGTGTTTTTACCTTCGGAAGGATTTGAGTGAATGAGGATAGGTAAGGAGAACTTGGATTGAGTAGTTAGTGAGTAGGCTAGTACAAATGGATGGAGACAACCAAAGTGACTCAAGAGGCAAGTGCATTCGAATTGGGATGAATGGAGGATCACATGGAGCGCACAAGTGGACCACCTCATCATGGCCACTTAATGGGGAAGGCCCAAGGAAGAATGCAAGGTGGAGGATAAGCAAATTCTCAAAGCACCAATCAAATCACGAGTTAAGCATCGTGGTTTGAATTAAGTGGTGAGCGACGATTTGGGAAAGTAAGGGGAGAAAGTTATGGCGGCGGAAAGCGAAGGAGGCTAAGTTTGGGTTGAAGCATCCCAAGTTTGGTAAAGTGTGGTAGGTAGAAAGCCAAGGCTAGTTAAATGTTCGAATTAGGATCCTTGTTGATCATTTGAGGGAGGAAGGCTTAGAAGATAGGATTGGCGCCTACTAAGTAGGAGGAAATCTCAAGGGCTTATCGTGAGCCTTGAGGGTGCTCACCCCCTCAAGCTTACTATATAATCCCTCATTCTTCCCTCACTCATCCTCTCTTTCCTTTGTGCTCCAAGGCACCCCACGAGTTATAAGTGTGGGTATGGGAAGCCATATTGGAGCACATGTGTGTGCTTAGTTTTTAGTTTGAGAGCCAAGGCTTGTTAGCCTTGAAGAGGGCTTGACCTCTTGGTAGAATTAGTGTTGACGTGAAGGATTTTAAAGTTAATTCATGATTCCAATTTGTGGTACTTTAAGTTCATGTTTTGAATACACGTGGTTGCAAGTTCCATGTTTAAGAGTTGAGCACTTGATGTTGTGATGAGTGCAAAAATATACTTGTGTGGATTAGTTAGTCTTAGTGAAGTTAGGAAATTCTCTCTCCCCCTCTCCTCTCTAGGATTTTAGGATTTTAGGATTAGAGAAGAATTGTGTGATTAGAAAGGGGTTGTTAGTAGAATTAGGGAAATTAGGTAGGAAGATTAGTTAAGGGCTTGAATAATTAGTGAGGTAGTTGGGGATTACAACTACAAAGTTGTGGGTTCATGAAGGAGCTGGGTTTATGAAGGAGCTGGGTTTTGTTTAGTTAGAAGCTAAGGAGCTGGGTTTATGAAGGAGCTGGGTTTATGAAGGAGCTGGGTTTGTTTAGTTAGAAGCTAAGAAGCTGGGTTCATGAAGGAGCTGGGTTTATGAAGGAGCTGGGTTTGTTTAGTTAGAAAGTAAAGAGCTGGGTTTATGAAGGACCTGGGTTTGTTTAGTTAGAAGCTAAGGAGCTGGGTTTATGAAGGACCTGGGTTTGTTTAGTTAGAAGCTAAGGAGCTGGGTTCATGAAGGAGCTGGGTTTATGAAGGAGCTGGGTTTATGAAGGAGCTGGGTTTATGTAATTAGAAAGTAAAGAGATGGGTTCATGAAGGAGCTTAGTAGATAGCCTACCTAATTAGCTCATAGACAAGTAGTTAGTTACATTATGCTAGTTAGTGTTATGGTGGCTTTCACAAGTAAATGTATTTGAAATTGACTATAGAGAATAGTGTTTTTTTTAACACTTGCATCCTCTCTTTAAAAATAAACCACGTGCACAACTTAATGGAGAATGTGGAGCACTCTCGCGATGGCAAGACAAAGGAAGCAAAGACCAAAGTTAAATCCAAGACCACTTGAAGGGTGAACCTTGCACTATGGACTCATCCAAGTCCAAATCCAATACCGCGGAGGAATGTGAGCCCAAACCCACTACTCGGACTACGGACGCTTAAGGGTGGGGGGTTTGGCCTCACATAATTGGTGCGTCCGCCGGGAGCGAAGCGGAAGGTAGTTACAAGACTTGGAGGCGACTAGGAGACTTGGAGGCAACTAGGAAAAATTGGAGACACAAACTTGAGAGAAGGGAAGGAGCACCCGAAATTCGGTAAGTATTCTCTCTTTGGGTTACATTTGAATTCATTGTATTTCAACTATTCCTTGGAATGAATTGCATTGTCAATTACGCAAATTCATTTTTGAGGAAGGAGCGCGGCGAAGGTACGTCCTCAACCTTTTTGGGAATTTGCTAAGAACTTAAAAGGAACCTATAACCGAGTAGCTCATTAAAACATTAGAGGATAAATTCACCTTAGGACATTGAACTTTGACACTCACCTCGGGGTGAGTCTCAAAGTTTTGGGAGTTGTCATTTCATGCTCTAGATTAAATTAATATTTCACAAAGTTTATGGTGTTGTTACATTGAGTCACGATTGAGGGGAGTGCTAACTCACAGGGGGATGCGATTGCTCAAGGTATGTTTATTTCTTCAAAGTGAACTCATTAACTAATTAAGGAATGCCTTTTGTACTCGTGATTGTTGTTATCCGTTGTAGAGGGTAATTCCCGAATTGTGGATGGTGTGAGAAGTTGAAGGGTGAAGCCTCGACTTTTAACATAATCTACTCGGAAGGTCACCCCCTCACAATCGGTATTGTGGTGAGTGTTAATTTGCGGGAAGGTGCGGAGGTGATGCTCCGACTTAACCAAAAAAATTAACATGAACATGCCTATCCCCTATTGGGATTCTTTCACCTAAGTGGGCTTGCAGGTTCTTTTCCTCACCTCCTAAAAAAATTATAACCACACCAAGACAAGTGAAAAATATTAAGAGGGGAATTGCTAGGATTATGTGTGGTCAAGTGAGGGTCGATCGATTCTTATGGAATGCAAGGTAGGACTCGCTCACAAAAACCAAGTTTGATAGTAGGACTAGAGAAATCTACTCGAAAGAGGCGGTCCTCTAAAATCAGTGATAGATTAGAACAAGATAATGTTAGAATAGAGAGTTGTTTGAACGTCGAACCTAGGACTAGGTCAATTCTAGACACCTTAGAACTTGGAGCTCAACTTGAAGAGGAGATCACTCCCTCCAAATTGAGTGGTGAAACTTCTTCGGAAAATTACACACTTAGAGAAGAATTCCCGGTAGAAGTTGATAGGGGATTGTTGAATAGTTCACCGGTCACCATGGCCGAGGAACGGGGGATGGATCCACCACCCATACCCCCAATTCCGCCCATACCTCCTATACCTCCAATAGACCCATTGGTTAGGCCAAGAGGCCTACCAATTGTGGTTCCACAAAATTTAGCGGCGATGGATATGCCATCTCATCTCCCTAAATTTTATGGGACCAAGGATGAGGACCCCTCTCGGCACATGGAACGGTATATCGAACGGTTGGCTAGCTTCCTCATAACCGACCCGGGTTATTGGTTAGTGTGGTTTCCTACCACTCTAGAGGGGGAAGCCTATGAATGGTATCGGGATCATGCCGAGGGACATTTTAGGGGATGGGAACAATTACAAAGGGAGTTTCTTAACGAATTTAGGCCGGAAGTGGGTCAAAGTACCGCATTAAGGGCATTGTCGTCATTGAAGCAAGGAAGGGAGGAAGAAATTTCGGCTTACATTAGGAGGTTTGATTTAGTGTGCACTAGATTTGTGGGTACCATGCTCAACGACGACACGCTAAAGCAATTTTTCATTCAAGGGTTTTTTAAGTCCGGAACTATTAGGGGTGTTCTAGAAAGGAATCCCTTGACCTTGGCGGATGCCAAGCGTGCGGCTAGAGATATTGAAAACTTGGATAAAGATCACGAAAGGCTATGGAGAAGGGAGGATGAATTGATCCCACAATTCATCCCCATACGCCCTAGGGTGGTAGCGGTAGAACCCGCTAAGTATGAGAACCAAATTCCATATGCCATTGTGGACACCGGTCCCCGACCTTTAGCGGTTAGGGAACCGGCACCTCTTTTGGCACTACCGGCCCCTAGAACGGATCCACACTTGGAAGAGGTTGAGAGAAGACTAGGTGCTAGCCAACTAGGATTCCAAGAGGCTATGATAAAACAAATGCAAAGCCTCACGGATCAAATGTCATTAATGATCCGGAGTCAACAACCGGGGCCTCCACCCCCGGTTGAGTCGGGTAGGCATTCTTCCGGATTATGGTGTGTCCAATGTGGCCAACCGGGCCACACGCGTCAATTTTGTAGAAGTGGACAAAACCGTGACCAAAGAGGAAACGGTAACCCACCTCAACAAAATCAACGAGGTCAAGCGCCACCTCACTATGGAAATGGAAGCAATAGAGGACCACAACCTAGAGGGCAAGGTGGCCAAAATTTAGAGAAGAAGGAATTTCATCCCTTTTGTGGAAGGTGGCACGCTCAAGGACAATGTTGGTCCGAAGGTCAAGAGTTTAATTGTAGCAATTGTGGAGGAAGTCATCCCTCGGATACGTGTCGCCAACCGGACAAAATAATTAATGTCCCTTACCCGGTGGCTAATCCACAACAACAAGCAAGGGATAATATGCGAGGTGCTAGGCCACAAGGAGTACCGGCCAATGAACTTAGGCCACCTAACTTATACTATGACCATAGTAATGCTAGGCAAACTTTTCATCCACCGGCGGGCTTGCAAACTACAACCGGTTACATTCCAATACAAAATAGACAAGGAGTTCCACCTAATGGTAGTAACGGGAGACAAGCGCCTCCAACGGATCCGGGACCATCTAACTCCCAAGATGTTAGGTTCATGGATGGAGTGTTGGAGGCCACATGTGATGACATGCTTCCTCTCCCAACGAGAATTGGAGAGGAGCAAAGTCAATGGCCTCCTCACACCAATGCTATTACATATGAGTTAGTGAAGGGTAAGGGTGTGGTTGAAGAAGCACCTGCACTAGCGGTAACTACTAGGGCTAGGAGAGGGGATGCCCCGTTGGAGGTAGGAATAGGAGAGCAAGGAAATTACTCTTCGGATGAAGAGATTAATCTCTCCGAGTTGGATAGGGTAGCTAGAAGAGCTACTAAGGATGTGGAGAGGGAAAATATAATTTTACAAGATAGGGAGAGGACTAATGCGGTACATGACTTGGATAATAGCGATGTGGGTGAATGGGAAGGACCGGGGGTTCCCGTAGACGAATTCGACGTAGTGGGTAATTCTAAGGTGGAAAGATCTACCGGGTACGACTTGTGGGCGGACCTTAGTACACTCAAGGCGGATATTACTTTCGGCCAACTATTGGAAATTTCACCCACGGCAAGGAAAACATTAAAGGAGGGAATGCCGGTACACAAGAGGATGAGGAAGGTGAAAGCTAAAATAGCCGCTAGGATCCAATCACAAGGTGGAAGAGACGTGAAAGCTATAGAAATAGAAGTTGTTATAGTAGATAAGGTGGTTCCTAATGTGCTAGTCGACGGAGGGAGTAGTCTAAATATACTACCGGAGGATACTATGAAAAAATTGGGACTTGGACTCACGGGGCCTTCACCTTTGGTCATAAATATGGCAAATCAAAGTTCGACTACGCCTTTGGGGATGATCAAGGATTGTAGAATGACTACGGGAGGTGAGGAGTACTTGGTCACCTTCCATGTCATTAAAATGCACTCCAACAAGGACACCTTCCCCATTTTGCTAGGTAGGCCTTGGTTGCGGATGGCGAATGCTATGGTCAATTGGGGTGGACCTAAACCATCCATCACTTATGGTCCGGAGGGTAATAGGGTCATAGTGTCCATTGGTTCATTAGAAGGATGGATGAAGAAGGAGATGTATTTGCCATTGGAGAAGGAAATTGATGACTTAAACGAGAATGAGATTGGCAAGGCATTGGTGGGAGTCGTCCATCCCGAAGGTCAAAGGGTTGTTATAGATTCGGGCTCGGGAAGTCTAGGTCCTAATTTTTACAATTATGGGGATAATGGGGATTATGCCCAATGGCTAAGGGAGTACCCCGAGTCCGAGGTTGATGTAATGGTTACATTTCACCAAGTAGGCTTAGGGAGTGAATTTCCTAGTGTTAGTTTAGGAGAGGGCTCATTGTTGGAGCCATGTGAGGTGCTCACCGAGGAAGAGTGGGTTAGCGGTGGGTTAACACCTTGGGTAGATGACGTGGAAGAGGGTGAGGTTAGTTTAATTCATGTAGATGGGACTCAAGAGGAGGATGTGATTATTGAGTCATCGAAATTGGAGGAGCCTTTACATTTCAAGACCACGTCTACGGGGATAGTTGTAGGTCAAGATGTGAAAGATTACCCCAATGTGCCTTCCGATTGGTATCGGAACAAAGAGGAACAAGCACATGTGTCGGAAGCGGATTGGCGGTACGTGGATGTGAAATTAAAGAATGGAAAAACCCGACAAATGAAGATGGGCTCCAAATTGGGGGAGAAAGAGGTTAGGGAGTATAGCAATTTGGTGGATGAGTTTAGTGATACTTTTGCATGGTCCTACGATGAGCTTAAGGGAATTCCTAGGGAAATGGTAGAGCACCGGATTCCTTTAATTCCGGGGGCGAGGCCAATTAGACAAAAGGAGAGGAGGATGAATCCTCAATTGCAATTGTTGGTGAAAGCGGAATTGGAAAGGTTATTGAAGGCCGGGTTTATCAAGCCGGTGGAAATCACGGATTGGGTTTCTCCTATGGTCTTAGTAAAGAAAAAAAATGGGAAATTAAGGGTTTGTGTCGACTATAGGAAATTGAATTCGTGCACACAAAAGGATCACTTCCCCTTACCTTTTATCACCTTGTTGCTTGAGGAGGTTGGAGGTCATTCGCGATATACCTTTATGGATGGGTATGCGGGTTATAATCAAATTTCCATAGCCCTCCAAGATATCCATAAAACGGCTTTTACTACACCTTGGGGTACTTTTGTGTGGGTAGTGATGCCATTTGGGTTATGTAATGCCCCGGCTACTTTCCAACGATTAGTAATGTATATCTTCACCGACTTGTTGTTCAAATCCATGACCGTCTTTGTGGACGATTTTAGCACACAAAGTAATGTGGATGATCACCTACATTGTGTTAGGGAGGCATTGGTTAGGTGTAGGAAGATGAGGTTAGCATTGAACCCGGATAAGACATTTTTGGGAGTGAATAAGGGAGTGTTGTTGGGTTATGTTGTTAGTGAGAAAGGTAGAGAACCCGATCCGGATAAGATTGCGGCCATAAGCGACTTGGCAACTCCAACCAATTCCAAGGGGATCTCTAAGTTGTTAGGACATGTGGGATGGTACCGGGAACTTATTCCTAATTTTTCAAAGATAGCGGTGCCCATTACCCATTTGCTCAAAAAGGATGTCAAATTCGAGTGGACGGATGCTTGTCAAAAAGCCTTTGAGGAATTGCGGGATAGGTTGAGCACCTATCCGGTGTTGATACCACCCAATTGGGGTAAACCTTTTCACGTCTATTGTGATGCTAGTAATGTGGCAATAGGGAGTGCGCTTTGTCAAGCAACGGGAGAAAAAGAGAAGGATCAACCTATAGCTTATGCGAGTAAGCAATTGACCCCCGCCGAAAGAAACTACTCTACAACGGAGAGGGAGTGCCTAGCCATGGTGTTTTCCGTTAAAAAGTTTAGGCATTACCTCATGTGCAACCCGGTTGTATTTTTTGTTGACCACATGGCTATCAAGTATCTAATTAACAAGGCGGAGTTAAGTGGTAGGTTAGCTAGGTGGGTTTTGTTATTAGAAGAATTCGACTACACGGTGGAATATAAACCGGGTCGTATGCATTTACAAGCGGACCACTTGTCTAGGTTGTCGGAGGAGATAGGAAAAAATCCGGTAAATGATATGTTAGTAGATGATAGCCTCTTTGTGGTCACTTCTACACCGGAGTGGTATGCGGGCATAGTGGAATTTCTAACAACCCACAAGTTGCCCAAAGAGTGGACAAAAGAAGAGAGAAGGAAGGTGAGGGTAAATAGTAGGCAATTTGTTGTAGTGGGCCATAGGTTGTTTAGAAGGGGGTCCGATGGTATTTTACGACGATGCGTGTCAAAAACGGAGGTTGAAGCGATTTTAATCGCTTGCCACGATAGCGCTTGCGGCGGTCACTTCTCGGGTCAACTCACCGGGCAAAAAATACTTAGAGCGGGCTACTTTTGGCCTACACTATTTAAGGACGCCCATGACTATGTAAGGAAATGCGACGCTTGCCAACGGTATGCCCGAGACGACCTTAGAATGGAGATGCCTTTACATGTATCATTACCCTTAATTCCTTTCGAAAAATGGGGCATCGACTATGTGGGTGAGGTCCATCCCCAATCTTCAAAAGGAATGAAATATATTGTGGTGGCAACCGAGTACCTCACCAAGTGGGCGGAAGCCAAAGCGGTGAAGACCGACACGGCGGAACACGCGGCAACATTTATGTACGAAAACATAATTTCGCGGTTCGGGGTGCCGAAGATCCTAGTAAGCGATAGGGGTACTCACTTTTTGAATGACTTGATTCGAGAGATGACAGAGAAATTTAAAATTGATCACCGGAAGACTACTCCCTACCACCCACAAACCAATGGACAAACGGAAAGGGTTAACGGAATTTTGGTGAGTATACTACGCAAGACGGTTATAGACTCGAAGCGGGATTGGGATACGAAACTAACGGCGGCACTTTGGGCATACCGTACAACCTATAAGGTAACTACGCGTGCTACACCATTTTCCTTAGTCTATGGTCTTGAAGCGACACTACCAATCGAATATGAAGTCGAGTCACTTAGGGTGGCCGTGAGTACGAGACTTACCGAAAGTCAATCCTTACGAAATCGACTAACCGATTTGGAAGCACTTGACGAAGGGAGGAGAATGGCGGCTCAACATATTGAGGCAATCCAAAGAAGGAGAAAGATTACTTTCGACAAACGACATAAGAGAAGGGCCCTAACACCGGGAATGATGGTCATGATTCAAGACGCACGAAAGCTTGAATTTCCGGCGAAATTCAATGCGGTATGGTTAGGACCTTACCTTGTCTATGAGGTCTTTCCTAATAATTCAATTCAATTGGAAACGTTGAATGGTGAGCTCTTTCCTACCCGTACATCGGGAAGTAGATGTAAGGAGTACCGAGCTTGACTAGGCAACTTACCCTTGGAGCAAGAGATGTTTGGATTCATCCCCCGATGGTCGCCAATTATGTGAGCCCAAAAGGGTGCCCACATTTAGTCTTAGACCCTTGAAACGTTAGTTGATGCACTTTGAAGTAGCATGTTACTTCACAAAAATATAAAAAGAGTGAAATGTTAGTCTTAGAAGTACCATGTTGTAAGAGGCTAGGATGTGAGTTGTTATTGTGTTTTTACCTTCGGAAGGATTTGAGTGAATGAGGATAGGTAAGGAGAACTTGGATTGAGTAGTTAGTGAGTAGGCTAGTACAAATGGATGGAGACAACCAAAGTGACTCAAGAGGCAAGTGCATTCGAATTGGGATGAATGGAGGATCACATGGAGCGCACAAGTGGACCACCTCATCATGGCCACTTAATGGGGAAGGCCCAAGGAAGAATGCAAGGTGGAGGATAAGCAAATTCTCAAAGCACCAATCAAATCACGAGTTAAGCATCGTGGTTTGAATTAAGTGGTGAGCGACGATTTGGGAAAGTAAGGGGAGAAAGTTATGGCGGCGGAAAGCGAAGGAGGCTAAGTTTGGGTTGAAGCATCCCAAGTTTGGTAAAGTGTGGTAGGTAGAAAGCCAAGGCTAGTTAAATGTTCGAATTAGGATCCTTGTTGATCATTTGAGGGAGGAAGGCTTAGAAGATAGGATTGGCGCCTACTAAGTAGGAGGAAATCTCAAGGGCTTATCGTGAGCCTTGAGGGTGCTCACCCCCTCAAGCTTACTATATAATCCCTCATTCTTCCCTCACTCATCCTCTCTTTCCTTTGTGCTCCAAGGCACCCCACGAGTTATAAGTGTGGGTGTGGGAAGCCATATTGGAGCACATGTGTGTGCTTAGTTTTTAGTTTGAGAGCCAAGGCTTGTTAGCCTTGAAGAGGGCTTGACCTCTTGGTAGAATTAGTGTTGACGTGAAGGATTTTAAAGTTAATTCATGATTCCAATTTGTGGTACTTTAAGTTCATGTTTTGAATACACGTGGTTGCAAGTTCCATGTTTAAGAGTTGAGCACTTGATGTTGTGATGAGTGCAAAAATATACTTGTGTGGATTAGTTAGTCTTAGTGAAGTTAGGAAATTCTCTCTCCCCCTCTCCTCTCTAGGATTTTAGGATTTTAGGATTAGAGAAGAATTGTGTGATTAGAAAGGGGTTGTTAGTAGAATTAGGGAAATTAGGTAGGAAGATTAGTTAAGGGCTTGAATAATTAGTGAGGTAGTTGGGGATTACAACTACAAAGTTGTGGGTTCATGAAAGAGATGGGTTCATGAAGGAGCTTAGTAGATAGCCTACCTAATTAGCTCATAGACAAGTAGTTAGTTACATTATGCTAGTTAGTGTTATGTGTGGCTTTCACAAGTAAATGTATTTGAAATTGACTATAGAGAATAGTGTTTTTTTTAACACTTGCATCCTCTCTTTAAAAATAAACCACGTGCACAACTTAATGGAGAATGTGGAGCACTCTCGCGATGGCAAGACAAAGGAAGCAAAGACCAAAGGTGCGAGGGAGAGATTGACATAAGTCACATAAGTATTTCTTAATACTTAAAGGCTTATGTACGGTATGGAGACACCAAGTGAGACCTCTTATAGTAGCGATACGGAATACACAAGTGATAGTTCAAGTGGTAGTATAGAGTCAACGGCACGGACTCCATTTAGGAGAGGGATATCCTTAAGGGCTTGCGTAGCTAAAGCAGCCGGATGGACGTTAGAAGCAAACAAAGACAAAATAGCACCCGAGCATAAGGAGGTTAAAATAACATAGTTAACTTGTGTATTCTCCACATACGTATTGAAATCGTACATTGAGTTGTTAAAAGTGAAATTCCAGTTAAATCCAAGACCACTTGAAGGGTGAACCTTGTACTATGGACTCATCCAAGTCCAAATCCAATACCGCGGAGGAATGTGAGCCCAAACCCACTACTCGGACTACGGACGCTTAAGGGTGGGGGGTTTGGCCTCACAGATGGCCCCCCTTCAATGTCTCGGGAACCAACCTTCGTTTGCATCTCTGCATTGCAATAAATGCTGACCTACGTCAACTGCACCTTTCCCTTACCCAACCACTTCAAATATCTCAACATACATACAAAATCAAGGTTTGCGGCACTCCATATGCATTATGAATACATGACATAATATAGGCACAATATACAAACCTGAAGTTGCACAAACTGCCTTTGACCTCTTCAATTTCCCTTGGGATGAAGAGGGAGTGGTCGCACAATCCCTCGCAGGAACTGTGTTGCCTCGAGCACCTTTGGGTCCCCGCCCACGCGACGCTAGTGACATCACCTGCACGGGGATGCTCTCTTCATTGACTGGCAATAGCCGCGTCTCTTCAACATCATCGCAGTCGGAAAAAACATCGGTCAAATCCTTGCAAGGCAGCTTCCTCAAGCTTGGTACTTGGCCGCAAAGCACGGACGCCAACCACTCTGAAGGTTTGGTTGGACGATTTTGAATATCTGGTGAGTAACCATCTTCCAAGATGCGAGTAGGGCTCGCTGCCGGAGACTCCTTCAACGCAAGGCGTCGTAAGTCCTCCACTGTCTCTTGTAACGCCAGTAACTTCTCGCGAAGCTTTGTATGGTCATTTCTACATTCACCTCTCCAAAAAGAAAATTCATCGTACAGTGTATACTGCCCTCTCATATACGCCGTCAATTGCTGCATGGGATCAAAACAATGCCCGGACATGTTTGAGGTTATGACATTTCTCACTACGCTCTCTAATTTTTGGCATGCACACTTCTCTATACCAAATGAAGCCATGCAATACTTTCTGGACTCACATAGGAACCACCACATCATCCTTCACTATGACAAGTCCAACCTGTGCAGGGGATGACATATACGTCTTACCTTCTCAGTGATAGTCGTTGAACCAACACCGAATTCCACCTGCTTTGATGCGCCTGCAAAAGCCCCCCTGCCACGACCGCGCCCACGTGGAGTGCATGGAGGAACATCGAAATGGTTTTCTAGGTGCCCAATTTGGGTCTTCTGCAAAACAATCCCGACCCCCCCCCCGCCAATCAATGACCAATGCTGTTAGGGGCCTGCCAATCCACACAATGCAGGAAAAAAAGAAGTCAAAAGCAAACACAAACCGGGCTTGCATCTGCCAGTAGAGGATACGGCTCTCCATTATCTGAAATTTTCCTGTTCCCGACACATGCGCGGACATGAGTCATGCGCTCGGAAAGCGCGTTCCCCTCCTCACTTTTCCAGAACCTTGCACATTCACGCCAATCATTGGGACACATGCTCGGGTGGGGTATGAAATCATCGCACCCATTATCGAGCCAATATTTCCTGAATCTAGAGCGAGACACATTCAGGTGGGACTGCAAGAAGTCTTTCACCGCATCTTCCGCAAGTGGATATGGCTCGTATCTGAACATTTTGTTAGTGATAGTGTCGATAATGCACCTCACAAATTTTTTATCTTGTTTGTCAAACTCTCGGATGCTATAGCGCAAATATCTGTGATATAATGACTTGATCGCGGCATGCCATTTGGATTTCAGCTCGCACACTACACCATCAGAATTTGTTCTCAAACGAATCACTGGAGCCGACCCACTTTCCTGAATAGATCTCACTTGGGCCTCAAATTCCTTGTGAAGATTCCTATTGTGAGCTCTCCTGGCTTTGTGATTAGTCTTCCTGCTCACCTCAAGATCCACCACTTCCTCGACCTGCTTCCTCTGCACACTCCTACTACCAGGAGTAAGAGGCACCTTGAAGACACCATGACCTTGGGCTGCATGTGGTGGTGCAGCATGCACTGCACCGTAAGGCCGTTGATAAGTCATTCCCCCTTGAGTCATATATCCTCCTTCGGTATGCACAGCCGTGGCCATATGTTGCCCTTGGGGTGAAATGTATGTCGCATGCGCCTGCATGAAAGGAGTGCTTTGGGTATGGGTAGCATTCGAGGGTCCGGCTTCCCCGTGAGCAGTGCCGACACCATGCAAGACCTGCGCATGTGGTGATGCCCCTCCCTGTGGCATCATGAACACGGTCCCGTTCCCTCCATGAAACTGGTAGTGACTGTACTGAGGCGTCATTTGTGGGAAGGGGCTTCCCATCAACCCCATCGAACCCTCCAACATTTGGGAGGTAGCCAAACTCGGAGAATTTGTGGACTTCCTGGGTGGCTTCGAATGCCGTCCCTTGCAGCAAAAACGACATCACCACAATAAGGACAACTTACCTCGCATGACCCAACAAACATCCACATTCATGTCAACACCCAAAGCTAGAAAAAGTTCAAACCTATACCACATAACACCTAGAAGTTTTATCACCACAATGACAGAAAACATACCACCCCTCTACCGCGTCCACCAGTTTGAACAACGGTGCCTTCGGGGTGAAATCCTCGGCCCACAGAAGTTGCATTGCGGCCCCTGCCACGCCTCCCATGCCCACCTCGCCCTCGACCCCCTTGCGTGATAGGGGACTCCGGAGCATCGCAATTCTCCCCGTTCGGATCAAAGTCCTCGTCTGCAACTGTGTTCCACTCTCCCTCCCCGCCTTCCTCTGCATACGTATTCGGGGTCATGCTGGCAATTCGAGAGCTCCTCCGCAACTCCGATCCCAAACACACAGTTGTTGCCTCCGCAGCTACACCAAGTTGTTCCTCACGACAATCCAACAACCTGCATTCACAAAGCAAACAACCTAAGCGGCATGCAGAACATGACCTCACCATGCAAGTGTGTGCGTGCATCCCAAATCTCCACAACCCCGCCGCCATCCTCCATTCCCATCGCCGTGATTCCCTGCTACGTACATCCAATGATGAGGCATAATTACTATCATAATAGCAACCATGTTGGGCGGCTTATTAGGCCACATCACAGACACGTGGATCAAAAGGGGAGGATGGACCCTCCATATGCACACCTGGCAACATCCCCAACATGAGATGGAGACACCCACCACCCTCAGGTGTAACTATGGCACGCCCACCACCATGGGCAGTAGTTAACTTGTAGCCCATACCTTAATACCCGCCAGTGTATGACATACTCACGTGTGTCACATACATCTATGTTATGATTTCATGGGTATCAGAGCTACTCTGCCGGGTAAGGACTTCGGACTTCCGGTTATGTACCTCTACAACAACGGGCATGGATCTCGGAGAAGCGGGTATGAACACATTGTATGGTTTGAACCCCCCCACCCAAAACCCTCGACCAAGAACACCAACGGGAATACACATCGGACGAGACCGCTTTGTAAGCCTTCGATGCAGCCAAACACTTCACGGATCCAGGATTTTGATTACCAGATGACCTTTGTGGTGTGGAAATACGAACCTCTTTGGAGATCCCAAGCCCAATGCTCTCATGATGGAGATGTTACGAGCGATTTTTGTTGCTCGAAGGGCCTCGTACTCATTCAGCACGCCATCCTCTGCTGCTATCACCGAACTCATCGTTAACTTCGAGGCTGTAGTCGGCCGAACCTTATTCTGTGTTGGGCAAGAAGCAAGACGCAGCAACTGGGAGGAGTGAGTGTAGGTTCATTCTCAACGCCATGAGAGGGTTGTCGTGAACGCCATTTAATGATGCTCTTGGGATTCAATTAAGGAACCACTTGTACGAATAGGAAGGTAGTTGGGCTACACCCTGCACCAAAACTTTAGGAACATGGAAGGAGAAGAGGAAGGGACTCGGCGTCTACCCATTGTAGATCCCATCCGCGTTGCCGCTCGGGATGAAAAATTGAGGTGGAGAGAGGAACACCGGGCTGATGAGACAGGGGCCCGAAGCATGTGGTGTCCTTGCTGCATATGCGGCAGGACAGTTTCACTGAGGAGGAAGACGGTTGCAAAACATTTGCGCACCTTCAAGAGGCATCCTCGGTGCAGGGCGAACCTCTGGGTAATGTGCCCTTTGTTCATTTCCTTAATTTACTCTCTAGGTCACGTCAGTTATGCTTCATTTTGTGGTGTGGGTATGATAGAGGTACTCTACAAGTTTGCAGCATTGAAGACCCCGGTTAGGATGACATACCAGATCTAGATTCATTTGCGAACGTTGTGCTTCATTCTCAATGTTGGTCCCCATGTTGTGTCCAAAGTAATTGATGTGATGTCTTCAGTGCTACCCTTGTCATCGCTATGTATGGTGTCCCGAATACAGAATCAGGTTCTGCCCTAATGGCTTACAGACCTTTGAGTCGCTACTGTGGGGGAGCACATACTTCTCTCTTTGCATGAGCATGTTAGTTGGTAAGGGTTCAACCATTCAAAACCCTTATATGCTGCGTTTAACCCCTAAATGCTTTTGGTGATTGTGGGGTGAAAACATGTGATTTCAGTTTCAACGGTTTGTGATTTTGTTCATGGAGATCCGCTTACTTTCAGGGAGATCTAACTGTATGGATGAGTGCGGTTGGGATTCTCCAAAATTCAATATTGTTTTTGGCCGTCCATGTTTTGTCAATTGGTTTATTATAAAGTATTTGTGTTAGGTGGTGTGAAGAGTGTAACAGTGGAAGTTTTTTTTGGAGGTAGAAAAAATGACGAGTTGCACATCAAATTTTGGAGAATCTCCTGACATTCTTACGGCCAATGCAATGCAAAAGAGTTCACAAACATTCACTCAAATATCACTTTTGAGATTTACACTTCTTATCTTTGATGACTTTACAAATTCTGGTGTTATTGAAATAATTAAACTCACATGCACATTCAGCTGGATTGGAGTCTCAAGTGGAGAAAAAAATTCCATTGAGAACTTCCTTGCAGAAAGTGGCTTCCTATGAAATCCCAAGCAAGTGTAGGATTGTTGGCTTCAAGTGAACATTTATTGTTGGTTGGTTTCTGTCCACGTTCTTCATGATAGTTTGGGTCCACAAATTTGTGGGAAGGAATGTGGGTAAAACCAGGTACTTGTTTCATCTGCCCCTTTGCAGCCACCTGTTAGAATAATGAAAGTCCTCCCAGAAGTTACCAAGTGCCTATGTCCAAGGTTGTATCACAATGGCCTATGCGAGAGGCAAATGTGTGGGAAGGAATGGCATGCGTTGTAGTTAATCCCAATGAAATGAGATTGATTTTAAAGTCCGGGAAGCCAAAAGTCTGGGGTGGTGTTTGTAAGTGACCCGGGTGTACTAACTATCTTTATGTGTCTTTTGCATGCTTGCAGTTGTGGTTGATGTGTCCAATTGTTACCTATACATGATTTGTACGAGAAGTTCATACAAATTATCGCCCTATGACATCAGGGGTTATGATGGCTACCATGATGGCAAGATGAAATACGATTGCAAATTTCGGCTCATGTGGAGTAAGGAAGTGCCCACAGTAGATCCATGGAGTTACATAGTCAATGGATAGATGACGGTCAATACAATTCTCCTATATTCCTTGTTGATGTCTTAGTTCCTTTTGCATGATATAGCCATGGAAAATTATGTGACTGCATTAAGGAATAATGGATGATTGCAGGATGAAGCAGAGGATTCAAGCGATGAGGAGTGGGTGTGGCACGAGCGTGCCCTGAGAGCCAACTGTGCTGAATTTGGAGGCCCAAATGGTCTCCCACCGGACGACTTGGAACCAGTTCCCGTTGCACTGGACACTCAGATTGAGATGACTGAACTTGTAGCTGCAGCTTTCCGTAGGAGTGATGATCCTCTGATTTTGAAGCGCAACGATGCGGGTAGTGCTCCTGTTGATGCCTCCGAACCTTTAGTCGAGGACGATATTTCAAGGTCGCCTGCGGATGAGAATGCTGAAGTATCCATCGACGAGGAGGAGGTAGATGACACATATTTTGATAGTGAAGATAACGGAGGTGAGGGTGAAGGAGACTCGAGGCCAACAACCTGGGATTTTCCAAGGGCAGATGCAGACGAGGCTACAATGGAGATGGAGGATGAACTTCTGCGTCGTTTGGGAGAAGCAGATAGGATTCCCCTGTACGCAAGCGCCACAGTTTCCTTATTGGGTGCACTTCTTGTTATCCTTACCATCTGCAAAGCCCATGGTGTGCCCAATACATGTGTAGATGAGCTTCTTCGGGCCTTGAGTAATGAAATCTTGCCACAACCAAACTGTCTTCCAAAGACAGAAAGGCAAGCAACAAAACTTTTGAGAGCACTTGGATTAGGGTACACGGTGATTCATGCATGTTTGAAGGGTTGTATACTTTTTAGGGGTCCCTATGCATTGTTGAATCGTTGCCCAAAATGTTTGACTCCAAGATTTTATCGCCGTGGCAAAGACAAGAAACCGGTGAAGGTGGTACGACACTTTCCTATAACTCCTAGATTGAGAAGAATGTACGGAACATAATATTTGTCGAAAATGATGACATGGTGGGCTGAGAACCCTTCGGAAGATGGATTGATGCGAAACCCGGCGGATGCACCTGCTTGGAAGCATGTAGATGCCATGTACCCGGACTTTGGTGGGGAGGCGAGGAATCCTAGGCTTCTCATAAGCACTGACGGATTAAATCCGTTTTCATTCAAAAGCAGCAGCTGGTCAATTTGGCCTGTGCTTATTGTCATTCTGAATTTACCTCCGTGGGTCATGTGCAAGAAATTTTTCATACTTTTGACGCTACTCATTCCAGGGCCCCATGCACCGAGCTCAAAGACTTTTGATGTATATTTTGCTCCTGTCATCGAGGAGTTGAAGGACTTATGGAATCCAGGCGTATGGGTGGATGATGCAATGACACGGGGAAATGCTAGCAGGTTTTTGATGCGCGCGGTGTGCTTGTACACTGTGACAGACTTTCCAGGGTTGGGATTGATAAGCGGGTGCGCAACAAAGGGCTATGTTGCATGCCCACATTGTGGACCAGCAACTTGTGGCAGGTATTCTACTCATTTGCGGAAGACAGTTTATGATGGTCAACACATGAAGTGGTTGAATGTGTTGCATAACTTCAGACACGGTGGGGAGGCATTTAACTTTGTTCCTGAGTGGCGGACTGCTCCACCAAGGGTGACTTCGGCTCAAGTTTTGGAATGGGCAGATGCGAGAGAGAGGTTCATGGTGGATGGTACGCGGCCTATGCAAGAGGATCCTGTTCGAGTGACAGGGATAAAGAGGAGGAGCGCATTATATGATTTACCGTATTGGGAGGTACGATGTACCGCATGGAACTTGGAGATTTACCTGTAACTCAACATTTTCAAAGGTCATTGGTATAACGTAAGGCTAATGTTATATGTTGTGCATCTTACATTGGAGGGAGTTTAGATTTTATCTTCTTAGTGGCACTGATGGGAATGTGAGGGGGAAGTATGCCAGATGTCATGAGTGGATTTTGCGTTTGGAATCCCCAAGTGTGTTAATATTATGAGTTTGGCATGTTGGTTTGAAAGAAGAATTGTGGTGGTGTTGACATTGTTTGCAACATCTTCTAGTGCGACACACACTGGACGTTATGCACATAGAGCGTAATGTCATGGATAATATATTGAGGACCATGTTAGGTGATAAAGACACTCCAGCCGTGAGGGAAGACATGCGAGAGCTGTCAATCCGACCAGGTTTGTGGTTGCAAGAGCGGGATGACATCCCAACTGGAACGAAGTTGAAACCACATGCACCATATGTCCTTGATCGTGTGAGCCGGACGAAGTTTTTGGTAGGAATTGGGAAGCTAAAAGTTCCCTCAGGGTATTCAGGTTCTTTGCGTAAACATGTGGTGAAGGGAAAAATCCAGAACCTAAAGTCGCACGACATGCACATACTTTCCCAACAAATTTTGCCGGTGGCTGTACGACATGTACTTCACCCTGGAGCACGGGCAGGAATTATAAGGCTAAGTGTTCTTTTCCAAAAGATTTGTGCAAAGGTTGTTGTACCAGGGGAAATATCGTGGCTGAAGGAGTATGCGGCGGAGACGCTATGCATATTGGAGGCATGGTTTCCTCCTTCATTTTGGGATATAATGTCACACCTTGTCATTCATCTAGTTGACGAACTAGCAATATGTGGGCCCGTTGCATGCAGGTGGATGTATCCCATGGAGAGGTACATGGGAGTATTGAAGAAGTACGTGCGGAATCGCTCTCTCCCAGAGGGGTCAATGGCGGAGGGTTACATTGTCGAAGAGGCACTAGGGTTGTGCACAGAGTTTTTGCAGGGTTTCCAACATACAAGAACAAGGGTTTGGGATGCAGAAGAGGAGCCTGGAATTAGTGGAGTGGAGCTTGAAGGTTACGGGAGTGCACGACGTTTGGCGGACGTGGAGTTGAATGCTGCCCATTTGCATGTTGTAACAAACTCCCCTGCCACTGAGTCTTATTACAGGTTGTCCAATTTCCATCGAACTTGGTGATGCAAGTGTGTCTCATGTGGATGTTGTTATTGGTATGTAGGTATCTTGGGCATTGCTGATTTCATAGAACGTGTGCAATGGCATCGGATGTGCCATGTTGGATTGTCCTGGACACTGAGGTTACGGATTAGTGGTTGGGGAATCATTCACGAGGGTTGTGCTTGTCAGGGAGTGGTTGTGCACACGGGAGGAAATGGAGGCAGGTAGGGCTGCGTATCGAGCCCGGAATCGAAGACGAGGCCGATCTCGTATGGTCTACCCTCCAGCACTAGCTGTTGTAGGCAACTTCCCGAATTGGTTGCAAGTCAAAGTGCGGGAGGAAATGGCAGCAGGCATTGAACTTCCATTGGAGGTCACTACATTTGCATTTCCACCGTCTCCTCAGATTCTATCTTTCCGCAGCTGCAAAGCATACGGGAATCACTTTAGAGTAGTGGCAGGTGACGGGGATACCGGGCACACTACATTTGACAGTGGCATCGCCTTAATTGCAGAGCAAGGTTCACGGACCAGTACGGCGGATACAAACGTGAAGGAGGCAGTGCTTTCATACGTCGGAGTACTTCGTGAAATCATTTGAATGTCGTATGATCAGACGCATGTTATTCTTTTTAGGGGAAGTTGGGTTCCCCCACAGGAGAATGGGAATGCTTCAATTAAGCGAGACAAATATGGCTTCTGGCTCGCCAACTTCAACCGTAGACAACGTGCTACTGAGCAACCATATGCGTTCCCCCACCAAGTGAGACAAGTGTTTTTCTTCGAGGATGCAATTGATGCAGGGTGGAAGGTGGTTCTCCAAAAGGACAGTCGGAGTAGTCGTGTGGAACGTCCAGGCGATGGGGTTCAGCTTGGAGCAGCCCCTGTGAACAAGGAGTTGAAGGCTCACATGCATATAGTGGGGGCCGTGGGAGCAGAGTTGGATGCAGGCCATGTGCCCGAGGTGGTAGCCGAGGTTGCGACCGGTGGTGCACGAGTGGCCCGAGGTCTACGTCGGGAAACAGCTTGGGGTGGAGCATGGTCTTCGGGCGAGTCATCGAGTGCATCGGATGTTGATGGACAAGCAGGAGATGAAGACATACCCGGCTTGCCGGAACAATTTTGGTTGTGAGGCCAATTGATGTTTTTTTGCACTCTGCGATATGGCTCGGAAGAGTGAGCATATTGCAGTGGGGATTGCAGGGTAGATCTTATCGCATAGATATAATGTAGAGAGGATATCACATACTTGTTTCGTGCGACACAAATTGGTGTCTTTTCTCTAATGAAATTAAAATTGAATTTAGTGTATCAGCCGGTGTGAAAGTAATACGTCTATGTGGGTGTGAGCCTAATCATTTCGTATTGCATGATTTTGTGGATGCCTTGAGTTCGCTTTTGTCGTAGAAATATGGCATTTCTAGTGCAATATTTTGACGGTATGATGTTTCATGGCATACTTATGAGGTCCAGATTCGTAGAATATGGTGTTCAATTCAGCGCTATCTCATGAATTAACCCCCACCCATGCTCATAATACTTACATGAGGAAAGTATTCCTCCTACATGTTGTCCATCATCCTCATATACTCCTTAATCTTAATTTGAAATGGGTTTTTTCTTATGTTGAGTAGAAATATATTCATGGAGGCCACTTCACTTTGAATTTCATTTTGCACATAATGATCACACTGAGGGTTGATTTATACTTTTGAATGGGAACCCAGGGGGTGCAACTAATTGAAGAGCAAATTGTATGTTCATTTGTCCAGTGCAACTACATGGAATCCCCCCCCCTTACCTCAAAAGATAATTGTTCCCCATAAATGATACATGGCCTGATCTTAGTTGCAGTGCATCGTGGCAGTTGCAATGACCAGTGACAGTTGCATGGTCCGTTGCCACAGGACACATGTGGTAGTAGTGAATGTGTACAAATGAGGGCATCAAGCTTGAAAGATGGGGCTGCTGTTGAATGCACCATGACCCACAAGATATCAAATTGTACTCTTTTTTTCAATACCCATATACACTACTAAATGATAAAAACAAAACATGGTGATAACCTCGCAAAACCCTGATTTCAAAAAATTGATCGCATAAGGCTTTCATCAATTTCCAAATAAAATTCAAAATAGGAGTCTTGGAAAATAGAGTGAACAAAATTTTCAGCTCTCACCAACAGCCATAAATACACCAAGTGAAGTAATGACGAATCTACTTTTACCATAAAATCCCAATATTCTACCAGTGTCACTCTTGAAATGTGTATCACGTGCACTACTATAATTACCATATGGACCATATGTATTATGGTTTGTTCGAAAAGTTAAAGACTTGAGGCAAATTATTGGATGTAAAACACCATCATGGGATACATTACAGATGACAGATGTTATGCCAAACCATCCTTCAATCTGCATAAGAAACTCACTAGGGCTCTTGAACACAATCTGCAAAACCGACAAAAGTTTATTAATATCCAAATTCAACGCACATCAAAGAGAGGACTCTTGTTGTTGCATTCAAGTGGAACCATTTGTAAGGCTTGATTTCTTACACGTAACCTCCTACCATACATTCTATGGTAAATAAACATGTGCGATTTTTGAAGAGAAATGGTAGAATGGAGAGAATTACAATGGGAAAAAAAGTATGGGATAAAGAACCACTGCCAATAACTTTCACTTCAGAGACTTGGAAAGGTTAAGCCACTAAGGTAGACGTGCCTAATTCAGTTACTTATCTTGATCGGACACCTATATTTGAGTGGTTTGTGGTTAAGAATGGCCTCCAAGAATAGCAGCAAGACACGTGTTTAGAAAAGATTGGACTACATGCTCAAGAATTGTTCACCATCCCAGGCTCAAATGTTAATGTAATTGGGGGGACCTATAAGACCATTTAATGAGCACAAGAATCTTCACTATGATAATGAATATCATATTCAAATGAGGTCCAGAATTTATAAGCAAAAATCGACTTCAGCCTCTATCATCTTGTTCTGATCATGTGTTTCACATCCTAGGAGAAGTCGGATAGTCAGAAAAGAATTACCATTTCAGACACATTTTCAGTGATGAGATTAGGATCTCCCAGACAATATGTACACACATACACATTGTGAAGTGGCAAATTTTTTTTGAGTACTACTTACCTCTGCAATTTCACCAACCTTCTCATCACCGTGACAGGATGTGAACTTTAGGGTACTGCCCTCATAATCAGTCAAAATAGACCGAATCGCATCTTGGTCATATGTCAACCTTATCCGCTTTACCGAGGTGAATATTCCATCAAAGAAACCAATTCCACCTTCACCTCCCCAAGGCCCAAGCACCTGTCCCACCAATTAAGTCAAAATTTTGTATGGAACCTCCACTTCACTATATGACAGATTTGGTGAACATACTACAGTGTTGTACACTTCAGTTTGAGTGTCATGTACACTATTGGTGAACGGCCTAAATTAGATGCCTGAGGCTTAGTAGTGCCATGTCCGCTAATGGTCAACATGACACTATTTGCCAACATAAGTAACTCGTTGAAGTCCATAAATATACAAGGTGTTTTGGAGTGCTTGAGATGAAACTTTTACATTATGATATGCAAGAAATTATACTGATGACAAGTGTTATGTGTTTCCTTGTGTAACCAAGGCATAGACCTCATAATATTATTGGGTATCCTAATGCCATGTAATTAGTAAGCACACTAATGCCAAGTGTGACAAGGTTACACTAATGGCCAAGTTGTTGGCCTCAGTGCAACCTAAGATATGCCTTATAATAGGGCAGGATACACAATTAACACAAAATACGAAAAACGATGTACTGCTATTCTGCAACTAGTGATGAACCAGATTGTTGATAATGTGCACTCCCTTCTAGAAGACAAAACATGAGAATCGCTAACATACAGACCCCACATTCTTAACCTCTTGAGGCATTAAGCTACGTAAGTTCATTAGTATCAACAAATGCCAAAGAACATGAGCTCCTATAATATGACTCCGATGCTTGACATGCAAACAAATACAATGTTGGCAATGTATGTTCGCAGATTAAGAAGGCCTTGTTCTGCCCACATCTAGTGAACACCAACGTTGATCTTAAACTAAACAACGGCTTACCTTAAAAGTAGGAGCATCTACTTTGCTCAACTTGGACAGATCACCTGATCAATAACCACCAGTGACGTTAACAGCAAGCTAAAATTCAAGAGTGTCAGTCTACAAAGATCTTGTTTAGATTTGAAAATCGATCAATCAATAAAAATCATTCAAATGAACAAAATGAGAAAATTACTGGGACAAATACAGTCAGGAATAGATGAAAGTTTTGAATGGTTGCATAATGCAAGGTATCAACAACAATTGTAATTTGCCCTAAGATCATTACCCAAGGAAATCAAAAAGATTGAGAGATCAAACACTTAGCATACGCTTGCAAATTTATGACATATAAGAACAAACTTCTCAATCCTTCAAAGAAACTCCATAGTCAGATTCTTAGAACTGTACACTCTACAAATATTCAATCATCACAGGATTTCAACTATCTACAAAGTATTGCAAAGTCTAATACACATTCTACAGGAAAACAACACTTCAAAAAGTATCAAACATTACAAAAAAAATTGTGCCCCTCCTACTATCAACATTAGACAGCAAGACAATGCCTACGTTCAAAGATTTTGCAATGCAAGCCATTTCCTATCGACATTGTACAACAGTGGTATCATCCACAATGCACATTCATAATGTAGAGATACACTCTATAGGAACTCAACAAAACATCGACAAGTACAATGTCTGTTTGTGCGTCTCCTAGTATCAACCAGTGTCAGTCTGCTATATACGAGAATGCATCGTATCAATAATCAACACCAATCATGGTGTCAAAGATCCTACCTGTGGATTTCAAATTGTAATACCACTCAAAAATTGATATTTGGTGTGATGTCAAGGTGAGAGAATCTTTGTAAACCAAGTTATTGTTTGTGTCAATACCATTCTAAACCATATTTATACTAGGGCGCTTTTGCCTAGGTATGAAGGTTCTTGCATGGTATCTAGACCCGAATGGTATCGAAAACAAAAATACTGTCAAATACCCATACCCTACTGGTACCCAAAAATGTGAAACCCAAAAATGTGAAATATGATACCCAAACGGTATCATAAAAAGACGATACCAGTCCAACACTGGTATCGACATCAAACAGCAAGACAATACCTAGATAGAAAGATGTTGCCGTTCGAACTATTTCCGCTAGACAATATATAGCATTCGTATCAGTAACACTGCATATTCAAAATGTAGAAGGACATTCTACAGGAACTCAGTACTCTGCAATGCATCTAACATTAATATATCTGTTTACACCCACCGGAGTTGGGGACGGAATGGAAGCTTACCAAGAAGGAGCAAACCCTTGATGTACCGCAGCTCTTTGCAGATGTCGTGAAATTCCGGCCGATTTCGAGGATTGCCATCCCAGCAACGTTGAATGAGGTTTGCCAATTTTGCAGGGCAATCTACAGGGATTGGAGGCCGCTCTCCGCCTTTTAACCTGCGGTAAAGCCCACCTTGCCTGCTATTAGCAAAAGGCTCCTCACCGGTGAGCAATTCGAAGCACACAATTCCAAAGCTATACACATCGGTTTTAAAAGGCTGGAACCGATCTGGCAACTGCTCCTCATCTTCATCATAATCCTGCACCTTGTAAACCTCCGGTGCCATCCACTTCCGGGTACCGGTGTTCAATGTCATGTGAGAGTATCTGGTGCTGGCATTCTTAAATTTTGTGAGACCGAAATCAGCCACTTTAACAATGAACACCCTGCTATTGTTGCAGCCTGAGTCGTTGCCCTTCACTAATGTCCAATCTCTGTCTGAAGGTTCTCGAGGTCCCAAAGGTTTGGAAGGCTCAGGGAATTTGATGAGGATGTTCGGTGACTTGAGGTCTCGGTGTGCCAAGCCCTTGCTGTGAATGTACCGGATGCCTTCGGCTATTTGAAGCATTAGGTCAACGGATTGGATGTGTGAGAACGGAGAACTTTTTGTTGTTGTTCCGGAGGGGATGTTTTCTCGGTACTCTTCGAGAAAGTTATAGAGATCGGTGTCCATTAGCTCCATCACCAAGGAACAGCTACGTTTGTCCATCGCACAACACACCAACCGCACAATGTGTGGATGGTTTAACCCTGCAAGAGCACCAATTTCTTGCCTGAAGAATTTGTTGTCTCCTCCCCTGAACTGTTTCTTTGCAAATCTCATCCCTAACCATGTAGTTTCTCGGACCACTCCGAACCCTCCCCTGTTTCACATTTAGAATTGCCAGCAGCTGCGTTGCAAGACATTGAGAGGATGGTTCACGTTGACACCTTACATCATCTTCGTCACATTCGTGATTCTTCTTCAAGTCTCTTAAGCGGTTCTTGAGAGTCTCTTGATCCTGCTTTGCTGCGACCAATAAATCGAGATACTCAACCACACTCAACTTCCCTTCACATGCTCCGGCGTGGAATACATTATTGTCGAATGTTATGGATGTGAGTAAAATGTTGCAGATGAGTTTCTCATGCCATTCCGAGTCGTAGAGAATCTCCGAGAAAGTCTCTTTCAGGTCCCCTTGCTTGAGAGCTGTGTTTAACCATTCATCGGTGCCGCAACAACACTCTTCAAGTAGGGCCGTAATTCGTTCAAGCACTGAATTCAACTCCGCAGCTGGTGTCATCAAGGAGGCAATTTCTGAGCCTTCGATCTCCTTGTTTGCTAGTAGTTCACGATACGTCTCTACCTCAAACTTGAGTATGGCTCCTTGGAGCCTTGGAAGCTTTTCAGCCAAAAGCTGGCACTGCTGCTTGTTGATTTGCGGAGGGTTAGAGTTTTCAGCTGATACAAGGTACTGTACATGTTTTATCAAATCTTTACTGCGGTCGAGAATGTCTACCGAACCTGCCATCTTCACACACTAAATACCTACAAATAAGATGTGTCTCTTATTTCAGACTGTCAAAGATTTGATGAGAGCCATAGATTTGCCTGTCACCAAAATTTGGTTCTACAATCTCTAACTTCCGGAACACTGCATGTTCAATCGCCACATTTCAGTATATAATAATCGGTTGGCTCCTGCCAGCCTACTACTCTTCCATACATTAAGTAATGGTCTAAGTTTGGAGGTTTGATATAAAGAAGAGAAAAAAGCCTTAATTAATTAGAGGCCTGTCTGCATCTTATATTTGCGGAGTAGTAAGCACCTTCTTCTTGCGGAGTTGAAGCGCACACAGCACTGAACATGTATGAGGTCAGCCCAATCGCCACAGATATCATGGTATAAGACACCTTGAAAGTGATCTTATCACCTGACACCCACCATCATGATTCCCACATCAGCTACTCAATATCAGTATTAAATCTCCACTTTTGCGAACTCAACAACAGTAGCTAGAGGGGTCGACAGAGATTAACTACGGCGTTATATCGTTCATTATACACTATTGAAACAAGGTGTACCGGGCTTATCAATCCAGATCCCATGGGAACTCCGAGGTTAAGCAGCCTGAGGCCGGGATACTACTTGATAATGGGGTGACCACCTTCTTAGCACTTGTTTCCTGTGCACCTTACCACCTGTGATCCACCCAATCACAGTGTGGGTATCCACATAAACCGCGTAATTTCAACCAACCACCATGTGTGAACCTAGGGGATAAGTGCCGGCCGGCCAGTGAACACATTTGAAAGAAGGCAATAGTAGTCATCGCGGAGAGTCCTCTAATTGTCGCACTGCCCATTTCAGGATTACGTAGACTTAGGCGAGCTCGAAAATGAAGCATCAACACCATAACTCATGACAACTGCCGCGGCGTCGTTTTCCTTCTTTGTTTTCTTTTCTATTCTGTCTAATATTGCAAACTCTACAAGTTCTGTTCCTCCTCATTACAGCAGCATCAATATCCAAATGCTGAAACAATCAATATGGTTTCAACAGTATGTCACATAGTTCACTAAATTACTTGGTCGTTTCATCATGAGACCCACACAAAATTGTAAACCCTACTTCGAAGTACCTGACACATTCTGAGGCACTCGCCAGCTAGTGCCCCCAGAGGCCACCATCTTCTCCCCAAGTGAGTTCCTCCTCCCAGTACAACTGATGACCGAGGAGTACTCTTGGCCTCCAATTACGCCTCTTCCGCTTCCTTCTGTGCCGGAAAGATGATACCTCGATCCAGCACAGGAATTCGGTTACCGACTCGACTGCTGTCTGCTGAAGAGATTCTTCACATGCCCTCGCCTCAACCTCGGTGACCGAAACCAGCACTCGAACCTCCGGACCGACGGATCATATCGAACTTGCTATATGAGGATCATGATGAGATCGAATACTCTTGAACAATATTCAAAGGTTTCCTCAAATACCGAGACCACCACCCAGCTGCACTGATGGCCAGATCGGCTGATGCAACACCCTCCAACTAGTTAAGTTACACTCTGCCTGCAACGCCAAGTTCATCATCACCACCACCATCATCATCGAGAATCATGACTTCGGAGGGAGCGAGAAGGAACTGTCCTTTGATCAACCTGCAGAAACCCAAAAGTGGCAAGGCTGCGGATCTCAGGCTTGTGAGTGCCTTCCGAAACGACTGTCTGGAAGTTACCTCTCCCCCAGATAACACAATTAACCCCCAACTTGCCATTGTTGCAGGAGAGCTGCTGCTTGGTTCTATGTCCGGGGAGAACCGGCGGTTAGTTACAGATGAACCGGTTGAGTTTGAGAAATAAGCGGTTGAAGTTCGAGCTTCAGGAGAACTACCGATCGTTTTAGAGGAATCCATAGAATATACCTCAAATGAATAAAGCAAAACCGGAAGATGTCAACATGTAGCCGGCTGGATTTAGAATCACTAGGATCTTGACCGAATCTGCCCAAAACTTCCCGGCCAGTGGCTTGGTTCGTTGAACTTCAATGAACTTAGGGGCCTTCAAGGCTGCAGTCTGACTCATCATTGTATTTGGGGTTGACTAGTTACTTGTCCTCAAAATATCGAGTTTAGTGTCCAGAACATGAGATTGCTGCATTGTTGCGCGGTTGGCAGCTGCAGCTCAAAATTGTACAGGATGAGCATGTCAACATAATTGTATAGCAAGTCGCTGCAATTCAGCTAATTGATCACCAGAGTTTCCACCAAACCTATCTCACCTCTCTTCGTCATCTATGTCCACCAATGACATTTATTTACACCTGTGTGGAGGTCACCTCACAAATTGAGAGATGAATACAACAACTCACATCCTCAACTCCCACGACATTCCAAGAACTTCCTGTTAGCTTATATGCAGACCTTAAAAGTCCTGCAGTTGTCATTGGATGATCATATGTATGTAATGTCACAGTAGGAGCGAACAACAGATCTACGTGTGGCCTTCAGGGTCTATTGGCGAGATGAACTGACATTGTTGCAGTAATTGAAAATGTGCTACAAAATATTACCTATGACTTGACGTTGTCGTCCTCGGGGACCGTAGAGCACATCCAATACAGCTCCGCCTCCTTATCTGAGACCAGGAAAATGAATCAGAGTAAAGTGATAACAAATCAAAGAGTTTTAAACAACTAGAATGAGTCAATGAGGGCCCCATACCCCAGTTATCTCTCGAACTCAACCGGTTCATCTGTAACTAGTGCTCGGTTCCAGAAGTCTTGAAGAGCAGAGCAACATTTCAACGAACTGAGTGCAGATTTCGAAATACTCAGTGCAGATCTGCACTCAGTTTTGAGTTCGAAACATTCAGTGCAGATCTGAACTGTAAAACGCTGGCAACCCTGAACTTACAAACTTACAAGGGCAGCGACTTCGGAGCAGGGGCAGGGGCAGCGGCAGCGACTTTGGAACAAGGGTAGCAACTTTGGAGCAGTGATCCAAAGAGAGGCGATGGAGGTAGGAGCGATGGGTGCGATCATGAGCAACTTTGGAGCAGTGATTAAAGAACGGCGATGGAGGAGAGTGGCAATGGAGGCGGGAGCAATGGGAGCAAGGGCGGTGGGGAGGGCAAGAGCAATGGCGATGGAGAAGAGAAGGGCCAAGGGGAGGAGGGCGAGAGTGAACACTAATGGCCCCATCATGCTTGAAGGACTTGCGCCCGTCCACCGGAAGTGCATTCATACATGAAATTCGGAAATAGTGTTTCCGACACTTGCCTTTTCAAAAAGAAACTATATTTGACTTTAAATTGTTTCTATAATTTCATTGGAGGAAAGATGTGTCCATCACCAAAACGTCCGGTGACGCGTTTTTGGAATAATTCACAAGATGCGGTGAGGCACCGCATGGTAGTGTAAGGGAATTTCTTGGAATTTGTTATTTCCGTCCACTAGAGTCCAAAAGTTTTGATCAAAACTGCCGTTCCATTGGCTGATGTGAAAGGGCCATAAAAGGAAACAGGTCCTGCTTGACAGACGGGTCTGACATGGATGGTTGCTGTGTTGGAAACTCCCACAACAAGCACAAATTTAAGGCGCAATAAATCCCGATTTGGCAAACGGGTAAAATCGCCACTTTCGGGTTAAGTGCATGTCGAACACTTATGAAACCATACTCCACAAAGATGAAAAAAATCACAGGGATCACCTACTTCCTTTTCTCCCCCATTGGTATTAAGATATTGGTGTGCTTGGTCAGCCAACCACAAGCATGTATGCCCGTGTACCCTAAGACCGGGGTCTCATCACGCCAATATTGTCGTGTTGGGTCAAAGGCAAACTTGGGAACTTGACCGTAATAGATCTCAAGGCAAGTCCTCTTCTTACTCCAAGTAAGGGAGGAAACGTACACATGATGCATCCACCTTTGAAACAACACTAGCTAGTACCCAACATCCGCTTAATAGGCTCCACACTAGAAAGGGTGCTAGAAAATATAGCCCCAACTTTGGACTACATGAAGTACTCCACCTCTTCGCCACTAAGCTCCACTGGCTTGCAAGTAAGCTCCTTCAAACTCTACACCACCTTCTTCTCACTGGTACAACCCCACATTATTAAAATAGATTTAAGGTTATCATTGTAGTCGTCAATGATAGGACCTATGAGATTCTACCGTCCACTTTCATAAAGGTCAAGATTCACGAATCCTTATTGTCTTCTTTCTTGTGAGTAGTAAGTCTAGGATTCCTCGACAACTACAATGTGAAAGGAGAAATTTCTTAAAGTATTTTAAACACCTAGTAGTTGTTGTTGGTGGTCTTCGGATCTTGGTGTAAACAAGAAAAACACCCAAAGAAAGGAAAATTGAAGGAATATAATAGAAGGATGGGATCTGCATAGACTCTTAAAGGGGCATTTGACACCAAGACAATAGCAAGGCACCAACTGAATTGACCTTGGATGAGTTCCACATTGGTGGATGTGATCATGAAAATCAAGGGCTCGAGACGAACTATTCTATGATAATTTATAAACATGGTAATATTTTAACATGGTTTTGGTGAAGTGACACCCCACATGGACCATAGTGGGAGATCTTGTCTATTTATTTATGAAGCCAACATTGGTGATGGAGGTAACTTATTTTCAAGTAATACAAATTAACATTTATGAGATTTATGGCATCATGATCTTTGGGACTCCAATAAAGATAATCAAAGAAGTGATCAAGAAATACTATATATTTTGGTTGTGTAGGATTTCAAATATACTTCTCATCCATGAAGAATGGCATGAACCTTGACCCAAGTGTAACCCAAATTGGACAACAAGAATCATTTTTGACCAAGGTGTACAACTTCAAATATTCTAGTGGACCCTAACTTTGGTCTTAGTTTAAACCACTTCTTTTATACATTCAGGGTAAATGCAAAACTTAAAATATTCCACCACAAGTTTGGGCAAGGTTGTAAGGGGTTGCTCAAGACATGCCTTGTGCCACGTGAAAAGTTTGGACATGAGCATATATGAATGGCATATACAAATCACAAAGAATATTGAAATGTCCCAATTTGTAAAATTTGAAGAAATCAAGCGGTGAGTCCAATTATCATGAGTCTTATGCCCCTCCAAATGAACTCATAAATTAGATCACTTTGAGCAATCAGACTTGTCAAACGGTAGTCTTAATAAGGTTAGTTACACTACAATGCAATTGCATTCACACTATGGATAAGATTTTTGCAGCTCATCTTTTATATATGTGTTATTTTAGATTTGTATTTGTTGTTCTATTTAGGGTTTGCATGTAAGAAGGGACACCTATATTAGCAATGTAGTCAACAAGAAAATATTTTGTCCACATGAGATGCACACATGCACGGCGAAGCCTATTTTAGGTGATAATCCCCCTGCCGGAATCTCCGCAACTGAGGTCGGTAAGCGCCACTACGAATGCGCGCGTAACGTAATGTGTCACGGTGCTGAGCAATGGATAAATTCTCCATGGCCATAGGCATGGCCCTCTGGAAGAATTGAGCCCGCTCCTGCAAATACTCTGCCCAAATGTTTGGGTCATCCAAGTTCACAACAGGAGCTAGCTTTTCCCGAATAGAACTTGGGAGTATAGGCTCACGTCCATACAACAATTGATACGGGTTGTAGGACGCCAAAGAGGCTTGCTTACTAAATCAATAGCCCATAGCAATCCAAGGTAACATAAGGTCCCAATCCCGATGGTTTCCTCGAAGTAATCCATACTTCCTCAAGTCACGTTTGGTTGTCTAAACAACTCGTTCAGCCAAACCATCCGCCTCCGGATGATCCTGAAAGGTGGTACAGTGATCTATGAGCGCCTTAGTACACAACTCCTCAAAAACACCGAGGAACTCCCTACCTTGGTCTGTCAAACACCTCAGTCGGTGCTCCAAAACGTGCCAACACACGATCCAAAAATGCGGTCGCGGCTAACTTTGCAGAGTTTTGGGGTAAAACAACAAGCTCAATCCACTTGCTAAAATGCTCCAACATCACCAACATGTATTTTGCTCCACGTGGCGTGACCATCAACGGCCCCGCAAAACCCAACAACCAACGGTAGCCCAATCTCATGATAGGTAAGGGCTGTAACTGAGGTGACAAGGTGTTAAAGCTAGACATGACCCGGTCACAAACTTCACACCTCCCGACATAAGCAGCCACCTGCTGATACATGCCAGTCCACCAATATTGGTCACGTAACATCGAATGTGTCATGCGTATGCCAAAATGGCCAAGTTCCTCGTGCATTTGTCGCACCAAGGAGACCCTCTGATCCGGTCTAAGGACAATACGCCTTGTCCCATCCGACCACAATCAAAATAACAAACCGTTCTCCCAACGGAACCTTGTTATTTGATGTCCAATCCTATTTCTTTCCATTGCCGATGTAGACGCAAAAAAGGTCCTTTGCTGAAGCTTATGCAGTACGGGAAGATCCTCCCATACATCCGCAATAGCTTGAGGTCGATCAGTCTCATCATCCGAACCCTGTATTGGAACCTCAACAGCCGCACCAAAAAATAAGGTGAGGTAAGCAGCCGCATGCCAACCTGGAACCGTCTCTCAATTATAATCTCCATGTCACCTGGCCACGGTCAAGTCCTCATCCGAAGGACTTGGATTGCGTGAGAGTTCGTCTGCATCTAGGTTGATAATCCCAGCACGGTGCACCACCTCAAAGTCATACTCATAGAGCAACAAAGCCCATCTGGCAAGCTTGCCAGTAGCTTATCCGACTCCATGAGCCACCGTAACGGCTAATGGTCAGTCACCAAAGTAAAGCGCTGACCATAGACATATGGCCGGAAATGGGCAATAGCCCACACCGCCGCCAATGCTTCTCCCTCATAGGACGAATAATTGGCCTCCGCCGTGTTGTTGCTTCGCGACGCGTAAGCAACAACATACTTCCGGCCAAAGTTATCTTTCTGAGTGAGAACTGCTCCCAAATCCAATGAGCTCCAGTCCGTATGCAACTGGAAAAATTTGGAAACATCTGGATGTCGAAGCACCGGAGCCGTACTCAGTTTCTGCTTCAATGTCTCAAATGCCTGTTGCTGCTCACGACCCCAAGTCCTTGCTCGTGAGAATGATCAGAGGCTTGGCGATCAAGCTAAAGTTCTTGACAAATCGCCGATAGTAATTCGCCAAGCCCAAAAAAACACGAAGTCTCGGCACATCGACCGGTGCCGGGATCTTCTGCAAGGCGTCCACCTTAGCTTGCTGCATCCCAAGACCTCCTGGAATAATCATATGACCCATATATGCTAGTTGGTCATGGAAAAACTTCCACTTGCCATGGTGCAAGCGCAATTCCCACCGCCGCAACCCCTCAAAAACGGCTTGAAGATGCCTTACATGCTCCTGTGGTGTTTTGCTGAAAATGATAACGTCATCAATGTAACACCAAGCAAAGGGTAAGCCAGACAGAACTTGGTCCATCACTCTCTGAAACTCTGCAAGTGCATTCTTGAGGCCAAATGGAAGAAACTTCCAATGATACAGTTGATCCTTCCCATCATGATCAATTCCCCAGAATGTGGTTTTTACTTGATCTCCCGCAAGTAATGGGAGCTGGTGATAGCCGGATCTCAAGTCCAACGTGCTAAAGACTCAAACAAATCCGAGGGCATCGAACACTCCTCCGGGATTGGCATGGGATACCAATCCGACTTGGTTTTCTGGTTAACTGGACGGTAATCCCCGCACATCCGCTTCTCCGTCCAATTGCCAAAGATGTCCTTCTTTGATGGCATAACCGTAGCACAAGCATACTTCCCGTTGGATAGTTCGATTAGCCTTGCAACTAAGAGCTCTCGGCAACGAGCCTGAACGCCAATCCGCTCGGAAACAATGAGCCTATAAGGTCTCCGAAAAATGAGATGGTCGTCCTCCAACTGAATGTGGATGGATTTTCCTTTATATCCTTCAAGATCTTGAAGGTTAAAAACAAAACACCTACGGTACGTGCGAATAAATGCTCGTACTTTCCATGCCTCAGAACCAGTGAGATGAGGGCCCAATTCCAATGGCCAATCATCAAACTCTATGGTCTCCCTCCCCACTAGAAGAGAGCCACCTGGTGTTGGCACAAACTATAATTGTTAATGAGAGGAGGGGGCATTAACCATGTCCCCAACCTCCGTGCTAGCAATAGAGTCCATCTCCTTTTCATCACCACCAATATGTGATGATGAAGCTACCACCGGAGGTGAAGAGGCCAAAGTAGTATAAACCCATTGACCTTGGAGCTCCTCCATCACCTGCTGCTCGAATCGAAAGATTCGTTCGGTTTCTCCAACCATGACCTCAATTCCTTCCTCCATGGATGTGGACCGTTGTGCCCCTTGACCATAATTCTTTGCCCCCAGAGACGGACGAGGCTTGTATGCGAGCAGTGAGCGGAGAGTGGCAATTTGGAGAGCGGAGAGCGGAAATGTGGTAAAAATAGGATAGATTATGCATTAAATTTAGAATTCCCTAAAAATAATAAAATAATAAACTTAGAATATTCCAGATTCTGCCCAAAAATAGAAAAATTTGGGACCTATTTCCATGGAATGTGTAGACACTAAATAAAATAAATGCCCTGAATTTGAAATGGTCTGATTTAGTTTGAGAACCGTGAAGTGCCAAAATGATCGTGAAATTGTGATATAATAATTAAGTAGATGATGAAAACCAATGATGATCCCAATATGTATAGAGACACATGATACGGTTGAGTATTGTAATCCAACTTTTTGAGCTGAATAAAAATAATCCATGGGATTATTTTTATTATATTTTTGAGCTGACAATATTTAATTATTCAATGAAAATCTTATATCACTTAGTATATGGTGTACTCTATTAGAAACATGGATGAATAGGCACTACTTCACCTATCATGTTGATGGGAGAAAGGGACACTTAGAGTAAATCCTAGGCCCGATCAAAAGGGTGAGTTAAAATTCCACTCTCGAGAATAACTTTGACCTCGTTGAAGCTGAAGGTTGGCGCGTGGATGAAAAGGTCTACATCAGGATTGCGATGGCAGACCTTTAAAAAAATATAATAAACATGCTTGCAATACGAGAATTGACTCCGCCCTCGAAAGTTGGTCATTGTCTTCTTGAATGCAGGGCAGGTGCAACCCGGGAGGGAACTGATGGTGATGTGGTATTGTGTCACGTCGGGTGGCGTCATCGAGTCTAGCGCAATGATGCAGCCATGGCCAGGGTGAGGAATCATCGTCACCGAGCGGAGTTGAGCTTTGAGGGAGTCCGCAGAGCCCATGGATAACCGCTGCTGAGGGTTTGGACGGGTTGCGGTGCGCTTAACGAGCTTCCCTTCTCTCTTCCCAGGATACTTGTCCGCATCTGCTGGCACCGGCACGGAGTCTAAATTTGCCGGAGACGGTGCAGTGGAAAAGAGCCTTCTAGGTGAGACTGGCACTTTCTGCGGCAGTTGGAATCCGGCCGCCTTGAGGGCCAGGATCTCACATTGCTTGAGGTTAGTCCCAAGTTTCACTGGCCAAATATCCGGAATGCTTGGCCTCTCCTGTTCCGCAGAGTATTGAACAACCCATTTGCGCCTGCTACCCTTAACGCACCTATGGATATCATCTGAGCAGAAGAAAAACTCTGTGGTCTCTTTCACATTTCTCCTAGTGTTGTGCCATAGACCGGTGTACGTAGGGGCAGGGGTTGATTTTGCACCCCTTACGATTCTCTCAGTACACTTCTTTTTGGTGACGGCTCTCTGTGCCCAACAACATTTGGCAGAAGTCTTTGGCAACCGAGCGATGTGCCACTCCTTCACGTTCACCCTAGTCTCCTCGACGGCAGTGACGTGGTTGATCCGTCCCACGGGGATGGGGGACGGGACGATATCGTCCGCATGTGGCGCCGGGGGTGCAACTTCCGGGACATTGGAATCTTCCTCTTCAATAATTATGGGCATGTCAGTGGAACGAGTCCGGACAGCCCTACTAGAGGCACGGGGATGTGAGAAGTTGACCTTATCAGGTCTGTGCGACTCCTCTTCTGCTCCAAGAGGTAGATCTGCTTTGCGCTTCGTGGACCCGAACACCTCTTCCCCAGCCATACAAGGCACCCGGGTATAGAACTCTTCTGCTCCAGGCATGTCCATCATGGGGTATTCGAGGACTAAAGGATTACCCGTTTGCTTCACCCTACGCTCTGCCAACCTTAGCTTGAGCTCTTTCTTTGTAGGGCCTGTACCGCCAACATCACCTTTCAGGAACTGGTAGTAATTGACAACCTGAAGGAAGCCTCGAACAAAGTCGTCCACTGTAGCAACATAGAGGTCGCCGCCGCTGTTTCCAGACGATTGAAGCCACTTGTTGTGTATTGATTCGGCGAGATTACATGAAGGCATTTCTGCTAGTTCTTCTACTGTAAATTTCTGCGTGTACATAGTGTAAGCAATTAGAAATTGGAAAAGAGTTGTTTCATATTAGAATGAAAAGAAAAAAAAAACAACAAGTTTTGGGAGAACATACCCCGGTCATGAAGCCTCCCCATTGGCGATAACGGAAGTGCCAGATGGCAAGCCAGAGCTCGAGTTTGTCAAGTGCCTTCTCTGTCACTGCCCCGGCGGATACCCACCATGCACGTAGCCCGTGGTACAGGTTCTCCGCTTCGTCCATGGTCCTAGCGGTCCTATATTGGTGGCACATCTTCTTGTGTTGCTCCCAGAGTTCTTCGGGGATGTATTTCTCGGTATACTTAACCATAGATTGGGTCCAGTGAAACTGACAGGTTCTTTCCCGGTCATCCATGCGGTCCTCCTTCTTCCCGTTGCCATATATGACCCGAACTGCATTCCAATTGGCCTAGGCGCTGTCGGCCATGAAACCCTTGAAGTTGGTATCGACAACGCCATTCCTCTCCATCACAGCATTGAGATTCTTCCAGAAAACGATCTGGGCATCACAGTCCTCCGATTGCATGTCACAGCTTGCAATGGTCATGACACGACAATACGTGGAGTCATACACGTGGCATGCCATTGTGGTCCACTGTCTCACCCGTTTCACATGGTCGAACATAATCCAAACATTCTCCATATCTTCGCCGGGCTGCATACGCTTCACCAAGTCTACCCCACTACCAGGCCCGACTTCCGACATCTTAAAGATAAAAACCTTGTCAATATCTGCCCCTTGACCTAGGAATTTGTTCTCCTGCACAAATGCCCATAAACTGATTCCACGGAGTTTGGTGATAGAGTCCATGACACCATACCTTCTGAGGAAACGTGTGAGCCCAAAATTGATGCCCACATTGGTTGTTAACACTTGTAAAACATTACAAGTGGTGTTTTGGTGATTTATGGTTATTCACAAAAATATAAAAAGAGTGAAGCTTGAAGAAAGCTTAGTTTGAAGCATTAGACTTTTGTGGAGTGGATTTAAGTAGGAGAAGGACAAACCTTGGTAAAGTGTGGTAGGTAGAAAGCCAATGTTAGTTAAATATTTGAATTAGAATCCTTGTTGATCATTTGAGGGAGGAAGGCTTAGGAGATAGGATTAGAGCCTACAAAGTAGGAGGAAATCTCGAGGGCTTATCGTGAGCCTTAAGGGTGCTCACCCCCTCAAACTCACTATATAATCCTTCATTCTTCCCTCACTCATCCTCTCTTTCCTTCGTGCTCCTTGGCACTCCACGTGTTATAAGTGTGGATGTGTGGAAAGCAAGATAGGAGCACGTGTGTATGCATGGATGTAAGGTTAGGAGCCAAGGCTAGTTGGCCTTGAAGAGGGCTTGACCTCTTGTTAGTAATAATTGGGCGTGAATGATTTAAAGTTCAATTTATGGCTTTGTTTGAATACTTGGATTTACATTGATTAGCCTTATACTTATGCGGATGTGCAAAGTCTCTTATTGGAGCATTTAGTTTTGTTGGACTTCATATGAATTTTTGAGAGCCAAAAAACCGAGACTATGTCCAAACTTCCAAAAACTAGTGAAAAAAATGCAGATTCAAAGGGAACAGCATAGAATTGCGACCATATACTTTGTGGCAGTAGAAATATTATTGCATATTCATGTAGAGGACTTCATTACCTATCCATGGATACCAAGAACTCATTTTTTGGACTTCATATGAATTTTTGAGAGCCAAAAAACCGAGACTATGTCCAAACTTCCAAAAACTAGTGACACACTCTTATAGTTTTTGACTTATGATGTTTAGACTTAAAGTGTTGGATTCATTAGGTAGGAAGGGGTGTGTGTAACTTTTGAATGTATTGGTGATTGACCATCGAGGTTGAACTTAGTAATGGAATGTGAAGGCCTGTAAAGGAGAGGCCACCATAAGTTACACAAGTATTTGTTAATACTTAAACTTATGTGCTTCATGGAATCAACAAGCGAAGGTTCGTGCAGTAGTGTGGAATCAACGGCGAGGACTCGATTCACACGAGGGATATCTTTGAAGGCATGCGTGGCCAAAGCGGCCGGGTGGACTTTAAAGAAATACAAGGATGTGACATTACCCGAGATTAAGGAGTGTAAGAAGACATAGTATAGACTTGGCTAAGTTGCGTATATTCCAACGATAGATTGGAATCATACATTGTGTTACAAAGAGAGAAATCTCTACATGTCATTATAAACTTCTCCATTCGGGCTAGGACGAAATTGAAGGGTGGAGGCTTTTTGGTGACACCTCTCGGAATCTAAGTGCTAACTTAAACATTCAAATCAATGCAAAATTTGGTCCATGACCCTTGAAAGGCCTAGCCTCTCCGAATCTAAGTGCTAACTCAAACATACAAATCAATGCGAAATCTGGTCCATGACCCTTGAAAGGCCTAGCCTCTCGGAATCTATGTGCTAAGTCAAACATTCAAAACAATGTGAAATCTGGTCCATTACCCTTGAAAGGCCTAGCCTCTCGGAATCTATGTGCTAACTCAAACATTCAAATCAATGCGAAATCTGGTCCAAATCCCTTGAGTGCCTAGCCTCTCGGAATCCTAATGCTAACTCAAACATTGAAAACAATGCGAAATTTGGTCCATTACCCTTGAAAGGCCTAGCCTCTCGGAATCTAAGTGCTAACTCAAGCATACACAACAAAGTCAAAATCTGGTCCATTACCCTTGAAAGGCCTAGCCTCTCGGAATCTAAGTGCTAACTCAAACATTCAAATCAATGCGAAATCTGGTCCATTACCCTTGAAAGGCCTAGCCTCTCAGAATGTAAATGCTAACTCAAACATTCAAATCAATGCGAAATCTGGTCCATGAACCTTGAAAGGCCTAGCCTCTCGGAATGTAAGTGCTAACTCAAACATACAAATCAATGCGAAATCTGGTCCATGACCCTTGAAAGGCCTAGCCTCTCTGAATCTAAGTGCTATCTCAAGCATACACAAGAAAGTCAAAATTTGGTCCAAGACCCTTGAAAGGCCTAGCCTCTCGGAATCTATGTGCTAACTCAAACATTCAAAACAATGCGAAATCTGGTCCATTACCCTTGAAAGGCCTAGCCTCTCGGAATCTAAGTGCTAAGTCAAACATTCAAATCAATGCGAAATCTGGTCCATTACCCTTGAAAGGCCTAGCCTCTCGGAATGTAAGTGCTAACTCAAACATTCAAATCAATGCGAAATCTGGTCCTAATCCCTTGAGTGCCTAGCCTCTCGGAATCCTAATGCTAACTCAAACATTCAAAACAATGCGAAATCTGGTCCATTACCCTTGAAAGGCCTAGCCTCTCGGAATCTAAGTGCTAACTCAAGGATACAGAACAAAGTCAAAATCTGGTCCATTACCTTTGAAAGGCCTAGCCTCTCGGAATCTAAGTGCTAACTCAAACATTCAAATCAATGCGAAATCTGGGCCTTCAGAAAACATGCCACTCGGTGCCGAGAGCCCCACAACCATGAACTCGAAGCCTCCGCACAACCTCAAAATCGGGTCCCTCTCTACCTTACCCCCTCAACCGTACCCTCTCGGAGCCGAGCCGAGAGCTCATTGGCTCCTCCAAAATCTAGTCCTAGTCATCGTCAAGCTTACCCCCTCGGAGCATTCCACAAAATGACAAAATTTGGTCCCCTTCAAGTAAAGCATTTCCCTCTCAAACTCCAACAAACCACACATTGAACTACCAAAGCATATATTCATTCATCCATGAAGCTTAAGAACCTTTTATCAAAATCCTCCAACCTCATTCTCTCTCAATCCATTGCGCACACTAAAATGTGCCGCGAATTTAACCCTGACTCGTACATCCATTTGTGAGGCCAAACCCCCCACCCTTAAGCGTCCGTAGTCCGAGTAGTGGGTTTGGGCTCACATTCCTCCGCGGTATTGGATTTGGACTTGGATGAGTCCATAGTGCAAGGTTCACCCTTCAAGTGGTCTTGGATTTAACTTTGGTCTTTGCTTCCTTTGTCTTGCCATCGCGAGAGTGCTCCACATTCTCCATTAAGTTGTGCACGTGGTTTATTTTTAAAGAGAGGATGCAAGTGTTAAAAAAAACACTATTCTCTATAGTCAATTTCAAATACATTTACTTGTGAAAGCCACCATAACACTAACTAGCATAATGTAACTAACTACTTGTCTATGAGCTAATTAGGTAGGCTATCTACTAAGCTCCTTCATGAACCCATCTCTTTACTTTCTAATTACATAAACCCAGCTCCTTCATAAACCCAGCTCCTTCATGAACCCAGCTCCTTAGCTTCTAACTAAACAAACTCAGGTCCTTCATAAACCCAGCTCTTTACTTTCTAACTAGACAAACCCAGCTCCTTCATAAACCCAGCTTCTTAGCTTCTAACTAAACAAACCCAGCTCCTTCATAAACCCAGCTCCTTCATAAACCCACAACTTTGTAGTTGTAATCCCCAACTACCTCACTAATTATTCAAGCCCTTAACTAATCTTCCTACCTAATTTCCCTAATTCTACTAACAACCCCTTTCTAATCACACAATTCTTCTCTAATCCTAAAATCCTAAAATCCTAGAGAGGAGAGGGGGAGAGAGAATTTCCTAACTTCACTAAGACTAACTAATCCACACAAGTATATTTTTGCACTCATCACAACATCAAGTGCTCAACTCTTAAACATGGAACTTGCAACCACGTGTATTCAAAACATGAACTTAAAGTACCACAAATTGGAATCATGAATTAACTTTAAAATCCTTCACGTCAACACTAATTCTACCAAGAGGTCAAGCCCTCTTCAAGGCTAACAAGCCTTGGCTCTCAAACTAAAAACTAAGCACACACATGTGCTCCAATATGGCTTCCCACACCCACACTTATAACTCGTGGGGTGCCTTGGAGCACAAAGGAAAGAGAGGATGAGTGAGGGAAGAATGAGGGATTATATAGTAAGCTTGAGGGGGTGAGCACCCTCAAGGCTCACGATAAGCCCTTGAGATTTCCTCCTACTTAGTAGGCGCCAATCCTATCTTCTAAGCCTTCCTCCCTCAAATGATCAACAAGGATCCTAATTCGAACATTTAACTAGCCTTGGCTTTCTACCTACCACACTTTACCAAACTTGGGATGCTTCAACCCAAACTTAGCCTCCTTCGCTTTCCGCCGCCATAACTTTCTCCCCTTACTTTCCCAAATCGTCGCTCACCACTTAATTCAAACCACGATGCTTAACTCGTGATTTGATTGGTGCTTTGAGAATTTGCTTATCCTCCACCTTGCATTCTTCCTTGGGCCTTCCCCATTAAGTGGCCATGATGAGGTGGTCCACTTGTGCGCTCCATGTGATCCTCCATTCATCCCAATTCGAATGCACTTGCCTCTTGAGTCACTTTGGTTGTCTCCATCCATTTGTACTAGCCTACTCACTAACTACTCAATCCAAGTTCTCCTTACCTATCCTCATTCACTCAAATCCTTCCGAAGGTAAAAACACAATAACAACTCACATCCTAGCCTCTTACAACATGGTACTTCTAAGACTAACATTTCACTCTTTTTATATTTTTGTGAAGTAACATGCTACTTCAAAGTGCATCAACTAACGTTTCAAGGGTCTAAGACTAAATGTGGGCACCCTTTTGGGCTCACACCATTCTAAAATTCGACCGTGACTTAGGGTTCCTGGAGGTACCCTCTCGGTGCCGAGACCACCGTTTGAACATATATTCAATCTTTCTGATATGTGGCCGTTATCCTAACCATACAACAAACATTGAAAATACATAGATGTGGCAACGACCTAACATTGACGCACGCATTCAATCATTCCATTGTCGTGTTTGGTTTAAATTGAATCCTCAAATGCCATTTTTCATATAACTTAAACGACAATCTTACTATAAGAATGGAATCATCTCTTGTCTCCTCCTGATACCCACTTTGATTTGAACTGTTGGGTTGCTCGCTTTCTTCCATAGATGCCGCGGGGGATTCACTATCCTCCCGGTCTTCCTCTATCGGCTGCAGATTCAATTGCCGTTTCGAAGATCCTCTCTTGCTCTCTCCACCTGTGTTTTGCACGTCTGATGGGGTTCCTCTACCCTCTATGTACGATTCCTCCTTCTTCTTCAGTTCTCTCTGTCTCCTCTGTTTCGAATTGCTGAAACTCAATCCTCCCTTTCGCTTCTTCCGCTTCTTTCCTATATCTATTGTGGAATCTGTATTGTGCTCTGGTTCCTTCATGTGTGCGTCCCAGTTCCGCTCTGCTTCCCTTTTCGTACTCTCTACTCTCTCAGCATCCCTTTCCTTCGCTCCCAAAAAGACCCTTCCCCAACCCTCTCAGACCTTTATAGTGCCACTGTTCAAGATTTAGGGTTTACGGTATTTCTGGTCACTGTTCATTGTTTACCCTTTTTAAAGCATATTTACAATGGATAAGTATTCCACACTTTTCAGCATCCTCTTTCTCATTCCCATCTTTGCGCATCCCCCTCGCTGTGATGGCCGAACTTCGTTCCCATGGCATCGGGGTCCCCATTCTTTTCCCCATTGATGCACGAGGTATTGCTGTTGTCTCCGAGCTTCATCTTAGCATTAGGTTCTCTTTCAAACCCAATACAATATGGGTAGAGCGTGAGATCTTCCATCCTGATACTGGATTGCTCATTCATACCTTCCATGAGACCTCCAAGGTATCCGACAATGGCATTGTAGTTTGGGAGCTTGCCGCGGGAAAGTATAGGGTTTGTGGCTGGCCAGATTCTCAGATCGGAGTGTCAACAGAAATCCTTACTCCTCTTTGATCATCCACTGCTGCCTTTAGCACCCCTCCCGTAATAAGCGTCAAGACCGAGCCTGGTCTAGACAACGTTATAGACTTGTCTGATTCTTCGAGTGAAGATGGACCAGTTCAGCATGAAGATGTAGCAGTTCATGATTCTCCTCTTTTGTTTCCCTCTCCTGCCTATGTAACGCCCTCTCCTTCTCTCTCTGTGCCTTCACCTACTTCAATACCCTCTACGTCCAAGCCTCCTCAACCTATTGTTCAATGTCTTCGTCGTCTTGGTTCTATGCCAGGTAGTAAGAACGTCCTCAAGAAATTAGATTACGATAAACTACAAATCCAATTAGTTAATCACCTTCCCCCTCGTTTCGATGGTACCCAGTTATTTGTCCTCCCTGCAGCAGAAGTCTCTTCCTCTCAAACCAGGGCCAAGTCCTTGGACGGCATGGACAAGCAATATGATGGCCATGTTTGGACTAAGACTCAAACCACCAACATTACAAACGACGTTGGCCTTGCCTTTCGTTCCTTTGCCTGTGTTGGCCATCTCCAATGCCAAAACCCTAGTTGTGATTACCTTCAACGACCCCATCGTGCATCTAAGGTCAACGACACGGAATTTGAAGGTTTCACTAAAGATCCTTTCCCTCTCTTTGGCATTGTGCCATCCGGATCTACTCTTGTTTGCAGGATCTGCAAACAACCTCCCAAATGCATTGCACTATGCGATGCCAAAATCTTCTACGTCCATGGGAAGGAGTCCTCCCAAAGAGCCTGCATTCATATCGGTACTCATCAACATCCAGTCAAGGTTGGAGACTGCAGAGACAACTGAAAGCGTATCAATGCACTTCTCGAGGAGCACGTTGACCGTTCTCCTCAAGCCACGTACAGCAAGATCGTCCTCGAAGCCAGCAAGGACATTGTAGGTGATTTCCTCCTTTCTGGTAATAATGACACACAACGTCTCCTCTCCTTGAAAGAGCTCGAACCTGTGTTTGAGAGTTGTAGAGAGTTGAATTCCCCCAACCTTCGCTCTAAGGTTACCTCTTTCAAATATTTGCGGAGGTTCGGTGTTATGGATGGCATCGCAAAGCTCCGGGGCGTTAGCAATTGGGCTTATGTCCAACGGAACCAATTCCCAGGACAAGGTGACGATACAGACAAGGTGTTCGTCCTCAAGATGTCGGAGGTGGGTCCTGGAAGTGGTGTGGATTTGGTTCGTCGGATGCAACCGGGTGGGGACCTCGAGAATGCGTGGATGATGTCCGATCACGTCAAGCGGGTCAAAGGGTGGACCACCATGGCCGCTCATGTTTATGATGGGACTTATCAACGGGTCATGACCATTTCATGTTGTGATTTCCAATCCGAGGATAAGGATGCCCAAGTTCTCTTCTGGCAGAACCTCAACCACGTCATGGCCCGTCACGGTATCCCACATCCAAACTTTATAGGCTTCATGGCCGACAGTGCCCAAGCCAATTGGAACGCTGTTCGCATTGTGTATGGTTTGGGGGATCCCAAAGTTCCCATGGAGGGTCGTGAGCGCACTTGTTTTTTTACATTGGAAACAATCGCTCGAAAAGCATACAAAATCATATATAAAGCATGAGTTACAAGACCAACATAGACACCTTTGCCTTCAATATCGGAATGCTTTCTCTATGCAAGAGGCGGAGACTAGGTACCTAACTATCAAGGCTTGGTGGGCGTCATCGAATTGTACGAGTGAGGACGGTCTCAAGCATCTTCAGCTCTGGCTTGCTTTCTGGCACTTCCGCTACCTTCAATGGGGTGGTTTTATGGAACTGGTACATCTCCTTCATGATTCATTTTTGGTTTTTCATGGTTTCGGTTTCCTCTGTGTATGCCTATTCTAACACTTCATTTCTCCAATCAGGAAAAGGTTTTAACCCAAGACCAGTTGGCCGAGATGCCGTCCTGCAATCTTGCGGAGTCCGTCCACAACAAGTGGCTTCAAGCCTCCGGCAACAAGGGTGGAGATCTATACGTGGCTACGGTGGACGACTACATTCGGGCCTTCTTACAAGTTGTTGCATACTACCAATTCCTTAAAGGTGGAATTGGCGGAGACGGTCCAAGCAAAGAAGAACTCAAGCTCAGGGGTGCTCAATGTCGAGCTCAGCGTATTGGCGACCCCACAGTGTTGCAGAAGGTCTTGCTTGACATGCCCGGTGGGAAAGAGTTTTGCACTCGTGATCCACACCTTGAGGGCGCCGAGGTGTTTGGATCGCAGAAGCGAAGACCCGACACTCCAATTGGTGATGATGGCGAAACCCACCGTCCGGATACCGTGAACTTCTCTCGCCCTCCCCCCGGTAAGCGAGTCACTCGCTCTCAACCTGAAACACTGCCTACTATCATTGAGGAGTCTTCCCCCTATGTACAAGAGGTTCAAGTACCTTCACCTACAGGACTTGGTTTCCAGCGTGTCACCGCCGTGCAAGAAACCAAAGTAGATGTCTTTCTTTGGCATATTGCCCGCATACCCTATACCTCTGGGAAATCTTGTTGGGCTAATCATGTGGGCACGAAGAAGAAGTGCACCGCAAGAATCGTCACCAATAACAAGAGCGTCCCTGCGCCGACCTACACCGGTATGTGGCATCACTACAAACTCCAATCTATGAAGCGCACTGACTTCGTCTTTTGTCCAGACGACATCGAGCATTGCGTCAAGGGCCCTCGTCGGAAATGGGTCATGCCGTTCTTTGCTGATGACCAGAAGCCACCTATTCCCCCAATCTGGCCCGTGAAGATTGGTACCAACCTCACCCGCTCGGAGATCTTTGCGCTTGAGAACGCAGGTTTTCAACTCCCACCAAAGGAGCGCATCACACCGACTCGATTCTTAACCAACTCTGCGACCCTGCTGGATATGTCTCGAATCCGTGTTCCAGAAAACCCCGACTTCATCCTTACCACAAGACTGTCCAAGCTTGTTCGGCGATCCAGCAACGCACCTTCGGCAAAGCAGAGGCAGATGGTGGCCTCTGTTGAAGCTATGCATGCGACTGTTCTGAAGTTAACTATGATCCCTCAACCGGGATTTGGTTGCATTATCACACTGCAATCCAAATCAGAACCCCAACCACCCATCTACCAAGTGACAGTGAGTTCTCTTCCAGAGTGCAACTGCGCCTACTTCTTGGATATGATTTCCAAGTTCGGCCGCAAACGAAATTCTTATATGAATTGTAAGCATTTGTATTACATCTTCGTCAAGGTTTCTAATTTGGATGCGGAAGTGAATTTGTTCATACACGCCCCGACATTTAGTTTCAATGAGGTCAAACTCATCATGGAGGGAGGTCTCTTGACTCAATCTACTTCCTAGAATTCCTCTCAGCCTAGCACTATATTGGGATATGATATATGTGTCCATTTCTGGACCTTTTGTGAAGCAATAATTGATTGATATAATAAAGATATAATCTCAATGATTATGTTTATTCCATTCAAAGTATCGTATTACAATGTATCATTTGTCTATCAACTCTATTTTCGTTTTGTATACTTCTTGGATGATTCCGAGGGAGGTGGACCCGGTCGAAGCAAATCCATATAAGAAACTGTCTTATCTCTCTTTCGATCCTTCAACGGAAGATGATGCGGCGGCAAGGCTCTCATCCGTTCGCGAAATGAAATAGACTTCGAAGATTCCCCTTCCACCTTCACCTGTTCCTCCGTTTCGTTCGATTTGTCTTCATCCAAATCAGCGTCCTTCTCGGGCACATCTTCCTGCCTCTTTTCTTTTTTCTCATGTTGTTTTTGCTCCTCCCGCGTCCTCCACCTCCATGCTTGTGTAGACTGCGAAAATGGAGTCAGGTCGTAGTCATCACTACTTCGATTTCCAGCAGCAAACGAAAATTCCGGCGATAAATTAACCGGAATATGAGGATCTGCTAGACTTCTAATTTCCTTATCCCATCCTAATCCAGCAAACATATCTCTTTCATCACCCATTGTATGCAAGTGTATATACAATGATGTTGGGTATGAGTCCAATATATAATCTATTCGGCCACAAACGATAATTGCTGAAGTCCAAGCTATAGAGTAGACTCACATATAAGACAAAGAGAAAAGTGATGAATAAAAACGAAGGAAGTTGATTATTTTGATTCCTTTGTATTTTGATTGACTCATTCTTCAATTATACCAATCTCAAAAAATCCATTTTCATTGATTTTTTCTTGTAATCATCCATGGTTTTAACAATTCAACCACCTCGCGGTCTCCAAACTTAGTGAGACCATTTCAATTTCAGGGCATATTTGTTTATTTTATGACCTATAATTCTCACGGAAATAGGTCCAATTTTTTACTTATTTTGGCATATTTTGGCATATTCCAGACATATTCTTGTCTATTTTTAAAAACATTCCTATTTTTATTTGGAAGGTTTGCTATTTTTATTTCATCTACGCTCTCCACTCTCCGCTCTACGCTCACATACAAGTGTTGTCCGACGAAGCCGGTCTTGCATTCTCTGCTCCTCTGACTTTGGGAGACTCCACGCGCCCCCCACTCGTGTCTCTGGATGGATGAGGTTCTCTTTGGGACCCACAAATCCCTTGTCCCATTGTCGGAATGACTCCACCCGCAGCCTCGCCCTCTGCAGCTTCCCTAGGCATGCACGGACCAGGTGCGAGGTTGCGTTCCATCGTGTCCTGAGCTTGGCATATGTCCTGATGTGTAGTACTTTTTGCCAGGCATGTGACTGGGTGGGGAGTCAAATGTTGAACCTTGGGGCCGGTTGTGCATTGGCAACAACATGAGGGCAGAGGACGCCCCATCAAACTGAGTGTCGCGTGGCGCTACTGGATATGACACCTGGTGTGAGCCCAAAAGGGTGCCCACATTTAGTCTTAGACCCTTGAAACGTTAGTTGATGCACTTTGAAGTAGCATGTTACTTCACAAAAATATAAAAAGAGTGAAATGTTAGTCTTAGAAGTACCATGTTGTAAGAGGCTAGGATGTGAGTTGTTATTGTGTTTTTACCTTCGGAAGGATTTGAGTGAATGAGGATAGGTAAGGAGAACTTGGATTGAGTAGTTAGTGAGTAGGCTAGTACAAATGGATGGAGACAACCAAAGTGACTCAAGAGGCAAGTGCATTCGAATTGGGATGAATGGAGGATCACATGGAGCGCACAAGTGGACCACCTCATCATGGCCACTTAATGGGGAAGGCCCAAGGAAGAATGCAAGGTGGAGGATAAGCAAATTCTCAAAGCACCAATCAAATCACGAGTTAAGCATCGTGGTTTGAATTAAGTGGTGAGCGACGATTTGGGAAAGTAAGGGGAGAAAGTTATGGCGGCGGAAAGCGAAGGAGGCTAAGTTTGGGTTGAAGCATCCCAAGTTTGGTAAAGTGTGGTAGGTAGAAAGCCAAGGCTAGTTAAATGTTCGAATTAGGATCCTTGTTGATCATTTGAGGGAGGAAGGCTTAGAAGATAGGATTGGCGCCTACTAAGTAGGAGGAAATCTCAAGGGCTTATCGTGAGCCTTGAGGGTGCTCACCCCCTCAAGCTTACTATATAATCCCTCATTCTTCCCTCACTCATCCTCTCTTTCCTTTGTGCTCCAAGGCACCCCACGAGTTATAAGTGTGGGTGTGGGAAGCCATATTGGAGCACATGTGTGTGCTTAGTTTTTAGTTTGAGAGCCAAGGCTTGTTAGCCTTGAAGAGGGCTTGACCTCTTGGTAGAATTAGTGTTGACGTGAAGGATTTTAAAGTTAATTCATGATTCCAATTTGTGGTACTTTAAGTTCATGTTTTGAATACACGTGGTTGCAAGTTCCATGTTTAAGAGTTGAGCACTTGATGTTGTGATGAGTGCAAAAATATACTTGTGTGGATTAGTTAGTCTTAGTGAAGTTAGGAAATTCTCTCTCCCCCTCTCCTCTCTAGGATTTTAGGATTTTAGGATTAGAGAAGAATTGTGTGATTAGAAAGGGGTTGTTAGTAGAATTAGGGAAATTAGGTAGGAAGATTAGTTAAGGGCTTGAATAATTAGTGAGGTAGTTGGGGATTACAACTACAAAGTTGTGGGTTTATGAAGGAGCTGGGTTTATGAAGGAGCTGGGTTTGTTTAGTTAGAAGCTAAGAAGCTGGGTTTATGAAGGAGCTGGGTTTGTCTAGTTAGAAAGTAAAGAGCTGGGTTTATGAAGGACCTGAGTTTGTTTAGTTAGAAGCTAAGGAGCTGGGTTCATGAAGGAGCTGGGTTTATGAAGGAGCTGGGTTTATGTAATTAGAAAGTAAAGAGATGGGTTCATGAAGGAGCTTAGTAGATAGCCTACCTAATTAGCTCATAGACAAGTAGTTAGTTACATTATGCTAGTTAGTGTTATGGTGGCTTTTACAAGTAAATGTATTTGAAATTGACTATAGAGAATAGTGTTTTTTTTAACACTTGCATCCTCTCTTTAAAAATAAACCACGTGCACAACTTAATGGAGAATGTGGAGCACTCTCGCGATGGCAAGACAAAGGAAGCAAAGACCAAAGTTAAATCCAAGACCACTTGAAGGGTGAACCTTGCACTATGGACTCATCCAAGTCCAAATCCAATACCGCGGAGGAATGTGAGCCCAAACCCACTACTCGGACTACGGACGCTTAAGGGTGGGGGGTTTGGCCTCACATAATTGGTGCGTCCGCCGGGAGCGAAGCGGAAGGTAGTTACAAGACTTGGAGGCGACTAGGAGACTTGGAGGCAACTAGGAAAAATTGGAGACACAAACTTGAGAGAAGGGAAGGAGCACCCGAAATTCGGTAAGTATTCTCTCTTTGGGTTACATTTGAATTCATTGTATTTCAACTATTCCTTGGAATGAATTGCATTGTCAATTACGCAAATTCATTTTTGAGGAAGGAGCGCGGCGAAGGTACGTCCTCAACCTTTTTGGGAATTTGCTAAGAACTTAAAAGGAACCTATAACCGAGTAGCTCATTAAAACATTAGAGGATAAATTCACCTTAGGACATTGAACTTTGACACTCACCTCGGGGTGAGTCTCAAAGTTTTGGGAGTTGTCATTTCATGCTCTAGATTAAATTAATATTTCACAAAGTTTATGGTGTTGTTACATTGAGTCACGATTGAGGGGAGTGCTAACTCACAGGGGGATGCGATTGCTCAAGGTATGTTTATTTCTTCAAAGTGAACTCATTAACTAATTAAGGAATGCCTTTTGTACTCGTGATTGTTGTTATCCGTTGTAGAGGGTAATTCCCGAATTGTGGATGGTGTGAGAAGTTGAAGGGTGAAGCCTCGACTTTTAACATAATCTACTCGGAAGGTCACCCCCTCACAATCGGTATTGTGGTGAGTGTTAATTTGCGGGAAGGTGCGGAGGTGATGCTCCGACTTAACCAAAAAAATTAACATGAACATGCCTATCCCCTATTGGGATTCTTTCACCTAAGTGGGCTTGCAGGTTCTTTTCCTCACCTCCTAAAAAAATTATAACCACACCAAGACAAGTGAAAAATATTAAGAGGGGAATTGCTAGGATTATGTGTGGTCAAGTGAGGGTCGATCGATTCTTATGGAATGCAAGGTAGGACTCGCTCACAAAAACCAAGTTTGATAGTAGGACTAGAGAAATCTACTCGAAAGAGGCGGTCCTCTAAAATCAGTGATAGATTAGAACAAGATAATGTTAGAATAGAGAGTTGTTTGAACGTCGAACCTAGGACTAGGTCAATTCTAGACACCTTAGAACTTGGAGCTCAACTTGAAGAGGAGATCACTCCCTCCAAATTGAGTGGTGAAACTTCTTCGGAAAATTACACACTTAGAGAAGAATTCCCGGTAGAAGTTGATAGGGGATTGTTGAATAGTTCACCGGTCACCATGGCCGAGGAACGGGGGATGGATCCACCACCCATACCCCCAATTCCGCCCATACCTCCTATACCTCCAATAGACCCATTGGTTAGGCCAAGAGGCCTACCAATTGTGGTTCCACAAAATTTAGCGGCGATGGATATGCCATCTCATCTCCCTAAATTTTATGGGACCAAGGATGAGGACCCCTCTCGGCACATGGAACGGTATATCGAACGGTTGGCTAGCTTCCTCATAACCGACCCGGGTTATTGGTTAGTGTGGTTTCCTACCACTCTAGAGGGGGAAGCCTATGAATGGTATCGGGATCATGCCGAGGGACATTTTAGGGGATGGGAACAATTACAAAGGGAGTTTCTTAACGAATTTAGGCCGGAAGTGGGTCAAAGTACCGCATTAAGGGCATTGTCGTCATTGAAGCAAGGAAGGGAGGAAGAAATTTCGGCTTACATTAGGAGGTTTGATTTAGTGTGCACTAGATTTGTGGGTACCATGCTCAACGACGACACGCTAAAGCAATTTTTCATTCAAGGGTTTTTTAAGTCCGGAACTATTAGGGGTGTTCTAGAAAGGAATCCCTTGACCTTGGCGGATGCCAAGCGTGCGGCTAGAGATATTGAAAACTTGGATAAAGATCACGAAAGGCTATGGAGAAGGGAGGATGAATTGATCCCACAATTCATCCCCATACGCCCTAGGGTGGTAGCGGTAGAACCCGCTAAGTATGAGAACCAAATTCCATATGCCATTGTGGACACCGGTCCCCGACCTTTAGCGGTTAGGGAACCGGCACCTCTTTTGGCACTACCGGCCCCTAGAACGGATCCACACTTGGAAGAGGTTGAGAGAAGACTAGGTGCTAGCCAACTAGGATTCCAAGAGGCTATGATAAAACAAATGCAAAGCCTCACGGATCAAATGTCATTAATGATCCGGAGTCAACAACCGGGGCCTCCACCCCCGGTTGAGTCGGGTAGGCATTCTTCCGGATTATGGTGTGTCCAATGTGGCCAACCGGGCCACACGCGTCAATTTTGTAGAAGTGGACAAAACCGTGACCAAAGAGGAAACGGTAACCCACCTCAACAAAATCAACGAGGTCAAGCGCCACCTCACTATGGAAATGGAAGCAATAGAGGACCACAACCTAGAGGGCAAGGTGGCCAAAATTTAGAGAAGAAGGAATTTCATCCCTTTTGTGGAAGGTGGCACGCTCAAGGACAATGTTGGTCCGAAGGTCAAGAGTTTAATTGTAGCAATTGTGGAGGAAGTCATCCCTCGGATACGTGTCGCCAACCGGACAAAATAATTAATGTCCCTTACCCGGTGGCTAATCCACAACAACAAGCAAGGGATAATATGCGAGGTGCTAGGCCACAAGGAGTACCGGCCAATGAACTTAGGCCACCTAACTTATACTATGACCATAGTAATGCTAGGCAAACTTTTCATCCACCGGCGGGCTTGCAAACTACAACCGGTTACATTCCAATACAAAATAGACAAGGAGTTCCACCTAATGGTAGTAACGGGAGACAAGCGCCTCCAACGGATCCGGGACCATCTAACTCCCAAGATGTTAGGTTCATGGATGGAGTGTTGGAGGCCACATGTGATGACATGCTTCCTCTCCCAACGAGAATTGGAGAGGAGCAAAGTCAATGGCCTCCTCACACCAATGCTATTACATATGAGTTAGTGAAGGGTAAGGGTGTGGTTGAAGAAGCACCTGCACTAGCGGTAACTACTAGGGCTAGGAGAGGGGATGCCCCGTTGGAGGTAGGAATAGGAGAGCAAGGAAATTACTCTTCGGATGAAGAGATTAATCTCTCCGAGTTGGATAGGGTAGCTAGAAGAGCTACTAAGGATGTGGAGAGGGAAAATATAATTTTACAAGATAGGGAGAGGACTAATGCGGTACATGACTTGGATAATAGCGATGTGGGTGAATGGGAAGGACCGGGGGTTCCCGTAGACGAATTCGACGTAGTGGGTAATTCTAAGGTGGAAAGATCTACCGGGTACGACTTGTGGGCGGACCTTAGTACACTCAAGGCGGATATTACTTTCGGCCAACTATTGGAAATTTCACCCACGGCAAGGAAAACATTAAAGGAGGGAATGCCGGTACACAAGAGGATGAGGAAGGTGAAAGCTAAAATAGCCGCTAGGATCCAATCACAAGGTGGAAGAGACGTGAAAGCTATAGAAATAGAAGTTGTTATAGTAGATAAGGTGGTTCCTAATGTGCTAGTCGACGGAGGGAGTAGTCTAAATATACTACCGGAGGATACTATGAAAAAATTGGGACTTGGACTCACGGGGCCTTCACCTTTGGTCATAAATATGGCAAATCAAAGTTCGACTACGCCTTTGGGGATGATCAAGGATTGTAGAATGACTACGGGAGGTGAGGAGTACTTGGTCACCTTCCATGTCATTAAAATGCACTCCAACAAGGACACCTTCCCCATTTTGCTAGGTAGGCCTTGGTTGCGGATGGCGAATGCTATGGTCAATTGGGGTGGACCTAAACCATCCATCACTTATGGTCCGGAGGGTAATAGGGTCATAGTGTCCATTGGTTCATTAGAAGGATGGATGAAGAAGGAGATGTATTTGCCATTGGAGAAGGAAATTGATGACTTAAACGAGAATGAGATTGGCAAGGCATTGGTGGGAGTCGTCCATCCCGAAGGTCAAAGGGTTGTTATAGATTCGGGCTCGGGAAGTCTAGGTCCTAATTTTTACAATTATGGGGATAATGGGGATTATGCCCAATGGCTAAGGGAGTACCCCGAGTCCGAGGTTGATGTAATGGTTACATTTCACCAAGTAGGCTTAGGGAGTGAATTTCCTAGTGTTAGTTTAGGAGAGGGCTCATTGTTGGAGCCATGTGAGGTGCTCACCGAGGAAGAGTGGGTTAGCGGTGGGTTAACACCTTGGGTAGATGACGTGGAAGAGGGTGAGGTTAGTTTAATTCATGTAGATGGGACTCAAGAGGAGGATGTGATTATTGAGTCATCGAAATTGGAGGAGCCTTTACATTTCAAGACCACGTCTACGGGGATAGTTGTAGGTCAAGATGTGAAAGATTACCCCAATGTGCCTTCCGATTGGTATCGGAACAAAGAGGAACAAGCACATGTGTCGGAAGCGGATTGGCGGTACGTGGATGTGAAATTAAAGAATGGAAAAACCCGACAAATGAAGATGGGCTCCAAATTGGGGGAGAAAGAGGTTAGGGAGTATAGCAATTTGGTGGATGAGTTTAGTGATACTTTTGCATGGTCCTACGATGAGCTTAAGGGAATTCCTAGGGAAATGGTAGAGCACCGGATTCCTTTAATTCCGGGGGCGAGGCCAATTAGACAAAAGGAGAGGAGGATGAATCCTCAATTGCAATTGTTGGTGAAAGCGGAATTGGAAAGGTTATTGAAGGCCGGGTTTATCAAGCCGGTGGAAATCACGGATTGGGTTTCTCCTATGGTCTTAGTAAAGAAAAAAAATGGGAAATTAAGGGTTTGTGTCGACTATAGGAAATTGAATTCGTGCACACAAAAGGATCACTTCCCCTTACCTTTTATCACCTTGTTGCTTGAGGAGGTTGGAGGTCATTCGCGATATACCTTTATGGATGGGTATGCGGGTTATAATCAAATTTCCATAGCCCTCCAAGATATCCATAAAACGGCTTTTACTACACCTTGGGGTACTTTTGTGTGGGTAGTGATGCCATTTGGGTTATGTAATGCCCCGGCTACTTTCCAACGATTAGTAATGTATATCTTCACCGACTTGTTGTTCAAATCCATGACCGTCTTTGTGGACGATTTTAGCACACAAAGTAATGTGGATGATCACCTACATTGTGTTAGGGAGGCATTGGTTAGGTGTAGGAAGATGAGGTTAGCATTGAACCCGGATAAGACATTTTTGGGAGTGAATAAGGGAGTGTTGTTGGGTTATGTTGTTAGTGAGAAAGGTAGAGAACCCGATCCGGATAAGATTGCGGCCATAAGCGACTTGGCAACTCCAACCAATTCCAAGGGGATCTCTAAGTTGTTAGGACATGTGGGATGGTACCGGGAACTTATTCCTAATTTTTCAAAGATAGCGGTGCCCATTACCCATTTGCTCAAAAAGGATGTCAAATTCGAGTGGACGGATGCTTGTCAAAAAGCCTTTGAGGAATTGCGGGATAGGTTGAGCACCTATCCGGTGTTGATACCACCCAATTGGGGTAAACCTTTTCACGTCTATTGTGATGCTAGTAATGTGGCAATAGGGAGTGCGCTTTGTCAAGCAACGGGAGAAAAAGAGAAGGATCAACCTATAGCTTATGCGAGTAAGCAATTGACCCCCGCCGAAAGAAACTACTCTACAACGGAGAGGGAGTGCCTAGCCATGGTGTTTTCCGTTAAAAAGTTTAGGCATTACCTCATGTGCAACCCGGTTGTATTTTTTGTTGACCACATGGCTATCAAGTATCTAATTAACAAGGCGGAGTTAAGTGGTAGGTTAGCTAGGTGGGTTTTGTTATTAGAAGAATTCGACTACACGGTGGAATATAAACCGGGTCGTATGCATTTACAAGCGGACCACTTGTCTAGGTTGTCGGAGGAGATAGGAAAAAATCCGGTAAATGATATGTTAGTAGATGATAGCCTCTTTGTGGTCACTTCTACACCGGAGTGGTATGCGGGCATAGTGGAATTTCTAACAACCCACAAGTTGCCCAAAGAGTGGACAAAAGAAGAGAGAAGGAAGGTGAGGGTAAATAGTAGGCAATTTGTTGTAGTGGGCCATAGGTTGTTTAGAAGGGGGTCCGATGGTATTTTACGACGATGCGTGTCAAAAACGGAGGTTGAAGCGATTTTAATCGCTTGCCACGATAGCGCTTGCGGCGGTCACTTCTCGGGTCAACTCACCGGGCAAAAAATACTTAGAGCGGGCTACTTTTGGCCTACACTATTTAAGGACGCCCATGACTATGTAAGGAAATGCGACGCTTGCCAACGGTATGCCCGAGACGACCTTAGAATGGAGATGCCTTTACATGTATCATTACCCTTAATTCCTTTCGAAAAATGGGGCATCGACTATGTGGGTGAGGTCCATCCCCAATCTTCAAAAGGAATGAAATATATTGTGGTGGCAACCGAGTACCTCACCAAGTGGGCGGAAGCCAAAGCGGTGAAGACCGACACGGCGGAACACGCGGCAACATTTATGTACGAAAACATAATTTCGCGGTTCGGGGTGCCGAAGATCCTAGTAAGCGATAGGGGTACTCACTTTTTGAATGACTTGATTCGAGAGATGACAGAGAAATTTAAAATTGATCACCGGAAGACTACTCCCTACCACCCACAAACCAATGGACAAACGGAAAGGGTTAACGGAATTTTGGTGAGTATACTACGCAAGACGGTTATAGACTCGAAGCGGGATTGGGATACGAAACTAACGGCGGCACTTTGGGCATACCGTACAACCTATAAGGTAACTACGCGTGCTACACCATTTTCCTTAGTCTATGGTCTTGAAGCGACACTACCAATCGAATATGAAGTCGAGTCACTTAGGGTGGCCGTGAGTACGAGACTTACCGAAAGTCAATCCTTACGAAATCGACTAACCGATTTGGAAGCACTTGACGAAGGGAGGAGAATGGCGGCTCAACATATTGAGGCAATCCAAAGAAGGAGAAAGATTACTTTCGACAAACGACATAAGAGAAGGGCCCTAACACCGGGAATGATGGTCATGATTCAAGACGCACGAAAGCTTGAATTTCCGGCGAAATTCAATGCGGTATGGTTAGGACCTTACCTTGTCTATGAGGTCTTTCCTAATAATTCAATTCAATTGGAAACGTTGAATGGTGAGCTCTTTCCTACCCGTACATCGGGAAGTAGATGTAAGGAGTACCGAGCTTGACTAGGCAACTTACCCTTGGAGCAAGAGATGTTTGGATTCATCCCCCGATGGTCGCCAATTATGTGAGCCCAAAAGGGTGCCCACATTTAGTCTTAGACCCTTGAAACGTTAGTTGATGCACTTTGAAGTAGCATGTTACTTCACAAAAATATAAAAAGAGTGAAATGTTAGTCTTAGAAGTACCATGTTGTAAGAGGCTAGGATGTGAGTTGTTATTGTGTTTTTACCTTCGGAAGGATTTGAGTGAATGAGGATAGGTAAGGAGAACTTGGATTGAGTAGTTAGTGAGTAGGCTAGTACAAATGGATGGAGACAACCAAAGTGACTCAAGAGGCAAGTGCATTCGAATTGGGATGAATGGAGGATCACATGGAGCGCACAAGTGGACCACCTCATCATGGCCACTTAATGGGGAAGGCCCAAGGAAGAATGCAAGGTGGAGGATAAGCAAATTCTCAAAGCACCAATCAAATCACGAGTTAAGCATCGTGGTTTGAATTAAGTGGTGAGCGACGATTTGGGAAAGTAAGGGGAGAAAGTTATGGCGGCGGAAAGCGAAGGAGGCTAAGTTTGGGTTGAAGCATCCCAAGTTTGGTAAAGTGTGGTAGGTAGAAAGCCAAGGCTAGTTAAATGTTCGAATTAGGATCCTTGTTGATCATTTGAGGGAGGAAGGCTTAGAAGATAGGATTGGCGCCTACTAAGTAGGAGGAAATCTCAAGGGCTTATCGTGAGCCTTGAGGGTGCTCACCCCCTCAAGCTTACTATATAATCCCTCATTCTTCCCTCACTCATCCTCTCTTTCCTTTGTGCTCCAAGGCACCCCACGAGTTATAAGTGTGGGTGTGGGAAGCCATATTGGAGCACATGTGTGTGCTTAGTTTTTAGTTTGAGAGCCAAGGCTTGTTAGCCTTGAAGAGGGCTTGACCTCTTGGTAGAATTAGTGTTGACGTGAAGGATTTTAAAGTTAATTCATGATTCCAATTTGTGGTACTTTAAGTTCATGTTTTGAATACACGTGGTTGCAAGTTCCATGTTTAAGAGTTGAGCACTTGATGTTGTGATGAGTGCAAAAATATACTTGTGTGGATTAGTTAGTCTTAGTGAAGTTAGGAAATTCTCTCTCCCCCTCTCCTCTCTAGGATTTTAGGATTTTAGGATTAGAGAAGAATTGTGTGATTAGAAAGGGGTTGTTAGTAGAATTAGGGAAATTAGGTAGGAAGATTAGTTAAGGGCTTGAATAATTAGTGAGGTAGTTGGGGATTACAACTACAAAGTTGTGGGTTCATGAAGGAGCTGGGTTTATAAAGGAGCTGGGTTTGTTTAGTTAGAAGCTAAGAAGCTGGGTTTATGAAGGAGCTGGGTTTATGAAGGAGCTAGGTTTATGTAATTAGAAAGTAAAGAGATGGGTTCATGAAGGAGCTTAGTAGATAGCCTACCTAATTAGCTCATAGACAAGTAGTTAGTTACATTATGCTAGTTAATGTTATGTGTGGCTTTCACAAGTAAATGTATTTGAAATTGACTATAGAGAATAGTGTTTTTTTTAACACTTGCATCCTCTCTTTAAAAATAAACCACGTGCACAACTTAATGGAGAATGTGGAGCATTCTCGCGATGGCAAGACAAAGGAAGCAAAGACCAAAGTTAAATCCAAGACCACTTGAAGGGTGAACCTTGCATTATGGACTCATCCAAGTCCAAATCCAATACCGCGGAGGAATGTGAGTCCAAACCCACTACTCGGACTACGGACGCTTAAGGGTGGGGGGTTTGGCCTCACACCTGGTTGGTGTATGCATTGGGAGGAGCAATGGGTGTCCCAATACAAGGTGAGTACATGGATGGGGGTCGGCCAAAACTTGGCTGGGCAGTTTGCCAAGGATTTGTGTTCTGTTGTTGATGGAAGCTCGATGAATAAGGCATGTTGAACATCTGCATACAACAATGTGTACCAGGCCACGTTTAGCAAATTTACAAGGCCATAAAATAATTGCATTACATCCACTTCAACATCAATGAAGAAGAAACAAGTCGAGAAATTCTAGAGTGTATAGTATGTTGCTGATAGGTGGATGGAAGAAGCCCGACCTGTGATTGTTCAATCCTCGGAGGTGGAGCCTGTGCGACTCTGAATACATGTGCACACAGACAAGCCCAACCTCTCTGTCAATTGTAGACCTATTCAAGGTGGAAATCATGGTTGGATCCCATAATGGACATTGCAATGAGGAGCAATGTAGCATTCAGTCAAAATAAATCATGTCCCTTCCAGGCACAGTTTCCATGTTGCCCAGGTACCATGCATTAGATTGGGCCAAGTGAGGAACCAAGGTGCGAGAAACACATACCTGACGTGAGAAATCATCCACGAACTGTGTGTTCCTCACGACGTCAAAGTCCGCGAGGCTCCCTTGGCTGAATTGGGCGTCCATGGGGAGGGTGTGTCTTCTGGCAAAAAGTATATGAGGGCTGGAGACCTAAGATGGGACACCCAACTCAACATTGCACATGATGAAGCATGAGTATTCGACAATGTGGCAATCGAGGAATCTAATCATCAGAGATCGACTATGTGCCGCTAGACACACTATTATCCACGCACCAATATGCTTGTTTCATGCAGTTGCACAGTTATTTAGAACTTGAGAATCAGTATGAACCAATCACGGGTAGATCACTTAGTGCATTTTAAAAACGACGTGCGGCATAATATAGAGAGGATTAAAATCATTTGAAATAAAAATTATAAAGGAATTCCAAATAATGAAGGGGCCATTAAATGTAGACAATCCCATTATAAGTAAGTTAGATGGACATAAAACGTGGGCCATTATTTTTTTGTAAAATTAATATAGGGCTGAAGATAAGGATCCTAGAAGGTATGTTTAGTATGGTATGTAAATGGGTTTAGGACTCACATGGATGGATGATAATTGGGATTTCCGTCTGTCCAAAATTACTTAAAATGAATATAGAGTACAAAAAATTGCAATGACTTGGACAATATAAGTAATGAAAGGGTGCAAACAAATGGGTCATTTTTGAAATTTAAGTAATTATAGGGAGGCTTTAATTCAGCCCTTGAAGGTAAATAGCCCCCCCAAAAAAACCCCCCAGCCGCACGTGGTGCACAAAAATGCCTTAGAGTGATCTACCCGTGGAACCAATAGCTGATGGGTGAAGTTTAAATCTCATCAAAGTGATTCTACCTCAGGAAGTCAAGGACTGTAGATAAAAAAATGACCATACATTCAGCCTCTTTCCATTTAGGAGATTGTGCCCACATTGTCCATAACACAGTAGTCTCTACAAGGGGAAAAATCACAGGGATAAGACCTATAATCACATCACGAACTAACAAGTATATGGGGAACTCCTTCTGGACACCTACAGACTCAAGCAAATGGAGAGTCTCCTTCTGGACACCTACAGACTCGACCAAATGGAGAGACTCCTTCTGGACACCTACAAACTCAACCAAAGGTCTTGACTTTCTGACCACACAATGAACTCTTCGAAGTTTAATGGTCACAATTTAAAGTAACGCACCCTTCCATTATGCTAGGACTTAATGGTTAACGACGATCAATGCACCTCAAACACAATCACAAAGAGAAACAATCACAAAGATAACTTCTAGTACAGTCTCCAATGAATCGAGACATACCTGTCAGGTCGAGTGCCTTCAAACAACGTCTTGGCCCACATAGAGGCGCGTCCAGGTGAGATTAGGGTGTTGATCGACTGTGTACAGGTAGCATTCTTTGCGAAGCGGACTTGGGTCTATTTGATTATTCACCTGCGCATCAATGTCCAGCAAGTCAGAAAGTGGAGAACATAAGCATTGGTCATAGGTATATACGACACTCTGTGGTCGCCGCACATTGTATCAAGGCCTTCTTCAGGATTCTTCAGCCATATGGATACACATCTGGGCTGCTTTTCCCATAGACACCTCTGGAAATGTGAGAGTTAATGACAAGTGGACATTGACAACACACGGCCAGGACATCAGGTTGCACAAATCCAAAGAACATGTGCCGCCATGGGGAGGCAAGTGCCAAACTTAGCTTCGAACAATGTAACACTCAACACCTTGCACGGTGTAGGGTTGCACGGAGGAAGCACATCGATACCACACAGAGGCACACTGATGTTGTGGATAGGGTCGATGCACATGACAAAGGCGATGAGGAGACAAAGAGACGATGATACAAGAAGGTGAGAAGGTGTGGATGCAAGGAGACGAGGTGACGCAGATGCGAGGATACGAAGAGAGTAGGCGACGAAATGAAGTATAATGGCTCCAGGCAGCCTAAAGTCGGATTGCACAGGCAAATCGAGGCAAATCGATGCAACTCGAGACAACTCGCCGCTCAAGGCACACACTCACAGCAATAAATCGCAACAAAAACAGATTGGTGCGGTAGCAAAACAAAATGGCAAGAGCGACCGGCGGAGTCTGGCTAATCTGGGTGGGCCAACTGCCTACCTCGCAAAGGAGGAATGTTTAGCTCAGAGATGAAAAACCGAGTGGGGGGGGGAATCGCCTCCCAGATCTTGGCCCATCATCGCCCGGGGGCTGGATCAATCATGGGGTTAACTCCAGCCCCCGGCCATGATGCGATGACACACACGTCATTCTCGCCACGTGTGGGACCTTGTCACGTACAGCCGCAGGAATGCTATCTTGTGAGCGGTGAGCGGTGAGCAGTGAGCCATGAGCAGAAAATTTGAATTTTTATTCTTCAAATTTTTCAAGTTTTTTTTCTAAATTTTTTTTTCGTTTTCTTCCGTTTCTTTTTATGGATGGTTTTTTCAAAAGTTTATAATTTCTTCCACTCCACGGTTATAGGCACCATCCACAGTTAAACGTACCATCTACTTTTAGTCATATTTGTAAAGAAACTATACGAAGAGTCCTACTCGGTGTAAGAATTAAGTCAAATATTCTGATTTTTTTATTAAAAAAATCAATTTTTCTGCTTACCGCTCGCCGCTCACCGCTCACAAGATAGCGTCGTTGCGTATAGCCGTGATGGACGGCTAAGATCGCGAGGGCAGCACAATGCCACGGGCAGGATGCCATCGACGGTTGGCATCCGACGGGCAGTCTGTTCCGATATTTTCGTCGGCGGGCTCCTCGCAGGTAGGCTCCACCTCGTCCTCAACGGGGACATTCCACTCATCCCTACTCTTGGACATGACTCACGAGACCATGTTTATTCAGTTTGCGGTGTGTTAGCATGTTGTGTGTTAGCAGTGTGCATGTCACCTTGTGTGTGGTTCTTTCGCAACATGTCGCAAATCGTGAACTCACATCCGGCATTCTTGGTGATGACTGACTTTTGCGAGGTCGGCGACACAACAGTTTTTGGTGTCTCTGTAATTTGTTTGGGTTCTCTGACCTCTACGCCTTTCGCCTTTATGTGTGCGTCTGTGCAATGGTTTTTGCTGATCGGAGGTCAAGGAATTGCAACTGGGGGAGCCAATCGGTTATGGGTGAATCTGTACTACTGCTGAGTAAATTCACATCTGCAAGTCATCTTTTGTTTAGATCGACTCCACCTGAGATTTGACAAAAAGGCCACTGCACACTGTGGACTTGTTAGTATTGTTTATGTGTGCATGCGATTTGTTCCATGTGGACGTCTCCATGTCGTGTGTGCCTAGTGCGCATGCTATTAGATGCGCAAGAGAAACGTGTTGTTGTCGACCACCCACCGCGACGGGATGAGGGGGGTGCACATTGTTTTGATTAATCTCGTATGTGCGCTATCAGTGTGTCTTCAGTGTGTCTTCAGTGCCGATAGGTGAGTTATGCTGACCACATGTTTTGCAATTGCCTTTCTGGTCATGTATCAAGGGACCACCACTGCTTATACACTTACACATTAAATTGTAGGGTATGATCGCGAGGAAGTTGTTGGTCGCAACTGTCAATTTTTGCAAGGTCCAGGGACTGATCCTGAGGACTTCTTTGTGCAATCTTATTGTTCTTTTTGGCAGAATTACACCCATTAATTTGGTCTCAGCAAAAGTTAAAAGCTTGAGATATCAAGGTCTCCACATCTGTTCGCTTTGTGAGGTATCCAGAACAGCGAAGTTGGGTTGAGCCTGCTAAACTGACTTTCCTGGTTGAATTTTTAATGGCTATAGAGAGGACAAGACGCCGTTTTGGAATCATCTACATGTTGCTCCTGTCAGAAGTTCTTATGGGAAGATAAGCTATGAGTTTTCCTCTTATATTATTTTGTAGATGGCACAGTGCTGGTCTTGCGGTTTTTGCATTGAGCACACCAGTTGTCGAGGAGAGAAGCCCGATAAGGAAGTTCCCTTTCGGGTGAGCACATTTCTTCTGCCTCAAGGGGTCTGGAGCTCCATGTTGGAGCTCCAAGTTGAAGGTCCATGCAGCCATGTCCCTCCAAGGATACATGCAGATCGCAGATTGCACATTCCTGTACAATTGCTTCTGCCTAAAATCTAGCAGATTTGTGGTTTTGCATTCGCTTCTGAATAAGTGATCTAAGTTTGTGGATGTTTTTGCTCGAGACTTACCTTCAATACTAATCCTGGGCTAATTTGGAGGTTCCACAGGACCAGTGCATATATCTCGGCGATCCGGTGTCTGGAGATCCAAGTTGCAGCTCCATCATGTGACAGCCATGCAAGGAGATTACCAATGCAAGTTAATCTCCGGTTGCAGGTTTGTGTACATTTGCAAACTACTTCAATTTTGGGAGATTTGCCTCTGTTTATACCCTAGCATGTGTTCCCTTTCCTCGACATTTGTCTTCAATGGCACTCCTAGGCAAACGTGGAGAAGTTGCATGGGCTGGGTATAATGCTTTGTTGTTTTTTGAGTTATCAGCATCAACATAGAGAGTTTGAAGTCTTTTTAGAAGTGGAATGTGCAGATAGGATCTCTTTGAATGAACTGATGTACACAGGAATGCTACGATGTGAGCGGTGAGCGGTGAGCAGATCTCGTGAGCAGAAAATCAAAATTTAAAACTCCATTTAACTAAAGTTAGGACCCCTATGACCGTGGATTTTGCACATATTTCAAGTTTAATTTTGGAATTATGAGGCCGATATTTATGGAGTGCCTAATTTTTAGGACCAAAAGTTTCTTAAAATTACCAACGAGTCCCTATGGCCGTGGGAAAATTCAGTGTGGTTGAGAAGATGGTGGACCTATGGGAAGAGGCCTCGGATCCGAGGCCTCTTAGTTGTGGGTAGCTTATGCTTGAAAATCAAAATGTTATGTATATTTGAGTTGGCTACTTGTTTTTGCATTTGGCCATTTCTTGTATGTTCTAGCATGAGGAGGAGGTTTGGAAAGAGGCCTCGGATCCGAGGCCTCTTTCTTGTGGGTAGGATATGCTTGAGAAATCAAAATGTTAGGTGTATTTGGTTTGGCTACTTGTCTTTAGATTGTCTACTAATTGACGACCACAAAAGTGTAGTGTTATTTGAGAACAACGACAAGATGCATTCAACAAGACAATTGGAATATTAAAAACCACATCACACTTTATAAATCCAAACACTCAAACATTAACAAGTAACCAAGTGGTATTAGAAAATATTTTGAACAATATAAAAAAAAAAGAGTCAAAAGTTAACTTAAATATGCAATTTCATATATGCAATCCCAAAAACTCCGAAAGTGATACACATACAATGAATTCCATGCGGAATGAGTGCACAAACTGAAAAACCAACGGAAGAAAAAACGGTATATTAGATAGTACACAGACATTCACATGAAGCTATTACATCATATCCGAATCACTGGATGATGAAGACATTCTAGAATCACTAATATCTGCATCAGAGGAGGCCTGACCATCAGATTCTAAAGCTTCTATATCCAAAAACTCTAAAACTCTTCCCGGACGATATGTAGATGTAAAAGTCTGATAAGAACCTCCAGCTAGTTGATTAGCAATATCATTTGCATATGTAGGAAGTTGCCAAGACTTTGGAGGGCTGGGATAGAATTTAGGGTCACAAAAAAAGGCCGGTGAATAGGATAGCCCAATTTATCGCATCTGCAAATGCCAATGGTACCATGTTCATAACTCAACTTTATAAGAAATGACAGCAAAAAACATAACACATGTAAGAGAATTTGTGGACCTTACTCACTTAGTAAACCGAGATCTTTTCACAATCCTCTCTACGGGGATATCTTCACCCTCAGGATCCTCTAAACTGGTGACACGGTCTTCAAGAGTGATTTCAGAGGCTGCTCTAGAGATAATCAATGGAGCAAGTAAGGCCTTAAAAATATCAACATCAGCCTCTAATGCCGCAATGTGACGGTGCACATTGCGGCATGCATGAATGGAAGATCCTGCAAATAAAGAAGTTGGAAAAAACTTAGTACAAAAAAAACTATGAATTTTGTAGACCAAAACAATATTAACGATTAACCAACTGAAATGGAAGATTACAAAGACATACCAGTCGCTGCCGTGCAGTCTAGAATAATATCCCATGGGGAGCTATATGCTTCAATTAGCATTTGCATTAGAAGCACGGACTTTTCACGAGGCCCTCGTCATGGTGTGGATCCATTAGTTAGCTGGTCCTCACGAGAGACCAAGTTCTGGAGAATATCATCCCGTGCAACATCCACCCCATAAGGATCCAATGCAGGGACATAGCGAAATGAAAACTTCGATGCAGGTGACCCCGGCACGCTCCTGACCGCCAATGAAATACCGAACCTCATGGTCTACAATGTACCAGACATAAAGAACAACATTACTTTACAAAGTAAACAACACAACTGGGTGAGTATAATACTTAGGTGGGTCTACACTCTGAACTACCTCAAGGATAAAATTGAAACTGAATGCGGTGATCAGCAAGAAGACATAAGCTTTATCTTACAGTTGATGCTGGATTTAATGGGGATGTCAGATGAAGGCGGTTCATTCCCCACCACTCTTTCCGAATTGCAAAACCATACGATTTGCAATATCCAAGAATATTGGACTTCGTACTCATGCGAAAAGGGTGAAACAAAATAATTGTCCCGTCGTCGTGCAGATGTTCGTCGGCAAAGTCAAAGAGTGGTTGTAACCACTCTTTTGATTCTTGATTCCAAGCGGGAATGGACGACGGTGGGTCTGATATGCCAGGAACAGGAAGACCTTCCTGTATATCTGCAAGAATCAAGTCCAAACAGGGATGGTCCTCCGGAGAACCCTTGTAGTGCCGGGTTTTGTCTTTTGAGTGCTGCACCCAGCTCAACCCCCAGCCACCCATAGACTCAAATCATAATCAGTCAAATATCAACTCCTAACCCCAAACCAGATTCCCTCAACCCACAGTCAAGCTCACAATCTTATCAATCTCACTAACATATTAGACCCTAAAAAATGTGTATCGGGGCCGAGACACCTTATATGAGTCCTACATTACAATTTCAGATTTTTAGAAAAATCAAAACTTGACACTACTACCCCCTACCAGATTTCCCTCAACCCCCAGCCACCCTGTGGTACTTTTGGGCCACCCCCTTTCGAGGGAGCCTAAAAGTATCACACAAGCCCTTCGGTGAAGGTGGCCTGCATTTGCAGGCGCCCAAGCCGAACCCGGATGATAGGTGTATAACGTGAGTAGTTAGATTTTTAAGGGAGATTAAATATGCGTCGTAGTACCTCCGGAGGTTGGGCCTTAGTTTTTTACTAGTGTGGCTTTAAACTCCACTAACCAATTTCATATCTAGTTCTAACCTTAACCTACAACCTATTCTACGCGCAGACGCACCAGCCTTAAAACCAAGGCAATCCTAATTTGTGAATTGGGATGGTTCTGATACACCCAACCGGGTGTGACTCATACCACCCTAACTCAACGAACGGAATAACGACAATTTGATGGACCATTCAATTCTTTCTATTTCTTTATTTAGTTCTATTTAGTTTTCTAAGCGGGGGAACTTGGCCTAAGTCCCACCCTTCACACAAATTCCTTCTTAATTACTTACTTTTGGTTACACGTCCTAACTTACTACATTAATATATTAGGCATCACCCCTTACCTCGGGTCTTTTGCCAACAAGGGTTTACGATTTATTTTGTATGTTTTGATTGTTAAATGTGTTTACACTGGATAGACCACGAAATGCAACTCAATGGGACCAGGGTGACGGACAACCTGTAGGTTCAACCTGTTGCGCAATCTTCATAAATTGGGGCCATTACTCCCAATCTATGGGGCCAACAACATAATAGTGGATTCGCGGGTCATTAACCCCACCTTTCCACCAACAACATTCAGAGTGGTCGTGTCGGTGATTAATCCGACTTACCACACACGAAACTTGCTAATAAATGAAGCTACTACCACAAAACATACCAAGGGCCCCGAAAACAATGGAATTGGGTACTCCCTTGGCGGTCAAGTGGTCAAGCCACTTGACCTTACGAGATAGGTGAGTGGGTTTATAGATGCGTACCTTAGCCGTGCTCCCTCCAATCCTAAATGGAAGGCTTAAGGTTAGTTAATTTACCTCAATTTTCCTCGGTTGATTTGGGCTTGATGTAGGCCGAGCCGCTACCTCCTTCCTTGCTCCACTTTCCGAGCGTCGACCTTGCCTCCTTCTTTGTAACTAGTTTGGTAGTAAGCGTACCTTAGTTAACAATTAAAATATAAAGTGTTATTCTGCCCTGTAATTTAATCCTAAGCATAATATTTATACTTAGTGCACCAAATTATCTTTCCAATGATCTAAAAATCACTCTAATCGGATAAGAAATGCAAAAGTTATGAGGGTTGGAAGTGTGAGGTCGATTCAACCGACCCTTCCAACCCACCTATCTACCTTCTAACTTCAAAAATTCATAGCACATTCCTTACTACTTGGATCTAGGCTTTCCTTATACCATTGGAAAGCTATGAACAAGCTCTAACTAGAAAAATTATGACATCATCAGGTTAAGCTAATAGAAATTCAGCGGACTCCTTGTAACACAGCAGTCAATCAAGAAGGCTTAAACTATGTATCTCGCCTTCAACAATTCATATCTAATTCAAATCTTAGTCAAATCAAACGTTCTATATGACCCTGGAGAGATATTAAAAAGATGTATTTGATAAAAATATGTGATTAGAAAGGTAAGCCGAAGTGAACCCAGCAGGTCCTCTGTAATGCAGCAGTCAACCAAAAGTTCTCAAACTATGTGTCCCATCTTGCACAATTCATATCTAATTCAAATCATGCTCAAATCAAATGTTCTAAGCCATTTTGGAAAGCTACACAAAAGTTCTACTTGGGAAAAATATAATTTCTTGGAATTAAAATTCCTATTGGGCTCGCAGGTCTGATCCAGCAGCCGCTACCCACAAGACCACCCAGTTTTTCTACTCCATCTTTGAAAATCCATAACTAATTGTCATCTTAACCAAATCACAAATGGGAAACGGCTATGGATAGCTATATGAAATATCTCTAAGAGAAAAATGATAAGTATCTTGTTCTAGCTTTTGAACTAAGCCTTCAGGGCATTGGCAGATGAGGTCTATAATGCCTCTACTCAAAACTCTACCATCCAACCTACCTCTACAAAAGAAGGAATAATTTTGTTGGTGTGTTAATAAACACACAACCTAACTAGGAGAGAGAGAGTAGAGGAGATTCTCAAGCCTTTCTTCTAGACCATTGAGAATACATGCTAAAGGATTTTTTCCTAACTACATTGAAGCAGGGCTTCGCCCAAAAACTAGAGAAAGAGAGAGAGCTACAAGGTGGAAGGAGGGGTTTTTAAACCCTCTCACAAAAGGGTTGGACCCCTCCTCCACCGGATCCATTTTTTCAAACCCTTTCCCGAAATTTTGGCTCGGGGGTTTTCCCGGTTGAGGTTGCCACCCTCTCGCCGAGGTGGCTCCGACAAAAAACCTTTAGAAATCTTTCTAATTTTTCCGCCATCGAGTTGGCAAGGGGGCAAGTGGGCAAGTATCCCCCTTGCTCTCTTTCTTTTTTTGTCTTCAAAAGTCTTCAAGCCGATTTTATCTTCTTACGTAAAACACCTCCAATAGTCTTGTGTGCCTCACACTAACTAATAAACTAACACTTGCTTAGCTAGCATCTACTAACATTTGCTTAATAACTAGCATCTACTAATATTTGCTTAGCTAGTTGTTTTTACTAGCTAGCACATTTTTTCTACTTTGCTATCTTCTAGCACTACTTAGTTTCATTTTGACCTTCCTTCTTCTAGGCTAAATGCTAAATGAACTAATTTTTCCTAAATTCCCTATCAATTCTAACTTTTAATGCTAACATTCTAACTAAAAGTGATCCCGCAGAGTGGTGGACCACTCAAAGGGTTCACACACCTTTAGATTCAAATAAAATTCAGTCACATATCAACTCCTAACCCCCGAACTAGATTCCCTCAACCCCAAGTCAACCTCATAGTCATAGCAAATTGACTAACATATTAGACCCCAAAAAGAGTGTGTCGGGGCCGAGACACCTCTTATAAGTCCTACATTACAATTTCAGATTCTTAGAAAAATCAAAACTTGATACATCCACCCCCTACCAGATTTCCCTCAACCCCCAGCCACCCTTAGACTCAAATAAAATTCAGTCACATATCAACTCATAACCCCCGAACTAGATTCCCTCAACCGCAAGTCAACCTCATAGTCATAGCAAACTGACTAACATATTAGACCCCAAAAAGAGTGTGTCGGGGCCGAGACAGTGCCTCTTATGAGTCCTACATTACAATTTCAGATTTTTAGAAAAATCAAAACTTGACACTACTACCCCCTACCAGATTTCCCTCAACCCCCAGCCACCCTTAGACTCAAATAAAATTCAGTCACATATCAACTCATAACCCCCGAACTAGATTCCCTCAACCGCAAGTCAACCTCATAGTCATAGCAAACTGACTAACATATTAGACCCCAAAAAGAGTGTGTCGGGGCCGAGACAGTGCCTCTTATGAGTCCTACATTACAATTTTAGATTTTTAGAAAAATCAAAACTTGACACTACTACCCCCTACCAGATTTCCCTCAACCCCCAGCCACCCTTAGACTCAAATAAAATTCAGTCACATATCAACTCATAACCCCCGAACTAGATTCCCTCAACCCCAAGTCAACCTCATAGTCATATCAAACTCACTAACATATTAGACCCCCAAAAAGAGTGTGTCGGGGCCGAGACAGTGCCTCTTATGAGTCCTACATTACAATTTCAGATTCTTAGAAAAATCAGAACTTGACACTACTACCCCCTAACAGATTTCCCTCAACCCCCAGCCACCCTTAGACTCAAATAAAATTCAGTCACATATCAACTCATAACCCCCGAACTAGATTCCCTCAACCCCAAGTCAACCTCATAGTTATAGCAAACTGACTAACATATTAGACCCCAAAAAGAGTGTGTCGGGGCCGAGACAGTGCCTCTTATGAGTCCTACATTACAATTTCAGATTTTTAGAAAAATCAAAACTTGACACTACTACCCCCTACCAGATTTCCCTCAACCCCCAGCCACCCTTAGACTCAAATCAAATTCAGTCACATATCAACTCCTAACCCCCGAACTAGATTCCCTCAACCCACAGTCAAGCTCACAGTCATTACACATTTTTGTACCCTCATGTAGTTTTGCTACTCTACATATGAATCACAGGTACTCTATCAATGTTTCAGTTCCGATTGCTGAGATATGAAAGGCAGTAACAACTTAATGATAAATGTGGACCATACTCAAGTGCATAAATGTGAAGCCCAACCTGTGATGACAACATTATGGAAGGGCAGTACCTTAAGCATGAATCTTTTCAACTCGTTGTAGGAAGGGGTGAATTCACCCGTGTCACCGCCAAGAATGTCCTCCTTTGAGGAGTTGAGAATGAGCTCTTCAAGTTGGATCTCAAGCTCCTCCCCCGGTGTCAAAATAGGAATTTGACTCAACTGCTCGTAGGAGGAATCACGTTTTGTTCCTCTAGAAAATGTTGGAGCATGGGAGCCAGATTCATATGTTGGACTAGGAGCAATGGGACTCTTACCTTCTGGCTCTGGAGGGGGGTTCATTTTCCTTTTGCCCTTCTTGGTGGACTTCTCTAGTGACTTCTGTAGCTTCTCCCGCTCTTTTTGATCAGCTCTCTCCTCAGCCTCTTTGACCCTCAGCGCTTTCTTTCGGTCCTCTTCGATGCATCGTTTCATTGCCTTTGCCCTCTCATTCTCATCTTCAATGGCCTGTAAGTCCAACATTTCAATTCCAGAATCACCTACATCCTCCTTTGACTTTCTGAGCTCAGTCTCAAAAGCAGGCGTAAAACTTGCAGCGCAATCAGGATACCAGGCACCGCCGGCAAGGTGAGAAGTTGTCCACGTGCGTTGTTGATGAGCTGAGAACATGCACGCTGAATTTGATCTATCAAGCCATGCGGTCAAGAATACAGGAAGGTCTTCTTTGGAAATAGCGCCTTTCGCCAAAAGCTCGTACTTAAAGTACCTGGGTTACGACATAGCACATAACATTAAATTCTTGAATTCCTGAAATAGCAAGTCACATAATATCAACTGAAATAATTACTGAAATTAATGAGAATTACTTCAAGATTTGAGACTTACCTAAAAAGAACTCTGCGGACAACTAGGTCAGATCCGTCAAATCCAACAAAGTCGTCACCTTTCTTGAAGGAATCGTGTCCTCTGAAATATGTGTTGAACGCATGGTCCCATAATTTCATGCAACAGTCTTCGATATACGCGGGCAACAACATTGGCTCACTGGCAAGACTCATGTTGATTGGAAGTCGGTCTTGACGTATGGTCTCGTCAAAAACAATACTGGCCTGCTCAAAAATCTAGTAACCAAGACAATAAGCATCAGCTGCACTAATTGCGTCAATGAAATTAAGAATGTGAGGTAGATAAAAGAAATGCCAACGAGGAACTCAAATAATTGAAAATTCATGAAATCAGTGGACTTACTCCTGCCCAGAAACTTGCTTTAGCTAGGAAATTTGCCAATCTCTCTTCGTTGATGGGCTTGGGAGGTAGCCTGCGGGCCTCGCGAGTGGAAGCAGATGAATTAAAGTATTCTAGCCATTTTATTTTGAATGCGGGAGACGCCCTAGAAGTTGCAATGAGCTGGAGCTTCTCTAAGTTGAGTTCCGGTGAGAGTGAGTTTAGGGTGTAATGTCGCTCGATCTGTGTGACAGAGGGTATGTGAGTTCGTGAGTCCTCTTCTAAAGGATAAGCAGAACAAATTGATATGGACAAAGAGGTAGGGTACCTACCTCACGAAGCCAACCGTCGGTAAGCTCCGGGTTAGCCACAGCAACAAGTTTTCCCATCTTGATGCGAAGTGCCACAATTCTCTTCTCAATTGCGGCATTCATTGCAGCCGCCTTGTCAGCAGGGGAGACTTCTCCTTCTGTTTGCTCCACAAGCTGACGTACACCATCGTCCGCAGCGAGACCCAGTTCGTGCTGCACAAAGAGAGAACAAGAATGCATAAACTAAAATGTCATAAGAAAATGAAATCAAGAGTTGAAGATTCACAAAATTAGCCGGTTGCGATCAATAGAAAATGATTATTCATGACTTAAAAAAATGTGAAATCAAAGTAACAAATCACCTGAAATGTGAAGTTTGTAAACACATTTAATGGCAACGAATACCAAATCTTTTTTTGTGATTTCTTGCATCTTTTGAAATCTGCCGGACTCAAAAGGTCACTGAACTGGTCAATTGACATTAGACCATACTTCTGAACCCTGAACAGGGTATGGACAATGTTGGTTTTCACGTACGAGTCCTCGGTATGTCTAAAATCAAAATCAAGTGAAAGATATTAGATTATTGAAATGAAAAGAAATGAATATGATAGAATGCATATGAAAAGAAAATGCACTTACTTGTTAATGTTGTGCATGACTTGCATAACAAGTCCAACTTTCCCATTTGTGTCAAGGAAAATCGAGTCCACCAAATAATGCCAAGACTCCTCAGTTCGGTGAAGTCTGTCAATGTGATTTAACCATGCTTGACGCCTATGGTTTCCGTCACACACAAAAAACATCATATTTGTTAAGTGTGCCAAATTGGGATCTGATAGGAGGAACGTGTTGAAAACGTCGTTTTTGGCGTTCCAAATAGGACCCCAAGAAGCTTTATCAGCTTCTAACACTTCCTGTGTCTTACCGTCTTCATTGGTGGTTGTGACATAAAATACCGAAGCGCCCTCCCTGTATCCGTGAACAAACTCTTGCTCGAGCTTAGCAAGATCGGATGATAGAGTTGGCCTTACCATTGGCATTGCAAGCATTCTGCACAAAGGAATACAAAATCGCGAGGAACAGACGGGTTGGAATCTCAAGCTTGTGATCGTGGACACTGAGTTAAGTTTCTGCCGAGTCCGAATCTCATCCTCATCAGCCATAAATTGAGCATCATCCCCAAGAATATCTTCCTCTCCCTCAAGCCCGTCCTCAAGGATTTCCAAATCTGGCTGCATTCTTTCTGATACTTGTGTAGAAGGTGGCGAAGATGCAGCATGTACCTACAATTTAGAAATTTTATTTTCAAGAAAGTAAGAATCACTTCCTCGGCAGTACACATAAACGCTTTTAGCTGATCCACATATTCACCTCGATCAATTGAAAATCAACACTAGCAACTAACCACCTACCAGATTTCCCTCAACCCCCAACAACCCTTGGACTCAAATCAAGTTCAATCAAATATCAACTCCTAGCCCCCGAACCAGATTCCCTCAACCCCAAGTCCACCTCACATTCAAGTCAAAATCACTAACATATTAGACCCCCAAAAATGTGTGTCGGGGCCGAGACACCTTTTATGAGCTTCAATTTCAATTTCAGATTTTTAGAAAATTCAAAATTTGACACATCTACCCCCTACCATAATCCCCTCTTCCCTCACCCACCCTTAGACTCAAATCAAATTCAGTCACATATGAACTCCAAACCCCCAAACCAGATTCCCTCAACCCCAAGTCCACCTCACATTCAAATCAAAATCACTAACATATTAGACCCCCAAAAAAGTGTGTCGGGGCCGAGACACCTTTTATGAGCTTCAATTTCAATTTCAGATTTTTAGAAAATTCAAAATTTGACACATCTACCCCCTACCATAATCCCCTCTTCCCTCACCCACCCTTAGACTCAAATCAAATTCAGTCACATATGAACTCCAAACCCCCGAACCAGATTCCCTCAACCCCAAGTCCACCTCACATTCAAGTCAAAATCACGAACATATTAGACCCCCAAAAAAGTGTGTCAGGGCCGAGACATATTTTATGAGCTTCAATTTCAATTTCAGATTTTTAGAAAATTCAAAATTTGACACATCTACCCCCTACCATAATCCCCTCTTCCCTCACCCACCCTTAGACTCAAATCAAATTCAGTCACATATGAACTCCAAACCCCCGAACCAGATTCCCTCAACCCCAAGTCCACCTCACATTCAAGTCAAAATCACTAACATATTAGACCCCCAAAAATGTGTGTCGGGGCCGAGACACCTTTTATGAGCTTCAATTTCAATTTCAGATTTTTAGAAAATTCAAAATTTGACACATCTACCCCCTACCATAATCCCCTCTTCCCTCACCCACCCTTAGATTCAAATCAAATTCAGTCACATATGAACTCCAAACCCCCGAACCAGATTCCCTCAACCCCAAGTCCACCTCACATTCAAAACAAAATCACTAACATATTAGACCCCCAAAAATGTGTGTCGGGCCCGAGACACCTTTTATGAGCTTCAATTTCAATTTCAGATTTTTAGAAAATTCAAAATTTGACACATCTACCCCCTACCATAATCCCCTCTTCCCTCACCCACCCTTAGACTCAAATCAAATTCAGTCACATATGAACTCCAAACCCCCAAACCAGATTCCCTCAACCACAAGTCCACCTCACATTCAAGTCAAAATTACTAACATATTAGACCCCCAAAAATGTGTGTCGGGGCCGAGATACCTTTTATGAGCTTCAATTTCAATTTGAGATTTTTGGAAAATTCAAAATTTGACACATCTACCCCCTACCATAATCCCCTCTTCCCTCACCAACCCTGAGCCTCATATCAAATTCAGTCACATATGAACTCCAAACCCCCGAACCAGATTCCCTCAACCCCAAGTCAACCTCATAGTCATATCAAACTCATCAACATATTAGACCCCCAAAAAAGTGTGTCGGGGCCGAGAGACCTTTTATGAGTCCCACATTTCAATTTCAGATTCTTAGAAATATCAAAATTTCACACATCTACCCCCTACCAGATTTCCCTCAACCCCCAGCCACCCTTAGACTCAAATAAAATTCAGTCACATATGAACTCCAAACCCCCGAACTAGATTCCCTCAACCCCAAGTCAACCTCATAGTCATATCAAACTCACCAACATATTAGACCCTCAAAAAAGTGTGTCGGGGCCGAGAGACCTTTTATGAGTCCCACATTTCAATTTCAGATTCTTAGAAATATCAAAATTTCACACATCTACCCCCTACCAGATTTCCCTCAACCCCCAGCCACCCTTAGACTCAAATAAAATTCAGTCACATATGAACTCCAAACCCCCGAACTAGATTCCCTCAACCCCAAGTCAACCTCATAGTCATATCAAACTCACCAACATATTAGACCCTCAAAAATGTGTGTCGGGGCCGAGACACCTTTTATGAGTCCCACATTTCAATTTCAAATTCTTGGATATATCAAAACCTCACACATCTACCCCCTACCAAAATCCCCTCTTCCCTCACCCACCCTGAGCCTCAAATCAAATTCAGTCACATATCAACTCCAAACCCCCGAACCAGATTCCCTCAACCCCAAGTCTACCTCACATTCATATCAAACTCACCAACATATTAGACCCTCAAAAATGTGTGTCGGGGCCGAGAGACCTTTTATGAGTCCCACATTTCAATTTCAGATTCTTGGATATATCAAAACCTCACACATCTACCCTTTAAAGAATAAATGCAATGCAGACCATGGCCAGTCTCTATGTGAAAAAACACTTTGTTGCTGCCATTGTGCTTATGCATGTACACCTGGAAATGAAGTGCTAGCATATTGATATATATATATATATATATATATTTAGAGCAATGAAGTATAACATCTTCGTCAGCAGTATGTTGTGCTCCCAAATGTGCATATATGCTAGGACTGGTGCAAGTTGTGGCTTGCTGCTGAAAACACCTAGGGTTAACGAGATCATTGTGCTTGCTGGAATCTGCTCATTGTTCCCTTTGTTTTAGCCGCAGAAGCTTCCAATGCGGCACCTCCTGGATGTAATGCACATTGAGCGCAACATCTGCGACAGCTTACTGAAATTGCTATTTGGAGCGAAAGACACCGCCGCCTCGCGCCGAGATATGGAGGAGGAGAGAATACGTCAACATTTGTGGGTTCGTCGAGGGCCGGTACCAGGTGGAAATTACATCAAGCCTCTTGCCCCGTACGTGTTGACCAAAGAGGAACAAAAAATTTTCTTGGAGCAGCTGGCTGGAATATCACTTCCAACCGGTTATTGCGGCCCAATACAGAAACACATACTCCAGAACAAAATCGGTAACATGAAGTCACATGACTTCCACATCTTCTTTCAATTTATACTACCTGTTTGTTTGAGACATCTAATGGCGTGTGGGCCCCAAGCGGCCATAATTCGTCTAGCAAGGTTGTTCACTATGATCTGCAAAAAAGTTATAAATGTAGAAGAGTTAGAGCGTTTACAACACTATGCAGCCGAAACCATGTGCTTAATGGAGGTATGGTTTCCTCCTTCTTTTTTTGACATTATGGTCCATTTGCCAATTCACCTTGTTAGATAGGTGAAGTTGTGTGGCCCAATTGCAAATGCTTGGTGCTATCCAGTAGAGAGACACTTGAATGTATTGAAAAAATATATCCGGAGCCGGGCACACCCCGAGGGTGCCATTGCGAATGCTTACGTGTATGATGAGGCCTTAGGATTCTGCACCAAGTACCTGAAGTTGTATCCTTTCACATGACGAAGGATTTGGGATGACGAGGAGGAGCTTGGCGATTGTGGAGAACTCCTAGAAGGGAAAGCCATAAACCGTGACCTAACCGATGAGGAGCGGAGAGCAATCCATTCTTGGATTATTAGGAACTCTGCTGCAACCTCAGAGCCTTGGAGGTAAGCCATATGTAATGTTTTTTGTCGCATAGTCTCTTTCAGGCCAAGTTTGTATGCAGACAAGACCTTAGCCTTCATGTTTTTCAGACCCATTAATGGAGCTTTTCCTGACATTGTTGTAGACAATACTAGGCCCTTGGCGAACGACTCGAGGCAGAAAGGGAAGCATTTAGAAGGGATGCTGCATCAAGAGGGCTTACACGAAGACAACAGGTTCAATATCCTAATGATCTACTGCATGGCTTGCCAGACTTTGTGGAGTGGTTGCCATCCTACACAATGACCCTGGTCAATGCACATGGTAGAAACAATGTTGACATCGAATTGCTCCGACTCTCGACTCTCCCTTCAAGGGAAGCTAAGATCTACCAACAAATGTGGGCCTATGGGAACCACTACAGGGTGTACCATGAGGGAGATGAACGTGGATTCGTGACACAAGATTATGTAATCGCCAGTATATTTGGAGCAGAGGAGGGACAAAGTGCAGGCGTCAGCATGGTGGGAGTCTTGAAAGAGATTATCGTTGTTCGGTACTCTGCGCAAAGAAGAGTTGTGTTCGTGGTTCATGGATTCGCAATGATCCTGGGCCACGGACGTCCACGAAGGTAGACCAGTATGGCTTCACAATTGTTCGCTTCAATGATCGAATTGCACGGGACATTGAACCGTATGTCTTACCGGCCACAATCCGCCAGGTATCATCCATGTAGTGAATCAGAGTTGGAATCTGGTGAGGAATGTGGCACTGACACTCTGAGGTGTGTCCCATGGTATGTTGCATGACTGCATGTGATTATATTATGTGAAACAATACTATACCTTTGTTCCCAATTTGTGTACATGGAGTAAGGTGTTCTTCATTGAAGATTGGAGGCATCCTGCGTGGCGCGTGGTGCTACAAAAGGAACCGCGATCAAGGAGAGTGGTGGACAACGACGACGAACAGACTTTGAACACTATATTCGTTATTTGGAGACTTTGGAAAGTCTCAAAATAAATTGGACCCATAGTTTCGGATGCGAATATTGTGAACGTAGGGAACATCAGGAACATCGGGAACAATTACATCATAATGTTTTAGAAATCCATATGCGATGGAACTATATATTACTAAATATAGTAAGTATGGGGATGAGAATCAAATGACACAATTACACGATTATTTGGTTTTTTTGGGATTGTGTTGAACAAAAGTAATGAATCCATAAATAGCCATCTAATTTTATATGTATTGACTCTTGGATGCGCATCCGAAACATAAAGCTCTTGGCCTATTGTGGTTGAATTGAATGGCACATCCCAATTGCAACAATACTTAAAATAAATTGACAATGTTAATTAGAATTTACAAATTAACATAATATGCAATATTAAATAGTTTGGATTCCACATCCGTAAATATAAACATATACTAGAAAACATTTGATAGCGCATGGGAAGGGTGATTCCACATCCGTAAATCAATACAGTCATGCAATAATATTATACTAGTTGTAATCTATAAAATGTGTCTAATATAATATTCAACCCCAATGTCATATATTAATGACAAACAAATACACATTTCAACTAACTTTGGTCCCGACGTACGTCAATATCATTCCCCCTCTTCATCTTCATCTTCAGCTTCATTTCCATTTTCAAGATCGTTTTCCGCAGCTGCGATACGTGCCAAGTTGTCTTTGGCAAAAGCTATATGTTTTTGCGGGATGGTCATTGTCTTTGATTTCGAACCTTTGCGTGGTTTCCAAGCACAAAGTATGGTATCTGTGTTTATCCAAACCGGTTCGTATGATGAGTCCATTGTCCATTTGAAACCTTTTTTGGTGTCCCACCCTAAATATGTCCGGAGCACATTTTGATCTTTGGTGCTTGGACGGCAATATTCCACCTCAATTTGGCAAAAATTTGGACTAGTTGGAACAAAGTTTGGTGATGACAATGCTTTCACCAACCAAATTGGCTTGGGATGCTCCTCATCCCCAGCACGTACGAGCAACAAATAACCTTCGTGGCAATCAACCCCAACACGAAACGACGGCTCCGGTCGATTGTGAGCAGGGCCAACATAATGATCGTCCGCAGCGAACTCTTCACGAACGTCCCCATTGTTGAACAACATGGCCTCAGATTCCACGACTGACACTCGACTTTGTGGCCAAAACCCTTGTGTCAAACATGAATGTGTATCAACATCGGGTGCTATCAATGCCGTGCGAATGCGATCCCAATACGCAATCAATGGTTCGTGGGTATCCCTAACACGTCTTGTGATGTCTTCCTCGCACAATTCTTTCCAATACTCAATGAATCCGGATATACCTTTGATGATTTCTGGCCCATTCCTCATGGGGCTGGGTGTGCAAAGCTTCGGCTCACCATCAGGTAGCACACATTTGCCATCTTCGTTTTTGCGCCAAATGAGTATCCCTTCCTCCGGACCCCAATTCGGGGAAGTGCACAAAACTTTGAATTGCATGGCGGGCAGACCATCGTCACGCATATAAAATCGGAATTGTTGAGCCTTGGTGTGGCCCACTAGTTGGTCAGACCCCTTAAGAATGAATGGTTTTATAAACCGTTTGAAATCGGGCACTTCTTCAATCAAATGTGGAATGACTGGCACATTGTCCAAATCCATATATGATTTCATGAGAAGAGGAATTGTCGGAAAATCCTCCTCGTGCAACTTCATACTCCAACGTCCAAATGAAGCGTCGATGTCATCGTGCGTGTGGCCAACCATCAAAAAAGACACAAACACTTCTTTGAAAATGCCCTTGGCTACCAGCAATGACCAGAAACAAAACACGTATCGACATTTGTTATCTTTGGCACAATTGTCAAGTTGCACGTGTAGAGTTCGAGGCAAAGGTTTAGCAAGAACGGGTTGTTCAGGCGGTTCTTGAAGTGAAGATAGACAAACTTCCTTTCCCTCTAGCACAGCCTCATAAATCGGAGTTGTTCCACATCCAACAAAAAAAGAACGCGAGGATGATGTTGGCGGACTCTCAAGATCTCGTAGAAGTTTTGCAAACGACCCTACGGTATGATTGGCGTCGCCTGGATAGAAATCCAATCCATAATGTGCATACTTCACGTCCACATGGCCATGTGCGATCATACCTGAGATTATACATACAAATGAGATGTATATTAAAAATTCATATATATGAAGGAAATATGATATTGCCGCAAGTAAGGAACAACCATGCACAGACGAGTTACGGATGCGCATCCGTAACTCTTAAAAATGAGTATGTGGGCACGCCAAAAAAATGAAAACCAACGAACCTGTGACAGATATTGGCAGCTTGAAATATCCATCTGTGGCCTTTATTTTCCGCGCATAACAAGGGCAAGCGGTCTTCGCATGGTCCATTTTGTCATGAATGATTGTCAACACCTCGTTCGGCCTTATTATCGATAAGGCGCGATTCTTGTAGTAGTCTTGACGGTGTGCCTCCTGGTTGTTGACATGCTCAATGTATTTCTGTTGATGTCTGGTGTGCGACTCGGTCCCTATTGGATGTGTGTCTCGAAGGCCTTTATATTTTTCACAAGTAGAACACCTAGCAAACTTATCCCCGGGTCTCTTCGTAATGTATTCAGCGAACTGTTGATTCTTGATCACACTCAATTTTGACAACGAAATCGGCCCACATCCAACATTTTCACCAACTTCATTAACATCCACGAGTATGTTCTTCCATTTTGTCCCTGTGGGTAAAACCATCTGAACAACCTTTTCCCCCGACGGCAAAGTGTGTGTCTTGTGTGGCATCGCATCCGCTAATGGCATAATGATGGTTGACAGAGTTGCAGCCGCTTGGAGTGTTGCCTCCCTGGGCTTCTTTGTACCTGAGTTGCCATGGAACCGAGAACGCCTTCCTTGCAGCGAGTAGTTCCGGAACCTATAAAAATCTGTCTTTGAAACGGCATGAATAATGTACCATGCCCGGCAACAAACTTCTATATTTTCCAAGGTTACAACCTTACAACCTCCGGCATCCAAGTGCATGTTGCGATGTACTTCAAGTTTCTTGGCAGACCGCATACGAAAGTCGGCAAGCTACATCTCTTGCCTCAAAGATTTGATTTTGTCACGGGGAAATAGTTGGCAGCACTTCTTCGCACAACAATCCTTTGTGGCTACGGACCTAATAGATGTGTCTCCCAATGTATGATCTCGACGATGCTGCGTGGGTTCACGAGGCACACGAACGGAATCATATTTACGACGACCTTGTCTGGGACGCATTGTGGCGAACAAAGACTGTTGCAGTTGCTCAAATCGGCGGGATTGATCCCACAAGCTCACACCATCGTGATGAACACTTCGCAAAGGCCATCGACGGAGAGAGAACCTCCAACCAGGAGGCACTTCCAATGGAAGTAAGGAGTTCAATATGCACACCCCAACATCGTCCTCCCCGAGGGGTTTTGCATCAATACAATCCGTTGGATTCGAGTTCCTACAAACACCGTTGGCCACGGGAACGGCACATGCATTGAGTAGTACAACATCAAGATCAACCCACTGCTCCCGCGAATAACCCTCACATGGTGGTATGATTTCATCATCTGCATCGGCCACACCATTTGTAGCTTCCTGTTCCACGACATCTTCAAACTCGCTAGCATAGCTTGACGCTTCCGAGGAGAAATCGGACGCACTATCACCGACGTCGGAATCCATGGCCACTACAAGAGAGCCAAATGAAGAATGAGATAAAATATAAGCAGTGTATGTTTACGGACGCCCGTCCGCAAATCATTATCTGATAAGAGATGTCAGGGTTAGGCGCAAACGTCTTGGCAAATTAGACAATGTATGTTTACGGACGCCCGTCCGTAAACATCCCTATGTCAAATGACAATTGTGTCCAAAACAAATAGGGTTGCAAGGAACCAAGAAGTCCCAGCCCCATTTACATTTACACTAAATTTTACCTCCTGGCTTTACCAGTAATGTATTTGAATGTGTACCAACGGTTTGTCTGTTTACGGACGCGCGTCCGTAAACCTACCTTTACCTCATTACTAAACAGATGCAAGAGGTTTGTATGTTTACGGACGCGCGTCCGTAAACCTACCTTTACCTCATTACTAAACAGATGCAAGAGGTTTGTATGTTTACAGACGCGCGTCCGTAAACCTACCTTTACCTCATTACTAGAACATATGCAAGAGGTTTGTATGTTTACGGACGCGCGTCCGAAAACCTACCTTTACCTCATTACTAGAACAGATGCAAAAGGTTCAAGATTTACGGACGCGCGTCTGTAAATATTCATCAGAACAAATATGCATACTATCAAAACAGATAATAATTCACAGCCCACATTGTAGATGACATACCACCATGTGACACCAAAAGGATGCATGTTTACGGACGCGCGTCCGTAAACCTACTTGTAAATGCTCAATGAGCCAATGAAAATAGATTGAGATACTCAATGATGCAACGAGCCACTGAGAGATTCAATAAGATATGAGATATTCAATAAGCAAATAAGTCAAGAGATGTAATGTTTACAGACGCGCGTCCGTAAAGTTCCGTAATTTGCGGCGTCATAATAGGACCCTTGCAGCGTGAACAATACCTGTCAGAAATAGAATCCATCGCATTCAGAGATCCAGATAGTGCAAATCGAATATGGGTTTAGGGTATAATAGGTTCATTGCAATAGGTTCTATACCTGCGCGAAACAAGTATCCACCACACTACAAGGGTTTCAAGAGCGCAACCCACATCTGAGATGCAAAAAGAGTCCCTTGGTGGGGGCATTTCCCTTAAGTACTCGTCGTCTTCCCTTGGATCCTTTCTTCAGCATAGGATACTAGCCGCCAACTCTTTCCTAAAAACAAAAACCTAATATTCCAACATGGAGAATGCCAGCCTTGCAATGGAATGTGTATTCATGGCGGCCAACATGCATTTGACCATGACTCCACATAATGACAAAGCAAAAGGCATCTATATATTTATGGTGTACAACAAAGCAAGTTGGTTAATATTATATGAGCAATAAACATTGTTGAGGGGGGGTTTATATTATTGGAGTACCCAATATTAAGAGTTCATTGTAGAATTTGTGGACAAAAAATTATAGAATCGTATAAAAAATCAACCACCACAACAACATTTGTAGTCCATGGACTATAAAAATATATGTGCTTCGGAAATAATCTAGCAACTATTTAATTGTTTTGCATACAATCTTATGATATTAGAATATCATGTTCTCTCCTCTCATCTTGCATTTAATATTGTAATACAATCGGTCACCACCCTACCATCCAACCCTTTTAATTTCCCCACCTACACATAATATTATTAATACATACAGAAACTTTGATTTCCGTGAGGCCATGAAAGTAGAACATCTATGGACCTAGGTAGGGTTTAGGGTTTGGTGGGTTTAGGGTTTAGGGTTTGGTTGCAAGCATTCTTAGTTATTGAACAACACCAATTATTTTGCAAGATGGTGTAAGTGGTGAAAAAGTATATGACATTGAACAAATATTCATGAAACTGTCCATAACAATTCTAATTGCCATGTACAAAATCTTCATTTGGTATCCTTTAATGAGAGCCATAAAACTTGGGTTGTGTAACCCTAACTTTCATTTTTTTGAATCTTACTTTTTTTGGGTGAAATGTATCCCTTACATGCAAGTAAAAGATTTAGCTGGGACTTGTTATCCTTTGATGTGACCCCAAGTTTAAAATGAAATGAAGGGATACAAATATGAAAACAATTAAGGCTTCGAAACATTGAAGATCATTATAATATTTATGTTCCAAGCCGGCTTTAGCCATTTGCTCTTAACATATACTTTTGATGAAAGGTTTTGAAGATCATATATATTAATTGGTATTCTTTAATGGAGTACTTAACACATCAATCCATGTCACCATGGAAACAAAACTCTAGAATAAAAAACAGTTTGCTACTACTTGATGTAGGTGATATACAAGCTCGTGGAAGGATTCAATGAATCCCGATGGTTGTTTAATGTACAAGAGGGATGTAAATTCAATACATACCCTTGCGTGCACTTTTAATACAAGCTTACTAGACCTATGTTCAAAGGGATTGAATTAATTCGTAATGTTGTGCAAAATAATATCATAGGCATATGACTTCAACCCTATTAGATGGTATGAAATAAGAGCTTATAACTCCAAACAAATACAAACATTTTCAAGAACTCTTGACACAAGATTCCAAAGAGTGTAGTTGGATTGACATCCCCCACTACCTCATTTTATCATTAAAACTCTCAAATGAGAGGCAAGCAATTTGGCCTCATGATTACAAGAAGTAGGGTAGTTGAATGCTCACCCTAGGTTCTAGACTTGCATTCATGCTAAACCCCTTAAACCCTAAACCCTCAACCCATAGTATTATGTCGTTCTTCTCAAAATATGGTGAAATTTCTTCCAAGCCTCGCACTTCGAGGTTATGTTATTGATACCGGCTTAGGATGACCTCAAATGACGGACGAGAGTTATGTCCTCCAAGAATTAAAGAGATTAACATGCAAATTCATCCAAACCGAACATGAATGTCATTATTGTTCACCCTCTTTAGTATGACAAGTGTGAGAAACACAAAAAGGTCATGTTATCTAGGTGTCGTCTTCTCATTCATATGACAAGTGGCGTAAAGTTGTCATATTATTGAGGGAATACGAAATTATCATAATAATAATGAGCGCAAAGATATATATACAACAAGTTTAATAGGCAATATAGATGATATGAAATAAGAGCTAATAACTCCAAACAAATACAAATATTTTCAAAAACTCTTGATAGAGGAGTCCAAAGAGTGGCATATGTCGATGTTTGTATTTACAAAATGCTTAATCTTTAAAAAAAATTTATTGATGTAATTTAATTGTGGACAATGATATACTATCATACAATAAATAGTTGTAGCATATCATAATTCGTAATAATAAGCGATAGTTAGTGTACTAGTCATTTAAAGTCCACTTACCTTCATATTGCAACAACTCCACAAAAAAATGTTACACTTGAGTTACTCAACCTCATATTGTCCTATAGTTTCAATACCAAAAACTTCCCTAGGCTTATCATTGTGAACTTAATAAACATTAGGATTTGTATTGTAGAATGGGTTTGGTTAGGGTATTAATAAATGAAAGGTGACTAATATGACTCCAGGTCATGCATCTTCACCTTATGTTAGTTGGGCTTTGTCATAAATATGATGCTACATTGAAGGACTAATATCAAACAATCTATCATGTGGAGTTATGAAGTAATATGATGTGAGTTGGGTTAGCACCATAGTCGGTTGGCAGAACAACAATTCCCAAATAAACCTACGAATGAAAATGTGAAATATATAAATATTTATGTCGACATGGAAAAAATGAAATAAGGGTGATATTTAGGTTTCAGACCAAGAGCCTGCCACTATTTAATGAAAATAAGGGTTTCAAAAGATTATTTTAAACAAAGACTATATTCGAGTACAAGGTGCAGAACCCAATTGTCACTGGTGCTATGTTTTTACAATTTGTATCTTACTGTGAGGCCAAACCCCCCACCCTTAAGCGTCCGTAGTCCGAGTAGTGGGTTTGGGCTCACATTCCTCCGCGGTATTGGATTTGGACTTGGATGAGTCCTTAGTGCAAGGTTCACCCTTCAAGTGGTCTTGGATTTAACTGGAATTTCACTTTTAACAACTCAATGTACGATTTCAATACGTATGTGGAGAATGCACAAGTTAACTATGTTATTTTAACCTCCTAATGCTCGGGTGCTATTTTGTCTTTGTTTGCTTCTAACGTCCATCCGGCTGCTTTAGCTACACAAGCCCTTAAGGATATCCCTCTCCTAAATGGAGTCCGTGCCGTTGACTCTATACTACCACTTGAACTATCACTTGTGTATTCCGTATCGCTACTATAAGAGGTCTCACTTGGTGTCTCCATACCGTACATAAGCCTTTAAGTATTAAGAAATACTTATATGACTTATGTCAATCTCTCCCTCGCACCTTTGGTCTTTGCTTCCTTTGTCTTGCCATCGCGAGAGTGCTCCACATTCTCCATTAAGTTGTGCACGTGATTTATTTTTAAAGAGAGGATGCAAGTGTTAAAAAAAACACTATTCTCTATAGTCAATTTCAAATACATTTACTTGTGAAAGCCACCATAACACTAACTAGCATAATGTAACTAACTACTTGTCTATGAGCTAATTAGGTAGGCTATCTACTAAGCTCCTTCATGAACCCATCTCTTTACTTTCTAATTACATAAACCCAGCTCCTTCATAAACCCAGCTCCTTAGCTTCTAACTAAACAAACTCAGGTCCTTCATAAACCCAGCTCTTTACTTTCTAACTAGACAAACCCAGCTCCTTCATAAACCCAGCTTCTTAGCTTCTAACTAAACAAACCCAGCTCCTTCATAAACCCAGCTCCTTCATAAACCCACAACTTTGTAGTTGTAATCCCCAACTACCTCACTAATTATTCAAGCCCTTAACTAATCTTCCTACCTAATTTCCCTAATTCTACTAACAACCCCTTTCTAATCACACAATTCTTCTCTAATCCTAAAATCCTAAAATCCTAGAGAGGAGAGGGGGAGAGAGAATTTCCTAACTTCACTAAGACTAACTAATCCACACAAGTATATTTTTGCACTCATCACAACATCAAGTGCTCAACTCTTAAACATGGAACTTGCAACCACGTGTATTCAAAACATGAACTTAAAGTACCACAAATTGGAATCATGAATTAACTTTAAAATCCTTCACGTCAACACTAATTCTACCAAGAGGTCAAGCCCTCTTCAAGGCTAACAAGCCTTGGCTCTCAAACTAAAAACTAAGCACACACATGTGCTCCAATATGGCTTCCCACACCCACACTTATAACTCGTGGGGTGCCTTGGAGCACAAAGGAAAGAGAGGATGAGTGAGGGAAGAATGAGGGATTATATAGTAAGCTTGAGGGGGTGAGCACCCTCAAGGCTCACGATAAGCCCTTGAGATTTCCTCCTACTTAGTAGGCGCCAATCCTATCTTCTAAGCCTTCCTCCCTCAAATGATCAACAAGGATCCTAATTCGAACATTTAACTAGCCTTGGCTTTCTACCTACCACACTTTACCAAACTTGGGATGCTTCAACCCAAACTTAGCCTCCTTCGCTTTCCGCCGCCATAACTTTCTCCCCTTACTTTCCCAAATCGTCGCTCACCACTTAATTCAAACCACGATGCTTAACTCGTGATTTGATTGGTGCTTTGAGAATTTGCTTATCCTCCACCTTGCATTCTTCCTTGGGCCTTCCCCATTAAGTGGCCATGATGAGGTGGTCCACTTGTGCGCTCCATGTGATCCTCCATTCATCCCAATTCGAATGCACTTGCCTCTTGAGTCACTTTGGTTGTCTCCATCCATTTGTACTAGCCTACTCACTAACTACTCAATCCAAGTTCTCCTTACCTATCCTCATTCACTCAAATCCTTCCGAAGGTAAAAACACAATAACAACTCACATCCTAGCCTCTTACAACATGGTACTTCTAAGACTAACATTTCACTCTTTTTATATTTTTGTGAAGTAACATGCTACTTCAAAGTGCATCAACTAACGTTTCAAGGGTCTAAGACTAAATGTGGGCACCCTTTTGGGCTCACACTTACATGCTATGTTACTACCATGTCCCTTCTCCTTTTGTCATTGTCAATGTGGTACTTTTGGGCCACCCCCTTTCGAGGGAGCCTAAAAGTATCACACAAGCCCTTCGGTGAAGGTGGCCTGCATTTGCAGGCGCCCAAGCCGAACCCGGATGATAGGTGTATAACGTGAGTAGTTAGATTTTTAAGGGAGATTAAATATGCGTCGTAGTACCTCCGGAGGTTGGGCCTTAGTTTTTTACTAGTGTGGCTTTAAACTCCACTAACCAATTTCATATCTAGTTCTAACCTTAACCTACAACCTATTCTACGCGCAGACGCACCAGCCTTGAAACCAAGGCAATCCTAATTTGTGAATTGGGATGGTTCTGATACACCCAACCGGGTGTGACTCATACCACCCTAACTCAACGAACGGAATAACGACAATTTGATGGACCATTCAATTCTTCCTATTTCTTTATTTAGTTCTATTTAGGTTTCTAAGCGGGGGAACTTGGCCTAAGTCCCACCCTTCACACAAATTCCTTCTTAATTACTTACTTTTGTTTGCACGTCCTAACTCACTACATTAACATATTAGGCATCACCCCTTACCTGGTTGGTGCACCCCTTACCTCGGAACCTTCTAAGGCCTCGTGCAGGTCCTTTGAAGGTCGAGTAACATCTCAAACCCTTCGGACATCAATGGTTCGAAGGGTGGTGTCACTCTACCGAGTTAAGTTTCCGATTCGGGTCTCTTGCCAACAAGGGTTTACGATTTATTTTGTATGTTTTGATTGTTAAATGTGTTTACACTGGATAGACCACGAAATGCAACTCAATGGGACCAGGGTGACGGACAACCTGTAGGTTCAACCTGTTGCGCAATCTTCATAAATTGGGGCCATTACTCCCAATCTATGGGGCCAACAACATAATAGTGGATTCGCGGGTCATTAACCCCACCTTTCCACCAACAACATTCAGAGTGGTCGTGTCGGTGATTAATCCGACTTACCACACACGAAACTTGCTAATAAATGAAGCTACTACCACAAAACATACCAAGGGCCCCGAAAACAATGGAGTTGGGTATTCCCTTGGCGGTCAAGTGGTCAAGCCATTTGACCTTACGAGATAGGTGAGTGGGTTTATAGATGCGTACCTTAGCCGCGCTCCCTCCAACCCTAAATGGAAGGCTAGCGTTAGTAAATTTACCTCAATTCTCCTCGGTTGATTTGGGCTCGATGTAGGCCGAGCCGCTATCTCCTTCCTTGCTCCACTTCCCTAGCGTCGACCTTGCCTCCTTCTTTGTAACTAGTTTGTTAGTAAGCGTACCTTCGTTAACAATTAAAATATAAAGTAGTTATTCTGCACTATAATTTAATCCTAAGAATAATATTTATACTTAGTGCACCTAATTATCTTTCCAATGATCTAAAAATCACTTGAATCGGATAAGAAATGCAAAAGTTATGAGGGTTGGAAGTGTGAGGTCGATTCAACCGACCCTTCCAACCCACCTATCTACCTTCTAACTTCAAAAATTCATAGCACATTCCTTACTACTTGGATCTAGGCTTTCCTTATACCATTGGAAAGCTATGAACAAGCTCTAACTAGGAAAATTATGACATCAGTAGGTTAAGCTAATAAAAATTCAGCAGACTCCTTGTAACACAGCAGTCAATCAAGAAGACTTAAACTATGTATTTCACCTTCAATAATTCATATCTAATTCAAATATTATTCAAATCAAACGTTCTATATGATCTTGGAGAGATATTAAAAAGATTTATTTGATAAAAATATGTGATTAGAAAGGTAAGCCGAAGTGAACCCAGCAGGTCCTCTATAATGCAGCAGTCAACCAAAAGTTCTCAAACTATGTGTCCCATCTTGCACAATTCATATCTAATTCAAATCATGCTCAAATCAAATGTTCTAAGCCATTTTGGAAAGCTACACAAAAGTTCTACTTGGGAAAAATATAATTTCTTGGAATTAAAATTCCTATTGGGCTCGCAGGTCTGATCCAGCAGCCGCTACCCACAAGACCACCCAGTTTTTCTACTCCATCTTTGAAAATCCATAACTAATTGTCATCTCAACCAAATCACAAATGGGAAACGGCTATGGATGGCTATATGAAATCTCTCTAAGAGAAAAATGATAAGTATCTTGTTCTAGCTTTTGAACTAAGCCTTCAGGGCATTGGCAGATGAGGTCTATAATGCCTCTACTCAAAACTCTACCATCCAACCTACCTCTACAAAAGAAGGAATCATTTTGTTGGTGTGTTAATAAACACACATTCTAACTAGGAGAGAGAGTAGAGGAGGTTCTCAAGCCTTTCTTTTAGGCCATTGAGAATGCATGCTAAAGGATTTTTTCCTAACTACATTGAAGCAGGGCTTCGCCCAAGCATTAGAAGAAGAGAGAGAGCTACAAGGTGGAAGGAGGGGTTTTTAAACCCTCTCACAAAAGGGTTGGACCCCTCCTCCACCGGATCCATTTTTCAAACCCTTTCCCGAAATTTTGGCTCGGGGGTTTTCCCGGTTGAGGTTGCCACCCTCTCGCCGAGGTGGCTCTGACAAAAAACCTTTAGAAATCTTTCTAATTTTTTCCGCCATCGAGTTGGCAAGGGGGCAAGTGGGCAAGTATCCCCCTTGCTTTCTTTCTTTTTTGTCTTCAAAAGTCTTCAAGCCGATTTTATCTTCTTACCTAAAACACCTCCAATAGTCTTGTGTGCCTCACACTAACTAATAAACTAACACTTGCTTAGCTAGCATTTACTAACATTTGCTTAATAGCTAGCATCTACTAACATTTGCTTAATAGCTAGCATCTACTAACATTTGCTTAATAGCTAGCATCTACTAACATTTGCTTAATAGCTAGCATCTACTAATATTTGCTTAGCTAGTTGTTTTTACTAGCTAGCACATTTTTTCTACTTTGCTATCTTCTAGCACTACTTAGTTTCATTTTGACCTTCCTTCTTCTAGGCTAAATGCTAAATGAACTAATTTTCCCTAAATTCCCTATCCATTCTAACTTTTAATGCTAACATTCTAACTAAAAGTGATCCCGCAGAGTGGTGGACCACTCAAAGGGTTCACAGTCAACTAATACTTATATGCATATGATATTGAGCAAGAAGTGTGTATAATGGTTGTTGAGTTGGTGGATGCCGTTTTGGGAATCAATAATGCAGAAGGCTTTGATTTTAATGTTAATTTGCATTTGGTTCATTTGGATGATGTTTTTTTACGTACAATATTAAAGCGTCAACGTTATGCATCATTGTTGTCTAATTTTTTATTAGACAACTTGTTTCACTTAGGTAGGCAACACTAGACTCAGATCACTGAACTCTTATTTCAATAATTATTGAGAACGCTTGTATTTGTTTGAAGTTATACGTTATTATTTCATACAATATATATAATAATTGCTTACATCCGTTGTGTGTGTTTTGAAGCTCATATTTCTTTTGTTTTTTTATTCGCTCAATAGTACGACAATTTTACAGCGTTTGTCATATTAACGAGAAGACAACATGTCGATAATACGACATTTTTTGTGATTTCCAAACGTGTCTTACTAAAGAGGGAGAGGTGTGCCACATACCTCTCCAATATGAACCTATAGGGTTCTGCCACGTGGCGATGGGGTGCGGGCACTGCGGGGTGGATGGGACGTTGGGAGTCGGGGCGTTTGGGGGGCTCCTCTTGAGTACTTAAAGGTTTTAGGGTTTCATTCGCCCATTTTCACCCTCTCATTTCTCCGCCTCCCCTCTCTCGCTCTCCTTCCTCACATTCTTCTCACGCTCCTCTCTTGCTTCTTTAGGGTTTGTTGTTGTCACCCTAAACCCTCTCCTCCCCGCGTTCCTCTTGTTGTTGGCGCTTCTCTCCGCGCTCCTCTCCTCTTGTTGTTGGCGTTCCTCTTGCTCTCCTCTTGCTCTCCTCTTGCTGTTGGCGCTCCTCTCCTCTCCGTGCTCCTCTTGCTGGTGGCGTTGCTCCTCTTGCTGTTGGCGCTCCTGGTCACCTCACAAGGTTGTTTGTTGTTTGTGTTTGTGTTTGTTCTTGTGCTTGCTGGTTTGCTTTGCTTTGCTTTGTGCTTGTGCTTTGCTTTGCTTGTGCTTTACTTTGCTTTGCTTTGCATTGCTTGTGCTTGCTGGTTGTGCTTGCTTGTGCTTTGTTGTGCTGGCTTGGTTGCTTGTTTGATTGCTGGCCTCTTGCATAATGACATAGGTTGCTTGTTTGATTGCTGGCCTCTTGCATAATGACATAGGTTGCTTGTTTGATTGTGTTTTAGTTAATTTCTTGCTTTTACTTGCTTGTTTAATTGTTTGATTGCTTGCTGCTTGTGTCATTGTTTGTGTTTGCTAGCTGGTTGTGCTTGCTTGTGCTTACTTGTGATTGTTTTTTTTATCTTTTGTTTATGTGCTTGCTTGTGATTGCTTTTTCTCTCTTTTGCTTGTGTGCTTGCTTGCTTACAGTTGTTTGATTTGCTTGTGCTTGCTGCTTTGCTTTGCTTTGCTTGCTGGCGTGGTTGCTTGTTTACTTGCTGGCCTCTTGCATAAATACATAGATTGCTTGTTTGATTGTGTTTTAGTTTATTTCTTGCTTTTTTACTTGCTGGTTTGATTGTTTGATTGCTGGATTGTTTGATTGCTTGGTTTTTTTTGTTCTTTGCTGGTTTGCTTGTATTTTGCATCATATGCATCATGAAAGAATTCTAGAACACTGCAATTGCATTCTGTAGATCAATGCAATTGCATTCTGCAGATCCTTGGGAAATACAAAACCACCTTCCTGAAATTCCAGAACCCTCTCAACAAGGACCAGATTAACCAATGTAGGGCTTGAAGTTTACGGACGCGCGTCCGTAAACTTTGACACACCAGGTGGGTGAAGCATGCAACATATATCCAGAACTTACGGACGCATGTCCGTAAGTTCTGGATATATTTAAAAAACAATATTATTACTAATGGACAGTATATTTTCCTAGTTTACGGACGCGCGTCCGTAAACTAGTGACATCCGAGGAAACCCCATTCCTAGTTTACGGACGCGCGTCCGTAAACTAGTGACATCCGAGTAAACCCCATTCCTAGTTTACGGACGCGCGTCCATAAACTAGTGACATCCAAGTAAACCCCATTCCTAGTTTCCGGACGCACGTCCGTAAATTAGTGCTAACCCCGTAAACCCAACTACTAGTTTACGGACGTGCGTTCATAAACTAGAACTTTCTTATTAAATCTTATCTTTGTCCATAGTTGAGATTCTCATCCCCAACTACCCGTTGATAGTTTATGGACGCGCGTCCGTAAACTACATGTGAAATTTCGTATTGACATATGCAAAATCTTTTCGGATAGTTCATTCCGACACTATAATTCAAAACAACCTGTGGAAAGTTTACGGACGCGCGTCCGTAAACTTGACATTGATCATGATGCTAAGCATTGTTTTTGCATTTGCAGATGGCATCTACAAAAAGACCTGCAATTGACCAGGCATTTGAGTTTCTTCCGCCTCCACTTCCACCCGCCATCAAAGATATAAGCCACAACGATCACTACAAGCCAGTCGAAGACACAGTAGACAACTGGACAGTTTACGTAGAGAAACTTGAGAATGACACATTCGTACTTAGATTTGGGTATCAAATGAAGACGAAAGATATAGATGTAGATAAATGGGTTAGAGTTAAAAATTGGTCAGTAGAGTGTGCAGTGGCCCAAGGTGACTATGTCGTCATAGATCTTGAAAAACAAGATGACAGAGTCACAATTATTCTTCAAGAGCACAGACATCCATTCCACAAGGCTGAATGCGAAAATGGCAACCCGGATGCGGGTTGCTTCAATCTGGCAACTGAATTCCAAGACTATGCATGCAATGCACCTTGGACGGGTAAGCGGCTTGGAAGACTCCTCAACAATGTCACGAGAGTGAATGGGACAGTCCTGGAGTCCAGAAAGGGGAAAGGGAAGAAGAAAGTCGTTTCTGAACGACAACCGCGTGTTCCACAGACAGTCCCGGAAGGATCAAGACCGTCTCAAAGTGGAGCATCGAGAGGGAGCAGACCATCCAGTAAACGCTCCCATTCACAGATGGAGTCATTTGGACTTACCGAAGGTCCAGATGTCAGCTCCACCCTTACTGTTGCACCACTTCTGAAGAAAGGAGAACGCCCAAACTCTGATCTATCAACAAAAATTCAATAAGAGTTCGACGAAAAAACGAAAGCCTGTTGGCCAATGGGCAGGTATTTCACATTTGACGTGGATGTTTATAAATGCCACCAGGGCACCAAGAGTATGAATACTCGGGTGCAAGAAGAGAGCGGGGTCTGGTGGCAGATGAACAACATCATGAACAACCCAAAAGCTGACCGGCAGACCATATGTGTGACCCCAAAGGATCCAATCATGGAGGTCACAGCAGAACATTAGCCAATTATTAAGCAAGGGGAATTCTACATCGTGGACGGCCAGCATAGCGTGGAAGCGGCAAAAGCTCTCCTCGCAGACGATAATTGGAAGAGCCCTCTGAAACCCACAATCCGATATTAGAAGGCACTTCTCGTGCATTCAGAGGACTCTAATAAGCTCATCGCCATATCTGCCTTCCTCAACCAGACAAACAAAATCAAAGCGTTTGAGGCGTCATGGGCAGCCAACATCGTGGCTGGTTTGACCTTGTGGGAGGAGCACGGCTGTCCACCAAAAGAGAGGGACAACGCAGTCGTCAAGAATCCCAAATGGCAGATAATATTCCCAAATGAATTTACGGACGCACGTCCGTAAATTCTCCTTCACTCTTTCTGTGCTCCAAGTTTACGGACGCGCGTCCGTAAATTTTCCCTTTATTCTTTGTGTGCTCCAAGTTTACGGACGCGCGTCCGTAAACTAGTCTGTTCTCATTCCATTTTTTGATCTCATTTCAACAACTCATTTGTTTTTCTACTTGCAGGCATTCAGCAGTGCGATTGTGACGAAGTTCTCAAGCATTGACATGAAGCAAAGCGGCATGAAGACAGTGCAAGATCTGAAGGGCGAACTGAAGCTCATCACTTCGTCGGATAGGACCTGGGCTATCTGGATGCGCGTCTTCCATGCACACAGCAACGGAGAACTCATCAACCTTGAGACGGAGAAGAAGTACAAAGAGGACCTGAAGATTAAGGTGCCTCCAATCCTCAGAGAGTTCTTCCGTCCCCTCCAAGGGTTGCTCGATGCCGAGCTTTACAAGGCGGCAGAACACCTTCTTAAGGAGACTCCGAGAAGGACAGCGCCGTATCCAAAAATCTTCCTCAAACGACCAAGGTTTATGAAGCCTTCAACGTACCATATTAAGGAATGGTGCGAATACAGGAAGAAGAAGACATTGGCTATGAGGGAGATAGGCAAATTGGTACCCGCCTACAACCTTATAGATGCAGATGGTGACATTGTGTGGGACAACTAGAGGGGATTGAAAATAGCATACCACATCAATGGCGTCTCAATGACGGCATTGATAAGAGCAACATCTCCGTTCTTGGCCCAGCGCTCAAGGAAGAACGAGAAGAAAGGTTCTATCGACGAAAGGGAGACAACTTTGTATAAACACTTCCTCGATAAAAAGAAGAATGCCAGATTCGAGGGTGTCGCGAGGTTTTGCGCTGTGACATCACAATTGAAGTTCGGCAAATGGGACACCCATGCTTCGCGGGCCACTGTGAGAGATGACCCCCGGGGTTGTCCTTTTGCTATCTTTGATTTCCGTGGATTTCCAAATTCTTGGAAACAACCTCCTCCGGGGACCCCTTTCTACGACAGCTTCCTGAAAGCTTTCAAGAGCTTTCGGTCCCCTGCACTTCTGGAGCCAAACGTGTGGCTCTGGATTGTGGACCAAGAGAGATCCGCAGCGGTCGTCGACCTATACAACTCGACGATGGATCTCGAATACAATATCTTCCACAGCACATACGTCCCCGCGAAGACGGAAGGCATCGCCGTCATCGAAGAAGCAAGGGGGGTAAAGCAGGTCGGCGCTATATGTCTCTATTTCTTGACACGGAAGTCTTCGCCAAGTGGGCGTTTGCCTGTAAAGGCGAAGAGCGTGTTCAAGAAAATTTACCAGTTGCCGCCTCCACACCCCAAGGAGCTAATGGACGAGGCGATGTTCGCAATCTGCCCGGCAACCGAGCTCCGAATGGACTTTTACATAGGAGTATTGAAGGCTGTGACTGTGATGAGTGAGACAGTGTACAACGTCTTCGGGGGGACCAAATTTGTTTATGCGGCATTGGTAAGTACTTAAAAAAACTTTCATGCCTCCACCTGATGCAACTTTACGGCCGCGCGGCCGTAAAGTGTAACCACCTAGTTCATTTCAACTTTGCGGCCGCGCTGCAGTGCATATTTACGGCCGCGCGGCCGTAAATTTGGCACACATGCTGCAGTGCGTATTTACGGCCGCGCTTCCGTAAAGTTATCAAACCTAACCCAGTGTGCATTTTACGGACGCACGTCCGTAAAATGCACACTGCATCATGTTTGTATGTCCATCTTCCCCGTCAATTCAATCTTGATACCAACAATCCACTAACTTTTTTTATTTGGTGCAGATGCTTGGGTTGCAGGTTAACTCGTTTGTGGGGGCTGGCGACATGGATGAGTGCAAAGATCACAGGAAGCTTGCAGAGAAAATGGATCTCAATGACTTCTTGGATATCATTACCCCACATCCTGTTGTTCCTCTTGCCTCTAGAGAGGAGCCTTCTCATGCAGGCGGGTGGGGCAGCGATGGAGACGATGATCCAATGTCTCCAAGGGGACAGCCCTCCAGGCAGGAAGACTTGCGCGGTCTTGCTCGTCATCCAGTGGATCGCGTGGCGTATCTCCTGGGTGAAGACAACATGGATGCAGAGGAGGCGCAGCCCAACGTCACTCCAATTCGGGTGCCTCATAATACGCCTAGTCTATCACCCTTTGGGACTCCCACTTCTCGAGTTGGGCTTCCTTCCACTGCGGGCCCATCTCGTGCTGCAAGGCTTATGGCGGAGAGGGATGCGGACCTTGCTGCAGAAACCGGATGCACGGCGTCCTCTGGTGGGGGAAAGCCCAATGAGCAGGCGGTGCTCCCGCCCATGGAAGGTAGAGATATGCTAGAGTTGATATCGAGGCCCGATATCGACTCCTACCGTGCAAGCCGGCGGCAGAGGAACAAGACGCCTTACAACGAATACCCCGAAGGCGCCGTCTTGGAACTCTCAGATGAAGACGAGGATGAGGTGAGGATGTACGCTTCCATCTCCGCCTTGCCTTCTGAGCCAGGCAAGGTGAAGAAAGAGCCCATGTCCGTCTCCGAGCTGGACGAGAAGATGGAGAAGAGGATGAAGGAAGAGCTTGACATGCGGCTCCAGGAGGCCAACGAAGAGCACGCCAGGAAGATGGCCGCCATCCAAGCTGAGATGGAGCAAGCTAGGTTGGAGTCTGCTCGGAGGCACGCCGACCTCATGGCTCAAAATCAACAATTCTTGGCTCAAAGCCAACAATTCATGAGCATGATGGCAAGCTTGCAGGCAAGACCCCAGGTGGTGTATGCAGCTCCCGAGCCCGCCATGTCCGTGCCCCCTGTTCTGGTGCGCCCTCCTTCTAGCAGCCACACGGTGTACATACCGGAGCACACCTATACGGCCCCCGCGTTGGTTGTCCCGCCCCCTCCCCAGGGGGCTGCCACTCCAGAGCCCTCCCCTCCCGCCATAGGAGACGATGAAGATGTCAACATCGGCGACGCCCCCCTCGCCGATGAAGATGTACATATGCGGGGGGGCCAAGACTCCTCGCATGAGGATCAACCTTTCGTCGGCACGCAAGCGTCGCAAGCAGGTGGAGCCGATTTGTTGGTGGTGGAAGACACGCAGGGCGAATTTACGGACGCGCGTCCGGAACCTGGCCCCGCAACTGGGCCTGGTGAGGGAGGCACTGCCGGCGAGGAACTCACCGCTGAAGAGGTAATCAACCTTTGAGCATGCCTCCCTCTTTACGGACGCGCGTCCGTAAGTTCCCAGTCAGCTAGCTTTCGTGGCGTGTGCATATTTTCGAGTTCGAATCTCGACTTCGCCCGCGGCGGCGGATCCAATTTTGCTAGTGTAGGCTCAATTAATCTTAGGAGAGACCTTTAGTGACAATGTAAATTATTCGCGAAATGTATATCACCAAACACATTAATACAATTTTTTGAACTGGATAGTTCTTCGGATACTTGTTGCCTCGCATTTCTTTGTTGCGTTTTTCCATGCTTGTCATTTAGTTTTCCTGGGTAGTGCCATTCACCTAGGTAGTATGTGCCATCACAGGGTCCGTCGGAGATATGTCGCAACCCCGCCGAAAGACCAAGCCAGCCCATGAGGAAAAACTTCATAATATTTGACCTCAATGGCGTGCTTTGTCAATCCACACATATCTCCAATAGTGCGTCCAAGGGTCCCTACCGTACTCCACAAGACATGGATTACGGCGGGCGCTTCGATACACTAATTAACAAGAAGGTTGTGCGCGTCCAGCCCGGCTTGAGGTGCTTCCTTCGTGAGGTCCTCGGCTTGGCCCATGTCATCATCTGGAGCTCCATGCTGATGGACAACACGAAGGCCGTCGTCAGTTTCCTTTTCCGAGAACTCGCAATGCCGTGCTTGCTTCTCGGTCAAGAACACTGCGATGACCTTTATGACCGTAGCGGCAAGATTGTACCCAAGGTCGGAGGAGGCCGCGGACCTCAATTCCTTAAGGTGCTGAGGAAGAACCTCTGGGTGGGCGTCCCGATGTTGGAGGGGGTCCCCCAAGGTTATTGGCCCACTCCGGAGAACACGCTCCTCATTGACGACAGCCCGGCGAAGAGCGTTCTCAAACCCCCGGGCAACTGCATTTTCCCGAACCCTTGGGAGGGCGATAGAAACGACAACTTCCTAGAGTTAGAATTAGGACCCTACATTAGAAGGCTTGCCCATCACTCCGGAAGTGTCCCGGATTTTGTCCTCTCAAATCGTATTGGCAATAGACCTCTAGGCCCAAGAGATACAGAATTTAGGAGGTTGTACGGCTTTGCTGAACTCAATAAATTGGTATGAGAACTTTGATACTTTTTGGCTCCGTACTTGGACTCTCCATGTTTATATCTAACATTTCTCTCCTTATTTTGTAAATGTATTTTTGTGCCTTAGTTGCCTCACCAAGCATCCCAAAGTCTCAGACATGGCATGTCTACATCTCAGCCGGGCCCCAGCTCCCCTTCCATTGGTGTGACCGACGTTTCAATGCCTTCACTATTTCAATTTTCGGCCGTCGATGCCGCCTCTGCCGTGGATTACTCCAAAGACTTGGGGTTCGAAGACGGAGTTGTCGATAGCCCTCCTCCAAAGGTTGCAAAGCTCAATTACGCTCTATCCCCATCCCCATCTCCCCTCCACAATGAGAAGCACGTTCGAAACCCGCGGTCGACCAGGCGTCTTTGCATGGATGAACCCCACATTGATGTCCCGGCCTTTACGAACGTCCCGGTTGTGCTTGTGTCTACTCCCCTCGATGTCCCTAAAGATCAAACCGCTGCCCCGAAGGCCAAGGTGCCCCACTATTGGCATTCTCAAGTTTTTCGTTCATGATGTCCGCGTATTAATTTAGTGCATTTCAAATTCTTGGGTTTTTCGGACTTACATCCGTAACTTATACTAACCCACGTCGTTATATATATTTATGGTCATTGTTTCAGACCCCAATATACATGGATGTGGGACGTGCATCCTCCACTCCGTCATTGGATAGGCGAACACTGAAGACTGCGACTTGCGAGTCTGATCGTTGTTTGGCCCTACGAAAGAGTGCAAGACATTCGGTTTCCCAAACGCGTTCGTATTCCACTTATTCGGTAGGGGGTCGGCCAATATGGGAAAATGGCATATATTCGGGGGCTGGGAATAGGAATAAACATGGTTACAGTCGCGGAGCCGAGATATTTAGAGCCATGGAAGCCATGAAAGCAAAAGAAAAAGAAACAGCCGCAAAGGCTAATAATAGTATTTCAAAAACAAAAGAGTGACGCCTATTCATGGTCCAAATGTATAGGCTATATTAAAATACATATAGATGTGGATTTGTGTTTCTAGGGCTTTGGCCTAATAGTGGATATTCCACTTGCATTTTGTATTTTGACCCTCTTCAATGAATATGATATCGATTTCCTATATGCAAATGTTGTAATTGTCCCATTTCCCTATTTTTATATGTGTAATTACATGCATTTGAGTTTCATATTTGTTTCCATATTGGGAACATAGCATATTTGTAGTGTTTTCATTCCTATAAATGTGAAAGCCACGTCCTTAAATAGTCTCAAAATTAACAAAAAGTCTCCAAATAACGAATATAGTGTTCTCACCTGCATCTACCACAAAGGTATGACTACTCTCCCCTTTTTTTGCTCCTTCATTGTGCACAGGTTTTAAGGGGGATTGCACAGAATTGTAGCTGTGCTCTCGAACATCTGCCTCACCTTCCATTGAGAGGTTGAATGCAAAATCCCCCTTACACTACCCTCAATCTCCCCCGACCTAGGCCCTCTAAACCTTTTTACCGCGGCACTCCCGAATTTTACCTCGGCACTCATCCGATTACTGTCACCCGATTATTACCTCCCCACTCTCATCTGACACTTGTGTGTCTAACACCCCACTTCCCTAAACCCAATAGATACATAATACTTGGAGACTTGATCGTTGAATGGTCACGGGTTCAGAGTCGTTGTTTATGTCGTTTCAATCTAAGGCATCCCTAAACTATGTTGTGACAGATAGGGATTAGGGTAAACTTCAACGGCACTAAAAACCCTAGCATAGACGCCAACGACTATGGAATGACTACATTCATGTCCACGTGGTCCACAAAATGACTGTGGAATGACTATATTTCGTTCATCCTAAACCCTAAAATGACTTTGGAAATACTTGATTTCTGTACACGTGGGACAGAAAATGAGTAAACAACAACTACACTTCAAGAGATGAAGGAGTATGTTGCAACTACATTATTACTCTGGAACTTGATTAGTATGTGAGAACACATACAGTGCACTATACACTCTTCACATACAGATAACTGTAAACACTGGAGGTCAGAGGCTCCTGTTTACGTAACTAGTAGCCTCGGAATGTGGATGCGCTGCGCATCATCTCTATATGAGCCCCTTCAGTGTGCATGACGATGATGAACCATGTCTCATGATTTTCCTTTGTAAAACTTGATTCAATCACATCGGTGATGAAAAAGAATAACGACGTGTTTTCCATTGGTTTTTCTTGAATGGAGATCACTTTGCCCAGTACATTTTGCTACTTCGCGTTTTGGTGACATCTCTCCTGGTTCCTTGTGTCAAAATTGAGGTCCCTAGTACATATTCTATTTTAAGACAAGGGTCCTCTTAGTACATATGTTATTTTAAGACAAGACTGATTGGCTACCTATTGCCGCATGTGTTTTTCAGTGCATTCTATTTTATCAACCCTCTGAAGTGAGTGTGCAACTCTAAAAGCTTTTTGGAACAACTATCTCTCTTTACTCCTAATTTGTGCTTTACTGTTGGCATGTATCTGTAATAAGTGTTGTTTGAACATCCTTACTTAAAAAGTGTATATACTTTTCTCAATCGTTTATTTGTTCACTGGTCTGCCAATTTGTGGTACTTTTGGGCCACCCCCTTTCGAGGGAGCCTAAAAGTATCACACAAGCCCTTCGGTGAAGGTGGCCTGCATTTGCAGGCGCCCAAGCCGAACCCGGATGATAGGTGTATAACGTGAGTAGTTAGATTTTTAAGGGAGATTAAATATGCGTCGTAGTACCTCCGGAGGTTAGGCCTTAGTTTTTTACTAGTGTGGCTTTAAACTCCACTAACCAATTTCATATCTAGTTCTAACCTTAACCTACAACCTATTCTACGCGCAGACGCACCAGCCTTGAAACCAAGGCAATCCTAATTTGTGAATTGGGATGGTTCTGATACACCCAACCGGGTGTGACTCATACCACCCTAACTCAACGAACGGAATAACGACAATTTGATGGACCATTCAATTCTTTCTATTTCTTTATTTAGTTCTATTTAGTTTTCTAAGCGGGGGAACTTGGCCTAAGTCCCACCCTTCACACAAATTCCTTCTTAATTACTTACTTTTGTTTGCACGTCCTAACTTACTACATTAACATATTAGGCATCACCCCTTACCTCGGGTCTTTTGCCAACAAGGGTTTACGATTTATTTTGTATGTTTTGATTGTTAAATGTGTTTACACTGGATAGACCACGAAATGCAACTCAATGGGACCAGGGTGACGGGCGACCTGTAGGTTCAACCTGTTGCGCAATCTTCATAAATTGGGGCCATTACTCCCAATCTATGGGGCCAACAACATAATAGTGGATTCGCGGGTCATTAACCCCACCTTTCCACCAACAACATTCAGAGTGGTCGTGTCGGTGATTAATCCGACTTACCACACACGAAACTTGCTAATAAATGAAGCTACTACCACAAAACATACCAAGGGCCCCGAAAACAATGGAATTGGGTACTCCCTTGGCGGTCAAGTGGTCAAGCCACTTGACCTTACGAGATAGGTGAGTGGGTTTAGAGATGCGTACCTTAGCCGTGCTCCCTCCAATCCTAAATGGAAGGCTTAAGGTTAGTTAATTTACCTCAATTCTCCTCGGTTGATTTGGGCTTGATGTAGGCCGAGCCGCTACCTCCTTCCTTGCTCCACTTTCCGAGCGTCGACCTTGCCTCCTTCTTTGTAACTAGTTTGGTAGTAAGCGTACCTTAGTTAACAATTAAAATATAAAGTGTTATTCTGCCCTGTAATTTAATCCTAAGCATAATATTTATACTTAGTGCACCAAATTATCTTTCCAATGATCTAAAAATCACTCTAATCGGATAAGAAATGCAAAAGTTATGAGGGTTGGAAGTGTGAGGTCGATTCAACCGACCCTTCCAACCCACCTATCTACCTTCTAACTTCAAAAATTCATAGCACATTCCTTACTACTTGGATCTAGGCTTTCCTTATACCATTGGAAAGCTATGAACAAGCTCTAACTAGGAAAAAATTATGACATCAGCAGGTTAAGCTAATAGAAATTCAGCGGACTCCTTGTAACACAGCAGTCAATCAAGAAGGCTTAAACTATGTATCTCGCCTTCAACAATTCATATCTAATTCAAATCTTAGTCACATCAAACGTTCTATATGACCCTGGAGAGATATTAAAAATATGTATTTGATAAAAAATATGTGATTAGAAAGGTAAGCCGAAGTGAATCCAGCAGGTCCTCTGTAATGCAGCAGTCAACCAAAAGTTCTCAAACTATGTGTCCCATCTTGCACAATTCATATCTAATTCAAATCATGCTCAAATCAAATGTTCTAAGCCATTTTGGAAAGCTACACAAAAGTTCTACTTGGGAAAAATATAATTTCTTGGAATTAAAATTCCTATTGGGCTCGCAGGTCTGATCCAGCAGCCGCTACCCACAAGACCACCCAGTTTTTCTACTCCATCTTTGAAAATCCATAACTAATTGTCATCTCAACCAAATCACAAATGGGAAACGGCTATGGATGGCTATATGAAATCTCTCTAAGAGAAAAATGATAAGTATCTTGTTCTAGCTTTTGAACTAAGCCTTCAGGGCATTGGCAGATGAGGTCTATAATGCCTCTACTCAAAACTCTACCATCCAACCTACCTCTACAAAAGAAGGAATAATTTTGTTGGTGTGTTAATAAACACACAACCTAACTAGGAGAGAGAGAGTAGAGGAGGTTCTCAAGCCTTTCTTCTAGACCATTGAGAATACATGCTAAAGGATTTTTTCCTAACTACATTGAAGCAGGGCTTCGCCCAAAAACTAGAGAAAGAGAGAGAGCTACAAGGTGGAAGGAGGGGTTTTTAAACCCTCTCACAAAAGGGTTGGACCCCTCCTCCACCGGATCCATTTTTTCAAACCCTTTCCCGAAATTTTGGCTCGGGGGTTTTCCTGGTTGAGGTTGCCACCCTCTCGCCGAGGTGGCTCCGACAAAAAACCTTTAGAAATCTTTCTAATTTTTCCGCCATCGAGTTGGCAAGGGGGCAAGTGGGCAAGTATCCCCCTTGCTCTCTTTCTTTTTTGTCTTCAAAATTCTTCACGCCGATTTTATCTTCTTACGTAAAACACCTCCAATAGTCTTGTGTGCCTCACACTAACTAATAAACTAACACTTGCTTAGCTAGCATTTACGAACATTTGCTTAATAGCTAGCATCTACTAACATTTGCTTAATAGCTAGCATCTACTAATATTTGCTTAGCTAGTTGTTTTTACTAGCTAGCACATTTTTTCTACTTTGCTATCTTCTAGCACTACTTAGTTTCATTTTGACCTTCCTTCTTCTAGGCTAAATGCTAAATGAACTAATTTTTCCTAAATTCCCTATCAATTCTAACTTTTAATGCTAACATTCTAACTAAAAGTGATCCCGCAGAGTGGTGGACCACTCAAAGGGTTCACACAATTGAACTCTGGCTAGAATGCCAAGAGCTATAGGCCGAAAAATCCCGCAGTCCAAATATGTGATCCGCAATTGTTGCATAATGGTGGCTTAAAATGTTACATCCCAGATTTATGCATGGTCTCTTGGTCTCAGTACTTTGAAAAGATGATTGGTGAGTTCTTAACTTTAGATTTTCATGGGATGGATAAGAGGTTAAAGCACCTTGCACATCATGTATATCTATTACATGGGGTTGGGAAATGAGTTTGCTGAAATTTGGTGTTTGTGCAGGTGACTTCTAGAAAAGATCAAGGACAGTACTGGTTTGACAAGAGTCGCCCTTACCAGTTCGTCCCTGTGAAGGCTTTTGCGGAAGCATATCCTAAGTTTCACGTGGGAGAGCGACTCAGTGAGGAGCTTGCCACTCCCTTTGACAAATTGAAAAGCCACCCAGCTACTCTTGCGAGTGAGCGCTATGCTCTGAGTAACTGGGAATTCACTTTCTTTGAGACCAGTAGGGCCCTTATCTTGTCTTCAACCTGTTCCCTTCAAAGTGCGTAAGAGACCGGAACATCCCTTCCAGTTGCTCACTAATGGTAACATGCATGTTTGAAATAGGCATGTTTGGAATGACTATATTGTGTTCAGCCCTAAACCCTAAAATGACTTAGGAATTACTTTATAGTATGGACACGTGGGACACAAAAAGAGTAAACAACAACTATATGTCAGGGGAGGAAGGAGTTTGTTGCAACTACATTATTACTGTGGAACTCAATTAGGATGTGAGAACACACACATTGCACTGTAAACACTCCACACACAGAGCACTGTAAACAGCTGCGGAATCCACTTACCTATGAAATAAGTGAAACCTACAGTGCTCTTAGGTAGGTATGAGTTTGGATTATCAGGCATTTGGTCAATAGCATATCACGTACACTATCCTAACACTGAGTGTTGATGGCTGGCAATGGAAATTGTGTATGTGCTTCGGAACTTAGAATGTAGCAAAGGAGACTACCTGTTAGCGATAAGAGGAGGCAACAGCTGCGAGATGATAGGCTATGGAAGAGGGAGCAGCAGAGGGCAATATTCTACAACCTGAAACACATACGTTGTCCATGTTCCAAGTGCAAGGGCCGTGTGCAGTGCTCACTGGAGAAGGTGAAGGAGCACCTCATCCAATATGGCAGAGAACCCACTTTTAGACTATGGAGAGGCCCAGGTGACAGGGATTCGTCTGATGAGGAATGGGAGGAAGAGCTGAAGTCAACGCGCATGACACATGAAGATGGGAGAATGGACGCTGGCATCGAAGTGCGTTCAATGGTGGAGGATGTATTCCAGGAAAATGACCAGCCACAATGTGCTCTCGAAGAAACAATGGAGGACATCGTAATGGACGCATTTACTGTGGTTGATGGCCTACAAGAGGGTGCATGTGACTCGGGTGATTCAGACGATGAGGAACCCATGGGAGACCTAGGCAATGAGGATGACAAAGAGGATGCACCACATGATTTGGAGGAGGCAATCCAGGAACTATACGATGGAGCTAAGTCCTCAGTTTTAGCGGCCACGATTTTGATCATGACCTTGTGCACAATCCACGGAGTCAACAACAAATTCGCCGATCAAGTATTCGCTCTTTTCCGCCTACACCTTCTTCCTGGGGAGAACGGACTACCCAAGAATTACCATGTGGCAAAATCATTGATTCGACGGTTGGGGCTAAATTACAAGACTATTCACGCATGTGTGGGCGGTTGTGTGTTGTTTAGAGGACCTCTTGAAAATGTTGTCCGTTGTCCTAAGTGCAATGCTCCACGGTATAAAGACGAGGGCCAACATAAAAGACCTTGGAAAGTCCTTAGACATTTCCCCTTGATTCCTAGACTAAAACGCATGTTTCGAACACCAGTCATATCGGAACTCATGACATGGCATTCAAAAAACAGGAGCTCGGATGGGATGGTTAGACATCCATGTGATTCCAAGGCATGGAACCATGTGCATGACAATGTGGATGCCACATTTGGACAGGACCCCCGAAATGTACACATGGGACTTGCAGCTGATGGTGTTAATCCTTTCAAGCTTCAACGCTCTACTTGGTCAACATGGCCAGTGATGTTGCTTAACTATAACATTCCACCGTGGCTGACAACGAAGAAATTTTTTATCATGCTAGCCCTGCTTATTCCTGGAAAACAATCTGTTACTGGCCAATTTTTTGACGTGTATTTGGCCCCTCTAGTTGAAGAATTGCAACAGTTATGGAGAGGGGTGTTAGCTTATGACATCTCGAAAGAGGTTGGGTTTCGGACTTTCAATTTGAGGGCAATACTTTTGTGGACAATCCATGATTTTCCAGGGTATGGAACAGTAGCAGGCGTTGCACACCAAGGCTATGTTGCATGCCCAGTTTGTGGGCCAGATTTTAGGGGGGAACATTCCATTGAGCTTGGGAAACAGACTTACACGAACACAAGAAGATGGCTTCCACCTGTTGACCCATGGAGATCTAGTAGAATGAAGGATCACTTTAACGGCCGCGCGGAAGAACGAGGACCTCCTAGAGTCGTCACAGCAGAAGAGCAAGAACTAAGGGGTTTGCAATACCAGGATTGGCTCAGAAAGGGGAACAGAGAAGGCAATGACGGAGATCCATCAAAAATACATGGAGTGAAGAGGAAAAGCATTCTGAACGATTTGCCATACTGGAAGGTATTGCCTGACGCATTTTTTTTTGAATTATGTGCACCCTAAACCAGCAAGTACTGCAATGCAAGCCCAGAGACGCACTTGAATCCATATTGTCGCAGAATGTTCCCGGTTCAGAGTCCACCTGCATCCATTGATGTTTACGCTGTACTCTGCAATGATGTAATGTTAGGATCTTGAAAATGACTGTGGAGTGACTGTATTTATGTCCAGCTGGACCTTTAAACGACTAAGAAATGACTACCTTTTCGTGCACGTTGTCAACAGAATGACAAAACTTCAACTACAACTGAGGAGTGTATGTTTTGATTGCAATTTCAATCTCTTAAACTTAATTGTTTGTGGTGTTTATCTGAATCAGGACCTCCTTATTCGATACACACTGGATGTTATGCATTGCGAACAAAATCTGTCGAAGAACATACTGAAGACTGTTACGGGGCATAAGGACACTGTGAAAGTTAGACGCGATCTGCAACGTAGGGGAATCAGGAAACACCTTTGGCTAACCAACAACCCAAAAAAAGCTGGAAAAATGTTAAAACCTGCAGCCCCTTATGTACTGACTAGCGAGGAGTTTGACATATTTGCCAACACTGTTGAGTCTCTGAAAGCACCTTCAGGCCACATATCCAACATGGCTCAATACATACGGAAGACGAACTTTGGGGGACTGAAGTCGCATGATTACCATGTACTCATGCATCAAATCTTACCGTTAGGCTTAAGGGGTTTGTTGTCACTAGGACCAAGAATGGCAGTGATGAGGATCTCGAAGGTATTTCGGAGAATTTGTAGCAAAGTGTGGAATCCAATTGAGTATCAGGGGCTTCGACTTGACGTTGCTCGGAGCATGGCACTCTTAGAGATGCATTTCCCTCCGTCGTTTTTTGATATTATGACTCATTTGGTGTATCACCTTGTGGAGGAACTGGATTTGTGTGGACCTGTTTCTACAAGATGGATGTACCCTGTTGAGAGGTACATGAAAACATTGAAACACTATGTGCGGAACATGGCAAGACCAGAGGCCTCCATGGCAGAGGGATATGTGAAGGATGAATGCCTTGGGTTCATCACCGAATACCTGCAGAGGTTTGAGGTTGTCGACCGACGAGTGTGGGACGCAGATGAAGAATACGGAGATGCAGAGGAGGTTCTGGAGGGGGCAGGCTCAAGTTATGTCATGACTCCTCCATTGAAAGAACTTGCTCATCAATATGTTTTAACAAACATATCACTCTTGGAACCCTGGCATCGGTGAGCAGACTGTTCAATAGTCGTTGTGTAGTTATTTTTCAGTGAATCATGACTGTAGCAGGACTTCATCATCGTCCTCATTCATTATTGGAGGTTCAATGATTGTAATATGACAAGTATATGACACTTGTGAGTCACATACTAATGTATCCATGCTGTGTTCAGGCAATGGAGGGATGCACATGATGCAAATGGCAACATCGAACCATTTGATGTTTGGGTTAAAAAAGCAATGCACACCCATCCACACGATCCCAACAACAGGGACGACATGGACAGGATTTTGTTGTGTAGCAGGCCATCCCAAAAAGCAACACGGTACACGAGGATGCGTGCATTTGAGAACCACTTTCGAGTGGAAGATTCACAATCCGCATTGTTGCAAACATACGACAGTGGAATTGCTTCTATATTTGAAGTACCCACTGTTGACTCTCAATCTGAAGTATCCCTAAACTATGTGGGAGTGCTCCAAGATATATTGAAGTTGGATTATGGTCCATTGCGAACTCCGGTAATTCTTTTTCGGTGCAAGTGGTTGAAAAGAGAAGATAATCGTGGGAATCCAACTTATGTACGGGACGATGCGGGGTTTATGGTGGTGAATTCTCGGCACAAAGTACCCAAGATGTTGGACCCGTTCATTTTCCCAAGTCAAGCTACACAAGTATTTTTCTCCAATGATTTCAGAAAACCCGGGTGGAAGGTAGTATTGCGAAAGGAAGCACGGTCAAGGAGGGAAGAACAAGACACATCGGATGTTTTCATAACAACTAGCTTAGAATATCAAGGCATGAGTGCTCTAGAGCATGTCCCCCCACCTCCAAGAATTGTCTCTCTAGTAGGGGCCATTGAATTATCAGACAAAGATAATTTGTTGGCAGTCGCCAAGTTTTAAGTTGACATTATATTTTGTATGAGAAAATATAGTTTCTGTATTCTAATTCTCAACAATGACTTAGAATTTACAGTAGGCAAGTATGACTACACTATGAGTCCAATATGTCCAAACTATGACGTCATTGCGACAACACTATTTCTAATGCTAACCTTGATTACGTGACATGGCATATAAGAATGTACAAGCACTCAATAATGACTAAATTTTCACTTCGGTTGGGATAGCAAATTGTTGTGTAGATGCAATGTTTACGCTCATTGTTGACGTGGCAAGGTTATTGATGATGTACACAATAGTCATGTATGTATGAACGATTATGACATACAGGATCTCAAATGCTACAAATGATATTCACACCCTCCATAAGTCCTCCCTAAACTTTAATTAATACGATCCAGAATCCTATTTCAAGACTAGCCCAATTGATTAGACACGTTAAATATTATTTAATTATAGCACATTCATATTTTTACTAGTAGTTGTGCTCAAAAAGTTTCGTGCCATTTGGAGGTCGTTGGCATAGAAGGAAGGGATTAAACCACAGTTAAAATAAAAGTATTTTGCAATCTGGTAGCATGTTTAATAATGACTTGTCATAGTATGTACAAATTCCATGCCACATGTACAAGAATAACATGAAAACGAGACGGAAACAACTAGTATTGGGTATAGAGTGCAGGGGTGTATGCCACCTCAACTTACGAAACATCTATAAGTCATTGACGTTACCAAAGTAGTCATTAATATGACACATCATTATTACTGTCATTGTTGCTCCTATGAAATTTCCCTATTTTCCACATCATTCTATAGCCCTAAATGCCACGTCAGAAAAGAATGTTAATACAAAGTTATAGTGCATCCTCGTCGGTGAATGACTACAAAAGAATGACTTATGAATAACTAGGTCATGATCCCATATCCACGTCATACACGAGTGGATGGAGTGGATGATATACGGTGGACAGAAAATGACTATGTTGTGAGGTCTTCAACAGAGTTCGTCGTTGAGTCAGTTGAATGACTTCAAAATAACAACCATGCTAAACACGTCACCACAGGTGAACCAGATATGCGCCGTAGTCCTTTAACAAGTGGTTTAGGACAAGTAGTCATTGATACCATGGTCGGAATGGACAAGGATTCTTCTAGTGCCCTGAATTAGTCTACTCGAGGTCATTTTAGATAAATCAGCAACAGACCTAAAGAAGGTCATGTTTTTATGTTGGATGGATGAGAGGTACACTCGTATATGATGATACCCTCTCTCCGAGAATTTGGAATTGTGGTCAAGCCAAATGTACCTCCATTTTGTGAGATCCTACAAGGCCAAAGTAGACAGTATCAGTGAAGTTAACAATAAAATTTTAAGTCTTCATTGAAGGAGTAGGTCTAGTTCCATCTGCTGGATGCTGTCTCCTATATAATCTCCATTGTTTTTATGGTTCTCACTTTATAAGTAAGTGGGAGCTCAATACATTTGAAATTATAGCCACACAAGCATTGTCCTCATTGCCTCAAATGATAGAAGTACTTTGAAAAGCAGGTCGCTCATTCGCCTAAATCAGGTAAGACATCAAATTTCTGCGCCCACAAAAAATTGTTGTTGACCTTAGGATGCAGCTTGCAATTCCTTTCAGGATAACAACCACACTTAGAACCTCATTTTATATGTTCTCTTTTTGCAATATGACAAGGATCCAATAGATATGGAATGTGTACAAATGAGGGCATCAAGCTTAAAAGATGGGGCTGCTGTTGAATGCACCATGATCCACAAGATATCAAATTATACTCTTTTTATCAATACCCATTTCCACTATTAAATGATAAAAATAAAACATGGTGATAACCTCGCAAAACCCTGATTTCCAAAAATTGATCGCATAAGGCTTTCATCAATACCCAAATAAATCTCAAAATAGGGGCTTGGAAAATCAAGAGTGAACAAAATTTTCAGCTCTCACTAGCAGCCATAAATACACCAAGTGAATCAATGGCCCATCCACTTTTACCATAAAATCCCAATATTCTACCAGTCTCACTCTTGAACTGTGTATCACATGTACTACTATTACCATATGGACCATATGTTTTATGGTTTGTTCGAAATGTTAAAGACTTGAGGCAAGTTATTGGATATGAACAGATTTCAGATGTTATGCCAAACCATCCTTCAATCTGCATAAGAAACTCACTAGGGCTCTTGAACACAATCTGCAAAACAAACAAAAGTTTATTAATATCCAAATTCAACGCACACCAAAGGGAGGACTCTTGTTGTTGCACTCAACTGGAACCATCTGTAAGGCTTGATTTCTTACACGTAACCTCCTACCATACATTCTATGGTAAATAAACACGTGCAATTTTTGAAGAGAAAAGACAGAATGGAGAGAATTACAATGAGGACAAAAAGTATGGGATAAAGAACCACTGCCAATAACTTTCACTTAAGAGACTTGGAAAGGTTAAGCCACTAAGGTAGACGTGCCTAATTCAGTCACTTCTCTTGATCGGACACGTGTATTTGAGTGGTATGTGGTTAAGAATGGCCTCCAAGAATAGCAGCAAGACACGTGTTTAGAAAAGATTGGACTACATGATCAAGAATCGTTCACCATCCCAGGCTCAAATGTTAATGTAATTGGGGGGACCTATAAGACCATTTAATGAGCACAAGAATCTTTACTATGATAATGAATATCATATTCAAATGAGGTCCAGAAATTATAAGCAAAAAGCGACTTCAGCCTCGATCATCTTGTTCTGATCATGTGTTTCATGTCCTAGGAGAAGTGAGCTAGTCAGAAAACAATTACCATTTCAGACACATTTTCAGTGATGAGATTAGGATCTCCCAGACAATATGTACACACATACACATTGTGAAGTGGCCAATTTTTTTTGAGTACTACTTACCTCAGCAATTTTACCAACTTTCTCATTACCGTGACAGCATTTGACCTTTGTCCCATGCTCCTCATAATCAGCCACAATAGACCGAATCACATCTGGGCCATATGTCAACCTTATCCGCTTTAACGGGGTGACTATTCCATCAGAGAAATCAACTCCACCTTCACCTCCCCAAGGCCCAAGCACCTGTCCCACCAATTAAATCAAGATTTTATATGGAACCTCCACTTCACTATATGACAGATTTGGTGAACACACTACAGTTTATGGTATTGAGTGTCATGTACACTATTGGTGAACGGACTAAACTAGATACCTGAGGCCTAGTAGTGCCATGTCCGCTAATGGTCAACATGACACTATTTGCCAACATAAGTAACTCGTTGAAGTGCATAAATATTCAGGGTATTTTGGAGTACTTAAGATGAAACTTTTACATTTTGATATGTAAGAAACCATACTAATGACAAGTGTTATGTGTTTCCTTGTGTAACCTAGGCATAGACCTCATAATATAAATGAGTATCCTAATGCCATGATATTAGTAAGCGCACTAATGCCAAGTGTCACAAGTTTACACTAATGGTCAAGCTGTTGGCCATCAGTGTAACCTAAGGTATGGTTTTTACTGGGGCAAGTGACACTAATACACAATTAACACAAAATACGAAAAAACGATGTACTGCTATTCTGCAACCAGGGATGAACGAGATTGCTGATAATGTGCACTCCCTTCTAGTAGAGAAAACATGAGAATCGCTAACATACAGACCCCACATTGAACTTGCATATTCTTATACTTCACCTCTTGAGGGATTAAGCTACATAAGTTCATTAGTATCAACAAATGCCAATGAACATGAACTCCTATAATATACCTCCGATGCTTGACATGCAAACAAATACAATGTTTGAAAAACATGTTTACACATTAAGAACCCCTTGTTTTGCCCACATCTAGTGAACACCAACGTTGATCTTAAACTAAACAACGGCTTACCTTAACACCTTCCATCTGAAAAGTAGGAGCATCTACTTTGGTCAACTTGGACAGATCACCTAATCAATAGCCACCAATGACGTTAAGAGCAAGCTAAAATTCAAGAGTATCAGTCTACAAAGATCTAGTTTAGATTTGAGAATCGATCAATCAATATGAAGCATCCAAATCAACAAAATGAGAAAATTACTGGGACAAATACAATCAAGAACAGATGAAAGCTTTGAATTGTTGCATAATGCAAGGTATCAACAACAATTGTAATGTGCCCTAAGATCATTACCCAAGGAAATAAAAAAGATTGAGAGATCAAACACTTAGCATACGCTTGCAAATTTAAGAAATATAAAAACAAACTTCTCAATCCTTCAAAGAAACTCTATAGTCAGATTCTCAGTACTATACATTCTACAAATATTCAATCATCACAGGATTTCAACTGTCTACAAAGTATTGCAAAGTCTAATACACATTCTACAGGAAAACAACACTTCAAAAAGTATCAAACATTACAATATTCTTGTGCCCCTACTATCTACATCACACAGCAAGACAACTCCTACGTACAAAGATTTTGCAGTGCGAGCCATTTCCTATCGACATTGTACAACAGTGGTATCATCCACACTGCACATTCATAATGTAGAGTTACACTCTATACGAACTCAACAAAACATCTACCAGTACAATGTCTGTTTGTGCGTCTCCTAGTATCAACCAGTGTCGGTCTGCTATATAGGTGAATGCATGGTATCAATGATCAACACCAATCATTGTATCAAAGAACCTACCTGTGGATTTCAAAATTGTAATACCACTTAAATATTGATATTTGGTGTGATGTCAAGGTGAAAGAATCTTTGTAAACCAAGTTATTGTTTGTGTCCATACCATTCTAAACCATATTGATACTAGGGTGGTTTTGCCTAGGTATGAAGGTTCTTGCATGGTATCTAGACCCGAATGTATCGAAAACTAAAGTACTGTCAAATACCCATACCCTACTCGTACCCAAAAATTTCAAATCCTTGTTATAGATACCCACACGGTATCAGAAAAAGACGATACCAGTCCCACACTGGTATCGACATCAAACAGCGAGACAATACCTAGATAGAAAGATGTTGCTGTGCGAATTATTTCCGATTGACAATATATAGCATTCGTATCATTAACACTGCACATTCAAAATGTAGAAGGACATTCTACCGGAACTCAGTACTCTGCAATGTATCTAACATTACTATATCCGTTTACACCCACCGGAGTTGGGGACGGAATGGAAGCTTACCAAGAAGGAGCAAACCCTTGATGTACCGAAGCTCCTTGCAGATGTCGTGAAATTCCGGCCGATTTCGAGGATTGCCATCCCAGCAACGTTGAATGAGGTTTGCCAATCTTGCAGGGCAATCTACAGGGATTGGAGGCCGCTCTCCGCCTTTTAACCTGCCGTAAAGCTCACCTTGGTTGCTATCAGCAAAAGGCTCCTCACCGGTGAGCAATTCGAAGCACACAATTCCAAAGCTATACACATCGATTTTAAAAGGCTGGAACCGATCTGGCAACTGCTCCTCATCTTCATCATAATCCTGCACCTTGTAAACCTCCGGTGCCATCCACTTCCGGGTACCGGTGTTCAATGTCATGTGAGAGTATCTGGTGCTGGCATTCTTAATTTTTGTGAGACCGAAATCAGCCACTTTAACAAGGAACACCCTGCTATTGTTGCAGCCTGAGTCGTTGCCCTTCACTAATGTCGAATCTCTGTCTGAAGGTTCTGGAGGTCCCAAAGCCTTGGAAGGCTCAGGGAATTTGATGAGGATGTTCGGTGACTTGAGGTCTCGGTGTGCCAAGCCCTTGCTGTGAATGTACCGGATGCCTTCGGCTATTTGAAGCATTAGGTCAACGGATTGGATGTGTGAGAACGGAGAACTTTTTGTTGTTGTTCCGGAGGGGATGTTTTCTCGGTACTCTTCGAGAAAGTTATAGAGATCGGTGTCCATTAGCTCTATCACCAAGGAACAGATACGTTTGTCCATCGCACAACACACCAACCGCACAATGTGTGGATGGTTTAACCCTGCAAGAGCACCAATTTCTTGCCTGAAGAATTTGTTGTCTCCTCCCTTGAACTCTTTCTTTGCAAATCTCAACCCTAACCATGTAGTTTCTCGGACCACTCCGAACCCTCCCGTGCCGAGTACATCGCCTCGGGACAAATCATCGGGGCTCACCCAGAAGATGAGAGGTGAAGAGGTTAAGCCACTCGAGTCGATAGCTATGTCCGAGGGTTTCACATTTAGAATTACCAGCAGCTGCGTTGCAAGACATTGAGAGGATGGTTCACGTTGACACCTTACATCATCTTCGTCACATTCGTGATTCTTCTTCAAGTCTCTTAAGCGGTTCTTGAGAGTCTCTTGATCCTGCTTTGCTGCGACCAATAAATCGAGATACTCAACCACACTCAACTTCCCTTCACATTCTCCGGCGTGGAATACATTTTTGTCGAATGTTATGGATGTGAGTAAAATGTTGCAGATGAGTTTCTCATGCCATTCGGAGTCGTAGAGAATTCCCAAGAAGGTCTCTTTGAGGTCCCCTTGCTTGAGAGCTGTGTTTAACCATCCATCGGTGCCGCAACAACACTCTTCAATTAGGGCCGTAATTCGTTCAAGCACTGAATTCAACTCCGCAGCTGGGATCATCAAGGAGGCAATTTCTGAGCCTTCGGTCTCCTTGTTTGCTAATGGTTCACGATACGTCTCTACCTCAAACTTGAGTATGGCTCCTTGAAGCCTTGGAAGCTTTTCAGCCAAAAGCTCGCACTGCTGCTTGTTGATTTGCGGAGGGTTAGGGTTTTCAGCTGATACAAGGTACTGTACATGTTCTATCAAATCTTTACAGCGGCCGAGAATGTCTACCGAACCTGCCATCTTCACACACTAAATAACTACAAATAAGATGTGTCTCTTATTTCAGACTGTCAAAGATTTGATGAGAGCCACAGATTTGCCTGTCACCAAAATTTGTTTCTACAATCTCCAACTTCCGGAACACTACATGTTCAATCGCCACATTTCAGTATATAATAATCAGTTGGCTCCTGCCAGCCTACTACTCTTCCATACATTAAGTAATGGTCTAAGTTTGGAGGTTTGATATAAAGAAGAGAAAATAGCCTTAATTAATTAGAGGCCTGTCTGCATCTTATATTTGCGGAGTAGTAAGCACCTTCTTCTTGCGGAGTTGAAGCGCACACAGCACTGAACATGTATGAGGCCAGCCCAATCGCCCCAGATATCATGATATAAGACACCTTGAAAGTGATCTTATCACCTGACACCCACCATCATGATTCCCACATCAGCTACTCAATATCAGTATTAAATCTCCACTTTTACAAAATCAACAACAGTAGCTAGAGGGGTCGACAGAGATTAACTACGGCATTGTATCGTTCATTATACACTATTGAAGCAAGGTATACCGGGCTTATCAATCCAGATCCTATGGGAACTCCGAGGCTAAGCAGCCTGAGGCCGGGATACTACTTGATAATGGGGAGACCGACCTTCTTAGCACTTGTTTCCTGTGCACCTTACCACCTGTGATCCACCCAATCACAGTGTGGGTATCCACATAAACCGCGTAATTTCAACCAACCACCATGTGTGAACCTAGGGGATAAGTGCCGGCCGGCCAGTGAACACCTTTGAAAGACGGCAATAGTATTCATCACGGAGAGTCCTCTAATTGTCGCACTGCCCATTTCAGGATTACGTAGACTTAGGCGAGCTCGAAAATGAAGCATCAACACCATAACTCGTGACAACTGCCGCGGCGTCGTTTTCCTTCTTTGTTTTCTTTTCTATTCTGTCTATCATTGCAAACTCTACAAGTTCTGTTCCTTCTCATTACAGCAGCATCGACATCCAAATGGTGAAACAATCAATATGGTTTCAACAGTATGTCACATAGTACACTAAATTACTTGGTTGTTCATTATGAGACCCACACAAAATTGTAAACCCTAGTTCTAAGTACCTGACATTCTGAGGCACTCGCCAGCTAGTGCCCCCAGAGGCCACCATCTTCTCCCCAAGTGAGTTCCTCCTCCCAGTACAACTGATGACTGAGGAGTACTCTTGGCCTCCAACTACGCCTCTTCCTGCAATCGGTAGAGGAGACTCTTCGACTTGATGAGATTCGATTCAATTCACACGTTGGCCATAACCTTTCTTTTAATCTCTCCTACTAGCTTCCTTCTGTGCCGGAAAGATGATACCTCGATCCAGCACAGGAATTCGGTTACCGACTCGACTGCTGTCTGCTGCAGAGATTCTTCACATGCCCTCGCCTCAACCTGGGTGACCGAAACCAGCACTAGAACCTCCGGACCCACGGATCCTATCGAACTTGCTATGTGAGGATCATGATGAGATCGAATACTCTTGAACAATATTGAAAGGTTTCCTCAAATACCGAGACCACCACCCAGCTGCACTGATGGCCAGATCGTCTGATGCAACACCCTCCATGCCAACTAGTTAAGTTAGACTCTGCCTGCAACGCCAAGTTCATCATCACCACCACCATCATCATCATGAATCATGACTTCGGAGGGAGCGAGAAGGAACTGTCCTTTGATCAACCTGCAGAAACCCAAAAGTGGCAAGGCTGCGGATCTCAGGCTTGTGAGTGCCTTCCGAAACGACTCTCTGGAAGTTACCTCTCCCCCAGATAACACAATTAACCCCAACTTGCCATTGTTGCAGCAGAGCTGCTGCTTGCTAAGCCTTGGTTCGTTGAACTTCAATTAACTTAGGGGCCTTCAAGGCTGCAGTCTGACTCATCATTGTTTTTGGGGTTGACTTGTAGATGGTGGGGAATCTGACACTGTCGGTTACCATACAGTCCACCCCCTATAAATGTTAGGCTCTGGAGTAAAATTTTCCTAACATTTATAGTGAGTTAAATTGTAACAGTTATAAAGGGAGCTTTTTGAATGCTTAACAAATATAAATTCATTACAATTATAAAGGGAGAGTTTTGCAAAATTATCATATATAAAGTTTGTGTATCAAATCAATCTTTTATTTTTATGAAACAAAATAAGAATCAATGTAGTCCACATGAGTAATTTGATCACAAAAGTCAAATTTGGTGGCGTTTGCCACTTTGAAAGGTTGTGAGTCAATGTAATGGATGTCATCACACATTATTGGATGTATTTCGTAGGTTAATATTTATAAGTGGCAAATTAACAAAGTGGGGAGTAAATTATTGTTAACATTCAACATAGTTAACATTCTAGTTAGCAATATGAGGGGAGTACGATTTTGTTAACAAATATAATGAGTTAACGTTTATAAGTGTAACATTTATCGAGGGTGGACTATATTATGTGGAATCGGAGACGGACCACCCCCCATGGTCATGATTCAGGACGTAGAAAGAGGCAATGTCGTGGCTAAAATGACTTTTTCCCATCATGTTGGAAAATGACGGCTCTAGATGTGTGGAACTTCACGGCTTTAAGGGACTATATGTAATAAGATTGGGGAGGGTATCATAAATGGGTATGTCTACTCTATACCACTTGTGTACACTCCAAACTCCGTAATATCATGCTTTATAGCAACCAAAGTGCACATGATACCAGTAAAAATTTATGCAATGTTAGCATGGATGCGTGATACAAGAGAATCAGTGCAACATGTGACATTATGGAAAAACACAAAGTCAACATTGCTTCAAAGTCCGACATGTCCTCTGCCAAATTGTTCTGCAAGACTCTCAAGTCTCAACAACTGAAATTCCATGGCAAGAGAATTTAATTACAATGAAGGCACCAAAACCCTGCAAGAAGCAATGCTCATTGGGGAGTGGACCATTGACCAAACAAAGACTTCTTCTGAAAACTAAATTTTGAAAGAATATATTCCGTGAAGTTTTAAATCAAAATTTTGGTTGTGTTAAGGAATACATTTACAACCAAGACACTAGAATCCATGTCAAAGAGTCGTGCTCAAATAGGGGGTTGTGTTGCAAACATGATCAACGGACAGAAGTAACCACTTGTAATAGAGAGCAAAAGAATCAACTTGTAGCATAGGTTTTTTTTTATAAAAAAGCCTACAATACAATCCCCCGAGGAGCCCACAATCGGGCTCCAAGAGGCTGCAAATGAAGCTCATTCATGGGGAATTGGATTAAAGCATCCCGAGATTTGGTGTCACTGAAGTCATTCCTGAAAGAAACTTACATATTTCCATTGCATATGTGAGATAGGAAGTGCCCAAGAGATATACAGTATGTGGCCCTATTGTAGGCCGCACTTCCAGCTCCACATACAACATTGGCCGTTGGATTGAATGGGAACATTCAATTTGTCTCATGTGTTATCAACATGCTTGATTTATGAAGATTGTGATCAATCAAATTTCAAAATTGGAAATGACTTGCTGCAAATATAAGAGGTCAAAGTGAGGATTATCTATCTCTTCAAATAGTCACATAGGCCCTTCTTATTGTCTTCCAAGTTGAACTTAGAACAATTTCGAGCATAAGGTCCAATCTACCCATAACACATGTATTTTTTTTGTTGATTTTTAAACATTCTTACCTACAAGCCTTGCCATATCTCTCTCTAATATGATGTCCAAGAAAAGTGACCACATGAGACCCACATTCCTTACCCATAAATGCTCATGGGGTCTTATACACATGCCTCCAAACTCAAATTAACCCAAACTTTTGTCAAAAATTGTATCCAAGCATAACACTTTGTCTTCAAAGACAAAATTACTATGACTTATGAATTCCAAAACAACCCGTTCTCAAAGGATATTGGGGGGGTGTAGTCATTGGTTGGAGTAGCAATATACGTGCGAACAAATGATAGGGTATTTTAAAAACATGGGGGCAAAAAATTATAAATGGACTTAAGAGTAATATAGGGTATCAAAAATGGCACTGGACATCTTTAAAGTACTATAGGGTATGGAATAATAGGTAATTTGGAATTATAAGTAATGCAAGCCATTTTTCTATTAACCCAAAGTAGAAACTTTTATAATGATAGCATGTGAAAAAAAAAAATTGAAAGTAATACCCCCCTATAAAATAGTGGTTGTTTGCACCTATATCCTTAACTTTTTAACACACTGCCCCCCCCCCCAAAGAAAGGATACCCCGCCAAACACTGACCTAACTCAATGGATCTTATGACAAAATTAGAAACAAAGTAATGACTCAAAGAGAACCAAAAACCAAGGCTACAAGAACATGCCAAATTAAGCAAGCTTGTGAACTAAATAGCAAGGTGCACCTCCGCCGAGGTTGGAAAAACAAGGGCACAACAAGAACTCGCCTAAGTAGCAAAACAATCTATCAAGTTGCTTCAGAAACATGAGTATGGCTAACTTAGCTTACCAAATGATTGTATTATTCACTACACTTGCAGAACACCTCGTGTCATAACATAACCCCCTCCCCCTCCCACCTTTGCCTAAGTAATGTACGGCACACCCCAAGACTTGTACGTGAAATTGTTTAATGTTTGATTGCCCATCTTGCTAAAACACAATCACTTCTTACCAACTTCCTATACTTAGCTATATTGACAACACCCATCACCTCCTAAAGCTTCGTCTTCAATTTTCATGGATGCTTAAAAATCCTTTGTATTTCATGAAATACTCATATATAACTCAATCAATGTGATTCAATTTATGATCACTCCACGAGCATATTATTTTATCAACTCTCCATATAATATTTGTGGGTTTCAACCAATCCATCACATTTACACATTGCTAGTAGGTTGTAGCTCACTTCAATTCTAAATTGTGTAGTTGTTAGTAGCTAACTAGCCTTTATTTCGAGTTGTCAATGTTCTCAACTTTGTGCCAAGTTACCAACTGGCACAATGCTAACCTACCCAGTAGGTTGGCCACCCACGTGGACTCCCTAGCAATGAGCATAATTTACTTTATAATTTTACTCGACATGTAGTACCTAAAATTCCTAGTAAGCAAGCCCAGATTGATGTAGCACATGTTGGGTTCATCCTTGCAAAATGAACAATACTCAATTTGAGAATTGTTCATTTTATAGGGGTGGCCCAACGTAAAAGACATATGATGTGCACAAAATTCCGGGCCCCACGGTGCAACACCGTATTGTTGAGTAATGTTATGTTATATCAAGTTTCTCATCAAAACAACGAATTTTATGGATATAGAAAGACCAAAACTACTTTTTTCATTCTCAATTACATGGATATGATCCTTTGATGGTGCTTCAACACTATATGCAAAAGACTTCTCTTGGTTGCATCAAAATTCATGTTGTTTTTCCCATTCATGTCAATTGATACCTTTTGGTAAGTGTCGTTGAGGTGCTAATTGTTGGTCATGGATGTTGTGTGTGGTTAGTATGTTTAGTCTTTTAGATATTCACGTCCTTCAGTTATGCGATATTTGTTACATACATCAAACCAATTTTAGTCCTCTAACTCTTGGAATTCCTACAAGATGCCATTATAGCACATGTGGAGCCCTTCCCCTCATCACTTCATGACATTACTACTGGTCAATTCTCATTTTGTGAGCTCTTAGAATATAAGGCGGATGCTCAAAAAGTTGCACATGGAGACTCACATTCGAAGTGAGCTCCCAACATTCCACTATTATATTATGAGGGCCCACGTTATTGGGCAATGTTATCTATTTATCTATATATCATCCAATAATGTGACGAACTAGATATAAGTTTGATGGGGTTGTTAACCTCATAACTATGTAGAATATTTAGACTTCTCTCATGTTTAGACTAGGATAGATGAGCATATTATGATCGATTGCAAGAGGTTTGGATTCTTGTAACATGCAGTAGAGGGTGCTAAAACCAACACCCCATCCAAAACCAACACCTATAAACGCCTCCCAATTGCCAACACTCTACAACTTTGAACCATACTCGGCAGTGTAGGAGTGTCTAGGCCCACGGAGTGACGGTTTTAGGTGCCATTAGTGATGCCACCTCATAGCGGCGTTCACTACCTTCATGTAGGGTAGGTAACAGGCTCCACTCTATCTCAAGTTGGTTCAAGGTGGGATTTGGGTGGCTTGTCAATGCCTATTATAGCCACTTTATCACAACGCCAAGGAGGTAGCCCCACAAAGCACACAAGGGTCATTTCCTAGGATGCAAGGGGGTTGGTTCCCGGGATGCAAGGTGATGGTTTTGCAAGCGAATTGGATGGGATCATGGAGGTAGCCGTGTGGCTTTGCGTATCATCACTACTTGGGTTTTGATGTAGTTTGGGTCTAGTACCCAACCATGTTGTGTTGGTTTCAGGCAATGAAAGTGGGGGTCCTCATCATATGCGAGGTTGCCATACACGGAGCCTATGGATTGGTTTAAGGAAGCTAGTAGTTTTGACTTTGAGTATTCATCAAATATTCAATTGAAACTAAATATATTTTTTCTTTAATATGGTTATATATTTTATATATGAACCACATAGCCATATGTATGTGCAATAGCTTAAAGTGTTGGTTTAAGCACCCTCTGCCTTAAATCAAGGGGAAACACTTAGTTAATTGGTGAATCTTGCTTGAGTTTATTGCCATCAGAATGAGCTTGAGGTACTAAATTTCATTTTGTGATGATTTTTCACAAAGCATACATGTCGATGAAAGCATGATTTCTAAGTGCCGGGCCTGCACATAGAGCCAGACTATTCCATCTTTGAAAATAGAAAATTGCTCTAAATGTTCCATTCTTTAAAACAAATGGCAACTAGGACACCGTCATTGGCTCCAACACAAAGACCAAATCATCATGCGTTGAATACTAAAGACCATCTTACACACATTTAAGGTTTCAAATACTTTTTACTTTGTCCCATAAAACATAAGATATGTGTTAAGCTCCACCCATGCATAATTTTTTCACAGATAATGGATGAGTTCATGGGAATCATCCACAATCTGCTAATGGTTTAGACTAAATTCAAAACATAATTTAATAGTAGAAATTTCTAGGATCACTGACCACCCTTAAATACTCTACCTACATAACATTCACAATTCCAAGAGAGTGTCCATGTTTCTATAGCATGGCACTATATTACAACCCTTGCCACCCAAACCAATCAATTTTAGCATAAGTGGAGGAGGAAATTCGCATTCCAAAGATATAATTGCATAATGGGCATGGGACTTCTTGGGCTCACTAAGTTCATTTTGCAAGCACTAAAGAATGTTGTGTACATTTTGATTATATGTAGTGAGGTTGGGCATCACGGGCCTTGGCTTGGTGGTTAGGGCTCATGGCCCCCAATGAGGAGGTTGTGGGTTCTATTCCTCATGCCGGCGTGGTGCTCACCACCTTAGTCCACCCAACTATGGTGGGGGGTCCTTAGACCTTGTTGTATGGGTACCTCAAAGCCCTTTGGGGGGATACCATGTCCGGTATCTTCAAGGCACTAGTGGCTAGCTAGGAACTAGTATAGTGTGTCACTATAGTGTCCATCCTCGAAAGGGGAGAGTAGTATTGTCCCAATGTCCCCTTGTCCAGTGGGCATCGGGTCCATTGGCATTACGAACGGACACTTCATTCACTCCGGCCCCTTGCTAAAAAGGGACCAGAGTTTCTATCTAGTGAGGTTGCCTGCACAAATAGGTTGTCTCTTACTCAATCAAATTATCTTGGGTCAAAATCATAATACCAAAACTTATAACTTTGTTGATCAATATGTATGGTAACCACCTGTAAAAATAAGAATGTACTTTATTACTGTGGTAGTAAATGTTCCAAACACTGTTGAATGTCGACACATTAGCATAAGACGACCTAAAGTTGGGCATTCGCAACATCTACGTAAGCTCGTCCAGTATAAAAATTCATATGAGTTCATCGGGTGAGTGGGATGGGGCTCATTTTAGAGGGTGGGTTGCAAGTTGGCAAGTACATCCTCCTTGTCCCTCTTTAGTAATCTCAAAGAAAGGAGGAAAACATGTGCACATGGTGAGCTTGTATATTATTTCCCAACATTATTGAGTTAGCGTGGTTGAGAGGTTGTGCATGATATGGCTTTGGATCCTCCTTATTAAATTGGACAAACATACATATATACATATATATCATGTTTATTGCTAATCTACCTCATTCATTGGGTTGCCCATATATTTAGAATATTATTAAAAGAAATAACATAGAGATTGATGTTTGTCTTTTTATTGTTGAAAAACCCACATATATATTCTCACATAATATCATAATCCTTATTGTATTACTCTATGTTGGCATTTAAACCCTTATATTGAAAGCATTGAATTATAACAATGTAAAAAATAATTACTTGTATATGGTTTTGAAGTGCTCATGGCCGCCCTTATTGAGACTAGAATCATCTTAGTTGTGGGTACCTAAACATATAGATATAAAGTCAACAATCCATTAGTCCAAATTTAGTCATGATTAAAAATAAGAGCCTTTAGACACGGGCCCAACTTACACCAAGTGGTAATCTTAGAGCCACATGATAAATAAACTTTGGCGTTTCACAACTAGCATAAGCCAACCTAAAGTTGGGCATTCGCAACATCTAAGTAAGCTCGTCCAATATAAAAATTCATATGAGTTCATCTGGTGAGTGGGATGGGGCTCATTTTAGAGGGTGGGTTGCAAGTTGCCAAGTACATCCTCCTTGTCCCTCTTTAGTAATCTCAAAGAAAGGAGGAAAACCCGTGCACATGATGAGCTTGTATATTATTTCCTTCTTTTTTTTTGAGACAAAGGCCAACCGCCAACGCTAAAATGAATAAACCAAGAAAAAGAACACCCCCACGCCCACACCGAGGGGGGGCGCGGCCCCTCGGGCGCAAGAACACCGCCACGACCGGGACAACAACCCGCAGATAGATAGATAGATAGAAACTCCGGTCCCTATTTAAAGGGGCCGGGGTGAATGAAGTGTCCGTTCGTATTGTCAAATGACCCAATGCCTACCAGACAAGGGGAAATTTGGACAGTACTACTCTCCCCTTCCGGTGATGGACACTATAGTAACCAGAAAACAACAATAAAGGTAACCCTCCTTAGTTGTTTAGCACGTAGTTGCTGCAGTGTTGTAGTATAAGTTGTAATTTGTTGTGTTTGGTGGTCGCCAAGTCATGTTTCCTTGGTTGGTTGAGGGAGGATGTTTAACTACATGTAGGCGGTCCGGGTTCGACTCCCGTTGAGTCTGTCTGAGCGTTTAGTGTGTTATACATGACTTGGTGCTGCTAGTGATTTTAAAGGCAGGAAAATTGTACCAACCAGCCGGCTCCTACCCGTCTTCCTGAGCTATTGGTGTTAATATTGTTCAATAAATAAAGGACTATCTTGTGGTCTTTTTCTTATCTTTGTTGTTTTATTTGTTTGTTTATTTATTTATTATTCTGTTGGTATTGCTTGGTTATTTTCAATACGTCTTTTATGTAGAAGGATTGAACTGGCATGTTGTATAGCAATGGTGTTTATTTCTTTGAATGTATGGTTTATAGAATTTTGAGGTAGTTTGAATGTTTGTTCTAGTTGTTTCATTGACGGGGTGTGTGTGGTTCCTCTAGCTCCAGCCGAGATGACTATAAGTGGGTCTATTTTCCAACCTTGTTGGGTGATGCCATTAATTAGTAGTTGGTATTTTTAAATTTTATTATCAATTGTATCTTGTGGGAATCTGTCATTTGTGAATGTGAATTCAATAAATTGTACCGTGAGGTTGTCTGTTGGTGTGGTGCTTTGGTGTGGGAGTTCTTTGATACACAGGAGGTCGGGTTTAAATCGTGCGTTGCAGTGGCATCTTTGTTGTTCACATGTACATGGTAGGAGCCATGTGGGGACTGTATTCTCTTGTGGGTTGTTGTCGAATGTCCCTGCATTCATGAGGATGTAGCATCTTGATTTTTGCGATGATAGGATCAGTTTTCTTAGTTTCCATACTGCTTTGTTATGCCTTTTGGTTCTTAGGGCATGTATATGGTGTTGATTGCATTTTAACAGTACATGTAGCCATGTATCTGCATCAGAGAAATTAAAGATTGGGCATGTAATAGATGGGAATCTTTCTATGCCAAAAAATAGTTGTTTTCTAGCATTGCTTATGTATTGTCCAGTTCGGAATTTTAGTATGCATGTCTTTTGTGAGTCTGATATAACAGGATTAGACCAGAAATTATTAGATATTTCATTATTTATGTCAGGGTTCATTGTCCATTTGCTAATGTTAGGGAATTGTTCTGACATGGTTTTTAGGTTGTTAACTTGGTCATGTTTAGTTGTGTATGTTTCGAGGCATCTGACAGGGCCTTTGTCAGGTCGTTTGTTTGGTCCCGGCCAGGTGTCTTTTTGGAAGTAGTATGGTGTGGTATGTACAAATTTGTATGATTTGGCAGCGAATCTATATCTCTTTTTGGCGCCGTGTTTTGCTAATTGGTTTGCTTGCTCATTTCCATCAATGTTCGTGTGTGCTTTTACTTTATATATCGTAGTAGGTCGTGTTCGGTTTTTTAGCATTTCTACCATAGATGTTAATATAGTTTTGTCAGCATGGTTGTCATGGTGGGTAGGGTGTTTTATTTGAGTGTTAAGTACATATAGACAGTTAAGGTAGTCTGTGAATATGTGTACTGGTTTATTTGTGTATTTGGTAGTGATTAATCTGAGTGTTTTGTGTATGGCCATTAGTTCGGCCCTAAAGTTGGTTTGTAGGCTAGGTAGTCTTTTTGAGATATGTATTTATGCTTTTGTTGGGTTGTAAATTCCATAGCCAGCTTTTTTTCTTCTTCCAATGTCTGTCATTGGCTTGTATGGGTGGGACGAATGAGCCGTCTGTGTAGTAGTTGTATTGTGGTGGGAATTTTAATATCATGTTTTTTTCGAAGTTTGGTAATGGTGGTGTATTTGTGGTTGATGGGTTGATGTGGGGTGGGTAGGGTAATTTGTTCCATTTAGTGTTTTTATTTACTAGAGTATTGCGGGATTTGGGTGTAGCCTTTTGTATGTGGTATTGTGTTATTTGTAGATTTTTGGTTACTGTTTTGATTGTGTCTATTTGGTCGGGTGTGCCAATGTTGTGGTTTTGGTGGTGGATACAGAAGATGTGTATTGCTAATGGTTCTATACGAGTTTTGTTTATGTTTTGGGGGGTTGTTGGTTCGTCATATGTGATGGTGTCTGCATTGAAATGGACTACTACATGTGTGTCCGGAAATGGTCCGATGTGTGGTGAGTAGTTTTGGTACCAATTAATGTCCGGTGTGACTAGTAGTGTAATGTTGTTTGGGTCGTTTTTTGCTGTTAGTCTTGCCCAATGTATTGCTTGTTGGGTTGTTTCTTCATTGTGTAGATGGGCATACCCCATTCCCTTCCATTTATATTGGAAGGCAGTGCCTAGTGATCCAAAGACTTTGTCTCTTGCAAATGGAGAGTAAAATTTAGTAATATGTGTAGAGCATATTACTGGTGAGGAGAAGTATGAATGTGTGATATTGAATGTTTTAGTGATGGAATCAAAGAGATTTTCTGGGAGAGTGTGTTGTGATGTTTTTTGTGGGTATTTTTTTGGTTTTTTAGAGTTATATCTTTGGTAGAGCCAGACTACTTCTGTTTCAAATGATTGTGGGGGAGGTACCAGGCCATGTGTGCTGTATTTGTCTATGTTGTATTGTTGTCATGGCCATTATAGTCTTGTGGTTGGGATAGTAATGAGGTGTCTTCCGGTGTCTTCATATATATTTGTTAATTCGTTTTGTGTGTGTATCGTGTTTTCTGTAGTGACAATATATTTTTTTGGGTTACATTCTATTACTGATATTTGAGTGTATGGTATTATTGTAGGTGGTGGTATAAATCTTGGATCTTTGGTTTGTATGGGGGCTAGGTGTGTTTGTACGATATTTTTATAGTAGTTGTGTTGTTGTCTTGTGTAGTATTTTTTTAGTAATTTGATGTTGTGTTTGATTACTGGAGGTTGGTTTAGTGGGAAGAGTTCACATTCTGGTAACCATTTGTTATATGTGGTGTTGTTTTGGACTGACCATTGGCATAGGTAAGTGTTGAATTTTTTTGTTATTTTATACTTATCTTTGGTTTCGTTTGATTTGTGGTTCAATATAATGTGGATGGAGAATCTGAAAGGGTTATTTTTTATGTTGAGGGATGGATTGGGTTGCTGGGGTTGTTGTGGTAGCGGTAGGTGTAAGGGATTTTCTTGCATTCTAGGTGTTAATTCTCTATTTTCTTATATATATTTTGCTTTCAGTGTACGGACTTGTGGGTGTCTGTTACATGGGTTTGTGAAGTTTTGGTTGCAACTTTGCTGGCAAAAAAGTTGCTCTGCTTTACGTAGTGCAGTTTTTTCAAGTTTTGTCGGTGTTTTATAATATATTTGGAAGTATTTTGGGGACATTAAGTTTGTGCCATTAGGGAGGGAGATGTGTTTTACTTTATGTATGTTGTGGGTTAGGAGTTTATGAAGTAGTTTTAGGGATAGCTCGGGGTCTAGTTGTGGTAGTTCGGCTGTGGCTTATGTTCTCCATTTTGTTGTGTGGAGTTGGAAGTTTGCTTCTATGCTTTTGAGGTGAGTTCCTCCTTCTTATTTCATTAGAAATAGTGTTCGTGTTGTAGGTGATCTTATACAATCCTGGTATTTGATTCTTTGTATGTCCTCTGTCCCACCGTATTTGGCTAGTATATGTTGTATGAGCCCTTTGTATATTATTCCTAATCTTCCGGGGTCGTTAAGTGCGTTTCTAAGTTGTTCGCTAATACATCTTAGATAGGCATTTTTTTAATGAAAATGCTTCTAGTCCAAATATGTCATGTGGTAGTTGGGTTATTACATTTGCTGTGCATTTGGGTAGTCCGCAGATTATTTTTTAGATTCCAATTATTTCTTTGTCTAATATTTTGATAGTTGGTAATGAGTATGGAACTGCGTAGAAGCTATAGGCTATACCCGCTCTGATGACGGTGTCGACCATGCTTATTTTTTGTTTGAATGTAGCTGGACATTTTGTTAGTTCTTTGTATTGGTTTATTATTTTGGCCAACGTGATGTGTGTTTGGAGCTTCCATTTTAGTGAGGGTACTAGTTGTATACCTAAATAGACGTAGGGTTCGTTTTGGTGTAGGATAGGTAGTAGTTGGTTCCTACAGTTGATGTTTTGGGCTTGGATTTTGGCTTTAAATGTTTCTGGTTTTATTTTTGATTTATTTGGACATCCTGTGATAGCACATTTTGGCACTCCTAAATTCATTCCGGCCCAATCACAGTATTTGTCTAGTTTGCTTAGTTGTGTTCGTATCGATTGAAGATTGCTTGTGTTAGCGGCCAAATCGTCTGCGTATGTTGCCGAGCTGATTGTTAGTTTGGACGTACCAAATGTGTATCCATTATTTCTTCTTTGTAGCCATCTTAGTAGAGGTTCTAGGAATATTAGGAAAATGTATGGGCTGAGTGTGTCGCCTTGTATTGTGCCTCTTTGTATTGGTATAGGTTTTGTCTTTCGGAAGTGTTCACCGGTGAATATGGTATTGGAGTTAGAATAAATGTTTTCTATTAGGGTCACCGCATCTTCTGGATAACCTAAGTCTTTTGTTATTGCTAACAGCCTTGCGTGGTCGAGGGACCCAAAGACATTTTTGAAGTCAATATATAATAGGTATATATCTTGGTTTGTGAATCTTGCATCTTCTAATGCTGCTATGAGGAGTTGGAGTTGTATGGACGTGTTTTTTTCTGCTCTGAATCCTTCTTGGCTGTCGTGTAGGATTTGGTATTTTTCCCCATATGCTGATAATATGAATGTTAGGGTACTTGTAAAAAATTTGTATATTGTGTTTGCGAGTGCAATTGGTCTATGGTTTGATAGTTTTGAGGGATCTCCTTTTTTATATAAGAGTATGGTTAAGCTTATTTTCCACGATGTTGGAATTTGTTTTTATTTGTAAAAGCTTTCGGGCATATTCTTTATAATTATATTGGGAATTTTATCGGGGTCTGGTGTTTTGTTGTTTGCTAGGTTTTCAAGGCAGGTGTCGTATGTTTCTCTGTCGAAGTATTCATGTATTGGGGTTTATGGGTTTCCTCTCTTGTCAATGATGAATCCATCTAGGTGATGCCAGGGGTATTGTCTTACACCACATGTACAGTATGGTGTGTGTTCTGGTTGGTGATAACATGTTGGTATTGTGGGTCCATTGTTAATGGATTGTTGTTTGTGAATTTCGTTGGCTATGTCTACAGGATTTGTAAGTATGTTGTTGTGTTCATCTGTAATGCAGTCAAGTGGGGGTGTTTCTTGGTTTTTGAAGACTCTTTTATTAAATTTTTTTGGATTTTTTTCATATAATTGTTTGTATTTGGTAATGGCTTTTTTGATGCATTCTTGGGTGTATTTTATGGTAATTTTACGAGCATGTATATTTGCGGTTTTGGCTATTTGGACTAGTGTTTTTATCCATTCTTGTTGGTTAGGTTCTTGATTTGGGGGGGGAGTTGGGATAGCGACCTGAGTATGATTACGTAGTTCTTCTATTATTAGGTGTGTGAACCAGTTTGGTGAATTCTTTATTTGGTAGATTGTTTTCCTAATTAAGTGGTAGGTGGAGAGATGTTTTTTCCATTTTGTTTGTAGTTGTCTTGGTAAAAAACCTCCTTGTTGAGATGTTCGGTTTGTGAGGTCTAGGAGGGGTGGTGCACTACACGTGGCTTGGATTTTTACAGAAATTTGGTGAATTAGGTGGTCTAGCTTAGTGCAGGATGTTTGCCATTGTGCCGTTGTTATTTGATTGTTGTTTAATGTGTTTGTGAGTTCGTTTATTTGGAATGCATTTTCTTCAAATTTTTTTTTTTTTGAATATTTCGATATTTGTTTGTGGGATGGGGTTTAGTAGTCTTGGTGGTTTGCCTGTTGTTGGTGGCATACAACGGGCTAGTAGTGTATTTGGTGATATATGTAGTGTTACTGGAGAATGATCTGAGTTTAGGTTATGGTCATTATTTGTGGTTGATGAATATAGAGCATTATTGGGTGTTTTAATGTAATATCCATCTATTAAACTAGTTTGGTTGTAGTCTTGACCTCCTTGTCTAGAGTATGAGCTATTCGTGGGAATATATGTGAGTTGGAAGTTGTTCGTAAATGTTTGCCATTCTATATCTTCAGCTTGTGGTGGTGTTATTATGTATTCATTTTGTCTTCCAATTAGGGCTATGACTCTGTTAAAGTCTCCACATAGGATAAATGTGTTATTTGGATGGTTAGTGGTTTGTTGTGTAATGTTTTGTTGTATTATTGGTATAAATCGTATGTCCTCTTCGTATGATGGCATGTAGATGTGTATTAGTAGCCATGGTTGTAGGGGTTGGTTGTTTATTTTTGTTATTTGTAAGTATGGTGATATTGCAGCTGGAGTGGGGATTTTGGTGATGTTACCGGGATATGCGTATGATTTGTTTATGAGTGCAAGGAGTCCACCTCTTGCAGGTGTATATGGCATTCTTTGTTGTATACATCTTGTTAATGTATGTGTGTTGTTAAATATTAGTTTGTATTGTGGGAATAGATTTTGTATGTATTTTGTGGATTTTTTTACGATTAGTTTGGTTTCTTGTATAGTGATGATTGCGGGGTTATTTGATGTATATGATATAAGTTGGTGGAGGTTTGGTAGGGTTGTGTTTAGTGACGAGGCGTTCCATGTAGATAGATAGATAGATAGATAGAAACTCCGGTCCCTTTTAGGGGCCGGTGTGAATAGAGTGTCCGTTCGTAATGCCAACAACCCGATGCCCACAGGACATGGGGAAGTTGGGACAAAACTACTTTCCTCTTTCGAGGATGGACACTATAGTAACCGAGAAACAAATAACGTGGGCCGATCATGGCCCACGGCGGTGCATGCCTTTTAGGTATAATTAGTGTTTTTGTTATGAGTGTGAACGCCAAGTCATGATTCCTCGGTTGGTTGTGGGAGGATGTTTGAGTTAAGACGTTCCGGGTTCGATTGCAGTCGAGTCCGTATGATCGTCTAAAATGTAATACGTGACTTGGTGCTGCAAGTGAATAAAAGGCAGGAAATTTGTACCAACCAACCGGCACCAATCCCTCATTCTGAGCTGTAAATAGATACTAGATATTATATAAGTTTTGGATTTTATGGAGGGTCTAAGTTTTGGGGGAGCGGTTGGTGGTTTTCAATTCTCCTCTTATGGAGGAGGATGGACATGGCATATTGTATTGCAATGGTATTAATATTTTTAAAGGTATTTTTGATGGTAACCATGGGTATTTTGAGATTTTCTTCTAGTATTTTCATAGATGGGATGTGGGCCGTAGCTCGGGCCCCGGCTGTGATGACAATAAGTGGTTCAATTTTCCATCCTCTGGAGGCGATACTATCAATCAGTGGTTTGTATTTGTTGTTTTTTGCTTCAATAGTTTCTGGGAAAAATCTGTCATTACAATATGTGAATTCAATAAGTTGTATGGTGAGGTTAGGGTCAACGTCGATGGGAGGGTCATTTTGATATGGTAATCCTTTGACGCATAGTATGTCAGGGCGAAACCTTGCATTGCAATGACATCTTTGTGTGTTACATGCGCAGGGGAGTAGCCAATTGGGGACAATATTTTCTTGGGGATTGTTATTGAAGGTACCGGCATTCATGAGGGTAAAACATCGGGATTTTTCGGACGAGATTAGGAGCTTCCTAATTTCTCCGACTGCTTTGTTATGTCTTTTAATTCGTAGTGAGTGTATATATTGTTGGTTACATTTCAGTAGTACATGTAGCCAAGTGTCTGGGTCATTTGAATTGCATATAGGGCACGTGATAGAGGGGTACCTCTGGTGACCAAAGAACATTTGTTTTCTAGCATTACCCATGTATGTTCCTGTGCGGAATTTAATAAGGCAAGATTTTTGTTTGTCTGTGATTAAGGGATTTGTCCAGAATTTGTTGGACAATTCTTTGTCAATGTTTATATTTTCTGTCCATTTACACGTGTTGGGGGTTTGTGTGGCCATGATTGCTATATTGGTTTCCCTATCATATTTTTTAATTTGTTTTTCTAAGAATCTTACTGGGCCTTTGTCTGGGACGTCTGCCATCGAGGCCCAGACGTCCTTTTGATAATAGTACGGGGTGGCATGGGCATGTTCGTATGGGTGGATGCACTACAAGAGTTTATATGACCTATTTGACAAAAATGTGACGAAATTCTATTAATTTGGGTGTCATATAGGGCACCTTGATTCGGTCATACAATTAATAGAGTTCTGTCAATTTCTTTGTCATCTGGGATTATTATACACGTAGGATTCCATTTACTCCGGCCCCCTTGCCATGTTGGATTCTCTTTACCTCGCCATTTACCCATGGTGATGTGGTTTAATGTCCAAGTTATATTAGTAAAAAAATCCTAAATTAGTAATCCACCCTCGCATTCGGGGCCTACTCACATAGGTCTAAGGGCGAAGGGCCACCTCACCTAACCTAGGCTAATGGACAAAGCCACCTACCTACCCTAGGCGAAGCCAAGGGTGAGGGGTCAAGGGGATCGAACCTTGAACCTCTTGGCTATAGTGTGAAGGCCTTAGCCACTAAGCCACCGCTCATTACATGATATAGGCCAAGTATGTAAGAGTTTTGTATGAAGAAGCCATAAGACTTATAAACTTATGTATATATATTTTTTAATTAGTGAAAGTAAAAACAAGCATAGAATTAATGTATTTACTGTTTTTAATTAGTACGTATTGTATTTGTATTAAAAACAATTTACAAAAATACTCCTAAACATTATTACAGTAATTATTGTAATTATTTTAACTACATTAATTACAATAATTTCAGTATTTTACTGAAAATAGCAAATTTCAGTATTTACTTAAATTAGCAAATTTCAGTATTTACCTAAATTAGCAAATTTCAGTATTTACCTAAATTAGCAAATTTCAGTATTTACTTAAATTAACAAATTTCAGTATTTACTTAAATTGGTAATTTCCCCATTTACTTAAATTGGTAATTTCAGTATTTACATTAATTAATTAAATTAGTTATTACATTAATTATAGTAAATACATTATTTATATTAATTACTTATACTAGTAATTACAATAATTAAAAACCTTTTGTAACACCTTTTGTTGTTAATAAATATGAGACACATGCTCAGGTGAAGGGAATAAGTTAAATGTGAAATATATGAATCTGATGACAGAAAATTGATACAAATTTTGAATAATGTCCGAATTGACAAAAATTCATAGCTTTGAGCTGATTTTGTCACTTCGGACATTTTAGTGTCACATTTTTGTCAATTATACACCCATTTTCTTGTAGTGATGGCAATTCTGTGTTCTAATTCTAACCCGTCTTTTGTTAGTTTATCCGCTTTTTCATTACCGTCAATGTTGACGTGTGCTCTGACTTTGTATAGTGTGATTGGCTGTGTACGGTTTTGAAGGATTTTTACCATGGAATTAAGTGTGGTTTGGTCTGGGTGACTATTATGGAGAGTGGGGTGTTTAATTTGTGTGTTGAGTAGGTATAATACGTTTAGACTGTCTGTGAATATAAATGCGGGTTCATTAGGAAATTGTGTGTTGATGATTCTTAGTGTTTTATGTATAGCCATCATTTCTGCACGTAGTATGTTTTGATGTCCATGAAGTCTTTTGGCGATATTTAAGCCTTTGGGGCTATAGATACCGTATCCTGCTCTTTCTCTTTTCCATACCCCAGGGGTAATTTCTTTGGGTTTTATAAAGGATCCGTCCGTGTAGTAGCTAAATTGGGGGTGGAATTTTAGCGGTAAGTTAGTTTGGTAGTTTGGAAGTTGTGGGATGGGAATATTATTGTGTAGGGGTGTGTTTGGGTAGTTTGATTTAGCCCATTTTTTGGTAGGATTAACGGTGATGTTCGGAGGGATGGGTGGTGCAATTTGAGTGTGGCTTTGTAGTATTTGTAGGTTATTTGCTGTGTCATTTATTAACTTCATTTGTTCGTAGGTGCCTATGTTATTATTTTGGTGATGGATACAAAATATTTGCATGGTAGATGGTTCTTTCCTTGTGATATTGAGCTCGGGGGGTATTGTCGGTTCTACATATGTGATTGTGTCAGCGGCGAAATGGGCAATGACATGTGTGTCTGGGAATGGGCCTGTGTGTGGGTTCGAGTTTTGGTACCAATCAGTGTCTAGGGATATAATTATAGTGATTGTGTAAGGGTCATTTTGGGCCGCCATGCGTGCCCAGTGTATGGCTTGTTGTAGGTCTGTTGAAGTGTGCGGATGTGCGTATCCGATTCCTTGCCATTTATAGTCAAACGCTTTAGCCAAAGATCCAAATATTATGTCTCATGAGAATGGTAAGTAGAATTGGGTGAATTGTGTAGGACATGTAACCGGGGATGAAAAATATGAGTAGTTAATATTGAATGTTGTAATTAGTAGATCTAATATTTGAGTTGGTATTGTATATTGGGTTTTTTTGAGTGGGTCGTTTTTTGGGATACGGTATTTGTATCTTTGGTATAGCCAAACAATTTCAGTTTCGAATGATTGGGTAGATGGTTCTAAACCATGTGTGGTATTTTTTGCCAATTGGTATTGTTTCCATAGCCATGTTAGTCTAGCTTTCGGGATGGTGATGAGATGCCTTCCATTGTCTTCGTATATGTGAGCGACATCGAATTGTGTTTGGATAGTATCAGAGTTTGTTTCAATGTCGTTTTCTGGGTTGCATTCACTAATAGAGATATGTGCTAGTGGAATTATTGTGGTTGGTGTGACATATCTTGTGTCTCGGTGTTGTTCTATGGTGAAGTAGGCGTTAATGATGTTTGAAAAATGTTTGTGTTGTCTTTCTGTGTAATATTGGATAAACAAGTTTGTGTTGTGATTGCATATGTTGGCTTCACAATAGGGGTATAGGTCCCTTTGGGTTCGCCATTTATTATATGTGTTGTTATTTGTTGTGGTCTGTGAACCCTTTGAGTGGTCCACCACTCTGCGGGATCACTTTTAGTTAGAATGTTAGCATTAAAAGTTAGAATTGATAGGGAATTTAGGGAAAATTAGTTCATTTAGCATTTAGCCTAGAAGAAGGAAGGTCAAAATGAAACTAAGTAGTGCTAGAAGATAGCAAAGTAGAAAAAATGTGCTAGCTAGTAAAAACAACTAGCTAAGCAAATATTAGTAGATGCTAGCTATTAAGCAAATGTTAGTAGATGCTAGCTAAGCAAGTGTTAGTTTATTAGTTAGTGTGAGGCACACAAGACTATTGGAGGTGTTTTACGTAAGAAGATAAAATCGGCTTGAAGACTTTTGAAGAAAAAAAAAAGAAAGAGAGCAAGGGGGATACTTGCCCACTTGCCCCCTTGCCCACTTGGCCCCTTGCCAACTCGATGGCGGAAAAATTAGAAAGATTTCTAAAGGTTTTTTGTCGGAGCCACCTCGGCGAGAGGGTGGCAACCTCAACCAGGAAAACCCCCGAGCCAAAATTTCGGGAAAGGGTTTGAAAAATGCATCCGGTGGAGGAGGGGTCCAACCCTTTTGTGAGAGGGTTTAAAAACCCCTCCTTCCACCTTGTAGCTCTCTCTCTTTCTCTAGTTTTTGGACGAAGCCCTGCTTCAATGTAGTTAGGAAAAAATCCTTTAGCATGTATTCTCAATGGTCTAAAAGAAAGGCTTGAGAACCTCCTCTACTCTCTCTCCTAGTTAGGTTGTGTGTTTATTAACACACCAACAAAATGATTCCTTCTTTTGTAGAGGTAGGTTGGATGGTAGAGTTTTGAGTAGAGGCATTATAGACCTCATCTGCCAATGCCCTGAAGGCTTAGTTCAAAAGCTAGAACAAGATACTTATCATTTTTCTCTTAGAGATATTTCCTATAGCTATCCATAGCCGTTTCCCATTTATGATTTGGTTAAGATGACAATTAGTTATGAATTTTCAAAGATGGAGTAGAAAAAACTGGGTGGTCTTGTGGGTAGCGGCTGCTGGATCAGACCTGCGAGCCCAATAGGAATTTTAATTCCAAGAAATTATATTTTTCCCAAGTAGAACTTTTGTGTAGCTTTCCAAAATGGCTTAGAACATTTGATTTGAGCATGATTTGAACCAGATATGAATTATGCAAGATGGGACACATAGTTTGAGAACTTTTGGTTGACTGCTGCATTACAGAGGACCTGCTGGGTTCACTTCGGCTTACCTTTCTAATCACATATTTTTATCAAATACATCTTTTTAATATCTCTCCAGGGTCATATAGAACGTTTGATTTGAATAAGATTTGAATTAGATATGAATTGTTGAAGGTGAAATACATAGTTTAAGTCTTCTTGATTGACTGCTGTGTTACAAGGAGTCTGCTGAATTTTTATTAGCTTAACCTGCTGATGTCATAATTTTTCTAGTTAGAGCTTGTTCATAGCTTTCCAATGGTATAAGGAAAGCCTAGATCCAAGTAGTAAGGAAGGTGCTATGAATTTTTGAAGTTAGAAGGTAGATAGGTGGGTTGGAAGGGTCGGTTGAATCGACCTCACACTTCCAACCCTCATAACTTTTGCATTTCTTATCCGATTCAAGTGATTTTTAGATCATTGGAAAGATAATTAGGTGCACTAAGTATAAATATTATTCTTAGGATTAAATTATAGTGCAAAATAACTACTTTATATTTTAATTGTTAACGAAGGTACGCTTACTAACAAACTAGTTACAAAGAAGGAGGCAAGGTCGACGCTAGGGAAGTGGAGCAAGGAAGGAGATAGCGGCTCGGCCTACATCGAGCCCAAATCAACCGAGGAGAATTGAGGTAAATTTACTAATGCTAGCCTTCCATTTAGGGTTGGAGGGAGCGCGGCTAAGGTACGCATCTATAAACCCACTCACCTATCTCGTAAGGTCAAATGGCTTGACCACTTGACCGCCAAGGGAATACCCAACTCCATTGTTTTCGGGGCCCTTGGTATGTTTTGTGGTAGTAGCTTCATTTATTAGCAAGTTTCGTGTGTGGTAAGTCGGATTAATCACCGACACGACCACTCTGAATGTTGTTGGTGGAAAGGTGGGGTTAATGACCCGCGAATCCACTATTATGTTGTTGGCCCCATAGATTGGGAGTAATGGCCCCAATTTATGAAGATTGCGCAACAGGTTGAACCTACAGGTCGCCCGTCACCCTGGTCCCATTGAGTTGCATTTCGTGGTCTATCTAGTGTAAACACATTTAACAATCAAAACATACAAAATAAATCGTAAACCCTTGTTGGCAAGAGACCCGAGGTAAGGGGTGATGCCTAATATGTTAATGTAGTGAGTTAGGACGTGCAAACAAAAGTAAGTAATTAAGAAGGAATTTGTGTGAAGGGTGGGACTTAGGCCAAGTTCCCCCGCTTAGAAAACTAAATAGAACTAAATAAAGAAATAGAAAGAATTGAATGGTCCATCAAATTGTCGTTATTCCGTTCGTTGAGTTAGGGTGGTATGAGTCACACCCGGTTGGGTGTATCAGAACCATCCCAATTCACAAATTAGGATTGCCTTGGTTTCAAGGCTGGTGCGTCTGCGCGTAGAATAGGTTGTAGGTTAAGGTTAGAACTAGATATGAAATTGGTTAGTGGAGTTTAAAGCCACACTAGTAAAAAACTAAGGCCCAACCTCCGGAGGTACTACGACGCATATTTAATCTCCCTTAAAAATCTAACTACTCACGTTATACACCTATCATCCGGGTTCGGCTTGGGCGCCTGCAAATGCAGGCCACCTTCACCGAAGGGCTTGTGTGATACTTTTAGGCTCCCTCGAAAGGGGGTGGCCCAAAAGTACCACATGGTCCATTGACATAGGTATGACGTGACTGTTCTTTTTATTCCATTGTGGTCATTAGATTGTTTTTGTTTGTTATCGAGTATTTTGTGTATGGAGAATTGTCGGGGGTTTTTAAGCATGTTGTTGGGGGGAGATGGGGGTTGGGGAGGTTAGGGGGGTGTACGGGGGCAGGCGGTGTGTGAGGTAGGATGTTGTGATTTCTTATTATATATTTATTTTTAAGGGATCTTGATGGGTGATGTTATTGGCAAGGTATGGGGCATTGGTTGCAGGGGGGGTGGCAGAATAGTTGATTAGCTATATTAAGTGCGCTTTGGATAAGTTTAGAAGGAGTGGAGTGGTAGATTTTGAATTCGTCTTTGTTCATTAGAGTGGTACCATTATGCATGGTAATTTGGTCTAGTGTGGTTATATTATGTATAAGTAGTTTGTGTAGTAGTTTAAGTGAGGTGTTGGAGTTAAGGCCATGTAGCGTTTGTGCTTCTTGCATCCATGTAGTTTCAAGTGAGGATGGGGTTAGTAGGAAGTTATGTATTATGCTTTTTAGATGGACTCCGGCTTTATGTTTGAGCAGGAACAATGTTCTAGTGATGGGTGATCTAACACAGTGGTGGTATTTAAGGCGAGTGATTTCTTGAGAACCCCCATATTTGGCGAGTATGAATTGTAATAGACCAGTATATATTTTCCCAATTCTCCCTTTGTCATTGAAGGCATTTTGTAGTTGTTCTCCAATGCATCTTAGATAGGCATTTTGTAGTGAGAATGTTTCGATTCCAAATAGGTTGTGTGGAAGTTGTGTAGCGATGTTAGATGTACATTTGGGTATCCCGCAAATCGTTTTGTAAAGTGCTATGATTTTTTTATCTAGTTTTTTTATAGCTGGTATGGAGTAAGGTACTGCGTAGAAGCTGTATGCTATTCAAGAGCGTATGACTGTATCTGCCATGTTTATTTTTTGGTAATTAGGTGTGTGTTGTGATTTGTTGTTTGGTTTTCTTGGGGGCGCAACGTGGGTATGTCGGGTAGTGGCGGGGGGTGGGAGTATTCATGTAGCGGGTCTTTGCATTTTAAATCTTCTGTAAGTAATTCTTCTGGTAGAAAGGGAAATTTGTCTATTATTATCTGTATATTTAGGGGTGTATTATTTTGTTTGATGAAGTTATATAGTTTTTTGTGAATGGTTTTGGGTGGGTTGATGATGTCTTGATTTGTTTGTAAGAATTGTATGTATGGGTGCGTGGTTGTGATGTGTCTTTCGGGTGGGTTTTGGAGTGAGGTCATGCGTTATAGAACTGTGGTTGTCCAATCAGGTTCTGGGGTTTGTATTAATAGATGGTTGCATGTTTCTATTACTGGGCTAATTGTGGTAATTAGTGCGTATAGTATGCGTGGTGGTGGGTGATGTTGGTTTCTGTAGATGTATCTTGATAGGTATGGGTAGTTTATAATTGCTTCGTGGTGTTTTGGATGTGTTAGGTTTATGATAGGGGAGAATTGTTTTGCTAGATGTTGGTATTCAGGTTGTAATTTGATTGTGCATTCTATAAAGTATTTTTTACATCTATTTTTGTGTGTGTTTGGGTGTGTTTGTAGGATGTTAGGCATGGGTCCCGGGTTGGTTTCAATGTCCCCGCTTCGTAGTATTAGTAAGTGTAAGGAAAATGTTTGGATTATGAGGAGGTTATTACGTTCTTTGTGTGTTGTGTATTGTTGTTTCTTATTTTTATTTATTTTAGTGTCTAGGTTTGTTATGTGGCTAGGGTGTTCGGTGGTTCTTTTTTGTGTTTGTTTGGTATGTGTAGTTTTGTATTTTTTTGTTTTTTTGTTTTTTATTTTGTTTTTTTGATTTTGGGCGAGGCCGGTAGGCCAAGCCCGTCTTAGGTGGTTGTCGTGGATTATGTTTTGTGTTTTTATGTTTTGGTGTTTTAGGGGATTTTTTGAAAGGGGTGGGGTGATATTGTGGGTTGTTGTATTTGTAGTGATATGGTGTGTGTTTGTATGTTTTCTTATTGTCTTTTGTGTTTGATATGGTTTTGGTTTTGTATATGTGTGTTTTATATTTTGGATGTGTGCTTTGGTTATGTTTGTTTGTTTCTTTTGTTTGTCCGTAGGCTTAAACTTTATGTTAATTTTTGGTAAGGTTTTACGTGTATTATGAAGTTTGTATTTTTGTTGAGGTCTATATTTTGGGTGCAATATGGAGTTTGGATGGGGTTTGCATTTTGGATGCGTGTAGTATATCGTTTGAGTATTTTCTTTGTGTGTGTATAGAGTAAGGTGATTGTACTTGTGTTTCATATGGTATTTTGGGTATTGTAGGATATCATGCTTGGTATGATGATATCTAGTATTATAGAGTGTGCACTTTGTTGTAGGTGTGTATATGATACTAGGGTGTGGTCGGGTTTCTTTGTTTTTTGATGGTATATATGTTTTTGCATAAGAGGTGTATTGTGGTTGTAGGGCAGCGTAGATGTTTGTATTAGAGGAATACAAAAGTGATGGACGCCGTGGGTCGTTCCTTTGCAAAATTAGCTAAGAAGACTCACGATGCTCATCACGTAAATTTATATTCGCTTGAGAACTACCGTGCCTCATCAATATGCTCGGTTCCCGAATTAATAACTCCTCTCTTCTCCTTATGATATGAATATATTATCGGAGTGAACACAATCTCATTATCTTAGTTCTTGTTCTCAATGTAAGGCATCATTGACAATAAGAACCTTTAGATTTAAGAAAGCTTCAAGAGGTGTAACAATAACATATAGTTTCAATAAGTTCTATGAATCATTAAGTTTTGTAGTTCATACACATCAATTACACAATTGATAATAATCTTATAACGATGAGGAAGATCTAATATTCTTGAGTCTTCCTTTTTAAGCTCAAGTGTTACTACTTATAATATTGTAACTTGACATATATATATATAGTAGTTTGAAATTTCATGAACACATCGTTGATTGTTTTGCAATGTCACGTTTAACTTCAAAGTGTTTCTTGATGACGATAGTAATTATAACTCTCTTGAGTTTTTCTCAAGAGAGAGAACTCTTCTCTTCAATAGTTAATCCTTTACTTGTAATGACATCCAACAACTCACAAAGTATCTTAAGAGAGAAAGCACTTTTACTACAAAGTGTTTCTTGATGACGAGAAGTAAACCTATCTCTCTTGAGTTTTGCTCAAGAGAGAGAGAGAGATCTTCTCTTTAATAAATAATCCTTCAAATTGTAATGACATCCAACAACTCACAAAGTATTTTAAAAGAAGTTCAATAACAATTGTAGTAAGTAGATTATCTTATATCAATATTACTTCATTCATATGTATTCAAACTTTGATGTGAATTAATGTCTTCATCATTCTTGTCAATCACAAGTTCAACAATCAATATGTAGTATAATATGTATAATACTTATAAGTCAATTATGTAATTTTCAATAATAAGCTCCTCCTCTTTTGAAGGAGTTTGTAATCGTTAAGTGGTTTTGCTTTAAACATGCATATAATTCTTCAATCATTCAATCACATGTATATTTATAATTCCCTTTTGAGGAGTTCAATGATAAGTTCCACTTTAGAGAGTCAATCGTAATTCCGACGTTCAAGTCAAATTGTCGTTACTACTCACAACAACTACTCTCAAAGTTCCATTGATACTCCAACTCTTCTTGAGCGCTTTGTTCTCACCCTCGCACTAATACTTTGAGTTCTTTCTTAAAGCACCTACTCTTCTCTCGTTTAATAATCTCTTGAGTCACAAGTACCAATTGACAACTCGTAGTTCGACTTGAGAAAGAGAAAGAAAAAGGTCACACACATTTGTGGAAAAGATATTGTATTGCAAAAGAGCTCCGAGAGGAGAGATACAAAGAAACTCAAGTGTTTTTGACACTCAAATTTGTGATAACTTCGTTGTGTAGAAAATGAGGTGATAGTCTCCTAATTTGCTTCCCTTATATAGTCTTTTCTCCCTATCCAAAATCTATACTAAGAGTGGTTGTTATCTTCCACTTCCATAGATACTAGCTATCTTTGATATACGTAGATGACTCCTATCTTAAACGGTTATAACCGTTTCACTACCCTAATGTTTGTAGTATGAAGATTTTACTATATCTTTGTTGTAGCTACATGCTTTTAAGAATCCAATCAAGTCTTCATAATTGATTGATTTCTAAATGGTTTGTAAAATCTAACTTGTTCTATATGCTCATAATGCATATCTAACATTTTACATTCCATAATCATGTTCTCAAAAGATTGCCACATTCCTATATACTCCGTCATAATGCCTTTTCGTATATAAATCACAATCATCCTTGATCAAAATCCTACTTACTTATGCTAATAAGTATACTTTCTAATGCTTGCTAAAATCCCTATATATTCCTCTTATAAGTCTTAACATGCTTACATATAATAGTCTCCTATGTTAATTAGTTAATCCCCTTTGCTAACCCGCTGGGAGCCCATTCCCGGGGTTGGGAACCCTATCGCCGTGAGTAGCGGCACCCAAAGCCGCGCGTTTTCCTTGTAAGGCCGTGGGAAAGAGGCCTATTCCCGTGTCGATACCCTAAGCCCGAAGCCGAGAGCTTCTCTCCAGTGTTCGGCTTCCTCTTCCAGTGTCCAAGCTTTCTTCATTCGGTGATGGTTTTGAGATCTGTCTTCACTTCTTAGTTCCATTTGTGCCTTATTTGTGCTTCTTAATGTTGTTCTCAACATTTTACCACCTCCCGAGAGGAAGATCCTGCCCTCAGGATCGTACTGAGGGAGGTAAAGGAGGGTTCGGGAATGTGGAGTGGAAATCTGTCGGTGCTCTAGTGTATTTCTTCTGTCCTCTAATGCTCGTGTAATATAGCCGTGTAATTGAATCCGGTGAAATGTTTGCGGAAACGAGTCCGAGAATTTCCTTGTCAAGTTCTGGTGGTGGTGGTGAGCCTCATGTAACAGGGTAGTATCTTCCGCTGCTAAGGTATCCAGCGCGGAAAGGAATTATGGGAATTGGGTATTTGTTGTTTCTTGAATCTCCATTATAACGTCTAGGTCGTAAGGTTCCAGTTGCGGTAAGGAGTTCCTGTTTTCGACATTTGTATAAAATTCGTCGTGATGTTTACTGATATGGGTAAGAGCTGCTACACAAAACCTGGTAATGTAGAAGGGTGGATTGGCTGTGGTAACCTCTAGTACACCCTTTTGAATGAATAGATCCTTTATGACCCACATAAAGACGAGCAAATCCTTAGCTGTGGAATTAGCCCTTTCCCATAATGCTCGAAACTGTTCTGGTGAAAGATGGCTCTTGATCCGAATGTCCGGAAGGCTGCTCCAATTGAAGATCATTGGTTTGAAGGCTAGATAGTATTGATAAATACTAATAGGAGGTGGTAAGTTTTTCATTGTTGCTGTAACAATGTTGACTGGATCTTCAATTCTGTCTGATCCGAGGAGTGTTTCCCATTGCGGTAGAGCCGATCTGGCTTCCTGGTGTTCTTCGACCCTTGCTTGAAGTTCGTCTCTCTCTGTGATTGCTTGATACAACTCTGTTTTTAGGTTGCGAAACATGTGATTTAATTTTGTTGTGACCGTCTGTAACATGGTTTGTGCTGTCAATTGTTCCTCTGTTTCGGGGTTCTTCTGGATCCATTGGTCGAAAGCCTCCAATTTAGCGAGTTCCATTATTCGATCTGGGTCTGGATCTGTCTGTTCACCTAACCCGTTGAGATGGGTTTTGTATGTTTCGAGCTCGCTTTGGAAGGCTTGCAGCTGTGTTGAGGTCTGCTGCCGGAGTTTGGCGATGGTGTTGCGCAAAGAGGTAAGCTGCTGGTAGGTGATTTGTGTGGCTGCTTGGCGATCAGCATGGATGCGCTCCTGTAGTCGTCGTTGGTGTTCGTGGGAAACGGCGGTGACATGTTGGATCTCTGTCAATGCCGTAGCATGCTGGCTTTGCAATAGTGCCGCTTCTTGCTGAAGTCCCTCTTTTTCTGCGGCTATTTGCTGGTTGGTGGCAAGTGCCGCTTCATACTGGTGGTGTAGAGTAGCATTTTTGTGTTGAAGTTCACTTATCTGTAGCTGAGTGGTTTCGGCAATCTGCCGACTCTGTTCCTCTGCTGCAGCAGATGTTTCTTGGAGTTTATGTATTTGTGACTCTAAGTCCAAAATTTTTCTCTGTGCCGTCGAGTTGGTTTCCTCACACCCTGTGATATCGTTGGGTTCTGTGCTGTTGGGTGAAATTGAAGCCGTTGTGAGCCAATTCTCCAGCATCTGTGTGGTGTGACTCAGTTTTTGAAAAATGTCATTTAGTGCCGCTGGGTTGGACTGTGCTGCAGTGTTCTCCGTTGTGCTTATAAGCACAGTTTTGGTCATCGCAGGTTCCATTCTGGCAACTAAAATCTGTGGATTCTCCTTGCACTTAGATGAGTTGCCCTCTGTGTGCTCCAATTCATTCTCGAATTTCCTCTTTTTGTTGTTTGGTTTTTGTTCTAACTCTGAAGGCATCAATATGCCTGCCCCTAGTTCTTGCTGGACTGTTAATAAACCCTCAGTAATGAGCAACATAGTAAGAGGGGGTCCCAGCATTGACCTCAAGATATTGTTCTTGTCCTTGAAAAGTTCCTCTTTGAGACTTTTGAGTTCCGCTACTATGATCTCTCTAAATATTTCTGGCCAATCTACCGTTTTTCCATTCAAAGCATCTGTAATGTGCATGACAACTGAACAAGGAATAGTATTTGCACTAGTTCTCAACAGGAAGAGAGAGTTGAAAAACCTCAGTGGTCGCTTTGCTTCCTGAATAGTGCATTCTGAAATCTTGCACGTTCCTGCCTTGGTTCTTGCTTTGTCATTGAAGCTTGGAAAAATATCCATTGGTCTGACTTTGGGAGTTCCTGGCTCCCGCGTTGCTGAAAATGTTGCAATGTAGAAAACAACTCTCTTTTTGTTGCGCCAATCCTTAGGAAAAATCTGAAAGACTTGGCCGTTTAATACTGACTGCATTGTGTCAGGGTTGAGATTTGCTATGACCTCTTGTACCACTGGTACATTCATGATCTCCCATGTCACTCTGGTTATAAACCTATCTATCCCAATAATCTGCAAAAATGTTTCCTCCTCCCGGGTTGGTTCGAAATCCAGTGCGGCCATCTCAGTGGTGAACGTGACATCTTGGATTGACCTGGTCATTACAACCTTCCCCTTTTCTTTGGGAGTGAGCTTCATGGTGGTAGCCCTTCTACTGGTATCCTGAAAGCTAATAACTTCTATCAGCTGCTCTACTAAGTCTATGAGCTTACTCGAACTAATTCGGGACTGTTCCTGGTAAGTATGGTAAACTGTGATAAGTGTTCCGAAATTTGCGCAAGTGAAAGGCTGAACCAGCCTCTGGATATCCCTTGACGACCCTAAAAGGTTCTGGGAATTCGAAGAAGACAGCTTTGCGTTGTCACTCAGACTGAACAGCTTCGAAAGAGAGCTGTGGTCTGTAGGTTCCAAAGGTAACCTTGGTGAATCTGTTACTAATGTGTGGGTTGCACTCCTGCTAATGATGTTTTCGGTTAATGTGGTTACTGTTCTTGGTGCCAATTGGTCAATTTCGGCAATCTTCTTAACCATGTTGGTTTTGAGCTGGCATCTTGGTGGCATTCTCATTCTTTTCCTGATGGAATGGAAAAAGGTAATTTCTTTATGGCCTTTAGTTGTAATTGCTTGTTGTGGTGGTTTTTCCTGACTCGTGGTGTCCTTTGTGCAGATAAAAACTAAAGAGAACGATGCCTTGTGCAGTGTTCTCGCCTTTCTTGGGGTTCGCCTTGCGCGGACCCCTCCAATAAAAATTAAATTGGATTTGAGCTGAATTTTTGGTAATAACTTTGAAGTCCTTAGTTTGAATCCTTGAAGTTCTTCCGATTGTGGTTGAAACCATGTCGTCAAAGCTTGGTTATTTATATAATCTTTCCGTTGAATGTTGGTGGTGACTAAGTGAGTAACGTTGTCGGATGAATGGAAGGATGAATTCCATTGTGGTAAGTACCAATTGTGGAGTAATAGTACTACGAGGATTAAGTACCAATTCTGACACATGTAACCATATTATGGTTAATATGTTGGCGTTCTTCGTGGTTTCGTACTTGTCGTGTGTGTTGTCCTTGATTGATGTGGTTGTATAATAATCGTAAAGTGTGGGTGCGGTTGAATTTTCCAATGGATGTGGGTGTGTCACCTTTTCGTGGCAATTGGCTCTTCTTGGTAATAATTGAATGGAACCTTTGGTTTCCCTTAATTGTGCCCCATTGGTTGATCGCCTGTTTGAGGTCCCTTTTGGTGATGGATGAATAAGGTAGTTTCTTATCATTACCCTTGGTTTGATTTTTGTAAGGGAATCATCACAAGTTTCCATTCTCAATGGTTGTACGAAATAGCATTCATTTTATAGTGGACTTCATCATAATCCGGGGATGTAAAAATATTCATCCCTCCTTGATCAAAAGTATTAACTTGGTTGGAATTAACTCCGTCATATGGTAAAAACATCTTGGATTTCCATCACCCCAATTGTTTGTGATGAATAGTCTTGATCTCAATGGTATCGTCCTCATGGATCTTTGTGATGGTGTATGGGCCCACCCATTCTTGGTTCTCAACAGGTATGTTAACTTGTTTGTTTGATCTATATTTGGTTACCACTCTTTGTCCTTCGTAAAATGAGCATGGTTTCCTTGAATGGCTTGATTCTCCCTTGTTGTGATTGGTATTGATGGATCCGTTTATACAATTCGTACTTGTATTGTCAAGTGAGGAGTTCGCGGTGTCATCCACTTCTAGAACATACGCCTTTGCTTCAAGGGGTTCATGGTAAGGTTTAATCTTACTCATATTCACCCTTCCGAGATTTTCTCCTTGTAATGTGCTTACATCCATGGTATTGTTGTCATAAACTTCTGTAATTTCGTAAGGTCCACTCCATCGGATTCGAAATTTGCCCGGTCCGGGTTTGTTCATCCTTTGATGCCACAAAATCTTTTGACCCTTGTAAAATTTGGGACTTTTATTTTGTTCTTGTGACTTTTCCTTTGCTTGATGAGTGTTGTCAGTCGTTTCCTTGGTCTCATAAGAGGGTTTCTTGCAATGTTTGCACCTCTTGCCTTCCATTAAGGTTTTATCTTGTCTTCTTTTTCTCATGGTTTGAGTATGCTCGATATTCTCCTCTGCTTCGATGCGAGTTAAGTCTAGTGTCTTTAATTGTTCCATTCTCCGTTTAAGAACGGGATGCCATTCTTGACTCCTTTGTAGATTCTCCTCGTGGTAAATGAATGTCAATGGAAGTAATGCTTCCGTTCCAAATACCAATGAGAATGGTGTATGCTTTGTGGTGACTTTGTATGCCGTTCTATATGCCCATAATGCCGCATATAATTTTGTGTCCCAATCCGTGCGATTTGCGTTTACCATTTTGGTAAGTGTTGTTTTAATAACTTTGTTCGTGCTTTCGGCTTGGCCATTAGCTTGAGGGTAGTAAGTTGTTGATTTCCGACGTAAGACCATAAACGTCTTGGTTAAGATTTGGATCGTCTCATTTAGAAAGTGACTCCCTTGGTCACTAACTAGTTCAATCGGACATCCGAATTTGGTGATGATCTCCTCAAATATGAATTTCGCGGTTGATGCCGCAATGTTATCCTTAAGTGCTCTTGCTTCAACCCATTTGGTAGTGTAATCCGTAGCGGTGATGATGTATCTATTTTTAGTACCTTTGGCGGGAGGATTAATTGGACCTATAAAGTCCAATCCCCATCTTTGAAACACTTCCGTAGGCATGATTGGGTGTAATGGTTGTGCGGACTTGGATACTTTGGATCCCACTCTTTGGCATATGTCGCATTGTTTGCAATACATATACACGTCCCTTTTCATAGTAGGCCACCAATAAAGAGCCGTTAATATTTTGTGTAATGTGATGTTTGCCGCGAAATGTCCTCCCGCAATGCCCTCATGTGCTTCAGCAATGATCGCCTCGGTAATTGGTCCGGATACACATCTCCTTTCATGCCATCGGCTCCTTCTTTGATTAATTGGTCTCCGTTGATGAGTTGAAAAGGTCTACTTCTTATCGCTATTTGTTGTCTTTGAGAAGTTGTTGCCGGTGTTGTCAATCTCCCGTGCGATAAGTAGTCAATAAATGGTGTTCTCCAATCTTCTTGTTGATCGGTGGTAATTGCCCGGCATTGAATTTTGGTTGTTGCTTTCTTCTTACATTTCGGACATTCTCCATTGATATAATGTTCCGTATCTTGTACTATGGTAAGCCACCAATAAGGCCCGTTAAATATTTGTTGAATTGTATCATTCGGGTTGAGATGATAACCATTTTGTTCATGCACTCTTTTGATTAGATGCTTGATTGGATCTCCCGTGATACATATTTTCGTTTCTCCGTGGTCTACTTCCTTCCGTAATTCTCCCTATTCCATAAAGTAAGTTCCATTCTCTTGTTCAAATGGATGTCGATCTCCGGTTGTTCCTTGAATCAAGTACTCTACTATTGGTGCTCTCCAATCCAAATTGGTTGATTCATTCTTTCGTGTCGTTGGTCTAGTACCATTTCTTTGTTTGATGAAACTTTGAATATTGCGAGTCATCGTAGGCCACCAATATGGTCCTTGTGTTGCTTGTTTTATCATTTCTTCACATGTTTGATATTTTTCATGAAGTTCCTTTAAAAATCCTTGTATCCGATTCTCCGAAATGCATTCTTTAGGTATCTCATTGGCGACAAATCGTCTCATTAGTTTCCCATTCATGATGGCGAAGAATTGACTTCTATTCGCAATCCGTTCCTTCTCTTCTCCAGTTAAGTCATTGCTCATTACCTTTCCGAATAATAAGTATTCGAGGTAAGGTTTTCTCCAATCCGATGGTGACATTTGCTTTAATATAGTCACTTGTTTATCTTTTAGATTCATCTCTTCTTGCTTCCCATTGAGTTGTAACATGCATTCTTCACATTCGTATTCCGCGTGATACTTGATGTCTTCGTCAATTGTAGGCCACCAATAAGGACTAAAGAATATTAATTGCTTAGTCATAGGTAAGGTCAAATGCTTGCCTTTTGCGTTGTGAGTGGCCGCTATGAGTTTTCCTCCTCGACTTTGTGTGACGCATATTCGCGTATCTCCGTTGGGTAGTAATCTTATCAAGGTTCCTCCGTTGAGAACGAACCGCTTGCATTTGTTTGCCCATCGAAGTTGTTTTTCATTGGTAATATTTTCTCCATTTACTTGCCCATTTCTTAAATACTCAAAATAGGGTGTTCTCCAATCCGTCGAGTGGTTTTCTTCCGTAGTTGACTCGTCATCCGATACCGAGTCTAGTACTAGAGTATCATTTTCTAGTTCATGTATTCGTCCTTCATTTTATCGTAAGCAAACCGGACATTCTTCGCAATAACTTGCTACGTCCCTCTTTCTTGTTGGCCACCAATAAGGTCCACTTAATATGGTGAGCCAAGTATTTTCGAAGGTTTGATGACGGCCTTCTTGTTCATGCGCTTCCGCGATGATCTCCTCAATAACTTGTCCCGCTATGCATGTTTTTTATTCTCCACTTGGGCTAATTCGTATTAATTTATCTCCATCCATGACGTAGGGTTCACTCGCTCTTCTTATGCGTGTTTGTTCTTCTTCCGTTGTCCCTATTGTCAACAACTTTCCATACTTGAGATATTCTTTGAACGGTTTTCTCCAATCTTCCGTTGGTTGAATATAGACCATGTACCATTCAAGGCATGGTGTCACATTTTCCTTTCCTTGTTCATTTCCTTCATTTGATTGCTCTTTTTCTTCCATGTAATCATCTTCTTCTTCTAGTACCTCCATACAAAATAAATTGGCATCCGGTAGTTGATCGTTTACTCCGGTGGGTGGTTCTCCATTATCGATTCTTGAGAGGTGATCCGCCATCACGTGTCGTCTCCCGGGCATATACACAATCTCAAAATCGTATTCTTGTAGAAGAAGCATCCATCTTGCGATTCTCCCCGAGATTATCGGTCTATTTATCAAGTATAACAATGCTTGATGATCCATGTAAAACACGAAATGATTCGCCAAAAGGTAGTGTCGGAATTTGTTTACCGAATATACCATTGCTAATGCTTCGCGTTCCGTTGTACTATAATTTTTCTCCGCTTGATTTAGTAATCGGCTTGCATAATATATAGGTGAATTAATATTTCCATTCACCTTTTACGCTAGTACCGCTCCAATGGCTATGTTTGATGCATCACAATGGACATGGAATTCCATTGACCAATTTGGAGCCATTAGTATTGGTGTCGTAGTTAGAAGTCTCTTGACTAGTTCAAATGTTTGTTGGCAATTTGTCGTCCATTCAAATGCTTCATCCTTTTTGAGGAGAGCATAAAGAGATCTCGTAATTTGTGCAAACATCCATATGAATCTCCTATGGTATGTTACCGAGCCTAAGAATGCTCGTAAACTCTTGACATTTGTTCGTGGTGGTAAGTTTTGTATCACGGAGATCTTTTTGGGATCTATCAAAAGTCCCTCTTTGCAAACCACGTGACCAAGTAATCTTCCCGAGGTCACATAAATCATGCACTTCTCCGGATTAAGACTTAATCCACACTCTCTACATCGTTGGAGACAAAGCTTAAGGTGTTTGATGTGATCCGCCTTTGTCCCATATATACTAAAATCGTCCAAAAATACTTTCATAAAATTGTTTAGAAACTCCGCGAATATCGTCATTACTCCCCTTTGGAAAGTAGATGGTGCGCTCATTAGTCCAAATGACATCACTCTAGTAGCATAAGCCCCCCATTCCGTAATAAAGCAGGTTTTTGGTTGATCCTCCGGTGCTACCCTTACTTGATTATAGCCACTAAACCCGTCTAGTAGCGATAACATTTCGTGTCCGGCTACCGTTTCAAGGATTTCTTCCGTAAATGGTAATGGAAATGGGTCGGATTTTGTTGCTCCGTTGTGTTTCCGATAATCTACACATACTCTTAACTTTCCATTTTTCTTTGGTACTATCACTATAGGTGAGAGCCATTCCGCTCTATCTACCGGGTAGATGAATCCGGCTTTGAGTAATTTGTCAATCTCCTCTTTCACCTTCGCCGCATAGTTCGGATTCATTCGATATCTACTTTGCTTGATCGGCTTGGTATTTGGTTTGAGCTCTATCTTGTGTTTACAAATGTGAGGTGGTATCCCTTTCATATCTTCATACGTCCATGCGAATACATCCTTGTAATCCCTTAGCATCTCAATCACTTGGTTTTCATAGGTAGGGTCAAGTTCCTTTCCTATTCGTACCATTTTTGGATCCTCCGTTGTTCCCAAGTTAATCTCCTTTATCATATCTTCATCTTCAATGGTCCATCCGGCGATTGTCTTTCCTTTCACCGCTTCGGATGCCGGTGTTCGATCGATCGCTTGTTCTCCTTCCTTCATCTCATAAAAGTGAGGTGGATAGACCGGTTTCTCTCCCATGTCTTCCTTTTGTTTTGGAGTTCCTTCTTTGAGTTTAGGGACTTGCCTTTCCTCTTTCTTGGCCTTTGTTTTAGGTCCCTTTTTGTTGATATTCTTCATCTTTTCTCCTTCGACGCTTGTCATAACCATATTGCAATCGGTTTCATATAATTGCTTCAATCCATCTAGCTCCACATCGGCTATGTGGTGTAAGCTTGGATAAGCTTGATAAACTACTTGTTCCTCTTCATCGGTTAATCCGGCTTCCCAATCAAAGCCTTCAATGTTGATTGGTCTTGATGAATCCGGAAGTTTCGGTCTTCGATTTGTACCAATACATACATCTATTCCATTTTGATATAAAATTAGTTGACTCTTTCCCCAATCGTGCTTGGCCCGTGCTTGCTTAAGCCATGGTCGTCCAAGTAGCATTGAGTAACAATTTTCTTGATTTTCCATCTTCATTACCGTCACGGTAATCTTAAAGGTCAATCCTCCAATAGTGATTTTCAAATTTTTGATGATTCCTAGTGGCATTACTTTTCTTTGATCCGCCATTTTGATTGTAAATGGTGCCACTTCAAGTTGTTTTTCTATCCCCAATTTGTCCATCAAAGTGTCCGTAATAATGTTCACTCCCGATCCTCCATCGAGTAATACATTGGATATTCGCCGATTCTTAGTCCATACCGCTATCATCGGCATTTCTTCATCAAAGTCTTTCGTGGCTACGAGATACGTTTGAGGTACTTTCCTCTCATCTCGCCCGTTTGTGTAAATTGCTTCCATTACTTTTCTTTTGCACTAAGGGGCTATCTCCAAAAGTTGCCCTATCGTTATATTTGCTTGAGTTGAATCTAGTACTTTTCGAATAATTTGTCCTACCCTTGATCGGGGTTCTTCTTCCGTCGCTTTTCTCCTAGACGACGTCCGGTACTCCGTTGCAAGATCTTCTGGCTCTAAAAGATCTTCGCCCGCTTCCCGTTGTATCTTCTTAATCGTATTCGTTACTTGGCGGTGTATCTCCCGCTTCTTCTTCCATTCCGAGTCCTCCGGTGCATCCCGCACCTCCTGTGACTCATTTTCCTTTCGCCTCATCCTGGGCTCATTCTCATTTTCACTAAGCTCTTCGTTTTCTTCATCGTGAATCTCCCGATTCTTCTTCCGTTCTAAGTCCTCCGGTGCATCCCGCACCTCCTGTGACCTAAGTTCCTTTCGCCTTCTCCTTGGCGTCTTCACCGGTTTCTCCATGGTGAATCTCCCGATTCTTCTTCCATGTTAAGTCATCCGGTGCATCCCGCACCTCCTGTGACATTTGCTCATCTTCACTATCATCATCCATAACCTTTATGGTGTTCTCACCATCTTCATCATCACTATTCTCCGAGTCTTCGCTCTTTCTATCATCTCCTTCATCTTCCGATTCACTCTCTTCCTTAGAGTTTTCTTTCGCCGCTCTTTGGGCTCTCGTCATCACACACACACTTGGTGTCACTACATTTGCCGCCACCGTGGGCTTCTTCGCGTAATCATTCGCTTCTTCTTGATGTTTCCTAAACAATGAGCATTCCGGTTTTCTATGACCCTGTTGATGACAATAATAGCACTCATCGGCGTTGCCTTCCCGTCGCGGTAGGCCAGTGTACCCGATTCTCGGCGCGGCTTTTTAGCCATTGTTGTCCATCACATCCCTGGGGTACTCCAATCTCCCGTGATTAATGGGTCCTCTAGGGCCGCCCTGATAGGGGTATTCTTCTTCCCTTGGGTAGTATTGGCTTCGGTAGGGGTATGTCGCTTCGCTCCGGTAATTGTCGTACGGGTACCGATCTCCTCTTCGGTATTCCTGCCCGTTATAGGGGTATCCTTCATCCCTTAGCTTATCCCTCCCTTGATAGGGGTATCTCATATCTCGCCGATTCTCCCCGAACCGCGGTCTCTCTTCATCTCTAAATCTCGGAGGCTCGGCTCCCGCCCTTCTCCGGTTGTTGTTTAATTGTGGTTGTACTTGATTCACTCCAAATCTCCTTTCTCGCCTTCTTCCATCATAAACACATTCATTTGTATTGTGTGTAGTGCTATTGCAATTCGAGCAACTTTTTAATTGGCACTCATTTGAATAATGGCCTTCATTTCGGCATCTCCGGCAAGTGACTCCCGTCCTAAACTTCCGAGTGCCGATGGCTAGTTCCTCTATCTCTTGTTTAAGAGCCTTTAAATCATCCTTAGTAACATCGGCTTTCTTAGCCTTTCCCTTTTTCTTCCTTCTTCTATCATCATCGGAATCACTACTTGAATCTCCACTTGATTCGTCTTCCTTCATCCTTTCTTTCTTAGTCTTGCTCATCTCAATCTTCCGTGCCGAAGCTAATGCTTCCTCCAAAGTATCACTTGGTAAAATGCTCACATACTTCTCGTATTCTTTCCTTAGTCCATTTATGAACCAAGTTTTTCTAATTTGTTCTCCCGGTGCGGGTTGAATTTTAGCCGCCGCTACCATTACTCGCTCATAAAACTCTTCCACCGATTCATCTTTCTTTTGCTTTACATGTGACAAGTTGTTGATGATCTCCCCTTCCGATTTAGTTGATCGGAATCGTTGGATAAAAGTTGTCTTCAAATCGTTCCAATTCAAAAAGTGATTTGCGGGAAATTGAGTGTACCATTCTAGTGCCTTTTTCTCTAGAGTCACCGGAAACAATCTTAATTTCTCCGCATCGGTTCCTTCTTGATTGGCATGACATATATTGACATACTCTTGTATGTAAGTGTCCGGATCCTCTTTTCCTTTGTATGTGGGAAGAGGTATCTTTCCTCTTCTAGGCAGGGGTGGTGCTCCTCCCGACATGGCTATAGTTCCACTTCCTCTTCCTCCTCCGGAACTTCCAATATTCGTTCCTAATGACGTTGTTCCGGATCTTGTTGTGCTATTAATTGGTACCCTATAGTCAAATCTTTGTTCACTAGCCCTTACTTGTTGCAAAAATTCTTCAAATGTTTGGTTGACTTGTCTTGATGTTGGTTCCTCACTTTGAGTTGTTGTTGAATTTTCGTTCTCTACTATGCTTTCTTGTGTGTCTTGATCAAAATTAATATTCCGGGGTATTCCCTCTCTATTGTATGTTTCGAATGTTCCTAATGGAGTGACGGTATCTCCTTGTTCTTCTCTATTTATATTTTCGTATTCGTAAGGTGATGGTTGGTCTAGATTATCACTTGTTAGTGGTGGGGATGGTGATCTAGATACTTCAAGACCTTCGGCTCTTTGTTTTGCCCGTCTCTCGTATCGTTCCGCTCTCTCTCTTCTTTGCCTCTCGGCTCTTCCTTCCTCGCTATTGGGGTTTACTCCATGTTGCATACGGTTAATGTGCTTACGTTCGGCCTCGGCCTCTCTCCTAGATGGCGGCGAACGACTTCGCTCCCTAGTGTCTTCCTCTTCGTCGTACATTAACACTACTTAGCATGATCTTAGACCACCCTAGTTGGCCCTCCCGGCTTCAACTATGTGCATTCTATATTCACCCTTTCGCTAGTACGGTTCTTAGGACACACTATTCTTCTTGACTCAATTAGTTTTCCCTTCCTCTTCGTCGTACATTAACACTACTTAGCATGATCTTAGATCACCCTAGTCGGCCCTCCCGGCTTCAACTATGTGCATCTATATTCATCCTTTCGCTAGTACGGTTCTTCGGACAAACTATCTCTTCATAAATTTTCTCTTTCTCCCCCAATGGATTCTCTAAAATTTCACTCGTTTAACTTGATCAACCCTCGCTCACTATTTTCCAATTTCTCTAGTCCGTTGTAGAGTTTTATCATCACCCTTTCGAAGTACAAGTTGTATAATAATCCCTCTTGCGGGTAGTGGTACCCTCTATGACTTGTGGCGCCTTTTGCCCACCTTCCGATTCCAATTCTCCCGTGATTCCACACCTTTGAGAATATCTTTGCTTGTAGTTCTTCCGGTAGTTCGTAGATTCTCCTCTCAAACTCCGATCGATAAGTAAATCCGATTTGTTTCTTGATAAAGTTCTTGGTTGCTTTTGTCTTATAAACTTTGTGCATGTTCCACATCAAATCATGGAACCTCTTTACTCCTTCATATTGAGTTAGTACCTTTTTGTCCCAACTAAACTTCGGGTACTCCCAAGGCCAATGACTCACACTTCCTTTAGTGTCAATGTCTTCTATAGTATCATCAATCACGTATACTCCTTTCACGTTTGATCTCTCAATTTTTCTCAAAATCGCTCTTTCAACATGTGAGGCTTCAAGTGGTCCGATTAAATGCTTCTCTTCGGATCCTTCTTCTAATCTTTCTCGTAAGTTATCGCGGCAATGGACGTTCTCAACCAAGGAATCATTGATCGTAGCCGGTACCATTACTCGTGTGTAGTATATGACGTAAAAGAACCCTTCTAGATTATAATGGTACCCACTTTGTTTTGTTGTTCCCGGCATGCATTCCCACAATGTATCCTTGCCTTTGTTCCACACTTTTGAAAATATGATGGCTTGTAATTCTTCGGGTAAGTCTTTGATTCGTTTCTCAAACTCCGATCGGTACGTGAAACTAATCCGCCTTTCTTCAAAACTTCTCCAAGCTTGATCGATGTACACTCGGTTCATACATACCATTAAGTCACGAAATCGTTTGGTGCTAATCCATTCTTCCGCTTTGTTAGATTCTTTGATGTAATCGGGATATTCCCACGGCCAACTTGATATTAGTTCCTTTTGGTCGTTCACTATCTTCTCCTTTGATTTAACGTTCCAATTTTGTTTGTTGTTCATTGGAATTTTCTCCCGTTGTGTGCCACAATTTGTAAAGTAGGGATTCCTCAATCTCCACTTGATAGAATTTCTCTTGAGTTTCGATCTCCTTGAGTATCACCTCGCAAAAAGTGATGAAGTTTAATTCATTCAACGTATCACGTATTTCTTGGTCGTCTTCCGTATGTCTCTTCTCATTTGACATTCTTACTAGTAAGGCGCATTATCTCCGAATCGTGTTAAGTTCCATTTGGTAGATATGACGTTGCGGTTATCCGCTCTTCTTGGCGTAATTCTCCACGTGCTTAGTTAACGCATTCGCCAAGAACCTCCGCTTTCGTCCCTTTCCCACTTAAAAATCACCGAGACACATTAATAGCAAGAAATCCCCAGCATGGTCGCCAAAATGATGGACGCCGTGGGTCGGTCCTTTGCAAAATTAGCTAAGAAGACTCACGATGCTCATCACGTAAATTTATATTCGCTTGAGAACTACCGTGCCTCATCAATATGCTCGGTTCCCGAATTAATAACTCCTCTCTTCTCCTTATGATATGAATATATTATCGGAGTGAACACAATCTCATTATCTTAGTTCTTGTTCTCAATGTAAGGCATCATTGACAATAAGAACCTTTAGATTTAAGAAAGCTTCAAGAGGTGTAACAATAACATATAGTTTCAATAAGTTCTATGAATCATTAAGTTTTGTAGTTCATACACATCAATTACACAATTGATAATAATCTTATAACGATGAGGAAGATCTAATATTCTTGAGTCTTCCTTTTTAAGCTCAAGTGTTACTACTTATAATATTGTAACTTGACATATATATATATAGTAGTTTGAAATTTCATGAACACATCGTTGATTGTTTTGCAATGTCACGTTTAACTTCAAAGTGTTTCTTGATGACGATAGTAATTATAACTCTCTTGAGTTTTTCTCAAGAGAGAGAACTCTTCTCTTCAATAGTTAATCCTTTACTTGTAATGACATCCAACAACTCACAAAGTATCTTAAGAGAGAAAGCACTTTTACTACAAAGTGTTTCTTGATGACGAGAAGTAAACCTATCTCTCTTGAGTTTTGCTCAAGAGAGAGAGAGAGATCTTCTCTTTAATAAATAATCCTTCAAATTGTAATGACATCCAACAACTCACAAAGTATTTTAAAAGAAGTTCAATAACAATTGTAGTAAGTAGATTATCTTATATCAATATTACTTCATTCATATGTATTCAAACTTTGATGTGAATTAATGTCTTCATCATTCTTGTCAATCACAAGTTCAACAATCAATATGTAGTATAATATGTATAATACTTATAAGTCAATTATGTAATTTTCAATAATAAGCTCCTCCTCTTTTGAAGGAGTTTGTAATCGTTAAGTGGTTTTGCTTTAAACATGCATATAATTCTTCAATCATTCAATCACATGTATATTTATAATTCCCTTTTGAGGAGTTCAATGATAAGTTCCACTTTAGAGAGTCAATCGTAATTCCGACGTTCAAGTCAAATTGTCGTTACTACTCACAACAACTACTCTCAAAGTTCCATTGATACTCCAACTCTTCTTGAGCGCTTTGTTCTCACCCTCGCACTAATACTTTGAGTTCTTTCTTAAAGCACCTACTCTTCTCTCGTTTAATAATCTCTTGAGTCACAAGTACCAATTGACAACTCGTAGTTCGACTTGAGAAAGAGAAAGAAAAAGGTCACACACATTTGTGGAAAAGATATTGTATTGCAAAAGAGCTCCGAGAGGAGAGATACAAAGAAACTCAAGTGTTTTTGACACTCAAATTTGTGATAACTTCGTTGTGTAGAAAATGAGGTGATAGTCTCCTAATTTGCTTCCCTTATATAGTCTTTTCTCCCTATAACACTATATTCGTTAAATTGAGACTTTTTGGGCATTTTGAGACATTCACAAAAATAAGAACAAGGATAAATGAAACACATATTGGAGAAAGTTGTAAGATGCGAACACTTTGAAGCGGGTGTTTAGAACAAGAACCCCATTAATAACTCATATTTGGGATTGTTTAGGGTGGGCAATCCAAACCTTAGGCCAAGTTGAAGGGGAAATCTTAAAACATTCATATTATCGCACAAAAACTTGTATGAATATGGTTTAGGTAGGGCAATCCAAACCATAGATCATATTGAAGGGGAAATATGTGAACCAATATAATATAACATACAAAATATTCCAAACTCATATTTGTGATGGTTTAGGTAGGGCAATCCAAACCTTAGACCATATGGAAGGGGAAATCATGTGACACTTATATTATTGCAAAAAAAACATACAAAGTGTGGCATGTAAAATGCATAGCATGCTAACACCACACATCCATTGGATAGTGCGACCCAAAATGTTCTTGCCTATGGCCCACAACCCTACGCCTACTATGGCCTATCTAGCCTCGGAGACTACCTCTTTTTCTTTTACTTCATTTTCTTTTGCTTTTTTTTCTTTTGCCTCTTTTTCTTTTGCTGCGGCTTCTTTTGCTCGCATTGCTTCAACATTCCTGAAAATCTCCGCCCCGCGACTATAGCCATTCTTGGGGTGACAGCCAACAATAACACATTTTGGATTCCGTCGGCCGCCCGAATTATACGACGAAGAATTCGAATACGATGAAGTGGACTGTCTTGCATTTCTGGTCATGGAGTAGAAACGCTCCAACTCGACGGACGGATCATCCCGCATAGGTTTACGGGCGGGAGCAACCTGCAACGCGTGAATGCAAGAACACACGTGTTAGTTAAGGGAGGAAGACCCAAACGTGTCACACGTTCATTTTCGAAGTGCGGGATGATTGTAATGCGTGGTTAACCATGTTTTTTTGGAGGGGGGGGGGGTTCACCTTGTCACCGGGGGCGTTCCCGTCGGAGTTGGCGAGGAGGGGCAAGGCGTCCCGCAAAGGGATAGGAAGGGTGCCACTCTTCGTGGGCCGAGCGTCCATTCGCAGACGCCGTTGAGGTGTAATACTGCCGCCGGGCCGAGAGGGGGACGTCCGGACACATTTGCGATTTATGCCCTTGAGCGGCGACGGGGACGGAGATGGCCGGAAGATTTGCTTGGGTGGGGGGCTATCGACGACGCCGGCGTCGATAGGCTCCTTGGAGTAGTCGATGGTGGACGCGGCATCGTAGACGGTCTCGTAGAAGAAGCTCCCCAAGTTTGATTCGCTGACGATCTCAATCGAGGGCTCCAAACGCTGGCGCAAAAAAGGAAACAAAACAAAACCCAAGGGGAGGGGGGGAGGGGGGAGCATGTGAAAATCGATATACAATTCAGGCATAATATATCACACACAATGGCACACCATGTAGTATCTCAAATGAATTTATTATATTTCGCGTGAGCGTACAACTCTCTGTACATATAGTCCTTCGGATCCATGTATCTTTCGCCTATCGGATTACAACTAAGGAACCGGGGCACGGGTAGTCCGCTCCCCACGAGCGTTTGAATGTACTTAAGTAGGTCTAACAAAAAGCGGTCTCGGACCTTCTCGACCGTCCACGTGGGGCAAACTATGAAGTTCGAGGTCGGGTTCAAAATGTTTTTGGAAGCGCTGTCGTCCACCATCAACGTGTTGTCACGGGTGGGGCGAACGTCGTAGGGACAGCCGACCATGGTCGGACGCTGGTCCCATACGACTGGCTTCAAGACCTTAAGAAACTGGTTTACGGCGGGGTTGTTGGGCTTCTTCACAACCCTGCCCTCGGGGGTGTATAACGTTCTACAAGAATCCTGTCCTAGGACCAAGCACGGGGGTTGGAGTCCCTTGAAGATGAACTCCACGACGGCCTGGGTATTCTCGGACTTCATGGAGCTCCAAATGATCACCCACCATTTGGATAGGGCGACCTGCAGGAAGCGCCGAAGCCACGGGCGGAGGTACACTAGCTTGCTTTTGATGTACGCGGGGGGACCATCGTAGTTGGCGTCCTCGGGCTTGCAGAAAGGGACCGTTGGGACCCTCGGACAATGCACGCACTGGACAAGGACCCCGTTGAGGTCTAGCACGAGGAACCGGGTCTTGGGAGGCGAAGGTGGCGAGGGCAAAATCGGGGGGACCACCGCGCTGTCCTCCACACTCCTCGGAGAGGATCGGTGGGGAGCCGCGACGCTATGCTCCGAACCCTGCGGCGACGAGCGAGAGAAGGCGGCGAGGACTATGTTATGCTATGTCCATCTCAAGCAGAACGGAAATTTTGTGCAAACACAAGAAGAATTGGACCATTGGTGGCAACAAAAACATACAAGGCGAACAATATACATTGGGACACGGATGCAAACATATGGGTGCCAAAAATAATAATTTTATTTTTACAAATCTCTATGTACAATTTGATTGGGGGGGGGGGGGACCGCGGTGAACGAGGGCATTCACACTATCCTAATTCTACATCTACAAAATTGGTTGCGCGCCGCCAAGGTCGAGCGTAGTCGAGTGCAGGTGAGACGAAGGGGATCGCGGGGGGGGCACGTTGGGGGGAGGGGGAGCAAGTGTAGAGCATGGGGGGGGGGGGGCAGGGGGTGTGCATTTCCTCCTAGCAAGGGGGACACGACCACGCCAACAAGACAATGACCCAGGAAGTTTGGGTCGGTCGACCCAAACTGGGGAGGGCTCAATGTATTACCTCGCCCTGGTCATGTCTCGACGATGTGGAAGCCTCCACCGTCCCCGCTGCCCCGCCTCTCTCGCCACCGCCTTCTCCGACGACGTCAGGAACCTTCTCCTGCAAACGATCGGCATCAGGCCCTTGTCCTAAACCAATCTCCGCATGTGCATCATGCATGGGTTCATCGATTTGGTTAGGAGTAGAGGTATCACCAGGCCCTTGCAGGCCTTCAACATCTAGCATGGCCATGTCTAGTTGACACCCATGTTGGTCAAGGGAGGATTGCGCTGCAACGGGATTTGGGTCGCCCGACCCAAACTGTCCTGCATCTGGAGAGGGCCCTTCGGACACTCCAGTGGATGGTGGGTTTGGGTCGGTCGACCCAAACATCCTGGGGTCGTCCGATTGGTGAGGGGGCGCCATGACTATGGGGGGCCGAAGTGGTGGAGGGCCCAAAGGGGAGGAAGCTCCAGATACGCGCCAGATGTTGGGGTCATCCACTTGCTGGACCGGCGCGTACGGAACTTGGTGGGGCCGCATCAAGTGCTGGAAGCTGAAAGACGATTGCGGCATAGGCTGCTGAGGGATGCTCTGCGCAGGGAAGCCGGGGGGCAAGTGCGGGAAGGAGCTGGAGGGAGCCACCACCAAACCTTGCGCCCACATTCCTTGTATCACTTGTGATATCAATTCGGCGTGGGATGGAGGTTGGGCCATCGCCCTCTGTCGCTCCTGCTCCAACAGGAGAGCCCTTAGCTCTGCTACCTCGTTCCGCATTGAGGGTTCCTCCGCGGCAGCCTTCTGCAGGCGGACTCGCTGCTCCTCGTCCCTCCTCATCTTCTCGTTCGCCTCCTCCACAGTCAGGACCTCGGGCTTCACCCTAACCATGCCAGCGAACGCTGTCGGGGACGGGGGATCTGATCTTAGCCGTTTGGCGAGCTCAATGTCATCGTCATCCTCGCTGCTTATGGCAATGGTCTCCTCCACGGAGTAGTCACCATACAACTTCTTCCCCTTCATCTTCCTCCTCTCCCTGAACGTGGCGGTCGCGTTCCTGGAGTACATGTCCCGTGCATCGTCCACCGTCAGGACGGGCACGAGCTTACTCTGCGGGGTTGCCGCCCGCATCGCCTTCTTCCGTTGAGGGGCTTCGGATTCTTGAGTGAAGCCCGTTGCCCCTTCCTCCACGTCGCCTTCCTTCTCCGCCTCCCCGTGCTCCTCTTCTTCCTCCTCCTCCTCGACATCGCCACCTTCTGTGCGGGACGGATTGCCCGGATGCAACCCGACAAGAGGTTCGGGTACTTGGGTTGTGGCCCTCATGGCCATTTCTTCCGGGTTGATCCGCCTCACCCTATCAAGAGGGTTTTCGCCCCCCTGAACAACCTCGTCGACGTAGCTACCCGGGATCCAATCGAGGATGTCCATCTTCTTCGCCAGCGATCTCTGCGTCCTGTAAAATGGCAGATCGCCATCCTCTATGTAGGAGTATATACTCAGCCCCGACATCTGCACAATCCAAGTTATATAGACATTAGAATTAGGCGAGGGACATAAACAAGACCAAGTACAATGTGTAGTTTGGGTCGATCGACCCAAACCAACAAAGAGCCTAGTTTGGGTCGATCGACCCAAACTGCGCACGAGTTATAGAAAGTCGCTTACCATGGCAGCATAGATAGGTTTAGAGCCTCCGAAGACGTTGAAGATGCAATCCCCTCTCCTCGTCAGCGTCCTCATCATTCTCACGTAAAATTCCATCCGCAGCTCATCTAAAGGATAGTTCGCGTATTTAGCCTCGTCGTAGAGGCACTTGTTGGCACCCAACCCTTCTGGAACTTGGAAGAGTTTGTCCATCCGGGATATAGGGTGGTTCGGCACCTTCAGCAACTCCGCTTTGTACACGAAGTACAAACACAAGACGTTGACGAACTTGGTCTTCTTGTCCCTCAACGTCGTGTAAGCCCCCTCCGCCGGTGCGGCGATGTAGTGAGACTTGGAGACTGCATACTCCGGCTGCAGTTTCCGGACAAGCTCGTACACCTGCTCCGCCCTCCTATCCTCGACTATCCAAAGCCAGATATCTACCTCCCTGAACTTAGGGCTTGCATAATCGACGAACTTAGATAGGAAGGGGTCATAGAAGAGGGTGCTCATGGTGCCCTCAAATGAGCTTCCAGGAATATTCCTGAAATCAATCATCCCAAAAGGAAAGCGGTCCCTTGCTTTCGTCCTTATCACCATTCTGGCGTCTTGACCTGGCCAGCCCTGAATTTTCAACGGGTCGGCGGTGACAAGGTTGAAGTACGCTTCCCCTTCAAACTGGACAATCTTCTTCTCCTTGATGAAGTTCGAGAACGCACGCGCTGTGTGATCGAGAAGCGCCCGGTTCTTCCCACCCTTCACCATCTTGGCCCGCAAGAAGTCGTCCCCCGCTTCCCTTATTAGAGCCGCCATGGAGGCACTGGTGAACTTATATTCAGCTTTGAATGCTCTCTAGTTAGCCTCATGGACCTCGCCGTCCACGACAATATTCCTCTCTGGCACTAGTTTATGCAGCTCCTGCACGATAGTCGTCTTCTTTTTCCTGTTATCCGTCCATTCCTTCATGGTGTAGCATGAAGGAACGAAGGATTTGGGCTTTTGGAAGACAATCTTCGGGTGCACCCAACACCTCTTTGCCGTGGGTGCCACGTGCAAGATGTGAGATGCCGCCTTCTCCACCTCCGTCTCTGACAGCCCTTGAAGAGTTCTAAAGAACTCTCTCACGAGAGGCTTCATCTGCTTGAAGCGCGAGGTTTGGCTGAAGAAAATGCCAGTGTCAGGGTCGATCAAATCCCCCGTCTCGTGCTTTTCAAACACGGTTTTCCACTTCCTCCAAACTGAGTCAGATGTTGTAATCAAGTAAATCTCCCCCTTGAGGTCGCTGTATTTCTTCTGCTTGTGGCTCGAATTATCAATGGAGGAGAATTTGTTGATCATTTGGTATTTGAAATCCTGCACGTCCACAAAACAGAACATTTGAATGCGTGTTAGATATGTACATGTGATTTCCAACCCATATCATGACCAACATCTGCAACAACAGTTTGGGTCGATCGACCAAAACTAAAAAAACACAAGACTGCAACAATTGTTTGGGTCGATCGACCCAAACTAAATAAACTAGCTGCATCAGGAGTTTGGATCGGTCGACCCAAACTAAATAAACAAGGCTGCATCATGAGTTTGGGTCGGTCGACCTAAACAATACTTGTGGTACTTTTGGGCCACCCCCTTTCGAGGAAGCCTAAAAGTATCACACAAGCCCTTCGGTGAAGGTGACCTGCATTTGCAGGCGCCCAAGCCGAACCCGGATGATAGGTGTATAACGTGAGTAGTTAGATTTTTAAGGGAGATTAAATATGCATCGTAGTACCTCCGGAGGTTAGGCCTTAGTTTTTTACTAGTGTGGCTTTAAACTCCACTAACCAATTTCATATCTAGTTCTAACCTTAACCTACAACCTATTCTACGCGCAGACGCACCAGCCTTGAAACCAAGGCAATCCTAATTTGTGAATTGGGATGGTTCTGATACACCCAACCGGGTGTGACTCATACCACCCTAACTCAACGAACGGAATAACGACAATTTGATGGACCATTCAATTCTTTCTATTTCTTTATTTAGTTCTATTTAGTTTTCTAAGCGGGGGAACTTGGCCTAAGTCCCACCCTTCACACAAATTCCTTCTTAATTACTTACTTTTGGTTGCACGTCCTAACTTACTACATTAATATATTAGGCATCACCCCTTACCTCGGGTCTTTTGCCAACAAGGGTTTACGATTTATTTTGTATGTTTTGATTGTTAAATGTGTTTACACTGGATAGACCACGAAATGCAACTCAATGGGACCAGGGTGACGGGCGACCTGTAGGTTCAACCTGTTGCGCAATCTTCATAAATTGGGGCCATTACTCCCAATCTATGGGGCCAACAACATAATAGTGGATTCGCGGGTCATTAACCCCACCTTTCCACCAACAACATTCAGAGTGGTCGTGTCGGTGATTAATCCGACTTACCACACACGAAACTTGCTAATAAATGAAGCTACTACCACAAAACATACCAAGGGCCCCGAAAACAATGGAATTGGGTACTCCCTTGGCGGTCAAGTGGTCAAGCCACTTGACCTTACGAGATAGGTGAGTGGGTTTATAGATGCGTACCTTAGCCGTGCTCCCTCCAATCATAAATGGAAGGCTTAAGGTTAGTTAATTTACCTCAATTTTCCTCGGTTGATTTGGGCTTGATGTAGGCCGAGCCGCTACCTCCTTCCTTGCTCCACTTTCCGAGCGTCGACCTTGCCTCCTTCTTTGTAACTAGTTTGGTAGTAAGCGTACCTTAGTTAACAATTAAAATATAAAGTGTTATTCTGCCCTGTAATTTAATCCTAAGCATAATATTTATACTTAGTGCACCAAATTATCTTTCCAATGATCTAAAAATCACTCTAATCGGATAAGAAATGCAAAAGTTATGAGGGTTGGAAGTGTGAGGTCGATTCAACCGACCCTTCCAACCCACCTATCTACCTTCTAACTTCAAAAATTCATAGCACATTCCTTACTACTTGGATCTAGGCTTTCCTTATACCATTGGAAAGCTATGAACAAGCTCTAACTAGAAAAATTATGACATCATCAGGTTAAGCTAATAGAAATTCAGCGGACTCCTTGTAACACATCAGTCAATCAAGAAGGCTTAAACTATGTATCTCGCCTTCAACAATTCATATCTAATTCAAATCTTAGTCAAATCAAACGTTCTATATGACCCTGGAGAGATATTAAAAAGATGTATTTGATAAAAATATGTGATTAGAAAGGTAAGCCGAAGTGAACCCAGCAGGTCCTCTGTAATGCAGCAGTCAACCAAAAGTTCTCAAACTATGTGTCCCATCTTGCACAATTCATATCTAATTCAAATCATGCTCAAATCAAATGTTCTAAGCCATTTTGGAAAGCTACACAAAAGTTCTACTTGGGAAAAATATAATTTCTTGGAATTAAAATTTCTATTGGGCTCGCAGGTCTGATCCAGCAGCCGCTACCCACAAGACCACCCAGTTTTTCTACTCCATCTTTGAAAATCCATAACTAATTGTCATCTCAACCAAATCACAAATGGGAAACGGCTATGGATAGCTATATGAAATCTCTCTAAGAGAAAAATGATAAGTATCTTGTTCTAGCTTTTGAACTAAGCCTTCAGGGCATTGGCAGATGAGGTCTATAATGCCTCTACTCAAAACTCTACCATCCAACCTACCTCTACAAAAGAAGGAATAATTTTGTTGGTGTGTTAATAAACACACAACCTAACTAGGAGAGAGAGAGTAGAGGAGGTTCTCAAGCCTTTCTTCTAGACCATTGAGAATACATGCTAAAGGATTTTTTCCTAACTACATTGAAGCAGGGCTTCGCCCAAAAACTAGAGAAAGAGAGAGAGCTACAAGGTGGAAGGAGGGGTTTTTAAACCCTCTCACAAAAGGGTTGGACCCCTCCTCCACCGGATCCATTTTTTCAAACCCTTTCCCGAAATTTTGGCTCGGGGGTTTTCCCGGTTGAGGTTGCCACCCTCTCGCCGAGGTGGCTCCGACAAAAAACCTTTAGAAATCTTTCTAATTTTTCCGCCATCGAGTTGGCAAGGGGGCAAGTGGGCAAGTATCCCCCTTGCTCTCTTTCTTTTTTTGTCTTCAAAAGTCTTCAAGCCGATTTTATCTTCTTACGTAAAACACCTCCAATAGTCTTGTGTGCCTCACACTAACTAATAAACTAACACTTGCTTAGCTAGCATCTACTAACATTTGCTTAATAACTAGCATCTACTAATATTTGCTTAGCTAGTTGTTTTTACTAGCTAGCACATTTTTTCTACTTTGCTATCTTCTAGCACTACTTAGTTTCATTTTGACCTTCCTTCTTCTAGGCTAAATGCTAAATGAACTAATTTTTCCTAAATTCCCTATCAATTCTAACTTTTAATGCTAACATTCTAACTAAAAGTGATCCCGCAGAGTGGTGGACCATTCAAAGGGTTCACAATACTCACCTCCCATTTGGGATTCTTGTCCTTCGCATTCTCCCTCTCCTTGGGATGCCTACCATAGAACTCCCACACCTCCCGCGAGGCCATAATATTCCTTATCCAGGAAGCTTGGTAGGCCCTCTTCTTATTTCCCATATTGAAGTACCGGGAGATGTCGCTGAGCTTGGTCTCGTCGTCAGACCACACCACCAGTGCCTTCCAAACCTTCAGCTTTTCCTTCTGATTGTTCGGATCATCCCACTCATTCATGAGTTGGATTTTCTTGGATGCCTCCACGCTGTGCTGGCCGTCTATGAGCCAAAAATCGCCCTTTTGAATTGTGGGCCACATTTCAGGTGTAGGCATTTTCTTGAGACCCTGTGGCATCACTACTATCGTTTGCCTGTCGTCTTTAAACTGCTCGCAAACGATGTGCGCGATTATCCAGTCAACGTAGGCGTCCTCCTTTGCCCGGACACACTTCTCCGGTGGCGCTAGATGGCACTGGCTGATGTTCACGTCGAACTTAAAATCCCTGCCCATGAAAAAACAGTGGGAGCATTTCGTCGTGAAATTGTTCACGATTTTCTGCAGCTCCCCTGCATCCACCTCTTCGCCGGGCTTCGGCATACGCAACTCCGGTGAGACTGGCTCGTCAGTCATCACAGATGACTCTCTCCCCCTCTTGGATGGAGTTGTTTGACGGCTCCCAGAAGGTGTAGGCGTCTCGCTATCCGCAGGTGTTTGGGAGGGAGTGGTCCTCCGCGAGTCAGCCGGTACTGGTCGCGGCTTCCTCACCGATTGAGGTCTTGACGACCCTGCTCCTTCCTCTGTGGTTGCTTTCCGCCTCACGGGTTGCTGAGACTTGGTTTTGCTCTGCAGGGCTTTGTTGAGCACGCTGATTGCATGCTTTAGTTTCGTGAATCTGCTCGACACCTTTGTGTTCGATGTACTGTTATCAATGAATATGGACTCCGGTTTTATGACGTCTGGTTCTACACATGTTTCTTTTGCATAGATAGCGTCAAAGGGTTCGGAGAACTGGTGCATAAACATATGCGCGTTCTGGACAGCGTTGTTCTCGAGGATGACATCCACGTAGTCTCCAAGAGACTGAACCGATGCCACCTCCCACCCCGTAAGAGTAGCCCATGTGTGCTTCTCCACGGTCCCAACCTTCACAACAAAAATCATTTTGTATTGCGAACCCTTAACCACTTGTATAGACCACGCGAGGACAAGCCCGTCCTTAGGGGAATAGGAGTCATCCTGCGGGGTTTCGTGCTCCTGCCACAACATGTCCGGCACAGGCATGAACCACCTTTCACCGGGTCTTTTCTTTGGAGCCATCTGTAAGAAAATAATGTGCAAGGTTAGTTTCGGTCGTTCGACCCAAACATCTACGACATGAATAGGTTTAGGTGGATTGTGTATTTATATATTTCAGCATCATTTGTAATGATAATAAGAATGTTGTGATTATTGGGTGGATTTGCATTTTATATTGTTTGTGACATGCAGGATTCCTTGATACTTTTCCTTGATACATTCCTTGATTATTATTTTGGGTTGATGTGAATTTTATATTGATGATTTCTTTATGAATTTATAATTAGAAGACTTTGTTTGGGTCGTTCGACCCAAACATGATGCTTTGTGTTATATTTGGGTCGTTCGGCCCAAACATGATGCTTTGTTTTGTGTTTGGGTCGAGCGACCCAAACAAGGGGCTGTGTTTGGGCTGTGTTTGGGTCGGTCGACCCAAATGTGAACCCTTTGAGTGGTCCACCACTCTGCGGGATCACTTTTAGTTAGAATGTTAGCATTAAAAGTTAGAATTGATAGGGAATTTAGGGAAAATTAGTTCATTTAGCATTTAGCCTAGAAGAAGGAAGGTCAAAATGAAACTAAGTAGTGCTAGAAGATAGCAAAGTAGAAAAAATATGCTAGCTAGTAAAAACAACTAGCTAAGCAAATATTAGTAGATGCTAGCTATTAAGCAAATGTTAGTAGATGCTAGCTAAGCAAATATTAGTAGATGCTAGCTATTAAGCAAATGCTAGTAAATGCTAGCTAAGCAAGTGTTAGTTTATTAGTTAGTGTGAGGCACACAAGACTATTGGAGGTGTTTTACGTAAGAAGATAAAATCGGCTTGAAGACTTTTGAAGAAAAAAAAAAGAAAGAGAGCAAGGGGGATACTTGCCCACTTGCCCCCTTGCCCACTTGGCCCCTTGCCAACTCGATGGCGGAAAAATTAGAAAGATTTCTAAAGGTTTTTTGTCGGAGCCACCTCGGCGAGAGGGTGGCAACCTCAACCAGGAAAACCCCCGAGCCAAAATTTCGGGAAAGGGTTTGAAAAATGCATCCGGTGGAGGAGGGGTCCAACCCTTTTGTGAGAGGGTTTAAAAACCCCTCCTTCCACCTTGTAGCTCTCTCTCTTTCTCTAGTTTTTGGACGAAGCCCTGCTTCAATGTAGTTAGGAAAAAATCCTTTAGCATGTATTCTCAATGGTCTAAAAGAAAGGCTTGAGAACCTCCTCTACTCTCTCTCCTAGTTAGGTTGTGTGTTTATTAACACACCAACAAAATGATTCCTTCTTTTGTAGAGGTAGGTTGGATGGTAGAGTTTTGAGTAGAGGCATTATAGACCTCATCTGCCAATGCCCTGAAGGCTTAGTTCAAAAGCTAGAACAAGATACTTATCATTTTTCTCTTAGAGATATTTCCTATAGCTATCCATAGCCGTTTCCCATTTATGATTTGGTTAAGATGACAATTAGTTATGAATTTTCAAAGATGGAGTAGAAAAAACTGGGTGGTCTTGTGGGTAGCGGCTGCTGGATCAGACCTGCGAGCCCAATAGGAATTTTAATTCCAAGAAATTATATTTTTCCCAAGTAGAACTTTTGTGTAGCTTTCCAAAATGGCTTAGAACATTTGATTTGAGCATGATTTGAACCAGATATGAATTATGCAAGATGGGACACATAGTTTGAGAACTTTTGGTTGACTGCTGCATTACAGAGGACCTGCTGGGTTCACTTCGGCTTACCTTTCTAATCACATATTTTTATCAAATACATCTTTTTAATATCTCTCCAGGGTCATATAGAACGTTTGATTTGAATAAGATTTGAATTAGATATGAATTGTTGAAGGTGAAATACATAGTTTAAGTCTTCTTGATTGACTGCTGTGTTACAAGGAGTCTGCTGAATTTTTATTAGCTTAACCTGCTGATGTCATAATTTTTCTAGTTAGAGCTTGTTCATAGCTTTCCAATGGTATAAGGAAAGCCTAGATCCAAGTAGTAAGGAAGGTGCTATGAATTTTTGAAGTTAGAAGGTAGATAGGTGGGTTGGAAGGGTCGGTTGAATCGACCTCACACTTCCAACCCTCATAACTTTTGCATTTCTTATCCGATTCAAGTGATTTTTAGATCATTGGAAAGATAATTAGGTGCACTAAGTATAAATATTATTCTTAGGATTAAATTATAGTGCAAAATAACTACTTTATATTTTAATTGTTAACGAAGGTACGCTTACTAACAAACTAGTTACAAAGAAGGAGGCAAGGTCGACGCTAGGGAAGTGGAGCAAGGAAGGAGATAGCGGCTCGGCCTACATCGAGCCCAAATCAACCGAGGAGAATTGAGGTAAATTTACTAATGCTAGCCTTCCATTTAGGGTTGGAGGGAGCGCGGCTAAGGTACGCATCTATAAACCCACTCACCTATCTCGTAAGGTCAAATGGCTTGACCACTTGACCGCCAAGGGAATACCCAACTCCATTGTTTTCGGGGCCCTTGGTATGTTTTGTGGTAGTAGCTTCATTTATTAGCAAGTTTCGTGTGTGGTAAGTCGGATTAATCACCGACACGACCACTCTGAATGTTGTTGGTGGAAAGGTGGGGTTAATGACCCGCGAATCCACTATTATGTTGTTGGCCCCATAGATTGGGAGTAATGGCCCCAATTTATGAAGATTGCGCAACAGGTTGAACCTACAGGTCGCCCGTCACCCTGGTCCCATTGAGTTGCATTTCGTGGTCTATCTAGTGTAAACACATTTAACAATCAAAACATACAAAATAAATCGTAAACCCTTGTTGGCAAGAGACCCGAGGTAAGGGGTGATGCCTAATATGTTAATGTAGTGAGTTAGGACGTGCAAACAAAAGTAAGTAATTAAGAAGGAATTTGTGTGAAGGGTGGGACTTAGGCCAAGTTCCCCCGCTTAGAAAACTAAATAGAACTAAATAAAGAAATAGAAAGAATTGAATGGTCCATCAAATTGTCGTTATTCCGTTCGTTGAGTTAGGGTGGTATGAGTCACACCCGGTTGGGTGTATCAGAACCATCCCAATTCACAAATTAGGATTGCCTTGGTTTCAAGGCTGGTGCGTCTGCGCGTAGAATAGGTTGTAGGTTAAGGTTAGAACTAGATATGAAATTGGTTAGTGGAGTTTAAAGCCACACTAGTAAAAAACTAAGGCCCAACCTCCGGAGGTACTACGACGCATATTTAATCTCCCTTAAAAATCTAACTACTCACGTTATACACCTATCATCCGGGTTCGGCTTGGGCGCCTGCAAATGCAGGCCACCTTCACCGAAGGGCTTGTGTGATACTTTTAGGCTCCCTCGAAAGGGGGTGGCCCAAAAGTACCACACCTGACGGAGAGCCTAAGCCTTGCAAACCAATACCCATGAAGAATTTGGAGGACATTTGTAAAGGCATATCAGGCTTCATACAATATTGGGAGAGTTTGAGGGTAGCGGATGTTGGTGGATCGTGTTGGCTTCGTTACGGAAGTTGGATACAATATTGGACACGTGTTCGTGGCGCTTTGGCAAACCTTCATCAAGATACACCCCTTACTTTAAGGCATGGGTTTTGGCCACAAACACGTGTCAATGTACAAGCTTCGGAGGCTAGTCTTTTGGGAAATGGAGAGGTTCGAGAGGAGTTTGATGTGGACGACCATTACGTGGGGCCTGCTAGTAGTCGTCCCCCACCATCTTTCCGCATTGCAGTGGATTGTTATGAAGGTTATATGCTCATTTTGCGTCCTGGAGATGAGACATATGCAAAGCCAGTGTGGGTGGCAAGAGCTTTGTCCAATCCAAATTTTGTAACTTCCAGCCCTCATTTTCGACAAATACAAGTAGAGTACTACCGACCGACAGCACGGAATGAAGATGTTGTTCGGCATTATACAGGCTGGGATACAAACCAACACTTTCGGTGGAAGGTGGATTCTGAGCACGGTCCATCTTGGGTAGATACAGATTCCATATTCATAGCATGGAAACCACGGAAAAATCATAGTGGATCAGTGTCCATCCCTCAAAAGTACATAACTTTTGCAAAAGACAACCTTGCTCGGATCGCAGAGGAAGCAACCCACGTTGAATGAGAAGTTGGTAGGATTGTGTTAGCATGATTATAGTGTAATATGTAATTCGACAAATATATATTACTCATATGTGTGCTCCTCAAACTTGGGGCAAAGTTTGGGTAGAGCTTGCGAATGCTATATTGTTTGGGGTTGGATGAATATCCATTTACTATATTTCAATACAGTTGTGAAGTTCATTTTGTTTATTAAGTTTGGGACTAAATTTTCCATTGAAGAAAAATGCATTTATTGCATGCACTTTGTATGTTGCAATGTCTATATTTTATTGACCATGCTAATAATAGAAATCATTTTATATGTTTCTTGGGTGAAACTAGTTTGGAGTGCTCTACCCAAAGTGTTTTTGTTGATGAAGTTGGTGTTGAGTGCTCTACCATATGTGCTTATGTCCACACATAATAGATTTGGGATATTAGAACATATAATATATTTGAGATTGTTCGCAATATAGTTTCGGAACACGGAATGTTGTTTGATCCATATATTAATTTGAGACTAGAGAAAGTCTCAATTTAACGAATATAGTGTTCTATCCAAAATCTATACTAAGAGTGGTTGTTATCTTCCACTTCCATAGATACTAGCTATCTTTGATATACGTAGATGACTCCTATCTTAAACGGTTATAACCGTTTCACTACCCTAATGTTTGTAGTATGAAGATTTTACTATATCTTTGTTGTAGCTACATGCTTTTAAGAATCCAATCAAGTCTTCATAATTGATTGATTTCTAAATGGTTTGTAAAATCTAACTTGTTCTATATGCTCATAATGCATATCTAACATTTTACATTCCATAATCATGTTCTCAAAAGATTGCCACATTCCTATATACTCCGTCATAATGCCTTTTCGTATATAAATCACAATCATCCTTGATCAAAATCCTACTTACTTATGCTAATAAGTATACTTTCTAATGCTTGCTAAAATCCCTATATATTCCTCTTATAAGTCTTAACATGCTTACATATAATAGTCTCCTATGTTAATTAGTTAATCCCCTTTGCTAACCCGCTGGGAGCCCATTCCCGGGGTTGGGAACCCTATCGCCGTGAGTAGCGGCACCCAAAGCCGCGCGTTTTCCTTGTAAGGCCGTGGGAAAGAGGCCTATTCCCGTGTCGATACCCTAAGCCCGAAGCCGAGAGCTTCTCTCCAGTGTTCGGCTTCCTCTTCCAGTGTCCAAGCTTTCTTCATTCGGTGATGGTTTTGAGATCTGTCTTCACTTCTTAGTTCCATTTGTGCCTTATTTGTGCTTCTTAATGTTGTTCTCAACAAAAAGGATTTCTAATCTCATAGGGGATATAGTAATTGAGTTGATGGGCCTTTGTTGGTAGGGGGCGTTGGGTGGTTTATGTCTTGGTGTGTTAGTTGTGGTTTTGGTTTTTTGGTATGTTTTTGTTTTGTTGATCTTTTCGTTTATCTTTTTTTGTTTTCTTTATTGGCGAGGCCGGTAGGCCGAGCTCGTTTTAGTTCATTATGGTTTTTGTTAATTTTTAGCATGGAAGTTGAGTATTTTGCATGGTATTTGTGTTTTGGGTTGTAGTATAGTTTTGGGTGGGTTTTGAGGTTTGGGTAAGTTTTGGGTGTGTTTGGTTTGGTCATGTCTACTTTTTGATATTTTGTGAATATATATTTGGTTGCGGTGGGAGGGTTGGTTGTGGCGGGTGTTATGTTTCTTACTTGTTTGGGTAAGAAGTATGTGTATTTTGGATGTCCTTTGTATGTTGGGTGGGGTTTGTATTTTTGGTGGAGTCTATATGTTTGGTGAGGACTATATTTTGGGTGTAATATGTATTTTGTGTGGGGTTTGCATTTTGGGTGTGTATATTGTTTCGTTTGAGATTTGTCTTTGTGCATGTGTAAAGTAAAGTGATTGTACTTATATTTCATATGGTATTTTGGAAAGATGATCCTTGTGGATCGCCATGAGGGAAAGGAGTGCTACTCTCAGTTTTTGAGTAGAGTCGCCGTGAGGCTGCCGGAAAGACCACCGAGAGGCTGCCGGAGGTCAGGCCGTGGGTGGATGGGTTGAAGTAGCATGTATGTTGCTCCCCGATCCACCCCTCCCTCTCCACCCACCTCTTCGGTGATCTGAAGGCAATCCTCCCCCCGCATCCACCCACAACACCATCATATATCCCCCCTTCCCGAACTACCACATCACCCACGTAAGCAACAACTGAAGCCGAGGAGAGCTGCCGAAGGAGTAAGAGTGAGAAAGCTGTCGAAGGAGCAGGAGCTGAGGTGGGCTGCCGAAGGAGCAGTAACCCAGGAGACTAGCCGAATACCCTGAGAGTGCAACCCTGAACTCACCGCCAATCCCACCACCACCGATCTCACCACCACCGCTCTCACCACCACTGAGCTCACCGCCGAACTCAGCACCGAACTCAAAGAGATCGATTGGAGTAAATCCCCCCCCCCCCAACACACAAAGTGACGACGTAAACACGAATCGGTACAGATCTGTGAAAGGGTACCGAAGGAGTAGCTGTTTCTGCTGCCTGCATAAACTAGAGATCCACCTCCCACATCGCCGACGAGAGCTCCCTCAGAAAACGCCGCCATTGATGCTACTTATGCCTTGGCTACTGATGTAGTCGATCGCCGGAGGATTCACAACATACCATAGCCGATCACCGGAAGGCCCACAGCGTACTGCAGCAGATCGCCGGAAGGACCACAACAGATCACCGAGAGAACCCCAGAGTGCCACAAACCGATCGTCGGAGAGAACATAGCGTGCCGCAACCACCACTTGAAGGTGCCAACAATTGCTGCTGAAGATTACCGACAGCCAACGCCGAAGGGAACCCCCAGAAACGTCACCTACCTCGCCTGAATATATCAGACAGCGCTGCAACCACCCCCACAATTACACACCTGTCGCTGGAGACTGCCGCCAAGACCACACCAATAACCCCCGAAAACTCAAGAAATCCCTGCCACCACCCCGATCAGACACACGGCCCATATCCACAACACTAAATTCATAGCAAGAGAGGTAGAGATCTAGAGCAGATACGATTCATCACTTCAAATTTCTTGGAAACATTAGATAAATTATGAGAGGCCCAGATCCACAGCACTAATCCATTGCAAGAGAGGTAGAGATTTAGAGCAGATACGATACACCACTTCAAAACTCTTGGAAACATTAAATAGACTGTGAGAGAAGAGAAATAGTTAAGTTCTAGATTACATGAGAGATACCACCTCTGATTTCTTGAAACAATAGGTAACCGAGAGAAAGATTAGTTACACTGTCTTTTGAAACAACAGTATAAACTCCCAGAGAAAACCCAGTGAGGACACAAAAGGTGAACTACACCACCAACCTTCAAAAATCTGAGTATAGATTATAACCGCAACCATCAAAACATTCTTCGAAAGTGCTTAGCTAGACTACAGATAGGGAAACTCACTAGCAAGTCCTGGAGAGAACTACATTCGGTGACTGTAAGACCTGTACTACACTACAGTGGAGCTGCCGGGACGAAAGGAAACTGCAGAGGAGCTGCCAGACCGGAAGAAGCTAGGAGCTGCGGAGGACCGGCCGAAGCGAAAAATGTGATGAGAAGCAGCAACAGTTGGAGCGATTGAGGAACTGAGGAGCAGCAATAGTTGGAGCGACTGTGGGGTGGCAAGAGCAACTAAGAGGTTGCCGGAACAACTAGAGAGGCATCAAAGTTGCTACCAACACCCCCGACGAGCCACTGCCGGTGGAGCTGATTCATCCCAACAACCAGATTCAAGCATTCAGAGAATTAGGCCCCCAGATTATCGAAAGTGGTTGAGTCCAAGAACAAATTGGGGAGCTGCTTGATACCATGGCATCGCCTTCCACATTCCGACCCATCTTGGGAGATGATGACAACATGGAGGTAGACACACCCACACAAAACCTCATGCGGCTCTTAGCGGAGAAGGCAAAGGAGAACCAAGCTGTGAAGGAAATTGGCACCAAGAGGACCCGGGAGAAGACAACACCGAACAAATCCCTACACCAAACCCCACAACGACGCCCACAAGCCACACAGGTAAACTCTATTTTCCCGGAACGAAGGTTCCATCAAAAATTTTGGTATGGTTTCACTAACATGGAGAAATTGGCTATGGAAGAAGGGTTGGATGTGCTCTTCGATGGTGAATCCATCGAAGATAGGGTACTTAGGGGTGTACCAAGGAAAGAAGCGGAAGAAATGGAGGGGGTCATAATATCCTTCCCAAGGATACCCCAAATCCATTACCCAGGTAAGAGAGAGGATGGTGTCCTTGGATAACACCTCAACCTAACACAAATTCCATATGATATCCCAATCGATCCCAATACATGTCTCTCTTTGGACTTCCATGTTGCTATTGAATTTCAATTACCCAACACCCTCTCCTCCATAACCATGTGAAAGAACTAGTAAGGAAAAGACTTGAGTTGATGCAAATACCACTTGGCACTAATCTTATTGAGCCCATATCTATCATGTGCATGAGTGTCAAGAGAGGTGGGGAGAAAGGAGTTTGGGCGGGTATTGCCAAACTCCACCTTCTCCACCCCGAAATTGATGGTGTGGCCTTGTTGAAAGGACTTAGACCATTCATTCTACAATTGGACCCCAAATCAACCCAAGGTACTCTTGGAAAGGTATGTAAGACTTACCACTCCATAGCTAGGAACAACAACCTTTCAATCAAAATCACTAGTGAAACTTTGATTGATGTCTCTTCACACATGCTCTTCAAAGATGTTTTAGAGAATAGTTTTAGAAGAGGTTATGAATTTGAGATTGTAGAGGTGCAAAAGGGCACCTCCAACAACCATGCTTACATTGTTGCACCTACCCCCGCACAAGCCAAGAAAATTCAAGAACTCCAAGTTGCAATACACCATGAAATTTTGGAAGGACAAGTGAAGAAAGGGCCTTCTCTCACCTTGGAGCAAAAACAAAGGAAAGAAGCTCTAACTCTCACCCTCTACAACCTTCTCATCTTGATGAGCATTGATGACACATCTTTTGAAATTTGCAAGATAATTGGAACCAAGAATGTTGTCTCCATTTGGTTCCATAAGCAAGATGGAATTAGACACAATGGTAGTGCAAATGTTGAATGCCTCAACCCCTTTGTATACAAAAAGTTTGTAGGAAAAGAAGAAAAAATTGGTGTTTATCATGTGAAAATCACTCTACACCGTAGAAGTCTTGATGGTATTGACAAATCCTCCAAAGATTTGTTGAACAAGTTTGGATTTGAGGATACTAACACTTGCTTGGTGAACACCATTGAAGCAATCCAAAACCAAAGCCAAGGGGAGAAGAATGCCACCAAAAGCGAAGTCTTTACCATCATGAAGGAGGCCATTGAAGAAGGCAACAAGAAACTCAAGCTTGAACTACACGAAGAGATGAAGGTCTTGAAGGATGATATAGTCAAAGAGGCCCACAACTATGTAGATGACATCAACGAAAAATTGAAGAAGCAAATGTTGGACATCCAAAGCACATTAACCATGGCACTTACCGGGATGCAACAAATTACTGGGTTGGTAAACCCAAATCTTATGATTAAAGACCTGCCAAATGTGGATTGACCACAAATCGCCGGGTAAACCAAAAGTATTTACTTCAATACTATCTTAGATACATACACATATGTAGACATAGTATTACACATAGTATTCTATATACTATTACACCTAGAATAAATACTAGATACCATCGTACTACTCATAGTATCCCACAATGTCCAAAATACCATATGAAATACAAGTTATCTACTTTATACAAACACAAATTCCATACTCAAGCAAAATGCCATACTCAAGCAAAATACTATACTCAAGCAAAATATCATACCCAAGCAAAATACCGTACTCAAGCAAAATACCATACTCAAACAAAATGCCATACTCAAGCAACACACCATACTCAAACAAAATACCATACTCAAGCAAAATGCCATGCTCAAGAAAAATGCTATACTCAAGCAAAATACCATACCCAAACAAAACACTATACTCAAACAAAATACAAATACCATACAATTAATCCAAAATACACATACTTCCTACTCATACAAATAAAAAGCATAACACCCGCCACAACTAACCCTTTCACTATAACCAAAAACATAATCATAAAAAACCAAAGAATAAATGTGACTAAAAACCGATCACACCCAAACATCATACACACACCTACAACAAAGTCCGTACGGTATAATAAAAGATACCATCATACTAGCCATGATACCATACGACGGCCAAAATACCATATGAAATATAAATACAATCACTTTACTTTACACATGCACAAAGACAAAACTCAAACGAAACAATATACACACCCAAAATACAAACCCCACACAAAATACATATTACACCCAAAATATAATCCCCACCAAACATATAAACTCCACCAAAAATACAAACCCCACCCAACATACAAAACACAACCCATACCTCATAAACTACCGTTCTCAACACCAAACTACCACTCAAATTACAAATACCCAAAAAATAAAATGGCCTCGGCCTACCGGCCTCGCCATAAAACTAAATACAAAAATAGCTTTACACAATATTGGGGAACTAACCTAACTACAAGCAAACATACAAAATTACAATCCATACCTAAACAACTAAAAAACATTATACCCACCCCACCCATCACCCCCCCTATAACAAAATCCACACCAAACAAATACCACAAATCAAACAAGAACAACCCAAAGATACCTTCATCATGCATCCAAACCAAAGATACCTTCACCATACCAACAAACAAACTTCATCTTACTTCCAAACCACATGTAAAATATAAGTTGCATCCTAAACAAAGGATGTACTCAAAACTAAATCCCTCCCTCACACCTAAACAATCAAATAACATAATACACAACCCGAACTCCGCTAAATACTCAAAATTCATACCACATCCAAGGCACCTCCTTCATCCAAGACACAGATCCCATCCAAAATACATAAACTACCCAAAATACATATCCCATCCAAAACATAACCCACATTATGAACTAGGAACCTACCCTAACCTAATCAATTACCCTCCACCCAATCAACTAAGAAATATAACATCCCCCCCACAACAACATACCCACCCAAAACAAAAACCACCACGGCCCCACCCAATATACTACCCTCACATAAGATATAGTCCCCACTTAAAGCACAATCTCCATCCAAGAAACAAGCTACATCCAAATTATAAAGTCCACCTAAAACTTAAACTTCATCCAAAAACCAAATTATCCCCAAACCACAAACACCCCCAACTTCGCTCACAATACATACCTCATCCAAAACATAGACCCCATCTAAGACACATCTCTCATCCAAATAATAAACTTCATCCGAAATATAGAATACACTCAAAAGTTAAACTCTACCTAAAATACAAAGTGCATCCACAACAATGCCCAAAACATAATACCCACCCAAAGCAAGAAAACCAACCTAACCTAGAGCCCCATCCACTATCTAAAATACATCCCAACCTAAGCTCAAAAAGCACACCATACCCTAGCTCCAAACCCAACCTCCACTTGAAAAATAAATTATGTCAAAACTACGAAATGACCTTGACCTACCATCTTCACCACAAACCAAACCCTATCACAACCAAATGGAAACCAAGCACAACTACAAAACACGTACTCCAAGACAACTCCCATACACACCTAACAACTAAATACAACACCCACCAAAACCACAAACCATTCCCCAAAAACCACCCCTACCCAAAACTAAATATACATATTAAACAAAAATTCAACCCGAAAAACAAAGCAACCTCAACATACCAACCTCACCTCTCAACAAATGCCAAAGCACACCTACAAAACAAATGCTCCAAAAAGAAACCCTACCCTAGCTTCGAACACCATAACAAAATCAAACACCTATTAAGCCCTCACATAAAATACCAACCCCACCCAAAAAAGACAATGGCCTCGGCCTATCGGCCTCGCCACACAAAGAATAACAAATACCACTTCATAAATAATTGGAAACCTAACTCAATAACAAGCCAAAAATCTACAAATAATACGAAACCACACTTCTCACCCATACAAATAGAAAAAACCATACCCGCTATACCTAACCTATTTTCCACAACCAAATGTACAATCACAATATATCTAAAAACAAACACGAAAAACCCCAAAATAATTCACTTCCACGGATACTACTTCATTAACAAACTAGAATTACTAAAATGCGGAGACATAGAATCCAACCCCGGACCAATGCCTAACATCCTACATACGCATCCTGCTACACACAAAAAGAGAGCCAAGATATACTTCATTCCAAACACTATCAAACTACAACCTGAATACCAACACATAGCAAATACATTTGCTCCCATACTAAGGAATACACACCCTCTACACCATCAAGCAATAATTACCCACCCACATTTACACCAATACATCCAAACACAAAGGCAATCACCACCAACCCATATGCTATATGCTATAGTCATCACCATCAACCCATCAATAGACACATGCAATAGCATACTAGCCCAACCCCAAAACCACCACTTTAACGACATATGGACCAACACATTAATTATTAGACTAGCTAACCTCACCAACCCCCCCGAAAGACACATACTGACACCGCACCCCTACACAATATTCATAGAAAACAATCAACATATAATACTCCCCCAAAACTCAATACACACCAAAATATACGATTTCATCCACAACCAAGCCACCACGCCCACACCAATCACCCTCAAGAAAGAATTCCCCTTCCTTCCAAACCAGTTAATAACCGAAACACTTAGATGTTTAGAAAATATAAGCGAATACTCACACCCACCCCCACTCCTGGCCGCTCCCACACCAATCACAAGAATAAACTTTAATACCGAGCACGAAACAAGCATAATAACTTGGAATGCGTCATCGCTCAACACATCACTACCAAACTTACAAGACTTAATCAACAACTCTCTAAATAACACAGCAATCATTCATATCCAAGAAACCAAACTCACTGCAAATAAATCTACAAAATATATACAAAACTTATTTCCGGAATTCAAACTCACTTTCAACAACACACACGCACTCACGAGGTGCATCCAACAAAGAATGCCCTATACCCCCGGAAGAGGTGGCCTACTCACACTTATCCATCACAAATATGCATTTCCGGGAAATGTCACCAAAATTCCCACACCAGCAAACATCTCCCCGTACCTACAAGTAATAAAAATAAACAACCATCCACTAACACCTTGGCTAATTATACACATGTATATGCCTACGCACCTAGAAGACACATGTCTTATCCCACACCTTAAGAATGAAATCACTAAATAAATCACTACACACCCCAATCACATATACACACTGTGCGGTGACTTTAACAGAGATATTGCACTTAGAGGCAGACAAAATAACAACACTACTACCCCCCCACAAGAAGAGGACTTCCAATGGAAAATTTTTACCACATCTCTCGACTTAGAATATATCACTACCAACACTAGTATCTCCAGACAAGGTGGCTACAACTACACATCAACAAGCCTAATAGATGGTTTCTACATTCACTCCCTTGACAACAGCAAATTTACCTCCACTACAAATACAAACATGAATCTAAATTTAGATCACTACCCAGTCACATTACACATCCCACACAACACACTTATAGCTAGACCTCCGCCCTCTACAAACACCACACCAACTAGAATACTGAACCCGATACCACCGGAAAACCTAGAAAAATTTAACATAACATTCTTCGAAGAAAACTCCACCCAACTTAAAGAACTTACCACACTATTAGAAGACCACCAACACTTAACACCTGATCAATGGCAAAATGCCTGCATATCATTAGAATACATTATAAACAAAATCTCAGAAACAATTGAAAAAACCTGCAAAGCAGACCCTCTACCCAACCTCACAAACATAACATCACAACAAGGTGGTTTTTTACCACGCAAACTAGCTAGAGAATGGAAAAGACACCTCAACACATATCACCTCATCAGGAAAACCATTTATATTGTACAAAATGACCCAAGCTGGCAAGTACACCCCATCCTAAACGATATCCGAAACCACCAACACGTCAACATTCTGCACCCACCTACTACAACAACATCTAATGTCGAATGGATTGACACCATAGCAACTATCGCAAAAACGGCAAATAAAGAAGCCAGGAAAATTACCACAAAATACACCAGAGACTGCATCCTAAAAGCCGTATCAAAATACCGTCAAATGTATGAAAAAAACCCCAAGAAAATAAATCGGAAAGTCTTCAAGAACACTGAAACCTCACCTCTTGACTCCATCATTGATAGACAAAACAACATATTAACCAACCCTGAAGACATTGTTTCAGAGATTTACGCACAACAATCCATCAGTAACCGCCCAACAGTCCCCACATGCCACCATCAAAATACACATCCAATTCACTGTACATGTGGAGTAAGGCAATACCCTTGGCACGACTTAGATGGATACATAATCGACAGACGAGGAGAACCCCAAATCCCCTTGTACACATACTTTGATCAAGAAACATACGACTTCTGTCTTAAAAACCTAAGTAATAATAAAGTCCCAGGTCCAGACAAAATCCCCAACTCAATTCTAAAAAATATGCCTCCACGCTTTCACAAAATATTGTTTCTATTTTTTAAACACTGCTATAAACAAAAACAAATCCCAGCATCATGGAAAACTAGCCTAATAGTTTTACTATATAAAAAAGGTAACCCATCACAACTAACAAATCACAGACCTATTACACTAGCTAACACTATATATAAATTATATACAAGCACATTAACCTCTATCCTATCAACATACGGAGAAAGATACCAAATACTACACGATAGCCAAGAAGGGTTCAGAGCAGAAAGAAACACCTCCAGACAAATACAAATACTAATTGCAGCGCTTGAAGACGCCAGACTCACAAACCAAGATATATACATTCTTTACATTGACTTCAAAAACGCCTTTGGCTCCATTGACCACGCCAGACTATTAGTCATAATGAAAGACATGAGTTATCCCAATGACTCCATAAACCTCATAGGAAACATATACTCACAATCATCAACCATATTTACCGGCGAACACTTTGGAAAAACTCTACCAATCCACATCCAAAGAGGTACAATACAAGGCGATACCCTTAGCCCATATCTATTTATCATATTCTTGGAACCCCTACTTAGATGGCTGTAACAAGGAAATAATGGATATACCTTCGGAAAGTCCAGAGTGAAAATCTCATCAGCAGCATATGCAGACGATCTTGCAGCAATCGCCAACAAACTAGAAGCATTACAAACACAATTAAATAAACTAGACAAATTTTGAGAATGGGCAGGAATGGACCTAGGTATACCAAAATGTGCAGTGACTGGATGCCCAAACAAATCTAAACTTAACCCCACAACCTTCAAGGCCCTAATCCAATCCACTAACATAAACTATAAAAACCAACCTATAACAGTCCTAAACCAACATGAACCCTATACATACCTAGGAATAAATCTTGCACCATCACTCAAATGGAAAACACAAATAAATACCACCACAGCTAAAGTAATCCAACAATGTCAAGCCCTCGTAGCTTGCCCAACTACTATGAAACAAAAAATCAACATGGCAAACACAGTCATACGTGCTGGAATAGCATATAGTTTTTATGCAGTACCATACTCCATACCAGCCATGAAAAAAACTAGACAAAAAAATCATCGCACTCCATAAAACAATATGCGGAATACCTAAACGCACATCTAATATTGTCACGCAACTCCCCCACAACCTATTTGGAATTGAAGCATTTTCATTACAAAATGCCTATCTAAGGTGCATTGGAGAACAATTACAAAATGCCCTCAATGACAAAGGGAGAATTGGGAGAATATATACTGGTCTAGTACAATTCATACTCGCCACACATGGGGGCTCTCAAGAAATCACTCGCATTAAATACCACCACTATGTTAGATCACCCATCACTAGAACACTGTTCCTGCTAAAACATAAAGCCGGAGTCCATCTAAAAAGCACAATAAATAACTTTCTACTAACCCCATCCTCACTTGAAACGGCATGGATGCAAGAAGCACAAATGCTACATGGCCTAAACCCCAACACCTCACTTAAACTACTATACAAATTACTTATACATAATATAACCACACTAGACCAAATTACCCTGCCTAATGGTACCACTCTGATGAACAAGGACGAATTCAAAATCTACCACTCCACTCCTTCTAAACTTATCCAAAGCGCACTTAACATAGCTAATGAACTATTCTGCCACCCCCCCTGCAATCAATGCCCCCTACCCTGCCAACAACACCACCCACCAAGATCCCTCAAAAACAAATATATAATAAGAAATCACAACATCCTACCTCACACACCGACCGCCCCCGTACACCTCCCTAACCCCCCCATCCCCCATCTACCTCCTCCCCCCAACAACATGCTTAAAGACCCCCGACAATTTCCCATACACAAAATACTCGATCACAAACAAAAACAATCTAACGACAACAATGGAATAAAAAGAACAGTTACGTCATATATGTGTCAATGGACCACAACAAATAACAACACATATAATAAATGGCGAACCCAAAGGGACCTATACCCCTACTATGAAGCCAACATATGCAACCACAACACAAACTTGCTTAACCAATATTACACAGAAAGACAACACAATCATTTTTCAAACATCATCAACGCTTACTTCACCACGGAACAACACCGAGACACAAGATACGTCACACCATCCACAATAATTCCGCTAGCACATATCTCTATTAGTGAATGCAACCCAGAAAACGACATTGAAACAAATTCTGATACTATCCAAACACAATTCGATGTCGCCCACATATACGAAGACAATGGAAGGCATCTCATCACCATCCCGAAAGCTAGACTAACATGGCTATGGAAACAATACCAATTGGCAAAAAATACCACACATGGTCTAGAACCACCTACCCAATCATTCGAAACTGAAATTGTCTGGCTATACCAAAGATACAAATACCGTATCCCAAAGAACGACCCACTCAAAAGAGCCCAATATACAATACCAACTCAAATACTGGATCTACTAATTATAACATTCAATATTACCCACTCATACTTTTCATCCCCGGTTACATGTCCAACACAATTCACCCAATTCTACTCACCCTTTTCACGAGACATAATATTTGGATCCTTAGGAAAAGTGTTTGACTATAAATGGCAAGGAATTGGATACGCACATCCTCACACCTCAACAAACCTACAACAAGCCATTCACTGGGCACGCATGGCGGCCCAAAATGACCCTTACACAATCACTATAATTATATCCCCAGACACTGACTGGTACCAAAACTCGAACCCACACACAGGCCCATTCCCAGACACACATGTCATTGCCCATTTTGCTGCTGACACAATCACATACGAAGAACCAACAATACCCCCCGAACTCAATACTACAAGGAAAGAACCATCTACCATGTAAATATTCTGTATCCATCACCAAAATAATAACATAGGTACCTACGAACAAATGAAGCTAATACACGACACAGCAAATAACCTCCAAATATTACAAAGCCACACTCAAATTGCACCACCCACCCCTCCGAACATCACCGTTAACCCTAGTAAAAAATGGGCTAAATCAAACTACCCAAACACACCCCTATACAATAATAACCCCACCCCACAACTCCCAAACTACCAAACCAACTTACCACTAAAATTCCACCCCCAATTTAGCTACTACACAGATGGATCCTTTATAAAACCCAAAGAAATTGCCCCTGGAATATGGAGAAGAGAAAGAGCTGGATACGGTATCTATAGCCCCAAAGGCTTAAATATCGCCAAAAGACTCCATGGGCATCAAAACATACTACGCGCAGAAATGATGGCTATATACAAAACACTAAGAATCATCAATAGACAATTCCCTAATGAACCCGCATTTATATTCACAGACAGTCTAAACGTACTATATCTACTCAACACACAAATTAAACACCCCACTCTCCATAATAGTCACCCAGACCAAACCACACTCAACTCCATGGTAAAAATCCTCCAAGACCGTACACAGCCTATCACACTATACAAAGTCAGAGCACACGTCAACATTGACGGTAATGAAAAAGCGGATAAACTAGCAAAAGACGGGTTAGAATTAGAACACAGAATCGCCATACACCCATACGAACATGCCCACGCCACCCCATACTATTATCAAAAGGACGTCTGGGCCTCAATGGAAGAAGTCCCAGACAAAGGTCCAGTAAGATTCTTAGAAAAACAAATTAAAAAATATGACAAGGAAACCAATATAGCAGTCATGGCCACACAAACCCCCAACACGTGTAAATGGACAGAAAATATAGACATTGACAAAGAACTGTCCAACGAATTCTGGACAAATCCCTTAATCACAGACAAACAAAAATCATGCCTTATTAAATTCCGTACATGAACATACATGGGTAATGCTAGAAAACAAATGTTTTTCGGTCACCAGAGGTACCCCTCTATCACGTGTCCCATATGCAATTCAAACGATCCAGACACTTGGCTACATGTACTACTGAAATGTAACCAACAACATATACACTCACTACGAATTAAAAGACATAACAAAGCAGTTGGAGAAATTAGGAAGCTCCTAATCTCGTCCGAAAAATCCCGATGTTTTACCCTCATGAATGCCGGTACCTTCAATAATAATCCCCAAGAAAATACTGTCCCCAATTGGCTACTCCCCTGCGCATGTAACACACAAAGCAATGCAAGGTTTCGCCCTGACATACTATGCGTCAAAGGATTACCATATCAAAATGACCCTCCCATCGACGTTGACCCTAACCTCACCATACAACTTATTGAATTCACATATTGTAACGACAGATTTTCCCCAGAAACTATTGAAGCAAAAAACAACAAATACAAACCACTGATTGATAGTATCGCCTCCAGAGGATGGAAAATTGAACCACTTATTGTCATCACAGCCGGGGCCCGAGCTACGGCCCACATCCCATCCATGAAAATACTAGAAGAAAATCTCAAAATACCCATGGTTACCATCAAAAATACCTTTAAAAACATTAATACCATTGCAATACAATATGCCATGTCCATCCTCCTACATAAGAGGAGACTTGAAAACCACCAACCGCTCCCCCAAAACTTAGACCCTCCATAAAACCCAAAAACTTGTATAATATCTTATATAATACCTAGTATCTACTTACAGCTCAGAATGAGGGACTGGTGCCGGTTGGTTGGTACAAATTTCCTGCCTTTTATTCACTTGCGCACCAAGTCATGTGTTACATTTTAGACGATCATACGGACCCAACTGGAATCGAACCCGGAACGTCTTAACTCAAACATCCTCCCACAACCAACCGAGGAATCATGACTTGGCATTCACTCTCATTACAAAAACACTAATTATCCTTAAAAGGCATGCACCTCCGTGGGCCATAATCGGCCCATGTTATTTGTTTCTCGGTTACTATAGTGTCCATCCTCGAAAGAGGAGAGTAGTTTTGTCCCAGCTTCCCCATGTCCTGTGGGCATCGAGTTGTTGGCATTACGAACGGACACTCTATTCACGCCGGCCCCTAAAAGGGACCGGAGTTTCTATCTATCTATCTGGTATTTTGGACGTCGTAGGATATCATGACTAGTATGATGGTATCTTTTATTATAGAGTACGGACTTTGTTGTAGGTGTGTATATGATGCTTGGGTGTGGTCGGGCTTTAGTCTTATTTATTCTTTGGTTTTTTATGAGTATGTATTTGGTTATAGTGAAAGGGTTAGTTTTGGCGGATGTTATGCTTCTTATTTGTTTGAATAGGAAGTATGTGTATTTTGGATTAATTTTGTGTATTGTATGGTATTTGTATTTTGTTTGAGTATAGTATTTTTGTACATATAAAGTAGATAACTTGTATTTCGTATGGTATTTTGGACATTGTGGAATACTATGAGTAATACGATGGTATCTAGTATTTATTCTAGTATTTATTCTATGTGTAATACTATATAGAATACTATGTGTAATACTATGTGTAATACTATGTGTAATACTATGTTTAATACTATGCCTAAATACGTGTATGTATCTAAGATAGTATTGAAGTAAATACTTTTGTTTTACCCGGCGATTTGTGGTCAATCCACATTTGGCAGGTCTTTTATCATAAGATTTGGGTTTACCATCCCAGTAATTTGTTGCATCCCGGTAAGTGCCATGGTTAATGTGTGTAGATAGGATTTTAGATTGGGTTCCAATTAAGAAAACCACACAAGGAAGACCAAATGAGTGTCAGGTGTTGCATCTAGGGATCACCATTGAGTTAATTGATAGATTACAAGAGAATTAGGATGTATTTAGGACAACAAACACAGGGAAGAAGACTTCTAGGGTGAGTTTTAGAATTGATTTAATTAAGGTTGAGGGTCACTCACAGCCGTACATGCAATTGATCAGTCACTCCCTCACAACCCACTCTCGTCAGTAACATCACTTTTATAATGTGTTTTGCAATTCAGGGAGTCACAGCTCAGCCATAGACATTTGAGTACGCCATAGTCTCAGAAACCCAAGGCACAAACTCTTTGAAGTGACCATAGTCTCTTCAGATTAGTAACCAAGGACTATAGGCCATACCACAGGTTAGGAATCATCACCTACACACATGACTCTCCTACCTCTTGATCAAATGAATTAATTGATTTGCTTCAATATCTCAAAGTCGAAGTACTGGTGAGTCATATTAGACTTATCAAAATCAAATGGAGTTTTAACATATTAGAATTAATTGTTATAACGTGCAAAAGTCTAATTACGAGTGACGGGAACCTAGGGAACGAATCTAAGCGAAGCGAACTGAACCGGACCGGGACCGTAAGAGTCTAATCGGTAGGACCATAGTCTGCACAGCACGGCCATAGTCTAGTCACCAGTAACAGTCACAAGTAACCAGTGTCAAGTCACGTCTCATAGAGAGGGCCATAGTCTTAGTAACCAGTATCAAGTAGCCAGTCACCAGTAACCAGTAACCAAGTCAGCGTCAAGTTCTTGAATGTGATGCTGGCCACTCCTCCTTTTAAGCTTGCCCTGTTAGCCTCACCCAAACCATATGGGTTAATAGGCTAAACGTACCTTCGCGTCGCAACCGCGCCTGCTCCTTTCACGTTCAGACATGTCGACGTCGGCCAAGAATTCGCAGATCGATCTCTCTCGCCTTTCATAAATTTTGTGATTAACTTCGGAGCCCTGCAAACTCCATAGCTTAGAGCTCCTCTTTTCCTCGAGGTCTCGCACGATCTGGTCGCACTACTTCAATTTATGGCTTCCACAATTTCATCAGGCCCAGTTTAACTGCCTACTCCACCCAAACCATTGGGATGCTGTGTCGATCAACCTCACTCCATAATTGAGGAAATTTTTGGTCACAATCGATTGAGATCCGAGAATCTGCAAGTTCCACCAGTTCAGAATAACCTCCCTCGGTTTTTCTTGATCGAATTGAGGTGTATTTTGTGAATCCCTCTGAAGCGTCCGGTGATTCTTCTGCAGTCTTGAACTTCATCTTGTTATTTCCCAAACTCACTGAATCATTTGTAACTACCTACTGGTTCTCTCCGATCATTATTTCCATGATCTCAATCTCTTCTCGGGAATTAAAATTCACAGCGAACTGGTTAGGATGCTCCCTCTTGAACTACTCGACTGGGCATTCCGAAAGGTACAATCTTCCTTTCGCAGGATTTATATCTCAACGTGCGCACTTATTGAAATTGTAAATTATGTGAGAAGTGGGGGCTGAAGCATTTACTCTGACTTCACATCAGGTATCTCAAGTTTGCCACAGCCAAGTTACATGGCCGAACACACCCGAAGAAAAGTAGTGTCACTCCTACAAGCTTCATTCACTTCATTACCAAGGGAGACGACACACTACTCGACATTACTTCTCACCATACTCATAAGATTAAGGGTAGTTACTTCACTCCTTTCACAAGAGAAATTCACTGCACCATCATACTCAAACTCAAACATATATTAGAATTCTATATCCGAGGTTCTCTCAGACTTATTCTGCAAGACCACTTCAATGTGTGGACAATTGAAACTAAAGTAGGTGTTCACACTTCTGAATCCTACGAATATGTTGCAACATCAACTGCAGTAGCACGGTGACAGCAACTCCCTCTGACATTCTATGCACCAGACAGAGGGACACTTACAAACTATCCCAATTTCCTTTGACAGGATTCAAGACACAATCCGTGTATCTTCTCAAACAAACTCCTTTCACCGGATTACATTGTTAAAGCACTTCCTCGTACTTAGATACATTCACAACACGACTTATTACAACTAGAGGCTTTCAGGACAATTCATGGAATTCCATTCACTTCAATGAACCCGGATGGATCTCTTCCTTCTCAGAAGAGACTCAACATTCCCACAAGCAATTCCTCTCAATTCCCTTGAGAGAAACAACCACACATCAAGACTCACTCCCTTCACAGGAATAAGGTATCACAAATTCAATCTGGATTCTTCCCGAACCAGGAAAGTACAATTTTAATGTAAACGATTCACGACCAGCACCAACACAACATATTTAATCCTCACACACACAAGTAATAATATAGCTTCACGCTTATGATATTATGTAGGGTAAAAATGTACATTCAAAAAGGGCTTCACACCCAAACTGGAATCACTCAAAACTACGAGACAAAGGAGACTCTCTTCTCGAGAGGAACTACTTTCTACTTTCTCTCTTCTCTTCTATATCCCCTGAACTAGCTTCCTTGTCTCTTGGGGCCAGATTTCATAAGGCTCTTCGACTTGGTCACATGTCTATTGCCCTGCCCAAAAGACTCTTCCTCTTGGAAACTGTTTCATATGAACTAAATGTCTCACACTTAGCTCATTTCGGATAATTGGTCACTAATGACTTACTTTAGTGTCCATTTCACATTTTGAGTGACACTATGAATTCACATCCTATCAAAATTCTAAAATGACTATTCTGAGATCAAAAAATTGTACCACAATGTGCTTTGGATGTCCAACATTTGCTTCTTCAATTTTTCGTTGATGTCATCTACATAGTTGTGGGCCTCTTTGACTATGTCATCCTTCAGGACCTTCATCTCTTCGTGTAGTTCAAGCTTGAGTTTCTTGTTACATTCTTCAATGGCCTCCTTCATGATGGTAAAAACTTCGCTTTTGGTGGCATTCTTCTCATCTTGGTTTTGGTTTTGGATTGCTTCAATGGTGTTCACCAAGCAAGTGTTAGTATATTCAAATCCAAACTTGACCAACAAATCTTTGGAAGGTTTGTCAATACCATCAAGACTTCTACGGTGTGGAGTGATTTCCATATGATAAACACCAATTTTTTCCTCGTTTCCAACAAACTTTTTGTATACAAAGGGGTTGAGGCATTTTACATTTGCACTACCATTGTGTCTAATTCCATCTTGCTTATGGAACCAAATGGAGACAACATTCTTGGTTCCAATTATCTTGCAAATTTCAAAAGATGTGTCATCTATGCTCATCAAGATGGGAAGATTATAGAAGGTGAGAATTAGAGCTTCTTTCCTTTGTTTTTGCTCCAAGGTGAGAGAAGGCCCTTTCTTCACTTGTCCTTCCAAAATTTCATGGTGTGTTGCAACTTGGAGTTCTTGAATTTTCTTGGCTTGTGAGGGGGTTGGTGCAACAATGTAAGCATGGTTGTTGGAGGTGCTCTTTTGCACCTCTACAATCTCAAATTCATAACCTCTCCTAAAACTATTCTCTACAACATCTTTGAAGAGCATGTGTGAAGAGACATCAATCAAAGTTTCACTAGTGATTTTGATTGAAAGGTTGTTGTTCCTAGCTATGGAGTGGTAAGTCTTACATACCTTTCCAAGAGTACCTTGGGTTGATTTGGGGTCCAATTGTAGAATGAATGGTCTAAGTCCTTTCAACAAGGCCACCCCATCAATTTTGGGGTGGAGAAGGTGGAGTTTGGCAATTCCCGCCCAAACTCCTTTCTCCCCACCTCTCTTAACACTCATGCACATGATAGATATGGGCTCGATAAGGTTAGTGCCAAGTGGTATTTGCATCAACTCAAGTCTTTTCCTTACTAGTTCTTTCACATGGTTATGGAGGAGAGGGGTGTTGGGTAATTGAAATTCAATAGCAACATGGAAGTCCAAAGAGAGACATGTATTGGGATCGATTGGGATATCATATGGAATTTGTGTTAGGTTGAGGTGTTATCCAAGGACACCATCCTCTCTCTTACCTGGGTAATAGATTTGGGGTATCCTTGGGAAGGATATTGCGACCCCCTCCATTTCTTCCGTTTCCTTCCTTGGTACACCCCTAAGTACCCTATCTTCGATGGATTCACCATCGAAGAGCTCTTCCAACCCCTCTTCCATAGCCAATTTCTCCATGTTAGTGAAACCATACCAAAAATTTTGACGGAACCTTTGTTCCGGGAAAATAGAATTTACATGTGTGACTTGTGGGCGTCGTTGTGGGGTTTGGTGTAGAGATTTGTTCGGTGTTGTCTTCTCCCGGGTCCTCTTGGTGCCTATTTCCTTCGCAGCTTGATTCTCCTTTGCCTTCTCCGCTAAGAGCCGCATGAGGTTTTGTGTGGGTGTGTCTACCTCCATGTTGTCATCATCTCCCAAGATGGGTCGGAATGTGGAAGGCGATGCCATGTTTGGTGTTTTGTTGGGTGCTCCTTTCGCTCAATTCCAGCAGCTCCAACCTCCAGCAGCTCCCTGCTCTGTGCTCCAGCAGCTCCTTCGAAGATGAACCAGGGGCTTCTCCAAGATGTATCAGACCAGGGGCTTCTTCGGCTGCAGTAATTGTTAATACAACTGCAGCAGTTCTTTTGCGGCTCCAGTAGTTAGTTTTTTTGCTAGTAGTGCTTGTGCGTTCATCAACGCGGCTCTCTTATTTTCTGATGTTGAGTCGCCTCCTTTGGCTGTAACACCGTCTCCTTTTGGTTGAAGCAGCTTATTGGCTGCAGCCAATTCTCTACAACAGTTGCTTTTAGTCGGTAATGCTTGTCTCCGTGCTGCGCCGATCCTCACAGCTCCTTTCTTTGGGTTGTCTAGTTCTGAGTTCCCTTCTTCAGCAATTTCGGTGATGTCTGCACCTCTGTTGTAGCTCCTCGTCTCAGCTCCTTGCTGGGTTTGAATCTCCTAAGCTATTGCAACCGATTTTACTCGCGGTGTTGGCGGAATTTTCACCTGGTTCGGGGTAATCCTCCTTTGTCTTCAACAGTTTGTTACAGAGCTTCTCTTGGGAGTCACAACTCCTGTTTTTGCACGCCGCAGTTTTCTTGTTCTTACGTCGCAGCTCCTTTACTCGGCTGCTACACTTCCTTGTTTCCCCCAATTTGTAACACTCAAGTTCCTACTCTTAAGTTGCTATACTCTTGTTTCTGCGCTCAAGCTGCTACAACAGCTTCCACTTACAACAGTAGTGGGTTTCTACTTGCCTTTATTTCGGCGACTACACTTTCGGTGTTCCTCGCGGCTATTGACTATCTGCTCTCAAGCTACAATACTTTTATTTCTACGTTCAAGCTGCTGCAGCAACTTCCATTTACAGTAGTAGTGGATTTCAGCTTGCCTTTGTTTCAGCGCCTTCACTTTCGGTGTTCCTCGCGGCTATTGACTATCTGCTCTCAAGCTGCTATACTTTTATTTCTACGTTCAAGCTGCTGCAGCAGCTTCCACTTACAACAGTAGTGGATTTCAGCTTGCCTTTGTTTCGGCGCTTTCACTTTCTGTGTTCCTCGCTGCTATTGGCTACCTATATTCTGGATCTGATTTAGTTTGATATTTGAAGATTTCTATACTGAAAGTGAAGTTACAGGTATACCTAGGCTTCGGTGGGTGCTTCGGTGGTCTTGAGGTTGATTCGGTGATGAGCACAGATTTGATGAGCTCAGAGCTGATAAGCTTCGGTGGGCCTTTGGCTGATTCGGTGGTGAGCTTTGGCGGTGTGGACCCTTGACAGCTCTCCCGGCAGGGCTTCTAGTCAGTCACTGCCTCCGGCATTCTTGCAGTTCTCTATGTGCTTCGATGTGCGCTTCGGTGATGTGCTCAGATCTGAGCTTCGGTGATGTGGACCCGCAACAACTTCTTCGGGTGACTTCGAATCGCAGTCACTGCCTCCGGCACTCCTTCAGTATGTCTCTTTGTTGTGGATCTGTCAGTACTACGAATCCCAGTTCTTGTCTCCGGCAGCTCTTTCGATAAGTGCGGTATCTGTCTTCTCTGTGGATCTGTTGACTGCGAAGAGGGTGTGTGGGTAGCTTTCGGTGGTATTTATGTTGAGGGGTGAGATCGGGCTCGGAGCAGAGTGGCCCTAAGTTCCTCAATAGGTGGGTGGCTAGGGAGATGTTGAGGAGCAACATGCAGTGCCGCTTCGACTTTCCCACTCCCTAGCCTCCAGCAACCTTTCGAGTTCCTGAGGGTTTCCCTCTCCGAGGCCCTCTCGCCACTCACCACGCCTCTACCAGCGTCGCAGCTCTCCGTTCCTTGGCCTTCCGTTCAACAACCCGCACAAGAGACCACCGCGGACTACCCACCAAACCACCAAGCCAAGGACCACCCCCACCCCACCGGCCAAGGACAACCCCCAAGCCCTCAAGCCCTCAAGCCCGGGGAAAGACTTCCAAAGAAGTATGGCCCAAAGAATGACAAAGTGTTTAACCATGAGCAATGGCAAGGGTTACTTCAAGGTTTTGACAAAACTTGGGGAGCTAGGAAACATTGAGTGGAATTGGAAGGGTTGGTTCTTGGTTTGTATATTATTTCCCAACATTATTGAGTTAGCGTGGTTGAGAGGTTGTGCATGATATGGCTTTGGATCCTCCTTATTAAATTGGACAAACATACATATATACATATATATCATGTTTATTGCTAATCTACCTCATTCATTGGGTTGCCCATATATTTAGAATATTATTAAAAGAAATCACATAGAGATTGATGTTTGTCTTCTTATTGTTGAAAAACCCACACATATTTTCTCACATAATATCATAATCCTTATTGTATGACTCTATGTTGGCATTTAAACCCTTATATTGAAAGCATTGAATTATAAAAATGTCAAAAATAATTACTTCTATATGGTTTTGAAGTGCTCATGGCCGCCCTTATTGAGACTAGAATCATCTTAGTTGTGGGTACCTAAACATATAGATATAAAGTCAACAATCCATTAGTCCAGATTTAGTCATGATAAAAAATAAGAGCCCTTAGACACGGGGCCTCCTTACACCAAGTGATAATCTTATAGCCACATGATAAATAAACTTTGGCGTTTCACAAAGATGAAAGTCTGTTGCTTTGAGCTTAAAAATAATGATAGGTAGACATTGTGAAACCCTAGCCAACCACAACCTAACTGCACACACCAAGGTAGATGTAAGTCGTATAGGTATACGTAGAATCAGAAAAGCAAGGAACAATACAATTATCCATAAAGTTCCTCAAAGAGGGACGGAAACCATGGGTTTGATATTTCTTTGAGAAAAAAAATACTATTAAGAGCTCATTAGCTCATCATGTATTGGAACCTTTTTGAAAGTTGGTTGAAAGTCTTGGGACCTCCTCTTCCACCTCTGAAACCTGGGCATGCCAAAATGAGTTTGATACCCAATGAACCAATATGGAATGTCCTTCGTTCAAACCTCCACATTGACTCCAAGCATGCACCCACAACTTACCGAACATGGAAAGTTATGCATGCGAAACAACCAACTCCCTACTAAAACTCCGGTTGAGTTAAAGGATAACTCTAATATGTCTCAAACTTTATCAATTTAAGAGAATTATTTGATGGAGTTTGTATCGACTGGAATCTGTCTTGGAATCTGTGAGCCCGAAATCGTACTCACATTAATCCTTAATCGCAAAAACATGGCTAACACGTCGATTTCATGCTTGATAGAACTAGCAGGTGATGGGAAATGTAAGGTGTTAAATATCTCGGTGGAATGAGGCTAAAAGGTGATTAGGAACTTGAAGAGAAATTAACCGTAGGGAATTAAAGGGGAATAAGGCATAAGCGTTTCATGGAGAGTCTAGTAAAAGCATACTTAAAAGGACCAAGAAAAACCAATAGAATAAGGGAAGGGGTCATAACGATGACCGTTATTTATTGAATGATATTTACACGGATAGCTCAGGAGGATGGGTAAGAGCCGGTTGGTTGGATACTAAATTCCTGCCTAGAAATCACTAGCAACACCAAGTCATGTATAAACATCTTAAACAGTCAAACGGAGTCTATGGGGATCGAACCTGGACCGCTTAAGTGTTGTACAAATTCCCTCCCTCAACCAACCAAGGAGACATGACTTGGCAACCTCCAAGGCAACAAACCGCAATTTATACCATTAACCGAGCGTAAGGAGTTGCGAACGATTCCGGGGGGTTATTCTTAATTAACCTTGCTTCTTATCTATCTATCAATGAGTTTGAGTTATCTAGGAGTCTAGGGGGAGAAGAAGTCAAGAGGAGAAGAGGGAAAGTGGGTTGGAAAGGAGGAGAGGCCAAAAGAAAAGGTCTTGACCCGCTTTTTCTCTCGGGCGGCCCGAAAGATGCCGGGCAACCCGGGAAAAAAGGTAGAGGTTGGAGGGGTCTCCGGAGGTAGAGGCAAGGAGCCTCATTATGCATGTCTAGAGATAGAGGTGAGAGGGATGAGGAGCAAGAGGGCGAAGCCCTGCCCACATGTGAAGAGAGGTAAGGACGTGGGGCGGAGCCCTGCTTCGTGAGGGAAGGATGCAGTGAACGGGGAAGGGAGAGAGGAGAAGGACTCGAGGTAGGGGCAAAAGAACTGTTCTTGGAGGAGGCATTGAGAGAGAAGAAGTGTAGGAAAGAAAGGGAAGGGAGAGATCAGCACACGGGAGCGCTGCCTCGTAGTGGATTGGATGTCATAGGAGGTTGAGGAGCTGGAGCAGGGTGACATGAGAGATCCGATCGGCATTCAACAACGACCTCGGCGTGCCACACTTGTTGGAGGCTAATTGGTTTGAGGCTGCACAATAGCAATCAGGAGGATGTTGGGCGGCAGGGAAGAAAGGCGGAATCCCTGTCTCGGTAGAGAATGGTGGGCTCGAGCGGCGATTGTTGTGGCTAACATGGCGATCAGAGGTTGGTCGACGGAGTCACTGGGTTGGGAATGAGAGCACATGTGGGAGATAGGTGGCTTCCAGTTTCACTGGCAAGGTTGGGATCGATGCCGAAGTCCCGGAAAACGTACACGGCGAAGGAAGTCGGAAGTGGTGATGCTTCGGAGGATGGCTGCACGGAGCACGGTCTTCACGGGACGTAGGAAGGCTGCCCTCCTCATCGGCTGCTCCTATTGCGAGACAGGAGGATGGAGGTTACGACGAGTTGGGGCTGCAGGTGAACTCCTGGTGCGTGCCAGTTCGGCACACTAGATCCTGCATGGATCTCCTGCCTTTCGCCATCTCCTGAAGGTAAGAGCCGAGGGCAACTGGAAGGGAATCTCAAGAAAAAGAACTTAGCATCGTGTCAATTAGTTGTGGTACATGCCTGGATCGATCCTCCGGGGAAACTGCCCCATTAATCACGCAAGTACGTAGGTGACACTGGACGGCTGTGAGCACGACCACGGGGGAGGAGCAATCCTCCAGGAGAATCAATCGATGCAGGTCAGCTTGGTGATGTTGTGTAGGTCGATAGGGTAGCTGACTTCTAAGGTTGTTGGCCGACTCGGGAAGAATTCGGAGTTGAGGGTGCCGTGGAGCCGGCATTGTCGGGGGGGACTGGTGACTGGGATGGCAGCAGGACAGGGAGAGTAAGACTAGTAAGGGTGCGCAGCAGAAGCAGTTGTAGAAAACTTGTAGTTAGCATTGGTCGAATATGAGGAGAGAGGGTTTAACGATTTGCTTCGGATCGGTGCATCCATGAGTGATCAAGGGTAAGAGGCAGAGAGAGGTTGAGAGCACTTGCTCCAACTCTTGAACCCTGGGCCGAGTTGTGTAAAGGAGAAAAGTTGTTGGAGTACGGCTATCGTGAGTATGGTTTTAGTTGGAGCAGGCAGGGGTACATCAATGTGCCTCAGACGCCGACGCCCAGGTTCGTGAAATTCAAGTGGGAGTTCAGCTGGTTGGTGGTGAGGAGTGGAGCAAGGCCTCGAGGAGTTGTGTTGTTATCGGAATTGATACAAGGGAGGAAGGTAAGGAAATTACCAGAAGAAGGGCAGCTCGGAGGCGGCAGGTGTAACAGTGGGGGCTGCTTCGACAAGGGGGAGTTGTACGGTGCGGAGCTAATTTCGGGACTAGGCCTTCAGCCATCTCAACACATTGTCGAGGTCTGAGTTGAAGTGTAGTGGAACTGCAGATGTTGCAGAATTAACAGGAAGCTGGGGTGGTGAGTTAAAGTAGTGGTGAGGGCATAGGTGTGTTTCTTTGCAAGTGAAGGAATTGTTTTCATGGTCTTAGGCACTGAGAAGCGTGGAACTGTGGTGAGTGAGAGGAGGGGGGATAGAGGATTGTTAGGAGGTGGCTAGTGTAGGCAATAACCACTTCTCCACTTGTGGGGAAATGGCTAATTTAGAGGAGTGGCAAGAAGGAACTCAAGCATTGGGAATTAATTGACATTGTACTTGATTGAGCATTTGTGAATGCTTACATTATTAAAGGAAAAGATGTTATATACACCACTTCTCCCAATTTTCTTCCCTTGCTTGCACATGTGAATTGCAATTTGAGGTGTAGCACATGATTCCTCACCCGGACTAGGACGCAATCGAAGGGTGAGGAGGATTGAGGCTTACAGAATCCACCAAGCAGTCTGTCCTAAAATCTATCTTGCTGGAAAAATGTATTAAATAAGTTGTGGTCTCCCGGAATTTGCGTTAGGCTCACCTCTTGGAGGTGGGTCTGAAGCAAATTCCAGTAGATCATGCACCCTTATCCACAACCTGCCATGTAGGACTCCATGTAGACTTTTCACCCACAAACATTTCTTTGGACATTTAGGCCTTCACCTCCTAGTGCGAAGTGAACTTAACCGGTCTCCGCCTTTTCGACCAATGAGAGCTCTACATTGCCATGGTCAGGGCCTTCAGCCTTGTGTGTGAAGTGGCCCTAACACCACGCCCTTTCAAGGATATAGGAATAAACCAACCCATTCACAAAGCTCCAATGGAAGGGTGTGTTGACAAGCCATCCTGTCCTTGGACTCATTGTGGAGTCCACTATGTGCTCCCACTAGCCCGAGTTAGCATAATCTAATTTTAGTTGTGTCACTTTCCAATAGAGGAAATCAACAATATGCTCATCCCAGATATCATGAAAGAGATGAATCTCTTTGTAATTTAGGACGATTTTAAGACTTGGTGATGCTCATTGAAATTGCGTACATAGCATGTTACATAATGTTAGGTTAATTGTTTGTAACATTATTAAAATAGATTCAAGGTTATCATTGTACTCATCAATGATAGATCTATGAGATTTTACCGTCCACTTTCATAAAGGTCAAGATTCACGAATTCTTATTGTCTTCTTTCTTGTGAGCAGTAAGTCTAGGATTCCTCGACAACTACAATGTGAAAGGAGAAATTTCTTAAAGTATTTTAAACACCTAGTAGTTGTTGTTGGTGGTCTTCAGATCTTGGTGCAAACAAGAAAAACACCCAAAGAAAGGAAAATTGAAGGAATATAATAGAAGGATTTGGACAACAAGAATCATTTTTGACCAAGGTGTACAACTTCAAATATTCTACGGGACCCTAACTTTGGTCTTAGTTTAAACCACTTCTTTTATACATTCAAGGTAAATGCAAAACTTAAAATATTCCACCACAAGTTTGGGCAAGGCTATAAGAGGTTGCTCAAGACACACCTTGTGCCACATGAAAAGTTTGGACATGGGCGCATCTGAATGGCATATACCAATCACAAATCACATTGAGATGTTCCAAATTGTAAAATTTGAAGAAATCAAGAGGTGAGTCCGATTATCATGGGTCTTATGCCCCTCCAAATGAACTCATAAATTAGATCACTTTGAGCAATCAAACTTGTCAAACGGTAGTCTTAATAAGGTTGGTTACACTACTTAATAAGATTGTTGCAGTTCACCTTTTACATATGTATTATTTTAGATTTTTATTTGTTGTTCTATTTAGGGTTTGCATGTAGGAAGGGACACCTATATTAGCAATGTAGTCAACAAGAAAATATTTGTCCACATGAGATGCACACATGCATAGTGAAGCCTATTTTAGGTGCAAGCTAAAAAAAATGTTTACTTGTAGTGGGAAAAGTAGCAATAGCGTAGACATGGATGATAGAGAGGAAGGTGTGCAACCCTTGATAAACAATGATAATGAGTAAATGTTTCACAAAATTTGCAACAAGGCCAAGAGCCAGAGATGAGACAAGAAACTTGAAACAAAGAGCTCCCGAGAGATGACTCTAATCACTTGAAACAAAATGAAGCACTTTAAATAAGATGAGAGTAAATCAACTATATAGAAAAAATTTAGAATCTACCAAGTTGACAATTGAAAGATGAAAACAACCAAATTTCGAGAGGAGCATGCGAGAGGGTAGGAGCAATAAACCAAATTGAAGTGTTGCAATCCAAGCACACGTGGATTGTAGATGACTCATTATGCACCAATGACTGCCGCCTAGTGGAGCTCAATACATTCATAATTATAACAAATATTGCATAATGAATGGCCACACAAGCATTATCCTCATTGCCTCAAATGATAGAAGTACTTTGAAAAGCAGGTCGCTCATACGCCTAAATCAGGTAAGACATCAAATTTTTGCGCCCACAAAAAATTGTTGTTGACCTTAGGATGCAGCTTGCAATTCCTTTCAGGATAACAACCACACTTCGAACCTCATTTTATATGTTTTCTTTTTGCAATATGACAAGGATCCAATAGATATGGAATGTGTACAAATGAGGGCATCAAGCTTAAAAGATGGGGTTGTTGTTGAATGCACCATGACCCACAAGATATCAAATTGTACTCTTTTTTTTAATACCCATTTCCACTACTAAATGATAAAAACAAAACATGGTGATAACCTCGCAGAACCCTGATTTCAAAAAATTGATTGCATAAGGCTTTCATCAATATTCAAATAAAATACAAAATAGGGTCTTGGAAAATTAAGAGTGAACAAAATTTTCAGCTCTCACTAACAAACATAAATACACCAAGTGAATCAATGGCCCATCCACTTTTGCCATAAAATCCCAATATTCTACCAGTGTCACTCTTGAACTGTGTATCATCTGCACTATTAGTACCATATGGACCATATGTTTTACGGTTTGTTCGAAATGTTAAAGACTTGAGGCAAATTATTGGATTTGTACCACCATCATGGGATTCAGCTACGAGTTGAGATGTTATGCCAAACCATCCTTCAATCTGCATAAGAAACTCACTAGGGCTCTTGAACACAATCTGCAAAACAAACAAAAGTTTATTAATATCCAAATTCAACGCACACCAAAAGGAGGACTCTTGTTGTTGCACTCAAGTGGAACCATCTGTAAGGCTTTTTTTCTTACACGTAGCCTCCTACCATACATTCTATGGTACATTGGGGGGGGACCTATAAGACCATTTAAGGAGCACAAGAATCTTCACTATGATAATGAATATCATATTCAAATGAGGTCCAGAAATTATAAGCAAAAAGCGACTTGAGCCTCGATCATCTTGTTCTGATCATGTGTTTCACGTCCTAGGAGAAGTCGGCTAGTAACTTATTGAAGTCCATAAATATTCAGGGTGTTTCGGAGTGCCTGACATGAAATTTTTACATTTTGATATGCAAGAAATCATACTGATGACAAGTGTTATGTGTTTCCTTGTGTAACCTAGGCATAGACCTCATAATATTATTGAGTATCCTAATGCCATGATATTAGTAAGCGCGCTAATGCCAAGTGTCACAAGGTTACACTAATGGTCAAGCTGTTGGCCATCAGTGTAACCTAAGGTATGGTTTTTACTAGGGGGGCATTCACGGTTGAGGTACTACTTTTGGGACAAAGGACTTAAGGACTTAAGGACTAGTGGATTTCGGTGTTTATCATGATTTACTATTATTTGATCAATAAAATTTAAATAAATAAGTAGATAGTTCATAGGCTATATCAAGAAAGATATTATTTCTTATTAAATAATCACCAATAATAGAGAAATTCCCTATGAAATAAGTAGATAAGTCATAAAACTTGAAAAGGGGTCAAATGACTTGTTTGGGCCACATCAATGGCATTTTTTGTTATTTAGGTGTGCATTGGTGGTCAATTATTTCATGTTTTGCATCTTGGTACCTTGGTATAAGTGTCATGTGTCCATTCATATAATTGTTTTTGTCCAATTCTAATACTAGACGTTCCTTTTAGGTGTGGCCGTGATTATATGTATTTTTGGCCATGTTTGGTGCCACATGTAAAGTTGGGCAATTGGTATTCAATACATTTTTGGTTCTGTTGGTACACACTTGAACGATGATTGTGAGGAAAAAAATTGGGATCGTTTCGATTAATTCTTGTTGTCCTTTTCATTCCTTGATCCTAAGGTGAACAATTAAGACAACACTCCCAAATGTCCTTTAAGGAATCAAAATGATATCTTAGATGACCCTATTCCTTCTAAATTAACTTTGTCGGTGTACTCAATATGGAGTATGAATTGTAGGTATGATCCAAAATATGCTTCACAATACAAATCTAAGCATACCAAGCATGTGAAGTTATCTAAAAAAGTCCTTTTTCCATTAGACATCCAAAAGTAGTACCCCAACCGTGAATGCCCCCTAGGGCAGGTGACACTAACACACAATTAACACAAAATACAAAAAATGATGTACTACTATTATGCAACCAGTGATGAACCAAATTGCTGATAATGTGCACTCCCTTCTAGTAGAGAAAACATGAGAATCGCTAACATATAGACCCCACATTGAACATGTATATTCTTATACTTCACCTCTTGAAGGATTAAGCTACGTAAGTTCATTAGTATCAACAAATGCCAAAGAACATGAGCTCCTATAATATGACTCAGATGCTTGACTTGCAAACAAATACAATGTTGAAAAAACATGTTTGTAGATTAAGAACCCCTTGTTCTGCCATATCTAGTGAACACAAACGTCGATCTTAAACTAAACAGCGGCTTACCTTAGCACCTTCCATCTGAAAAGTAGGAGCACCTACTTTGCCCAACTTGGACTTATCACCTGATCAATAGCCACCAATGACGTTAACATCAAGCTAAAATTCAAGAGTGTCAGTCTACAAAGATCTTGTTTAGATTTGAGAATCGATCAATCAATAAAAATCAACAAAATCAACAAAATGCGAATAAAGTCAGGATTAGATGAAAGTTTTGAATGGTTGCATAATGCAAGGTATCAACAACAATTGTAATGTGCCCTAAGGAGATCAAAAAGATTGAGAGATTAAACACTTATCATGCGCTTGCAAATTTATCACATATAAGAACAAACTCCTCAATCCTTCAAAGAAACTCCATAGTCAGATTCTCAGAACTGTACACTCTACAAATATTCAATCATCACAGGATATCAACTATCTACAAAGTATTGCAAAGTCTAATCGGCTGGGGATTCGTGGCACTCAAGTAAAGTCATCTGGTAACAAAAATCGGATGAGTCCATCAAGAAGCTCGGATGGAGCCGACTTTAGTGAAACACCTCCGAGTTGGCATGTAAGACCTATTTTCTCATTTATAGCTATTGTGAACTACTAACTATTTTGTAAATATCAATTTGTTGGCAAGGGGCAATGATGTGGCCTTGGATGCTCTAAGCCTATTTTCTAACCTCCCATGAATTGTTTCCAAGGCCATGATGTGAATTTGAATTCCACATGGTTATTTTGATAAATATCGCAAGATATCAACGTGTGCAACATATAATTATGACGTGTTGTCATAGACATTTTTTTCGTTCATAATTCATTTATATTGCACGGGTGTGATTGCTCAAACATTTGTAATATGTCAAAAAAATATATATCTTCTTATGGTAGATTGGTGAACGGGTCATTTGACAATACGAACGGACACTTCATTCACGCCGGCCCCTTTAAATAGGGACCGGAGTTTCTATCTATCTAGATTGGTGAACTCACAAATCAATTCAATAATAATAATAATAATAATAATAATATGAAAATTAATTAAAGTAAATAATGTACACCATGTCATTTTAAAGATTATACAATATATGATGAGGATAAAATATTACAATAATTTAGATAGCCTATAATCAAAACTTGAGATTTTTTGAGTATACCCCATCCATAACATTCTCCCACAAATCTAATTTCAAATAACATATCATTTATTTATACCTCATGTTATATTATCTAAAAAATAAAATTGATTTCTATATAATTTTTTTGTTATATGTTTTATATTTTATCTTCATTGTTTCATTTTGGTCATCTTATGAACACTTGTACTAATCTATCATTAGAATAACAAGGATAATTTTAAATGGTAAATCACAAAATTATAACCTCAATATTAATGAGGATTTTGTAATGTTTTTCACCTCCAAGTTAATTACGTGCTTGGTTGATGGTTTCACTTCCGGAATGAAATCCCAATCAATTGCTTATTTACTAATTGGAAGTGCACACATATATATTGGATTTTAGACCTTGCAGGTGAAGTGCATTCAATATGGGATTTGTAGTCAAGCGGCCTTCAAGAATGCAAGGGCAAGGTTTTTTTTCCAAATTAGGCGGGATGGGCAACAATTTTCAGTTGGGTTCAAAAATTTGTTTAGAGGGTTGCCCCAACCCGGTCTAACACCCCTGAAAGTTCGTGAGGGGGTATTTAACGTCCGCCCATATTAATTTCTTTAAAATAACCAGACTAGTAATGATAGATTGGCAACGCATGATGCACACACTTGCTTCTATATGAGGCATTTGTTTTTAAATGTCTAACACCCTTTATATTATTGCCTTAAGTATTAGATTAGATTGGGATTATTTAGAACTACTAAAACTTGGTGTTTTTTTAAAACCCTTGAGACAAGGAGCTGAAGATGTAAGGTAGTGTCTAAAGTGGTTCATCTCATCCGCAAAGATGAATGAACTTACACTAATGAAAATACATGAGTGCCACGAATCCCAGGCCCAAAAATACTGTCTAATACCCATACCCTACTGGTACCCAAAAATGTGAAATCCTTGTTATAGATACCCAAACGGTATCATAAAAAGACGATCCCAGTTCTACACTGGTATCGAAATCAAACAGCGACCCAATCCTAGATAGAAAGATGTTGCCGTGCGAACTATTTCTGATTGACAATAATATATAGCATTCGTATCATTAACACTGCACATTCAAGATGTAGAAGGACATTCTACAGGAACTCAGTACTCTGCAATGCATCTAACATCACTATATCTGTTTACATCCACCGGAGTTGGGGACGGAATGGAAGCTTACCAAGAAGGAGCAAACCCTTGATGTACCGAAGCTCCTTGCAGATGTCGTGAAATTCCGGCCGATTGCGAGGATTGCCATCCCAGCAACGTTGAATGAGGTTTGCCAATCTTGCAGGGCAATCTACAGGGATTGGAGGCCGCTCTCCGCCTTTTAACCTGCGGTAAAGCCCACCTTGGCTGCTATTAGCAAAAGGCGCCTCACCGGTGAGCAATTCGAAGCACACAATTCCAAAGCTATACACATCGGTTTTAAAAGGCTGGAACCGATCTGGCAACTGCTCCTCATCTTCATCATAATCCTGCACCTTGTAAACCTCCGGTGCCATCCACTTCCGGGTACCGGTGTTCAATGTCATGTGAGAGTATCTGGTGCTGGCATTCTTAATTTTTGTGAGACCGAAATCAGCCACTTTAACAAGGAACACCCTGCTATTGTTGCAGCCTGAGTCGTTGCCCTTCACTAATGTCGAATCTCTGTCTGAAGGTTCTGGAGGTCCCAAAGCCTTGGAAGGCTCAGGGAATTTGATGAGGATGTTCGGTGACTTGAGGTCTCGGTGTGCCAAGCCCTTGCTGTGAATGTACCGGATGCCTTCGGCTATTTGAAGCATTAGGTCAACAGATTGGATGTGTGAGAACGGAGAATTTTTTGTTGTTGTTCCGGAGGGGATGTTTTCTCGGTACACTTGGAGAAAGTCATAGAGATCGGTGTCCATTAGCTCCATCACCAAGGAACAGCTACGTTTGTCCATCGCACAGCACACCAACCGCACAATGTGTGGATGGTTTAACCCTGCAAGAGCACCAATTTCTTGCCTGAAGAATTTGTTGTCTCCTCCCCTGAACTCTTTCTTTGCAAATCTCATCCCTAACCATGTAGTTTCTCGGACCACTCCGGACGCTCCCTTGCCGAGTTCTTCGCCTTCGGACAAATCCTTGGGGCTTACCCAGAAGATGAGAGGTGAGGGGGTAAAGCCACTCGAGTCGATGGCTATGTCCGAGGGTTTCACATTTAGAATTGCCAGCAGCTGCGTTGCAAGACATTGAGAGGATGGTTCACGTTGACACCTTACATCATCTTCGTCACATTCGTGATTCTTCTTCAAGTCTCTTAAGCGGTTCTTGAGAGTCTCTTGATCCTGCTTTGCTGCGACCAATAAAGCGAGATACTCAACCACACTCAACTTCCCTTCACATGCTCCGGCTTGGAATACATTTTTGTCGAATGTTATGGATGTGAGTAAAATGCTGCAGATGAGTTTCTCATGCCATTCCGAGTCGTAGAGAATCTCCGAGAAAGTTTCTTTGAGGTCCCCTTGCTTGAGAGCTGTGTTTAACCATTCATCGGTGCCGCAACAACACTCTTCAATTAGGGCCGTAATTCGTTCAAGCACTGAATTCAACTCCGCAGCTGGGATCATCAAGGAGGCAATTTCTGAGCCTTTGGTTTCCGTGTTCGCTAAAAGTTCACTATACGTCTCTACCTCAAACTTGAGTATGGCTCTTTGGAGCCTTGGAAGCTTTTCAGCCAAAAGCTGGCACTGCTGCTTGTTGATTTGCGGAGGGTTAGAGTTTTCAGCTGATACAAGGTACTGTACATGTTTTATCAAATCTTTACAGCGGTCGAGAATGTCTACCGAACCTGCCATCTTCACACACTAAATAACTGCAAATAAAATGTGTCTCTTATTTCAGACTGTCAAAGATTTGATGAGAGCCACAGATTTGCCTGTCACCAAAATTTGTTTCTACAATCTCCAACTTCCGAAACACTACATGTTAAATCTCCACATTTCAGGAGTGGCTTGAAAGATGCAGCCTTAGAGCAAACTAGAGAATTTCCTAAGCAATCTGTCGAAAATGTTCCAGCACACATACTGAGATTTTTCTGCAGCTCTCCACAATCGAGTATTCTCCTCTAATATCACGGCGTGAACCCTCAACGAGTACTAAATTTATCACAACCATCTGCAAACTTGGAAGGCAAATTACAACAGTGGGGTTAACCCTCATTGAAACATAGGTCACAGATCCTTCTTTATTTGAGGTCCTTTCCACAGGAATTTTCTAAAAGAGAGATGTGAATCTCCCAGACAAGGCCGATTCAGACCTGCCATCTGGTGCTTCGTCCGGAGGCAGCATCTTAGTTCAATTCCTTAACACCCAAGGCCACGAACATGATCACAAAGCCGGTCACAATGGTTTGCGTGGTGGTCATGAATGTCTGGTTGTAGGCGAGAAGAGTGAACAAAGTCCCCACGAAGCCCAGCCCAATGGCTACCTTCTCATTCTGGCTCGCCATAGCTGCGTTGCCGATGATGATGATTCTAGCCCCAAAAATATATTATAACTTCTCCCTTGCCTCGCACCACACTCAATCTAAACACATTCGAATGATGATTTCATTGCTTTGGCTTTTGCGGCTGTCGCCCAAAATACAATCAATTATCTACCCAATCGATTGTATTTTGGTCACAATTAAAAACAAGAAATTAGCAAATTATATAATAATACGGTACAAAAAATTAAGGATGGATAATTAAATACCCCTTGAATAAATACCCTTGTCACGCACGTGTATACATATATACATGTCTAGTGAACTCCCAGAGTCTAATAGTATCTCCTAGATACTATGGATAAAGAAGGATAAGACTATGAGCTCTTTTGGAGATATAAAAGAGAGAGCTTGGAGGAGGAGCTCTCAAGGTTCTAGTCAGAGTTCTTACTAGTTCTAGTTGTAGTTACTATTTCTAGTTCTACAGTTTTAGTCATAGTTTTTACTAGTACTACTACAGTTCTAGTCAGTTTACTTTTTATTTTTAACCTTTACGCCATAGTTTCACTGTTCAGCAGCGTTACTCCTGAAAACACAGCGTTTTCGTGGTCTCTGCCCCTAAAAGATCATAAAAGAGAGAGCTTGGAGGAGGAGCTCTCAAGGTTCTAGTCAGAGTTTTTACTAGTTCTAGTTGTAAAAACTATTTCTAATTGTACAGTTTTAGTCATAGTTTTTACTACTACTACAGTTCTAGTCAGTTTACTTTTTACTTTTAACCTTTATGCCAAAGTTTCACTGTTCAGCAGCGTAACTCCTGAAAACGCAGCGTTTTCGTGGTCTCTCCCCTTTAGGGGCAGAGACAATAAATAAAATTATGTATGTATCTATTATTTGTAACTTCACCTTTATTAGGTAGTTGTGTAGCATGTGCTTTTGGTCGTTTTCTTGGTTTATGAGGAACTGCTATAGTCACAACCACGTGTGTTTCATTATTTTTTATTTTATCTCTGATTTTTAGCCCCGAAATATATCGGTATTTCAACCCTCCAACCTTGCAACTCAACTTCAATACATTCAGATGGTGATTCTAGGTGGCCCCAAAACAAAGTGTAAATTCAACCTTGCAACTCGATGTGATTACACATGGATGGCGATTCTTGCTAACCCAAAACAAATTGTAACTTCAACCTTGCAACTCGATCTGAACACATGCGGATGATGATTCTCAGCCACAACAAGCATCTGTCTCTTCAGCCTTGGCAAGGAATATTGAACTTGATCTAAAGATTTGAAGGTTGCATGGGAAGAGGCAAACCTCCTCCGCGAAACCCACAACATGATTGCTCATCAAAGGTCACAATCCTAAATCTAAGTGGTCAAATAGTTCGAAGCTATCGGAAAATTGTTTTGTCCCATTTGACTATATGTAGCGTAAGGGCCAGTATCTGAGTCCCAAGTCCCAGTTGACTTGAGGTTAGTTAGTGCATTCCCAGCCATTGAGAGCATGGAAGTTGAGATTTATCACTTCACACGGGTCTCGAGTCCCAAGCAAGACATGGATGTCTTACACTGCAACTCGTTTTGGAGGTGAAGTGAGGGACTTTTGTTGAGAGTTGGGTCAAGTAAAAATTTAAATCCAACTCGTAATTATAGTCTTGAAAAAAATTTGCATAATTTTTTTTTCAATATCTTACTTTAATGGATAAGTAACCATACTTTAATAAAAAAAATTGAGACTCAAAAGTTGGGATCTTGCCTTCATATTGGGACTTGACATGAGTGGGACTTGGGACTTGACATGAGTGGGACTTGGGACTCCATGTGAATCGGTCCCAATATTGGTACCATGAAGTTGGTGGGTAGGTAAGGTAGACGTGCCTTAGATTGATACTTTTCTCTTTGAACCCACTTCTTTCTTTTTTTGGCACAAATTGAAAACTCAATTGGAAGAGAGAACCAAAATACAACCAAAATGGGTGAACTAGCACAACCCAAGTGGAGATCAAGAAATAATGCCCATCTATGGCCTAATCTTCCAAGTGACAACTAAGTTACTGCAAGTCACAATAAGGCTTTTGACCTCTTTTTGTGCCTTAGTTTTGTGCCAGATGACATTCCACTTAGGGGAAGTGGAGGGTGGAATTTCATTCCTCCATTTACGAGGAATTGTTTTCTTGAGGACCATTTGCTGAATAATCCATTTCCTTCCCTCCTTGGCCGAATAGGCAAAAAAAGGCATAGCCTCCGACCACCACCAACGGGTGGGGTCAAAAAACAATAGATCAAGCTTGCCAAAAAAACAAAATAAATTGGGCTTGGTTGCTCTCTCTCTCTCTTAAGGCTATCCACCCTAACTTGCGACATCCATCCTAAGAAGGCCGTTGGTGATGTCGCATTCTTGGTGTTAGGCTTAATTTCTGTGAGGGTGAAATACTGCGGCCCGACGGTGGATTTCATAAACGTGTTCATGAAGTCCATACTAAATTGAATTGGTCCAATGTTAAATTCTTTGAGATAACCCGCACACACAACCCATTCCGGTAGAGCATCGTCCTCACTTCTATAGAAGCCAACCCATTTTTGTGAAGTGAGTTGAGCAATTTGTTGGTTGAGTATCCTATTACGGGATAGTCCGTAAAATTCAAGAAGTTTAATCCAAAAGTCGTGGTAAATCTCGTCATGGGAGAATTTACCTTTGACCGCCTCCCAGTTGTGGACTTCGTATCTTCCGGGATCCTCAATTTCCCGAAAGTACCTCAGTACTTTCCCATACAAAGTTAAAGCCATGCTCGTGGTGGTACCAAAACAAATACTTTGATATTCCGTCCTCCACCATAGGCTAAGTTGCAAAATATCCTCCGGAGTTGGAGGAGGGAGGTATGTAACCATCCTTGCCATCACCTTTCATGATTGAGTATTGTGATGCCAGACTTTGGTTCCACCTTTGGTAGAGAAATTTGGGGAGAATAACCACAAAGAGGATAGACCCCATGGATTATGGTTGGTTGGTTGCAGCTTCGTAACGTGGTACCTAAGGATGATTTGAATGGTTTGAGTTGTCAGGTAGAAGGGTTTGTGCTACTCATTTGCTCATAAGGCCTTTCATAGCATTTTCTAGCAAGATCAAACTAAGGCTACCGATATTTTTGGGCATAGTGCAATCGTCCCAATTCACCCATGCCATGGCTGTATTTTTTGATCCGAACCACAAGTAATTGCGAAGTAAAGCTTTAATTTTTCCAAAAACTCTCTCAGACCCAACCCAAACAACAATGAAGTACCAAAGGGTTGACATTAAAACTTGGTTCATAATAAGGGTTCAGCCTCCAAGCGATAAATGTGTGGAGCTCCAATATTTGAGTTTGTTTTTACCATTGTTTATCAAGAATTGGTAAACATCCTGAATTTTTAGTTGAATCCCAAATGGCATTTTTAGTAGTTTTGACAGGTCTCCGTTAGCGGCCCACTTCCACTGATATTTTTCCACCCATCTCGGTGGTCATCCTCAGCCGTACCAGTATGCGACATTTTTATGCCAATTGATCTTTAATCCGGAGACCATTCCAAACTTGTGCAGGATCCCAACAAGGTTATCAACAATTATTTTTTCCGCCTTCACCATAAGAGATGTGTCCTCTACATATTGGCTAATGATTTGATGGGAGTTATACTGAGGGAGGGTAATTCCTTTGAGGTTATCACATCTCATTGCATATTTAACTCCTTCATTAATTTAGTGTTTTTGCCATAATAATGAACATATAGGGGGCTAAAGTGCAGCCCTAACGAACTCTTCTATGGAGTTCAAAGACCTTGGTTACTTGGTTGTTGATGTTAATTGAGACATTAACGTCATGGAACAACATTCTAATCATTTTGATGAAAACAATTGGCATTCCTAGTTTCCCCATGACTTGGAACATAACTGCCTAGTTGACTCTATCATATGTTTTGCTAAAGTCCAGTTTAAGAAATATGGCCTCTTGACGCAACTCCTTGACCCATGGAATTGATTCGTGTGTGAGCAAGATATTGTCGAGGATAAATCGAAGTGGGAGAAAGGCGGTTTGGTCACTGTCAATTGCCTCTACTAGCAATGGTTGGAGTCGTCGTTAAAGAACTTTAGCAAAAAATCTTGTAGGTGGTGTTGAGGAGCGTAATTGGTCGCCAGTTGGTCAATCTTGAGTGGTCCCCTTCTTTAGCGAGGAGTGCAATGAGCCCCCTCGTTACGCCTTTTGGAAATGGGTCAAGCGGCAACAATTCGTTCACTATCTTTGTTAAATCTCCACTCATAAAATTCCAATACATTTGGCATTTACAATGTGTTTGGATTGCTTTGGTAAGTTTCTCTTCAATGAGCAGTGCTTCCATAATCTTCTTTGCAGTTAGTGAGAATTTGCTTGGTACGTAACTTAAAAGTTCATCCTTATAATTTTTTTTGTTCTCACCCTCAATTGGGCATGCATACAAGTTGGAGTAAAAAGAAGTTTGGCTAGGTCCACACTCGAGGATACAATTGTATTATCTTCATCATAGAGTTTCATGATAATCCCATCCCCTGGGCGTTCCTGAATTGAAGCGAAGAAGTGTTTGTTCATTTTGTCTTCAGATTGCATCTATCTAGTTCTAAACTAAATTCTTTGTCCATCCTCTTTCCTATTTGCAAAGTTTTGCATATGATCCCTAAAGCGCTTGATATGGGCTTTAGTTGCTTCATTTGTTGTGTCGGAATGAAGTCTGACTTGCCAAAATTCTAGGTGTTCCCTCAGTCTAGTCTCTTCTAATTTGGCCTTTGTTGCTTTAGCTTTATAAAACTGTTTATAATACCTAGCTATTTTCATAACTTAAGTGAAGAACTTCATTTGTGGAGGGGAGGTTTCCCATCATTTTTTAATAGGATCCTTACCCTCTTGAAGAAATATGACATCGGCCTTCCATGTGGATCCCCTTGGAGCATTGTTACCGAGATTGATACAAAATGAAACCACATGGTGGTCAGAGAAGGTCTCCCATAATTTTGTAATGCACAATGTGAGAAGCCGGATTTTGGATAGAGCTTGAATAAAAGTAAAATCTATCTAGTCTAGCCAAGACCCTAATGCCAACCTCCCTTGGGTTGTCCCATCAATATATGGGGTCGTCCTTTTTGCTACAAAAATCCTCAATATTGTAATTTTTTTTTACGTATGCCCATGCCAATTCTTTCTTTAGCCCCATAGGCCGACTACATGGTATTTTGGATCTATCTGATGGGCTTTCAATTATATTAAAGTCTCCATTATGATACATCTACAATCAATTGGCACAAATTGGAACACCTCATTCCACATGGTGCATCTTTCTCCGGCCATGTTAGATGGATAAAGATTAAGGATGCCTAGATACCTTCCTTCTAGTTCTTCAAATCTAATTCATTGAGCTCTATTTCCAGCCAAGGATCTTTTATCAAGGAGCAAAGGTTGCATTTTAGGGTGGAAACATGAGGCAATGCCCCCTCTTCCCACTCCTATCCTCCTATCTTCAACTTCGTTACTTGGGCTTGCTTCAATGGGAGCTATAGTGCTTACTATGTATAAAACTACTCAAGTCAAAAGACAAAATGTATTCCGTATCACTTTTCCATAGTGTCCTAATGTTCTTCTCTACCTTGCCACCTTTGAGCTTGTGTTCTTGCAAGCAGAGGATACCCACTCTTAGGGATAGACTTACTATATAATCTCTAATAATCCCTAGCTTTTGGTCATTATTTATGCCTCGCACATCAATTGATAATAGGTGTACTTTCATTGGATGGGTGTGGAGGATAGGGAGTGTTACCCGTGTTGTGGTTGCTCGTATCTTCTTTTGTTGTCCTCTTGAAGCTTCTCCATAGGTTGAAACTCGGCACCTCTGCATTGCCTTGTTGGGTTTTCCTTCGTGCAAATGACTTATTCCCCGGATGCTTACTTACCATGTTAAGGTCATGGCAATCATTTGTGATCACTGTGGGGTCCTCCACTCTCTTCGTGTTCTTGGTGAAAGCAAGCAGTGTAAAGTCTGAGGTGAGGGACAACGTCATGCTTTCCTCATTTCTTAGGGGAGTTGGTGAAAGTGTTACCGGTCTATCATTGAGCACATCAACAAATACTTCTAGATCGTCCTCTTCCATGATACCAATATGCTATAGAATAGAGGTTGAGCATCCCTCTTTTGTTAGAACTGAGTCTACCTCCCCTCTCCTTGGATGTTTAAAGGTTGGTGTGGGTGACATGTTCGCACCACCCTCTTCCATCATGTTAGCAAGAATTGCAATGACCTTTGCACCCACTTCTCATAGGATATTAAACAAATGATAAAAAAAACTCCGGGCCTCGTGCAAGGCCGGCGTGAATAAAGTGTATGTTTGTAATATTAATGGCCTGATGCCCACCGAACAGAGGGCCATTGGAACAATACTACTCTCCTCTGGATATGAAACACATAATTAGTGTGAGATGATTAGCAAATCGAAATCATGCCCATAGCCATTTGCCACATTTTTTTAGAGCTCATATAGATATATTTTTCGCTATCATAGTGAAGATTTTTGTGCTCATTAAGTGGTCATATAGATCCCCCCCCCCCAATGATGTTGACTATTGAACCTAGTATGATTAACATATTTTGAGCACAAAGTCCAATCTATTTTAAACATGTGTCTTTTCTTATGCTAATTCTTAGATCCACACCTAACCACATACCACTCAAATACATGTGACTAGATGATTGTTGTGTTCAATTTAGGCAAGTCTACCTTGTCGCAAGATGTGAGTTTTTTTTTTTTTTTTTTTTTAAGTATGCTCTAAGTCTTCATTTGGGTCAACACCATCCTACTTGGCTCTAAGTTAGTACCATACATGCTTTGGATGATGTATACTTAGGGGTTGTTTACACCATGGACCATGAAGTCGACCCAAGGCCCTATAAAATCTATGACTGGATGTTGAACTCGTCCTGGGATCACTTCGGTTGACACCAAGAAAAAAATGTCAGAGTGACCATGAAGTTTGAGGTCCCCAAAAGACATATTTTCAGGCCATACACCAAAAAGTAAATGTGCTAATTTTTTAATTTATGTCCAAAAAGGGCAATTTAAAAAAAAAATCATGTTTGATCATTCTCTCGTCTTCATCTTCTCTTTCCCAAAAAAGAAGTCATTTAATTTTTATTATAACAACATTTCTTTGCCATGAGCCCTTGCCTTTTCTATTAGAGCACCTCTTTGCCTCTCCCACCGCAAAATCCGTTGGATAATGTCAACGGATAATGTAGGCCTTAAAATATGTCTTTTGGTGCATGGTCATTCCTCTTGGTCCACATTCAGTTAACACCTAGTGAGGAGCCCAAAGGCTTTGTAAATTGATTTTTTATGAAATTGGACCATGGGAGGTGGACTATCAAGTTGGACCATGGAATTTGGACCATGGAAAAAGGCCATCTTCCTTGGTCCAACTTCATGGTCTATGGTGTAAACCAACCCTTACTAGGGCCAAACCGCACAAGCTAGAAACATAGGAAGGGATTCTTCCACTAGCGTGGCAACCTAGTTGGCATCATTTAGTAAAGTGTCCAATGAGAATATTTCCCTCTTTCAATTTCTCTTCTAGCCCATTTTTAGGATTTTCATGCCCACAAGTTTCATAGTGTCGCTCCTCTGCCAAGTGAGTTGGCTTTTTGGCACATAAGATTTTTGAGCTTAAAATCAAACCCAAAAAACATTGATGAGTCATCAAGGCAACATCATTGCCCACCCTCTTGTGTTGTATTTACTTGCCCCTCTCAATAAAATAAAATAAAATAAAATAGTATCAGTGTTTGGTTCGTGATGAGTATTGCATATTTGACTTAACTTTTCAAAAGTAAAATCAATACCCACCACCAACCAAATTTTTTTGGAAATTATATCATTGTATGGTGTATGATGGGTGTTACATATTTGACTTATTTTTTGAAAGTAAAAGCAAAACCCATTACGAACTGAAAAAAAATTAGAATTTTATCACTACTTGGTTCGCGATGGGTATTGCATATTACAAAATTGTTAAAATGTAAAGTTGAACAACTACATATCAAAATATTCGATTAGAACAAAAATCATTGTTTGAAGGAAAAAAAATTGCATTTAAAATATGTTGTGTGATAGAAGGCTAAATTCTATATCTTTATAATAAGAAAGAATATAAGAAATATTTCACAATCACTCATAAAAATGTGATTATAATAAATTATAATACATTTGGATTCTTATCAAAATATCTATATCATTCTTCATTATCATCTTTTTCATCTTCATTGTCTTCATCTTTCCTCTCTCATCCTTCACCTTCGTCATCTTCCACCTTTTAATTTTTTTAATTTTTTTAAATATACACTATTTTTAAAAAGATCTTCCTCCTCTTTAATATCATTGAAACAATTTAATTTATAATTTTCACACGCTATTTTTATCCTCTCCATCGTAGAGACATTTTTTCTCATAAATTTTCTTGTGAAGATTTATATATTGAAAATCTCTAACTTATTTATTTCTAACATACCATTTTTAGAAAAATGTAAATATTAAATATAAAGAACCAAAAACAAATTGAAATGTAAACATTGAAGATGAAAAAATAAAATAAAATAAAATAAAAATTAGAATTGAATAAGATAACTCAAATGAAAATGAAGATACTTACTCCCTCCATTTTAAAACAATTGCGTTTGGATAAACAAAACAAACCTCGTTACAAAACAAAAGCTACAATTGGTAAAAAAAAATTCAAACTTCGTCAAATGATTTGGAATGTTGCCATAAATTATGTGAATATTGTTGTCGATGAATTACCAAGTCAAATAAGAATTTATACTTGTTTAACAATTGATATTTGGACTCGACAACGTTGACGCACATCAACGTTGTTTTATGTGTGAGATCGTTCCGTATCAATCGTTAATGACGATGAACAAGTGATGGATATCTATAACTTGCCGGAAAGATCTTAGAAAAAAGTATACAAAAAATGCAATTTCATATTAGAAGTGCAAAAAATAATATTAAGGCCACGGATTTTCCAAAACGTAATTTTTAATCTGAAACGGAGGGAGTACATGTTAGAAGAAAAATTTAACACAACACCTGTCAAAATTGGAGCCACCAATTCCTTTCTTGTATTTTCATTTTGCTTCCAATCCTTGCGTGGAAATAAATTCCTCATTGTCTTAGTAACTCTTCTGTTAGAAGTAGAACAATGAAGAACTAAAATAATCCAAACTTGAGAATTGTGTAATTTCTTAAATTTGGTCACACCAATCACACCCTTACCCAAAGATATTATTTTCAACAGTTTTTCAAGCTTATGAGACTTCTAAATGAGAGTTAAAAGTGTAAGACAAGAATCAATACGGTTGTTGTCATTATTTTTTTGCTTTTAATTTTTGTTATGTTATCTTTGTACTTGCGTCCCATTGCTTTGGCTTTTTCCAAAAAAAGTTTTTTACCCTCTTTCATGAATTTGTTATGGCTTTGAAATGAAAGTCTTTTGCATTGACCATTATTGAATTTTTCTTTCACCTTTTTTAATCGTATTTGCAACTTTCGGCTCAAGCTTTATTTTAGAAAAAATCATAAGATGGGATTTTCTCATGTGGTCATTCAAATAAAATCTATATTTGAATTGACCATATGAGCACTTATTTCTTTTTGTATTCTCAAGTCAATAGAAAGACACTTGGTTATTGACGAGTTGAATCCAATCTTGCTTCTCAATGGCCTCTCCCAAGGTTGTCTCCGTTAGTGACACCTCTTCGCCATCACATGTCTCTCTCGCTATGACTAAACATTTTAAAATGAAAAAATGAAAAAAATTAGTTCTCTAAACCTTAAATATCAGCTCTAAAAATTAGAAGTGCCTAATATGAGCCCAATAATATGTACCATTCTATACAGTTGCGGTAGCGGACGTCCTCAATTTCGGAATCACCCGCAGAGATGAATTTCTAGAGGCATCAAAGTGTTTGATGAACATGGTGATGAAATTGGCCAGAGCAGGCTTGCTGGTGCGCGTCCTGTAAGTGACGGTCCCTGGTCAAATGATTTGCCACCATTTGTCTATTGCCATATGTGTGATTTGTTTTCTAAGTCATTCTACTTTCGGATTGCTTCCTTTTGGTTGCTTTGCATTGAATATGAAACTCTAAAAGCTTTGGATTAACTAATATCTCTTGATTTCTAATTTTGCGGATTACTGTAAACCTCTATTTGTATATGTTATATGAACCTCGATACTTAAAAGATATATTGTGTTTGGAGGGTCATGTAAACACTTCGCTGTTCTTGGATATATCAACTTTGTTGTGAAGGGTTGGAACGTTGGAACCCTATTGTAAGTGAGGAATTAACTACTGTTGTGAAAAAGATAACACTACACTACAATTGAAAAACTTGAAACCTAGAGAATTTGGGAGTGAGGGAATTATCGTATATGTGTGTAATTCTCATTCTTCCAACATAAAAGCCCTGAAATAGTATGCACCTGGAGGTTACCTTTGTCCATAATTTGACACCGGAATTATACCAAAAGACCCTGAATTAGTCTACAGGATGTCATTTTAGATAAATCAGCAACAGACCTATAGGAGGTCATGTTTTTATGTTGGATGGATGAGAGGTACACTCGCATATGATGATTCCCTCTCTCCGAGAATTTGGAATTGTGGTCAAGCCAAATGTACCTCCATTTTGTGAGATCCTACAAGGCCAAAGTAGACACTATCGGTGAAGTTAATAATAAATTTTTAAGTCTTCATTGAAGGAGTAGGTCTACAGTCTAACCTTGATAATGTCACCCTTGTTAATAGAACACCTTGATATTGTCACCTAAAAGTTTGAAACCGATTTTCATAGTGTAAAACTCCCTCGTTATTATCCCTATCACCCTTGGTAGTGTCACAATTTTTTTCCAAAATCCATAGTGTAAATGTGATAATACCAAGTATGGATGGATAGTATGTGATGGTTGGATGGATAGATTATAGTCGCCGTAAGGGTCATGCGCCCCCCCTGTGATAAATGCAATGCTATTCTTGGAACTTGATCGTGCACCAACCCTGAACGATTGAATTTGGGTTTGGATGTGGAAGGCAAGCATGTAGAAAAGCTTTGTCCTTTGGAGTACATAAACATGGAAGGTGAAGATGATTTTGAGGTGGAATATTCTACTGAGGAGCTTGTGCAATTAGTGCAAGATGGCGAACATGTCCTTGATTCCATGGAAGTAGACTTGTTGATTGTTGATAGCAGTGATGATGAGTCTAAAGTAGTGAAGCTAAGCGATGCACAAAAATATGCTAAAGATGTTTTGGATTTTATGGCTAGCCAAGGTTCTCAGATTTTCAACACTCTGGAGTTGTTAGGAATGGAAAAAATCCATGACAAACTCATTAGAATTGGTGTTGCACATTTAACATCAACAAAACAATGTGACATTAGAAGCTTCTTTGTCTCTAGTGAGAGGTCTTTACCTGATGTCAATGACACATTATGATGTGCTCTTGTTGTTATTCACAATTTTGAATTAGATTTTACATTAAGAAAACATTGAAGTCTCGTATTTGTTATTTTCTTTTTTACATTGTAATTTTATTTTGATTTTCTACCTGTTTTTTTATAATATCACATTATGCACAAATATTCAAAATGTGACATTATCAAATATGTCACACCTTGTTTATATCACTCTTTTTGGTGAAACGGATGGTGTGACATTATCAAGGTTAGACTGTAGTTCGATCTGCTCCATATTGTCTCCTACAAAATCTCCATTGTTTTTATGGTTCTCCCTTTATAAGTAGTGGGAGCTCAATACATTTGAAATTACACCAACATTGCATAATGAATGGCCACACAAGCATTATCCTCATTGCCTCAAATGATAGAAGTTCTTTGAAAAGCAGGTCGCTCATTCACCTAAATCAAGTAAGACATCAAATTTCTGCGCCCAAAAAAAAATTGTTGTTGACCTTAGGATGCAGCTTGCACTTCCTTTCAGGATAACAACCACACTTCGAACCTCATATTATATTTTTTCCTTTTGCAATATGACAAGGATCCAATATATATGGAATGTGTACAAATGGGAGCATCAAGCTTAAAAGATGGGGCTGCTGTTGAATGCACCATGACCCACAAGATATCAAGTTATACTCTTTCAATACCCATATCCACTACTAAATGATAAAAACAAAACATGGTGATAACGTTGTAGAATTCTAGAGAACCCTGATTTCTTTTACATTTATTGCATCAAGCTTTCATCAATATCCACATAAAATAAAAAATAGGAGTCTTGGAAAATCAAGAGTGAACAAAATTTTCAGCTCTCACCAACAGCCATAAATACACCAAGTGCATCCATGACCAATCCACTTTTACCATAAAATCCCAATATTCTACCAGTGTCACTCTTGAACTGTGTATCATGTGCACTATTAGTACCATATGGACCATATGTTTTACGGTTTGTTCGAAATGTTAAAGACTTGAGGCAAATTATTGGATTTGTACCACCATCATGGGATACAGTTACGATTTCAGATGTTATGCCAAACCATCCTTCAATCTGCATAAGAAACTCACTAGGGCTCTTGAACACAATCTGCAAAACAAACAAAAGTTTATTAATATCCAAATTCAACGCACACCAAAAGGAGGACTCTTCTTGTTGCACTCAAGTGGAACCATCTGTAAGGCTTGATTTCTTACACGTAACCTCCTACCATAAATTCTATGGTAAATAAACATGTGTGATTTCTGAAGAGAAATGGCAGAATGGAGAGAATTACAATGAGAAGGAAAAAAAGTATGGGATAAAGAACCACTGCCAATAACTTTCACTTCACAGACTTGGAAATGTTAAGCCACTAAGGTAGACGTGCCTAATTCAGTTACTTATCTTGATCAGACACCTATATTTGAGTGGTATGTGGTTAAGAATGGCCTCCAAGAATAGCAACAAGACACGTGTTTAGAAAAGATTGGACTATATGATCAAGAATCGTTCACCATCCCAAGCTCAAATGTTAATGTAATTGGGGGGACCTATAAGACCATTTAATGAGCACAAGAATCTTCACTTTGATAATGAATATCATATTCAAATGAGGTCCAGAATTTATAAGCAAAAAGCGACTTCAGCCTCGATCATCTTGTTCTGATCATGTGTTTCACGTCCTAGGAGAAGTGGGCTAGTCAGAAAACAATTACCATTTCAGACACATTTTCAGTGATGAGATTAGGATCTCGCAGACAATATGTACACACATAAGTTACACATTGTGAAGTGGACAATTGTTTTTGAGTACTACTTACCTCTGCAATTTCACCAACGTTCTCATCACCATGACGGGATGTGAACTTTGTCCCACTGACTTCATAATCAGCCACAATAGACCGAATCCAATCTGGGCCATATGTCAACCTTATCCGCTTTAACGGGGTGAATATTCCATCAAAGAAATCACTTCCACCTTCACCTCCCCAAGGTACAAGCACCTGTCCCACCAATTAAGTCAAGATTTTGTATGGAACCTCCACTTCACTATCGTACATAGGCCACTTACCGCTCACAACCACTAACCGTGCACTTTACCGTGCACTTCACCGTTCACTTTTAATCTCGACCGTCCAATCTCCGTTGTCGGGTAGAGAGGGTTCCGCCTTGGGAAAGCACTGGGCTTTTGGCTGCAACTAGATTTTATCGGACCCTTCAAATCTTCTTGTCTTCAATTGAGTCTTCTAGTCTTCTAGTCTTCAATTTCTTCAATTTCTTCTAATCTTCAACCTCTTTCCCGTCGACCTATCCTGTTGCGGCTCTATATGGGTAAAGGGTAAGGGTAGTGTGATAAGAAACCACGGGCTTCGGACGGGTAAAACGGGACGTCAGAACACGAGCTGACGTCCGAAAGATTGGCTCCTAAACTTTCAAACCCACGGTGACCAGCAATCGCGCCTCACCAGTGGGAACGACAGAAAACAACCTTGTGGGTGATCAATCCCACTTCGTTGTCACAAACAACCTTGTGGGTCATTAATCCCACTTCGTTGTCACACAGGAAATAAATTACGATGCAGAAATGAAATGCAACTAGCCTCCAAAACCGGCTTGGAATCACACACACAAGAAAAAGACAACGTGCCACAAGCAACCACACATTCAAGTCTTGAAGCCTTCAATTCTTCAATTTGTCCGTCTTCTATGGTCGGTCGAAGTCTCAGCTCTTCTTTTAAGAACCAACAGACTTTCCTCCACTCAAACAAGCACAAATCTTGATTGCTAACTTCCAAAACAACAAGTGAGATCTCTCATGAATCACAAATCCCTCGTATTTTATTTCATATTCTTCTAAAAAACAACTCACACCGTGAGCTTCGAATCCACTTCTCTCTCTCTACAACTTCTCTCCCACAATAATCACATCACATCTTTCCTTCACCACCTCTCCCTATCCATGCGAGAGATAAAGTTCTCTCTTATCCTCATCACATGGCTTCTAATCACCCATTGGTCCAAAGTAACTCAAGATAACTAAAAGACAAAAATAAACTATGAGTAAATAAAAAGGTAATCTATTTCTATCATTTGGTAAAGGTAACTAAGAGTAACTATGAGTAAACATAAAGGTAAGCAACTTCTATCCACTTCTATCTTTAGGTAATGATAACTAAAATAAACTATGAGTAAATAAAAAAAGTAATCTACTTCTATTCTTTATTATTTTTCTCCAAGACCAAGACTCACAATGCAATATTAAATACGTACACATCTATATAGTGTACGTATTTACATCACGACACCGTGCTTCCATGTTAATTTTGAATCTTTTTATGATTGAACAGTTAAGGAAATTGAAGTGGGAGCTCAAGAATGTTACATTTCAAGATTTAGAAGCAAATGCAAAGAGAATGAGCATCAAACAAACAATATTGATGCTCCAAGGTGGATCAATTTTCTCGTCAAATTCCAATGACAAGTAAGACAATATTTTCAATTTGATTATGTAAACTTGATTTTTGCTTCATTGTATGTCATGTATGTTAGTTTGTCAACCTCTCAATTTTTACAAGCATTCTTGATTTTCAAATATTCGATTTTGTATGTTGTTACAGGAACAATGTCCATCAACAAGAAGACCTTTCCAACATCTTGAAGATTCCTTCATTCCCTAAAGCTTCTAGAAGAAAACCTAAGAATCCTAAAAGATTGAATCCTCATGGAAAATGCTTAACTTCACAAACATATACTTTGGAAAGGCAAAGAGTTGCAAACGAGTTGGAAGATGAGTTTAACAAGCAAAAAGAGAAGAAGCAAAGAAGAGCAAACCTTGCAAAAGCGAAGAATGATGAAAAAATCTGGAAGCAACTTGAAAAGGAGAAGGTAGCAGAACTGAAGAAGAAAGAAAAACAAGAATGCCCAACAAAAAATAAGGTTGAGAAAAAACAAGAAATGAGGCTTAAAAGCCAACAACGTCCAACAGTCGTGTTTGCCAAAAAAAAGAGCTTCTTTTGTAACGCCTCTAGCAAAAGTTGAATGAGCATTGATATTGCACGGTTAGTGGTTAAGGTAGTTAATTTCCAATGCCCAATACAGTTGTATAAAGAACTATGAAAAGGTCATGATTTTTCAATAAAAATTTCCATTTTACTTTTCAACACTAATATTAAGTGAGCCATTAATTTAATTCAAATACCAAATTTGGAAAATTTTGCTACCCACCTCAAAAAATAAAACATCAAAGTCAAATGTGCACGGCTAGTAGCATGCCTACGATTATATGACAGATTTGGTGAACACACTACAGTTTATGGTATTGAGTGTCATGTACACTATTGGTGAACGGCCTAAACTAGATGCCTGAGGCCTAGTAGTGCCATGTCCGCTAATGGTCAACATGACACTATTTGCCAACATAAGAAACTCGTTGAAGTGCATAAATATTCAGGGTATTTAGGAGTACTTAAGATGAAAATTTTCCATTTTGATATGTAAGAAACCATACTAATGACAAGTGTTATGTGTTTCCTTGTGTAACCTAGGCATAGACCTCATAATATAAATGAGTATCCTAATGCCATGATATTAGTAAGCGCGCTAATGCCAAGTGTCATAAGGTTAAACTAATGGTCAAGTTGTTGGCCATAAGTGTAACCTAAGGTATGGCTTTTACTAGGGCAAGTGACACTAATATACAATTAACACAAAATACGAAAAACGATGTACTGCTATTCTGCAACCAGTGATGAACCAGATTTGCTGATAATGTGCACTCCCTTCTAGTAGAGAAAACATGAGAATCGCTAACTTACAGACCCCACATTGAACTTGCATATTCTTATACTTCACCTCTTGAGGGATTAAGCTACGTAAGTTCATTAGTATCAACAAATGCCAATGAACATGAACTCCTATAATATACCTCCGATGCTTGACATGCAAACAAATACAATGTTTGAAAAACATGTTTACACATTAAGAACCCCTTATTTTGCCCACATCTAGTGAACACCAACGTTGATCTTAAACTAAACAACGGCTTACCTTAGCACCTTCCATCTGAAAAGTAGGAGCATCTACTTTGCCCAACTTGGACTGATCACCTGATCAATAGCCACCAATGACGTTAACATCAAGCTAAAATTCAAGAGTGTCAGTCTACAAAGATCTTGTTTAGATTTGAGAATCGATCAATCAATAAAAATCATTCAAATCAACAAAATGAGAATACAGTCAGGAATAGATGAAAGTTTTGAATGGTTGCATAATGCAAGGTATCAACAACAATTGTAATGTGCCCTAAGGAGATCAAAAAGATTGAGAGATCAAACACTTATCATGCGCTTGCAAATTTATCACATATAAGAACAAACTCCTCAATCCTTCAAAGAAACTCCATAGTCAAATTCTCAGAACTGTACACTCTACAAATATTCAATCATCACAGGATTTCAACTCTCTACAAAGTATTGCAAAGTCTAATCCACATTCTACAGGAAAACAACACTTCAAAAAGTATCAAACATTACGAAAAAAATTGTGCCCCTCCTACTATCAACATCAGACAGAAAGACAATGCCTACGTACAAAGATTTTGCAGTGCAAGCCATTTCCTATTGACATTGTACAACAGTGGTATCATCCACACTGCACATTCATAATGTAGAGATACACTCTATAGGAACTCAACAAAACATGGACAAGTACAATGTCTGTTTGTGCGTCTCCTAGTATCAACCAGTGTCAGTCTGCTGTATAGGTGGATACATGGTATCAATAATCAACACCAATAATGGTATCAAAGAACCTACCCGTGGATTTCAAAATTGTAATACCACTCAAATATTAATATTTGGTGTGATGTCAAGGTGAGAGAATCTTTGTAAACCAAGTTATTGTTTGTGTCAATACCATTCTAAACCATATTGATACTAGGGCGCTTTTGCGTAGGTATGAAGGTTCTTGCATGGTATCTAGACCCGAATGGTATCGAAAACAAAAATACGGCCGGGGATTCGTGGCACTCAAGTAAAGTCATCCGGTAACAAAAATCGGATGAGTCCATCAAGAAGCTCGGATGGAGCTGACTTTAGTGAAACACCTCCGAGTTGGCATGTAAGACCTATTTTCTCATTTATAGCTATTGTGAACTACTAACTATTTTGTAAATATCAATTAGTTGGCAAGGGGCAATGATGTGGGTTTGGATGCTCTAAGCCTATTTTCTAACCTCCCATGAATTGTTTCCAAGGCCATGATGTGAATTTCAATTCCACATGGTTATTTTGATAAATATTGCAAGATATCAACGTGTGCAACATATAATTATGACGTGTTGTCATAGACATTTTTTTTGTTCATAATTCATTTATATTGCACGGGTGTGATTGCTCAAACATTTGGAATATGTCAAAATAATATATACCACCTTATGGTAGATTGGTGAACTCACAAATCAATTCAATAATAATAATAATAATAATATGAAAATTAATTAAAGTAAATAATGTACACCATGTCATTTTAAAGATTATACAATATATAATGAGGATAAAATATTACAATAATTTAGATAGGCTATAATCAAAACTTATGATTTTTTGAGTATACCCCATCCATAGGATTGTCCCACAAATCTAATTTCAAATAACATATCATTTATTTATACCTCATGTTATATTATCTAAAAAATAAAGTTGATTTCTATATAATATTTTTTTGTTATATGTTTTATATTTTATCTTCATTGTTTCATTTTGGTCATCTTATGAACACTTGTACTAATCTATCATTAGAATAACAAGGATAATTTTAAATGGTAAATCACAAAATTATAACCTCAATATTAATGAGGATTTTGTAATGTTTTTCACCTCCAAGTTAATTACGTGCTTGCTTGATGGTTTCACTTCCGGAATGAATCCCAATCAATTGCTTATTTACTAATTGGAAGTGCACACATATATATTGGATTTTAGACCTTGCAGGTGAAGTGCATTCTATATGGGATTTGCAGTCAAGCGGCCTTCAAGAATGCAAGGGCAAGGTTTTTTTCGAAATTAGGCGGGATGGGCATCAATTTTCAGTTGGGTTCAAAAATTTGTTTAGAGGGTTGCCCCAACCCGGTCTAACACCCCCGAAAGTTCGTGAGGGGGTATTTAACGTCCGCCCATATTAATTTCTTTAAAATAACCAGACTAGTAATGATAGATTGGCAACGCATGATGCACACACTTGCTTCTATATGAGGCATTTGTTTTTTTAATGTCTAACACCCTTTATATTATTGCCTTAAGTATTAGATTAGATTGGGATTATTTAGAACTACTAAAACTTGGTATTTTTTTGAAACCCTTGAGACAAGGAGCTGAAGACGTAAGGTAGTGTCTAAAGTGGTTCATCTCATCCGCAAAGATGAATGAACTTACACTAATGAAAATACATGAGTGCCACGAATCACCGGCCCAAAAATACTGTGAAATACCCATACCCTACTGGTACCCAAAAATGTGAAATCCTTGTTATAGATACCCAAACGGTATCATAAAAAGACGATACCAGTTCTACACTGGTATCGACATCAAACAGCGAGACAATACCTAGATAGAAAGATGTTGCCGTGCGAACTATTTCTGATTGACAATAATATATAGCATTCGTATCATTAACACTGCACATTCAAGATGTAGAAGGACATTCTACAGGAACTCAGTACTCTGCAATGCATCTAACATCACTATATCTGTTTACATCCACCGGAGTTGGGGACGGAATGGAAGCTTACCAAGAAGGAGCAAACCCTTGATGTACCGAAGCTCCTTGCAGATGTCGTGAAATTCCGGCCGATTGCGAGGATTGCCATCCCAGCAACGTTGAATGAGGTTTGTCAATCTTGCAGGGCAATCTACAGGGATTGGAGGCCGCTCTCCGCCTTTTAACCTGCGGTAAAGCCCACCTTGGCTGCTATTAGCAAAAGGCTCCTCACCGGTGAGCAATTCGAAGCACACAATTCCAAAGCTATACACATCGGTTTTAAAAGGCTGGAACCGATCTGGCAACTGCTCCTCATCTCCGTTAGAATCCTCAACATTGTAAACCTCCGGTGCCATCCACTTCCGGGTACCGGTGTTCAATGTCATGTGAGACGTGCTGGCATTCTTAATATTTGTGAGACCGAAATCAGCCACTTTAACAAGGAACACCCTGCTATTGTTGCAGCCTGAAGCGTTGCCCTTCACTAATGTCCAATCTCTGTCTGAAGGTTCTGAAGGTCCCAAAGGTTTGGAAGGCTCAGGGAATTTGATGAGGATGTTCGGTGACTTGAGGTCTCGGTGTGCCAAGCCCTTGCTGTGAATGTACCGGATGCCTTCGGCTATTTGAAGCATTAGGTCAACAGATTGGATGTGTGAGAACGGAGAATTTTTTGTTGTTGTTCCGGAGGGGATGTTTTCTCGGTACACTTGGAGAAAGTCATAGAGATCGGTGTCCATTAGCTCCATCACCAAGGAACAGCTACGTTTGTCCATCGCACAACACACCAACCGCACAATGTGTGGATGGTTTAACCCTGCAAGAGCACCAATTTCTTGCCTGAAGAATTTGTTGTCTCCTCCCTTGAACTCTTTCTTTGCAAATCTCATCCCTAACCATGTAGTTTCTCCGACCACCCGAACCCTCCCCTGCCGAGTTCTTCGCCTTCGGACAAATCCTTGGGGCTCACCCAGAAGATGAGAGGTGAGGAGATTAAGCCACTAGAGTCGATGGCTATGTCCGAGGGTTTCACATTTAGAATTTCCAGCAGCTGCGTTGCAAGAAATTCGTGATTCTTCTTCAAGTCTCTTAAGCGGTTCTTGAGAGTCTCTTGATCCTGCTTTGCTGCGACCAATAAAGCGAGATACTCAACCACACTCAACTTCCCTTCACATGCTCCGGCTTGGAATACATTTTTGTCGAATGTTATGGATGTGAGTAAAATGCTGCAGATGAGTTTCTCATGCCATTCCGAGTCGTAGAGAATCTCCGAGAAAGTCTCTTTCAGGTCCCCTTGCTTGAGAGCTGTGTTTAACCATTCATCGGTGCCGCAACAACACTCTTCAACTAGGGCCGTAATTCGTTCAAGCACTGATTTCAACTCCGCAGCTAGTGTCATCAAGGAGGCAATTTCTGAGCCTTCGATCTCCTTGTTTGCTAATAGTTCACGATACGTCTCTACCTCAAACTTGAGTATGGCTCCTTGGAGCCTTGGAAGCTTTTCAGCCAAAAGCTGGCACTGCTGCTTGTTGATTTGCGGAGGGTTAGAGTTTTCAGCTGATACAAGGTACTGTACATGTTTTATCAAATCTTTACAGCGGTCGAGAATGTCTACCGAACCTGCCATCTTCACACACTAAATAACTGCAAATAAGATGTGTCTCTTATTTCAGACTGTCAAAGATTTGATGAGAGCCACAGATTTGCCTGTCACCAAAATTTGTTTCTACAATCTCCAACTACCGGAACACTACATGTTAAATCTCCACATTTCAGGAGTGGCTTGAAAGATGCAGCCTTAGAGCAAACTAGAGAATTTCCTAAGCAATCTGTCGAAAATGTTCCATCACACATACTGAGATTTTTCTGCAGCTCTCCACAATCGAGTATTCTCCTCTAATATCACGGCGTGAACCCTCAACGAGTACTGAATTTATCACAACCACCTGCAAACTTGGAAGGCAAATTACAACAGTGGGGTTAACCCTCATTGAAACATAGGGCACAGATCTTTCTTTATTTGAGATCCTTTCCACAGAAATCTTCTAAAAGAGAGATGTGAACCTCCCAGACAAGGCCGATTCAGACCTGCCATCTGGTGCTTCGTCCGGAGGCAGCATCTTAGTTCAATTCCTTCACACCCAAGGCCACGAACATGAGCACAAAGCCGGTCACAATGGTTTGCGTGGTGGTCATGAATGTCTGGTTGTAGGCGAGAAGAGTGAACAAAGTCCCCACGAAGCCCAGCCCAATGGCTACCTTCTCATTCTGGCTCGCCATAGCTGCGTTGCCGATGATGATGATTCTAGCCCCAAAATATATTATAACTTCACCCTTGCCTCGCACCACACTCAATCTAAACACATTCGAATGATGATTTCATCTAAGTCTTGGTTTTTGCGGCTGTCGCCCAAAATACAATCAATTATCTACCCAATCGATTGTATTTTGGTCACCATTAAAAATAAATAAAATTATGTATGTATTTATTAATTGTAACTTCACCTTTATTAGGTAGTTGTGTAGCAGGTGCTTTTGGTCATTTTCTTGGTTTACGAGGAACTCCTATAGTCACAACCACATGTGTTTCATTATCTTTTATTTTATCTCTGATTTTTAGCCCCGAAATATATTGGTACTTCAACCTTCCAACCTTGCAACTCAATTTCAATACATTTAGATGGTGATTCTAGGTGGCCCCAAAACAAAGTGTAAATTCAACCTTGCAACTCGATGTGATTACACATGGATGGCGATTATTGCTAACCCAAAACAAATTGTAACTTCAACCTTGCAACTTGATCTGAACACATGCGGATGATGATTCTCAGCCACAACAAGCATCTGTCTCTTCAGCCTTGGCAAGGAATACTGAACTTGATATGAAGATTTGAAGGTTGCATGGGAAGAGGCAAACCTCCTCCGCGAAACCCACAACTTGATTGCTCATCAAAGGTCACAATCCTAAACCTAAGTGGTCAAATAGTTCGGAGCTATCGGAAAATTGTTTTGTCCCATTTGACTATAAGTAGCGTAAGGGCCAGTTCATACGAGTCCCAAGTCCCAGTTCACTTGAGGTCAGTCAGTGCATTCTCAGCCATTGAGAGCATGGAAGTTGTGATTCATCACTTCACACGGGTCTCGAGTCCCAAGCAAGACATGGATGTCTTACACTGCAACTCATTTTGGAGGTGAAGTGAGGGACTTTTGTTGAGAGTTGGGTCAAGTAAAAATTTAAATCCAACTCGTAATTATAGTCTTGAAAAAAATTTGCATAATTTTTTTTTCAATATCTTACTTTAATGGATAAGTAACCATACTTTAATAAAAAAAATTGAGACTCAAAAGTTGGGATCTTGCCTTCATGTTTGGGACTTGACATGAGTGGGACTTGGGACTCCATGTGAATCGGTCCAATATTGGTACCATGAAGTTGGTGGGTAGGTAAGGTAGACGTGCCTTAGATTGATACTTTTCTCTTTGCACCCACTTCTTTCTTTTTTTGGCACAAATTGAAAACTCAATTGGAAGAGAGAACCAAAATACAACCAAAATGGGCGAACTAGCGGAACCCAAGTGGAGATTAGGAAATAATGCCCATCTATGGCCTAATCTTCCAAGTGACAACTAAGTTATTGCAAGTCACAATAAGGCCTTTGAACTCTTTTTGTGCCTTAGTTTTGTGCCAGATGACATTCCACTTAGGGGAAGTGGAAGATGGAATTTCATTCCTTCATTTATGAGGAATCATTTTCTTGAGGACCATTTGCTGAATAATCCATTTCCTTCCCTTCTTGGCCGAATAGGCAAAAACAAGGCATAGCCTCCGACCACCACCAACGGGTAGGGTCAAAAAACAATTGATGAAGCTTGCCAAAAAAACAAAATAAATTGGGCTTGGTTGCTCTCTCTCTCTTTAGGCTATCCACCCTAACTTGCGACATCCATCCTAAGAAGGCCGTTGGTGTGTCGCATTCTTGGTGTTAGGCTTAATTTCTGTGAGGGATGAAATACTGCGGCCCGACGGTGGATTGCAGAAATGTGTTCATGAAGTCCGTACTAAATTGAATTGGTCCAATGTTAAATTAACCCGCGCACACCACCCATTCCGGTAGAGCATCGTCCTCACTTCTATAGAGGCCAACCCATTTTTGTGAAGTGAGTTGAGCAATTTGTTGGTTGAGCATCCTATCACGGGATAGTCCGTAAAATTCAAGAAGTTTAATCCAAAAGTCGTGGTAAATCTCGTCATTGGAGAATTTACCTTTGGCCGCCTCCCAGTTGTGGACTTCATATCTTCCAGGTCCCCAAATATCCCGAAAGTACCTTAGTACTTTCCCATACAAAGTTAAAGCCCTACTCGTGGTGATACCAAAACAAATACTTTGATACTATGTCCTCCACCATAGGCTAAGTTGCAAAATATCCTCCGGAGTTGGAGGAGGGCGGTATGTAACCGTCCTTGCCATCACCTTTCATGATTGAGTATTGTGATGCCAGACTTTGGTTCCACCTTTGGTAGAGAAATTTGGTGAGAATAACCACAAAGAGGATGCAGCCCATGGATCATGGTTGGTTGGTTGCAACTTCGTAATGTGGTACCTAAGGATGATTTGAATGGTTTGAGTTGTTAGGTAGAAGAGTTTGTACTGCTCATTTGCTCATAAGGCCTTTCATAGCATTTTCTAGCAAGATCAAACTAAGGCTCGGGGGGGGGGGGGGGTAGTCATTGGTTGGAGTAGCAATATACGTGCAAACAAATGATAGGGTATTTTAAAAACATGGGGGCAAAAAATTATAAATGGACTTAAGAGTAATATAGGGTATCAAAAATGGCACTGGACATCTTTAAAGAACTATAGGGTATGGAATAATAGGTAATATGGAATTATAAGTAATGCAAGCCATTTTTCTATTAACCCAAAGTAGAAATTTGCATAATGATAGCATGTGAAAAAAAAAAGAGAATTGAAAGTAATACCCCCCTATAAAATAATGGTTGTTCGCACCTATATCCTTAACTTTTTAACACACTGCCCCCCCCCCCCGAGAACTAAGGTTACCGATTTTTTTGGGCATAGTGCAATCATCCCAATTCACCCATGCCTTGGATGTATTTTTTGATCCGGACCACAAGTAATTGCGAAGTAAAGCTTTAATTTTTCCAAAAACTCTCTCAGACCCAACCCAAACAACAATGAAGTACCAAAGGGATGACATCAAAACTTGGTTCATAATAAGGGTTCAGCCTGCAAGCGATAAATGTGTAGAGCTCCAATATTTGAGTTTGGTTTTATCATTGTTTATCAAGAGTTGGTAAACATCATGAATTTTTAGTTGAATCCCAAATGACATTCCTAGTAGTTTGATAGGTCTCCGTTAGCGGCCCATTTCCATTGATATTTTTCCACCCATCTCGGTGGTCATCCTTGGCCGTACCGGTATGCGACATTTTTATGCCAATTGATCTTCAATCCGGACACCATTCCAAACTTGTGCAAGATCCCAACAAGGTTATCAACAATTGTTTGTTCCACCTTCACCATAGAAGATGTGCCCTCTACATATTGGCTAATGATTTGATGGGAGTTATATTGAGGGAGGGTAATTCCTTTGAGGTTATCGCATCTCATTGCATATTTAACTCTTGCATATAGTGTTTTTGCCATAATAATGAACATATAGGGGGCTAAAGTGCAGCCCTAACGGGCTCCTCTATGGAGTTCAAAGGCCTTGGTTACTTGGTTGTTGATGTTAATTGTGTAACGTGTATTTACTTATTTATTTATTATTTACTATTTACTATTTACAACCTCTAGTTCAACTAAACTCCTTTACTAGAAGACTAGAGGTGCCACCCTAGGTGCTCTAGCAATTCTAAAGGTAAAGGGAGTCACTACTAGTTGAGACTGTGGTCTTACCCTAGGTTATCACCTCGTAAGAAACGACCATGAGTTAACTGTACTTGGAGTTATCCTAAAGGCTCGGGGGGGGGGGGTAGTCATTGGTTGGAGTAGCAATATACGTGCGAACAAATGATAGGGTATTTTAAAAACATGGGGGCAAAAAATTATAAATGGACTTAAGAGTAATATAGGGTATCAAAAATGGCATTGGACATCTTTAAAGTACTATAGGGTATGGAATAATAGGTAATTTGGAATTATAAGTAATGCAAGCCATTTTTCTATCAACCCAAAGTAGAAAATTACATAATGATAGCATGTGAATTTCTTTTTTGAAAGTAATACCCCCCTATAAAATAATGGTTGTTCGCACCTAGATCCTTAACTTTTTAACACGCTACCCTCCCCCCCCCCCCCCCCGAGCCTAGAAGCATGGAGGGAGAGCTAGTTAAGATATCTAGAACTAATAGTTGAAGGGAGCCTCAACTCATAGCAGTATCTAGTATATAAGCTCTAAGGTTGGGTGGAACATGCCTCTTGAATCTCATTATTGTGAGATATGTTACATTGGTATTAGAGCTCTTGAACCTTGTTCATTTTTGGGTGATGCTATTATTCCGTTGTGCATTTTGTTGTGTTGAGATTTGGGGAAATGGGGAGCAGAATTTGGGGAATGGTGTAATTTATTTATTTTGTATTTAGAGCCGCATACGCGTACGAACTGCCGCGTACGCATACGCGCATACGAGCAGCGCGACGGGCGATGGCCGTGAGCTCGCAGAAAAATTCGCTAATCTCCATTCATATTAACGACTGTGTGATTTGCACACATGAATGCCGAGGTATTGATCGCATGTGGTCCGCATCATGAGGAAACGAGAGATCGAACGCTTCAGTTGAACGCGCAGAAACGGCTGACGTCGGCAGACCGACACGACTGGTCACCGCCATGTGGTTACCGGTTCGTCCGGTTACACGAGGTGAAAAACTTTTGTAGCGCGACTTGAGTATCGGGTCAGCCGGTTATCAACTAAAAATTTATTTTCATTTGTAGTTGAAGCAATTTCTATAATTTTGAGAACATTTTATGGTATTTTATTTCTGGTTTTCTTCAAAATTTGAACGTTTTATTTGGGTTTTGGGTGTTTATTTGGTCCAATGGCCACTGACCTGGACACATCTGGTCCATCAACTGAGGGTAGCCCTCTTGTAGTTCCTCCCGTGGTCACATCTCCCACATCCGTAGATACGGATGAAGCTATGGGTCATCTGGTAGCCATAAATATCCGGGAATATTGTGAGGGGAAACTCATTGATGACCATGATCAGTTTCAACGGATAGAGACGCAGTGTGACCAATAAGTGAGAACAGCATGTATCAAATCTTTGCTGCGCAAAATTTTGTCGAGCATATGACAAATGTAATTGGTTTGACCAAGAAACATTTGATTGCTGCGCAACAACGACAAAAGTTCTATGTTGACAAGCACAGACGAGAGGTATCGTTTGAGGTGAACCAGCAAGTGCTTGTAAGTATTGCCAACATTAAGTTGAAGGTCCTAGGAGCTCGAAAGTTGTTACCAAGGTGGATTGGTCCATTTCAGATAGTCAAGAGGATAGGGGTTGTAGCATACCGCGTGCAACTGCCAAATACAATTAAGATCCACAATGTTTTTCATGTATCACTTCTTAGGCCTTATGTGGCCGATGGCAGGGTACAGCCTCCCCCTCCGCCAATCTTTGCGGAAGATGCATCTTATGAAGTAGAAGGTGTGCTTTCACATGAGGATAGAGGGTGTCGTTCTCGCCCCAAGAAATTCTATCTTATCAAATGGCTCGGATATGCACCGAGTATAATTCATGGGAGCCAGAATGCAACTTGAGTGTAGAAGTCCTCAATGAGTACTAGGATGCGGTAGCCAAGTCGGAGGACAGGCTAACACGTAAAGGTGTCAAGCGTGACCGCAAAGCCCCAGCTGCACAGAAACGTTTGAGGCGGTAGGAATCTTCAGGGTAGACGCCTTCTGTTCTTTCAGGCTTGCACAAGATCCTGTAAACGGGGTGTTATTATTAAGTTGTTTCACCCAACCAATTGGCATGGACCATGGACACTGATACAGATCCCAGGGCTCGCTTTAATTAGTGGTGGTCTTGACTTTATGTCTTGATGCACTACGATTTGGGATAATACATGAATGCGGACGTTCATTCCTAAGTGGGGAGGTGTGTAACGTGTATTTATTATTATTTATTATTTATTATTTACAACCTCTAGTTCAACTAAACTCCTTTACTAGAAGACTAGAAGTGCCACCCTAGGTGCTCTAGCAGTTCTAAAGATAAAGGGAGTCACTACTAGTTGAGACTATGGTCTTACCCTAGGTTATCACCTCATAAGAAATGACCATGAGTTCACTATACTTAGAGTTATCCTAAAGGCATGGAGGGAGAGTTAGTTAAGATATCTGGAACTCGGGGAGTGCACTTAAAGTTAAGACTAGGAATCACGTGAGTGCGTACTTTTGACCCCCCCTATGTATGTACTAAAAAATCATCTAAAAATTGTAAAAAAAAAATGAAGTTGTTAAACACAATCTAAAATTCTTGTTGTATAAATTTTAAAAAATAATCAATTGTAAATATTTTTAAATTGATTTTTGAAGCAAAAAACAACGCATTTTAGTTCAAACTTCTATCATTCTTTTAAATTCTCCCTAAAGCGCTTGATATGGGCTTTAGTCCTCGTTCTCTAATATACCCTTACTAGAAGGAAAAATGTAAACATTAGACATAAAGAACGAATTTTTTTTTGAAATATAAACATTGAAGACCAAAATAAAAAATAAAAAATAAAAAAATAAACATTGGAATTGAATAAGATAACTTAATTGAAAATGAAGATACGTACTCCCTTTGTTTCAAAATAAAAGTTGCGTTTGGATATAAACTACATTACGAAACAAAAGCTACAATTGGTAGAATGTATTTTAAACTTTGTCAAATGACCTGGAATTTGCCAAAAATAATGTAAACGTTGTTGCCGATGAATTACCAAGTCAAATAAGAGTTTATACTTCTTTGACAATTGATATTTGGACTCGACAAGCGTTGCCGCACATCAACGCAGTTTTATGTGTGAGATCGTTCCGTATCAATTGTCAATGACGATGAATAAGTGTTATTATGGACACCAATAGCTTGCCAGAAAGCTCTTAGTGAGAGTTATGCAACGCACGCAATTTCATGTTAGAAGTGCAAAAAATAATCTTAGGCCCGTGGATTTTTCAAAAAGTAGTTTTTTTTTAAAAAAAACAGAGGGAGTTTATGTTAGAGGAAAATTTAGTACAATGCCACGTCAAAATTGGAGTCACGAATTCCTTCTTTACATTTTCATTTTGCTTCCAATCCTTGGGTAAAAATGATATTTTCATTGTTTTGGTAATTCTTTTGTTAGAAGTAGAACAATGAAGAACTAAAATAACCCAAACTTGAGAATTGTATAACTTCTCAAATTTGGTCACACCAATCATATTCTTGCCCAAAGTCATTATTCTCAAAAGCTCTTCAAGCTTATGAGACTTCTAAATGAAAATTAAAAGTGTAGGATAAGAACCGATATGTTTGTTGTCATTGTTTTTTTTTTTTGTTATGTTACATTTGTTCTTGCCTCCCTTGCTTTGGCTTCTTTCAAAAAAAATTGCCCTCTTCAATGAATTTGTTATAGCCTTGAAATTAATGTATTTTTTATTTAATCGTATTTGTAACTTTCAGCCCCACCTTTATTTTAGAAAAAACCATAAGATGAGATTTCTTCATGTGGTTATTGAAATGAAATCTATATTTGAATTGACCATATGGGCATTTCTTTCTTTTTGCTTTCATAAGATAATGGAAAGGCATTTGGTCGTTGACGAGTTTAATCCCATATTGTTTTTCAATGGCCTTCCCCAAGGTTATCTCCGTTAGTGGCACTTCTCTACCATCACATGTCCCTCCCTCGCTATGACTAAATATTTCAAAACACAAGATAAAAAACAAATAATTCAATATAATCTCTAAAACTTGAATATGAGCTCCAAAAATTAGAAGTGCCTAATAAGAGCCCAACCAAAATCAAAGTTATAAAGAAGATTCACCGCTCACAATTACAATCACACTTACAATCACAAACCCTCAATAAATTGATGTGTCTTTGAATTTGTATATATCTGAAATCCAAAATAAGCAAAACAATGCATTTAAAATCTAAAGAGAAACAACATACACACCCATATTGTAGAAGGTGTTAGATTTTTAATATACTAGAAATTAATTTGTACATGTGTAATTTTACTAATATACTAAATGGCTCAAGAACTAGGAGGATCTATAGCCATTTAATGAGAAAAAAAATCTTCACTTAACTTAAATATAATTAACTTAAGTTGTGAAAATTAACCAAGCCTCATCCTCAATCTGAAATACAAATTTAAGGAGAATTTTGTATTACATTCAAGAATATTACATTTTTGTTAGAATTCTTTCCCAATAGTTTCTTTTGGAAAGCTTAGGAAGTGTTGGCACGTACTTCCTTGCTACATCTAGGAAAAAAATTCAACTCATTTAGATTCCAATTAAGCAGCTAGCGGGGTCTTCCTAACCTTGTCAGCTCATATTGCAAAGATTTAGTTTTTTTTGTGAGGTAGGATATGATTACATCAACCGGGGAATTTCTCATTACAACATGTGACTATTACCATCCTAGTTGCTCACTTGGCGATCAATTTAGAAGAATCTATAGAATATATCTTAATTTAATAAAAAAACAACTGAAAGTTATGAACATGTGACAGGCTGGACTTGAAAACACTTGGATCTCGACCGTTTGTGCCCAAAATTTCCCCGGACCCTTAAAATAGCCTTGAAACTTGAGAACATTCAATTAATTTTCAGCCAACAATTTGATGCATGCAGCAAACAACCATAGAATTCTGATGAGCATGTGCCAATGGTGATGAACCCTGCCCAATTTGAGAGCATAAATTTGGAGATGCAAGCTTTGAACTAGGAGAATGTGTATGAGAGATTCCCAAAGTAGGAAGCCGAGGAATGGATGGACTGAAGCAACCAAGAAGCAGTTAAAAAAGAAAACATTTAGTGAATTTGTAGTCTCCACATAGACATGAGAGACAATAGATGCCTTCCAAAAGCTGAATTTAGTTGGGCACGAAGATTCCTACTAAGGAAGTAAACCCGAGAAGTTCCTTCAAGTTTGCACTTCAATTTGGGATCCTATGTCAAGGATTGAACTGTCATTCAACGTGAATCCTTGGCACATCCCAACTTGAAGTGCCTTACATGAAGTTCAGACTACACAATTTGGGGAAAGAACTCTCACCCGGAGGAGTGATGTGCAGGCTAAATCCATCATCAGAACTTTGAAGATGGAGTAAGCAAACTCAATCCGGAGACACAATCTTGGTGTCGATGGTGATGGCACATTTCAAGTATAGTGAGCTTGAAAGTGAGCTATTCTCACTTATGTGTGCAAAAAAGAAAACAAGTTTAGATTCGTAAGGTGCATGTTAAGGAACCACGAGCTTCGATGTACCTATACACTAATGCATCATCGCCATTTGATTAATTGAGGCTCGAACATCCTTCGATAATGGTCAGACAACCAAGGATACAGTTCCCAATAGAGCACTTAACGAACAAGGTGAATACAAACGAACCTCAACCCCTAAATTTGTGAATCCTAAGTGTTGCACACCAAGCTTCTACAACATGAATTCTCGCAATGGCAACCTCAGGAGATCAAACAACATCAACAAATGAGTGAATTTGCACTACAGGAAAGCAGTAGCGGTAGCGGGAGGGCGAGCAGGAGCGGGAGTAGGATGACGAGCAGAAGCATGTAGAAGTGGGCTCCCCTCTAACTACGGTTAACCACTTCAAGTGGTTAACCTAATTTGGATGAGGGGGGCTTGGATGACGTGGCATGGATGATATGCGTAGTACAAGTGTATGTGTTGATTCGCCCAAGGCGTCATGTGACCATGTGACACATCTATGTGATTGTTTCAACCAGTGTGGTTGATTTAATAATTGTCTTTCTTTATGAAGTTGGGGTATATTCTATAAATTCCTCTAAAACGATTGGTAATTTCCCTAAGGTCTTGAACTTCAACATGTTATCCTCAAACTCAACCCGTTCACCTGTAACTACCATCCGGCTCTCCCCGGTCCGACATGAGATTGATTTGATTCACGACAAATGAAGAAGAAAAATGAAAAAGAGTCCCAACCTCCAAATTGTTTGCAGGGCAGGTATAGCACGGAGAATTGTACCATTATGTGCAGTTGCGGCAGCGGACGTCCTCAATCTCGGAATCACCCGCAGAGATGAATTTCTAGAGGGCATCAAAGTGTTTGATGAACATGGTGATGAAATTGGCCAGAGCAGGCTTGCTAGTGCGCGTGCTGTAAGTGCATGCACTGCAGGACGGATTTTTGCAGCAGCCCCGATTCTTGTCATTCCACCCTTGTCATGCACAGGTTTGTAATCGACTCTCTCTTTATTTTATTCTATAGGGCTTTCCCTAATACCTTTCCTCTGCAAGCTTGCTGAAATTTCCAAATAAAGTACTGTAATAGGTTTGCATCACAAGTCTCATTAAGTGTGAAATTCATCAAAATGCTTTCTTGAATGAATTGAACTCTTGGCTCTTTTTTTCCTACTTCAGGGTTTGGTCTTATCCCTTCTGGTTTCCTCGAGGTCTTAGTATACAACCTACACAACAGTTTGCTTGATTATTCCCGTCACCTCTGGAGATCAGTAGCGGATACTCAACGACAAGGATCCACTGCCGTGAATTGATGAAGTCAGTGGGGATGTTGTGGAATGTGGCTAAGTTCTTCCTTGCAGATTGTTGTGGATGGTCCCTGGTCAAATGATTTGCCACCATTTGTCTATTGCCATATGTGTGATTTGTTTTCTAATTCACTCTACTTTCGGATTGCTTCCTTTTGGTTGCTTTGCATTGAATATGGAACTCTAAAAGCTTTGGATTAACTAATATCTCTTGATTTCTAATTTTGCGGATTACTGTAAACCTCTATCTGTATATGTTGTATGAACCTCGATACTTAAAAGATATATTGTGCTTGGAGGGTCATGTAAACAACTTCACTTTTCTTGGATGTATCAACTTTGTTGTCAAAGGTTGGAACGTTGGAACCCTATTATAAGTGAGGAATTAACTTGGTGACTTGAGAACAATTTGATTGAGTTATGATAATCCTGGCGCAGTGGAGTTCGAATCAGCTGGGAATGGAATTAACCTGATCGATCACCAACTTTTAAGAGAAACTTCCCATCTTGCGAATGTGTGAGAGCAGGATTCAGGTGGAAAATTTCAAACTTTTCGGCTAGGTGCAAGTTAACACTACTGTGGTGAAAAAGATAACACTACACTACAATTGAAAAACTTGAAACCTGGAGAATTTGGGAGTGAGGGAATTATCGTATATGAGTGTAATTCTCATTCATCCAACATAAAAGCCCTGAAATAGTATGAATCCCTGAAATAGTATGCACCTGGAGGTTACTTTTGTACATAATTTGACACTGGAATTAGCCTCAAAGACCATGAATTAGTCTACTGGATGTCATTTTAGATAAATCAGCCTAGACCTATAGGAGGTCATGTTTTTATGTTGGATGGATGAGAGGTACACTCGCATATGATGATTCCCTCTCTCCGAGAATTTGGAATTGTGGTCAAGCCAAATGTACGTCCATTTTGTGAAATCCTACAAGGCCAAAGTAGACAATATCAGTGAAGTTAACAATAAATTTTTAAGTCTCCATTGAAGGAGTAGGTCTAGTTCGATCTGCTGCATACCATCTCCTACAAAATCTCCATTGTTTTTATGGTTCTCACTTTATAAGTAGTGGGAGCTCAGTACATTTGAAATTATACCAACATTGGATAATGAATGGCCCCACAAGCATTATCCTCATTGCCTCAAATGATAGAAGTTCTTTGAAAAGCAGGTCGCTCATTCGCCTAAATCAGGTAAGACATCAAATTTCTGTGCCCAAAAAAAATTGTTGTTGACCTTAGGATGCAGCTTGCAATTCCTTTCAGGATAACAACCACACTTCGAACCTCATTTCTTTTTGCAATATGACAAGGATCCAATAGATATGGAATGTGTACAAATGAGGGCATCAAGCTTAAAAGATGGGGTTGCTGTTGAATGCACCATGACCCACAAGATATCAAATTATACTCATACCCATTTCAATACCCATATCCACTACTAAATGATCAAAACAAAACATGGTGATAACCTCGCAAAACCCTGATTTCAAAAAATTGATCGCATAAGGTTTTCATCAATATCCAAATAAAATACAAAATAGGAGTCTTGGAAAATCAAGAGTGAACAAAATTTTCAGCTCTCACTAGCAGCCATAAATACACCAAGTGAATCAATGGCCCATCCACTTTTACCATAAAATCCCAATATTCTACCAGTGTCACTCTTGAACTGTGTATCACGTGCAGTACTATTACCATATGGACCATATGTTTTACGGTTTGTTCGAAATGTTAAAGACTTGACGCAAATTATTGGATTTGTACCACCATCATGGGATACAGTTACGATTTCAGATGTTATGCCAAACCATCCTTCAATCTGCATAAGAAACTCACTAGGGCTCTTGAACACAATCTGCAAAACAAACAAAAGTTTATTAATATCCAAATTCAACGCACACCAAAAGGAGGACTCTTGTTGTTGCACATAAGTGGAACCATCTGTAAGGCTTGATTTCTTACACGTAACCTCCTACCATACATTCTATGGTAAATAAACATGTGTGAGTTTTGAAGAGAAATGGCAGAATGGAGAGAATTACAATGAGAAGAAAAAAATATGGGATAAAGAACCACTGCCAATAACTTTCACTTCACAGACTTGAAAAGGTTAAGCCACTAAGGTAGACGTGCCTAATTCAGTTACTTATCTTGATCGGACACCTATATTTGAGTGGTATGTGGTTAAGAATGGCCTCCAAGAATAGCAGCAAGACACGTGTTTAGAAAAGATTGGACTACATGATCAAGAATCGTTCACCATCCCAGGCTCAAATGTTAATGTAATTGGGGGGACCTATAAGACCATTTAATGAGCACAAGAATCTTCACTATGATAATGAATATCATATTCAAATGAGGTCCAGAATTTATAAGCAAAAAGCGACTTCAGCCTCGATCATCTTGTTCTGATCATGTGTTTCACGTCCTAGGAGAAGTGGGCTAGTCAGAAAACAATTACCATTTCAGACACATTTTCAGTAATGAGATTAGGATCTCGCAGACAATATGTACACACATACACATTGTGAAGTGGACAATTGTTTTTGAGTACTACTTACCTCTGCAATTTCACCAACCTTCTCATCACCGTGACGGCATGTGAACTTTGTCCCACTGACTTCATAATCAGCCACAATAGACCGAATTGAATCTGGGCCATATGTCAACCTTATCCGCTTTAACGAGGTGACTATTCCATCAAAGAAATCACTTCCACCTTCACCTCCCCAAGGCCCAAGTACCTGTCCCACCAATTAAGTCAAAATTTTGTATGGAACCTCCACTTCACTTTGACAGATTTGGTGAACACACTACAGTTTATGGTATTGAGTGTCATGTACACTACTGGTGAACGGCCTAAACTAGATTCCTGAGGCCTAGTAGTGCCATGTCTGCTAATGGTCAACATGACACTATTTGCCAACATAAGTAACTCGTTGAAGTGCATAAATATTCAGGGTATTTTGGAGTACTGAAGATGAAACTTTTACATTTTGATATGTAAGAAAACATACTAATGACAAGTGTTATGTGTTTCCTTGTGTAACCTAGGCATAGACCTCATAATATAAATGAGTATCCTAATGCCATGATATTAGTAAGCGCGCTAATGCCAAGTGTCACAAGGTTACACTAATGGTCAAGCTGTTGGCCATCAGTGTAACCTAAGGTATGGCTTTTACTGTGGCAAGTGACACTAATACACAATTAACACAAAATACGAAAAACGATGTATTGCTATTCTGCAACCAGTGATGAACCAGATTTGTTGATAATGTGCACTCCCTTCTAGTAGAGAAAACATGAGAATCGCTAACATACAGAGCCCACATTGAACCTGTATATTCTTATACTTCAACTCTTGAGGGATTGAGCTATGTAAGTTCATTAGTATCAACAAATGCCAATGAACATGAGCTCCTATAATATGACTCCGATGCTTGACATGCAAACAAATACAATGTTTGAAAAACATGTTTGCAGATTAAGAACCCCTTGTTCTGCCCACATCTAGTGAACACCAACGTTCATCTTAAACTAAACAGCGGCTTACCTGAGCACCTTCCATCTGAAAAGTAGGAGCAACTACTTTGCTCAAGTTGGACAGATCACCTGATCAATAGCCACCAATGACGTTAACAGCAAGCTAAAATTCAAGAGTATCAGTCTACAAAGATCTTGTTTAGATTTGAGAATCGATCAATCAATAAAAATCATTCAAATCAATAAAATGAGAAAATTACTGGGACAAATACAGTCAGGAATAGATGAAAGTTTTGAATGGTTGCATAATGCAAGGTATCAACAACAATTGTAATGTGCCCTAAGATCATTACCTAAGGAAATAAAAAAGACTTAGCATACGCTTGCAAATTTATGAAATATAAGAACAAACTTCTCAATCCTTCAAAGAAACTCCATAGTCAGATTCTCAGTACTGTACACTCTACAAATATCCAATCATCACAGGATTTCAACCGTCTACAAAGTATTGCAAAGTCTGATACACATTCTACAGGAAAACAACACTTTGAGAAGTATCAAACATTACAATATTTTTGTGCCCCTCCTACTATCTACATCAAACAGCAAGACAATGCCTACGTACAAAGATTTTGCAGTGCAAGCCATTTCCTATTGACAATGTACAGCATTGGTATCATCCACAATGCACATTCATAATGTAGAGATACATTCTATAGGAACTCAACAAAACATCGACCAGTACAATGTCTGTTTGTGTGTCTCCTAGTATCCACCAGCATCGGTCTGCTATATTGGTAAATGCATGGTATCAATAATAAACACCAATCATGGTATCAAAGAATCTACTCGTGGATATCAAAATTGTAATACCACTCAAAAATTGATATTTGGTGTGATGTCAAGGTGAGAGAATCTTTGTAAACCAAAGTTATTGTTTGTGTCAATACAATTCTAAACCATATTGATACTAGGGCGCTTTTGCCTAGGTATGAAGATTCTTGCATGGTATCTAGACCCGAATGGTATCGAAAACAAAAATACTGTGAAATACCCACACCCTACTGGTACCCAAAAATGTGAAATCCTTGTTATAGATACCCAAACGGTATCATAAAAAGACGATACCAGTCCAACACTGGTATCGACATCAAAGAGCAAGACAATACCTAGACAGAAAGATGTTGCGGTGCGAATTATTTCCGATTGACAATATAAAGCATTCGTATCATTAACACTGCACATTCAAAATGTAGAAGGACATTCTACAGGAACTCAGTACTCTGCAATGCATCTAACATTAATATATCCGTTTACACCCACCGGAGTTGGGGACGGAATGGAAGCTTACCAAGAAGGAGCAAACCCTTGATGTACCGAAGCTCCTTGCAGATGTCGTGAAATTCCGGCCGATTTCGAGGATTGCCATCCCAGCAACGTTGAATGAGGTTTGCCAATCTTGCAGGACAATCTACAGGGATTGGAGGCCGCTCTCCGCCTTTTAACCTGCGGTAAAGCCCACCTTGGCTGCTATTAGCAAAAGGCTCCTCACCGGTGAGCAATTCGAAGCACACAATTCCAAAGCTATACACATCGGTTTTAAAAGGCTGGAACCGATCTGGCAACTGCTCCTCATCTTCATCATAATCCTTCACCTTGTAAACCTCCGGTGCCATCCACTTCCGGGTACCGGTGTTCAATGTCATGTGAGAGTATCTGGTGCTGGCATTCTTAATTTTTGTGAGACCGAAATCAGCCACTTTAACAAGGAACACCCTGCTATTGTTGCAGCCTGAATCGTTGCCCTTCACTAATGTCCAATCTCTGTCTGAAGGTTCTGGAGGTCCCAAAGGTTTGGAAGGCTCAGGGAATTTGATGAGGATGTTCGGTGACTTGAGGTCTCGGTGTGCCAAGCCCTTGCTGTGAATGTACCGGATGCCTTCGGCTATTTGAAGCATTAGGTCAACAGATTGGATGTGTGAGAACGGAGAATGTTTTGTTGTTCCGGAGGGGATGTTTTCTCGGTACTCTTCGAGAAAGTCATAGAGATCGGTGTCCATTAGCTCCATCACCAAGGAACAGCTACGTTTGTCCATCGCACAACACACCAACCGCACAATGTGTGGATGGTTTAACCCTGCAAGAGCACCAATTTCTTGCCTGAAGAATTTGTTGTCTCCTCCCCTGAACTCTTTCTTTGCAAATCTCATCCCTAACCATGTAGTTTCTCGGACCACTCCGAACCCTCCCCTGCCGAGTTCTTCGCCTTCGGACAAATCCTTGGGGCTCACCCAGAAGATGAGAGGTGAGGGGGTAAAGCCACTCGAGTCGATGGCTATGTCCGAGGGTTTCACATTTAGAATTACCAGCAGCTGCGTTGCAAGACATTGAGAGGATGGTTCACGTTGACACCTTACATCATCTTCGTCACATTCGTGATTCTTCTTCAAGTCTCTTAAGCGGTTCTTGAGAGTCTCTTGATCCTGCTTTGCTGCGACCAATAAAGCGAGATACTCAACCACACTCAACTTCCCTTCACATGCTCCGGCGTGGAATACAGTCTTGTCGAATGTTATGGATGTGAGTAAAATGCTGCAGATGAGTTTCTCATGCCATTCCGAGTCGTAGAGAATCTCCGAGAAAGTCTCTTTCAGGTCCCCTTGCTTGAGAGCTGTGTTTAACCATTCATCGGTGCCGCAACAACACTCTTCAACTAGGGCCGTAATTCGTTCAAGCACTGAATTCAACTCCGCAGCTGGTGTCATCAAGGAGGCAATTTCTGAGCCTTCGATCTCCTTGTTTGCTAGTAGTTCACGATACGTCTCTACCTCAAACTTGAGTATGGCTCCTTGGAGCCTTGGAAGCTTTTCAGCCAAAAGCTGGCACTGCTGCTTGTTGATTTGCGGAGGGTTAGGGTTTGCAGCTGATACAAGGTACTGTACATGTTTTATCAAATCTTTACAGCGGTCGAGAATGTCTACCGAACCTGCCATCTTCACACACTAAATAACTACAAATAAGATGTGTCTCTTATTTCAGACTGTCAAAGATTTGATGAGAGCCACAGATTTGCCTGTCACCAAAATTTGTTTCTACAATCTCCAACTACCGGAACACTACATGTTAAATCTCCACATTTCAGGAGTGGCTTGAAAGATGCAGCCTTAGAGCAAACTAGAGAATTTCCTAAGCAATCTGTCGAAAATGTTCCATCACACATACTGAGATTTTTCTGCAGCTCTCCACAATCGAGTATTCTCCTCTAATATCACGGCGTGAACCCTCAACGAGTACTAAATTTATCACAACCATCTGCAAACTTGGAAGGCAAATTACAACAGTGGGGTTAACCCTCATTGAAACATAGGTCACAGATCCTTCTTTATTTGAGGTCCTTTCCACAGGAATTTTCTAGAAGAGAGATGTGAATCTCCCAGAAAAGGCCTATTTAGACCTGCCATCTGGTGCTTCGTCCGGAGGCAGCATCTTAGTTCAATTCCTTCACACCCAAGGCCACTAACATGATCACAAAGCCGGTCACAATGCTTTGCGTGGTGGTCATGAATGTCTGGTTGTATGCGAGAAGGGTGAACAAAGCCCCCACGAAGCCCAGCCCAATGGCTACCTTCTCATTCTGGCTCGCCATAGCTGCGTTGCCGATGATGATTCTAGCCCCAAAATATATTATAACTTCACCCTTGCCTCGCACCACACTCAATCTAAACACATTCGAATGATGATTTAGCCCCGAAATGTATCGTAACTTCAACCTTTCAAAACCTTGCAACTCAGTTTGAATACATTCAGATGGTGATTCTAGCTGGCCCCAAAACAAAGTGTAACTTCAACCTTGCAACTCGATGTAGTTACACATGGATGACGATTCTTGCTAACCCCAAATCAAATTACAACTCGGTCTGAACACATGCGGATGATGGATCTCAGCCACAACAAGCATCTGTCTCTTCAGCGTTGGCAAGGAATACTGAACTTGACCTCAAGATTAAAGATTTAACGGGACGAGGCAAACCTCCTCCGCGAAACTCATAACCTAATTGCTCAAAGGTCACAAGCCTAATTGCTCAAATAGTTCGGGAGCTATTGGAACATTGTTTTGTCCCATTTGACTATAATTAGCCTAAGGGCCGGTTCATACGGAGTCCCGAGTCTCACGTCCCAGTTCACTTGAGGTCAATCGGTGCAATCTCAGCCGTTGAGACCATGGAGTTGAGATTTATCACTTCACTCGAGGTCTCAAGTCTTGAGGCCCAAGCTTGACATGGATGTCTACACGGCAATACATTTTGGAGGTGAAGCTCGGGACTTGTGTTGAGAGTTGGGTCAAACAAAACAAAAAATCCAACTCGCAACAAAAGTCCTGAAGAAGAAAAAAGATCATAAAATAATCAACACCTTACATTAATGGATATGAAATCATACTTTAATAAATTTTTGAGACTCAAAGGTTGCGATTTTGCTTTCGTGTTGGGACTTAGGACTCCATGTGAATTTGCCCCAATATTGGTGCTAGGAAGTTGGTGGGTAGGTAATGTAGATGTGCCTTAGATGGATACTTTTCTCTTTGCAGCCACTTCTCATGGGATATGAAACACACAGTTAGTGCGTGATGATTAACAAATCAAAATCATGCCATTTGCCTCATGATTTTCAGAGCTCATAAGAGAATATATTTCTCGTTATCATAGTGAAGGATTTTGTGCTCATTAAGTGGTCACATAGATCTTCCCCCCCCCCCCTCCAAATAATGTTGATTATATGAACGTAGTGTGATTAACATATTTCGAAAACATAGTCCAATCTTTTGTAAACACGTGTCTTTCCTTATGTAGATTCTTAGATCCACACCTAACCAAATACCACTCAAATAAAGGTGACTAGATGATTGTTGTGTTCGATTTAGGCATGTCTACCTTGTCACAAGATGTGAGATTCTTTTTAAGTATGCCCTAAGTCCTCATTCAATCAACACCATCCTACTTGGCTCTAAGCTTAGTATCATATATAATTTGGACGATATATACTTATTAGGCCCAAACCGCACAAGCTAGAAACATAGGTAGGCCTTCTTCCACTAGCGTGGCAACGTAGTGGGCATCATGTAGTACAGTAATCTCCCACTTAAGTATGCACTTTGAACTGGAGCCATTGGTGAGTACTTTACTCATATAATTTCTAGACCCTCGGATTCGGTGAATCGCAACAGGAAATGGATGAAACTTGGGGCAACCCACTTGACCGAATTCCAACAATGTGAAATCATTGCAAAGTTGAGCAAGCCAAATGCACCATGCAAGCGGATGTTGGGGTGGGAGTATGAAGTCAGTGAAGGTGGCATCCGGAAAGTTATGGAAACAATGCAAATTGAAGAAGAACCACCTATCGATGCCAAAATCCTGCTTATCGAGACATTTGCTGAATTTGAAAGTGCTACCGACTTCAAAGGCTTTGAAGCTCTGATGTCCTTGACATTGACGACCAATTGCTTTGCTCCGATGTTCAAACGGAAATTGGACAGATGTATTATGAATTGTGACGATCGTTTGAGACGTTTCAACGAAACGTTAACAAATTGACAATAAATGTCAAGCGTAAAAAAATTAAAAATTAAAAAAAAATTAAAAATATATATATATAGGGGATCGCTATTTCCACACTTTTTTTGGCTAGATTCACACCTTTTTGCCGGTTCGGTTGCCGTGTCACTGAGGCGCTATACATGAGATTCTTCATGGTGCATCCGGACCGTTGATCCACCAAGGCCCATCCAAGGGCCTCAATGATCCTAGGTGGCGGTGGGGTGGGGGGCGGGGGTGATGCTTGCCACCAAGGCGGGGTGGGGCCGTGGGCCTCATGTTTTTTTTGGGGAGGCCGGATTTAGGGTGGTGTCGGGCCTAGTGGCTAGGCGGGCCCAGTGGCTAGGCCTACTTATTCTATAACTAGTTGGTTACCCTTACTCTACTTACTAAATGACTAGTTGGTTACCCTTCCTCTACTTACTAAATGACTAGTGGGTTAGCCTTACTCTACTTACTAAATAACTAGTTGGTTAGCCTCTCCAATACTTTAACGCATCAAAGCTTAACTCCAATTTGAATTTACATTTAATGTTACTTACTTTCATAGGGTTAGTGAGATTTAGTGTAGTGTTCGTATTTAGTGTATCTAACACTAAATATCATATTTAGTGTAGTTATTTAGTAAGTAGAGTAAGGCTAACCAACTAGTTATATAATAAGTAGGCCTAGCCACTGGGCCCGCCTAGCCACTAGGCCCGACACCACCCTAAATCCGGCCTCCCCAAAAAAGACATGAGGCCCACGGCCCCACCCCGCCTTGGTGGCAAGCACCACCCCCGCCCCCCACCCTACCGCCACCTAGGATCATTAAGGCCCTTGGATGGGCCTTGGTGGATCAACGGTCCGGATGCACCATGAAGAATCTCATGTATAGCGCCTCAGTGACACGGCAACCGAACCGGCAAAAAGGTGTGAATCTAGCCAAAAAAGGTGTGGAAATAGCGATCCCCTATATATATATATATATATATAACATGCATTCACATGAAATGACTATGCATGACATGTTAAAATAATAAAATATGAACCGTGATTTTTGTCAAAAAGAATTGCGCACTTAACCGGGATGCATACTTAAACGGGTGCGTACTTAAGCAAGCGATTAATGTAAAGTGTCTAATGAGAATGTTTCCCTCTTTCAATTCCTCTTCTTTTTCACCATTTCTAGGAATTTCATGCCCAAAAGTTTCATAGTGCCGCTACTATGTCAAGTTAGTTGTCTTTTGCCACATGAGATTTTCGAGCCTAAAATCAAACCCAAAAAACATTGATGAGTCATCAAGGCAACACCATTGCCCATGCCTATGATCTAAATATAGGGAACTTGGTATGAGTTCAATGTGCTCATTATGCGACTCCCTACTTTTGGAATTTAGTGGCCCCATTTTTTGGTGGGCTATAAATCTATTATGTCATGTGGGCTAGTGCAAAGTGGCAATCCCATTGACTTAAATCATTATGTGCACGACCACGCAATCCACCGTACTCACCCCATAGTACATAATCAATATGTTAGCCATGCATATGAAATCTTATACACCATCAAAGGTTTCAAGCAATTGCTTGCATAAGTGAACTCAACACTATTATAACTACAAAATTGGAAACTACAAATTGACAACATTAAGTACTTCCAAAAGAGTGTGATGAGGGGGATCACTCAATGAACACTTAGGGCCACATGACTATGCATTGAACTAATATTGAAGGTGTTGGTTGGAAGTCTCCACAAAGAATTGTGGAAAGACCCAAGGTCTTTTGCCCGCAATATTTCCACCCTAGTTCACCACCACATATATAGTTATACCTAGTGACCAAGTTGCATGTGTTGGTGAGTAAGTACAACAAATATTCCTATTAGTGTGGGTGGAAAATTAATGTGGAAATTATTGATGTGGGCCACATTAAGTGTCTAGTCAAAGTGGAAATAAAGTGGCACATCAATAATTTCCACACTAATTTCTACCCACACTAATAGAACTATTTACTGTACTTATCTCGTAATCTTACACAACTTGGTAAGTAAGTCTTAAGATATATGTGGTGGAAACCCCCTTGTTGCCTACTACCTAGTGTCTACATGTGATGTTACAATATAGGCCAAATTCCATATGCGCATATGATCAAACAAGTCTTTGCGTAATATTCAAAGGTTTTAAGACCCATATAGTATGACCTAAGGTAGGTGCACTTATTTTAGGTTGCAATTGATTGTGGACTTATCATGCCTTTGGATTTCAATCCTAGTGTAAATTCCTTGGATCCAAAATTTTACTCTTGCCATATAGGATCACTCAATTTTAGAGTTTCTTTGGTCTTGGACCCTAAGTGTAAACCCATTATTGATTCAGTTGGTTTTGCTTGCAATGCTTCAACTTGTGTGTTGTGTCGGGGCAAGCCTCATGTGCACCATGCAACTTAGGTCCCTAGCATGTCCTATAGGGTGTACTGTGACCTCTTATGAATGGAGATATCCCATTTGATCTAGTATGTTGGGACAATTTTGTGCATAATTGGTTGAGATCCTACTATTTCCAAATTTAACCAACTACATGTTGACATATTTTGGTTCTTCTTTAGGGGATTGTTAAATCGACCGTTTAGTTTGTTAAAATGGCCACATAGACATGTTCTACAATCACATAACTTGCCATAAGTTGAATTTTCAAAACACACATGAAGGGGAGCAAGGTATTTCGGATTATATATCAATTGAGGGGGGGGGGGAGTCACAACATTGCGCACCAAAAAAGGAGTGCACAAAAAAATTCACGCCATATCTCCAAAGGAGATGGCTACTTATTACTAAAAAACCAAAAATACACATGAGCTTCAAAAAGCCTCTTCGATGCTCCTAGATATAACTCCCTTGAAGACATGTAACTAGACTACTATGAACTATAGATGGAACTAGACTTTCATGAAGCCTCAAGGGTGACTCAACTAAGGGCCACTTCACACATGAGAGTGAGAGCCCATGACCATCACACTTCAAGCACTCTCATTGGTGGAAAAGGCGGAGCCAGTCCAAGTTCGCTTCACACTATACTTGAGGGACCAATGGAGTAAGTGAATGCAAGATGGATGTAAAGTCTAGTGGATTCCCACATGGCATCGAATGGATCATGTTTCATGGTCACTTGGATTATTTTGAAAAACCACCTCTTGGAGGTAGGCCTACCACAAAAGCGGGACACCATGGCCCTCCGAATACTCACAACCATTGGTTTATTCTATTTTATCATGTGTGAGGATCCGCATGAATACAAATTCATTAAAATAACATTTGATTGAGGGCCCGGTCACCTGTGACTTCACACTACACTTGAGGATCCTTGACCACACTACATGATTTTTGAGGTGTCTTGAGACGGCCTTTGGACATTTACTTTGGGCTCTCACAATTTCATGGTCACGGCTCTTGGCTTGTGTGTGAAGTGGCCTTAAGCTATTGTGAAGCTGAGTGGATAAAAACATATTAGTGACAATTAAGTTAAGTACTTGCAACCGTTAGTGGTAATCTTGCTAGCTACACTAAATATGATATTTAATGTTATATGTTGTTTTATGTCACTATGGTAACTTTTTGGATGACACTTCTTATGAATAAGTGAACAAATATTATCATGAATGATGGATGAGTTCATCCATTGGCCAAAACCCTACCTTCTCTTGTCAACAACTTGTGATAAATATTGTCATGGATGATTGTGACTCGGATGAAAATCACTTGGTACGTGACAATAAGTGTAACATTGTAAACTTGTAATCCCCCAAAAAGTTTATAAGGAATTACAAATAATGTTGCGTTAAAATTTAGTGATGGTAACTGTAAATTGTGATAATCGCAATTTACAATTAATAGTGAGCAAGACAATCATAATTGGTGGCATTACATGACATATTTAGTGTATTTCTAACTCCTCTTAAGTCCTCTTATTTTGGATATCTTATCTGAACTTGTTGGCTCCAAAAGATTACCCCTAATCAATCACATTGTTGGACAAGTAACTATGTCCACCTCATAGGCTCCCACTAATGTGCCCAAACACTCCTCATATAAATAGTTCTCCTTCCTCTTTCTCCACATTTAAATTAACAACTATAATTATTCAAATTTTGATAGGTCATGTGACCATGCGAGACATCTATGTGATCGTTTTAACTCAAATGTGGTTGATTTAACAATCGTCTTTCTTTATGAAGTTGGGGTATATTCCATATATTCCTTTAAAGCGATTGGTAATTTCCCTAAGGTCTTGAACTTCAATAGGTTATCCTCAAAACTTGACCCGTTTATATGTAACTAGCATCTGGCTCTCCCCGATCCGATAGGAGATTGATTTGGTCCACGACAAATGAAGGAGAAGTGACCCGAGATGACCCTAAACTATCAAATGATAATGAAGAGGTACCCAAACCGAATAGAGTAGTTGGTGGTTCAATTCCCGGCCATAAAATTGTTTCCCTACTTTACGGAAAACTAGCCAGGTGGAGGTTAAGTTTTAAATTTATTTATTTAAATTTATTTTTAAAAAAGGAGGAGAAGAAGAAAGAAGGTTAGTATAGTCAATACTCTATAAATGTTACAGGTCGGGAGTAGCAAAAAAACATAACATATATAGAATTATAACACGTAATACCGATGATTAATAACATTTATAGAAATAACACTTATTATTATTTTAAATGAAGAACATAATGTTTTTAAAAATATAAAAATACAAATGATAATACATAATTCAACTAAACTATTTGAAAGAAATTATCTATATAGTAGTAACTTGACGAGATTCTTCCAACTAAACTAACCGAAAGAAAGAGTCTATAGTAGTATGACGAGAAGCTTCCAAATGATGATATGAAACTTCCTTCTGGAGGAATTGAATGCTCTTGATGTGTGATAGGGCATCATTTGGTCTTTGTTCAAAGCATTTTTTCAAAGTCTCTAGAGAATGCTCAGCAACACTAAATCTTACAACTTCTTCTACCACATTGACCATAACCTCATCAACATCAATTTCTTGATGTTATGAGGAATACATATCCAAAAACTCCTCATTGGTATGTGCATAGGGGTTGTTTAAATCAAACTTCATCTCATAATTGAGGTATTCATAAGCATTCATCACGTCACCCACCTCACTGTCAGGTGACAACAATGTCACTTGGTGAAGTAGAGTAGCAACTTCATCAACCTCTACCAAACGCCTAGCTTCCTCTATCTCCCTCTTAATAAAGATCGGAAGAACACCCGTGTGCCTCCGACAATTTTGAATTGTTCGCAAAGAATATGAGATAAATGTGATTACATGTTTAAAATGTATGCTCTCATATATTGTTACCTTGATTTTCTCAAAATTAACACTTATAGAGGTGCAATTAACAAAGAAGGGAGTAGAGCATATTATAACACTTAACACATAACACTCACTAGTATTACCAATTTTGTTTTTGTAGGGGAGTAAACTTTTCTTAACATATATGGAATTTTAACGCTTATAGGGGTAACACTTATAGAGTTTTGACTGTAATTTGTTGCAGGCCGGATGCCACATCAGATCATTGAGGGCCCACGTCAAATAGCTCAGTGTCCACGTGGCGTCGCGATCAGTGTAGCGTTCTCGCATCGGACCCGGTCGACGGAGATCCTTCGCTCTGCTCCCACATTTTCTGTCGAGATCCTCCAGTCGCTCAAAGACAGCATCTTTGCCCTCCTCCGTCGCTTTTGGCCAACCAATTTACAACAATCGGCTTGAGCACAGTTGCGAATTAATCGCCATTATCACGTCCTCGGGGATCGTAAATCATTGCACTCCGTCGATTTCTGTTGCCCAAACTGCATTTTACTGTACATCATTCGAACAGAATGCTAGAGTCTGCAAGTCGGAGATAAGCTTCTATTCTATCAAGGGTTAGCTTATTACTACCTCTGATCAATTATCTCACTTCCGCCTTAATAACAAAGGTCCTCGATGTCTATCAAGGCTTTTTGTGGTGGTGCTTTCTGGCTGGTTTTTGCCGGCTTCGATAGGGGTGGGAGTTGCGGAGCGACCGAGGAGTGGTGTTCGATGGTCTCTTCCGGGTTAGTGTTTTCAGAGCTTGGCTTATTCGTTTTCTATCATCTCATCTATCTCGAGAGTTTAGTCGACCTTGTTTGCATGCAGTGTTGCAAATTCTAGACATCCAATAGAAAGATGAGGGGCATAGGTTGTCAAACTCCGTAGATTGTGGAGCTCATGAAATTGGCTGCTCTGTTTGCTCCTGGTGTTGGAAGTGCATTGGAACATATAGGTTGGTGCCTGGATGAGAGATGGTGGAAAAGCACGTGAGGACTCTTGAATGACTCTGTACTAGCTCTCGGAGCTTTGCTTGAATTTTAAAAAATAAAAATAATAACATCAACTGTCTCCAGAATTTTGTCAACCTTGTTTGCATGCAATGTCGCAATTTCTAATACTCCAGTGCAACATGAGAGGCAGAGTCACACTCTGTAAATTGTTGCTCTGTTTGGTCTTGGTTGAGCAGTTCAACTTGAAGTGCTAATGTCTAACTTACAGGTTGGTGCTTGGACGAAAGTTGATAGAAAAGCACGAAACTTTTCAATGACTCTGTATCTTTCGGATCTTTGCTTGAATTTTTTTATAACCTCATCTGTCTCGATAGTGTTGTTGACCTGGTTTGCGCGCGTTGTCGCAATTTCAAAACTCCAGTGCAAAGATAAGGGGCACAGTTACACTCTGTATATTATTGAGCTGATGAGCTTCGGCTGCTCTGTTTGCTCCTGGTGAAGTATCATACTGCTTACCTTCATCTGTGAGTGTCGAAGTTTGAACACCGATGCTGACAAGGAGGTTTGCTTTTGCTTGCAGGAGACCTGTATGAAATTCTTTGCGGTTTCATCATGCAGGAGTGTGGTTGAAATTCAATCGAATGGTGTCTCGCCACAATCGAAACCTAAAATTAGTCACTCAGGCACTCCACATTGAGCAAGGCCTTAGAGTTCTGGACGCGCATTGAAATGCTCCGGCGTCGAAGGAACGAAGCAAGAACCCTTCCCGGATATTTCAACTCCGAAAGTAGTAGGTCAACAGAGTGCTATAAAATTTAGCAGTCGATATAGCAATTGACAGAGAAGCTAGCAGTCGACTTTCCAATCAACTGCATACATACACACATAACCTAACATAATGGAGGAAGGCACGTACTGGGCGCGCGTGCAGAGGATATTCAGTATGATGGACATCCGAACGGCTTTCGTCACAGACGCTCAAGTGGACGACGCACTCAATCTTTTGAAATCTCACGAGGGAAAATTTATCGAGCCGGAGCAACTGGAAGCTGCTCGCAGGATTAAGGATGCGGTGGTGCACCCTGACACGGGCGAAAAGATTTTCCTCCCACTCCGCCTATCCTTCATTATTCCTTGTAATCTTGTGCTCGACACTTTGATGCTCTCTGCGCGAGGGTTGACGCAGAATGTGGCCGCGCAGTGGCTCAACCAAACTTACAATTGCCTGCATTATTATGCTAACCGAAATGCGTCCAACGAGGAGAGCGTGCGGAAGATCGTGGAAGCTTACGCGGGAGCCACTGCTAGCTCCGTGGGAGCGGCTGTCGGTCTTCATTCTCTGCTGGACAAAGTGCCTCCCGGTCGACGATGGTAGGTCACCAATTCACCGCATCCTTGATTTTTTTAGGTCGCCGATTCAATTCAAGTCCATTGAACGGCATTCTTGCTTTTTTTTAGGTCGCCGATGCAAGTCAAGTCCATTGAACCGCATTCTTGATTTCCTTTGGTCACTAATCCACCGCATCCTTGATTTGTTTTACGTCAGCAATTCAATTCAATCCACCGCATTCTTGATTTGTTTTACGTCAGCAATTCAATTCTATCCACCACATCCTCGATTTGTTTTCCGTCAGCAATTCCATTCAGTCTATTCCATCCTTGATCTTTTCTTAGGTGACCGGTTCAATACACGCTGCAGAAATGTTCTTCATTCTGATCGGTGTATCTCTCAACCAATCCCCTATCAATATAGCCTTCAGAAACTAAGGCAGGGACACTAGAGGTTGAGAGCTCGAAGAATTAAGCCTTCTCGTAAGGGGGGGCTTCTTACTCACGCTTGTTCACTCCAGTCCACTTTACTTGAGCTTGAGAGCTTGAGAGCTTGAACTTTTTACCGGGCTTACAGATAAACTCAGTCAAAATGCTAAGCTACCTCGTGGAGGCTACGTAGAGATGTTGAGAGTTCGAGCTCTTGTTTACTGGGTCCCAAGTCAATGACCTTTCAAGCATTTCTTTGGCATGCCATGAGTTCTCCTTTCTTTAGTAATGGCTCCTTGATATCTCACTTTGAGCATGACCACTTTACACTTCCTCAAAGATTTGAGAGCTTGAGGACTGGTCAAGCTCTCAATAGTCTGAGCTGTGAATAAAAGCTTGTCAAATCCAAGTACCAAGCTCCCGACAATTGCAAGTTCGAGCTCTAGTGTAAAGGGGACCTAAGGCATTGGATATTTCTGATGGACAGAATGACCCCCCCCCCCTGATTTCCTGAAGATAAATGAAGTTTGTGTGTACCCCACTTCAACCTCCAAATTGTTTGCAGGGCAGGTATAGCACGGAGAATTGTACCATTCTGTGCAGTTGCGGCAGCGGACGTCCTCAATCTCGGGATCACCCGCAGAGATGAATTTCTAGAGGGCATCAAAGTGTTTGATGAACATGGTGATGAAATTGGCCAGAGCAGGCTTGCTGGTGCGCGTGCTGTTAGTGCATGCACTGCAGGACGGATTTTTGCAGCAGCCCCGATTCTTGTCATTCCACCCCTTGTCATGCACAGGTTTGTAATTGACTCTCTGTTTATTTTATTCTATAGGGCTTTCCCTGATCCCTTTCCTCTGCAAGCTTGCTGGAATTTCCAAATAAAGTACTGTAATAGGTTTGCATCACAAGTCTCATTAAGTGTGAAATTCATTAAAATGCTTTCTTGAATGAATTGAACTCTTGGCTTTGTTTTTCCTACTTCAGGGTTTGGTCTTATCCCTTCTGGTTTCCTTGAGGTCTTAGTACACAACAGTTTGCTTGATTATTCCCGTTACCTCTGGAGATCAGTGCGGATACTCAACGACAAGGATCTACTGCCGTGAACTGATGAAGTCAGTGGGGATGTTGTGGAATGTGGCTAAGTTCTTTCTTGCAGATTGTTGTGGATGGCCCCTGGTCAAATGATTTGCCACCATTTGTTTATTGCCATATGTGTGATTTGGTTGCTTTGCATTGAATATGGAACTCTAAAAGCTTTGGATTAACTAATATCTCTTGATTTCTAATTTTGCGGATTACTGTAAACCTCTATCTGTATATGTCATATGAACCTCGATACTTAAAAGATATATTGTGCTTGGAGGGTCATGTAAACACTTTGCTGTTCTTGGATGTATCAACTTTGTTGTCAAGGGTTGGAACGTTGGAACCCTATTGTAAGTGAGGAATTAACTTGGTGACTTGAGAACAATTTGATTGAGTTATGATAATCTTGGCGCAGTGGAGATAGAATCAGCTGGGAATGGAATTCACCTGATCACCAACTCTTAAGAGAAACTTCCCATCTTGCAAATGTGTCAGAGCAGGATTCAGGTGGAAAATTTCAAACTTTTCGGCTAGGTGCAAGTTAACACTACTGTGGTGAAAAAAATAACACTACACTACAATTGAAAAACTTGAAACCTGGAGAATTTGGGAGTGAGGGAATTATCGTATATGAGTTAATTCTCATTCATCTAACATAAAAGCCCTGAAATAGTATGAATCCCTGAAATAGTATGCACCTGGAGGTTACTTTTGTACATAATTTGACACCGGAATTAGCCTCAGAGACCCTGAATTAGTCTACTTGAGGTCATTTTAGATGAATCAGCGACATACCTATAGGGCGTGAGGTTTTTATGTTGGATGGATGAGAGGTACACTCGTATATGATGATTCCCTCTCTCCGAGAATTTGGAATTGTGGTCAAGCCAAATGCACGTCCATTTTGTGAGATCTTACAAGGCCAAAGTAGACAGTATCAGTGAAGTTTACAATAAATTTTCATTGAAGGAGTAGGTCTAGTTCGATCTGCTGCACACTATCTCCTACAGAATCTCCATTGTTTTTATGGTTCTCACTTTATAAGTAGTTGGAGGTATTTGCATATTTTGCCCCAATACCATCTCATAACCTTGATGGTGTTAGGAGGAACCTTGATGACGTGCCATGTTCCTAGCGGCTAACAAGAGGTTGGGTATAACCCACAGCCACCTCCCCTCACGATTGATGTACTTGAAATCCAAAAAATTGATATGAAATTGACCTTTAACTGTGTCAATTTTAGTCCATATTAGTCCAGGGTGACTATTAGCGGACAAGAATACAAGGAACATGAGGCCAAACACTTGTCTGGACCAGAGGATGGTATGGTGGAGTGGGTATAAGTGTCGGTTAACAAACGTAATTGGTACCACGAGGAATCTCAGTGAATTGAAAACTTATGACAAAACCATCTTTTCACAATATTGTACAAGCATGGTGCTTGTCAAATAAACAATTGGGCAATTGTCTTGCTCCCAACATCACTTCTTGAAGTGATGTTGTCAGACAAGCAACCATCCCATCCTCAAAGGAGATAGCTCAATTGTGTTCAGAAATCAATGTTTTACAGTACATTTTGATCATCAAAATCAAGATGTTCAACTGGCAACTCAAAACCTTCGAATGCTGCATGGCAGGTTGGAACGGACCGCATTTTACACAAGGCATCCATACATGAGGATACCCACGCTCATAGCAATGGTAGGAGCCTCTATTCAGATCAGTGTCCCACTTTGTTTCGGTATATTCAAGCAGCAGGCGTCTGTCAATGTCAACAAGCTTGAGGATTCATTCCATAACCGGGTGAATAGGTTCGGGCAGCCTGTCACCCATGTCTTCTACAACAAAGGGGTATAAGATGCTCCAGTGATATAATTACATTTTTTGGTAATAGAAATACCCAAATTGGAAATTCCAAGGTACATATAGCATTTTGTAGCCTTCTTATGTGCAGTTCAGCCCAGAAAGGTCTCAAAGGCTCATTCTGAGCCTGACAGCGTCGTATGGAGGTGTTGAAAGTTACTTATTGTCTTTTTTTGTTAATAATGTCAAGAGTGACCCTATCTATGTAGAATTCAAGTATTTCATCAATTGCATTCTTCGAATTGGACTAAGACATGTATAAAAAGGAAATATATAGAGGGAGTTGGGCTTGTACAAATGACGTAGCTTGAAATACATATTTTGTAAACCTGATCACCATTGTTGCACAGTTTTTTCACTTCCTCTCTGTAATAGGTCGTGTCAAATGTAACTTCAATCTCATGGAGCAAGTGTGAACTGGCTTGAATACTTGCTAGGGAGCTTGTTCATACTGTCACATAGACCATGCGAAAGTTACTTCAAAAACTTCTCGGTTTACAGTGAAACATGTTTGTCAATTGATGGTGCATCCCTTGATTTTTACTCTACTGAGTAACCCAATTCAGAGCTTCACTCAAGCCCATGTGAGTTCCAATGAGACAAGCTGCGGAACTCGATGAACAGCTTCAAGATCTCGCTCGAATCTCATATGAAGCCCAACCTTCTTGGCAAGTACAATTCTAGGGATTGACGCCTTGATGAACAGCTTCAAGAACTCGCTCGAATCTCATGTGAAGCCCAACCTTCTTGGCAAGTACAATTCTAGGGATTGACACCGATATTCACACTTTGGAGACCTGCAGAGCATGAGCATGACGTGTTTGATTGCTTGAGCAGGCAGCAATTGAGTCCTCACTTCAAAGGACTTTCTGAAGGACTTTCTGTGACATTTTCCTGTGGGTAGCCTGTTTGCTGAAATGCAAGGAGCTTGTGGAGATCTTCGGACTGGTGAAGAATAATTCTTAGAAGAAACTTCGAAGGCAGAAGGTTGCAAGAGTAAGTGTGCCATTACTGAGATGCATAAATCTTTTCCTTACAGGTGACAAACAATAGAGCAAGGCAAATAGAATTCTCTGCTTGATTGGATAGGTGGCAAACTATAAAGCTGGACTTTTCAAAAGTTAAATCTAGGGTGGGGTTAAGTGGGAAGATGAAACTTTGGTCACCAAGAAATAACCCTGGCTGTGTATAGTAAAACAAAAGCAACATCTAGAGAGACAACCTCCAATATTTTGCCCCTCAGTAACCCCGTGTTCGATTTACATATGAGCTCAGTCTATGCCCAAGGGTGAGGCATCTCTGTTGGCATCATATCTCTTTCTTACATAGGCAGCAATCGACCAAACACCTTGTGCATGGCAGGAAAGGAAAAGAAAGAAAGATAGATAGATAGACAACTCCAAGGTTGTTGTTGGCGTGAATTTTGGTGTTGCTTCATTTTCAAGTTGGTATAAGTCTATATGGTTTCCCAAAACGCACATTACGAGAAGAAGATGATTGGGTGGACCATAGGGGGTAGGGTGCACCGGAAATCCTAGTACTATTCTAGCCTTAGGCACTTTAACCTTGAAGTTCCTATGGGATCCAAGTTATGGCATTGGGTTTAAGCCACCCTAAAGGAAAGGAATGGGATAGTTTTTCATAGTGGAAGATTTTTGTTTGAGTTACCATCACTATTTAGGGTTTAGATTATGGTGAAGGAAGTGCACCCATTGGTGAAGAATTTCAACCCAAGACAAGGCTATTCAAGGCAACGGTTACTATGGCGGGCAAGATGGCAAAACAATACAAAAATGCCTCAAGTTGGAGTTCTCAAGAGGCCAACGGTTTGAGGTCGCCCGAAAAACTTGACCTCCAAAGAACTCCCCTAGCAAAAAAAAGTGTTGCCATGTTGGCCACCATGTCATTATTTCATCCATGCTTGAAGTTCTCCACTGGAGAAGTCTTGGCCATAGTGTAAACCCCGGCCAGTGAAGACCCATTTCGTAGCCAATCATATTGCTCCATTCCCCTAAACCTCTTGACCGGTGCACTTCTTCACCGTAATCTAAAACGGACCTCAGTTCCTAACAATTTCCATCTGCATAGGAGTCGTCCATTTTCCCCAATGCAAAATTGAATGCCAATATCGATGATGCACAACTATTTTACAGATCAAATTGCCAACAATCGACAGAATCACTCAGCCGAACAGAGTTAAAATATGCTCTCTTTGTAACATCTAGAATACACTTCAAGAAACAAACCAGATTTTGTCTAAAACAATGAACAGTTAAGGAACACCGCCTTCTGTTATTCCAGACCGATCCCTTCATGGTCCTTGGAAGAGCAAACAGGGCGGAAACTTGCTCACATAAACATGTGTTATTTGGATACTTCTCTCTCTGCACCCACTTCTCGTAGAATAAGAAACATGCAATGTGTGGAGAACGACTAGCAAGTCCAAACCGTGCCCATATCCATTTGCCTCATAATTTTTGGTGCTCGTGTAATCATCTTATTCATTATCGAAATGAAGATTTCCGTGCTCATTAACTTAGTGGTCATATAGTCCCCCCCTCTCAAATCATGTTGACCAATGAGCTTAGAATGGTTACCTTGTTTTGAACACTTTTCCCAATCTCTTTTGAACACATGTCAGTTTTCTATTTGTTCTTAGATCTACACCTAACCACGAATCTCCCAAATATAGGTGTCCAGATTATAGTTGTGTTGGAATTAGGTACATCTACCTTGTGGACTGTGATGATTGGCATGAGTCACTCACACAACGTGGACATGGTGTGGAACACAAGAATGAGCTTCTCTAGCTCCCAAGGAAGTGGACAAGCATCAAACAAGATGCATCCGCTTAAGGTTGAGGCATCTATAACCAATAATATAAGAGAGTTTGCATATGTTAGGAGGAGTAGCAGTTGGGGATTGTTTTTCATGCAAAGAGAAACAAATCCTAATGAGAGTGCGATTTCTTTTTGTGAATATGGAAATTGTTACAAATTTCGAAGCGGTAAAGTTCAAGGAACACACAGTCAATCTAGCTATAGGTCACCCCATAACCAATCATCTAAATGCTCAATCTTGGCTACGACAGTTGTCAAAACTCCTATGAAGGTAATTAGTCACAAGCCTCAACCACATAAACCTGAACCCCATTTGCCCAAAAGTATATAGATCTCATCCATGTGAGCATTACAATACCCTAGTGAGTAGTTGAATGAACATGATTGACTATGGATGCCTCGACCTTAATATGTGAATGTACTGAATGCATGTAATACAAGAAAACAGAGGGTAAATTTATGATTGGATGAAAAAGGGGATACTTGCCTAGTTATATCACTATATCCAACTTGACAATGTCACAACTTATTGACATTGCCCCATTAATCTATCATAAGATAGGGAAAAATAAATAAAAAAATCATCACCTTCACTGTACTTGAAACAACACACCATTACACCATTCAAGGTATTTAGTGTCACTTACTATTTGGAACTACACAATGCTATGATTTGTTGTTACATGAGTCATTTTTAACTAACCAAGATTAAATAGGTTGTATGGACATTATGCAACATGAATGACATTACTTGGTAAACACTTCCATTCTTAGCAAAAAGCTACAACATTTTGTAACTCCAAATAGTAAGCGGCACTAAAGATTGTAAGTGGTGTAGTCCTATAGTCTAACCTTGTTAATACGACACTCGTTTATACAACACCCTCGATATTACAACACATTTTTGCGCGACCAAACTTTTTAGTTCAAAACTTCCTCTTTTATACAACTATGACACTCGATAATGCAACATTTAGAATCTCCATTTTGTCAAATTAAAGAGGTAGTTAATGTTGAAATTCCTTTCATCTATGTAATGTACATCTAAAATACATCATTTTTCACATGGGAACTACTTGGGAACTTCACTTATCATTGGGAACTTAATGAGAATTAGAGTAACTAATGTAGAATGGATATGGTTAGGGTCAGAGTGGCCTCCTACCTAGTATGTTGCCTTGTACACGGGTGATAAAATATCACCAATATCTTGATGCTAAACGTCATACACCATTGTTGTCTAGTTTCTTATTAGAGAACTCTTATAGTTTGGTGTTAATGAAATTATTAGTTTTCAAAAGCTAGCAAAGAATTTAGATAAGATGACAGTTGCTAACTTGGGTAGGCACCACCAAAAATCTCTGGACTCTTATTTCAATAGTTCTTGAGAATGTTTGTATTTGTTTGGAGTTATACGTTATTATTTCATACCATCTATATTGCTTAAACTCGTTGTATATATTTTAAAGCTCATATTTACTTCTTTTTTTGTATTCCCTCAATAATACGACAACTATACCCCATTTATCATATTAATGAATGAGAAGACGACACCTCGATAATACGACTTTCTTTTTTTTGTGTTTCCCAAACGTGTCATACTAAAGAGGGAGAACACTAGTCCTTAGGGATCTATCCTTGAGAGGTTGGGGTTGACCAACCGGAGTTTGACCCTCGCTCAAAACATGAGCATGGTCCCGAAATTTTGTAAGGGTGTGTTGGGTTACTTGAAATAGCCGACCAAGGCCACCAAGCGTGAAGTGCCAGGCATCAAGTCTAACGGAGACGGAAATCATTCCCACAACATGCTTGCCGTTTCTCATCCCATGATTATATAATGTCGGGCCTAGTGTAACTTAGTTTCAAAGCCTTTGACTTGGTTTGAAATCCACGATCTCGGGAAATAGATCGAGTTGAAGTACTATCTGGAGATTATCTTTGAATTCCGACACACGATCATTAGATACCCCACACAAAGCATCCCGGGCCAAACTCATCATGGGATTTAGCAATCTACACTAAATAAGGTGTTTAGTGTCAAGTGGTATTGTATGTCACTATGGTAACTTTTGGGATGACGTTTCTTATGAGTAAGTGAACGAAACATCATCATGGATGGTGATGGATGAGTACATCCATTGGCCAAAAAAGCCGACCTTCTCTTGTGAAAGATGATTGAAATTTGGATGAAAAATCATTTGGTAAGTGACAAGTAAATGCAACATTGTAAATCTATAATCCCCCCAAAAAAATTTACAAGGAATGACATGTAATGTTAGGTTGACATTTAGTGTTGGTGACACTCTATGACGGGTTACAATTAGTATTAAGCAAGAATTGGTGGCACTAAATAACGTGTTTAGTATAGTTATCCATGAAGTCCTTCAAACACGGATCATCAAATCGTGGGCTTGCTTCTTCTTTGTGAGAATCTCCTATTTATAAGAGCTCCTTAGCTCGTCGTGTTTCGAAGCCTATTTTGAAAGTTGGGTGAGAATTTTGAGACTTCTTTTTTCTCACTTCTCAAACTTTGAGAGAATTTTAGGATCAAACTTTTGAGAGAATGCTAGGGTTGCATGTGGGACACACCGTCCTAAATCCCAAATTGGTCTAGTTTAACCCATCCATCCTAGTAGAGCAAGCTATAATATTGGTTTTTAATAGCCCAACACCACTCTTTGTGTATGGTAATTTATGCATTAATAAAACTTGGGTGACTTTGTGTTACTTCTCATAAACTCAAAGTTTGGAACTAAACCCATGATGTCATCTCCTTTACTTTATAAATAACTCTAGTGTCATGGGGAGGTTTTTGGACATAATCTGTCAAAATCCTAGTGTTTCCAAGTCCATTCGATACATGTTGTGATCTTTCGGCTTCTCCTTAGTAATTCAAGGTATATTACATGGACTCCTCGTAAAACGATCGTTGATTCTCCTGAAGTCTTGAACTTCAACTGGCTATCCCTCAAACTCATCCGGTCCATATGTAACTACGCTAAATATGATATCTAGTGCGACTTACTGTTTGGAACTACGCAATGTTGTATCTACTTACTGTACATCTCATATTTTACCAACAAATGTTAAATTGGTAGTTTGGACATTGTAGAACATTGACAACTTTACTTAGTAAAAAATTATTTCAATAGTAAAACGGTATAGCACCATGTAAATCCAAATAGTAGGTCACACTAAATATCATATTTGGTGTAGCAATCAAATCTCCACATCCATTGTGGAAAAACCTCTCTTTCATCTGATCCCTAAGAAACATTTTATCAAGCCTTCATAGATTACACAAATAATAATAATAATAATAATAATAAGATCATCTATAGAATCAACTCTTAAAATAACAACTTTTGGGTTGAAGATAGTATATAAGAATTTTTTTAACTTGATGGATAAAGAGCACATACGTGTGTGGCAAAAATTACCCTATGTGCGGCCGAGGACAACACCACATTCCAATGCATTCAACTTTGACTGAACAATAAATCCGAGCTCCATTTAACTAGTGGGAATGTGTACCATATGGGTACATATTACATCACCTTGTACTCTCCAACCACTTGAAGTGTTTTGTGGAACTTGCACGCATTGCGCAAAACACGAGCACCCCAATTGTGTGTGTGTGTGTGTCCTTTGCCTTTGTCGGGCACCTTTGGTAGTCTACATTGTTTTGTCTAATTAGTGTGGGCCACGTTAATTCTCAACTATCCACATTGTTTTCTAATTATAATTTGAAGTGGTCTACTTTAATTTTCAGTATGAGAAATTAGTGTGGGTATTTTCTCGGTTGCATATTTGGATGAAATTTCAAATTCTCATTCAAAGGTGTTTTGCGACTATCTTCAATTGAACATATACATTTGCTGAAAACCAAAGATGAGCAATATTGACAACCAAAATCTAGTAACTTGAAGCATCCCAGCGGACAACCCAAAAATTGATATGCTTATCTATCAAAGACCAAACTTACAAGTGCAACTTGGCAATAAAAATGAGTTGAAAGACCAAAAGTACGACGATGAAGATAGATATCTACTTACTTCATACGGTGTAAAGTGGTTCCTCCTCCACTAAGCTTGGCAACAAAGAAAGATGGACATTACAATCCATGCTCAAATCTTGTTTGTACTCAAACCTAATTTTTGTCAAATGATGCACCACAAAGAACCCTAATGTACATGGATGAAGTGATCAGGATGATAGTACAAATTTCATCCAAAATGATGCTAACCAAGGCAAGCACTCCAAAATTAATGGGGGCCACACTAATTTCCAACCCACATGAATATCCCTCCCACATTAATTAGACAAAACAATGTAGTTTTTAAGGTAAGGCCTTTGTGATCACTCGTCCTCATTGAACACCTAAATTTGAATGATATATGGCAAGGCATGTAGTTAACAAAAGAACACAAAAAAATACATGTGTTACGATGAGATTGGGTCATGTGTTCAAAATATATTCACACCATTCATTGTCAACGCAATTGGGAGGGCCGACGTAATCACTTAAATAGAATGAGACTTCTTGCTCTAGCCTCTTCTTTTCTTTTCTTTTTTGCATTCGATTATGAGACTTGAAATGCTAAACTTGCATGATTTGCAATTGTCAAGGGGATGAGACAATTAATTCCATTTCCATCAAATGGTCAAAATTACAAATGCAGAATTGGAAGTGCGCGTAGTAGATGCTCATACCTTGACACTTGTGGCATAGTGTCATCTACTTTCATCTGCAACTTAGGCCCCCTTTTATAGTAGAGTTCAAGTTGAAAGGTTCAAGAGAGGGGCCTTCTCCTTGGTGGGCGCATCCTCTTACGTATGCTTGTTCACTCAAATTTGCTTTAACACACTGTAAGCTCTCCACTTGAAAACTTGGAGTTTTCACTGAGATGACCCTAAACTACCAAATAATAAAGGAGAGGTACCCAACCTGAACGGAGTGGTTGGCGGTTCGATTCCCAACGGTAAAATTGTCTCTCCACTTGACAGAAAAGCAGCCAGGTAGTCAAGCGCCTCAAGTGTTCCAAACAAGAGAACTCGGAGTTCTTACCAGCCTCACCACCCTTTAGATGGCGCGTGATGGATTCCAGTGGAATGAATATGACAAGTGCTCGACCAAAATCCTGAGCTACCTTGTGAAGGTAGCGTAGGAATTGTCGAGAGCTCAAGCTCTCATCTGGTGCGTCCAAAGTCAATCGGATTTCATGCATTCTTTGACTTTTTCAGGAACACTCCTTTGGTTTGTCAAGAATGCTTATTTGTTTAATTTTCATTCCCCCCTTAATATCTCATTGTGAGTGTAGTTGCTTTACACTTGCTCAAATTGTTGAGAGCTTGAAATTGATTGAGCTCTCCAAAGCTCTAGAGCTTTGGATAAAAAGTTTGTCAACTCCAAATATCAAACTCCCAAAAATTGCAAGTTTGAGCTCTCAACTCAAGCTCGAGTGAATAGGGAACTTGATAGGCAAGGTGATATAGTGTTGTACGACAATTAAAATTGTTCGTATAGCATGCATTAACGAGGATGTAACATTGAGTGGTATGACTACATGGCATTATAAGCCTAACTATTTGGTGCATTGTAACAATGCAACATGGTGCCATCGTATCATGACGGTCTCGATGTTTATTATATTATTCAATGGCAATTTTTTGAAATAAATATTTGTATATTTTTGTCAGAAACCATCATTCGCAGTGTAAAGAAAACATGAGAATATGATGTAGCATTCTATTTCTGGAAGATAAATTTGAAAGTAAAATAATTATTCAACAATGGGTTGTAGAACATAACATTATTCAGTTGGCAATGAGTCATTCCGATCTAAAATTAATCAACCAAATTCGAGGCTACCAATTTATCACGTTGGATCTACAAGTATTAGGCAACCCATACGTATAGGCATTCTTGTTCCAATGGTCCTATCACTATATTCGTTAATTTGGGACTTTTTCGGCATTTTGAGACAGTTACAAATATAAGAACATGGATAAAATCATACAGATATTGGAGAATGTTGTAAGATGCAAATACTTTGAAGCGGGTGTTCATATCAAGAACCCAATTAAGAACTCATATCAAGATGGTTTAGGTAGGACGACCCAAACATTAGACCATGTTGTTGTGGTCCATATATTAATTTGAGACAAGAGAAAGTCTCAAATTAACGAATATAATGAACCTTTGTTCGGTGGACACTGGACCATTAACATTATGAACAAACACTTTATTCATGCCAGCCTTGCAAAAGGTCTAGAGTTTCTATCTATCTATTTATCTATCTATCTAAAGATATGCATCCTTGTATGACAACTTCTTGATGCCACCTGACATGGTCACTCAACTGAATAATGTTACGGAATTGTCCTAAGACTACGGTATGTATTTATGCATATTGATAGGAGATCCTCCATCATGTCAATCTCACGTTACAACAATTCGAGTCCTTGAATGTCTCAGGGGCAAAATAAGTTTATTCCATGATTTCCATGCAAATACCTTTGAAAGAACTTGAGTATTGGACTTCCCAAATAGGATATGACTTTTGTGATAACTTTATCACAAAGTCACCCGAAGTTATGGAATATGTAAAACAACTTGACATGCAACATTCAAGATGTGGGTCTCATTTTTGGATTTAAGAGAATTCCAACTTTGAAATTGAACACGTCGTTTATTTTTGCAAAAACATCAAGTTATGGAATGCTTGCCATTACACAACATTGACAAAGGGTTGGCAACTTTGCAATAAGTCTCTCAAGAATGATATGGTTTTTTGAGGAAATTGAATGTTATACACATTTTGGCAACATGTGGCAAGGGTAGTTGGGCACCAATCTGGTCATTGTTCCAAAGTTCCAAAATGGTTGGTTGTGGACAAATTATGACATGTTGAGCAGATGATTCAAAGATCCAAACCTAGAACAATAATCCATATGCACGGGTGCAGCATGTCAAACTAGCAAGGATCCAAACTACACTAAATCGTCCTATTGGCATGGGTTACCATTTGGACCCATGCATGGCTCTAACATTTTACTGAGAGTATCATTTTTTACCTAAACAACACAAATAGTTAGTATGCACGCAGAAGAATATATGGCATAACTTAGTTGGTAAAAAAACAAGAAAGTTGGTAAAATGTTATAGCAACACGTAACTCCAAATGGTAACCCACGCTAATAGGACAATTCAATGTAGTTATATAATATACATATTACACATAGCTACTAAAGTCTAACCTCATAATACGACACTTGTTTATACGAAACCTTCAATATTACGACACATTTTTGTGCGACCAAACTTTTTAGTTCAAAAATCCATCTTTTATACGACTACGACACTCGATAATGCGACATTTAGAATCTCCGTTTTGTCATATTAAAGAGGTAGTTAATGCTAAAAATCCTTTCATCCATGTTATGTACATCTAAAATACATCCATTTTCACTTGGGAACTACTTGGGAACTTCACTCATCATTGGAAACTTAATGATGATTAGGGTTACTAGTGTAGAATGGACATGGTTAGGGTTAGAGTGGCCTCCTGCCTAGTATGTTGCTTTGTACACGGGTGATATAGTATCACCATCATGCTAAACATCATGCATCATTGTTGTCTAGTTTCTTATTAAAGAACTCTTATAGTTTGGTGTTAAGGAAATTATTAGTTTTCAAAAGTTAGCATAGACTTTAGATAAAATGATAGTTGCTAAGTTGGGTAGGCAACACCAAAGATCTTTGAACTCCTATTTCAAGAATTCTTGAAAATACTTGTATTTATTTGGAGTTTTAAGTTATCATTTCATACCATCTATATTGCTTAAACTCGTTGCATATATATATATTTTAACTCATATTACTTATGTTTTTGTATTCCCTCCACAATACGACAACTTTACGCCATAAGTCATATCAATGAGAAGACGACACCTCGATAATACAATTTTTTGTGTTTCCCAAACGTGTCATACTAAAGAGAGAGAACAGTGGCCAAGTAACTGGGAAAGTGGACTCCCATGTCCAAAAGTGGCAGGCAACACCTTTGGAAAGTGTAAGTAAAAGAAGCACGACATCCCCGCCCCTCATGCCCGGCGGACATTAAGTTCCTCCATACGAACTTTTAGGGGTGTCAGATCCGGGCAGGGGCAGCCTCCAGGAAATTTTCTGAACCCGACCGAAAACTACTGCCCGCCCCGCCCAACTTCGAAAAAAATATTGCCCTTGCATTCTTGAAGGCCGCTTGACTACAAATCCCATATTGAGTGCACTTCGCCTTCAAGGTCTAAAATCCAATATATATGTGCACTTCCAATTAATAAATAAGCAATTCATTGGGATTTCATTCCGGAAATGAAACCATCAATGAAGCACGTAATTAACTTGGAGGTCAAATAAAATTGCAAAATCCTCATTAACATTGAGGTTATAATTTTTACGACTTACCATTTGAAATTGTCTTTTGTCATTCTAAAATGACACTTAAATTTAGTGTGCTGATTTAGTATGTATATTTTATAATATTTTAGTAATGCTGCCTACTTTCACAAGTATTCATACACATTCAAACCAATTAAGTGTGATTTAATGTCATTAAGTCTAATTAATTTGGATTAATCCTAGTTAAGCCCAAATAAATCAGAAAAGCATGCTTACCAAATTAAGTAAGACTAATTAATTATAAAATTAAATTACTGGAATTAAATCTAATTAATTCCAGTAATTAAATGAACCAATTCATTCCAGTCATTAATTTCAGTCATTTAATTAATTAATTTCAGTAATTAAATTAATTAATTACATGTGTATGAATACTTGTGAAAGTAGGCAGCATTACTAAAATATTATAAAATATACATACTAAATCAGCACACTAAATTTAAGTGTCATTTTAGAATGACAAAAGACAATTTCAAATGGTAAGTCGTAAAAATTATAACCTCAATGTTAATGAGGATTTTGTAATTTCATTTGACCTCCAAGTTAATTACGTGCTTCATTGATGGTTTCATTTCCAGAATGAAATCCCAATGCATTGCTTGTTTACTGATTGGAAGTGCACATATATATTGGATTTTAGACCTTGAAGGCGAAGTGCAGTCAATATGGGATTTGTAGTCAAGCGGCCTTCAAGAATGCAAGGGCAATATTTTTTTCGAAGTTGGGCGGGGCGGACAGCAGTTTTCGGTCGGGTTCAAAAATTCCCCTGGAGGCTGCCCCCCGCCCGGATCTGACACCCCCATAGTTCGTAGGGGCGAACTTAATGTATGCCCTCATGCCCTCCACAAGCATCAAAACGGATAAGTAAATCCTAATCAACGAAGAGAGGGTTATTTGATTCGGGTCCCCACACACATGCCGTTCTCAATCCTAATGACAAAGTGACAAAGGGCCGGTTCACATGGGGTCTTAAGGCCCAAGTCCCAAGTCACTTGAGGTCAATCCGTGTAATCTTAGCTGTCGACAACACAAAAGTTGGGACTTACCACTCCACACGTGGTCCCAAGTCCTAAGTCCCAAGTAAGACGTGGATGTCCATGTGGGAACACTTTTTGGAAGTGTGGCTCGGGATTTGTGTTGAGAGTTGGGTCGAGCAAAAAGCTAGACCCCAGTCTCAACACAAGTCCCGTGAATATTTTGCATTAAATATTCAATATCCAACTTTAATGATCATTAACCATATTTTAATTGTTCTTCGAGGCTCAAAAGTGGGGACTTTGCCTCCATGTTGGGACTTGGGACGTTGTGAACCCACCCTAAGGCGACGATCCAAGAATTGAATAAGCAAAACTAAGCACAAAAGTTGGGCCCACTTCGTGATGATGGGGTCCGAAAGACATGGGATGCAAACCAGAATAAGAATAAGAATAAGAATAAAATGTTTTTCTCGTTCACGTTCACGATCATGAACTCTTGGGATCTTGCCTTTCACCATTCAAGTTGACAATTGTTTGAAACTTAGGGTTGGTTCACATGGGGGCCCAAGTCCCAAGTGCCACTCAAGTTAGCAAGTCCCAACATGGGAGCAAAGTCCCAACTTTTGCGCTCAAAATGAAAACGAAAAATGTTTAATTGTCATTAAAGTAAGATAATGATTATTTTATGCGCTAATGGTTTGCAAAACTTGTGTTGAGATTTGGATCTAGCTTTTTGCTTGACCCAACTCTCAACACAAGTCCTAAGCCTCACCTCCCATAAGTATTGCCACGTAGGCATCCTTGTCATACTTAAAACCCCGCGTGAAGTGGTAAGTGCCAACTTCCATGCTCTCAACGGTTGAGATTGCACGGATTGACCTCGAGTGACTTGGGACTTAGGACTTGGGATCCGTGTGAACCAACCCTTACTCATATCACGCGGTATAAAATTGTATTATTATTATACTACCATAGACCACGCTCCAATTAAACAACACCCAAAAACTCTCAAGGGAAAGTTCCATTCATGAGCCCACTTGTGAGGAGATCCAACCACCAAACGCATGCAACATGCATGCTTTGCTTGACTACCCACGTCCCGACCACATAAGTTAGTCTCTAAGTCTTTCTCCCTTTTGCATCCAAGTCCACAAAAGCCTCCTCCCACTTTCTCTCACCAACCAATGAGAGACCAAAGGTGGTCTACACTATAACTTTGTGGAGTTAACCAAGAACACCTCCCCCCCCCCCTCTTTGGCAAAAAAAATGGTGGCATTGAAGTGTTATATATATATATATATATATTATAATTGTCATTAATTAGTGTGATCTACTTTATGTCATATCAAGAATGATCAACATATTGATAATATAGTGTGACTTGAGTATTTGAATTTTACTATAACTTCATGATGGTATATTAGTATGTACTTATGTCCACAGCTAGATTGAAGCAACAAGCAAATAACATTGACATATCAGAATATCCAGATAGTTATAATGGTCACACTGAATCTTAGATCATGAAAGCGAGTGTCACAGCAATAATCATTAAATTGGTGATGAAATTAATGTGACTTTCAAAATTGAGAAAGAAATAGTCGTTATGATCATTTTATATAATAAAATATAGAAAAGTTGAATTGACGTGACATCAGAGTGAAAACAAACATCTAAATACAAAGGTAGCTATATTGGTCACATTGAATTCTGTATGATAGAGTTGCTATGAAATGTCATCAACTTGAAAAAACATGTCTCGACTCTTGAAATGTCGCGATATACGTAACAAAAATGTTGTGACTTACTTTGCACAAACATGTAGAAAGTGAGTCTGAGAGTTTGAAGTTAGTGTGTGTCCCTCTATATCCAAGAGAGCCTTGTGGTATACATATAACAAGCTATGTTAATGTGTAAGGAAAAGTGGTATACAATAGAGTTATCTACGCATGGTCAAATGGAGGGTGAAACACAAGAAAGCATCTCAAGTTTCATAGCTTTTATACTCTTTTTCATAGCTTCATAACATTATTCAACTACATGGTGGTGTTCCAATTTGTATTTAGCATCTAACATGGGTCTCCAATATTATACCTTCATGGGAAGAAACTTAGAAAATAGGAAGAAACTGACACCAATATGAATAATAATGAATAGTGTTGGTTTGAATAGTAAGAATATTGTGGATAATGTCAATATTTTCAATGATGGTGTTGCCGTGAAGAGTAATTCCAGTGAATATTCTTGAAAATATTCTCGGGTAGAACAATACTTCCTACGCATAGTGCGAGGTGTATAACTCCACCCAACTTTCCGAGTTTAGCATGAATGTACGAATAGCAAATGAATATTCCCACTTTGTTTGGGGGGGGGGGCACAAAATATAATTGAAATATTCTAGGGTCATGGAACCGACCCACATGGTTGGATAATGTTATGTTGCCTCTCCATGCTATAACCTATAAATAAACACATGTCCAACGAGTTTTACCTCTTATTCTCATTCTCAACATATTTTTAGTACCGAGTTTGGTCTATTTCTCTTGGGAACATGTAAATCAAGTTTGAGAACTTCTTGAAAGCCATGAGGTTGGTGGGCCTAGCATGTCTATATCTAAAAAAAATTGTTGAAATCATAGAGTGTCGAATTTAACACTTCCAAAAACAAGATGCACCTCCAAACACCAAATGGTTGCTCCTGTCTTTTAAAAATAACTCTATTTACCTTAAATTTGTTTACGAGGAACCAACCCACCCTTCCACCCTTGTTGAGCGGCATATAAATGTAGGCCCCATTGAAAATCCCGCTCTTTTATGTTCTAAGTTGCTTTAAAATGAAACAAGGAAGAGAGAAGTTTCTCACATCTTGAACCCCATTGCTACCCTTCCAGGCTTATCGTGTCTTGGGTAGACAATTTATTGTGAAAGGTAGACCTAATATGAACGCGACTTGGTTTTATTTTAAGTCTAAAGTAACCCGAGGAGGAGACCTTTTGAAGTTGACCTAAGTGAATCGCATGAAAATGGGAGTAGGTAGAGAGCTTATGTACAATGTTACGGAATACACAACGGTGAAAGGAAAGTGAATGACAATTGCGAGAGGTGGCAACAAAATACTTCCCACCTTTTCAAATTGTTTGCAAAACACCGCCAATTTGCTTATGGAACAAAAAAAATAAGAAGATGGAGGTACGGTAGTAAATGAAACGCATTGATAGAAATTCACATGGGTGTTGATGGAATTGCTCCCCGCTTGGATGATCGACCAATTGCAAACACACCAATGAAATTCGAGTGTGCATTATAATGACATGTTCATAAGAGGTGAGAGGGTGATGGGTGCCGAGTGGCAAGACATCTTCAACTATTCATAATCGACATGTTTGTGGACACAAAGCAAAGGTTATGAATGAAATGTTCCATGTGTGGATGTAAGAACAAGGAGGAATTGTTGAAAGTGTCATCCACTTGGATGAACAATCAATTATGAACGTGCATACAAAACTGCAATACACAATATTAACCACATACCTAACAAAAATAAATATGGATGACGAGTTGAGGTGGAAGCAAAACATCTACCTACTCAAAGCCATTTGTAATCATGAAGATGGAGAAGGAGCAAAGAAACTTCCCACTTGCAAAATGGCTACCTAATAATGTAGGCCTATTATTTGTATTCAATCACATTCCTTGGGCTCCCTCTTGGACTCTCGAGCTAAGGGTTGTACTATGGGTGTTGGGATAGCCAATTTGTGTGGTCATGGGCCCTCGAGCATAGTGTGAAGTGAGAATGGACCATATTGAGGGACCATTGTATATTTTATTGGTGGAAAGAGAGGACCAACCCTACCCCACTCATTATACGTCTTCATTCTTCTTCTTTGTTCACTCTCTTTTTGAGTTTTATATCGGCGAGGAAGGGGAGAAAAAAATTGATGGATCGTCTTGAGAGAAGAGGGAGGATTCTTGTCGCATTTGCTTTATATTAGTGTTTGCACATGATTGTGCAGCATGTGCTTGATATGCAAACATTGACACTCAATAAAGAATGGGAGAATGCCCTGATTTTTAACATTTGCTTTGAGAGTATGAACATAAGTGATCGTAATGTGTGGACATATGAGAGAAATGTAGGGTTCACTAATAGATTATTATTGGGTTCTTTTATGGACAAAATGTTCAAGCAAATAATTTGTGTATCTCATAATGCATTCATGTTTCTTTATAAGAAGTTATGTGCGTATTTGTAGAGAAATAATACACGTACGAGAGAGGCAATTTCAATTGAGAGTAGAATTGCAATGACATTACAAAAGGTTGGGATTAGAAATATGTTGTGTACCATAGGAGAGAGTATGTGAGGTGGCCGAAAATACAATTTCAAAGAATTTGTTTGTAATGCACTTTTGTGCAATTTTCAAGTCCAACTCAGTTTAGAAAATTGCACAAGAATTTGAGGCACTTCATAGGATTCCTCGTATTATCGAAACAATTGATGGTTCCATATTTCAATTTTTGCACTTGTAATTGGAGGAGAATATTTTTACTAATAAATAATTTCATTATTTATTAAAATGTATTTTTGACATAAAAAATATATTATGGGATTACAAATTCGAATAGGTATGAAGCATGCACGATTGGACATTGTTTCAACTAACAAAATTTGAAAAAACTATACAAAACATAAATTTGTGTCTTCCAAGTTGATAAAGAAATTATGCATATCCAATACGGTCATGGATTTACAACATATTCAATGGTTGTCCAAAGGGTTCAAAAGGTTATAAAGCTAATTGAAATTTTATTCAAGGTTTGACTCGCTTGTGCGTATATTGTGCTTTCGGGATTTAAAATTGAAGATGGAGAATTATTATGAAAAATGGTGATGTACCTTTACGACATATGACTAATATAGTTGCTGCATACATTGTAATATATTATATGTGTACAACTAATAATGATAAGTTTGATAGGGAATGGATAGAAGAAACAGAAAAATAATTGCAAAATAAATAAAGAATAAATCATTTAGCGAAGGACATAAAATGAGGGATGAAATGACAGTTATGAGCAAAGTAAGAAATATCATTAATACAATAATAATGTAGAGATTTGTGAGGAGGTTGACAATTAAAGATCGTGGTTCATGGCATCTTGGACTAATTTCAAAAACCACCACTTAGAGGTAGGCCCAACACAAAACTGGGAGACCATGGCACTCTGAAATCTCACAATCATTGATTAATTATATTTATCATGTGTGAGCACATCGCATGAATAAATTTCATTTAAATAGCATTTGGTTGAGGGCCCGGTCACATATGACTTCATACTACACTTGAAGGCTAGTGACCACACTAGATGATTTTGGAAGTGTCTTGGGACAACCCTTTGGACACTTCTTTGGGGCTCTCACAATTTCATGGTCACGGCTCTTGGCTCGTGTGTGAAGTGGCCCTCACCTTATGAAAAGAAGATGGTGGAGATTGAGGGTCGGTTCAACGGGTCTCCAAGTCATAAGTCCCAAGTCAATTGAGGTCAATATCTGTGTAATCTTAGCCATTGAGAGCATTGAAGTTGGGACTTACCACTTCATATGGGGTCCCAAGTCCTAAGTCCCAAGTATGACATGAATACCTACATGACAACACTTTTTGGAGGTGAGGCTCGGGACTTATGTTGAAAGTTGGGCCGAGCAAAAAGCTAGACCCAACTCTCAACACAAGTAGTCAAGATCCGACTTTAATTATTATGAACCATATTTTGATGGTTTTTTCAAGGCTCAAAAGTGGGGACTTTGCCTCCAATTTGGGACTTGCTAAGGGCCACTTCACACACGAGCCAAGAGCCATGACCATGAAATTGTGAGAGCCCAAAAGAAAGTGTCCAAAGGTTGTCCCAAGGCACCTCCAAAATCATGTAGTGTAGACACAAACCCTCAAGCATAATGTGAAGTCATATGTGACTGGTCCTCAACCAAATGCTCTTTCAATGAATTTCTATTCATGGGGGTCCTCACACTTGATAAAATATAATAAATCGATGATTGTGAATGTCCAGAGTGCCATGGTCTCCCATTCTCGTGTTAAGCCTACCTCCAAGAGGTGGTTTTTGAAAATAGTCCAAGTGACCTTGAAACATGATCCATTCGATGCCATGTAGTAATCAATGTAGACTTTACATCCATCTTGCATTCACATACTCTGTTGGTCCCTCAAGCGTAGTATGAAGCGAACTTGGACCAACTCCGCCCTTTTCCACCAATGAGAGTGCTTGAAGTGTAATGGTCACGGGCTCTCAATCTCGTGTGTGAAGTGGCCCTAAGGGCCACTTCACACATGAGCCAAGAGCCGTGACCTTGTAATGGCAAGGACCCTTGACTCTCATCCAAAGGCCGTGCCATGGGTGTTGGGAAGCTGCTTTATGTAGTCACGGGCCCTCAAGCATAGTGTGAAGTGAGAATGGACCATGTTGCAGGTCCATTGCATATTTTGTTGGTGGAAAAAGAGGGGAGGATTTGGTTCAATATAACATGTCTCAAACTCTATTAATTTGAGAGAATTACTTGGTGGTGTTTGTCTAGCATGGAATGCGCCTTGCAAGTTGTCATGATATCTGTCATGTTAGGAAAAATATATAAAAAAGTCATGGTCTCCCGGAATTTGCGTCAAATGAGCCTGACGCAAATTCCGGGAGACCATGAAACCTTATCCATAGTCTGCCATGTAAGACTCCATGTAGACTTTTCATCCATAATCTTCTTTGGGCCTTTAGGCCTTCACTTCCGTGTGTGAAGTGAACTTGGACGGTCTTCGCCCTTTTCTACCAATGAGAGTGCTTAAAGTGTATTGGTCACGGGCCCTCAGTCTCGTGTGTGAAGTGGCCCTAACATGAGTGGGAGTTGGGACCCCTCGTGAACCCGCCCTGAGAAGCAGCAAAGAAGCTTCCCCCTTCGCCAAAATTCTACATACTAGGTAATAATGTAGGCCTATTATTATTATTATTATTATTGTATGATCCACTCCTCCTTGCCAGAGGGCCAGGTCTCGCTATCTCGCCCGCGTCTCCAGTGGAACGCAAGTCCTTTCTTCTTTCGGCGTTCTTTCTTTCTTTCTTTCTCTCTTTCGGAGCTTACATCCAACTCTCACATCACTCGAAGCCCAGAAGCTTACACCTCCCTCCGAGGCCTCCCAAGCCCGAGCTCCACCGCAAGAGCCTTCACGACCTCTTCGCCACCAGGAAGAACTCTGCGTCAGATCCGCCTCCCGAGGTACGCCCTCCATCACTCCTCCCTTCCACTTTCTTCCTGCACGTCGACGGCCTCTCCCACCTTCCTTCCTCCGCCCGATCGCCACTCGAATAATGGTGCATTTTGAGCCCGAAAGGAGTCCGTGGTGGAGCTAGGGTCCAGATTCAGGGGTTGGGAGTGACCGTCATGTTCCGCAGCAAGGGTTCCGCGTGGGTCCCGGAGATGTAGGATCCGGGGGGCTTGTGCATGTTTGAATTTGAAGGTGTTGCCGTCTGGAGTGGCGGTTGAGGGACCGGTGGTAATGGATTGTAGATTCGAGGTGAGTTAGGGTTAGGGTCAGGGTTAGTGTTACGACTCAGGGGATTATGGCTTTAGATTTGTTGAGGTTGAGATTCGGCCGTGTCCGAGGTTGGTCAGTGTGGATCTTGTTGTTGTTGTTGTAGTGGTGTTGATGAATAGTTGCTGTGTTGCAATTCGGATGTGGTATAGTCACTCCGGGTGCAATTGAAAGGGTTTTGTGGTTTTCGGAATTCACACCTGGCCGGGGCTCAGCTCAACTCGCAGTCTTGGGAACTGTTCTAGCATCAGTGAGGTTTTTGCTTGACCTGATGATGATCTCAGGTTATCTCTCGCGGAGTACTGTAGTAGTCAGACTGTTACCGAATCTAGGAAGATAGTATAGTGCTCGAGTAAGAGGGGAAATCATTCGAAAATGTGGCCTGAATATTTCATCCTTCCATTTGTTCATTCATTGAGATTGGATGGGGGATGTGGATGAATGATGCTTGTGAGCCTCTTCGAAATGGAGTGTAGATCAGTTTATGAGAGGCCGTGTGGTGCATATATGGGAGATAATCTACTCGAGGTAGCGAGGTTGGTAGAATCAAGTGCTGGAGCCGGCAGGGGAAGCATTTGCAAATGTGGTGTGAGCACTTCATCCATTCATTAACTTATTTACTCATTCATACAGAGTGGATGTGATGTGGATGATTGATGCTTGTGAGCCTCTTCAAAATGGAGTGTAGATCAGTTTACGAGGTAATGAGGTTGGTAGGAGCGAGTCTCTGCAATCTGTCTTGTTTTTTTCTTGACATACCACTATGAGGTGAGGATCCCTTCGTCTAGATCTCGTGAGACCCAGTCTGCCTCGTCTCCATTTTGCTGAATTAGTAGGGAATGCAGAGTATCTGCATATCATTTACCGTGACTTTTGCATTGTAGAATTTGGAGAGGGATTCAAAATACGAGGGTGGGAGAGATCACAGTAGTGGCGTCTCAGATTTGGATTTCTTGTGCCTTCATTCAGCAATTTATCACCTGCCCCTTGATCAGCAAGGTCTCACTCGAGCTGAAACCTGGGACACAATCTACTCTCTCAACGGCTACTCGCCATTTCCACTTTCTCTTCTATGCATGCCATATTAAATATAGTGGCGTGGAGGAGCCAAGTTGAAACAAACTGGTTGTAGAATCAGAGGTGCAAAAGGTTGATATTGATGGTTTGCTTTGAGCAGCTGTGAAGAGGCCATGTAAACAGATTGTTATTCAGGCACTGTTAGCGATTTATTCATCGGCCAATGGCGTCCATTTAAAACTTGTAATTTTATTTGCCGAATTAATGTGTACGTGATTGGATGGGTTGCTTTCAAAGGCTTTACAGTAGTATTTCCTGCCATTTAATTTTTTTTCGAATCAGCTTCTGACAGTTGCATTGGGTTCTAAATGTCTCAAAAACGAAATCACAGTCTTGCAAAACTCAGTAATGAGGGTTTTTAATTATGTAGATATATTTGCACTGAGATTCGTGTAGACCTGGTATTGGCCGTATTGAAGTGTTTGCATTAGTGATGTATGTTTAGAAATTCAAGTATAGTACAGGTGTGTATATTGTTACTGGAAATATGAGGCCACTTGTCTGAGTGGTGAAATTATTTGCAGTGGAGATTCTTCGAATTTATCTTACACTTGCTCAGACATTGTATCTTCAAGCAAACGTATTGTTGTCTTATAGTCTTTTAGTGTCGTGAATTGTTTCACTGGCTTCTTGGACAAGAAGATTAGCAGTTTGCTTTTGCTATGTTTTAATTTTACATTCTAGAGAATAACAAATTATTGTGTATTAGATAGCTACCACTGCCATCACTGGGCTTCTGTTTAGTGCATTAGCTTTTGGTCAGAGCCTTGGATGTTTTGCAGCAGTTTTGCATCCTAACATGATTTTCTTTGGCTGTGTTAGAATGATACCTCTGTTGTGGGAGAGGAGAAGATGGAAATGAGTCCACGGACTGGACTAGTGGACTGAAGAGGAAACAACGGCATGAGCAGTGAATTCGGTTTGCTTGGAAACCTGTGGGTCCCACCTTGGCAGGAACAAGGCAATATGCCGGCGTGTTGAAAACCTAGGTTTGAAAATGGGAGAATGGCTTACTGGAGTTGCTATCAACGTGGTAGGCAGCATAAGTATAAACTTTGGGACTAATTTGCTCAAGCTTGGTCATAATCAGGTAACACCTACTTTTGAATGACATGCATCCTGATATGCACGCTGCATTGGAAATTGTCTGGCAACTTCATGCATCAGAATGGTCCTGATTTAAATCAATCTAATTTGCTGCATATATCCCCAGCGTCTCTGAATGTTTGTCTGATGATCGAACTTATGGAATTTCCTTCATAATACCAAAACCAAATTTTGCCTGCAAGTCAAATCTTATCCAAGATCTTTTGGATGCATGTGGCTGTGAAGTCTACTATATTGAGGAAGTTGAACATGTGATTGTAGAGGGAACGGCAAGCGCTTCTGGAGGCAGATGAGTTGGGAGGAAAGACGGTGTCCAAAAAGTCTGTCACACAATTTCAAGCATGGCGCATTGGTAACCTTCTTCCTTTAGAAAACTTGCTTTGTTTCTTTTGAACAGACATAATTTTACATTTTTGTTTTTCATACTATTTTTGGTTGTACCAGTTATTTACTTATCTCGTTTGTCTTGCCAATGTCAGCCATCTGTAGGAGATGACCCTCTGACCTTGCATTATCTAATGTGACTCAATGTCCTTATATTATCAATAATAAACTGGAACCTGGGGGGCACCTGTACAAATTGCAGTCTTCATTAAACATTAAGATGCTTCTTTATTTTATGTAGTCCAACCTCCTGAATCTCTATTAAATCTTTTCTAATATGTAAGGTTAGAGTATTGACTTCTTCAGCTGTATTTTTGTTATGGCAGGTGTTGTGATATTTACACTTGGAAATTGCTTGAACTTTATCTCATTCAGCTATGCTGCTCAGGTGAACCTTGGCTCTTCATTGACTAAATGTTTTGGACACTAACTAACTTCTAGAGTTGTAGATGCTGCCTATAGTGTGGAATTGGTGAGGCATCACATGAACTATTAGATCCTATTATTCCTTTCCTACTTATTTGGAAATCATTCATGTTTAAATCAGTTCTACCTCATGTGACTAATCATCATTACTCATCGTTTGCAGTCATTATTGGCAGCTTTGGGATCAGTGCAATTTGTCTCTAATGTCTTTTTTGCTTACCTCATGCTCAATGAGGTTGTTACCAGTCGGTAAGCATCACCATCCAGCTTGGGTGTTACATGTGACATGTTGAATTATGATCATGCATGTTTTCCCTTAATTGTTTGGCTGTCCTCATGTGTAAATGCCAAGAAGATGAAGTTTTTGCTTTATCAAAAGGTTTGGTCCACTATCAAATGGCTGAACATACGGGTTTCTGGGTGGCAGAATTGTGCTGGCAACATTGTTCATAGTGGTTGGGAATGGATTTCTTGTTGCCTTTGGGAATCATGAGTCTCGAAGTAAGTCTTGCATTTCCCTTTCTTCCAAGATTTTAGTTCCAGGATTGTTGAGCATGTGGAGAATATCTTGTGTTTCTTCTATTCTTGAAACTTCCCTCTTGTTCTATGGCCAGTTTCATAAAACGATTTGTCCATCTATGTGTTGGTTTTCCAGGTTACACACATGAAAAACTCTTGGCTAGCTATACGGGAACTGCATATCTCGTTTACTGTGCAATCTTGCTCATTCTCGTCGCTGGTCATCATATTGTGTACAGGTTAGTATGTCCATGCTTTCAAAAATTGAGGTATTCTGTATTTCTGCTCTGATTTAAGCATGCCCAAACATTCTCGTTTTATGTTCTTCTCACCCTTGCCCTTTTTTTCCCAATTTAACAGGCGTGGTAGGCAGCTGGCTGCAATTCGCGGCGAGGATCCTGTAGGGGCATGGCGGATGTTACTGCCTTATACATATGCTGTTGTTTCTGGTGCCATTGGCTCTCATTCTGTTTTGTTTGCAAAGTCTATGTAAGAACACTTACCAAACTGTGTGCACTCATTTTTGCATTTAGAAATTTCACTTTGTATATATTGGCCTGTGATGACCTAGGGAGGATGATGTTCTCAAGATGCCCACATAAGTTCTTTTTGACCATAAATTGTTAGTACACTTCGTATTGTCTTGTTTTCCAGCATAATTTTCATTAAATGAAATTCTGTTCTGTTGTTTATGTGTTTTGTGTATGGTCAAAGACAATGAATGAAAGTGGTTAATTGCAGGTCAATTCTTCTGCGATTAACAATGGAGGGGGATAGCCAGCTGGATGGCTGGTTTACATACCTTGTGTTTGTGCTTTTTGCTGGAACAGCTTCCTTTTGGGTAAGTACATTGCCCACATGCATTATTATTTCTGAATCTCTATTATCTCAACAATTATCGAAATCTGGTGTGGTCAAGAAAATGATCTACCGCAAGCTAACTTTGCAGGTCTACTACAAGAAATATCTTAGCAACACCAATTAGCTGAGAATTGGCATTGTGAGCTCAGTGCAGTAAAGTAGAACCATCAGTTTTGGAAATGGATTCATTGAGATTTGAGGTCAAGGGCATGGTCTTTTGCAAGACTGCACTGGTCGTGAAAATTGAGGTGTCCTAAGAGAAGATGCTTCGCACACTGAAAAGCTTTTTCCTTGTATAATAACCTGGAACTTACTTAGTGTTTGTGTGCACATTCGGTTAGTTATCTGATTAATTATCATGATCAAATCTGCTACAAGGCTTCTGGATAATCTTGTAGCTTGTTTGGCCTCTAACTACCTTCATTGAAATTCTCTTTATCTGTTGGAATGATCGCACTCATAAGTTCTGACTAGGAACAATTGTACTTGTTGCAGATGGCAAGACTTAATGATGGATTGGCCATGTTTGATGCCATTCTGATTGTGCCCATGCTTCAAATTGTGTGGACATTTTTCTCCATATTCACGGGATTCATTTACTTTGAAGAGTACAGAGTATGTACAATATCACTCACTGTGATTGACGTTGATGAAATGTTCCTGATTTCCCCCCAAACAACTAGAGTGTCACCATCATTCAGGATATGCGCTTCTGCTGCTGCTGATGCTTTTAGAACATGAATATGTATGAAAGCAGCCAGTAAATAGTTGGCTTTGATTCAAATTCCATCTCTCTTGCAGTATGAGGATGCTTGTATGTTCCGTCTCTGCCGTTCTGATTGGAACATATCTGAGGTCTTGTTAGGGATGAGCATTTCCCAGGTAGTCAATATAGCTGAAGCATGTCAGAAATGCCTTTTCTGAAATTGTTTTGTTAAAACAGGTGTTTGACAAATTTCGAGCGGCAATGTTCGGCGTGGGAATTATGGCTCTCTTTGTGGGCATGTCGCTTCTGGCTCCCCAGGGCTCTAAAGGTGACACTCAGCTCCCAGTCAATGGCCATAAGAGAAAGAAAAGGAGGGCGCACATTGAAGCTAGCAAGACTTCCCCATGTGGGGTTAGGGCCTGGTCTCAAAAAACATGGAATTTTTTTAATAGCCACAACCAAGAAATCCTGGGCCGTAACTCATTTCTTCCGTTGTGGAATAGCCTAGGAGCTCCTACATTAGACAGCAGGGCATCTGAATAACCCATCTTCTAGTTGAGTGGATAAAGGTGTTTCATTTGGTGAATATGCATCGTTATGCTCTGGACTGGAACCCCAAGGCTTCTGTCCCAGTTTCACCTAGATTTATGTTTTGGTTCTCCAAAACTTTTAGTGAGCTCATTCAGCTCGTGGTAGTGGTTACCAGTATGTGCCTTAATAGTACTATGAACTCTTTATATGCAATGAAGTAGAGAGTTCGTACTACTAGGCTACATATTGGATGTTATAGGTTGTGCCTACTGTAATTTATATCAATTTGTCAGTCAATACATACTCAAATTCTTTGAAGTTGTGGTCTTGTACTTATGTTGTACTTGTCTGTTTCTATTTGGCAATTGTTTGGGCATGTCAGGTTCTGGTACGAAGATGGAGGATGCAGGTGACACAGAATCTGCTCCGCTGATCATTGATGCGTAAGTGCTTAATCCTTAACATCTGAGATGTTCTTGTCAGGAATACACACGAGTAAAAGTGTTGGACGAACTTTGTGCTGTTTAGTGCAGTGAAAAACCTACAAAACAAGGAGTGGTTCATTTTTGAGAAGGAATTAGGTTCTGGTTGGAAGATTCATAACTGTGGAGACCTAATGTTAGAATTTGTTGCTGGGCTAAACTTGCACAATGTATATTATTACTTTACATGTGCGTATTTATCATGTCATGTGCACTACTTTGGATAATGTTTATTGTACACCACTCTACACTGAAGGTTGGAACGTAATTTGTATTTTTAGTTTTTTCTACTTATGTGGAATGTCCTTTATGCAGTTCTACCGACTTACGAGAGCCAAAGAGAAGCTTAGCACAGCATGTGTATACGGACGCGGCGTCTGTTATGGGCAGAGCAAAAGTAAGTCAATGTTCCCACACAATAAATTTCTGGCCCAGTCTGTATGTAGTTATTTCTCATTGACTTTTTGGAAAACAGATGTTATAGAGTTCCTTCTATGCAGTAGTATTTGTTGTCCAGGCCTGATTCTTCTAATCAAACATATGAATTGGAATGTGCAGTCTGCATGTAGGATGACGGTGGGACTGGGCCAGGATCGTATCCATGCTTCCTCTGTATTTGCCATGCCCATGATAGGTTCAGCCAGAACTCAATGGAGAACACCGACCCTAAATTCGGAGTGGCTTATCAAGCTTACCGATCCACGTGACAGTGAAAATGTCAACAGGGTGAATATTAGGCTCGACAGCTTGTAATATATAGAGCTTGTGGTTGTCGGAAACCGGTCTTCTTTCAAGCAGTTTCTCGCTGCTATGATTACTTGTTGGATGATGCCAGCCAAGTCATCATGAAGCTGTATCTGTCTACCAAACCATGACACGGTGCTTGTTCGAGTTCTGCCTTCGTCTGAACCGCAGCACTGTTCAAAAAAAATCTTAGGTCATTTTTGTACGACTCATACCTTGAGCTTCGCATTGTAAGGAGCTCTACTCATTATTTGGTGTGGAGGCTTTTCTAGTTCCACACTCACCTATATCCACCACCTTTTCACCTTTGAACTTGAAATAGCTATTAGCTTCACTCGATGCAGTAAATGTAGAGTAATCATGTGTTACAGATTGAAGATATGTCACAACAAAGCCAGGAGGTAGAAAATGGTTGGATACCTCTTTTGGGATCAAGTCCATTGTTTATCATTTCCTCAGCATTGAGAAAATGGATGGAATAAGCTGTAAAAAGCTGTTCTGATGGGCAGGGAAATCTTATTAAAAATAGAATTCCAGTTCCTCTTCTCAGATATTTGAAAGAAACGAGGCTCAGTTTATTCAGGCACACATCTTTCTTAGTGTCTCGAATTTTTTTCCATCTTGCAAACGTCTTGTAGATATTTTTAGATTCATACACGGTTTTGATTCCTTCGTAAATAATAGTATTGTTTGGTTACAGATTCAGAGCTCGATTTAGACTCTATACTTTACAAACTTGGGAGAAACATGGATTTTGGGGTATTGATTCCATGAGAAATCTTGCGTTGCCTTCCAAACCTGGGGAAGATGATAATATGAGTAATTTTGAGACTGTTTGGTGGCGCTATGATCTGGTGAGTTGAGGTGATGGTGAATACTTGAAACCCAAATTTGATTCACATCAAACTTCATTAGTTTACTACCAAGGAGAGAGTTTAGTCTGGAAGTCAACATTTGAACGCAATGCTAAACACCAGCAATTTCGAAGTTGTTGAAGTCATTAATAGGTTGACTAGCATGAGAGTTCGAGTGAATGTTCGAATGTTTCATCAGTAAATTCACAACTTGTCATAAGGAGTGGGGCATTTGCTGGCAAGCAAATACATATGCATCGTAATCGTATATTCACTTGTGCTTTAGAATAAATTCTGTTAAACGTATTCTCAATTTGCATATACAATGTGAAAATCGGATTCAATACTTGGTGGAGGCTTGTACAGGTTATAATTAAGAATGGGCAGTAGTTAATGGAGGATTCACTTGACTGAATTTTCAAAGTGCAGTTTATTGCAATACATGGTCGTGAATAAGAGCAACATAAATTATGTTCATCATGTTGTTATAAAGAATTTATTTGTCAAATTCTTGAAACTTGCCTCAAGCCCCATTATTGTTCACATGGTTGTTGACAGTCTTTCAAGTGCTGAATGTTGCATTCTTCACGATGATATGCGGGGTGAAAGTGGGTCCAAGACTGAAGGTACTTCAAAATTGAGAGATCCTATTCGTCAACAACAGGTTTAGTTGTCCACCTTAAGGAATTTACATTAAGATCCGAGTCAAGAGTGTAGTATGAAACAGCGAAGTGGCAGAATTGTGGCACCACTTTCCAAATGTTGTTGGTCTTAACTCAAGAAAATGCTCAAGTTTGAGAAACCAATTTTCAAACTTGGATCTAATCTTGAGTGCAGTAAAAAGATCCATTAAGGGGTGTTTTGGATCCAAACCCTAATGTAAACTGAAGTCCATGTTGCTCTTACACCTCCTTATCATATGGTCCAAGTTTTTAGAAATGGTGGAAGTGTTTGATAAATTCCAAGTTTTTTGAAGAAAACCCAAAACTTGAAGTAGGTGTTGTTGATTGATTGTTGAAATAAAAAGACACCACATAGTGTGGATAAGTAGATAGGTATGCATAGGAGATAATGACGCAACAAGAGTGCAAAACCCTACTTATTGGCACCGGATGTGATCTTTCGATGTTGATGAACGACATGTGCATCACCAATGGGATGGAAGACAATCATAAGACTAAATTGCAAATTTAGTTTGCATTGGACTATGGAAAACGATGATTTATTACAACACTAATATGCAACAAACACATCAAGGGCGGTATATTATTACAATGGTATGGGATTATGTTGAATGCTTCCGATGTTTTCAATTTTGTAAATTTCAAAAAATAAATACAAGATCCTCCTAAGGATTTGCATATAGAAAATAGCTTGTCGATGTAAAATTAAGAAAGTGCATGTGAGGGTCTACTGCACTAACAAAACACAGTTTCAATAACATGAGATTGGCTCTTGCTACTTCAAAGTGTGAAGTTTGGCCACTTGGTCTCTTTATATACACAGTTACAAACTTATATAACATTGTTGAAATCGTGCAATCATGTAGTTTGAAGGACTCAGAGGAACAAATTATAAGATGATTGGAGGGATCAAATACTCATCTCCTATCATGCATGGAAAGTGAGAAGTTGGATGTGACAAGAACTTTGAACGGAAAATACAAAATCAATGGAGAGCTTACTATTAGGTCATGAAATGGCATTTCGATCAGACATTACACAAAACAACGCACCAATGTGTGCTCAAAGTGGAGAGGAACCAACCGCAAAAAAGCCATCGGAAAAGGTGCGACATTTTATGTCGTACATGGCGTCCCTAACGCCGAAAGACACAAAATATGATGTCAAGAAAGAAGTACACAGGTATCAAACGTGGTCGCAAAATGCTGAAAACCAACGTTAAAACCAGTGTGTCAAACGAGTGGCACTCTTGATCTAGAGTATACAATAGCCTTTTGTTTCCCAACAAAAAAATAGCTTTGGCAAAACCACCATGGGGACGGAAAGGAAACAAAGCAAAAATTACTCGGGACGGCCGGTCCTACTCGGTGACCGAAAGATGACATTATTTCCGGAGAAGCCTCCGGACTACATAAGCCCCACCAAACGGAAAATGACGAACTTGGTCTCCGAGGTCGTCGAATACACAAAGCCATATCACCTAAGAACACATGCCTTTGAAGGTCCAAAATTGAGTATATTCGGCCCGAGCGTTGACATCCACACCGATCAAGACGATTTGGCGAACCTCGACTTGACTCGAAGCCGAACAAATAGCATGCGTAAATTGCACGATGATGCCATTGGATGTGCTCACGGGCGCTTGAAAGACGATGACATTTTCCAGAGACCGACTCCACCAAAGGAACGGGATGTGGTGGATGTCATAAAGGAACGACTAGCGCGACTCCACAAAGGATTCGAGCCGCCTGAGTTGCCCGAGGGACTGGCCGATGTTTTGATCACATATAAAAAAACGCGAACGGACAACAGGAAGCTCCTCATTCGGGCACATTCTCGAGTTTTGAGTCGGCATTGCAATGCATTCCATGAGTTATTGGAATCCGGGATGAGAGAGATGACGTTGCGGGAGTTTCTCGATCGACAATTTATGCGTAGTAGACAATTTGGTAATCTGATATGTGATGATTAAAAGCTCATCAGTTTGCAATATTTGAATGAATTGAAGATTTTCACTGCCTATTGCAAACAGAGTGTGTATTGAATACTAAGTTGCTCAGTGTGATAAAGATTTTGGCCTGAACTCGGTTGGATGTGTGTAGCTCCTTTTCAAATGTCTTCATCACATGAATTCAAGAAATTATCTCATATTTAGTCATGAATTTTTTTGTTGTTGCTGCTAATGGACTCTTTAGTAACCAATAAGTAGGCACAATTTTGGATGGGTGAGAGTAAGAGAACACTCACAATATTGTGAAATATTGAACCTAGAATTGTCTTTGTATTTGAGCACATACTTCCATTGTAACATATGCCTTTTTGGTATCCATTTTAAACTACAGACCTTGCCATATGCCACTCATGTATAAGTGTCTGATTAAGAGGATTGCCGCGTTAGGTGCACATAATACTTTACCGAAAAAGTTGCAAACACTGTAGTGATTGATCGACAGACGTGGTATTTTCTTGTTGTGCAGATGAGACGAGTTCTAGTACAGAGTATGAAGTAGAGCCTTCACTTGGAGTTTGCAAAATCCAACACCCAGAGAAACCGATCGTGATACCCCGAGTCGTGACGGAGGCGTTTCTTGCGCTCCAAGAGGCGCGGAAGAAAGCTCGGATCGTGTTGCCGCCGGAGCCGGACATATGGCCACCTACGGAGGAGGAATTGTTGAAGGAGAAGCAAGAGAATCAAGCTTTCGATATTGTGAAGGAGAGCCATAAATTGGTGCGCCAACTCGAGGCTCTTGAACTCCCCGATGCTTTGCGGGAACAACTTGCAAAGTTTTCCAGCTTGGTAGCGGAATGTGTCCCGTTTCCCCAAGAAGTAGAAGAAGAGCAAGAAGAGGAAAAACATGAAGAGGAAGAGTCAGAATCTTCCGTTGAGCCGGAGCCATTTGAACGGACGGTCCGAATAACATTTGCGGACTATGCGCCCCCGGGTTGGGAGACTGTTGGAGAGCGTGAGAGTGCCATGAGTATGGGAAGGAGCTCGTTGCAAAAACGCGGGAGTAGTATTACAGAAGATGTGCTTGCAAGCGAGACACTTGTGAGAGGGAGTTTGATTGAAGGGAGCATGATGGTGGCTTCCGAAGGGGAGGGCAAGCTTGTTGGAGGAGAATTGCAAGAGGAGGAAATTGCGGAGCCACCGTTCGATGCGAATCTCGTGCGGGGGAGTTTGCAACCTGGGAGTTTGAGAAAGGGGAGTAGTGTGCGTGAGAGCTTGTTGGATGGTGAACTCGCGGGTTCGGAGGTAAGATGTACATGAAATTTGTTCGAGGTTTGCACAACGAATATATATATGTTGGTAGACTTGTATAAGATGAGATTGTTACATTTCCTCAAAGCTAAAAAATGAGGATAAGTTACTGCCCACGTTTTCCAACACCACCATGAATTGTAGTCTCATCTCCCACATCCTACTGCTTTAATTGGGCTTCCATTTTATGGGTTGGATTATTTTTTAAAGGTTGTAACGATCATGTCAACAATTTGATCCCGGGCCAATGTTCCTCCGCTTCCATATAAGCTCACCGAGTCCCTCGATTCCGAAAACTTTTAAGATGCCCAGCTGACCAAGTGCCTGGGCCACAATGATGGGGTGGACCATAGCTAGTACCACTAGCATGGCTCGGCACATAATGAAACTCATACCAATTGCAAGGTGGAGATGAGTCCGAACCACTCAAGTTATTGGCTTGAAGCTTTTAATTGGTCGTCGTAGAATCAATAGCATCATCTCTCATTTCAAAGTTTCACATGATGGGATCACCGCCGCGTGAACACATGATGAACCAAGTTAACCCGATGACGTGATGTGTAGATTGATCCACCGCCGATTACAGAAGAGGACCCAGGGCCGACCGAAGAAGAGCTCCAGGAACGACGAGTCACGGAAGAATTCACATTCTTTGCCGACTTTCTCAACACACTGGAGTCGACTCCCGAGGACAGCGAGCCGGAAACGCCGCCGCCGCCACCCCCTCCCGTCTACGAACTCCACAAAGACTGGACGGCGGCTGCTACGCATGCCGTGATGGAGTACCTCTACACCGAGACATGTCACGTGCCGTGCCATGAGCTTCCCCAAGTGTTCCAAGCGGCAAACGAACTTCTCCTCACGGAACTCACCGAAGGAATCACGCTCAAAGTTCCCCTCATCTCATACCTCCGGCTCGCCCTCACCACCGAGGAGAATCGGGTGGCTCTTCTCGAGCTTTGCACCTTGGCCGATTCAGTGGAACGTCCAGGTCTCTTCATAGCAACCTCAAGGCTAACTAATAAGGGTGACTTTATATACACGGCCCCATTCTCAAGCATTTATCCCTTGATCCCGCCCAACTTTATCAACTTTTTTCAAGCCCAACCTTGTCACACATAAAGTAAAGTGACGAGGCCTGATTTCAAGTCTCGATGTTCCTTGAGGGGAAAGTTTAGTGAAGAGAATTAACTTTTCATGGATCGACGGTAAAGATCATGTTTGTTAACTAACATATGAGTCCAATCCAGCCCATGTAGAGAGTTCGAGCCAAGGAAAACCTCGTCCCGATTTTTTCAAGCCGGCCCGAAGATTTGGCACCAATTTATTTGCCACCTAAGACGCCACACATGATGAGTAAACGTTCGGGCTCAATTCTAGTATAAAGTCCTTGGACCGGATTTGGTGAAATCAAGCAATCCAATTGGTTGAAAGGGTCAACTTCCATGCAACAAGTTTTTGTATAGGGGAATGGTTGCTGGGAGGATATTTCCCATACATTGTCTACCCTTGGCAAGATATCCTTCATATCTTATTTTGGAGTTTCCTCTTACTCTAGGAAACATATTGTTTTAGGGGTACTATTCCAACATGTAATACCCCTCCACACTAATATCGAGCCAAGGTAAATTGCGCTCATATTAATTAATGCTCCCCTCCATGGTGGATCCCTCCATACAAGGCCTCACAAGCTCTTGGTTACCTCCATGTGAGGGGACATGCACTTTGTAAAATGTCACATTCATATGATACTAGAACCCATTGCCTTTTCATTTAACCTTTGACCACCATCCAGTCAAGACTCTTCATTTCAAGAGAGGTTTGATCATGTCAATGGCATGGTCATACACCCTCCCGTTTTCCGAGCTTCTAATGCAAGGCGGAGAGAAGCTATGAAAGCTTTGAACACTAAAAGTCTTCATGCGGATATCCACACCCACAGAGCCAGAATCGAATTTAATCACATGGTGCCCAGTTCGCTTCATGGAAGTTGATCTTTTGAAGTTGGCATCCAACCAACATCACCAGGATTGGGATCTTAGTTGGATGCGTGCAGACAACACAAGGCAAGGCGATGAGCGCTACACAAGTATGAGAGATGTTTTTGTCCTACAGCTTACACCCGACAACTCAAGCCTAGTGATGATTTTAGATGGGCTTGGTGTGTTTGGGAAAACACAGAGTTGAGGATTTTGAAGAAGCTGTGCGAATCGTTCGAGTATGGGCCGAATCTCGACAAAATGCCATACACTTTCACTTTCTTTACGGGCTACATCATCGGTCGAAGGCTTGAGTTCCTGGAGGAGGGATTTCACGAGCACGACCTTGTCAAGGTATACATACTCACTAGAACAGTGAATTCACAACACTTAGTGCACTTTGTGCACACAGTCCAGTCTCATCATAACACATGTCTTTCTGGGTGTCTGTTTTTTGAGTACAAACCTTGCCGTGTAGCAGACAAATATAGGTGTCGAATTGAAAATCGTGGTCATGTAAGGTCCCACACATCTGACCAATTGAGTCTTTATAGACATGTTTTTTGAACATTGTTCACCTAGTTTGTTTCGATTCATAACCAAGATAGCCAAGGTTGGGTTTATGGCATGTAGAGTATGTGTTAAGGTATATGGCCTTATTCTGGGCATCACCAACTCTGCATACAATTTTGACCATTGAATCAACTTGGAAACTATCTCCTTCACATAGCAATAATCACGAGGCAATTTCCCTTCAATCTTGGAAATTGTCTCCTTCATTAGTGCAAATCACAAAGATTGCGATTTCAAGTTTCAAGATTGAAGTTGAGAATCTGCGAAAGGTAAAAGATGTCAAAATCATACCTTCTCTATAAATGATCTCAAAGGCCCTCCCAATTTCGGTAGCCATTAAAACATACATTGGTTAACATACTTGAAGCATACACTCCAATCTTATTGTATCATATGTCTTTCTGGTTTCCATTCATAGTAAAAAGCCTTGCCTTTTTCCACTCAAATACGGTTGTTTGTTTAAGAAGAGTGATCACATAAGGTCCACACACATTACGTGAATATAATGGAAGTGGATCCATGGTAGGTGAATGTATTGCGAGTGCCTGAGCCAGGCATGAAGTTGTTCAACTCCACAGCAGAGCAAATTAAACACCTCATTTTCAAGAAGCCCCACCCAGAGTGGGTTGGTCCGAAAGAACGGATTGACCTCAATGCATGGTTTCCACGCAAGGTGAGACTTGCTAATCTTTTAAATGTCGAGCTCATACTCACCCAAGTCCAGGGTTCAATATCTTCAACATCACTATTTCAACACTTAGCTGATGATGCAAATTAAAAATCGATGGATCAATTCAACCTTTAAGATCTTGCAATTATATAATATACAAACTAAAGATTACAATTGCAACGAGATTGTAACATTGTGTTTGAAGCACTACTTCATCAAGAGGCTCAATGTTGTAATCTGATGTTATTGACTCCATCTGAAATACTTGTTGGATTGTGGGATTGAGACATTTGTGATGCAATCCACCAATGTCATCATGTTTGTACAGTACCCATTTTTATTTTAGAACCAAAGTAGTTATAACATTCTTCAGCTGCACACTTGACTTCCATGGGGCCGGAATATGTCAAAAATTATCCACCAGAAATTTTGCATTGAAATTGGCCAGATCTAGTTTGAACTTGGACTTATTGACGCCATGAAATTACTGATAACTGTGGTTTATAGGAGAGACAAGTAGAAGCATCTCTGGCCTAGCTGGTTACCTTCCAAGATATCAGAGGTTAAGGGCCACTTCACACACGAGCCAAGAGCCGTGACCATGAAATTGTGAGGGCCCAAAGAAAAGTGTCCAAAGGCCGTCCCACGACACCTCCAAAACCATGTAGTGTGGTCACGGATCTTGAGTGTAGTGGGAAGCCATATGTGAGCGGGCCCTCAACCAAATGCTATTTCAATGAATGTCTATTCATGCAGTCTTCACACATGATAAAATAAAATAATTCAACCATTGTGAGCGTTTAGAGTGCCATGATCTCCCGGTTTTGTGTTAGGCCTACCTCCAAGAGGTGGTTTTTGAAAATAGTCCAAGTGACCATGAAACATGATCCATTTGATGCCATGTAGGAATCCATGTAGACTTTACATTTATCTTGCATTCACATACTCCGTTGGTCCCTCAAGCGCAGTGTGAAGTAGCGAACTTGGACCGGCTCCGCCTTTTCCACCAATGAGAGTGCTTGAAGTGTAATGGTGACGGGCTCAGTCTCATGTGTGAAGTGACCCTAAATGAGGCCCGATTGCTATAGAAAGCACAGAGAGCCCAAGTTGTTTCTACTATTGGGGTTTGGACTTTGAAGTTCACAAGTACCTCTACCAAAAGATGGGGACTTGATCCAACAATGTCCAAATTCCATAGCAAGGGCCCTCAAAAATCTTGAATGTGTTATTTTTACTATTTAAGGTCACATGTGGTTGGTGTATCTAATACCTCTCTAACGATTGTAATACAGAACTCAAGAAAATCATATGGATCTTGACAAGTAATCAAGGTGGATTGATATCTATTTTTTTGACACCTCATCAAATAAACATTAAAATTTGCTAGTTAGATACTGAGAACGGTTACACTTGTTTGGGGTGCGTTTCAACTTGATGTTCCAAACATTGATATGGTTAGATTGGGTATAAACTTATCAGATGTGGCTATAATAATTATGAAAGCTTTGAAATTCACAAATGGACTTCCAAGATTATTCTAGGGCGGCCAATGGGTAGGCAATTAGAAGTCAATGTGATTAATTTTCCTCTATGTGCAGTTCAACATGTTTGCCAACAGGAATCGAGACAAGGGATGGTTCATCACACTTTTTGGGCCCAAGATTGCTGAGGAATGCTATAACTTCTACAAGCACATTCAAGGCCTCGCTCTAAAGCCAATGGAGCCTGAGTCCTTCAGCCTCCGCATGGTCATGGGCTTCCTTGTGTGTCCCATGATGCAAACCTCCCTCATCAAGGTTAATATTGAGCATCTAACATTGAAAGCAAACTCTGGACACATTTCCTACCCACAATGGATAAGTTATCACATGTGCTTTCCTCTTTGCAATTCTCCTTGCGAAGCTCAATCTACGATCCAATGTGTGTTGGTGTCACGTCTGAAGATGAGTAGAAATGAGGGGACAACTAATTAGACTTTGCCACTAAGTATATGTTTGACATTCAATGATTAGAGTCACGTGTAAAGTGTTGGGATCAAACTCCCGTTGAGTTGGCTAAAACGCGAGTTTGTGACCATAACCACAAAGTCTCCCAAGTTTTTTTAGGGTTTAAATGGAACATGTTCAAAGAGTGGCATTGGGCGATTGAAATCAGTTTTCTAGCTTGTCATACCAAGATGAGTGGGCCAAGCTAGCCTTGCATAAGCTGATTCGGGATACAGGGTGATAGGCCCCATGAACAAACCTTATTTAGAATTTTTTTAAAGTACCTATAAAAATTTTGGTTGACAAGAGGAAGTTGGTGCATTTCACCCAAATTTTAAAGTAGGCTCCGACACATGACAAGCTCATGAGCTCTTAATAGAAAAAGCTTACAAAGAAGGATCAAAGCTACAATTTTGTCCCTTCTTGAGAAGCTTTACTCTTTATTATTGAATTAGAATTGAGGCCTCAATTGGAGATTGGTTTATTGAGAGGAAATAGAGAATGTCTACCCTCACAAGGCTTATGGCTTTGTTTGTCTTTTATAAATATGTTGAGCTAAGTAGGTTTGCTTGTCCTCAACAACTTCAACACCCAAAGACACCACTAAACATTACCTATAGGCTCTCCTAACCTTGAGAACCACGTACACAAAGTATTTCCTTAGGAAATCTTTGAAAAAAGAAAGATTAATCTGTACACAAGATTTTTTGAGATAGTAACATGTATTTTTTATTTGCTATAAATTGAACACAAGGCTAGAAAATAAAAACTCTTGGTACTAGATTTGTTGACACCAGTTTAGAGGTTGCATGCATATAATTGGTATCTTTGAATTAACTTGTTGAGTTCCATGTAAGCAACCATAACATTGTTAGGGCCCATGTATGGTAACATGTCTAAGCATGCAACCTGTAGAACCTAAGTACCCTAAATGATAATAGACACAAACTAGGGCAAACTATCTGAAAACCTCCACATACATATGCAATCGGTCCATTATTCTTGTTGCAATGGTTTTTGATCTTCATCTAGGGATGACCCCATGAGGAGCTTAGCAATGTTATGCCCCCTCGTTGGTGTTGTTGGAATTTAATTATGTCAACTATTGGCACAAGTGAATATAACATTACTTAGTGGTTGTAGAAAGTTTTTGTGAACCCTAAAGATTCCATGTTCAATATTTCTTGAATACTTTTTTGAGACGCAAATAAGGTTGAGTCTGGGTGGAGACGATGAACAGAAGAACAAGGAGAACCCACCAAGAAAAAGAAAAAGAAAAGAAAAGAACCAACGTCGGGTAATCCGACGTGAATTTGAGCATGTTGCCCCTACCTTGCTCAAGAATCCCCTTGATGCAAGGTGGGGTTTACTGCCTACATTATGGTGAGTGGACTCTTGTTTGAACCGACCACTAATTACATATGAACCGGTTGAAGGTTCAAGACATCAAGAAAACTAACGACCATTTTAGAAGAAACAATGGAATACACCTCAAATTAGTCAAGAAAAACCGAGAGATCACACCATGTAACCGGTTGGATTTGAAAACACTGGTTATATTTCGACCGATTATACCCAAAAATTCTCCCCGGCGACTGGGTGGAGAGGGGCCGTGCTTTCCGACAATTTCAGTATCAAACATCAGTTCCGAAAAGTGCACAGTTGGCTGTTGATTATTGTTGATGTTATGAACTCACCTTTCGATGTGGTTTTGGGTTTCTCTTGTTGGGCAGTCGTTTCCAAAGGAGTTGAAGGTGGAGCAGTGCCGCGGATCCGGGTACTTCATCGGCGGTGAATCACACAGCAACTCGTTCACGCTGAGCGGGGAGCCCCGGCACTTGCTAGCGGCCGCGAAAGCCATCCCCGAAACATTCATCGGCCGCACCTCGCTCCAAATCCGGTTCCCGACAAAACGAACGTTCATCAAAATATTCTCGGTTGCCCAGCGCTTTGGGGTCGATCTCGAGATGAACTGCATCTACTTGCTGAAGAACATGCCGAAAATCATTCGGGCACTCGCATTTTACATTGACACCACAGACACCCCATTCGTGCCGTGGGATGTGCCCAGGGAGATTGTGGAGCTCGTCGAACCTTGTGATCCATTCTGACATGCAAATGCTCTCTATGCGTATGAAATTGGCAATTGAAAATGTACATTATGTGATTTGATGTAGAGCCTTCAAGCAGTGGAGGGTGGGAGTAGCATGTGAATGAGAATGAATGCTTATTTTCTCAAGAAATTGACATGCGTATCTATCTATCTATCTATAGTTCGATATTGAAAAGCTCATATAGGTTCATAACATTACTCATTAATTAGTGGTTGAGATCTCTTGTGGGCTCTAGAATATGGATTTCGGATTCCCGCATCGTGGGTCATGGATGTTGCCCAACATATAGAGTTTAGCATGACATTTTGGATGGTGGCTTCCAGGCCATCGACTATTGGAGGTGATAAAGCCAACTTATAGACCCCAAAACTTGATGTTGCTTGTAGGCGTTCACGGTCCATGTCACATGTTTAGTTCGACAAGGCTTGGTCGGTATGCCTTGTGGACCAACCCGCAGTGACAACAAAATTGTTCACATTTTTTTATTGATACCCACAGAAGTGGTAATAAGTGATGCTCTATGCAACTGACTAATGTTGTTATGTTGTTCATTTATGTAAAGGGTTTTCATTCTGGTCTACCAACAAACTCACTGACTCCATCCCGACCTTATATCGTAGTATTACAATTACACCCATAGCTAGCCTTGATCCAAAGTTAAGTTATGCACAAGTCATTGTAGTATTGCTAGCATGGGTGACATACCTAGCACCTTGACCAATGTGATGATGACATGTGAATAAAACCATCAAAAAAAAGTTTATGTAACCATAGAGGAAGCTCAAGTAATAAGAGCAACCGGAATTAGGTTATATTTCAAAGTAATAGTTGCTAATTAATGTCCATCAATATCAAAGACATCCGTGGCTTCTAGTCCTACATTGGAGAAATGTGCATGAAATTCCATCTATTAGGGCCATTGAGCAGATCTTCATATTATACAATTTTGAACACACCCTCCGAAAATTGTATAATATGAAGATCATTGAAGCCATCATCTGTGGCAAATTATAAGGGCCGCTTTCCACTATGGCCAAGGGCCGTGAACATAAAATTGTAAGGGCCCTTGAAACAACTCATCCAAAGGTTGTATGCTGGAAAATTGAAATTGGATTTAGTGTGGTAATATGCCTTCAAGTTTGGTATAAAGACATAACTAGCTTATCCCCGTTCAATGCTGACCTATTGCGCATGTAGTCCCCATGTGGTCCCACACTGGTTGCACTTGCCAACCCCCCCCCCCTCATCACCACTATCACCGCATTCTCATTGTATATTAATTATGCAAATGCCCCCCTCAACCAAATCCTATTTTACATCCTATTCATGTGGGTCCTTCTCCACACTAAGTTATAAGTAATATATACATTTAAGGGTTGTGAGATTTTGAAGCACTATTTGATCTTCCAGTTTTTGTTAGACCCACCTCTTTGCGATAGGGTTGACGCAAAGTCTAGTGGACTATGTAACGCAACATGAAACAATATCCATTCCATACCATCTAGGACTCCATGTAGGTTTTCTATCATTTCAACTTCTTTGGTCTCTTAGGCCCACAAGTTCTCATGTAAAGTGACGTGGGACAATATTTGGTATTTTTTACCAATAAAATTTTCTAAATTACAATGGTCACATGCCCTCAAGCTCAATGTAAAACTGCCCTGACTTAGGAGATCAATTCCCCTCCGGTTCTAGACCCTTTCCTCCTCTAAGTGTGGGTGCTTTGTTAATGTGCCATCACTACTTGATTTTATTTATCATTTGAATTGGCTTACTAAAATAACCTCGGGTGGCACTAGAAGGAATCATGTCCAAATCAACCCTCCAGGGTAGCAGGAATTTCACTGTAAAAGGGCACCGGTATGGGTGGGTAGTGGTATGTCGATGCAGTCCTCATGGCCTAGTTAAAAGCCAGGTGACGGACCCAAAAAACCTCTGTTCACACCTTTTGGGGCTTCTGTGGTTGACGGTCCCTTTCCCAAGGGTGATGCATACCCTTTGCCCATTCTACCAAAATGGGTGGGGTGGATTGGGTTTTGGGTGACATTGGGTAGGCGCCCTCTTGGTGACGTGCACCGGAATTGGGTGCTTTGTGGTGCGCACCATCTACCCGAATCGGTGGACATACCTAGATGGCCACCGTTGTGGGTGCACACATGCCATCCACCTATCATGTGATGACACATCCCACATTGGAGTATATGGAGGGTATGACAAGTAGGGTAAGGGTAAGGGTCGGGTAGGTGTTGGGTAGCGGTCGGGTGGATGTTGGTAGCGGTCGGGTGGATGTTGGTAGCGGTCGGGTAGGTGTTGGTAGCGGTCAGGTAACGGTCGGGTAGCTTTGGGTGGGTGTTGGGGTAGCATTGGGTGGGTGTTGGGGTAGCATTGGGTAGCGTTGGGTGGGTGTTGGGGTAGCGGTGGGTAGCGTTGGGTGGCGTCGGGTAGCGGTGGGTAGCGGTGGGTAGCGGTGGGTAGCATTGGGTAGCGTTGGGTGGGTATTTGGGTAGCGTTGGGTAGCGTCGGGTAGCGGTAGGTAGCGTTGGGTGGGTGTTGGGGTAGCGTTGGGTGGCGTCGGGTAGTGTTGGGTGGGTGTTGGGGTAGCGTTGGGTAGCGTTGGGTGGGTGTTGGGTGGGTTATCCATATCTTATGTACTCATTGCCATGACCTTCCAGCAAGTTCACACATTGAGTTGAACTTGTCTGTGCATGTATCCTCGACTATAATTTAGTGCAAAGACATTGGAGAGTGGGAAATGCATCCATATCCAATAGCAGCTCAAGTGGGCAAGGGACAATGTCCTGAATTGTTATTGTTTCTTGAATATTCAACAATTTCACATACCCAAGTGGGACACATTATACATGTCAAAACTGCATCTGGATAGTCCCTTTGAAGATTCAAACATAATCCAGAAACCCTAAATCACGTACTTTGAGAACACAACATTACCAGACAAGAGAGTCATCTAGCTTCTCTTCATCTACCAATCTGTAAGTCAAAATGTATTGTCACATTGCACCCATCACTCTCTCAACAAGAGAGCTGTCTTTTGATACTACAGGAAGTCATGGTCTCAAATTGCCTTTCACATTTTCATGCCCTTCTTCCAAGATCTTGCTTACAGACAGTCCATTCAACTGCTTGAGATTTGGTAATGCTTCTACAATGCTTGCAGGAGTACAATCCCTCCACAAATTGTCCACCTGCACTCACATCACTGTGACCTTCATACTAACATCTTTCAATTTGCATAATGTAGTCAAGAAGATACACAAATTGAAGTATAATTATCCAAATCCAACAGCAAATCTACTCCGTTCTTAAATTTTCCTTCTAAATAGTCCAATTTCCCAGACTCTCTTCTTTTACTCTCTAGCAAAACCTTGTGGTGTGGCTTGATAAGATCAAAGTATTGAAAAAGACAAACCTGTAATATTTGCAACAACTTCAATGCCTTCAGTATTGCCAAAAATGTTGCTGCAATTGTGTAAGCTTTGAATGGCCACAAGCTTGGATCCACCGTAGAATAACAATATGTTAATTTCGAATGGAGGAAGTAGGCAGCACCAAAGGCAGGACAACCCTGCACACTACCTAACAAGATCTCAAAAGAAACTGTAATCTAGGGTTAACAGATGAGCTCAACTTACAATATGGCCATGTAGATAAGCAAGAAGCTTTAGTGAAAAAGAGGACCAACATGTTAACGTGATATTTGCAAATTTCTCTTATACACATATATAACACCATGGAAGTATTTAAGAATTGTTGTTTTCCATCTGTATGTACTACATGCCCTCAATCACACAAAACCTTCACGACACATAATCAACAAACTTCAAATAACAAATAAATAAAATATAACAATACATTTTATTGCCAAATTCATGTGTCCAACATGAACGCCTTGTACATGGTTATACTTGTGCATCTGCGAATGCAACTTCCTCAAAACTATAATGCCCACATTATTCATTCCGAGTTTGGCTCGTATGGACGTAGATAGGCTCCCGGCCACACCGTCATGCCGCGCTTGACATTCAAAAGTGTGAGCTGTGGAGGCATGTCGTCCTCGACGGTTACAAACAACGGACAATCCTCAACCAAAATTCGGCCCACATTGACCTTGAACATTCATGGTGCAATGCTCATGTCATAGAATGGTTCTCCGTCATGGCCGGAGACACTGCAACATTCAGCAACTTTTTTCACCGGCTCGTTAGGGTGAAATAAATCCACCAACTCCCTTTTTGCCCATGCTCCCTGGGCGCACAAAAAATGAAAGCACAGTCACCGGTTAGCACGACTGGAACTTTCACATAAGTACAGCTCCCGGATGAAGTTCAAGGGTTAGGTATCCCGTGGGAGTGACGATTCTTACATATGACGTCTTCTTCGGAGGTGACTTCGTCTTGTTTCGGTCTAAATCCCACTCGGGTTTAGACTGCCGTGCTGATGTTCTGTTGTTGCCCTTTCCTCTCCTTCTTCCGACATTCTGCATATGCACGTCACAAAGCCAACATAGATTACTTGCAATTTAAAAAAATGCGTTGTACTAAGTGACAAAAATAAATTCAAGTCAGCCCTGACCTTCATAAACAACGCTGCCCCTACTCCACCCACGGACATTCTCGGGACTCTGAGTTGCCGACATGTGGTGGTGACCACATTTGGGTGGTTGTTCTGCACGCATGCAAATATTGTATTATCCGTTTCATACTTGCCGCCTATTCATGTTAACGAATACAATGTTGTTGTTACTTACCTTCTTTGAGGGCGGAACAGTCAGTGTCGTGCCGGCTTCGGCCAAATCCTTAGTGTTGGCGCCCACTGCATTGGCCTTCGCGATTGCCTTCCCCCGTGCGTTTGAGGCCGGTCTCTTCCTCGATGTTACCGCAGTTTTGAGGGCCTTGGCCGGAGGCGAGATCAAGGCGCAGTCCGAGCCGGGTGACGTGGATCCCCCCGCTCCTTCATCCGCAGGTGCTGCCTCCACGTTTGCGGACGGCGAGTGTACATTGTCCGACACTAGACCCTCCGCGTTGAGGACCAAATGCGGGGGACTGGGTGCTCTCACCACGTCTTTGCTCTGTCGTCCGGAGTACACTAGCGTGTAATAGCGAGTGCGCTCTGCGCCTTCCAGTTCGGTGGTTGATGGAAGAGGAGGAATATGGATTGTCTTGCCGATGCTCGTGTCCGTTGCAGGTGTCTTCGTTGCATCCACCTTCAATTCCCGTTGCTTCATCTCTTCATAATGTTTCAAATTGCAAGCCATCACGTCCGTCAGCGCTCTTACATTGGAGTTCAGCATTGCCAATTCCGAGAAAAGAGCAGAAAAATCTTGTCGAGAGGGTCCGCACTCCGACAACTCCGACAACTTGCCTTCCAATGCTTCAAGACGCGTGCCCACGCTTGCGGTGACATGCTGCAAACAATGAACAATGTTGTCAGCAATAAGAAACGATACTTACCCGTTGAACACAGAAGTCAAAGGGATGTACTCATAGCAAAGTTGTTGACCTTGAGTTGGTTTGTGAATTGGCCATGTCTAGTATCGGAACCAAGAACGAAGTAGGGTGCAGTGGTTACCAGCATATCCTCAGAATGTGTTGCGGTTTGTGTTGCTGCGGATCCCACCTTCGCCACCTTCGCAAATTCCGGTGAACTTCAATACGCCTTCAGCTTGTCCCACACATCCGGTTGCTCTTTGGGAGGGCACTCACGATCGGGTCGTGTCATGTACAGTCTGTGCAAACGGGAGCGCTCCATCTTCATACACCTGGACACCATTTTCTTGAATCCTTCATCCGAGAGAGGGTGTCCAATGAACTCAAACTTTGATTCCACCTCCTCTCGCAGTCTGGCAAAGTCCTCCATGTTCTGATCCTGCACCTTTATGATGGACACATCCAAATATTTGATGCAGAACGCTCTGAAGACTTCTAAGAACCTGGATCCGGCCTCTACCACATTCAATTGGTCTGCCTGCGCTATTACACTCTATCCTAAACGGATTTTGTCCCTGTGCCATCCTATCGGATTCTTCCCTTTCATATATAATCTGCACATTGCGGCGCCCTTTCTTGGGCGTCAATGCTGGTTGCGCAGTATCCTCTGCATTCAGAGTGCTCTTCATTTCGGAAGACTCTAAATTGAAAGATTCAATGTTGTGGACGTCCTCAACAACATTTGATGTGGAGGGGGTTGCCGTTCCTTACCTTGGGCCAGTGCTAGCAACGGCCCCGTTGAAGCCATATGATATGCTTGACGAGTGCTTGCAGATGGAGGCATCAAGGGGGGAGCGGCGTCGACAATAGGTGGGTTGTCTACATACCGAAGTGGCGCGCCGCCATATCCGCGATGATCGCCCTCTTGATACATACTCCGCCGAGGCGGGTGTTAGAGTTCATAGCCGTCTCGATCGATGTAGACGTCGTCCATTATGGGGCCGCGGTCTCGAGGGTATCGCAACCACGGCACGTTGGACCTTGGAATGGATGCCCTGCCTCCCCACCCTCGACCACGCCCAAAATTGTATGGCACAACATCGTCCTGCCAATGCGGTGCGTTGAAAGGGACGTCTCGCCAATTCTGTGTGCGAGCCCCAACGACATAGCCGTCTTCAACATAGTCGTTTCCTCCCCCCTCCACACTACGCCCGTGCAGTGGCAACGTCATGTTGCGACCAAACTCCTCTCTCCTGAATTGGTTGGGCAACCCCCCTTCTGGTCCCTGCAATTCGGATGCTTCCAACCTTACGCGTTTTTCACCTTTTGCCTGCGAAGTTGTATCCTACCAGCCCATGGAAAAACATGAATACCGGGCTTGAAGTGTTACTTAGAAGCCAACACGCATGGGAAAGAATCTCGTCACTTTGAAGGCAAATCAAACACGCAAGTTAAAATGCCCTCTTACCTTTCCAGGGGAGGAGCCACCTACACGTTGGCGACCATCTGATGGCTCTGCAAGGTGGGTTGTCGTGGTGCTGCCAACCCCATCTAAGTGTATCTCTTCCGCTTCAAGAATGCGAGGTTTTTGGGTGTCCTCCACTGGAGTATCTACTGCCTCCGCCATGAAATGAACAAATAATTGATGTAGGTACGGATCGATAGAAGCTGCATCAACAAGTGTAAATGTCAAAAGAAACTCATTTGATCATAAATAATTCCAAGGTTCGCATATCCAAATGTGCAGACAGCTAAGAGAATCCAACTTGATTTATGATAGATCTGGTAATTGCAGCGACAAACTTGTGCATCATAGTAATCACAACCAGTGATACATTGCACCACTTTCTTCATGTTCTGCATCATTACTTTTCCATGGTTAACCTCCTAACAACCCGTTAGGAAGAATGATGACACTGTTTAATTTTGAGAATGGTTGTCACCAATGATTTTGATGAGCTGAACTATTGAGAAATTAGGTTTATAGGGACAAGAAAAAATTTCTTGACAAAAGTGTAGGACTTGAAAAACTCTTGCACACCCATAAGCATTTCATATTATTTTAAATTGACAAGGTAGAGATTGAACACTATGACCTCAAGTACCCCATCCTTTAGATTTCTTGACTGTTTTCAAGATGCACAGTATCATACCCATAAACGATACATCCATGCCTTCAACTGATTACATGAATTGGTGTACTTCCATGGGTCCTACAAACACAACCTTACTTAATACTCATACATGCGATCTCAACCTAATACCAAGTCCTGATACCACTCAAAAGAGTGAAGACACGTCCAAGGAGCATATGAATTCAATAAATACACAACCTCACAACCTCTGTGTTGGACAATAATCGCCAAGAAAGAATAAAATTTTATGACTAGGCTGCTACTCCAATGCTGTTCAAAATTGGTCTTGAAAACATTCCTCCCTTAAAGACTTTTCCAAATTCCTTCATATGAACAGAACTCAAAACTGTTTTGGTAGATTACCGTGCAGAGAGATGAGAATATTGGTTCTAAGTTCATTACTACACTCTAATTAACTGTGTTTTCCAAAAAATACAAAGAAAGCACATCTTACAGGACTCTCCTGATTGATGAAACCGTAAACCTCCACAATCTCATTGACCAAAACGACCACGACACGGGAAAAATTAACATGTGATTCAAATCTGATGCCACTCAAAAGAGCAAAGACATGTAAGGCACAGGATGGCCTTCTACAACAATGCTATAATTGTTCGGCGAATTCAATTTACAAATCTTTTTCCATAATCGATCAAGGATGGTTACATCGTATCCTCTGCTCCTCACAACAACTTTTCTGACATTTCCGGTACATCAATCTTCGCTGGGCTGCCTACTACCGAGCACACTGAAAGTAGAAAAATTCATCACATAAAGAAGTGTCAGAGGAGCACTCACCTTTCAACCAAGACAAAACCTCGTCAAGAAACCGGGTCTCTTCTCAAGGCCGTCAAAAATTTAGTCCCAAATGCGTTTGGGATAAGCATTGCACAGGATTAATTTCCCACGCAGAGCATCACTCCCTCATTTTTGACCCAAGACATAACCACCTCCAATTGAATGTAATGGAAACCTGCACAGGATTCTCCTGCACTATCCAGGCAATAAACTCTTGATGAGAGCGACTATTCCAAGCAGTTCCCTCGAGAACGCACAAAGCGACAGGCTCAACACACCAATCTCAACGCGAAGATTGCTATGGACAGCAAGCATATTAGGGACACCAACACCTGTAAGAAACCCCAATTACTCTTTGAATGCGTAGTAGTCGTAGAACCCAGGCATATATAAAATGTCAAAAGTGGGCCAAAACTCCTCACCAAACCATGAGTCTTTTAGAGACTTCAAGGATAACTCTTAACACTGAGCAAGTGTAAAGTTGAACTAACTGTTCAATCAATTATTAGCTAAACACTTGAGTTAACATTGAAAAGATATTGAACCCTGAAGGGTATGTATCACAATTGACTTAACAATAGATGTTGTTTACCAACACTGACTCAACATTTGACGAAGGCCACTTGCATTCTGAGATAGGATTTGACTTCCTTAAAGGAGCCCAACCTTAAAGGTGTCTTCAAGATATCAGAGTTCTGTGATTGAAGTCGAACAATCCCAGCCACGACAATTCTGACTTAGTGGCACAGTATATATTGGAAAGTCTGACCTATCGTCAACAAAAGTGAATTCTTAATAACACCTGTGAGTTTAGACACATACACTGTCACAAAAACTCCATAGTGGGGTTGACACTGTTGAATTTCTAAGTCCATTGACCCACATGCTAACACCGTCGGTACTGTCAAATTACCCATAGAGCTCACAGCTGGTGCACTACTCTACAGGTTCTTCTGTGAAAGCACACAATTAACTTGACCTCGGCAGTTCCAATTGAGTTCTCAAACCAAGGCTTTGGATGTTGGGGGAGGTCTATTCAATCACGCAGACAACCACCAACTTAGATGAGGAATAGTCACCCAACACTCAAGATTGCCCTGTGGATTTTACTGTGCATGCCCTCCCTGTTGATTCTATTCAGTGTCCCGGGAGGTTTTTGGGCATAATTGGTCGACATCCTACTATTTCCAAGACCAACAGGTTAGATGATGCCATTTCCGGGGTTTCTTTTTTAGATGATGATGGAGAAGCATCCAGGCTTCCATCTCACTCTTCCAATTGGAAACTCAAACTTAAGAGGGAAGCAAGTGTCACACATTCGTGTATGCATAACCATTATGATTCATCATCATCTAAGTGTGCCATTGCAAGTCACGCTACTACTCCGCAGCAGACGCAAAGCTTCACAAGAAATCCAAGAATGTCTTAGTCTAACTCATTGAGATCTTCAGACAAAAGGATCCCAATGGAAGTACTGAGTGGGAGAACCATCATGTCACGGTTGCGCGGAGAGCCTACTTCCTGTGGACTTGTCAACAACAGCAAGCAATCTGTAGCAACAGGATGCACGCAGTTGTTGTTACCGAGGGAAGAAGCAGCAGCAGCTTCAGTTGTGAGCTTGTAGGGGTTGAATTAGGAGGGATTTTGAGGATCAGGAAGAGGAAGGAGGTGGTTGAAATGGGTGGAAATTATTTAGGGTATGGTGGACTTATGATGTTTGTTATCACGTTCCTCTATGAGTTGATCAGTATGCCTGCCATGGGGGAGGTCAGTCCACCACCATTGCCTCTCCTCCCATTTCCATCTCACCAGCAACTTGTGTTCCAACTTAGAAATTACTCTATAAGAAATATTGGGGAATATTTTGTAAAATACTTTTAAATGAATCGATAATTTGAACCGGTTATTTCTCGAACTCAACTGGTTCATCTGTAACTCATCTAGTGTGGTGCACTCATTGCTAAAAGTATGGACCCATGTGGGTGCACAAAAGGGGTATTAATTATGCCTAAGGGTTACGAAATATACATAAGATATGGGTAATATTCATTCTAGCTTTGTAAATATACTAGGTGTATTATTCATATACTCCTAGTTGTATTTCTACCTTTAGGCTCATAGTCAACTATAGTGAAGTGGGTAATCTACAAGAAGTGCAAATCAATATTTCAACCACTATGGGAGTTGAATGATATTCCCACATTGTCCAAGGATAGGTTCACTACAATCAAGTATGGTATGTTGTATGTCAAACCTCAAGTTTGACTATCTAGAGCCAAGGATAATGAATACTCATTGAAATTGAGATGTGATTATGTAGTATCGTTTATCTCTCTAGCTGTAGTTGACAAAATGAAGAAAAGAGTGATTAAAAAAAACAAGTCAACTAAATCATTGACCACCAAGACTTGGTATTTGGGAAGGATTTATAAGATGCGCGGCAAAATTGGCAACATGTGGATTGAGTATCGACAACTAATTGACCTCCAACACTGCCTTTCCAATTTGGAAATAAGGTGATGTTGGTATCAAAATAAGAATGGGTCAATGTGGACCTATGATTTGACAAATCATTTGATCACAGAGTTAGAAACCATCATTGCATCTCGGGGGGTTCACTCCCTCTTATATTTTGCATACACGTGCGTTCGGGACCTATTTATTGAGGGGGGGGGGGTTATTTACCTTGCAGAGAAGATTATAAGGTGATAATATTTTACATGTAAAAAAACTGAAAATATTATATGTGATGGTATTTTACATGTAAACATGTTTCATTATTTTAAAATCCCCTATTTTACATGTACATTTTTTTACAAAGTTTATCTACAATGAATATATTGGACCCTATTTTTTATCGCACGTTGTTCTACGATTTTCGCTAGTGAACCCCCCAAGCATTGCATTGGCTACAATGGCTTATATTGTATAAACAAGTTTGTATATGTCACATCCAATGAATGAACAAGTGTTCAAAAATTCCATTAATGATAAATTGATATGTCCTACTAAAAGTATTTTAATCATATGATCTTTGCGGTGTATATATATGATTGGGGTCTATATAATTTATTTATTTCTCATTTGTGTATGTATTCGAGGGGATTTCCTAGCTACATATTATACGTATATCATTTCTAAGAGGGAATATATCTTATATACCAGGGGTATTAATTTTAAGGTCATGCATGTATGTGGTTCTTGGTTCTAAAAACGAGAGTACCCTCCTTGAAAATAAATATGTCAATGCATGAACTTCCACCATGATCATGTCTTACACCACATCTTGCAACTATGTTGTCACCATGCACACTCATAGTGTATAATGCCTCAAAATTTTCTTAGGACTCCTTGTGTCATGCTTTTATGTTGGGATTGTTGAATATGAGCATAACGGTCTGGATTAAATGATGTAAAATAAGTTTAGACCCATGTTAGATTGTGAGCTATACTGTGTTTTTGCACACCACTAATCACGGGGAGATCACTCCATTGTCAAGTTGAGCACCACGTGCGACCAAAAAAATCTTCTTTTGGTAAGTTGCACCACCAAAATGGGTCAAAATTTTATCAATTTTTTTTCATGAGTAGATATACACAGTACCTATGACATAGTTGAAAGTGGTAACTAAATTTGATGATTTGTTTTTTTCATAAAACATACCGTTTCTAACTAGAATGACACAAAATTGAACTAAAACAATTACTAAAAAAAATAAAGATGACTAAAAATTTCATAAAAATATACAAAAGATACTATCAATGGTTATGTATATGTAGAAAAAATATCATTAATTTTAAAATTATATATGGCATGTAATATAGGGGTAGCAAACTTTGTCCGCACGTGGTGTCAACTTGACAATGAAGTGACCTCCCCGTGCCACTAATCTCTCTATTTTATAGAATGAGAATCACTAATATAGTGTTATACTCACCAAATCAAACTCACTAAATTAGTGACAAGAGTTTGAAACAATAAAACCCAAACTATAGCTAAGAAAGAGTGTAGTGCCTCCATTCAAAAACCCCTATCTCAAAGTGGGATCCCCTATGACTAAATCCCCGTAGAAGCGGAGAGCTAGACAATAGTTTTGATTAGTGTTGGTTTGGTATATAGGTGAGTGCATGGTATCAATAATCAATAATGGTATCAAAGAACTTATCCATGGGTATCAACATCATAATACCAATCAAATATTCACTTTTCAAAGGTATGTCAGGTTGAGAGAATCTTCATATACTTGAGTGATAGTCGAGTTAGTACTGGTGTTGGACCTGTATTACATTTTTTGATACTATTCAAGTATCTTTAATGAGAGTTTCATAATTTTCGATACCCACAAGGTATGGGTATCTGACGGTATTTGTATTATGGATACCATTTGGGTCTATATACCATGCAAGAACCATCATACCTAGGTAATATCACATTAGTATCAATGTGGTTTAGAATGGTATTGACCCAAATAATAATTCATGTTTACAAAGATTCACTCGCCTTGACATACCCATCATATATCTATATGCATGATATTACAATTTTGTTACCCACAATTAGGTCCACCGATACCATTGTTGATGATGATCATGGATGCACATGTATTCACCTAGTATACACCAGTCCAACAAATTTGGTCAATACCATTTGAAACATGTATTATGTGTGTGTGTTAATCACCATTGTATTTCATTAGTAGCAGCTTAGCCAATGGGCCTAGACCTGAAACACAAGAAAAAAAACACATTAGCAAAATCTAAACGTGGGAAATTTTATTACTCCGGCAAAAAAAGAAACAAAATCAAAAGGCCTCCCTAAGTCCCCTCGCTAATCTAACCCATAGTAGAAATACCTAACATAGCACAGAGGAAGAATATATACAGTGCACGCTGACATTGTCACCAACAACACCTTTCCCAAAGCTTCCTCATCTTCTTCCAACACATGTCCATAGCTGTTGCTCTTGGAAACGACAATTGCTTGGAGCATTAGCACAACTAACCCCATGCCAAGCTCATTGTTGTCATCCCCCTACATCTGGCACTCTGGCCACCTTGGAATACACCATGAACTCATCCCCCTCCATCCAATGCACATGGAGCCAAACTACTTATGTGATACTAGGATGATTTTGCCTAGGTATGAAGGTTTTTGCATGATGTATAGACCAAATGGCATCAACAACAAAAAGAAAAGAAAAGAAAAGCCGTCAAATACCCATACCCTAATTATTTTTATTTTTATCATTATTATTTGGTGAAATCCTCATTTACGTACCCATATGGTATGAAGAATAGACGATATCACATCAACACTGGTTTTTATTTACCGGGCACGGTCGCGGCTGCCCGACGCGAACGAATTCTGGACTGACGTTAGCGGCAGGAGGCAATTAAGTCCGTGCGTGGCGTTTCTGGCATCCACGTCGCCGACCCCGATGATTCTCGCTTGTCTCGTCGATCCCAGCGATGATACGAGTGACGCTCCTACAGGAAGAAGCAAAAAGCAACAACATAAAATAATTGGGCTCTCGTCCCATTTTTGCCACACCCACTTACTTTGCTCAAATTCGTCAGAACGGAAAGTTTAAGTCGAGAACTCGGTCGGTGGGGAGGAACTTCGCATTTGCAACTTTCGCATCCTTGGATTGAACTTGACCGTGGAGGGATACGTAGCATAAAGAAATTCAGTTGATAAGAGGTTGTTCGTTTGGTGAATTGGAGGAAAACAAACCTGTCTCACAGCTGCGAATCTTTGGAATTCGAGTTTTGCGTCCCCTGGAATTTTGATTTTGAGGTAAGGATTCCTGCGTTGGAAGAGTTACGCTCTTCGTAATGTGTTTTCTTTTTGTTTCCACACAAGGATGAGAATGCAGCTCATTTGTCAATTTATTTATTTATTGTGGTTTCTGTGGTTTCTGTTGGCAGTTGCTTGGATTCTGTTTCCTCTGTTGAGAGTAGCAGCTGTTGCGGTTGAGGAGTTTGGTGAGCGATGGGAAATACAAGGGAACCAGAGGAGGAGAATGTAGTGGAAGTGTCAGATTTGGAGTTCGCGTACCCGGGTCAGAAACCCTTCATAAGCAAATTCTCACTCAAGCTTAAACCTGGGGCAAGGTGCCTCCTCATTGGCGCCAATGGAGCTGGTTAGTCGCCATTTCCCCCTCCTGTTGGTATGGATCCACGGTGGATGGTGTCCGAGCTAGGGTTTTTGCGTTGTGTTGCATTAGCTGCGCAGATTATTTCTTTCTACTATTTTCCTGAACCCTCACGTTCGTATTTGAAAATTCGCAACAAGTTGAATGATTCTACATCAAAATCCTCTGTGTACGACGCCAGATTCCGCTCATTGTGGAATCATTGGTTAAGCATGGTGTTGGCGGTACGTTAGTGAATGTACCCTTGTTCGAAACCCTAGGTCACACCTTGATTGCTCCAGGTTGCAGTCGACGTTTGAGTTTGGCTTGTGTAAATCTGCATGAATTCAGTAGACATAATTTGGTTCAGAAGTGTCCAGGATGCTCAATGCAATGTGGTTGCTGCATTGGCAGCAATCCAACTGCTCCAATTACCGACATTTGGGGGCATATATTTGAGATCACATGTCGGTAGTTTGGAACCAAAGGCATTAGGTCATTGGAACCTAACGCTTGAGCAAGATCTACCTGGGTGGCGTCTTTAGTTCGGTGGCCATTGTGATCCTGGAGCCTAGGAATTGTAATTGGTTTCGCAAATCAGTCAACCGTCGCAGTGGTGAATGTTGCCTGCAATTCCAGGGACTTCTACAATGTTTGCTAGCTTCAGAGATCACATTCACAAGGAATCACAAACCTAGGATCTTTCTGGCTATTGCCGCATGTGTGATTTTATTATTATTTTATTTTGCTTCAAATCTCAAGCTAGTTTCTGATTGCTTCCTTTTGATTATTTTGTACAGAGTATGTAACTCTAACAGCTTTGAGTTAACCTCCTCTCTTGATTCTCATTTTATGGTTTACTGGTTATCTTCAACGTGAAGTGTTGAAGTTTGAACATTGATACTTACAAGGATAGATCTTTCTGCAACTACAAAACTCCTGCAGATGCCGATCTGTGAAGCTAATCCTGCTGTTGCTGGCTTCTGTATATGCAGGAAAGACAACATTATTGAGGATATTGGCTGGCAAGCACATGGTGGGAGGGAAGAATGTTGTGCGTGTGTTGGGCCGCTCTGCATTTCATGATACAGCGCTCACGTGCTCCGGCGAGTTGGCTTACTTAGGAGGATCATGGAGCAGAACTGTTGGCTGCGCGGTAATTAACATGCCTTCATGAATTGTTTAGGGCTTAATCAGTAGAGGCACTTTATTACTCTAGAGCTTGAGGGCATGGCCATTAAAATCTAAAATCTCTCATTGCTGAAAATATCTTAGACTGTCCGCTTCACATGACGCTCGAGCTTGAGGCCCTAAAGGACCAAGGAAGTATGAATGGATTTAACAGTTCTACATGGAGTCCTACATGGCATGCAATGGATAATGTTTTATGGTCTACTGGATTTTGCGTCAAGCTCATGTCAAAGAGATTGTGGGTCTAACACAAAACCAGGAGACCATGTCACGTCAAATTCTTACAACCCTTGATACATTATATCTCACTGTTTAAAAGGGACCACATGAATAGGGCATTTGGTCGATAGCCCAGTTGTGTATGTCTTTACACTATGCTTGAAGGCCTGTGAGGACACAATAATCAAATTGAGTTGTCCATGGTATGGCTTTTGGATGAGTTTCAAGCACCCTCTTAATTTCACGAACATGGACAGCCTTTGGCCATAGTGTAAAGTGGCCCTTAGACTCAACCTAGTGTAAAGTGACGAGGTTAAGTAGTGATGGGACAACTCAACCTAGTTGGTGTTTCTAAGACCTACATGATATTAATAATATTATGATGTTGCTGTACCTGAGTAGTTGGAAGTGTAGGGAACCTGCCATTTTGTGTGAATGAGGTAGAGGTTTGTCTTGTGAGATAAATTGTGAGGACACACATTGTGATAAGCTTTACACCGTTGTTTCTTTTGTTGTATTATTCGCTATTATGCATCTTGACTGATTCAGACAGTGGATTTGTTGTGCTGGTTGCAGGGTGAGATTCCTCTACAAGGCGACTTCTCAGCTGAATCCATGATCTTTAATGGTGAGTGGGATTCTCATTTTAAGATTTGAGATTTTATATAGACCTGCTTCCCGTGAGGCAGCTACAAATGTTGTCCATGATAGGTGAATAGTGACTCACACAAGAGAATCCAATGTGAGAAGTTTTGTCCAAAAGACAGAGAATGACACCAATGCACAACTGAGAATTAAAATTGCTGTTAAGCATTTTGTCCAAAAGACAAACAAAGACAACGTTGCCCATGCACAATTGACATTCCTGCATGGAACTTCAATTTTGTGTCACTACCAAGGGCTGGTGGTCTGCAGGGTGATTGAAACATAAACCTCAAAGTTTAGAGTAAAAGGAATATAGGTTTCTTAGTGGTATTTGTGCATCTTATAGATAATTTCCATTTTCAGGTTGAATGCAAAATAATAGATGCTTATGACATGGGGGGCTCTGGTGACAGTGGAGAATGTTGATCCGGCACGAAGAGCCCGCTTGATAGAGCTGCTGGACATCGATTTACGGTGGCGCATGCACAAAGTTTCTGATGGGCAACGTCGAAGAGTTCAGATCTGTATGGGATTATTACACCCCTTCCAGGTTTGTAATCATCTTGTATACTGCAACTAATTTAGGCGTTTTATCATGATCAGTTCTGGCACTGAAATGATCTATCAAAATGTGTCCAGGTGGTAGAGCTTGGGCTGTGTGGACTGCAGCTTACTCATGAGAAATCATACCATGGGGACTATATGTGTAACTTTTGAAAGTATGGTATTATATGCAAATCAAATTGTTTGTATTTTTCAAATTACATTTGCATGTCATTAATAGTGATAAATTATTGAGATACGCTTGTGGTCAGCTAACATTATAATATATGGGTGGTCAGGTGCTATTACTGGACGAGATTACTGTGGATCTAGACGTTGTTGCACGAATGGACTTGCTGCAGTTCTTTGTTGATGAATGTGCAGAGGTGAGCTCACACAAGAGATGGTTAGTTCTGAAGTTTTATGTGCTGTGTTTTGTTACTCTCCTCTTGAAATGATTGACATTCATCGGGAAAGTTAACTGGAACAACAAGTACTAGCCCAACCATCTGTTACAAATCCTAAGCACGACAGTTTTGCCTGCATGCAATGGGTTGCAGGTGATTGTTACGCAACAATTCTTTTATTCTAACAGGTTTTGGGGTGTTTGCTTATGTAGAGGGGGGCAACATTGATTTATGCAACCCACATTTTTGATGGACTGGAAACATGGGCAACGCACATTGCTTATGTGGAGGATGGGAAGCTGAAGAAGGCACAACCTATCAAGGAGTTGCCTGAGTTCCTACCGCCCAGCAAAGCCAAAAACTTGATTCAAGTTGTAGAGCCATGGCTTCGATTAGAGCGTGATGAGAGGGAGAAGAAGGCACCAGAAACTGAGGTGAAATTGGACCGTGTTACTCGCCCTGCTGATGTGTCTCCGTTTACTTCAAGCCGCCAAATGGCATATTACAGATGATAATATTAAATCCTTAGACTTTAGATGTGTACCTCTTTCTCCATACAATTTATGCATAGGTTCATTGATTTTTGGGAGAGAGTGTCCCACTTGAATTCATATCCCCTGGAGAAAGTAGACAAAGTGTTTTTTATCCATTGATAGCAAGCTGTCTTAATTTGATTCTTTGGTAGGCAGTAGAGGTGAAATAGATAGAATGTCAGAAAGGTATGGCAAAATTGGAAGATCATGATATAAAGCATTCAGGTGTGATATGATGAAGCACACATTGTTTTACACATTGTTTTATGCAAAATTTGATTTTTTTCCATCTTCTTATATCACGTGAGGATTGATATGGGTGGAGTAGTCGTATGTACCGGCACCTTCCCACCCCATCCACTCCTCCCACTCCTCCCAATTGTCATCGCCGACTCCCATCACCCCGTCCACGTCGTTCTCCGAGATCGACTCATCGTCGAACTGTCCAGACGACGACTGTCCCCCGCCTTTCACCAGATTCTCGTAAGCCCGGGTGACTTGCTGGAACTTGCTGGAGCAATGGTCACCCTTGCACACGTCGGGGTGAAGCTCCAGTGCCAATCGGCGGTACCGTTTCTTCATTTCTTGCTTCGTAGCGAACCTCGACACCCCGAGCGTGGCGTAGTCATCTTGCGATGAGAAATTTGAGCCAGCCTGGTTTTGTTGCGCCCTGACCATCACCAACCTCCCCCCCAACCTCGGACTCCTTGGCAACTTATTACAGGAGAATTTTGTCGAGGTCGAATTCCCTAGAGCTGTCGTGCCTGTTAAGCTTGTCGACGAGCTTCCTGACCGGAGAGTACTGGACACCGCCATAGCCATTGCCACAATATAATTTATTCACTCTTTTGTTTGATTGCGGTCTTGATCGACTTCCTGATAACTGATCTCTCCGAAGGTTTGTTAAGGTTCAATCGATTGATTTTTATTCTCTTCAAGCCGTCGGGGACGAGTCTTGGAGCTCCGAAGGAAGAATGATCAATGTTCTGACCATTGCTTCCCTTTATATATATCCTCACTGGGAATGGGAAGAGCAAAAGTAAACGTAAACGTAAAAGTACAAGTAAAAGTAAAAGTTGAGTGTAAACCACGTCACCCTCCCGACGCACTGACCTAGTAAACTTGAGGCTGCCAGTCAGCACTCCGGAAAGTCCACGTAGGCACTTCCACCAATTCCCTTCTACACCGATATGTGGAATTAGGTTGACCCATGCTAATTTATCAACATTCCACACTATGTTGAATATTTATGGTTGAGGTATCTATAACAGATAAACTAAGAGAGTTTACATTTGTTTAGGAGCATAACATTATTCAGATCCATAATAATGTTATGAGGAGTAATGAAAGGGAATTAATTTTCTTGTGAAGAGGAACGAATTCTAAGGAGAATGGATTTTTTTAATAAAAAAATTCATGAATATGAAAATTGCTACGAATTTTGAAGTTTACATTTTAGGGTTACATGTAGTCGATCTATAGGTTAACTCATAAGCACACATCTCAATGCTACTCCCTGGCTATGACAATTGTCAAAACTCTTACAGGGGGTAAGCAACCACCATAGGAACTTTAACTTTGTTTGCCATAAAACATAGATCTTGTCAATGTCGGCATTACATGACCCTAGTGAGCGGTTAAATGAACCTTGTCAACTTATTACCACAGTATCAAAATAAATACAAGAACTGTGTTTTTGCTATGGATGCTAATATGCTATACGAACAAATAAAGAAAGTTATAAGTTATAAGTTATACGGCCAAAACTTAGGGAAGTCCACATAGGCACTCTACGAACTTCCACCTCATCCTTCCACATTGATATGTGCAATTAGGTTGACCCCTCTTTATTTATCGACATTCCACACTATTCTGAATATTTATTACCATAGTAACAAAATATTTATAAGAAATGTGTTTTTACTATGGTTGCTATACATATGAATGAACATATTATAAGTTCTGTGATTTGGTTTTGACCCAGGTTAATTTGCATGGGATAAGAGTCAACCGATTCAAGAGTCAACCTAATTGCACATATCACTGTAGATCGCCTAACCTAGATTGGCTACCTAAGATCTGGACTTGCAATTGAAGGTTTCTTGGAATTTGGACCCTAATTGCACATATCAATGTAGATAACCTAACAAGGATTCTTCAAACTCTGAAACATCATAAACAAAACAACTTTATTAGGGTTTGGATTTAAAGAACATGGGGTTCAAGTCAAGTGGTCCTTATTTTTGGAGTCAAGATTGGAGTCAAACTTGATGTTTGGTTTCTCAAATTGGGTGGAGTATAGTATCCTTTAGTTGAGATTGACAAGAATTGACATGATAATGATGCCACATTAGTTGTTGGAGATCAATAAACCATACACATCACTTGTTGTATTAAGCATGGAGGAAATTTTAACATGGTATGTATTAATTTCTTTGAATATATATCTTGATTAGTTTATTACATTTGAAATAAACTCTTGGGACACTATAAGCTCCAACTCATTCTTTTACTTTTATGTTAGGTCTTTCATAAATAAATCACACATAAAAGTCTTTCATAAGTATCATTATATAGAAGTGATTGTATAGATTGGGGAGTCAATACTAAAAAAACCTATCTAAAGTTGTAAACTAAGGATTAATATTGGAGACATAACATTATTCAACTGTTATCATTTGTTTCATTCTAATGATACCAATGACACTATTTCACATGAGTTTATCAAGCTGAATTTGTTCTACTGAGAGAATAAACAAAGATTAATTCCAAATAAGATATGATTCATTCCCGGTCCCACCCAACATACAAATCAAACTGAATAATGTTATGTAGGGTCCGTGCAATGGAGATGATTGAAGTTATAACCTCACATGGGACTAAAAATTTCTAGTTAACCTAGAGAAATTCACCTTGTTATAAATTTTGTTGTCTTCAATTATCATTTTTATTCTAATGTTGAAAGGGATTGAACCCTTATCACTTGGAGCCTATTTGATTTTGTTTGTTTGTTTGTTTTGGAATACATGAAGCATGTGGCCACCTAGCTAATTTTTCCATCAAGTAGAGAGAGATTTCACGGTAGGGATTCAATCTACCAACCACTCCATCTGGTAGCTAGTTTAAGGTCACCTCGGACCACTTTATTTCAAGGACATGCAATTACTTGAAGGTACCCCACCCTCTATATAAAGGCCATATTATGATAACAACTTGCATAATCTCATCAACCCAAAAGGTGGTTGCCGCCTTATTGTAGCTTTGAACTCCTAGTGCATGCAAAGCCAAAATGCATGTTTTTTTTCTTCTTCTATTTTTTTTTGGGGGGGGGGGTTGTTAATTGAACTCGATCTATATTTTTCATATTTCAATATGTTAGGTGCTATATGATGTTCATAAGTGACATATTTGTGCAAATTGGTCAGACATAAGACTTGACGATTCCTTCAGACTTTCACTTGTTGGGGTTTTTAGTGTATAATTTTTCCCCCAACTAGTTTAGGGGGTTTAAGATGTTACCTACGAAAATGGAACATATCTCCCTTTGATTTTGAAATTTATGAACCAATATTTTTCTAATGTTCTTCATATTCTTTATTTACCATTGGGACCAAAATTTATTAAACCCTAAACCAAGATCCAATCTTTGTTGGAATCATGAATGACATGCATGCATGGGTGACCATGAAATAAAATCCACATGAAATGACATATATATATATATATATATTATTTATTTACATTTTTGAAGAAGAAATTTGTTCTACACACAATTATGTTAATTTCAAAATTAACATTATTGTTCATTGTTTGAGATCTTAGTTCGTCAAATTGTGGGTGGTAATAGGTTCGACCACCTAATGCAAGTGACATGCCTGCAAGAACAAGAACAAAAGAAAAGGAACATATGGTTTTGCCACACCCACTTCAATCCTCAATTTGGGAAAAGGAAAAGTTTAATTGAGTCTTCAACTCAATCCGCTAGTATTAGGAAGCTTTTGCAACCTACGTAAGGTATGCGGGCCTTAATCCAACTCTAGAGTAGTCTTATGCAAACCCATGTATGAGTTATTTGAGTGCTATATGACAAGGCTTATAATTAAGAACAAAACCATAAAGACACATATTATGATGAGATTGGACTATGCGCTCAAAAGAAGAAAACTATCCTAAGTGCAGTAGTTAACACAACCGAAAGGGCTTAAGTGATTGATGGCTTCAAAAATAAAGAAGAATATTCTCTTTGACATCTTATAGCTTTTGCATTTCAACTTCAATTTTGACACTTGAAACGACAATCTCTATGATTCACAATTGACAATTCGCGATCCCATTGAACGGCGAAATGTGGATGTGGAGTGGAAAGTGTTCATTGCTTTTCGAACTTCGCATCATTTGATTGAACTTGACCACGGAGGGACACGAAGCTTATAGAAACTCAGTCGGCAAGAAGTGGTTTGTTTGGTAGATTGGAGGAAGCAAAACTCTGTCACAGCTGCGAATCTTTAGAATTTGAGTTTTGCTTCCCCCTGGAATTTGCATTCTGAGGTAAGAATTCCTGCGTTGGAAGAGTTACCTTCATCGTAATCTGTTTTCTTTTGTTTCCAGACACGGTATGAGAATGCAGCTCATTGATAAATTTCTTATTGCGGTTTCTGTTGGCAGGCACTTCGATTCTGTTCCTCTGATAAGATTATTAGCTGTTGCGGTTGAGGAGTTTGGTGGGCATGGGAAATTGAGGGAAGCAGAGGAGGAGAATGTAGTGGAAGTGTCAGATTTAGAGTTCGCGTACCCAGGTCAGAAATCCTTCATAAGCAAATTCTCGCTCTAGCTTAACCCTGGGGCAAGGTGCCTCCTCATTGGCGCCAATGGAGCTGGTAAGGCGCCAATTTCTTGAACCCTCACATTCCTATTCTAAATGTTTGCTGCAATTTGAAATTCTCTGAACTTGAATCCTCTGTATACGAGGGCCAGGATCTGCTCATTGCGAAATCATGGGTTAAGCATGGTTTGGATGGGTGCAAATGATAGGCAACATTCTTGTCCTCACGCGAAACCCTAGCTCACACCTTAAGGCTGCTTCAGCTTGAAGTCATCAGGTTTTGTAGAATTTGCATGAATCCAGTAGACATGACTTGAATCAGGAGTGTCCAGAATGCTCAATGCAATCTGGTTGCTGAAAAAGAAGCACTCTAATTGCTCCAACATTGTTCCGGACATGTCCTCTTAATCGATGCTGTACATTTGGCTCCAATGCCTAATACTTTAGCAAGATAGACTACCTGGGTGATGTCTTGAATTTTAGTGTCAAATGTGTTTCTAAAGCTCAAGTTTTGTTATTCGCAAATCGGTGAAATATTTTAATGGTCAAATGCTCTATGCAATTCCAGGAACTTGTATAATGTAGTTTAGCTACAGAGGTCACATTCACCAGAAAACGCGAACATAGGACCTTTATGTTGTCCAAGTTGAGGTCTTAATATGGCACATGCTACACAACAATTTGCTTCTGTTACCTCTGGAGATTACTAGTAGAAGCTCAAGACAAGTAACTACTGTCGGGAACCGATGGAGTCTTCTTCCATGTAGATGGATTGTTTGTGCCCCTGGTCAAATGGCTTGCCACGATCTGGCTCCACATGTGTGCTTTATTTCTTATTACATTCTTGGTTTTGTTAGCTTCCTGTTACTTGCTTCATATTTAGTATGCAACTCTAGAAGCTTTGGACTAACCACCTCTCTTGATTCTCATTTTGTTGTTTACTAATTAACTTTATCTGGGAGTGTTGTTTGAACATCGATACGGACAAGGATATGATCTTTCCTGCACATGCTGATATGTGAAGCTATTGCCACATATGTGTTTACATATATTTTCAATTTTTTTTGGGTTGCTTTCTTTTTTATTGCTTTATAAAGAGTATACCTCTCTTGATTCTCATTTTCTGTCCAAAATCTCACAACCCTTGATTTATTATAGCTTATCGTGTAGAAGGGACCACATGAATGGGGCATTCAGTTGAGACCGGGTCGTGTACAACCTTGGCCATAGTGTAAAGTGTCCCTTAGACGCTGATTCGGTGAAGTAGTGATGGACAAATCAACCTAGTTGATGTTTCTGAAACCTCCACAATCTCAGGACACACATGGTGATGAGCATTGCACCATTGTTTATTGTGTTTTTTGATTTGCTACTATGCATCCTGACTGGCCCTAACTGAGTTGATTCGTTGTGCTGGTTGCAGGGTGAGATTCCTCTACAAGGTGACTTCTCAGCTAAACACATTATCATTAATGGTGAGTGGGATCCTCATTTTTAGATTTGACATTTTCTGTAAAGCCTGCTTCCCGTTACAGCTAGGAATTTCCATGATAGGTGAAACATGACTCGCACAAGGAAATTCGATTTGAACCTAAAAAACTCTGTCCAGGAAGACAAAGAGAACAACAGCTATGCACAATTGAGAATTTAATTTGCTACAAAGCTTTTCATATGACTTTCCTACAATTCCGTGTCACTCCCAAGGAACGGTGGCATGGAGGGTGATTGAAAACATAAACCTCAAAGTCTGAACCAAAAAGAATATTGGTATCTTAGTGGTATTTGTGTATCTAGGAGATAATATTAATTTTCAGGTTAAGTGCAGAAAATGGACGCTTATGATGTGGGAGGTTCTGTTGGCAGTGGAGAATGTTGATCTGGCACGAAGAGCTTGCTTGATAGAGCTGCTAGACATTGTTTTGCACTGACGCCCTTCAAGGTATAGTAATCGTCTTGTATGTTGATTATATTTAGATTTATTATTATCATATTAAGGATATGTTTACACCAGGGTCAAAGAGCAAAGAAACTCTAAAACCAAGCGATTCTATTGGTCAACAGCATAAATTTGAACCCAACGAGTTTTACACTAGAGTCCCAAGTCCAAGATATGAAAAAATGAAGTGGAGCTAATATGATATCACTTTCCTACCAAATCTCGGAGGTACTTGCTCAAGAAAATACGACTCCTATTTTGAGAAACCGGTCTGTAGTCTGAATGTAAGGTCCATTATGGGATGTTTTGGACCCCAAGTTTCTTGGACCCAGACCCTAATGTAAACCCACCCTAAGATTAGTTCTGGCATTGGAAGAATTTATCAAAGCGTATCCAGGTGGTAGAGCTCAGGCTGTGTGGGCTGCAGTCAACTCATGGGAAGCATACTATGGGAATAAATAGATATATGTGTAGCTTTTGAAAGTATGGTATTATACGCAAATGAAAATGATGGGATTTTTAGAATTTTATTTGCATCTCATTTCCAGAGTAATGTATTATCAAGATGGGCTTTTGGTAAGCTGACAGTATAATATATGGCTGGACAACATTACCGTGGATCTAATCATTGTTGCATCACTGGACTTGCTGTCTTTCTCTATTGATGATGTGCAGAGATGAGCTCACTGAAAAATTGGTCATTTCATATATTTCATGTGATGTGTTTTGTTACTCTCCCCATGAAATGATGGGACATTTATTAGAAAAGCATCAACTGGAACAATAATTCCTAGAGATAACCATCTATTATAAATCCTGAAAAATTATAAACATCTGGCAATCATATAGCACGACACTGTTGCACTGCATACAATGGGTTGCACTTGCACGGGGATGCTAATCAACATTTTATTCTGACAAGTATTGGTTTGTCCACTTATGCACAGAGAAGCACCATTGATTTATGCAACCCGAATTTCTGATGGGCTGGAAACATGGGCAACGCACATTGTTTATGTGGAGGATGGGAAGCTGAAGGAGGCACCAGAAATTGAGGTGAAATCGGACCGTGTTACTCGCCCTGCTGATGTGTCTCCATTTACTTCAAGCCGCCAAATGGCATATTACAGATGATAATATCAAATTCTTAGACTTCAGACATCTACCTCTTTCTTCATACAATTTATGCATAGGTTCATAGATTTTTGGGAGAGTGTCCCACTTGAATTCATTTTCTCTCGAGAAAATAGACAAAGTGTCATTCATCCGTCAATAGCAAGCTGTCTTAATGTGATTCTTTGGTAGACAATAGAAGTGAAATAGTTAAAATGCCAGAAGGGTATGGCAAAATTGGACGAACATGGTATAAAGCATTCAGGTGTGCTATTATTTACAAATGAAGCACACATTGTTGTACACATTGTTTTATGAAAAATTTGATTTGGGTGCCAATTGCTCAAGTGTAGGATTTTGTTTTGTTCATTGTCGAATTCAATTCTGAGGCTTCAATCTTGTGAGTACAAAGAAAGAAGAGGAATCAATTTGCATACGCATTATCGACATGGAAAAAGCCACTTCACGGAAGTTGAATATTGAGACATCTAATGTTTTAGGACTTCTGAGGATTGTAATACATAGAGTAGGAAGTGCATCTCCTAGTCCTCCATGCAAATGCTTTGCATTACGAGAAGTTGGCTTATCAGACAGCTGACAATCACCACTGGTAATTTCTGTAATAACCAGCAAAATCAGGAAGGCTGAGTTACAAGAGCAAGGTATTATTGGTGGTATCTAATTTTGGGAGATAATGAGTAGCAGACACTAAGTTACACATTCTTGCAGGAGGTATGTTTCACTACTTGTGTCCTTCACAATTTCATCAGCATCCAACAAGCAATGAATCTGTCCTTAGTCTCTCTTTCACATTTTCAATTCTGAAACTTGAAACAACCATCCTGAACTACCTCATTACACCAATTAATTAACATTCTTGTCGCAATACTTGAGGTGTAGCAACATCCCAACACCCACAATCAAGGGTGCGGTAAAAACACGCCCCCTATAGGTTTATTGTTGATTCATCCCAATTTAAGTTCACTAAACTAATTTAGGGTTAGTTTGACAATACATTATCTTTGGGCTTTACATTGTAGCTTGGGGGGTGCACCTTTCATTAAAACCTAGAATCACGTGCGTTCACTGCATACTCTAAAAACCCCCTATATACAAGTTATTTTTTGTGAAATGAAGTAATACACATACAATTGCAACAATAAATATACAAGTGACAATATGTATACACAAAAAAACATCCATTCATATATAGTCATTAACATAAGTATACAAATATACTTTTGAACAATAATCAACCCCTATAATATGTATAACAAAATATCCTAGCTTTCATCAGCAAAGTCGTTGAAAACTTTTTCATCTTCCGGATGTAACTCATAAACATTTGATTCACCAATATATGTCATTGTAGCCAATGCAATTATTGTCTCTAAGTCTACCATCAAATGATCAGTAAGATCATATGTCCACTTGTTGTTAGCCCCTTTTTGATACCAACATAAACCAAGCTCCACGTTTGATGGACGGTCCATCAAGTCAATTGGATCCCTATACTCCACCCAACGATTACAAAACTTCCTCCGCATCCAATATGAAAACTTATGATATGTAGTATAATAACAATACCATACAAGTACAATTATTGTATAATTTTTAAAGGCCTTCCATATATGTACGTAACTATAAATTATAACATGTATACCATATGTATACGTAATACGGCAAGGTCCAAATCAATACCCCTCCTGTGCACTCACGTATACTCGTACATGTTTAGTACAGTGCACCCCCCGAGCATTGTAGTCAACATGTGTAGTTCCGGACTCACCTTCTACATTGGTAGGTGTTGTGAATGTTTACCCCATTAAAATACTTTACATTTACAAATGAGACGACATCACAAATCGTAGTCTTGCTATTCAAAATTGGCGAGTGGTCGACTATCCCAATTTCTAGGTATAAAAGAGTATGTCGATTTTGTCTGTAAACGTAATTGAAAATGAGTCACGGTTTGTGTTGGAGTGTCCCTTGTATAGGTTTATCTATAATGGTAACTCCATTATAGATAGGCTTACTTCAAAACGTAGTACTAGAGAGTCTCAAATCTTTCTTCCGATTGGACCATCAAGTTGATATTAGCCTCTTAGGCCTTGCACAAGAAGGCATACGCCTTCACTTTCGTCTCTCACCACAGAGTCCAGAGTAGGTGAACATGGCAAAAGTGGCAAGGCGTAAAAAACCAGAATCTACTCTTCACCACCACCACCACCATATGTTTGCCTTCGCTACGCCGTTCACATGGTGGGAACCATCGCGGTCATTGAACACCTCAGTATAGCATATCATGTGCGCAGGGCTTCTATCTTACTCAAACCACAGCAGTCCATTTCTCCATGGAGATACATAACATCACTCAACAACATGGGCTCTCATAATATAAAAGTGAGATGTAGAAAATTCAGTTTGAATCTGAGTCTCCCTACACAACTTTTTGAGCATCGCAATGTTATATTCCAAGAACCCACAAAACGAGAGTTGTACGCTGAGTAACGTTACATAACCTTTTTTTTGACACCATCTTCATGTTCTTATACTCCCGGAAGACTTTTCAACTTCCTGAACTTCAAAATCATACTCATTTCATTACATTACTACAGGAGCACATGTTTGACCAGGTCTATGAGGTAAACTAATTGCATGTCATGCTGCCTATGTGGCACACCAGGAATGTGAGGCCTAAATAATGGAATTCACTGGTCATTTTGGCCAACTTATCATGGCTTTCGTATGTCGGGTACAGTTATCGAGGCTTGGCAAATAATGCAACAACCAGTTCACACGTTAGTGGCTATCATACAGTGGGCCCAGGGGCCAACCCAACAACACCTAAGATCCGAGAAGAATTCTTCCAGTGTGGTTGTTGAATTATTTCTAAATCATTTCCTAAATCCCAAGTTTCAGAACCAATGTCCGGGAAGAACCAATGTCCGGATAGTTGCAGATGAACCGGTTGAAGTTTGAGAAATAACCGGTTGAAGTTGGAGACTTCAGGAGGATTACCGATCGTTTTAGAGGAATCTATAGAAGAATATTACCTCATATGAATGAAAGCAAAACCCGAAGATGATGTTAACATGAAACCGGTTGGATTTAGAATCACTAGGATCTTGACCCACTATGCCCAGAAACTTCCCGGCCAACAACACTTTACGATTGATATTTAGGCGCCTTTACACTAGTCTAGCTTGACTTGTGCACTCAAATTTGTGTACTTTCCAAGAGTTTGATGCTTGGATTTTCAACAAGCTTTCATCTAAAGTTCAAACAATTGAGAGCTTGATTAAAAAAAACAATTAAGTTCTTATCCGCTTGAGCAAGTGTAAAGCAACCATGTTCAGAGTGTACGGGGAATGGATTTTTATGGTTGAGAGTGTGCAAGAAATTATTATTATTATTAAATAAAGGAATAAATAAATCCATCGATTTGGGGCCCACGAAACGAGAGCTTAAACTCTTGACATTCTTAAGCAAACTCGGTGACCGAGAGCTTGTCGTTGTGAACGTGGTAAGCTTGGTGAAAAGCGTAAGCCCAGTTGAGAGCTCAAGTGTGAAGTGGAGTTGAGGTGAGCCAACGTGAGTAAGAGTATCCCCACCAATTTGTTATGTTAATATTGCAACTAATGCTATGAAGATTCTCATCAACACCATAACATTATTCAGATCCACAACAATATTTCGTGGGATTGGGAATTTTTTTGGAATATTTTGGGGTGTTCCCCACATTCCGTATGAATGTTGGGGAACATCCGGAGATATTTTGTGAAATATTCCCAATCCCATGGAACATTGTTGTGGATTTGAATGATGTTATGACAATGAGATTTGTGATTATGGTGATCTTTTAAGTTCTACATGATAAACTTGGTGCTATAAGAGGACCATTAATTATTATTATTTTCATTCATTCTTTTTTAATTTTGGACTTTAACCTTATGGTTGTGATCCGTTAATGGTGCTCAAAAATTTCTCTATTGTGCTCTCAAGAGAACCTTGGAAATTTTATTGTGTAGCACACCTTTAAAGAGGCTTCTCCTCGTAAATCCTTATAGGCATTTAAGCTTAAAGTTCTAATTAGAAAGGTAGATTAGCTCTAGGGTGATTGGCTCATATTTTTGGAGTCATATGTTTTGTGCAATATGTCAATTACCACATGAAGTGGGCCAAAGTCATACTATGTTTATAAGTTGTTACTAAAATCCCAATTATGTATGAGTACAACACAAATAGATGGTATGCAACTTTATGGAACATAACATTACTTCAATCCCGAAGAGTAACATTCTCTATAAGAAGGTACAACACAAAGTGATTCCAATGGCCTTTCACACTAGTGAACAGTGCAATGAACTTGAAATTATGATTATTGAATTATTAATAAATTGTATGTGTGTGTTTATATATATATGGCCAACTTGGATTGCTAATGCCCTCTTTACACTAGATATGTTTAGAGCTCAATGAAATGTGCCTTTTCATTGGCAAGGAGTGTCTTATGCATGCTTGTCCACTCAAGTCCGCTTCAACACATTGAAGCTTACAACTTGAGAGCTTGAAGTAGGCTTGAATTTCTAACCAAACTTATAACACTTACATGGATCCCATTGGGAACAATTACAAGAATCTCTATGTCATTTTTAAACGGTTTTTAGTCGAAATCGTAAGCTACCTCATTAATGCTTGGCATCGTTTCCCCAATTAACATCTCACTATGAGTTAGGCCACTTTACACTTGCTCGGAGTATTCATGGCTTTAGGATTGGTGAAGCTCTCCACGATTTGTGCTTTGAATGAAAGCTTGTCATCTCCAAGCATGAAACTCCGAAAAGTTGCAAGTCAAGCTCTTAGGTAAGGAGGCCAAATATTGTCACTTGCCTTAAATGGGCACCTATATTTGGTTGGTGCGTGGTTAGGCATAGATCTAACAACAAACACCAAAAATGTATGTGTTTAAAATAGATTGTACTACATGTTCAGAATTTGTTAACCATTTTAGGTTTGATAGTCAACATAATTGAGAGAACTGATATGATCATATCATAAGAAAGAGAATCTTCACTTTGATAATGAATAGATATTCATGTAGGCTCCAAAATATATGAGGTAAAAGGCTACATGCACGTTTTGAATTTGCTAATCGTCTCACACTAACTTGGGCATGTTTACACTGGTGACCGATGACCACCACTTTCTAGAATTTCTCGTTGGTTGAGAAATGAGTAGTGGCCCGCTTTGTTTTTACACAAGGTCACCTAAAATAAAAGTGACCATGGGTGAGCATGTCAAAAAATGAACGAGAAAGTGACATGAAACCTTGCATGTCCATAAAGGGATAATGTTTGGTGGTCACCCGTATTTTGTGACGAGAGAACCCAAATAGGTTGTCTCAACAACATGACCAAGGCTTTAAAACATGACGTGGATTTCTCTTGGTCATGGACTTTGGATCACTGACCATGTTCACAATAAATCATAATCATTTATATCTCACGCTCATTGATTGCGTGTGTAAAACAACCCTAATCGTGTGTTTCTTACCCTACAAGAAGTAGGTGCACATCTAAAAGTCTACGTTTAGTCCCTAAAGGCCAAATACAAATCTCCCCAAAATGGTCTAAAAGTTTCATCCAATTCAACATCTTATCAAAGGAAATATGTACCTCTTATGTTGGATACACCTATACGGATGGCATCTTTATAGCTTTAGGATTGTTTACACAAACTTTCAACTGTCCATATGTCCAAAACCAAAACTATAACGTAAACATGTACGTTGGTATGGTCACGTAAAGGTAGTTGTTTGGACAAACAAAAAGTCCTCCTTAATCTTTAGGGGTTAGGGCCACTGCACACACAAGCCAAGAACCGTGACCATGTAATTGTGAGGACGCTTGATCCTCATCCGAAGACTGTACCACTAACATGGTCTACCGGAAGTTGAGTCACGCCTACCTCTTGGAGGTGGGCCTACCACAAACTCCAACAGACCATGAAACATTATTTATAGCTTTCCGTGTAGGAATCCATGTAGACTTTTCACCCACGATGATTTCTTTGGACCCTTAGACCTTCACCTTCTAGTTAGAAGTGAACTTGGACAGTCTCGGCCTTTTGGACCAGCGAGAGATCTCATAACGCAACAATCTCAAGCCTTCAGTATTTGGCCAGCGCCTTTGACCCTATGTCGGTCCTCCTTTTTCGTTTGTTACGAGAAGGGCAGGGCCGAAGGCATTGTTTCGGGTTCTTTTAAGACCCTAAAGAAATTTATAAAATATCATAACAATTTTGGACATGACACCTTATTAGCCTCTCCGGAACAAAGCATAAGCACCTCCCTAAGCAGGCTGGCATGGCCCGAGGAAGCACGCGCGTGCTACACAGCATTAGTCAACTTCTTCGTTTTTCCTTATTCAAATTTCACTATTGAAAAGAAGCCAAACCGCAACATATTCTGGGAAAAAAACAAAACAAAACAAAACGTTTATTAGACATAGCAAACAACGGTAAGATCAGGACGCCTTTGATGATCTTTGGATTGACATCATAATGTCCCATGCTATAGATCTCAGGCTTCCTCTTAGAGTAATAATCCAATGTGAAGTGACCCTCCGTAACATAACGGCCGCTTACTTACCTGAGTGGAAGGTAGTAAAGGAGGCTGGCCTGGAGTTCCATACGTTTTCTTCCCAATGCAAGGAAAGGCTTGTCCTCCCTTTGTCAGACGGATTGACAGAGCAGGCAGCAGCTGCATTTAAGCGACAATCTTTCTTTCTTCCTCCAAGCAAGTTAGCTAGCTAGGCAGGCTGGATCAGTAGTACTGCTGCTGTGCATCACATGCCATGGACGTAAGAAAGAAAGAACGTTGCACTTGCATCATCTTCCCACCGCCAAATATTGTATCTCTCTCTCTCTCTCTCTCTCTCAGAGAGTGGCCCATGCCATGGCCTTCAATAGTTTTTGTCTCCACAGCCAGCCACTCGTCACAGCAGTAGGTTAGGTTGGCTCAGAGCTTGCACAGAAACGGCAGCCTGCAGTAGTGCACACTAGACAAAAGTCCCCATGAGTGGACTGCATTATTGGTGGCGCTCAGACAAATGGGCCCCCACCTTGCTGCTTCACTTCTTCATGTAACTTGAAGGCACCCGCTCACCAAGGTAGCTACGTGACGGGTCCTCAATGCTTACTTTTCTTTCCTGACTAGCCTGCCTGTGAATCAGTGATCGGGGAGAATTTTGGGCATAACCGGTTAAGATCCTAGTGTTTGCAAGTCCAACCGGTTACATGTTGACATCCGTCAGTTTTCCTTTATTAAATTGGGGTAAATTCTATAGATTCCTCTAAAATGATCCGTAATTTTCCTGCAGTCTTGAACTTCAACCGGTCGTTTCTCAAACTCAACCGGTTCATCTGTAACTAACTGCCGGTTCAATCCTTGACGTCGAAATCGAGGCTGGTTAGCCACTTTCTTCGTGACTTTCAGAGCTCGTATGAGTTTTATCATCGATCCTTATCAAATCTGTGCAGGTTCCCGTGCTCATAACACGTGGGACATAGAAGGAGACTACTCCCCTATGAAATGGTGGTCGTTGATTTGGCACCCTTTTGAGTTAGCGTTTTGTGTACAACATGTGAACATGCCCTTAAAGTGTTTGTATGAAGTAGAGATGGGGAAACATATAGGGGTCCTCCTCTCCCCTCAACTAAAGTTACCTGATTTAGCACCCCTTTGTGTTAGACTTGCTTGGTGTACGATCCGTGGAGATGCTTTCAGTCCCCCAAGCAAGTGTTGAAGTCAAACATTATTTGGTCTACGAGGGTGTGGTTGAACCGGTGACCAAGAGCCGTGAGAAAAAAATGAAATGGACGATCGTCTTCACTTTTTGTTGAGTGAACTTATTTAGGTGGTCTTGCCATAAAATATGGGTGATCACCAACCACAATCCATTTTAGATTTTGTAGGACTCCATGCCCAATTTCTTAATCATTCTTTGACATGGTCACTCTTAATTTTGGTGGCCTAGTGTGAACCGAAATGGGACCAACACTTCATTTTCAGCCAATGAGACAATCTAAAAAGAAGTGGTCACAACCCTTGGTGGTCACTAGTGTAAACATGCGAGAAACATTGCCTTCAAATTGAATCATATTCAACACAACCTACTTCCCCCCCCCCAAAAAAAAAACAATGATATGTAACAAAAAAAACAAAATATATGTGATATGTTCTTGAATTTAGGTCTTTCATGCAAGCCCAAATCTTCTCCCTCTCTCCCCCCCCCCCCTTCCTTTTATTCACATATATATATAGATAGATATATTGCATGACTTTTAAACACTTACGTACGTACAACGTCTTGAGGCCCATAATGGGCTTCTTGGACTATTGAGGGTTAATACCTGTCTGAAATTAAAAATTGGCAACAAGAGTCGGCATCCTCGGATGCCAGATTTCGACCACCTGAAATTTAATGGCTTCCCATCAGGCCGTTGTGCATGGGCCAAACGTCGAAGGCAACTTGCCTTAATGCATGCCATTGTCCCTTTGGATAAGTTAGGGTTTTAAAAATCCGATGACTGGGGCTCCTTTTAAGTGCAACCCTGCAAAGCCTGTGTCCCAACTTGCATATTTGTTCATTGTGAATGATGAATGCATGGGAATGTGGGGGCTAAGCTAGGTTCGTGTGGAGGCCTCACACGTTCGAAAATGCCGGTTTCCAAACGGAGTTCGGTAAGCCAAAGGTAAAAGAAGCTCCGCCTTGACATGCACTACCTAACCTTGGGCAGCTCGGTCGCAAGGGTAGTAGTATCTCTTTTATTAGGATCATCCGTTTTCAACCCTGATCCTAGACGGCAGTTTTGTGAGGTTTAAACCTTTAATACGTGATCGGAGTTGAGAATGGACATTTTCTAACCTAAAAAAAAAAAGGACCCAACATTGAAACCGAGCTCCTCAAGATTGAACACATGTTACGGAAAACAAAATTCCTTTGTTTTGCCACTCTATTTCGAAAGCAACGTTTTTATACATGAGGCCTCCACTTCATCAACCCCTTGAAGCACTTTCTGTCTAGGCAATCGCCTCTACCCAACCATATCAGGTCGTCCCCCCCCCCCCGCCCGAGAACTTACAACATGGAATTTTGATGCTAAACATTGTGCTTTGGTACGTAGCATACATCCACAACATTATCCCCCGAATTTTAGGATAGAATTAAGTTCTATAATGTGACCCACAATATTTACAATAACTAGTGTAGTTTGTTCACTTCGGTGCCGCTACCGGTCCTCTTATCAGGGACGAGTGCAGATGCTCTAGGTTAACCTAATTCCAAGCGCATACAATGAGAGTCCACCTCCTCCTCCCACAATCAACAAAAGGAAATCAAAGGTTTCCAAATCCTCGAACACAACATTCCTCACCTACACAGTCATTCACCCTTTTCTTCTTCTTAATAGACCACACCTCTCGCTTTTCTAAACCACCCCCCCCCCCCAACAAGTGTGTATGTTTGACAAATTTCATTTGACGTTCAACTTGAAATCCAAAGTGTCACGTGATGTTTTCAAAAACAAAAATGAATGTCAATTAACATCCACATTTTCTTCTAAAATGTCACCTCGATGTCACATGCCTAGTAGTACGTGTCACTTCAATTTATAAAGTGTCAATTGATATGTTGTTTTTTCTTCACAAATCACATGACATGTCAAAATCTAAATTGTGTGCGTCAATCAGCATGCATTTTATTTTTGTGCAAATTTTTGCGTGTCAAAGATAAAAAGAAAAAACTTACAAAAACTTTATCAAAACTAAAATGTCACCTCGATGTCACATGCCTAGTAGTACGTGTCACTTCAATTTATAAAGTGTTAATTGATATGTCGTTTTTTCTTCACAAATCACACAACATGTCAAAATCTAAATTTTGTGTGTCAATCGACATGCATTTTATTTTTGTGTGAATTTTTGCGTGTCAAAGATTTTTTTTTAAAAACTTACAAAAACATTATAAAAAATACACACTACCCAACGAACAAACAAAACAAAGGTGTGCAATCAATTCACTCAGGAAGGAGATTCTCCCTTTCGGCCAAACCGAAATCCAAGCATCATGAAGTACCACCAAGTTCAAAGCGGAAATATAAATCCGAAGAATCATGATATGGATAGCAATGAGGATTATTCCTCACTAGATGACGCAATGCTAAAGTAGCGCTTGAAGAATGTTGCTCGAGATCAATTAATGCTCCCCCTCTAAGGCCGTTACGGTGACAATAGTGCTCTATACAAGGCCAATGCGACACCACACGACACGACACGACACAACTAGGTTTCCAAAGACACTCGCCACGTGTCGCACCCACATTGGTGGAGACGACTGGTACCCTCTACGGAGACGCATGGGCCGGTGCAACACAACGCCACTAGGGTTCCAAGGACACTCGCCACGTGTCGCGCCCACATTGGTGGAGACTACCTGGTGCCCTCTATATACGGAGATGCATGGGCCGGAGCCCCCTAGGAGCTTATTACTTACCCCTCATTAACATACGGTCGTCTACATGCATTCTCCCTTGTCTCTTTGGTCCAGGTTTGACAATGGGTTGACTGAGTGGGTGGGTTTAAGTGCTGGCCTGGCCATGGCCTGTAAAGCCTGTGGTGTCACAAGCTTGCACTGTTTTAATATATACTGGGTTTGTTTTCCCCCTCCTGCCTGCCTGCCTGCCTGGTGGCAATGTAAGGTAATGTGGGGGAGAATGTGAAGAGTAGTCATGATGAGTGTGCCAACAGAAGTCATTAAGGAAAACACCTGCTGCCTTACAGCTGATCATCATGTCCTCCACCTCCCTTCTTCCACCCCTAAACACTAAGGCTCATGCATTGAGGGCCGGTTCACACCACAGACCATGAGGTCGGACCATGGGAGGTGTTCTTTTTCCATGGTCCCATTTCTTTGAATAATCAATTTACAAAGTCTTTGTTTTAATATTGGGGTTTCCCCCTCGTGCGTGAGTGCGTTTTTGCAATGTGGGGAGACTGTAAAGGTTCAAGCGTCATGATGAACAAAAGTCATTAAGGAAAACACATGTTGCCTTACAACTAATCATCATGTCCTCCACCTCCCTTCTTCCACTGAGGGTCGGTTCACACTGTGGACCATGAGGTCGGACCACGGGAGGTGTTCTTTTTTCATGGTCCGACTTCCATGGTTTCATTTCTTGTAATATCAATTTACAAAAGTCTTTGTTTTAATATTGGGGGTTTCCCCTCCTGCGTGAGTGCGTTTTTGCAATGTGGGGAGATTGTAAAGGTTCAAGCGTCATGATGAACAAAAGTCATTAAGGAAAACACATGTTGCCTTACAGCTGATCATCGTGTCCTCCACCTCCCTTCTTCCACCACAAAACATTAAGGCTCGTTGAGGGTTGGTTCACACTATGGACCATGGGTCGGACCATGGAAGGTGGCCTTTTTCTAGGGTCCGACTTCCATGGTTTCATTTCTTGGAATATCAATTTACAAAAGTCTTTGTTTTAATATTGGGGTTTTCCCCTCCTGTGTGAGTGCGTTTTTGCAATATGAGGAGACTGTAAAGGTTCAAGCATCATGATGAACAGAAGTCATTAAGGAAAACACATGTTGCCTTACAGCTGATCATCGTGTCCTCCACCTCCCTTCTTCCACCACAAAACATTGAGGCTCGTTGAGGGTTGGTTCACACCGTGGACCATGAGGTCGGACCATGGAAGATGACCTTTTTCCATGGTCTGACTTCATGGTCTCATTTCTTGTAATATCAATTTACAAAAGTCTTTGTTTTAATATTGGGGTTTTCCCCTCCTGCGCGAGTGTGTGCGTGGTGGCAATGTGGGGGAGAATGTGAAGGTTCAAGAGTCATGATGAGTGAGCCAACAAAAGTCATCAAGGAAAACATATGTTGCCTTACAGGTGATGATCATGTCCTCCACCTCCCTTCTTCCACCCCAACATTAAGGGGCAGTTTACACTATGGACCATGAAGTCGTCCCACGGCCGTCTAAGCGATGTGATTGGACGTTGAAGTCGTCCCGGGACGACTTGGGTTTACACCAAGGAAAAAATGGCAGAGTGACCACGGAGGTTGAGGTCCACAAATTTGTTTTCTTAAGCCTACTCTATCCACTGCCATGGTCCAACGGGTTTTCCGTTGGGACAAGCAAAAGAGGTGGTCTAGGAAAAATAGCAAGGGCCCATGTCAGAAAAATGCCGTTTTAATGATTTTTTTGGATTTTTTTAATGATTTTTTTTTCAACTTAGTTAATGACTCCACTTTTTGGTGCATGGTCATTCTTCGTGGTCCACATTCGGTTTACACCTAGTGAAGGGCCCACGAACCATGAAAACTAATATTTTAGTAACTCGGACCATGGAAGTCGTCCCATGAAGTCGTCCCACGCAAAATAGGCCTCTTATGTGGGACGACTTCATGGTCCATAGTGTAAACCACCCCTAAGGTTCATTGAGGGCCGGTTCACACCGTGGACCACGAGGTTGAACCATGGAAAATGTTATTTTTCCATGGTCCAACTTTCATGGTCTCATTTCTTTAAAAAAAATCCATTTACAAAGTCTTTGTTTAAATATTGGTTTTCCCCTCCTGCGTGAGTGAGTGCGTGGTGCAATGTGGGGAGAATGTGAAGGTTTCAAGAGTAGTCATGGTGAGTGTGCCAGCATAAGTCGTTAAGGAAAACACATGTTTCATTACAGGTGATCATCATGTCCTCCACCTCCCTTCTTCCACCATAACATTAAGGTTTATTGAGGGTTAGTGCACACCGTGGACCATGAGGTTGGACCATGGAAGATGGCCTTTTTCCATGGTCCAACTTTCATGGTCCCATTTCTTTAAAATATCAATTTACAAAGTCTTTGTTTTAATATTGATTTTCCCCTTTGCGTGAGTGTGTGGTTGCAATGTAGGAAGAATGTGAAGGTTCAAGCGTCATGATGAGTGAGCCAACATAAGTCATTAAGGAAAACATATGTTGCCTTACAAGTGATCATCATCATGACCTCCACCTCCCTTCTTCCACCACAACATTGAAGCTAATTGAGGGCCAATTCACACCGTGGACCATGAGGTCGGATCATGGAAGATGGCCTTTTCCATGGTTTGACTTCCATGGTCCAACTTTCGTAGTCTTATTTCTTGAAATATCAATTTACAAAGCCTTTGTTTTAATATTGGTGTTTTCCCCTCCTACATGAGTGAGTGAGTGAGTGAGTGGTGGCAATGTGGGGAGAATGTGAAGGTTTAAGCGTCATGTCATGATGAGTGCGCCACCACAAGTCATTAAGGAAAACACTTGCCGCCTTGCGGATGATCATCATGTCCTCCACCTCCCTTCCTCCACCACAACATTAAGGTTCATTGAGGGCCAGTCCACACCGTGGACCATGAGGTCGGACCATGGAGGATGGCCTTTTTCCATGGTCCAACCTTATGGTCTCATTTCTTGAAATATCAATTTACAAAGCCTCTGGGCACCTCACTAGGTGTAAACTGAATGTGGACCAAAAGGAGTGACCATGCACCAAAAAATGATTGTGTTGATTTATTTTTTAATATATGCTCAAAAAAGGCAGTTTTGTTTTTAAAAAAATCAAGTTTCACCATTCTCTTGTCTTCACTTTTCTTATCTTCTTATTTTCACTTGTTTTCACCTTGAATTTTAGCAAGCATGGTTGTAAGGGAGGTGAAGAGAGGGAGACTTATTTTGCTCTTAGGATTATACATGTTTCCGAACATGCTTGTGAAGCATATTGTGGACATTCAAGCATTGATTTTGCAAGGATAATGAAAGGCGAATGAGAATATGGGGTATAGTGTGAGGAGCATATGGAGTTAAGAACGGATGTACAGATTTATAGACTGATTGTTGTTGGGTTCGTGCAGGGAGAAAGAGAGTTTAGGAAGTGAACTAGAGTGAAATACATTACATTCAAATTTTTGTGTGAGAGGTTGGGCCCTTATTTGAAGAAAGAGGATACCCGTTTTAGGGTTATTAGGCCAATGTAAGAGAGGATAACAATGTCATTGCATAGGTTGGGTAAGAGTGATAAATTGCAAAGTATAGGAGACTTGTATGAAGTCCATAAGAGTACATTGTCAATAATAGTAAGGGATTTTTGTAAAGTTGTTAGAAAACATTTTCAACCAATTTTTATGCAAACTCCAAATAAATCGCAGTTTAGGATATTAACTTTAAGATTTGAGCAATTGCATGACATACCTTACATCATAGGGACATATATGAGTGACATATTCATGTTTTAGCTCCTATAATTGCCAAAGATGATTACTATTACAAACAAAAAATTCATTCAACAATTTCTTCAGGAAATAATTGAACCAAATCTTGGGTCGGCCTATGGACACTTTTCTTTTGGGCTCTCACAATTTCATGGTCACGGCTCTTGGCTCGTGTGTGAAGTGGCCCTTACATGCAAGCCTGCAAAGCCCCCCCCCCCCCCCCCCCCTCCCCCAATCCATATCCATATCCATATCCGCAATCAATGAATGTGGATGAAGTTGGTTAGATTTGTTGGAAACTATACTCATATTGCAGGCTCCACAATATTTATTCAGCATTGTAAGTAAGTACTCATGTGCCTCAGTGTGGGCCATGTGAATCGAAAACTATCATTCTTGAATCAACCCTCTATGATGGAGTCGAGATCCTTCCCGTTTCAGGCTGCAACTGAGCTGCTAAATTAATGAGTCCCAGGCAATTGTCCAGCATCATTAAACATTTCTCCGATGTCACTAGAAAAATTATCGGTTAATCTACCAGGGTGGTAGATTTGCATCGTCCTCTCCACCGAGGGAGGAGGACGATCGCTTAGGAATCATATACTGGTAGTGGCTTTCAAGCATGTGGCTCGGATTATTCATTTTTCATTTTCATAGAGTTTGCAAATTATGATAAGAAACCAACATCGATCTACAGAATTTGGCAAAGTTGTTTCAAGATATGAGCCTTTTGTCTATCTACTAGCAGGATCCATTTAAGTTGGAATTTAAGGTGAGGATTGTCAAAAAAAACTAGCCTTACTGCAAGTGAAGCTCTGTGAGAGTCTTTCATCAATGAAGGTGTTCTTCCCCTTTTGTCAAATACTTCTTGCACTGCTTTGTTGAGTGGATAGGCCCTAGATTAACCATTGTGGTTGGCAAAGTTGGCGCTCTTCTTAAAATGGACTCCTTACATCCTTCTTTCATGGCCACTATGAACGGTCAAAGTAATGCTCAAATTGAGGATCAATGTACTCAGTAAATTTTAATATGTCGAGTAGATTCTCACCCGGTGCCATATCAACATTTCAAGTGTGAAAAGGGGATAGGGCCATCCCACTTTTTTCAACAAATGGAGCTAATTTCTTGCCACCAACCCAATCTCAAGAAACATAGTCGGACAAACAATCAGTTGACATTTTCACCGAATTTAGTTTTATCAATCCATCGTGTGTGCTTACTACACTAAATATGATATGTAGTGTCACTAATTCGAATCGTATTGCTCAATGCTAATTGTAAACCGCGGTGTAGTGTCACCAACACTAAATGTAGTGTTAACCCAACATTATTTGTCATTCCTTGTCAATAATCTGGATGATTATAGAGTTATAATGTTCCAAGTACTGTCACTTACCAAGTGATTTTTCATCCACCATCCATGACAAGAGAAGGTAGGGGTTTGGCCAATGGATGACCTCATCCATCATCCACTCCAACATTTGGTCACTCAATCATAAGAAGCATCGTCCAAAAACTTACCATACAACACTAAATATCATTTTCAGTGTACCAAACACACCGAGACTTCTAGTTTCTACAATAAGATGACACGAGAAATCCATAAAGCTTCAAGTGTATGGCAATAGCACATACGTACGGTGGGTTTTAGGTTATATGCTTGTTTTATGTATTTTGCTTACTGAATACAACAATTGATGGATGTACTGGGTAAGAGGGAATGATTGCGTATGAATATATATATCTCTTTCTCCATCCATATTAATGACTCATATTTTAAGAACCCCGTACTTACTACACATTGAACCCGTTCATTTAAGACGAGGATGGCAACTTAGAACTCGAACTAGGAGTCCTCGTGCCATTGATTATGGGCTTTTCTAGTATGTCATAAGATCTCGGTACCTAGGTATACAGTACAAATACCTTTTAGTTTTTGTAGCCTTGGAGGTTTGACAAACTTGGTAGAGGAGACTTTAATATCTACCTCTCCCACCAAAATCAAAATACCGCCTTTGAGCCTTGCACCATATATATGCCTTCATAGAACGCAACCGTTCCGTGCAAGGAGGCATTATTGCACCATGGAACAATGGCACATGGTTTCCTCCCTCACAATATCACACTACCTAGTACCACCATGGCGGTTTTTTCGGCATTTATTGCATTCTTTAGGGATTTGTCGGAAAAAGAAAACTTTTTGTCAAAGAACTATATTATTTTTATATATAGAAGATAGTATCTTGGCAAACGAAAAATTCTTTGTCGGATAGTAAAAAACATCATGGGACTACGATGGCAATCGTAGTTGAAATTTCTTGCATAGTTGAACCTTGAACGAGAGAAAGTCATATGCAAAAGCAAGCCTCAATAGAGCCTCCTAAACGATGCCAGTATAGACCTCTACTTATTTGTTTTAGAGTAGTGGACCCCTCTAAACAATGTTCCGTTAATATCTAAAGGGAAAGATAATGCACACAGGTGCCTAATATCACTTGCAAAACATGACTAAACTGTTCAACAATGTTATCACATTATGTAAAAGCCACTTCACACACGAGACTGAGAGCCCGTGAGCCTTACACTTCAAGCACTCTCATTGGTGGAAAAGGCAGAGCTGGTCCAAGTTCGCCTCACACTACGCTTGAGGAACCAATGGAGTACAGTAGCCTCCCGCCTAAGTACGCACCCGTTTAAGTACGCATCCCGGTAAAGTACGCATTATTTTCCCAAAAAAATAGGGTTCACATATATTTAGTTCAACATGTCATGGATTGTAATTTAGCTTCATCAGACATTAAAGCAGATCGCTCTAGGATTTGCTCCTGCTTCTCCCACACCATTCTGATAGCTCCTTCACTAACATCGTACTTGCGCGCTATAGCCCTTTTATTGTGTGCATCCGTCTTGCTCAGCTTCGCTATGATCTCACATCGTTGGGACTCATTGAGGCGTTTCCCGCTCGGTTTCTTCGACATTGCAGCCGGATCAAGCGATGAGGAGCCCTAAACCCTAAAGTGTGCACCTTCAAGCGATGAGGAACCCTAAACCCTAAAGTGCGCACCTTCAAGCGATGAGGAACCTTAAACCCTAAAGTGTGCACCTTCAAGCGATGAGGAACCCTAAACCCTAAAGTGCGCACCTTCAAGCGATGAGGAACCTTAAACCCTAAAGTGTGCACCTTCAAGCGATGAGGAACCCTAAACCCTAAAGTGCGCACCTTCAAGCGATTAGGAACCCTAAACTCTAAAGTGCGCACCTACCGGCTAAGTACGCACAATCGTCCCAGGTTCAAGTTGCGTACTTAGGTGGGAGGCTACTGATGTGAATGCAAGATGGATGTTAATGGCATCAAATGGATCATGTTTCATGGTCACTTGGACTGTTTTCAAAAACCGCCCTTTGCAGGTAGGCCTAACACAAAACGAGTAGATCAGGGCACTCCGACCGCTCACAACCATTGACTTGTTCTATTTTATCATGTGTGAGGACCCGCATGAATAGACGTTCGTTGAAATAGCATTTGGTTGAGGGACCGGTCACTATATGACTTCACACTACACTTGAGGGTCCATGACCACACTACATGATCTTGAAGGTGTCTTGGGATGGCCTTTGGACACTTTCGTTTGGGCTCTCACAATTTCATGGTCACGGCTCTTGGCTCATGTGGGAAGTCAATTTCTTCCGGTAACTCATAAGCATCCGGCAAGCAACAACTCCCCTTTCATGGGGAGATTTGACAATAGATGATTGAGCATAGAAGACTTGGCTAGTACATAGCTTAGTGAGAGACAGAACAATGTCCGGGGCATAATCGGTCAAAATCCTAGTATTTCCCAAGTCCATTCGGTTACATGTTGCGATCTCTTGATTTTTCGTTATTAATTTAAGGCATATTCTATGGATTCCTCTAAAATCATGAGTAATCTTTGTGAAATCTTGAAACTCAATTGGTCACTTCTCAAACTCAACCGGTTCATTTGTAACTTACATTGTTTTGTCTAATTAGCGTGGGTTACCATTTGGAGTTATGCATTGCTACAACATTCAATGAGACCATCATTTTTTAAACCCAAAATAGCATAGTTAGTTAGTATGTACACTGAAGATTTTGATATACCTTAGTTGGTAGAAATGATATTGTCGGTAAGAAGTTGTTGCAACACATAACTCCAAATGATAACCCGTAACTAATTAGACAAAAACAATGTAGCTGTCGGATCTCCTCGTTTCATTGAGTGTGACCCTAAGGACCGCTTCACACTATGGCCGTCTAGGTCAAGAGGCCGTGGGATTGAGTGGCCAAACTTTGTTGAGAGTCCAAAGAAATGGGTTGAAAATAATAGCCAATAAAATATAATTAGTGGAGCCTTCGGCCGGGCATAGTGTGAAGCCTCCAAAGGCCAAGCCCAAAGTCCAAACCTCTGGCCATGAACTCCCACGACCTCTCGACTTGGACGGCCATAGTGTGAAGCCTCCAAAGGCCAAGCCCAAAGTCCAAACCCAAAGGAGCATCCCACTTTATTCCTTGCTCAAAATAACCCCTCCAATCTAACGGCCAAGATCTTGTCAATGATTGATTTTTTTAATTAAAAAAAACTCCACGGCCTCTCGACCATAGTTTGGGTTTCCATTCCTGTCCGACTCAAACTTCCTTCGAGAGTCCGTTGCCTTCTTCGAAAAGTAATCATTTTAAATTGCGACGGCCTTTGGACTTTGGCCATAGTGTGAAGGGTGGAGAGGCCGAACTCTTGGTTTCTTGCATAGTGTGAAGTGCCCCTTAGGGCCACTTCACACACGAGACTGAGAGCCCATGACCATTGCACTTCAAGCACTCTCATTGGTGGAAAAGGCGGAGCCGGTCCAAGTTCGCTTCACACTGCACTCGAGGGACCAACAGAGTATGTAAATGCAACATGGATGTAAAGTCTACATGGATCCCTGCATGACATCAAATGGATCACGTTTCATGGTCACTTGGACTATTTTCAAAAACCCCCTCTTGAAGGTAGACCCAACACAAAACCGAGAGACCACGGCACTCCAAATGCTCACAACCGTTGATTTATTCTATCTTATCATGCACGAGGACCCGCATGAATAGAAATTTATTGAAATAGCATTTGGTTGAGGGCCCGGTCACACATGGCTTCACACTACACTTGAGGGTCCGTGACCACACCACATGATGTTGGAGGTGGTGTTGGGACGGCCTTTGGACACTTTTCTTTTGGGCTCTCACAATTTCATGGTCACGGCTCTTGGCTCGTGTGTGGAGTGGCCCTTAGTATATTTCGAGTGTGAAGGAAAATGGTACTGCCTGCAGACGTGGAACATGGAACAGCTGATTGCGCATGCTTCTTCAGCTGGCAGGGTCCTTCTCTTCTGTCAGTTCGGTCTCGGGACCGGACTCTGAGTGCTCCCTGCTCATTAGCTGGTAACAACGTGTGTTATTTGGATACCATATATTCTCTCTGCACCCCACTTCTTGTGGAACATGAGACTGGCAATAAGGGCCGCTTTACACCTATAACTCATAAATTAAGAGGGTTTGCATGTGTTTAGGAGGAGTAATAGTGGGGAATTGTTTTTCTTACTAACACAAAACCGGGAGACCATGGCACTCCAAACGCCATGATTTTGGAGGTGGTGTTGGGACGGCCTTTGGACACTTTCTTTTGGGCTCTCACAATTTCATTGTCACGGCTCTTGGCTCGTGTGTGAAGTGGCCCTAAGGGCCACTTTACACCTAGAGGCTGGGCCAATTCCCCTTCAGGCCGATTGCATGAAATTTCAGCCCCTTTTGGGTTGGAGGCCGGCTTCCACTACACATTACAATAAGATTATAACGGGGGGTCAATTTTCCCATATGTAAAGGCCTTAGGGCCAAGAAGCTAGGTCGATTTAATAAATCTAGCATACTCCAACGGATCTGGCATACTCAAGCATAGAGTTGTTCAAATTTCCACATAATCCAATGTATATGGTTCGTTGAAAGAATCATATTTTATTAAGAGAGTTGTTTTATTTATTGAAATGTGACATTGGTTCCGAGGTCAAGAGTTGGCCCTCCATTTTGGGTGCACCCAATTCAACGAGCTCGGGCCGTGTCAGACCATGCATTTTTTGATTAAAAAGTTCATACCACCAAATCGGCCCGGCCTCTAGGTGTAAAGGTGTCGGGGCCGATTTCAGCCTTTTGGCCAATCACAAGTGAATTACAAGCCTCTTACACAACGAATTGGCCCGGCCTCTAGGTGTAAAGCGGCCTAAGTGTGGCCGGTTATCACATCCAAATCGTGCCCGTAGTTATCTGTCTCGTAATTTTCAGAGCTCCTATGAATGCCTTATGCATTGTCAAAGTGAAGACTCTCATGTCCATTAAGTGATCCTATAGGTTCCCCTATCCCCCCCCTCCCCCCATTCATGTCGACTAATGAGCTTAGAATGGTTGGCATATTTTCAGCATGTTGTCCAATCTCTTTGAGACACGTGTCTTTTGAGTGTCCATTTTAAGATCCACACCTATCCACATATCACTCATATATAGGTTCCCAGATTATTACTATATTGGACTTCGGCATGTCTATCTAAGAGCAACTCCACCGATGGTGGTAACTCTCATTGGAACAATCCCCATAGTTGTGGTGGCATGGACGTGGACAAATGTGTGAGCATGGATGCGGTCTTAGGAAAGCCTTGCCTCCATAGTCTCGCCTTTCGACCATGTCATTGGATTTGTTTGAGACCCTTTTTTTTGCCTTGTGGAAGCCGTGTCGAAGTTATCCTCGGTGAATAATTTTTCCATGATAAAGAGATGATGTTGGAAAATTGTTGCTAGTAGCTAGAGAATTGTTGGTGGTAGAGTTTGTCTTTGCATTTGGAGTCCATGGCGTGTGGCGCAAAACCTAGCTCTATGGTGGTAACTAACACCCTAGGAAGATCCCCTCACACCCCTAACAATGATTGGTGGAGTCGCTATATAAGTAGTTGGAGGGGGTTGTCCATGTACTTAGGGCCTCTCTTTACGCTCAATCCCTATGGACTAGCATAGGCACCCACACTCGCTTTCGGAGGTAGTGTGAGGTCAACATTAGCACCCGCACTCGCCTTCGAAGGTAGGACAATCCTCTCTTAGTGGGAATTGCTATGATATTCTTCTTGAACCTAAATGCAAAGTGGGTTACCCACTCTATGTATAATAGTCGCCCTCATTAATTGGTTTTGTGACTCACACACTCTAGCCACATGTTGAAGAGTTTAAAAGGGGTTAATTTTATCAAAAACATGAACAAGGCAGTATATGCACACTTCTTAACTTAAGTTTTTTTTACTGTACTTAATATATTTTTTATTCATGTTCACAATTAGTCTTCGTCAATTCTAGGTAGAATAAAACACACACACACACACACACACACATGAACATGACCTGCTAGTAAAATGGGTGTATGCATATGACACTTCATATTGTCACTCACTCTCAGCTTTCCCAAATAGTCATGCACTCTCTAAGAGTTGGTCATATTGAGCATGGGGGAAAGCTCCTTAGATGTGTGGGCCTTACATCAAAAAAATTGGAGGCAAATAAACTTTTCTAGTTAGAAAAAAATAATGTATTTCTATAAGGTTTTCATTCTAATTCAATCATTTTTTATACTCTTTTATTGTGTCCCACATAATACACTTTTTAGAAGCAAATTGTTCCCTAACATTATTCAACCCTCTAGGTTGTTTAACAAGCACATGGGGGTGCACCTTTCATCAAAATCCAAGAACCATGTGCGTTCACAACATACTCTTAAAACCCCTTATATACAAGTTTTTTTTTTTTTTTTTTTTTTTTTTTTTTTTTTTTTGGTTTGGTGTAAATTCAAGCAATACAAGTATCATTTCAATGATAAAAGCACTAGTGACAATATGTATACATAAAAAAAATACATTCATATATAGTCATCAACAAAAGGTATGCAAATATAACTTTTGAATTATCATGAACACCTATCATGTGTATAGTGTAGACCCCTAGCATTCAATTATAAGTCATTGAAAACTTGTAGTTCATAAGCATCTAAGTCTACAATATATGTCATAGAAGCTAATGCAATTATTTTTTCTAAATCTATCATCAAATGATTTGTAAGATCATAAGTCCACTTATTGTTGGTTCATTTTTCATACCAACATAAACCAACCTCCATGTTTGATGAACAGACCATTCAAGTCAATTGGATCTCTATACTCCACCCAACAATTACCAAAAATTCCATGCATCCTATAAATCCTCCCCGACAAACCAAACCTTAATTGGAGCTTTTTTTTTTGGTCTACCATGTTTCTTGACAATTCTAGCTGATATGTGTTCAAAAAACACACTTCACAATCGCAACCAAAATTTATCATAGTATCATGATTTGCGGCAGTAAGGAGTTTAGGCTTCATATATAACATGCTAGCCTTAATCCGAGCTGATTGATCTTTAGATAAAGTTAGATTACCATTCAATTGACTAACAAGTGTACTTTTGAAAATTCTAGACTCCCCTATCTCTACATAAGCCATAATGGGATGTGAGAGGGCATTTCAACATTTCCATGTTCATCGATGAGAACATTCAAGGCATGTCGAAGCTGACTTTGCAACTCCACATCTTCATGTAAATCATTTTCAACCGACAACTACATCAATTATGTCTCTACGACAACATCCTTGCACATGTTTGAACACTACAAATTTCCTTGAGCACTAGAATCATCGATCCTCATGTGATCATAATCACGCTACTCATCCTCCTCCATACTTCCAAATAAATGAGCCTCAATAAGTGACCCTACCCGTTTCTAGAGGTCCTCCATACATGCACATAACTGCGCGTTATCATTTGTCTGGCATTTGTATACATAATACAAAAAAGTTCAAATTAAGACCCCTTTTGTGCACTCACTGATACTCATACGTGTTATGAAAAGTGCACCCCCGGGAACACGCATCGGAATATCCATGGAATCGTGTTGGATTTGGCACTTGAAACATTCAAATCTCGTTTAGAGTCAATGTGAACCTACAAGTTGCTTCATGGAAGAAAAAGAAATGAGTGAACATCAATGAATGTTTTTGGGCTGAAACTTCACGGATAATTATACCAGCATGCAAATGAGTCCCGGTGCCAAGAGTGCCATTGATTGCAAGGTCCCAGTAGTTAAAGTTTGGTCACACAAATGAACAATTACCAAACCACAAGGTCCGAGATGACCCTAAACTACCGGGTGATAGTGGAGAGGCACTTGTTTCTAAATGGAGTGGTTGGAGGTTCAGTTTCCCCTATGAAATCTTCTCTCTGTTTGATTGAAAAAACTACATTAAATATGATATTTAGTGTGTCTTATTATTTGGCATCATGCAATGTTGTAATTGTCTACTGGGCATCTCATTTGTTTTTACCAACCATGGTCGAATTGGTTGCTTGGACACTATAGAACATTAACATCTTTATTTGGTTATCTATCTATCTATCTATCTATCTATCTAGTAGAAAGATATAAGAACATGCAACTCCAAACAGTAAGTCACATTACATATCGTATTTAATGTAGCTAGGTAGGTAGGAAGCCAAGAGCCCACCCACCGCAAGATAGGGAGTAAGCCCCACCTTGCACCAAGAGGATACTTGAGTAGGGTAGGGCCGATGGGTGATTGCCCGACGTTGGTTGTGTGTTTACCAAACTAGACATGTGGTACAATGAGATTAGACTAGGTACAAATATATACAATATCCTATTTGAGTCACCTGTAAAATCCCTCAAGGAGCATAACATTATTCAGTTGTTATCAATTGTTCCATTCTAATAATACTAGTACATTGTTTCACCCGTGTTTTTCAACCTAAATATGTCAATGCAATGCTATGTTGTGATAATAAGTATAATATAATTATGAATAGAATTTGGCTTATTCTCACCCCCACCCAACATACAAACTCAGTTGAATAACGTTATGAGGGACTTTATCCATGTGTTTGATTATTCTTTGAGAAAAATTAATATGATATTATTCGTCAACATCTGTAACTTTTTAGGTGATATTTAAGGTTTACATTGATATTTAGCGCAACACGTTGGGGTACTGGAGATGATAGTTTTGCATTTTAGTATGCAAAGGGATTAATATTATTTAGCACACGGATGGCAAGTGTCATTTGTTTAAATTTTAGTAAAGAGGAAGTTGTTCTTGAGCATATTGATGCCAAGTGTCATTTGTGTACACTCTAGTTAATTTGTAAACCATTGTGTAACATAGGCATACACCTCATAACATTATTGAACATACTCATGCCAAGATATGAGTAATCCCAATTAGTGCGTAGTATTATTCGGAGTTACGCAATACTATAATGTCTTACTTAGGAGTTCAATATTTACTAACGAAAAGTTCAATAGGTACATTCTTCTGTCTAATTAGTGTGGGCCACATCAATTCCCAATTACCCACACTATTTTTTTTTAATGATAATTTGAAATGGCCCACTGTAATTTCTAGTGTGAAAACTCAGCGTGGGTTTTTTTTCGTCTACATATTTGGATGGAAATTCAAGGCAAGGCAAGTACTATAGAAATACTGATGTTAGCCAAGGCAAGTACTATCAAACCAATGTGGGCCGCACTAAATTCCAACCCACATGAATTTTCCACCCACACTAATTAGACAAAACAATGTAGTTCGGACATTATAGAACACAATTGACTTTGCTTGGTAAAATATTACATTCTCATCAAATAGTTACAGTCTAACCCTCGTTATTACAACACATTTTTGGGAGACCAAACTTTTTAGTTCAAAACTCCCTCTTCTATATGATTACGACACTCAATAATGCAACATTTAGAATCTCCGTTTTGTCACATTAAAGAGGTAGTAAATGCTAAAATTCCTTTCATCTATGTTATGTACATCTAAAATATATCCATTTTCACTTGGGAACTTCACTTATCATTGGGAACTTAATGATAATTACGGTTACTAGTGTAGAATGGACATGGTTAGGGTTAGAGTGGCCTCCTGCCTAGTATGTTGCCTTGTACACGGGTGATATAGTATCATCACTATCTTGATGCTAAACATCATGCATCATTGTTGTCTAGTTTCTTATTAGAGATCTCTTTATATTTTGGTGTTAATGAAATGATTAGTTTTCAAAAGCTAATAGGGAATTTAGATAAGATGACAGTTGCTAACTTGGGTAGGCAACACTAGAGATCTTTGGACTCCTATTTCGAGACTTCTTGAAAATATTTGTATTTGTTTGAAGTTATAAGTTACTATTTCATACCATCTAAATTGCTTAAACTCGTTGTATATGTTTTAAAGCTCATATTACTTATGTCTTCGTCTTCCCTCAATAATACGACAACTTTACGCCATTTGTCATATTAATGAAAAGACGACACCTCGATAATGCAACTTCTTGTGTGTTTCCCAAACATGTCATACTATAAAGAGGAGGAACAGTATAGCACTGCATAGCTCTGAATAGAAAAGCGCACTAATTGGGGATAATTAGTGTGGCCTATGCACAAAGGTTGAGGCTCAACATAATAATCCTAGAGGGGTAGATATGGCACGTAGAAGAAGTGGAGGTGAAATGAGAGAATGTACAAAAGAGGTTCACACACATGTGGGCTTCGTCGAGTAGACTCTGCCCTAATGGGGAGGTCCAACATGTTCCCGTTGGGTAGATATGGCGCGTAGAAGAAGTGGAGGTGAAAGGGAGAGAATGATGCATGGAAGACGTTCACACACAATCTACGTGTCTGTTGCAACTGGTAGATTCGGTCCGGAAGGGAGAGGTCCAACATGTTGCTTTCGGGTAGATATGAGGTGTAAGAGAAGTGGAGGTGAAAACTGGCAAGGTAAGGGGGAAAGAGACGCAGCGGGGAGACCGATAATAGCCTTGCACAGGCCTTTTCAGAGCATTACGACAACGGGGCGCAACTGTTTCAGCTGCAAGCAGAGAGTGCTCTTTCATCACTGCCACCAGCGAATCATTCATGGCATGACATGGGTGTGGTAAGCAGGGGAAACCTCGGAATTAGCAGCTCTCTAAGTTAGAAAAGAGTGCGCACGGACGACGAGCGGAGGTGCGACACTGAAGAGTGAGTTACCTCAGGCGGAGCGAATTAGCAGAGTAGGCTGGTGGTGGGATTTTTCGGATTAAGCAGTGCGCGGCCGGGACGGCAAAACGTCGAGGGGGGAGGTAGAGGTGATGCGATGTGATTTGTGACGCGGTGTTGTTGAGAGAGCCTTGGAGCGGTTGGGGAGTCTGTAAAGGTGACAAGTGTGGTGGAGAGGTTGGAGAGGACACGGAATCTTTGGTGTAATTCGTGAGCTGGAGTTAGGTTGAGTGAAGTGGTCGAAAGGGCATAGGAAGTGGTGAAATTGATTGAGTACGAGGACTTCGTCGTTCTTTACAGAGTGGATTCTAAGGATGGTTTGAGGAAAAAGGAAGAAAGTTAGTCGGTTGTTGTTGTCTGTGACGACGAGGTTTTTTTAAATAATTATTATGAGCTGCAAATGCGTGTGAGCAAGAGGAGGATTTCAATCCACTGATAGACCATGTAAGGTAAGGGGGAGAGAGAGACGTCGCTTGTTATATTGGCAGGAAGAGACGGAGAGCCTTGTGCTCTAGTAGGGAGTGTTGAAATTGGGGACGAGGACTCTTCTTTTTTTACAGAGTATATTAAGGAAGGTTTAAGGAGAAAGAAAGATAGTCGATTGTTGTCTGTGACGTTGAGGTTTTAATCTGAGCTGCAAATGCGTGAGTGAGCAAGAGCGAGGAATTCAGTGCACTGCTACCGGTAGGCCAGGTAAGGGAAGGGAGAGAGCTGGCGGCTTGTTATATTCGCAGGGGGGGAAGGGACGGAAAGCCTTGTGTCCTAGTATTGGAGTGCAGAGTGTTGAAATTGAGTACAAGGACTTGTTTCTTTACAGAGTGGATTCTAAGGAACGTTTGAGAAAAAAGAAAGTTAGTCGGTTGTTGTTGTCTGTGACGTTGAGTTTTTAATACGAGCTGCAAATGCGTCTGAGCAAGAGGAGAGGAATTCAGTGCACTGATAGGCCAGGTACGGTAAGGGAGGGTGGGGCCGCTTGTTATATTCGTGGGCAGATAGTCGTAGCTGCAGGGAACACAGTGAGGGGTATCAAAGCAAGACAAGCGTTCGTGGAAGTGCGAGGTACCGTGGACGAATAAATTGCGAGGAGTTGCAGAGAAAATTTCAGTCCGATTCAACCCCTTTCGCATTTCTGAGAGATTCTGGGAGAGAATGGAGTAAATCTTGAAGAACCATAAGCATGAAGGCTGTCCGTGGTGGAGGAAGCTGCTGCAGAGAGCTGCAATTGTGGAACCTGCGGCATTGGATGTTAAACGGTTCCAAGCGTTATCGACGGGTTGAACGTACTTTGACTCAGACACTAGTCATTCCTGCAAATTTACACGAAGGTTGAGTGCTAGAAGGGAGCTACACTACACAATACGAGACAATAGGTAGCCACACCGAAATGAAAGCAACGGAGCTTTCACGACGCGATTGAGCTCTTGAGGTGCATTACGCCATTCGAGGATCCATTGCAACAGACTACATCCACAAGCTTTCCATCTAAGCTTTGGATTGACGATTATTGATGACATCAGAGGATAATCGTCCAGCCGGGACGCCTTCCATGCAGAGTAGTGATGGCGGTGATGGCGTGACAATTCAGCTTGACAACATGACTGATTCCGTAGAGCCTCCTCAGTCTCTTGCTAAGGAGCATCAGAAGGCGGGAGAGAAGCATTCTCCTTCGAGCCTTCACGGTAGAAGGTATTGCATCTCATGGCTCTTTCAAGGCAACATCCACTCTAACTTAGGACCATCCTGAATCTAAGTGCTGTAGCGAGAGTGTTCTGTACTACAACTCGATGCGAGCATTTCTCCGTGGTACTTTATCTCCATCTAAAAGAGAATGCAAATTAGAAAGGTACATATCTACCTTTGTACTGCAAGAACACGTATACCTTAAATTGGAGGTGCATTGTACGTCTTTGTTATGTCACTTCTGGCGTGATCATATATTGAAGACGTCAGATCAATTCTCTTTTGTTGGGTTCGAGAAGATGGTTTTAGTTTTTCTCTCTCCATATCATCGACTTGGTCGCAGCGTCCGCATATGCGCTTTGCCTAAAGCCCTGTCGTAAGGAGCATTTGTTTAAGAGTGTAATGCACCTTCTCATTGGCTTTCGGTCTTACTAGTCTGTTTTCTTTCTCTTCTTAAGGCCACTTGAAGGAGGAAACGCCGTCACACAGCCAGTCTCTTTTGGCTGGCGCATAGCAATCGTCGGAAGGATCACTTGTCAATGTAGTGTTTCACCACTTGCTTCATGTAGTTTCGCATGTTGCTCGAATAACGTAAAGTCTATCCTATCAAAATTTAGTGAGAGTTCTGATTGTTCACGGCTCTTCGTGGTTAAGTATCCGAACGAATGAAGAACCTGCTTGGTGACCTTTCTCCGGAATGATTTTGCTCTATCGCTGTCTTATAATGACTTCCTACTCTTCCAGATTCTCGTGGATATTAATTTGAGATTCTTCTTTTCCTAAGAAGACCTTATAAAATTCAACGAAGCCTGTATGAGGATTCTACGTGGCTTCTTCTTCATTATTCCAATTTAGCTTTTTGCTCGTTTTTGTTATTTTCTATGTTATTGAAGAGTAGACGAGATTCATAATGTAGTACTTAGTAGTACTGAGTAGTAATACTATCTTGATTCTATGTGGTTATGTATATTTTCAGAAAGTCCAAGACATCCGGTGAGATTGATTTCGAACTAAGCTTGCCTGGGCCTCCACTTATAGCCAGACTCCCTACTGCGACTTCGCTCACACCTGTAACACCTTTGAGGTGGAAATCTTCAAAACGGCTAGACGAAAAGAAAAGCAAATCCGATCACGAGATTAGACCGATAGAGGTTGTGAAGGAGCAGGTCACGAACTCAAATGGTGTTAAAGAGGACCTAAATGAGCAGGATAAGGCAATGGCAGTATCCAAAGTAGGTCGAAATGGTGGAGGCGGAGATTCGAAGAGCAGTGTAAATGGCAGTGAAAATTCGGATGGACTACCAAGTGAACATAAGCTTTTGACTCTGGAGTTAGGCCATAGCGAAGGAGATGATCAAAGTAAGTCGTTTGAGGAGGTTTCACCTACAGATGTGGAGCAGGGGACGGATCAGAGTAGAAGTGAAGCAGCAGGAAATGACAGGTGAGTTCACACAAGTGGTGCTTGTTATCCACTCAAAAATGAACCCGCAGTAAGTTGTACATCCTTTTGTTGGGTCGAGTCACATTGTTGCAGTTACTATTCCTCATTTTGCAATGGCCTCCCTTTCAACACTGGATAAGTGGATGCTAGTGGGGAGTGTCAGTACTAAGATTGTGCAATGCTGGTTGTTCCTTTGCCCAGGAAACCTCCTTCAGGGGATGAAGCCGCTGTCATTACAATTGAATTCCTGCGAGCCAGGCTCTTGGCTGAGCGTGCTTCATCAAAGGCTGCAAGAGAGCATGTGAAGCAGCTGAACAAGAAGGTGGGATATAGTAAAAAGTGTACACTAAGAGGAAGAGTGAAATCATGTAGCGTAACTGGTCGACCGTGTTACCTTTGCAGTAGGTCCTATCTAGGAGCTTTACTTTCTCTACTTAGACCTGTAGTGTAGACGAGAAGTTTTGGCCAGTCGTATTGCCACCTCAGTAGTAAGGCAAATGGGGCTGTATCATGATGGTTGCCTACGTTGCTGTATCAGGTTCTTGAACTTGAGGCAAAATTGGAGGAAGAAATCACACTAAGGAGAAAAGCTGATGAGGCAACAGCAGAAGCCCTTTTAAAAATGCATTCTGCAGGTCTATCACCATGCTTAGTTGTTTGTCTTCATGTTCCTCTTGTGTCGGTGCTCTCCACTTTGGTTATTCGCAAACTTTAAGGATTTTTCTCGTTCTTTTGATTAAGCTGTGATCAATAACAGTTCTTCAAATTATGCTGTGTTTTTTCCTTAGGACATTGTTCTGTGTTCTTTAGAATAACCTGTGATCAATGACCGTGTGAAGCTGTTCAATTTATTATCTTTCCTTCATGCAGTTGAACTTGTTTTCTATGATTATTATTGATCTGGTCGTTGATTGCCAATTAATCCAGCTGAAATTCCAGCCAAGGAGACCTTTGAAATGAAGAATACTTCACCTGAGGTTCTTGGGGAGCTCGGCAAAACCTCTGAAACCGTTGTTAGCACCTCAGAACTGGAGTCGCCAGAGAGTAGGAAAGAACCTGGATCCGCACATCAGGAGGAATGTTCAGTGCATGCTCACAAGGAGCAAAATGGTTTCCTAGTTAATGGAGTTGACCAAAAGGCAAGCATTTCAGAGTTCTCAAAGACAAGCGACCTGGAGTCTCGGGATCTAGGCTCTGAGACTCTGGGATTAGATCCTAATAAAAATGGAGAGCAAGTGAAATTTTGTGGGACAGAGATCCAGAATCTGAATGACGATATCCAGCGACAGGAAGCTCATGAAGTCTCAAGTGTTGGTCCAGACGGGAAGGCCACCAACAATGGAAGTATATATTATACGAAAGCAGGGCTCACACAGTCAGAGAGAAGGTGGCCGTTCTCTTTAACTTTTTTCTTATCGATCTGTCAGTGCATTCACCACAAAAAGCTATCAAATAACAGCTGCACGAGTAGTGAGCTGTGGATTTGATAACCAATCCTACTGTGTTAAGAACCACTGCAATAAGATTTGAAATCAAAGCTTTCAACACAGTCTGCACAGCTAATGGCAAAGAAATTTAGTAGGATCCTTGTTTCACAACTCATCCAGTTATTCACAGCATTGAATGCAACAAGTTTAGTTACTGGTATTGACGTATGCTATCCTTTAAATCAGACCCTTTGCAGAAGAACGGGTACGCAAAATGTGGGAGCAAATGACAGAGGCAATGGCTGCTTTGGCTGAAAATGGGACTCAGAAGGAACTTGTCCAGGGGGAGCTTCTGAAATGGATGGGTCAAGTCCCACTCGTCCTACAAGGCATTCTTCCAAAAAGCTCAGGTATGGCTAACTATGGACTTAGTTACATGCTCACTCAAATTAGCAAAGCCCAACCTCAGGAGGATTGTGGATTGTTCTCGAAGATGATAATACTCATCCTTGTGTGGCCTTTGCAGAAAAGAAAGAATTGGTCGAGTCCAGCATTGACAACATACCGCTAGGGGACAGGGATGGCATACTGGCAGATCATTCTTGTCAAACTCAGAAAGGAGGTATGTTGCACTGGCAGAAATGTTTTCATTAGTGTTTGTGGAGCAATTTTGACATCCTTCATGTGATTTTTGTAAACTAAAGAGTTTCACAGGTTCATGCCTAATATTGTTCATACGAGAATCACCTAAATTAACACTAGTGAATGTCCTAAGCCATGACCCCCATGACCCACATGACTCTTCATTTCAGATAAGGATGGTCCTCGCTTTTTGGATGGAGAGTCAGCTGCTGAGGCAATGAAACAGGACTTAGCAAACAAAAAGGTGGCTTCTCTGATTGAGCGTTACGAATCACAGGAAAGTGTTCAGCGGGCATGGGAGCAGGACTATTTTATCAAGCAAAACTCGGTGCGAACTATGTTATTTACTCAATTCTGGGATTCTCTGGCATGCTTGTTGCAATCTTTTGCATCATTAATTGAACAGACAACAGACTATGTGAAGCTGTTGGTTGGACATCACTTTAAATATGAGATTCATGTTTTTTTCGGAACTGGAACTTAATCTGTCACAGAGAATCCACCAAAGTTCACAAATCGAATCTCTCAAACCTCCAAAAGCTGTTTACCAAGAATCTGAGTGGATGCATTGCTTTATAGTGCAATTTACAGTAGAGGATGTATGAGTTTTAGACTTAGTTGAGTTGTTCTTGACGAGTTGGCAGTGGGAATGGCTTAGTGATTGTAAATACCTTTTGTTCCTTGAATTAAATTGGAGAAATTCTCTGTTAATTTAGACAAATTTCTGACTTGGACAGGCTGGTAGAAGACACAGTATGGAAGGTTCCATCAGTCGGACAAACAGTGATTCTGGAACCCCATTTTCTGGAGGATCTGAACCAGAGAGCCAGCAGGAAACATCTAGAGAGGGACGCATAGAAAATTCATTAAGTTCAGAGAGATTAAGTTCAGAAAAATTTCTCTACAAAAGAGAAAACATAAAAGTAGATAGTCATGCCCCTCACTTTGATTCTCCTCACACATATACTTATCCTACTTCAACACCTGTAGAAAAGGTTTTTCAACCATGTAAGCTTCAGGGTGGTTCTTACAGGAGTAAAGAACATCCTAGTGGACCGACAGACTTGGGTTTTGAGAGATCATTTGATCCCTCTTTCATTACACCACATCTTTATAGTGAATCGTCCGGACTACTGCCACGAAATAGTAGAGACCTCAGGAGTAATGGGGAGAGAGGACAGATCCTTACAGAGAATGATGACTACTATGAACAAGGCTCCAGTAGGGGAGGCAGGAACGGGGACTTTGTAGGTGATTCCGGAAGTAGTATGGAAAGGGAAGAGTTGCACAAATCACAATGGGATTCTCCATATCTAAGTCCTCCAATACAACAGGAGAGGATGCCACCTTATTCGCAGGCTGGGCATAGTAATGCATATATTAGGCCTAACGTACCCTCCACTTATCCACTACAAAATGGTGAAAGAGAAATCTATCGCGGGCGATTGGAAAGTGTGTCCAGAAGTATGGAAGGACTTGGAACTTCTTGGAGGTCATCATCCAATGTTGACGGTTGGCAAGGGGATGAAGATTCACCTTATGTAGAGAGACATGAGTTAAATGAAGTGGGTGACTCTCAAAATCCTTCACAGGTGAGCAATTCGATGATCTTCTAATGACTCGTGCGTCTTCACTGTACCTGTTCAGTCTGTTATGGTATTCATGCCAATCATGTTACCATTTCAGTTGTAATACGCGAATGAGAGATCAATCGCCCAATCTTGTCAGACCTGTTTCTCAATGTCTATTCAGGGGAATGGAGATAGTGGAGTATGTAAGTTGTTTGAGGGACTGCCGAGGTACTATAGTGCGCCCAAGTCTGTTGATGTCTAGACTGAAAGAAATAAATTCATTATCTGTTTGTCTTGTGCTTTTTGTGACAATTGGATGTAGCCAAGACATTTGTAGATTGTCAGCTGGGTGGTCCAACTACAACTATATCTTGCATCTATGTATTTTGTTTGTTCACCATATATTGGTTAAGATCTTAAGCATCTGATTGCATATTTTGCTAATGGCGCAGGCAAGGAAAAGCTCACCGCGTCCTACAAAACTTCATGCGAACAATCTGGTAGTCAGGGCTAATACTGAAGGATTCTCAAAAGGGGAATCGCATCTTTTGTATCCTGACTACGATGTCTTGAAGGATGATACTCTAGAACGACCAGCATCGAAACTCAACACTATCAAAGACTCCACCAGCAAAGTGACTGATATTCTAAGAGCTTTGCACATAGCAAAACTCAGTATTCAACGTGACTCCAGTCCCAAGACACCTCATTCACCAAACACATACACGGCAACTAGTGAACGCAGGTATGGATAAGGAAACATGAAGTTGTCAATGTTTGATCTTGAATTGGAATACATTGTTTGTTCTTTAACCACTCAATTGGGAAGGCCATCATAGGAAGAAGGTCTCAAAGAACCAATGAGTACACAAGGTAAACATCTTTTACACTGTCCTGGACATAATGGACGACGGAATTGACTAATTCCAGTTGGATTCGGAATTATGCCTGACCCAGGCAGACTGTAGGTGTCTAGTTCTGTGTTGATGCTTTGAGGTCGTCTTATGACATCACATGCTCCAAGGAGTTCTTTGTGTCAATATTTCATGAAATGGTTGATCCTGATAAGGGAACAAATTCTTTGTTGTTCAATGCGCAGTTACCACGGAATAGATAAACTGCACAGTCCAAAGACGGATTATGGAGGGGACAGAGGGAGGGGGCCCAAACTTCGATCTCAAGGGAGCAGTGACTGGCCGCACCAAGAAGAACGGAGATTCTCAACTTCCAATCTTCCACAACAAGGATCTCCAAATTTGGCAGGGCGCTCAAGTCCTGTGTCAACCAGACAAAGCAGCTTCGTGGATAGGATGTCTGTTGGAGATGGTATCCGATTCTTTTATCCTTAGTAGATATCTTCTCTTTCAGCCTGCTGTAGGCGATGACCAAGTGAAGCTTATGGGCTACCTTGCGACCAGGTGGACTCAGGCCTTGTACTGAGGATATCTTGTAAATCTCATTCTTAAAAAGTTACCCAGTTATTTCATAGGCGTTAAGGCTTACATCAGTCATGCACATGTGTCTTTAAGGGTGGGTCTCTCAATTCTTTTTTCTGGCAACCTAAAACATCGTCCTTAGGGGCTCCATGTAAAATGATGTACACATCTTCAATTTCCTCTCCATTCTCTTCTCTCAGTACTCTACTGCACCTTGGCTGCTTTTTATGTCCGTGTCTTGTTACCAAAGTGTTCACTTTACAGAGACTCAATGATTATTAAAGAAAGAAGTCGGAAACACGTAAACCATGTGATATCCGGGTGCTTAAGCCAAGGACTTGCAGCGGCCTCACATAAAAGGTTAGAGAATTGCAACTTAGCGATTGGTACTGAAAAAAGGTCAACAGTGATGGATCATATTCAAGTAGACGTGCTGCTTGAAATGAGGTCCAGAAATTAAAGACTGGGTTGAATTGAAAGTTTTGGAACAGGAGTCACCATATAAACAAGGATTTTGAGCCCAGGAGTTTTGGAGTTCCTCTGGATCCACCTAGCTCGGCTTTGAGTGTACCCACACGCTTATTTGCAGAATTTTCAAGTTAACATAACTCAACTGCTCTGTAATTGTAATATGGCATTTCTGAGAACTACGTCCTGGTGAGTGTTTCATACTTGGTCATGCGAGGAGTATGGTTTGATATCCTCACCTTCTAGAAATGGTGGCGGTAGCTTAGAATTGTGTTCTTGGGTGTTAAATTCCACCTGCCGAGAGATTTCAAGTAAACGTGATTGAATCTGCAGATTATAAGCATGTCAATTAAATGCCCAACAGAGTCAAATTTGAGTTTGTGAGTGTTTCGCATGCATATTCAATCATGTGAGCTGGACCATGCTATTGATATCTTCACCCTCTAGAAAATAGAAATGGTATCAATAGCTCAGAATTGTGACTTTGGTGTTCAATTCCACCTGCCGAGACGTGTCAAGTGAAAGTAACTGATTCTGCAGAGAATGTGAATGTCAGTTCATTGCCCAACAGTGTTGAGTCAGAGTTTGTGAGTGTTTGTATTCACCATTTGACAATGTGAGCTGGAGCATACCTTGAGATGCTCACCTTCTATAAAACAGAAATGGTATCGATAGCTCAGAATTGTGAACTTGGGTGTTAAATCCCACCTGCCGAGACATTTCAAGTAGACTGGATCTCGAATTGCAAGTGAGATTGGTCTTGGAGGCCAGGAGATTCTCGTAATTTGTCCAGCTATAAGAGAGACCACCTCTCGTCCCACTCTTCATTCTCTCGGTCATCATCAGGGCGGTTCCTGTGAGCATCCCTCAGGCGATCAACGAGTCATCTACGTACATCCAGGTGCTTCTTCTTGCTCACCATTTGACACTTTCTCTACTTGTGACTCCTTAGGATGACGTTTCCTTCCACCTGATCCCAGCACTCATTTGGTTTGTATTCTATAAGTATGCACGCATTGCAATTCGGCTCTTGAGGGGATAGTTTCACATGAGATTTGTCGTCTCCTCTAGCATACTGTTGTGGTTGTTAGGTCTCTGCTTCTGAAGCCCTTTCCTTCCCCATTGCGTGCAGTTACGTCAGAGTCTAGACGGTTCACTGGAAATATGTAAAGATTGTTTTAAAGAGGTAGAACGGTTTTCAAGGGAGCATGTATGCCTAGTTTGCGAAATTCACTTATATCACAAGCATTGGACTAAACGTATTCTTTACCTGCATGAAAAACAGCCGGAGCAGCTACTGAGCAGATTAAACAGTCCGCGATACAGAATCACATTCTTCAATGTTCGTAAAGATTTCCGCCCTTGTATATATAGTGTAGAATTTTTTAGGCATACTGTATAAAGTATGGGAAAGGCCAGGGAAGGATGACCATCATGACGAAGGATCAAGCACCCACCTCTGATGCGCGTGGTACTGGTGAAAAGGAGTACTCGACAAATTTAACTCGGATTGGTCACGATATGCCTCCACTCTATTGTTTTAAGTCAAGTGATGAAAGAGACATTACGCCGATTTGGTAAAACCTTCCCCAGGACATGGTCAAATCCGTACTCGCGAAGCTGCCGATACCTGACCTTTTCAGAGCTCGGGCAATTAGCACATCGATGAACAATGTGGTTGGGGATTACATTTTGCATGGTGGTGAGTCACGGTTCGTGCGAATTACAGGCCGCGAGGAGGTCGACAGGGTCCGGGGACTGATGATACTTCAGCATTCTTGATGTCGTGAATTGTACTTCAATGTCGACGAACCATTGGTATTTAATTCCTGCACCCAGGGATGGCACAAACTGCCCAAGATTTCCTCGTACCTGCCCTTGCGCACCATGTTGACACACGTGATCGTAGGTGGCGGAGGCCTCCTCTGTATCGGAGACTTGATACTTCCTGGTCAAGTTCCCATGCCCAACAAATCTTTGTACATTTGCAACCCGCTGACCAAGCAATGGCGCAAGTTGCCTTACCCGCCCCTGGAGTTGCCATACTTTTTAGGAAACCGTGGGAGCATTTTCATGGTCGAGAAAGCCACGAATTCTTACAGGATCGTGTGCCTTCTCAGGCGCGCCTTAAACAAAACCTGCTCATTTGTCTACTTCTCCGAAACCGAAAGCTGGAGATGCACAGAACATTTCAACCAATTGAACAACATTCGCACCATCAACATTGTGGCTGACGATGACGAAAACCATGGCAGCAGTACGTCGGCCACCTGCAGCCTCTCGCGAATCTTGGTGGAGATTTGTCTGACGGGGCGGCTCGGCATCCAAGGTTACAATGTGGAGAAAAGCCGCCTGGACGCAACAAGTGGCGTATATCGATGCAGTCAATCCTCAACTTCGTCTTTACCCTTACATGATGTGCCACCTTCGATCTGTGGGAACTTTACTGCTCACTCACGCTATGATGTGGACATACTTGGTGCTCCCTTTGGTCTTGCAGTGGCGAGAAGGGTAAGCCTTGCACCTGGAATCTCGCGATTCTGAAATTATTACTACAAGAAGAGGCCTCACAGACAAGCATCAAGACTAAGAAGCTGACAGAAATGAATACTGACGCCACAACTGATGATGATAGGAGGCTCCGGTGTCCTTCGTTTTTGTGGAAAGCGAAGGGGAGGCATTTCATCAGCTTGGTTCACACGCAGAAGGGGTTCATGCTCGCATATGATATTCTAACTGGAGTGTGGAACAGTTGCCGAATCGGATGCCTTGACCAGATTGTTGCTGAAGCCATTCCATATCAAGCATGTTGGGGACAAGTTTAACACTGTATCTCGATCTATGTAATACTCCATGTGGTAAGTTGTCCAAAGTTTCTCGTTGCTGTGCACAATGGTCTAGCAATTACACTTGATCGATTGAGGGGGCTTGGGTTGATTCAACAGTGAATATGTGTGTATATATATATATATACATATTTCATGTCATTATACAAAATATCCTGTAATGATAACCAAGATTGCTTCGTACACATGGAAGTTTGGGCCCATTCACCAGGTTTTGTCCACATGTTTCCCTTGGTGGTAAGTTGCCCAAAATTCCTTGTGGTAGACTTTGGAACTTTTTGGACGTTGAGGATCTTGGAGGTCGAGTATTTATATGTTGAAGAATAACGACTGGTTGATACAGGTTTGAATGATTGGCACAACATTTTCGTTCACATTGCGAGTCCATGTCTATATGAGTATTGCAGGAATTGGGAACCAAATTGATTCTATGTCAACTTCCAATGTGCCACACTGCCGACTCAATTGTGTAGATGTTGTATATATGGTTTCATGTGATTGCCTCCTGTGGTATTCGCCACATTGGCAATCTGTTCTGAATCTTGCGCTGAGCAATGGAGATGCAAAGTGGGGTGAACCTATGAACGGCCCAGAGATCCGACTGCTAGATATACATGGGCCAGTCGAGTTTGAGAAATGGCCAGTTCAAGTTCCAGACTTCAGACAAATTGACAATCATTTTAGAGGAATCTAATGAATATACCTTAAATTAGATAGGAAAACCGAAAATTTGCAACATGTAATTGGATGGACTTAGAAACACTTGGATTTCAACTAATTCCGCCCAAAATTTCCCCGGACACTGGGGTGAACATCATTTACATGACTACACATCATTCCCACGACAACATCGCTGACCAGTTTGTAAAAACTTAGCACATGTCATTCACGTGGCTGGGAATGATTCCTTTGTACGAAGAACTCATAATACAGGTGTCAAGAAACGAAAGATGAACCCAATTCACAGGATCTGATTTCCAATGTTTGTTACTTCATCATAAGGTAGGCGTGCCTAATTCGGTTACTTATCTATATTGGAGTGGCTCCAGGAATGGATACCAAAAAGACAAGTGTTCATAATAGATTGGATTGCATGCTCATTATGATAAGCATTCTAGACTCATGAATCAACATGATTGGGGGACTTACATGACCATTTAATGAGCACGAGAATCTTCACTTTGAGAATGGATCAAATATTCATATGAGCTTCAAAATTGGCTACAACCTCAATTTGGATTTGCTAACCATCTTGTACTAATCGTTTGTTTCCTATCCTAGGAGAAGTGGGTTGGTCAATAATAAATAAATAAATGGACCATCAATAAACTTGCACTTCCGTCAACCAGATTTAAATCAAGGAACGTTTGATTTTCAATCCGACTTCTGCATATGTTTCATTGTAGATTTGCTAATGCAACACGAGTTTTGTTTTGTAAATCTAATTGGTAGAAGTTGGAGAACATGGGAAAACGAACCAAATACCACCCACATGCCTTATGCCCCCTTCCCACCTAACTTTAGCTAACACTAAAAGTTGGTTCTAACAACCCGGCCTTCACACCATCGACATTATCTAGTGCCGAGCCTAGTTTGCAAATGACGTGGCATGGCTTAAAAGGGGAGGTTTTAAGCCTCAAGCACCGACCCTCCCATCGGTACCTAAACACGAGGCAAGAATATAAGACCTTTAAAAGTGTCGCCTCCCGCCCTTGTGATTGGTTGCTTTTTAGTCTTAGCTATGAGGGCAGGAGGAGCTCCATTAACAAAAACTGATGGTAAGATAGGCGAGTAGTAAGGCATTTGGGGATGGGACAAAAACTACCCAACATTCATTGCTTGGTAGATAAACAATGAACATGTGTGAAAGCTACTTAACTAAAACCTACTTGAAAATCTCCGGAGCAAGTTCTTGTCGGTGCATTGGGATAGCTGGATGCCTCCGCTATAACCGAAGGAGCTTTACCCGATTTTAAGAAAATACTTTGGTTATTTGGTAAAGTCAGGTGGGAATGGGGCATTTGCAAGGCAGCACCCATAGCCTTTGGGAGGCAAATCTGAAGACGGTATAGAAGAGGGCTTTTCAGTCTCATCGAATAGCTGGGAGGTGTAGCGGCCTCTTGTAACCCGAGCGGGGGCAGGAAGGTGAGGACATGGTGTGCCAGGTATGGGCCTCTGGCTGCGTGTCGATGGCCTGCCCGCTCCAAACCCGGAGTGGCTTGTGATACCCGGCCGGAGGGCTGGGTAGGGCGTGTATTATAGTGGAGGGTATCGCGTGAGGCGGGTAACCGAGCAGCGCACACTCCCGCTCCGGGTAGTGGAGGGATAACAGGCTTGAATGTCTGCCGGTGACCACCCTGCCCTGCATGTTCTCATGTAACCATCTTCCCTTTCTTTTCCTTTTTGTGTCAATAGAGATTTCCGTATAGAAACCGTGGGTTTTGATCCTTCTTTGAGGAAACTTTTTATTAAGAGCTCGTTAGCTTGTCATGTATCAGGGTCTATTTGAAAAGTTGGGTGAAGTTTTTGGGACCACTTTAAAATTTTGAGAGAATTTTTAGGATTTAAAATAGGGAATGTACGTGGGATTTGGTGTCTTAAATCTCGGATTGGTCTATACAAGGCTAGCTTGGCCTCCCCATCCTAATAGGACAAGCTAGAAAGTTGGTTTTTATTAGCTCGACACCACTCTTTGTGTGTGGTAATTTAAGCATTAAGAAAACTTGGGTAGCTTTGTGTAGATTCTCGTTAACTCTAGACTTGGGACTAGACCTAAAGTTGAAAACAACTTATGCTCTTTGTAATCAGAATAATAATAGTGACAAGAGTGTATTCAATCAATGGCACGTGATTTTGAACCTCAAAGTCCCTCATTTAGGAAAAGATAACCAAATGTTCAACTCTTCATCACGAGTGTCTTGTTTCATGGCATGAAAAGACAAGAACCCTAAGATCGAAGATGTATAGTTCTAGTTTTCAATATAATAATATCACTTAGAGTCGTGATATTTAAGAAGTCAGACTACATATACATGTAATTGAGATGAACCATCAACTTGACCCTTTCGCCCTCACCAAAGAAGTATATGATCTCCCTATGATCTAAGCTCTTTGGAGATAGATTATTTTTTACTTGTTATTTCCTAATCTTTAACATTGTTTTCTCCATGGATCATTGAAGTTCCAATAAATTTAATCATGGTAGACATGGCCATCTTTCGATAAACACCCCAATTTTAATACATAGAGTCTTCTAAAGCGATGAAGATCCACATATGTAGTTGTCATCCTCAAATTTGGAATATATGGAAATAAGTAGTGATCAGGTGAGAGAGAGGAGTAATAATCATTGAGAAGTTCACTGTCATGAAAAAATTAAGTTAAAAGGGCATGGATTTGGATTCCTTGAAGAGGGCATTGGATGTACTCAAAATTTCATCTATCAAGTATGAGAAATAGGTCAACCTATGCTATGAATATGGGTTGGGAGAGAATTATTGCTTCTAAAAATCTACTATAAATTTATCACTTCAAAATATTTCATTGTGATTTTTTTTTATAAACGTTGTGATATCAACTTCCAAATATGTAAAAAATATCTCCATTTTATCACTCATGTATGACACTCATGTGAAATTGCTTAAGTTATCGGAAATGGGTATGTCTACCTTACTTAGCTCCTTAAGTTCCGAGCTTGCATCTCCCACATAATTGTTTTCATGATACAAGTTCCCTTACATTGTACTTGAATTTTGTCTTGTGAGTGACCAGCCTGCGCAGCCCGGTGGGAAGAGAAGAGAAGAGCTTTTTAAGGACTGCCCGCAACTCACCCTTCTACTTATGGATTTTTTTTTTTGCAGCTGCCCGGGACCTGTTGGCTTCATCGGGACTTGGTGCACCCGAACAGACAGGGGAACTCCATAGCCATCGCTGCGAGGAAGAAATTCCCGGCAGCGGTGCGTGCTGCAAGGGAACAGGAGCGGCCGTTGCATATTCCAAAATTTCTTGAAACATATGAAGGAAAGGAAAATCCAAAAAAAAATGGAGTTCAGCAATGGCCGATGAAGCTGGGAGCCATTTTGAGATTAGGGTTTGGAGCACACAACAGGGTTTAGCGTCGCGGAATTCGAAGTATCGACGTTCTGTTGGACCCCTTGCATTGTGTTCATATGATCACCGAGTAAAATGAAGGTGCAGATGATTGCAAAGTTATGGAGCCTAGAGAGTACGAGGAAATATAGCATCGTGAAGGTCCACGGGGTTGTGATGATGCTGTGAGGGTAATGTTTTCTGGAACAGGGCAAACTGGGGAGAATTCGAAGGCGAAAATAGGGTTTTGAGAGGTGGTTTGTGCAAGCATTAGGCAAGCATGAGCCTCGAAGATGAAGTCGCGGTGGCCGACATTGAAGTGGCAGGCCGTCTACTCACAGACTCTATAGCAAGAGATCTCCGGTTCGCTTCATGTGACCTACAGGATGCTCTTGACGCTGCAAGATTTTCAAGTCACCCTTACTCGACTCCTCCGAAAGAGGTGATGATGACTCCTCACACCATCCTGCCATAGCACATTCAAATATGCTCCTTTATAATGCCTATAATGCAGCTCGAAAATTTCTGGCGGCACTTTCTTTACCTCGTGTAATGGTGACGGAGTCTGATTTTAATAGTCAGGGTGATTGAATTTTGCAACCCCATATGCTACTCTTCGCGGTTGTTGCGATCATTGGCGTTCAAATGAACGCAACAGTGTAATTCACATGTGCTTTTAGTATACACAGTAGAGCAGTGCTGTAACGGGTTAATATGAGGAAGGGTAGTGAGAATAACTCTGGAGGTTAGCTCTGAGTATGGGTTTTTCCCACAGTGTGAGGTTCAATTCATGGATAAAGCGTCTCTGTCGGTATGGCAGAGCTTGAAACTGGCAGCATTTGGCACCAGGGAAATTTTGTATAGGAGTGAGGACATGGTAGAAAGAGTCAAACGTTCAGATGGGACTAGACTGATCACGTGCGGGGCGTGATCCTGGCCAGAGTGCTCCCGGGTTCTTAAACCCTGAACGCTGTCTTTGAGGGTTTAGTCACTTTTTCTAATATCAGGTAGGGACAGTTAGGAATACAGGAGCTTTTAGTCACTGGAATACCTCCCGCTTTGTGAAATATAGAAGTGGCACAGTGGTGGGACAATCTTGCCCACCTCGCTCCAAGGTGAGGTTCCATAGGATTTTCTCTCCTAATTGAGAATCAAAGGCATTCGAATGTGGTCATTCATGCAAGTTTACTGAGTCTATTTGAATTCAAAGCATCTGAATGCTAACACAATTGAAACTCTGAATGAGGAACTCCAAAGCCTGACCTAATTTTACCGTTGTCCTTCCCCTAGCATAGCATCCATTATGACTGGGACCATAGTCATGCATAATATGAATTGCTGCTGTTTCATCTCCACTGCAAAATTGTGATCTATTGTCCTTGAGAATTTCATAGTGACTTGCATTGACAAGGAGTACTTGCCATTCTGCTCTCGATATGTCCTGATTGTGGGCAGCATTTGCAGTGGCCACCTTTTGTCGATGTTATCAATGCCAGGGAGCTTCCACCCGTTTTGATTGAACGCTATAATGCAGCTGGTGGCCAAGGCACAGCCCTCTGTGGCATCTTCCCTGAAATTCGGCGAGCTTGGGCAACTGTGGATGACACACTTTTTCTCTGGCGATTTGACAAGTGGTAAAGCTTTCAAGCTGGTCCCCTCAACCAAATATTGCTTAAATTATTTGGTGTTGTAGCTTCTTAATCTAATTGTTAGTACTTCCCAGGAAGCATGTTCTAATCTTATATCTGAAGTATTATATACACTGTAAAGGTTGATCTGCTCTTACGAATCTTACATTCTCTCAGGCCCTGAAAGTTTTTGGTCAAAACTGAGCTAATATTTGAGCGATTTTACATGCACTGAGGACGTTTGTGCTCTGCAGGGATGGGCAGTGCCCTGAGTACAGTGGGGAGGAGCAGGCTATATGTGCTGTGGGATTGGCCAAAACTCGGCCAGGGGTTTTTATTCAAGCTATACAACATATTATTGTGTTGGCTACCCCAGTTGAGGTGAGTATTTTTGTAAACAAAGTTCTTGGTATGATATATACATGCGGTTAGAAGTTGCTTAGATTTTTGGTAAGTACTTAAGGATGATGGTTTAGGGGTTCAATAGGCAGTCCTAACAAGGACCTTTTTGTCTTTGAGATACCTTCAAGTCTTTTGTGAAAATAAAGGGTTCTGTGATCAGGGTAGCTCACTTTTGTCACGTATATATCACTAACATGTGATATTTGTGCAGCTTGTACTCCTGGGTGTCTGCTGCAGTGGCAATATCATTGGAGGGGATCCTTTCGAGGAGCTCACCCTGCAACCATTACCTGAATATACAATACCAACAGATGGAGTCACTATGACTTGCATCACCTCTACTGATTCAGGAAGAATATTTCTTGGAGGTCGGGATGGCCATTTGTATGAGCTCCTGTATACCACAGGGAATGGTTGGCAAAGCCGGTGTCGCAAGTTGTGCCACACAGGGGGTTTGGGTAACCTTCTTTCTAGGTGCTTCTCCTCTGCCCAGGCTCCATCCCATACATCATTATTGGATCCTAATTGTTATCTCCGCAAATAGATTAATGACTAAGCAAAGTTATAAGCAGTTCACTGAACGTCAAGACTGTCAGTCAGTACTGAGACCTTAATGACTCTATGCAGGTGGGTTGTACCCAATTCTTTGAAATTTGGTGCTGTGGATGCTGTTATAGAAGTCGTGGTTGATGAAGAACGCAACATTCTTTACACACGCACTCAGGAGTCTAAGTTGCAGCTATTTGACTTGGGTAAAAATGGAGATGGTGCACCAAAGAAAGTTGCGGAGGAAAGTCGAGTTGGCGAACAAAGAGACTCACAGGGACGTGCACGAGGGGCTCGTATAGTCGCTCGAACTACAAAGGCAAATATTGTTTCTATTGCTCCAATTTCATCTGTGGAATCCAAGTGGCTACATTTGGTTGCCACTACCTCAGATGGTCGTCGAATCTATTTGTCAACTTCCACCTCAACAGGGAGTAGTATGACAGGTGTAAATGGTACATCTGGTGGAGGAGGCCATAAACCCACAGTGCTCCGAGTTGTAACGACCCGACCGGCTCCTTCAGTTGGCGTTATTGGAGGAATCAACACCTTTGCTAGCCTCCCTATGGGTGGACGGACTCAGTCAGAGGGAGGATTTGTTATCAAAGCAGAAGCTGCCCATTATTCTAGTGGAGCTTTGATCCTTTCAGATGCGTCGCCACCAACTGTCTCCCGCCTGCTTGTGGCCAGTCGGGATTTAACAACAGCTTCACCTACAGCTGGTAATCTTTCCATGACTGGCCAGAGCACAACTTCCCGTTCCTTGCGGTCTTTGCGTGAGATGGTGACCGTCCTTGGTGTTGAGGGAAGGGCTCTGGCTATAGCTGATGTGCTCCCTCCTCCAGCACGAGCTGCTGCAGTTGAATTTTCTGTTTGTGAACCTGGCAGTGCAACAGTTGGTAAGCAGGTAAGCCATTGGGAAATTGCTGCACTTATAATGATAAAACCCCTGTGATGTTATAGGATTGGAGATTGAAGATTACAATCATCTCCCTTTGCTTTCTCCTGTTATGCTTATTACATGTCATGTTCTAGGCAACATGACTCAGTTTTGCTTTTGAAATTGCTGAAAATGGGAACTACACATGGATATGCAAAAGTAACAGCAATGCAACAGCAATATTTTCCATTTGTTTTGAGCTGGTAAATCAGTAGTTAGTGCTGGCTAATGTAATCCTCATTATCATGCATGATAGTGATGGTTGAATGAACAGTCACAAGGTCATACTTAGAATTGTACTGTTTTCATCCTGTAGTAGTCTAGTTCCTAACATGTTGTTGTGCATTATGTTTATTTCAATATAGTAACTCTGTATTTTGAATATGTAGCCACTTAGTTGCACATAACCTTGTTCTTTAATTTGCAACAAGTATATAATAGTCTTATGCAACTTTCAACCTGGCAGGTCTACAGTAATGAGACAGTACGAGCTCGTCGTTTATGGGCACGTGGTGAGCTTGCCACTCAACACATACTTCCTCGACGCAGAGCCATAGTTCTCAGCACGATGGGTGTGACGGAGCTTGTGTTCAATCGTCCTGTTGATCTTTTGCAAAAACTTCTGGAGATGAACACTCTAAGAACTGTCTTGGAAGATTTCTTTCAGAGGTATGGATCTGGTGAGGCAGCAGCCATGTGTTTGCTGCTGGCTGCAAGGCTCACATCTGATGATGATAATTTAGTTCCAACTGCAATAGCTGACAGGGCAGCTGAAGCCTTTGAAGATCCTAGATTAGTAGGGGTTCCCCAGATGCAGGGAGGAGGTGCAGCTACAAGTGGAGTCTCTTCAGGAGGTGGATTCAACATGGGTCAAGTTGTACAGGAAGCTGAGCCTGTTTTTTCAGGAGCTCATGATGGCCTCTGCCTTTGCACAGCCCGCTTGCTTCGGTCTGTCTGGGAGCTTCCAGTCATGGATGTAAAGAAAGATGCTGGAGCTGACACTAATGTTGATGGAGGTGTCATGGCTTGCAGGTAATCTCTTCTCTTAAGCATGCTTTGGATTTTTATGTCTTGTGACATCAGGCAAATATCACTTGTCATGATTATGTCTTGTTGGGGATGGGAGCAGCAAAGAAAGTATTCAATATCACTTCAAAAGTTAAAGTCAATATCACTTCAAAAGTTAAAGTCAATATCAAATAATCGAGATTAGTTATTTCCGTATCTGTCCGATAGGATTAGACAATGTTGGGTAAAGAGGTACATATTATCCTCACATGTACTGTGTGCATCAAGACTCTGGCCACCTTCTGTTGCTATCCAGCATTCAGCATGGAATTATGAATATGACAGTGGGTTTATGGATTCTCGCAGATTGCCAGTTGAAGCCATGCAAGCCTTAGAAGACAAAATTCGTTCCCTTGAGCAATTTCTGAGGACCCGTAGAAATCAAAGACGTGGTCATTATGGGAGGATCATGGGTGTAGGTGATGTGTCTATTTATGGTGCACATACAAGTCCATTTGGAATTGAAGGTTTTGCCAGAGGAGAGATACCCTCGAGAATGCCTGGTTTTGAGACTCCTCAACCAAGGGGAACCTCTGAGTGGGCTCCTGCTCCAGGATCTATGCACAAAAGGCAGCGTGTGCCCTTCAGAGAGCTCAGTGCTGCTGAACTTGCTGCCATGGAGGTCAGTAACAGCTCATTTTTTTGGCTTATCCAAGTTGCATGACATTGTGAGGTTGTTTTAACACAAGCTGAAGCTTGGCTCTGTACAAATATAGGTGAGAGGCATGGAATGCATTCGGAGATTACTGCGGCGGTCAGGGGAGGCACTGAAGCTTTTGCAGCTACTGCAGCAGCATCATGTTGCACGTTTAGCTCAGGGACTTGACCCAGCAGAACACCGCCAGTTAGCGCAACTTACTTTTCACCAGCTTGTATGTTCTGCTGATGGAGAGCAAATTGCTACACGACTTGTAGCTGCCCTGATGGAGGTTTGTCAATGCTTCCTTCTTAACTGCACCATTTCGCCTTTTTTGTTATCAAGCCCTTGACTTCTTCAGTAAGGTGACTAATAGTGTTCCTTTGAAGATGCCACAGTGTTTCTGTAGGTGTTGTCTTAAGGCATCAAGGTGGATTTTTAAGCTCTGTTTTTGGCTCAAAGTGGTCTATATGTGCTCCATACTTTGTGGATTTAAGACACTATTTGCAATAATGTAACACTGTGAGCTTGTTCATATTTGCATGGAGTATGATAAGGTAATGAACAGAACTTACATTTGTTTCGTGAAGACATTATTTAAGTTGAACATGGATCATGCAATCATGACCATGAGCAACTGAAAAATAACTTTGCTTGTAGAAAATGAGATTACAGTCTCGTTGCTCCTTTTGTATGGTTGATGTAGCATTTCAGAGAACTGCCTCCCATCTGATCATTGGCATGCAGTACCAGTACCAGAAGTGATTTACTAGTGTGCCTCCCTGCAATGTTGGCAGCTTGGACAATTTAGAAGATTTGTGAAGGCTGTATTTACTGCATGTCAGTGGTGCAATATTTTCTTACATGCATCTTGGCCTCTCAACTGTTATAGGACAGTGTATAGAATAGTAGACTATATTCTGATATATTGGATTTCATCCATGCAGTACTATGTTGCACCAGATGGCAGAGGCACAGTAGATGACATCAGCAGGAAGTTGAGAGAAGGCTGCCCAAGCTACTACAATGAATCCGACTACAAGTTCTACCAGGCTGTTGAAAGCTTGGAAAGAGCAGCAGGCTCTTCTGATGCAGAAGAGAGGGACAGACTGGCTAGAGAAGCTTTGGAACTTCTGGGCAGAGTACCCGAAAGTGCTGACCTCTTGAGTGTCTGTCAGCGATTTGAAGACATTCGGTATGTATTGAACTTTGCACTTTAGTGACCTTTCTAGAATTTAAAGTAGTAGGAAGAGAAACGTGTTACACACTCTTCATGTGATCATTTTAATTATTGTGGCTTTTAATTCTACCTCAGCCAACCATCCCAAGGCCTCATGTCATGCTTGACTGTGCATCCTGATTTCTCTGTACCATGCATTACAGTTCTAAGAATGACTTTCAGTTTGTTTATTGTGTTTTGTATGTGTAGCTCAGGGTCTGTTTCAAGTTAAATTGGAGAAATCTCATAGTTTTTCATATATCTTTTGTATGCTCACAATATCTCGACTATCCACTTCAGATTCTATGAGGCAGTTGTTGAGCTTCCCTTGAGAAAAGCTCGAGCACTAGATCCTTCCGAGGATGCCTTTAACGAAAGTGTTGAAGAGGGAAGACGCCAGGCAGCTCTAGCAGCTAGACGACAGTGCTACGATGTAGTTACAAATGCACTCCGATCACTCAAAGGCCAGTCAACCTCTGAAATTGGAAATTCAAAGATACCCTTCTCTGCTCCTGTTCCTGGTGCCAGACTACTGCTGGATGAGGCAGCAAGAGAAAGCTACATTCGACAAATTGTGCAACTTAGTGTGCGATGGCCCGACACGGCTTTCCATGAATGTCTATACCAGACTATGATTGAACTAGGTCTTACGCAAGAACTTTTGGAGCTTGGAGGTCCTGATTTAGTGCCCTTCCTACAGAGTGCAGGCAACTATCAAACAACAAAGGTGCAGCACCTTCTGTCTGAATTATCAGTACGCGGTGGTCTTGTTAACTTGGTCATAAGTAGCAAAAAATCTGGAAATGATGGTTCTTAGGCTTCATTTTCAAATGCACTATCTACTTACATTTAGCTCTATTGCACTTGATAAATTGACTTTTGTGTCTCCTTCAGGCAAGTCAGGTGTCAAGTGGAACATTCAGGTCACCGATACCTTCAACTACACCAAATACTATTCGAATGCGCCAGCCAATTTCTGGGGAGCAAGCGAAGTACTTGGAGCTATTGTCACGTTTTTATGTCCACAGACGGCAACATGCACTTGCAGCCCATGTCCTATTGCGACTTGCTGAACGTAGACAAGTTGAAGGTGCTTTAGAAATCACACTTGAACAAAGGTAGACAGACTTCCCTCTTACTCAATCCTGCTCATATTTTTGTAACTCTCTCATACTTCGGTAAAATCTACCTACTTTGGCATTTACAACTTGTTTTCTGCTTTTTTAGATATGAATATCTCAGCAATGCAGTATTGCAAGCAAGAAGTGGAAGCAGGGCTCCAGGAGGTTTAGGTCTGTCTTCAGATATTTCTGAGACTGGCCTTATGGAACTCCTAGAAGGCAAACTTGCAGTTCTGCGTTTTCAGGTTAAGATAAAAGACGCACTAAACCATATTGCATCAACGCTGCCTTCTGCTCCACTTGAACCGGGAGTTAATGGGTCGCACATGCCTATGGAAGAAGATGGTTTTCCTTTTGCACGGGTCTTTGCTGATGAAAGCAGGGCACAGGCAGCCAAGGATAAAGCAGATGAGCTTTGTGCTGAGTTGAAGAGCATCACACAGCTGTATAATGACTATGCCGTGCGGTTTGAGCTCTGGGAGGTAAGTCGTGTTTCTGCTATTGAGGTTACATTAGAGTATTTAATTGTGAGTGATTATTACTGCCAAGAGGCTCTTAACCCTTGAAAGGACCGGGGTTGTGATCAAACAGGGCATGTGATGATATGTACAAACCCCAACAAGTATTGAAATAAAAATCTATGTGGTCTATAATATTGAATCCATATACTTAGCACCTCTTCAAAAGAAGAGGAAGTGAAAAAGAGGAAGGACAACGATGGTTAGATATACATGGTGTGTATTTGAGTCTAGGTAATGTATACGAGCTCACTTCTCCCTCTAATCCAGTTTACACATATGAATGTTGCAATTGGAATAATGCATGTGATAAGTAGGTTAGTTTTTGATAAGTCACTTCTGACACTTAGCTAAAAAAATTTAAGAGGCAATCTTAAAACCCTCCGTATGGCACCTTGAGGCCCAGAATGGACCTCTCGGATCTTTGAGGGTTAAACACTATGTGTTCTCCGTTTATGACATGCTGATTTGAGATTTGATCAGAGTCTACTCATGTTATATATATGTATTTATTCTCATCCGCTATTCGTCAACACAAGAATAAGGTATTGCTTTGTCGTGTCACCCTAGAGCACAGCCAAGTTCATTGTCATCCTGCTGCCATGTTGTGTAGATATTGACAGTTTGCAATGATGTCAGTGCACAAACACACACCTTACAAAAGTACTGACACCATTTATTTTCAGGTCTGTCTGGAGATTCTGCACTTTTCAAATTATAGTGGAGATGCTGAAAACAGTGTAATGCGTGAAACATGGACTCGTCTACTTGACCAAGCTCTTGCAATAGGTGGGGTTGGTGAGGCATGCTCCGTTGTACGGAGGGTCGGTCCCCTGTTATACCCAGGCGATGGAGGCAGCATGCCCCTTCATACCATCTGCCTACATCTGGAAACTGCTGCTCATGTAAAATATCTGCACCCAAATATTGGAGTCTTATCCTCTTGTTTATATAGGGACAAGTTTGCTATACGTCACAAACTTCCAAAGGGTGCTGTATAATGTAATGAACCTATTATATATGTATCAGTCTTTTGTAACAATTTACTCTGTAATATTGTAACATGACACACAATAAAAGAGAATAACAAAGTAATTGAATTAACACAACATCCGTTGTAATTTATGATGATATTTCAACTTGTTATATCTGCATATATGCCTTCAGAAGTTTGTGATCTATGTCTTTATTTTTGAGCTGAAGAATCTAATGACATTATGTTGATAAGAAATCCTCACACTTCTGATGCAATCCAATGTAATGCCCTGAGAATTGGAGCATGGCAGCCATGTGGCATTGGGGAATCAAGACTGTGGTATTTTGGTTAATTTGTGTTATAATATTCATTACTTGGCCTTTTGTGGTAATAGGATAAAGTAAGGGCAGGGACAGAAGCGGTTGGAGACGAAGACGTGGCTCGAGCATTGCTAGCAGCCTGTAAAGGTGTAGCTGAGCCTGTTCAAAGGAACTATGACCGTGTGTTGGCAAGTGGAGCCATCTTACCAAAACCTTCTTTGCGTCTACGAATTCTGCGCTCTGTGCTTACAGTGATGAGAGAATGGGCTCTGTCTCTGCTCTCCACTCGCATGGGGCCAGGTGGTAGCTCACTTTTATTTGGAAGCTCAGAACAACTTCTCAGCAACCAAGGGATGCGTGACAAGCTAGCCAGCATAGCCAATAGGTAAGTTTTAGATCTCGTGTCTCCTCTCACATTCTGGATAACATTAGGTGGCTGGGTTTACAGTTTACGGTCTAGGGTTTAGGTGATTCAAGGTTGTCAAATCCTGGAGGTTCATGTAGATATTGGCAAAGGGGTTACTTCATATGGATATGATATCCTTTCCTTTTATGTGTTCACTCAAAAGTGCCACTAAGGTAAGCGGGCTTATGGGGCATTCCCACTTGACATTAGTTAGAAGTAGTTTTAGTCTAAAAGCGGTTTTAGTTATCTAGGGTTCACACATACGGCTCTTTTTAGTGCCGAGCCTAGGTGGCAAATGATGTGGCATGGCTTAAAAGTGGAGGTTTTAAGCCTCAACCACTGACCCTCCCATCGGTACCTAAACATGAGGCAAGAATATAGGAACTTTAAAAGTGTCGCCTCCCACCCTTGTGATTGGTTGCTTTTTAGTCTTAGCTATGAGGGCACGAGGAGCTTCATTAACAAAAACCGATGGTAAGATAGGTGAGTAGTAAGGCATTTGGGGATGGGACAAAAACTACCCAACATTCATTGCTTTGTAGATAAAACCATGAACATGTGTGAAAGCTACTTAACTAAAACCTACTTGAAAATCTCCGGAGCAAGTTCTTGTAGGTGCATTGGGATAGTCGGATGCCTCCGCTATAACCGAGGGAGCTTTACCCGGTTTTTAGGAAATACTTTGGGTCTTAACTAAAGTCAGGTGGGAATGCCCCATTAGTTTGGCTACTTATCTTGATCAGGCACCTGTATTTGAGTGGTGTGTGGTTAGGTGTAGATCTAAAAAGGGACACCAATAAGACATGTCTTAAAAAGAGATTGGACTATGTGTTCAAAAATGTGTTCAAAAGTTGTTATTCATTCTAGTCTCATAGTAAACACAATTGGGGGACTTGGTCATAGGGGGTTCAATGGTCAATATGATTGGAGGGACTCACATCATCAACAAATTTTTGTGCCAAAACTTATAATTCTCTTTGTTACTGACAGATACATGACAGAAGTGCGGCGCTTAGCCCTCCCACCAATAGAAGTGGAACCGATTTCCCATGGCTTCCGAGATCTTGAGGAGATGCTCCAAGGCTGAGGAAGAACTTAGCTTCTAACAATCTCTGCTTCCTGCTTAAACCCAATGATCTGCTCAAAGTGTACAGTGCTGGAGTATTGCAAAACAGTTTCTTCGCCGAGAACTGTGGGGCCACTTTTGGTGTAGCAGGATTGGTCTTGGAAGTCACATTTGCCCTTGGTTTGTATGCATGACATCGAGGAATTAAAATCCATGGGCTTTGACAACTGGTTCAAAGACCTGACCTCCTCTGTAATCGCTCATGTAATTCTGGATAATGCCTGACCAAGAAAACTAAAGGGTATCTTCAGGGCTGCAAAATACCATCACATGATGGTACAAGATTTCAAGAGTGTCACCCTCCAGGAGGATTGCTGATGATTTTGAGTTAGAAGTTGATCTGTGAATCAATTTTAGAAGATCCATCAAACTTACGTTCGAGCTTTGGTGGTGCCAGAGCCATAGGTGCTTACCTAGTCTCTTAAAATACATTGTTGTAACATTGTAGCAATCAATTCTTGATGTTGCTATGCTCCTGGATGATGAACTTATTGTTCCTGCTTGATATCTTAATTAATGAGTCTGTATGATGTTCCTGTGTATTGTATACAGGTCGACTGTATGCATATTGTTTGTCCACAGTGCAACACATAAGGTGGACTAGGCTTTGAATAGACACTATTGTTAGTTTTGGTTGCTGCCAATGATTTGTTCTTGAAGATGTTTATATCTGCTGGTGGGCTAATCCCAATGAGCAACATGAGAGTTGAACTTGGTATTTATACTCTTGGTGAATTTCAAAAGCTTTCCTTAAATGGTTTTCTCCAAGTAATGTATGCAGGTGTTATCCAGATACTTTTCTTAATCGGACCCCTATATCTGATTGCTGTGTTGATTGGTGAAAGATCAAAGAACAAACACCAAAAATGACACATGTTTAAAAGAGATTGGACTATGTCTTTGAATGTTATTTACTCCACACTCAATGATGAATACAATTGGGAGGATTCATATATTTATGTAAGGAATCAAAAAACATGCACTTTCGATAATCATAACAAAATAAAGGGAGGTTAAATTTGCAATGAGTTTTGATGATGCTTCATCAAATAAATAAATAAATAAATAAATAACCAACATCGGGCAAACCGACGTGAATTTGAGCCCATTGGCCCTACCCTGTTCAAGAATATTGTTGGTGCAGGGTGGGGTTTACTACCTACCTTGCGGTTGTTGGGCTCTTGGCTTCCTACCTACCTAGCTAGTTTTTTTCCGCCAAGTAGAGAGAAGATTTCACATCAGGAATCAAACTGCCAACCACTCCATTCGGAAATGGGTACCTCTCCACTATCACCCGGTAGTTTAGGGTCATCTCGGACCCTGAACTATGATGCTTCACCATAGATTTGCTAATGCAACGCAAGTTTTGTTGTGTAAATCTAATCGGTAGAAATTGGACAACATGGACAAGGGATTGAATAGCACCCATATACCTTATGTACATGTCAAAGTTGAATACGTACCTACCATTTAAGGTCACTATGTTTAATGAACACTTACTATGACCACTCAATGAAAAGGGATTTTGAGGGAGCCTTCAATTTTTGGAAAAAAAAAAACTATCTCATTCCAAGCTATTCAATGGATGGTAATACCAATAGAACCTTTAAGCCTTCCAAGTTTTGTACTTTAAGCACTGCCACCGTCTAGAGTTAACAATCTTGGTGATCATAGAGTTCCTCATTACACTAAGGTAGAGGATGCTTAAACCATCACTTTGAGTGTTGAGTATAACTACTTCCACTAGATTGATAAAGCTTAAGAAAAAATTATGATTTGCAATTGAAAGGAGATTTCAACGCACCAAAGTATGTCTTCTTTGGACTTCATATGTAAAAATTGTAATTATTATTGATAGATTACCCAAATTCATTAGGGGAGCATGATGTTAAGGCTGTGGACATTCTCAAAAATATCATGTACTCGTTGGGCAAGATTCTAGGGTGTTGGTACCGGGTGGGTGTTGGTTTTGGCACCCTCTGTTTTATAGAGGTTGAGAGCTTGGAGAAATAAGCCTTTTGTGCATGCTTGTTAAGTCAAGTCCACTTTACACTTTAGCTTTCAACTTGAGACTTGAACTTTATAGTACATGGCTTCCAACACTCACAAGGCATCTCTATGGATGCCATGTGGAATATCTATGACAAGCTTTTGGTCAAAATCTTAATATATCTCACGGAGGTCACTTGAGAACATTGAGAGTTCAAGCTCCCATTTTGTGGGCCCCAAGCAAATGGGATGCCAAACATGCCAAACTCCTCAAGAGCTCTCATTTGTTTAGTATATCATTCTCATTTGATATCTCAGTTTGAGCATGGTCATTTACACTTCCTCAAACTATTGAGAGCCTAAGTCATTTACACTTTCTCAATAGTTTGAGCTTTGGGTGAAAGCTTGGCAACTCCAAGTGCCAAACTCCCGACACTCATCTAATTTACAAGTTTGAGGTCTAGTTTAAAGGCAACCCAAGCTTATCTTTAACATCCACATGCACTCATTATGTTTATCCTCTTTGGGTTAAGCCAAAAATGAGTCCCTGAGCTTCAAAGGATTGGACCTCTTGTAATTTCCACACTTAAGCCACCATGACAAGTCCCCTTGCCAAATCCTACTATGCATGTATCATATGCAACTTAATTTTTGGCTACCTAAGCCATTTTATCTACTCATTTGTTCCATAATTGATGCATTAGTTGTTTGAAAGCTTCACCCTTTGAAACTCTCAAAACTAAGTTGCATGACTTGTCAACAAGTTGAGGTCCATGTTCAAGTATCATAAATTTGGGGACTCATTATGCTCCAATGTCTACACGGGCTTAAGTTTTAGTTTGTCGGAAAGCTCTTGAAAAGAACCACAACATAGACTTTTCCTCTACTTTAATTGAAAGAATCAAGTAAGATATGAACATCACAAGAATGTCACTATGGAAGCTCATCATGCTCAAATGGTTATGTAGACAACCTCCTTTGGCTAATAGAATTCACTATAACATTTGCATACCAAACCTTGTGTATCACACATAGTACATTACACCACCTCCATTTCAAGACCCTTATGGGTCCATCTTGTTTCCTCCACCTTAAGTAATTCAAACTTAGGTGATTGACCCATTAAGGGTTAGTTTCCATGTTGGTTGCTCGCCCGCCAGATTCTAATGGAAATGTAGATTTTATCCGGTGAAATCTAGATTTCCACTAGAATCCGGTGGGCAAGTGGCCTACATGGGAACTAACCCTAAGTGGTGCAAGCTAAGGAGATTGATCACCTTATTATCTTAGTTTAGGTGAATGATCCATTAACCCCCTAACTTCCCAAATAACCTTTGTTTGGTTGATGGAATCTGATTTATGTCCTACATTGACCCCATCTAACTTATTCATTTAGGGTGCATCCCTGGGGGGGGGGGGGTCGACTCTTCATACCACATACAAACTAATGTGAGTGTAAGAAGGGGTACTATTTGAGACATTAGCGTACATAGTATACATAAGGGAGTGGTATTGTTTTTCTTCAGTGTGTACATTTAAAAAGCCTATTAAGAATTTTGAAGTGAAGGTAGATTTGCAAAAGGGGACCATGAAGTTTTGAGGAAAACCTTGACAATAAATGTGCTCGTTTCTACCAGTACACATTTTCATTGATTATTGTCATATGGGTTTCCAATGAAGAGTCCACCCCCCAGGGGTACATTTGCATTCGAAAATACTATAAACATCAAATCAACATGGATATCTACTTTGCATAGACACCCAACCCTTGCAATTTAGAGATGATCGTAGTGTTCAAAAATTTGTTAAAAATGCAAAGTGGTTATGCGAAGTGGTCATGCAAAGTGTTGGAAACTCATGTGAAGAAGTTGACTCTAATCAATCGTTGTCACTCCAATGCAAACTTTGCTTGGAGCATCAATGGTGTCCATTTGATATTTTAAAAATAAAAAATAAAAAATAAAAATGAAAGTTAGTGAAAGGGTTAAGTCATAGAAGTTAGGGTTTGAGGACACCTCCAACTTTTTTTAAATTTCTACTAGTTTCATAAATACATTCCAAACCTTACATGATCATCAAATCCATGTTAAGAAGATGATTGCAATATTTGGAGTCAAAGTTTTTGTGAATTGCTACCCATAGATTCTCTTGACATGTTTTTGTATGGGTATGTATATTTCAATTGGGGCTAGAGCTCATGCCATTTAGGTGGGCCCCATCTAGCCGAGCCATGACCCCATCATGGGGGGACAGGGGGGGTCAAGGTTGGGGCCTGCGATCTGGCACCCCTGGGCAATCCTACCAAATTTTCATTTGTTTTTGGATCCCGACAAGAACTGATGTCCACCCCGCCCCATTCCAAAAAATATCGCCCTTGCATTCTTGAAGGATGCTTGTCCACAAATTTCATATTGAGTGTACTTCACCTTGCAAACCCAAAATATATATATATATATATATATATGTTCACTTCCTTTTAGTAAATAAGCAATTGACAAGGATTTCATTCCCGAGTTGAAACCAAAAGCATGTAAATGAATGTCAACAAAGCATGTAATGAACTTGGAAATAAAAGATATTACAAAATCCTCATTAGCATTGGGATTATAATGTATGTGACTTACCATTTAAAAAGGCATTTTGTCATTCTAAAACGAAACTTATATTTGTGTGCTATTTTTGATTTGTTTAGTTTAAGGCCTTCTACTCTCACAAGTATTCATTCATATTTGTTACTAAGCATGATTTGAACTTACTAAGCCAGTCCAAGTTCACTTCACACTACGCTTGAGGGACCAACAGAGTATGAGAATGCAAGATGGATGTCAAGTCTACATGGATTCCTACATGGCATCGAATGGATCATGTTTCATGGTCACTTCGACTATTTTCACAAACCACCTCTTGGAGGTAGGCCTAACACAAAATTAGGAGACCACGGCACTCCAAACACTCACAACCATTAATTTATTCTATTTTATCATGTGTGAGGACCCGCATGAATAGACATTCATTGAAATAGCATTTGTTGAGGGCCCGGTCACATATGACTTCACACTACACTTGAGGATCCGTGACCACACTGCATGATGTTGGAGGTGGTGTTGGGACGGCCTTTGGTCACTTTTCTTTTGGGCTCTCACAATTTCATGGTCACGACTCTTGGCTCGTGTGTGAAGTGGCCGTTAGGCAGCGCTCGTCTTATGACAGCAAGGACAAGGAAGGCCAGTTCATGCGTGTAAGAATATCCATCAGATCGAGGAGAATCAATGGTTCTTAGCAAGAGCTAGGTTTTGTATGTGTGGAAGGTGGGCGCATTTGGACTACAAGGCAAAGGGAATGCCCAAAAGGAAATCTTCTTGATGTGGGCACAAAATAAGGGTGGGTTTACACCAAGGTCTAAGATCAAAGAAACCCCAAGATTCAGCGATATTATTGGTCGAGAGTAAAATTTTGGACCTAAGAAGTTCACAGTAGAGTCCAGGTCCAAAGGTATGAAGAAAAACAGAAGTGGTGCTACTGTGGCATCACTTTCGCACCAAATCTCGAAGGTCTTGACTCAAGAGAATAATCCTTGGGCTAGTTTGAGAAACCAGTCTTGAAGCTTGGCTCCAATCTTGAGTCTAAAGGTAAGGCCCATTAAGGGTGTTTTGGACCCCAAGTTTCATGCACCTGGATCCTAACGTAAACCCACGTAACTATTTTACGATGCAGTGTCATCTTTATCATCATGAAATACTATTTGAGTCATGTATAAAAGTATGGCATAAAAGACAAGACTGAGGGGCAAACCCACCTTCAAATTGTGTGTTTGACCCGGAGTTTTTATTTATGTTGCATTTGAGGGTCCCATGTCGAATGCCTAGAATAGACCAAAATAGTAAATTGCACTAAATATGATATTTAGTGTTTGATTATATTTAATGTTGTTACCACCTTGCCTTATTCAACATAAATTTTCAATTCTTTGATAATTAGTGTTAGGAGATATGTTGGAATTCTCCTTTTATCAGTTTCCCCCCCCCCCCCATATCCTTACTAACAATAAATTCAAACATGGAACCTCCACATATTACCATAGTTGATATTTAATGTTTGAGTTCACATTTAATGTTACTTACTTGCATAAGGTTATTGACATTTAGTGTATGCGTTCGTATTTAGTGTATCAAACACTAAGTATCCTATTTAGTGTAGTGACTACATGGATGTCTATTCTTCAGCACTTTGGAGTGTGCACCCAAGTCCAGAGTTCACAACTCTCAGGAACATGTGGGAACAAGTCTACCTACCAAATGATCATGTTCAAAGAGTTGGGAACGGTTAGGGAACAAGTCTACCTACCATATGATCATGTTCAAATAGTCGGGAACGGTTAGGGAACAAGTCTACCTACCAAGTGATCTATGTTCAAAGAGTCCAGAACGGTTAGGGAACAAATCTTCAGCCCGGCCCCTTGGGATAAGCGAAGCTAGGTCTTGTGGGAGAGAGGGTTTTATTGTATACGAGCATACATACCTCTCTATCATCCAAACATGAAAAGCCTTAAAATAGTATGCATCCCGGAGGCTACTTTTTCTAGTTGATTTGATATTGGAATCAGTTTTAAGGACCCCGAAATAGTCTACCCCAAGTCATTTGAGATGAACGCCAACAGGGAGGCCAAGTTTCTATATTGGATGGAGGAAAAAGTAATGCTCGTATGCGATAATGCAGATGGCACTTTTTTCCAACACAAAATAAATATTATCCCCTCAAATTTTGCTTTGTGTCATGCCTACGTTCGCTAAGACCCGCTTGTATCCCATGTGGAAACTATATTCTGGCACGGATTAAAATGAATTAGAAAGCCTTGTATGATAATTCCATCTCTCAGGTCTTGTGTTAGGAGAAGGCCAGTAGAAGACTCCTTTTATTTGATCTAGGTGAGGCCTTTTGGGACTTGCTGAGTTTCTTTGGTAAGCTGCAAGATACTCCCTCCGTCCCAAAATGATTGTCCTACTCCCCAGAGTTTTTCTATCCCAAAATGTTTGTCCATAAAACTCCGGGGGTAGGACAATCATTTTGGGACAGAGGGAGTATGTACTTATTGGAAGTTGAAGAAAATAAGGGTGGGAAACTATAAAATTAAATTAAAAAAACAAAAAAACAATTGTAAATTGATGTTACAACTGTTGGAATTGTTTAAGTAAAACATGCGTGTTTTAAAACATGATATAACTATGTATATGCATAGGGTAATGATGCAATTGGTATTGGTGCATTAGGTAAGATCAAACGCACTACACCGTTTATGGTATTTAGTGTCACGTGCATAATAGTGTCACTTACCCTACTTTGAGGCGTATGTTAGGTTACACTATTGATCAACAACATCACCACTAGTATGACCTCATGACACTTGGCGTTCAAGTACACTTACCAGTATCTTGTCATGTGTATGGTAATAATGTTATTGGGTATATGCCTGTGTTACATAATGGTCTACAAGGTAACTCAAAGTGTACACAACTGATACTTGCCAATAGTATGCTAAATTCTATCTTCCCTTTGCATTTCAAAACGCAAAACTACCATCTCAAGTATCCCAACGTGCTATTATGAATGCCATAATGTAGACAAATCTCACTTTAAAAAAACCTCGATTAAAAAAATTGAGACCTCTAGGCATCTACTTTAAACCCTTCTCAAATAATATACGTGACACTATATACCATAAATGGTGTAGCACACCTCAATGAGACCCAAGTGTGCATTATGTAAAGTCAAGACCATACCATTTCTTCACACATTGGTGTTCATCCTCCAATTTATATGAGTGTTCATTAAGAAGTTAGTTGAATGGGTAGATCGATCTACGTAGTTTCCCCCAACTTGGGATTTTTTGAGCAGTCAATTAGGAGGTCCGGTAAAAATAAACAAATGAATAAATAAAAACCCTATAAGTTTGTGGTTGATCCATTCTAACTAATTGTTATTATCACACTAATTCAATATATATTTGCTCATTTTTGAGTCAAATGATTCAACTAAGAAAAGAAGAATTGCAAACTACAAAAAACTTCCAATAGTTTCACCTTTAACTTACATGGCTGCCACGAATCCCTAGCCTTTTCTCCATGGGTGTGTGAATGCAATGCCTAAATATCTTTCTCCCAACAATTTAATAATATACAAATTATGTTTGTTGGTCAAAGCTTCATGGTGTCTACGTAAACTCATTCAATTCAATGACAAAAACACAATGACGTATTCTACAAAATAAAAATGAAAAAAACGAAAATGGTTGATTGGACACCATAAATGATATTAGAGACCTCAACATATTGTACATAGTGATTTCCAACCGGTATGGATCGACATAACATTATCAGATACACACACTTGTTCTATGAAACTAACAATATTCCACAGAATATTCCACAGAATATTCCTATATTAGACTAAATGTGGGGAATATCTGGGAGTACTATGTGGAATATTGTCAGTCCCAAAGAACAAGCGTGTGTATCTGAATAATGTTATGAACCTCCAACATGTAGAGAAACTATTTTGTAACCCTAAACCCTTCATCCACGATGGATGAATTTACCTAGATGCCACAAAGATGGGCCGGCTTGAAAGCACCAATACCACTTTGAGACGACAATAAATTAGGTAGTACACCATTCACACCTACTACAATGGTTTACCATTTAGAGTTACATGTTGCTATATCTTTATTGATAATGCTATTATTAAATATTTGACACAAATAGATAATATACACATTAAGGAACATATTACAACTTAGTTAGTAAAAATGGCACTCCTAGTGAAAATTAATAGCACCGCATAAACCACAATAACTTAGTAGGTGTGAAAGGTGTACACCTAAAATATTATATCCAGTGTCATGTGGTATTTTATGTCGCTATGATAACATACCTAATGTCATTTCCTCAATGCGTACATTTACAAGTATTGTCATGGATGATGAAGTTTGGATGAAATCCATACCACTTTTTGAAAAAGAATTAAAAAAAGAATTGGTGTTTTCTACACAATACCAATTTTGCAATGAAATATTGTCATGGATGATTGCAATTTGGATGAAAAAACCACTTAGTAAGTGACAGTAATTGCAACATTGTGAATATATAATGTCTAATTTGTTTTTACACGAAGAATGACAAACACATTTAGTGTCGGTGATGCTACACATGCGGTTACAATTAGTATTGAGCACAACAAAAAGTCTTGGTGACACTAAATACAATACTTATGAGTGTAGTAAGGTAGAAAGAAACAAGAAACAGTGAATGACCACTATTGGTGCACTAGACTAGGAGTAGAATGATTCTTGTGTGGACCCAAAATAGCTAATTGTAAAAGCGGCGGCCCGAAAAGGATGCAGTGGTAGGCCCAACGTAGTGGTTGACTGGATAGGTCTTGTTTCACACCACTAGGGATTGCTTTTGGGTGCCATTGAGGTGATTGTGTTGTGTGCATTCGTATGCATTCGTATGATATTTGATGCTTAAATCAGGGAGGCTTTATTATACAAGTTGGAGGTTTGGCTTACTTGCAAATTCGGGAGAATGTAAGTAATTATTTACAAGGAACAAAATTACAAAACAACTTGCGTTCCTTGTCATTTCCTCTACTCCATACCTGGTGGTTGGACTCTTCATTGGATACCTAAATGACGTGCATAGATCATTATGAATTAAAACCCCCTATATTCAAGAAGTTTATAGAGAAAAATAAATGCATACGTACTAATGGCATGCTAGAAAATGGCCTCATGTAATTTAGGGTAAGCTTTTCAATTTAATGTGATAAATGCCTCCACTACATACATAATATATATATATATATATATATATATATATATATATATTCATGATTTAAATAGGCCTTTATTACACTTAGAATCCATTTTTCACTTCTCAATACACTAGTCGTTTTCATGCATAGCATGTAACTCAATGATTGTATCAAACAAACAAAGACAAGAGCACAAGAACATAGCCACGATCCGGAGAGCATAAGTCAAGGAAGCCCATGATCGCTCCAAGAGCGTCTAGTTTGTAAGAACCTAGAAACTAAATGCAAACCCTAACAAGAATAGACACGACATTGGAATAGCCATTGGGGTCTATCTCCCATATGACAACAATGGATGACAATATAAATTGGATGAAACTAACACATTTATCGTCAAAATTTTCTCTAAACCTTTAGCCCCCCCCCCTTTTGTACATCTACCTTTACTTCAGAATATTTGATAGGCCTTTTAGATGTACACACTAGAGAAAAAAAGAATTATTATTATGTGCGCTAATGCCTCAAACAATACCCCTTTTTACACTCACACTAGTTCACACGTGGTATGAAGAGTCTCCATCTCTGAAAAATATTGCACAAATTTCAAGCCGCTCTCTCGGGGGTTAGGGCCACTTCACAAGTTCACACACAAGACTAAGAGCCTGTGACCTTTAAACTTCACGCACTCTCATTAGTGGAAAGAACGGAGCCAGTCCAAGTTCGCTTCACCACTACGCTTGAGGGACCAACGGAGTATGTGAATGCAAGATGGATGTAAAGCCTACATGGATTTCCTACATGGCATCCAATGGATCCTATGTCATGGTCACTTGGACCATTTTCAAAAACCAACCCTTGGAAGTAGACCTAACACAAAACTAGGAGACCACAACACTCCGAACGCTCACAACCGTTGATTTATTCCAGTCTATCATGCATGAGGACCCCCATGAATAGAAACCCATTGAAATAGCACTTGATTGAGGACCCGGTCACATAATGACTTCACACTCCACTCGAGAGTCCGTGACCACACTCCATGACATTGGAGGTATGTCGGGACGGCCTTCGGACACTTTCTCTTGGGCTCTCACAATCCCACGGTCACGGCACTTGGCCCGTGTGTGAAGTGGCCCTCAATAGACGGCGAAGCCGCAAAATGCACAAAAGGGTACACAAAGTGGGGGGTGGGGGGGTGCGGCGGGGCCCACACATAGAACTGGGTCAGGGTCGAGAGATGCTTTTAACGGGCCAATTGGGACACAACAGAAACAAAAGAGCATTCAAATGGACCACCGAGGACTGGGTCAAAACACACGTTAAAAGTGGCACCAAGGCAGGCGAATTGGAAGTGAAGTGAAAGTGTATTGCGGTGGTTGATTGATTAAAGTTAGAATCAATCAAGCAATCTCTCTCTCTCTCTCTCTCTCTCTCTCTCTCTCTCTCTCTCTCTCTCTCTCTCTCTCTCTCTATATATATATATATAAATGCATGTATATGTATGTATATATGTAGTTGGCTCTTGCGGCGGCCCAACTTCAACCATGTGTTGTCTTTCTTTAGTGGCCCCACATTGACTTTGGAACTACTGCACTTGGATGAGTTTCCGAGTGTTGATGAGGATCTCGAAAAGACAACCGACTCGGGTCGCATCATGTTAGTTCACGGTTCATGTTAGTAGTAAGGGTGTGCGCGTGTTGGTGTTTGGTTACTTTTGCCTTCACCTATCGGAGACCTATAAGAGAGTTCATTGGTGTGTGGGTTAGGGTGAGGGGACCAAGGAACGGACACCCGTAATGGACATGTTGGGGTTACAAGACGTTGGGCTACGTTTTGGAAGGTTTATTAAATGGCCGCTCTGTGTTCGATAGTGAAGCACGATTGGTGTTATGTGTTTGGCTAAGGAATCGACCAAGGTATGTTTCCGATACCTGGAACTAAATGAGGGCTCGTGTGATTCTGAATTTCTGACTTTCTGATGATGCTTCATCGTAGATTCGATGGTTCAACCCGAGGTTCGTTGTGTGAATCTAATTGGTGGAAGTTGGAGAAATGAAAAACAAACTGAATGACACCCATGTATCTGAAGTGGGTTACGTTTCCTTGAGTCTTTTTTGGAAACATAGATTTATTTACAACGTGTCTCAAAGAGGGACCCCCCCCCCATTTTTTTTAAGAGACTTTTCTATTGAGAGTTTGTTAGGGTTGACTTATGTCATGGCTTAGTGTTGAAAGTTGGGTAACACTCCTTGGACCTTTTCTTTTAGTCTCAATTTTTTCCAAAGAGCACTTTAGGATCTAATGTAGGATTTTCACATGGCCCTAATTCCCGGAACAAATCCTATTCAAGGCTAGCTTGCCCCCCCCCCCCTCCTATACTAGTATATGACATGTTAGAATGTTAGTTTTTAGTAGCCCGACACCATTTTTTAGCATGTAAATATAGGCCTCAAGAAAACCTTGGTGACTTTACAAATAAACTCTCGAATTCATATGGAGTTCGATCCAAAGACTTTACAGACAATTATGTTGTATCCTAAGGTATATGGTCTTGTTGTGGGTACCTCCAACTCATACATGCGATTTTGACCATCCGATTAGACTGGAAGTTGGTTCGTCTGGTCCTAACAATCACAAATCACAAAGATTGTTGTTCCAAGTTTTGAAATACGAGTAGAGATGCAAAAGCTACAAGAAGTCAAGAAAATGTTCTCTTACTTCTCAAGTGGTCGCAAGAACCCTCCCAATTGTGCTTACAATGAATCCTAGAATCCCCTAGAATGGTTAATATATTTGAGCACACAATCCAATCTCATAGCGACCCATGTCTTTTTGGTGTCCATTCTTAACTATAGACCTTGCCCCATTCCTCCCCAAATGTAGGTATCCAATGAAGAAGAGTGACCTTGGGATACTTCTAAATGAAATGCTCATAACAATAGGAGGACCCAAAATGTCACTGAAAGTATATGGGCTATATATGTTTGTTAACCTACCCACAACGAGATTCTAGTGCCATGGATCTTCTAGGCCCATGAGCCTATGTAAAGTAGATACATAATCATTCATTCAAACCTCCAAACACAATGAGTATTGTCAACTTACCTTAATTTTTATCCGGTTGATCAAGTGTTGGCAAATCCCAAAAGGATTCCAACACATCTTCTAGCATGCCATCATAACATTATTCATATCTGTAACAATGTTATGTGGGACTGATTGTATTTCATAGGATATTCCCCATATTCAAACTAAAATGTGGGGGATCCTAATCTCTCATGTATAAACCATGTTCATTTTAGGCAAAGAACATATAAGAGCTGCTTTTGAAAACAATTTTACAATCAATCAAACATAGCTACACTGATTATTCCAATTAGTGCATGTTACTATTCGAAGCTACGTAGTGCTATAACATCCTACTCAAGAGTTCAAATTTTACTACTGGAACTTCAATAGGTTGTTTAGACATTATAGAACATAAATGACTTTGCTTGGTAAAGTATTATGTTCTCATTAAATAGTTGTAGCGTTGCATAACTCCAAATAGTAACACACACTAATTGGGATATTTAGTGGAGTTACAATAGAGTTTATGAGGGCCACCTTCCCATTTAAATGACCCTCCTTAAACATTTAGGGTGTAAATTAAAATGCAAGCTCACGTGACTAACCCTTTATCTCCGCCTTATGGCATGACATGTGGCACACTAATGGTTTTGTGTGGATGGTATATACATCGATATGGCCTATTAGGTAGTGTGGTTTACCATTTGGAGTTCGACATGTTAGAGACATATTTTTATGTCAAGAGTATCATTTTTCAAACTCTTATAACATAACTAGCTAATATGAATGAGCATGATATGACTTACTTCATAAAAGAACGCGAGTTTCTCAGTAAAAAACTTATAGCAACACCCAACTCCAAATGGAGAACGATATTAAGAAGTGCTAATGGTGTAGTAAGTACCCTAATAAGGTACATGGTGCTAAAACTGTCACTTTAAGCTTCGAGCATGTATGCTATTATTATATTTAAGGTCGGGAATGTTACATGTCAGCAATTGACATGGGATTCCAATGCACTAAAGTACATCGTAATCAAGTTTGTATGCATCGTTTTATTGGTAGAGGACCCATGATGTATAGAGATGTAATGAGTTCACAATGAAATTGCGATGTTTTTTCCATTGTTTATCCTTGATGTCACTACCCTATCGAATGAGAACTTCAATGACCGGATGGAGGTCATCCAATTGACAACTTTGTTCATCCTATGTCGTCGAGCATCGACGTCCATGGGCATATTAAACACATTTTGAAGGGCAAGGATTAACGTGACTAATAACCACATTATTGCGTGGTGCATCTCCTTGAGATGATTTCTTACAAATTTCTTGAGTGGTTGAGTGTCAAGTTTGTCGGGTTGGAGTTTTGGAGGAGCTAGAAAGGAACCTTTCAGGGTCATTGTGCATGTGTTTTGGAGGACTTGAACGCTCAATCACGGAGGATCTACTCACTCAAATTTGTACTAGCAATGGTTGAAAGTGGGCCCGAACCACAACTCAACTGCTGTGATGCCAATTGTGTGTAAACACATTCGGAAAGGTAATATTACCTTTGCTAGATAAAGAACATCAAACTCACCCTCTTGTCATGTTTGATGCTCTTTTCAGAGGTTCCAAATGTTAGGTGTAGTTACTTAATGTTATGTCTAATTCTGCCATGTTGTGCGTGTGGATCTCCTTGAAATGATTTCTTGCAATTTTCTTGAGTGATTGCGGTTCAATCTTGTTGGATTGGTGGTTTGGAGGTAGAAAGGAATCCAACCCTAGCCAATGTGGAGGTGTTTTGGAGGACTTGAACTCTCAATTATGAAAGATCTACTCACTCAACTTTGTAGTAGTGGTTGAAAGTGGGCCCAAACTACAACTCAACCACCATAGTTGTCCATTGTGTGTAAACGCACCTTAGAATATAATGTTGCCAACTTACCCTTTGCTAGAAAAGAGCATCAAAGTCACCTCCCCCATGTGTTGATGCTCTTTTGAGATGTCTCTTTTGTAGGGTGGTTGTAGATGTTTTGGGGGATTTGAACCCTCAATTATGAAAAAATATGCTCGCTCAATTTTGTAGTAGTGGTTGAAAGTGGGCCCAAACTACAACTCAACCACCGCAAATGCCCATTGTGTGTAGACACACCTTGAGAAATAACATTGTCAACTTACCCTTCCCCATAAAAGAACATCTAGCTCACCTTCCCCATGTTTGATGCTCTTTTGTAGACGTAAATATACATTATTAAACATTGTGGGTTTGTTCATGTGAGCCTTGAGAATATAACCATAAGATGGCCCAACCTAGTGCAAGAAGAGATGACCCAATCTGACCTAATATGAATGTTCTTACACGAGGTTGGGGCATCCCATGGTTATATTCTCAAGATCCACATGAACAAACCCACACTGCTTAATAATGTTATGTTGTTGTTTTGAAAATCTTATACTCTTAACTATGGAAGATCTACTCACTCAATTTTACAATAATGGTTGGAAATGTGTCCAAACCACATCTCAACCATTGCAGTGCCAATTACATATGTGTATACACACCTTTAAAAAACAATTTAACTCACCTTCGGTTATTTTAACAAAGAAAACCGCTTCGAACTCGCCTTCCCTACATTTGATGCTCTTTTGAGAGGTCCCTTTGGGCGTAGTTACTTAGCTTTATTACCAATGTCGGAGATGGTGAGTGGGGCCGGAGGATGGTCTCGGCCGAAATAAAGGCCAGGAAAGTAGGGTCGTCAGTAGGAGGAGGAGGTCGGGTGGCCCGGGGATCAGCAGGGTGACCCGGAGATGAGCACCTAGGCTCCCCTAGCATTTTGCCATTATTGATGCTTTCGTTGGAGTGGTAAGACGCTTAGTTCGATTGGAGCTGTGCTTTCGCAATGCCTCCTTCTTCTTGGATGTTTTGACGGTTTAGATAGGTAAGAGGACTGTGTGTGTTTCAAGCTCTACCTTGTACTTGCAAAATTAAGCTATGGTTTATCGAGTTTGTGCAATCGACGATGATCATGGAGCTTTGAATTCCACATTCGCAGGAATATTTCTCGCTCTCTTTCGCTCGATTCGTGCGTAGAAGTTGTTTACAAGGCGAGAACATAGTAGAAGTTTGCAAGTCTCGAATATCATCTCGCTTTGGTGCTCCGAATCAATGGTGTTACAACCATTTTGAAAGGTAACAAGGAGTTTTCTCAGCTTCACACCTCGCGAAGTTTCTCGATGTAGCTACAAATCGGTTGTACACGTCCTTCCTTTCTGAACGTCGTCATTTCTTGTTTCACTCGCTGTGTAATTTGGTTAGTTCTTACGCCAACAATGTGGTAGAGAGACTGCTTTGAACAATTTGAAGGCGAGTCTTCGTTATCGTTGCCTGTCAGGAGAATTAGTAGAATGAGGAAGAGCTAGGTATCGAAGTCCCATTGGAACTTAGATTTTGGCTTACTGGCCGACTTTTCCATGCTCTTATTTGCTATATTGCAGCTAAGCACTGCGTATCACCATCCATCACGACTATGATTGTCTATACCTCATTTCGCATTCCATAGCCATAAATTTGTCTTCAACTGCTGGAGAGACAGAAGCTTGCCGATTGTTGTTCCTGGATCTTCTGTGCTGGACTGACGATGATTGCCACTCTTAGGGCTGATGTCTTCAGAATATCCATTTAGTTCGAAGTCTTCACTTGTAGAACCGCAGAAGTACACTACACTTAGCCATGGACTAGGGGATTGGCTAGCGCAGCACCTTCTCATGTTCAAGATAATCGCCCTTTGCGCCTCACTTGAATTTGTTGATTTTCAGAACCTGTTTTTATGTGAATTTCAAGACAAATAGTGTGCTTAAGTTTAATCTCTAAGTGTGGCCATGGTAAAATGGTCCTGAAGCCTACTCGTGCAACCCCTTGGTTAGAAGTCATTGGACTACAAAAAACCATAGAGAATTAGGTTTGACATCTCCAAGTTGTGGTGTCTGCAAAAACTGATCCAGAGTATTTCATGTGCGTGTATTTGCTTGTGTTGTTCTTTTCAAGCATTTGCAATGTGTCATGCCAGGTTATCTTGTTTGGAAATATTAATAAGGGCCTGTACGTGTGACTGATGATGATTTCACGTTGCGACAGAAAGTGCAGGTTTCTGTAGTACCTTCTCATTACGAGGTTATTTGTCAATAAGGGAAGTGAACAGAGGAGTGGCAGATTTCCAACCATCGAGCTTTTTTGCAGCCTTGAATCATGGATGATGTGTACTCCAAAAGCGATCGGCCAGTTAGTAAGAGTGCCTTCTTCGTGAAGTGGGTCAATGCACTTGCTGTGGTAAGTCAGAGAAGATGTCCTCTCCATCTCCGATGTATGTTATTCTGGTCGTTTGCAGCTCCACATCACGCAGCTGACTTTGCACAAATTGCACAGTTGGAATTTTCAGTTTGTAGCAAAATCTCACGCATCTGTTTCAAGGCCTTCACATTGTCCAGCCTCAGTATGCATGTGGACTTTACTTGGTCGGCTGCGCTGCCCTGATTAGTCGTTACATGTTTACGCTTAAAATCAAAGCCAGTGCTGTACGACGAAATGGGAGACTTCTTCCATTGATACTTAGGAACGTTTGCTTGGGAATCTTGGAAAACGAGGAACATGGTAACAGATGTTTCTCCTCTGATTAGTTGCTATTTCTAAATACTGATCAGGCAGCTTCGATTAATTCTGCAGGCGCTGTCGTTGGCAGTTATATCTTTGGGCATATGGCTAGCAACCAGGCCTGGCGATTGCGAGAAGTATTTGACTGTACCAGTTTTTCTTATTGGAGCACTTTTCTTGCTGATGTAAGCGTGACTCCCTAGCTCTGAAATTTATGACTAACAATCTATGGCTTGAGATGTGTATCCAACTAAACAGAAATTGGATTGTAGATATGGTGTAGTATGCTGTTATTTTATCTTGTATTTTTGTTGATATTTCTACTTGCTGATTCGTGACATTTGGTGTGCAGATCTGTGCTGGGCCTTTTTGGCTCTTGGTTTGCGATTGTACACATCCTCTATTCCGTATCCTTTTCAAATTTAGACAAACTTGGTGCAGGTTGAGTTCGTGTAGTAGGATGTAGAATGTTCAGCACTAGCTTTTCCATTTCTAGTTTGTAAGAGTGTTTATAGATTGTCAAATGAAGCTGTTAATTTTGGTGCATGTTATGATCAGGAATATTTGATGCTTTTTCACCTTAACCGAAATTGCCTTAGTACCTGGTGCTGATGTTTGCAGTTCTGCTTGCGTTCCTAATTTTTATAATATTCATGTGAGTCTCTACCCAAGACTGAGTACCTATGTGACCCTGTGGGCCACTTAAGAAAAAATTGATGGATGTTTTCTCGCAATCACTGGTAGCTCAGAAATGGTAGAGTAAAGATAAAGAAGATGTTTGCTTATGTTGGTGGATGCGACATTGCTCAGTCCTAGTGTAGAAGTGCATGAATAAAGATACTAAACGTAGGCATATAAGGAAGGAAAGTGACGTTAAAATAACTAAAGCTTTGATGGTTGCCTTCTTTTTGAGCAGCATCAAGTCTATATTTCTCCTCTGTGACGCCAAGCATAATTTGTGACAGTGTCAGCAAGATCACTAATATTCCTTCTGGGGGTTTCCAGATTCGTGGTGACCAGTCCAGGAAGTGGATACAACGTAACTGGTCAAAAGTAAGTGTCTGAACTGTGATTGCACCTTGCTATCTAGTCGTGTTGACAGGTACTTCTGTGTTGCCAGTGTTAACTGACCACATCAGAGATTGAAATGACAAGATTGATTGATGATAGCCTGGATTGATGTATAATCCCCACTTGAATTTGCAATGTCAAGTTGCAATGTCAGTGTCTCGGATTGATTTCTTAAATCAATCTTACTCAGCAATCTTACTTTGTCTTTTTCTTCTTTAGAAGTTAAGCTGACATGTGGCCCCTCTATTAAGGATGTTTATGCTCAAGTTGAGCAGGCCTTCTCACTTTTAGTACCACTAGTTCTTAGCACGTTCTTTCTTTTTCTTTTTTTGACAGCTTCCAAGAATACAACATCAATAATTACTCAAGTTATGTGCAAGGGAAGGTATGTCTTGGATAGCAGGGTATCCTTACTGAGATCAGTTTTTAAGCACTATTGCAAGCTGATATTGAGAATGCACCTTCAGTATTTCTTGTAGTGGCAGATATTTGATAGTCACAAGAATCAGATTGCACTCAACTTATCTGTTCTTGTGTGTGGTGAGTCTTAGAACAACTCTCAAATTTCAATAAGTACTCAGACCTTGGTTATCATAATTCAGAAAATAATAGCCACAGGGCAAATTTGTTCTACAACCTCCTGTTTCTATAAGTGGATAGACGTAGTTTGTGTTTCCCTTATTGTGCTATTAATCTACCCCAGTACTGGTAATTTGTGCATGTGTAGTTGAACAAGCAATCAAACTGGGATCATGTGAAGGCTTGTCTTGAGGCCAGCGACAATTGTGCAAACTTTGAGACCATCTCGGTACTTACCATTGACACCATTATTATATCTAGCAGTCTTTTGTCCAAACGAATCCATAGGAGTAGGTAAGTTACAGTTAAAATATTGTATGGAATATTGGTCCTGAATAGAATTAAGAAAACAATTGTTTCTTGGTTTATTTCTCTTCTTTCGCAAAGAATGTAGTAATTATGGGGTCTTATTTAGCATCAGACGAACTCCATGACTACTGCTCTGAGGACAATGGTTTTTAGTGCTCAAATTGCATGGTCCTCTTGATTGCATATGATTTTGAAGCAGAAATACTATTTCTCAGATATCAGCGACTCTTGATGTTTTATAATTATGATATATTGTGTGCCTTTTCTGTATCCTGTCTAGTTTGTTACCTGGTTTGTATTCTCAATAATGTTATTTGAAATTGATCCAGTCAAGTCTGATATTTGAATTTGAAGTCACTCAATTATTATTATTATTATTAGTCACTGTACTGAATTTTTATTTTGTTGCTCATTGCAGCCAGGCGATTACCCTTATGCGAACCTGAATCCAATTCAATCTGGCTGCTGCCGTCCTCCAGCAGAGTAAGAGAAGTGCAGGAACTCTATAAACTGTCAGGAACGTGTGGAAGTTTGTGAAGAGTTTAAGGCAGTTATCATCTATTTCTCTTCCAATTTCTCTTAGAAGGATACTCTTAAATAGATTATGATCATCTGAGCTCACTAAGTTGATCAGTCATTTCTCTGAGCAGGCTTTGTTAAGCTATTTTCTTTATTTTCTTTCCTTTTGTTTCACTTACATCCAGATACAGCGTTTAGGTCTCAAAAGTCTTCTTTTCTCATGTCCAGTAACTTACCTCTAGAGTGTGCTTTTTTGTTAATCAAAATCTGTTGTCTGACTGGTCATCTGGGTTACATTAACTGCAGGTGTGGATATGCGTTGACCTCTGCCGGGACGTTTGCAAATGGCACAACCTCAAGCTCAAATCCAGACTGTCTAAAATATTCCAATGATGCGTCTGTCAGATGCTATGATTGTGATTCTTGCAAGTATGTTCACTTCCCCATGGCAACCACTCGTAGTGTGGTCGTGTCACACCTAGAAATGTCTCTTTAACTCTGTATGTATGTACTGTGTACTAAAAGTTTCTTAATATCCCATTCTTTATTTTGATTGGCAACTTAAAAGACTTGAAAAACTGTCCCTGTGGAGTAAGACATTTATTGCATGGAGCTTGGTAGGTGACTGGGTATGTGCAAGTAAGATTGTTTTGTCTCTCTTGAGAAACTGAATTTGCAAGGCACCTTCTTCTTTCTATCAGTGATCTCAAATTTGGGTTTTGAAATGGCAGGGGTGGAGTAGCTCAAGACATCCAGAAAACTGGGAGAATTGCAGGCATAGTTACTCTTGTTCTCTTCTTTTCTCTGGTAAGCTTTGATCAGCACCTGACTAGTTTTGCTAGACGTTTTTGAGAATCTGCACAATAGTAGGAGACATGTTGACATGATGGGGTTTTGTGTGAACATTAGAATTATCCTGCAATTGAATGAGACTTTTTGTCAGGAGTTGGCCCCCTATGATTTCCCATTGGTTGTTTGCATACACAATACCAAGAATTTCTTTCCACTTGTGGTGCATGCTCGGAGGTAGTGTTTGAATTTGAATGATGAGTAACCTATTGTGGTTCATTGAGGGTCAAACTCATTTTAGCACCTCTTGGCTTCACAAAATGAGTTTGACCCTTCATGAACCGATATAGAATATTCTTCATTCAACTCTCCACAGCACCTTCAAGCATGCACCAAAACTGGCTGAACATGGAAGGTGTTGTATGCAAAGCAACCTACTCCCGACCAAAAATGATGTTGAATAGAAGGATAACTCTATTGTGCTGAGCCTGATCAAAGTTTGTGTTTCTAAACAATGTGTTTATTTGGAATGATTTGATAGACCTCCCATGATTTATTATGCAGGTACAGAAGAAGGATGGAGGGATAGATGTTCTTTTAGGTAGCTGCCACTTAGAGATATAAGAATCTTGCTCAAATCAAAGAATTAGCAATTCATAGTATCCTGCATATAAGGGTGTTTTCTAAGTTCTAACAAACCCCTTTTTTGTTGCTTTGCAGATTGTGGTCTACGTGGTTGCTTGCTTCGTTGGCCACAATGCCTCTCGGAAGCATTATGGTAGAGTGTAGTTGAGTGAACATCCTTCAAGTGCAAAACACAGAGGTGGCGCAACCGTGATTGTATATTGTCCACCTGTCATACAAGCACAAATTATTCAGTTTTGTTAGTGTAGGTTACACAGAAGGTTTCTGATTTTCTATTTGAAAAAATCTTCAGTAGTCTTATATAGTGCTTTCACAACTTCCTTTTACACAAGCGGTGAAAGGTGAGGGTACACTTGCTATGGTTTGAAGATAGCTCATACTTCATTGCTGGGGTTCTGGGTTTAGAGTTCCCAAGGAACTGGATTGAAATTTCCTTGGGACTTAGCAAAGCCAGTGGATATCTCTTATTTCTTGATTTAGTCATAGAGAAACCCACTTAGATAACCTAGACATCTCCATCTTTCTTTCAGAATTGTCATGTACTTTTGGGCTGAGGGACATCAGAGTTGCCTCCCTCCTTGTATACAATGTTTCAAATTATGAACTGTAATACCAGATGTGATTTGCTTATGTGTGTGTAAATGACTTCTTTAGTTTTGGCCCCTTATGTCTTGGTATGATGAAAGGACAGCTGAAATGAAGATTGGATGAAATTAGGGTTGGCAGGTAATTATGATTGCAGCGAGCACTGACCAAGAATGCCTCTTATTGCATACCAGATACCTAAAGTGGGGTAAAGTCAGTTGCCGACGAATGAACCAAACTATCTGGAATATTCCTTATGCACACTTGAGCTTTGAGCTCACCTTGATGACTCAAATCCATCTCAACTTTTCTAAACATGCATTTATGAAGTTGCTAGATGGAGGTATTTCTCTTTGAATCAGTTTCACTAGGACAATGTGATTGTCCGTTTCTGTAAAGTTGGAGGCAAATCTTAGAGCTGAAGAAGTAATCTTTCAGTAGATTTCTTCCTTTTCCTTGATATATGTAACAGCAGAAACTATATGTGCTCCAAATATGCAAACTGGGGAGCGCTGATCTTTTGAAATTTCACCGTAATTACTCCAATGTTTAGCCACATGCCAATTTTGCAGTGGGGTGATTGAGGTTCACAGAAGTTTGGTGGTAGGGATGTTTCTTTACCTGGGTCGACCGTATTGCAACCCCAAATTTTGGTTCGAATGCAAACCTTGAATCCTCATTTGTCATTGAGGACTGCATGGCCTGATTGACTTCCCTCAATTTTCAGAGGGTTGAAGGATGCAGACAGAGCAAATTGCTGCAGTTGCAGACCAGCAAGCACTGAGACCGTCAAATTGGGCATTACAGTCTGGATAAAGTTATAATTTGATAAACATAATGGGAGACTGACTATTGCACGTCGTGAACATTGCCCCCGCCCTCTGGGTGAAGCAGATTGTATGTTGAATTACAGAATTAGGGTTTTCTCATTGATGCTTTTCTTCTCAAGAGAAGTTTCGTCATGCCTTTTGATGAAGTTGTTCAATCATGTTGTTTTGCTATTCGCCCGGAGGGATATTGAAAACTTTGGACTGATATCAGCTGAAAATGAGGGTGATCTCCGGGGGAATTTGTAGGTCAACACCTTCAGGTTTGTCAGCATCAGCATGTTAACTGCGAGAAAAAGAATTGCAGCGGACACCAGGACGTCATCAATTGGTTCCGCCGGCCTGTCTTCCAGCTGAAGTAACTTGACTGCACCCTTACACGTACACATCAATTGTGATGATTATCTTGTTGAACGGAGTTGAAGAGATTGTTTTTGAAGGATGTGACCTGCATGGTGGTGTCGTTTACTGAAGAAAATGCCACTTCAGGATATAAGTCGGCAGGTTCTTCCGAGATCTTCTGAATAAGTTTACTTAGATGAAACCGTTTTTGGCAGAATCCTGTATTGATAGTGGCATGAACATTTGGTCCGGAGGGTATTGGACGTGGGTTGGACATTGGGCCCTGAATTTATACGAATAGTTCACTCTTATGACAGGGATGAGACTTCTGAAGGATTCCGAGGGACATAGCCATTAGGTCATGACAGGAATGAGCATGTCTTTGAAACTTTGTGCAGTGCGGGTGTTTAATGCGAAATGTCTGGGAGCAAGCTGTGAATGATATGAAGGGGAGAGAGAATCAGCTGAGGTAACTTGAATGCCCCTTACACGTACACATCACTTGTGATTATTATCTTGTTGAATAGAGTTGAAAGAGATGAGCTCTGAAGGATGTGACCTGCGTGTTGGAGTCATTTAATTGGGAGAATGTCGGTTCAGGAAGTAAGTTGGCAGGTTCTTAGGAGATCTCCTGAATAAGTTTGCTTCAACGTTTCTGGCAGAATTCTGTATTGAAAGTGGCTCAGAGGTCCTGGATCCATATGAAGAATTCGCACTTATGACAGGGATGTGTTTCCTGAATGATTGTCAGGGATATAGCCATTAGATCGTGACCAGAATGAGCATGTCTTGAGAATTTGTGTGCACTTCAGACGCATAATGCGTCATGCCTGGGAGCAAGCTGTCAACGATATCATGGAGAGAGAGGAGCTTACTTCAGAGGTTGTGAGGGACATAGCTATTAGGTTGTGACTGGAATGAGCATGTCTTGAAAGTTGTGTAAAGCTATGGAAACCTATTCGGACCTGCAAAACACCCTAGACAGCCTAGACTTATGAATCATGGCTTATCCCCCCTAGGGCTGCATGCACTGCGGATGCATAATGCGTCATGCCTGGGAGCAAGCTGTGAACAATATCAAGGAGAGAGAGAAGGAGCTTACCTCAGTGGCACTGCTTGCGCGGCTGGACATTGATCGCCATATCTGGCTCTCGGAATGTCGCCCTGATCTTGCTGTGTTCGCACAGCAGCCGACGTGCGGCCGGAAGGTAATCTGTGCTACAACAAGGGACGCGGCCACTGCAGCACCTGAGCTTTTGAAGCAAACATGCGGCCGGCTTCGTTCTACTAATCGGCGAATACCTTGCAGCAAAGATAATGAGAATTTAGTCATTCCCAGTAGAGAAACTCTTACAGGGAGTAAAGAGATCCTGAGGTTCACATGTGAGAAGGTACCTCTCTCGATCTTCATTCTGCCTCCAATCCAGGATGGATATTCCAGACGAATTTATAAGACTTGATTAATTCAGAAATCTTTGAGCGCCATTATTTCTGCAGTTGTGAGTTTGATTGAGCTTGACTCGAAAAGATGTTCACTATCATATCCAATGCATGTCAGAGATGTATGTAATTGTCGATATTCATCAGACACTTGTTTAGTCGTTATAATTGTCAAACTGAATGCTCACATTCATGTGTATTGTGAAAATCAAAGCAGACTGGTTCATAGCATGTTATATGCATTCTGTGTTCTTCTGCCTCCAATCCAGGATGGACATTACAGACAAATTTAGAGACTTGATGAACGTGTGTTTTTGAAATCAGAACTCAGTGCGTGCCATTGTCTCTGCAGTCGTGCTTTGACTTAATTGGATGTTATTTACCCTGTGTGACCTAAATGTGCTGGAACCTCTGTTGAGATTTCTGCAGGATAATTTTCAGAGGCTGCTCGAGTTTGTCGTGGAGCATTCACAGAGGAACACCCCGAATGCAATTCAAAAGAAAAACACAAGAGCAAATGAAGGTTTTGCCCATGATTTTGCCAAACCCGCTCTGGCATGGTTGAAATTTGATGACGTGAAGCCACTGTGCAGCCGGTCAACACAGACTTCAAGAAGCAGAGAGGACATAGCAAGAGAGAACAAACGCAAAGTTGGGACACATAATAATGTGACCCAGGTTCCTGCAACGACTAGCTCCACCACACCTGCCCCTGCGACATTGAATTTGACTACAAAAAATGTCAAAACGAGGAGTCATTCCACGTCTTATGTCACAAGTAAAGTTGGAAAACTGGAGAGGAAACATGGTAGTTTTTTTTGGTGAAAGATCTTGAGAATGGTGCTCTTTCTTTTGAATGAACTACAGAAACGTTGTTGCCAGGGTGGTCTCTGTCTTTGTATGGTTATGGTGAACTTCTATGATTAGTCTCTTAGCCACATGGATGGAAGAGTTTTTGTACATAATGTAGGGAGCTCATTGTACCAATGATGGTGTGTATAAATATCTTCTAATACTTCATGCGTTGAATTGGCAGGCTCACACAAAGTGTCAAACGAAGGTGGAAGTAGAGACGCTGCAGTACAAACAGGGAGGATTCTGTTGCCATTTCTGCCAGGAATCCCTCAAGAGCTAGGGTCATCTAGTCAAGTTGTTGAGGCCGACTCATGTCAGGTTACATTACATCTGACTCTTCCAGAGATAGTATTCCACATGCTCATAACTGTCCTGGTTGACAATTGGCTAGACAACGTCATATGAAGCTCGTGAGTTAAATCAATCATCTTATCTCCATACTGCAATGTCATTCATATTCCCATAAGATTGCACTATGTCCAACCTGCCTGTGAACGTGTGTGTAGAACTTTATTGATCAACAGATACTGTCCGTGGAGTCAAAGCAAGGAGCAGAGGATCTCCTAGGTTATGAGGAGCTCCAGAGTATAAAGGATCAGTTTACCATTGGAGTACTTGAGCAATGGGCAGAGCCGTTGCAGCAATACCTTGGAACGCTTCGAGAATTTGTAAGTTACACAATATTTGTGTCCTCATATGACTCCATCATATTGTGACAAAATAATAGACGTTGTAAGTTAAGAAATATCTTTGTCACTCGTATGACTCCATGTTGTAATAAAATAACAAATAGAGAATTATATTGAATTCAGATTACCCAGCCCCTGTATCCAAGCAGCTGAGTCATTTCACCGGCTCAACCTGTTAGGTTCCAGTGCGACATTTTGTCCTGGCAGTCCTGTGTGTAAGGTTACATTGAAGAAAAATAATGCTGAAAGGGTGCACATCTACCTATTAGATTTTGAAGCCCTTGAAGTGGTCTTCAAAATTGTCAACTTAAGTAGGATGTCATATCTGCTGAAAACAATGATCACCGGGCCCATGGCTTCTAAGGTTGCCGACTTTGGACATGTGAAACAATGCTTTAAAAACAACACTTTGACAGTGGGATGCAAACTCAGCGATCTTACAAATTGGCAGGGAATCATCATTTTCTAGTTTTCTCTCTGGATAGACGGAGGTGCTACTGTCTGTTTGCAACCTGTTTCCGTGTGAAACACAGTTCTGCTGGCAACAGATCCTGTAAATGGTTGAGATATGCCATCTTTCAATTTTGATTTGAGTCTCAAAGTTGACTGTCATTGTGAACATCTACCTTTTATGACTTGCTTAAAACACCCTTCATGCCTGCGTCTTCGTTTATGTACAGGAACAAGAACTTCGAAATCGATGGCTCTCACCCAAAGAGCTAGACCTGGAGGCTACTTCCCACATGGATATTTATCCAGAACGGGCTCAAAATGTCTCTCACGTTCAGACGGCAGCAGCTGTACAAACAGAAAGGATTTCCAAAGGACAGCAGGTTCAAAAGCGTCATACTGAAACCTGTCAGAAAAGGTTTGAGCATACACCAGCAGCAGCACCAGTTGAGAGTTCAAGAGCAAGAGGACTCACCGTTCATAATAAAAACAGCGTTGGGACTTGCATACATTGCGAGTTGCAGTCCCCATCGCGAGGCCTGCAGATCAACCCCCAGAGATTGATAGAGAAAAGTGACACCACAAAAAAAGGATTGGGTAAAATGACTTGAAAAGATCTCTTTCACAGCACTTTGATTGGTGCAACTTTATCACAATTGTGTAGTATTTGCATATAGTAATAATGCATTAGCTCAGGGAGGCACACATGAAACATATCAAAGTCTCCAGAACTAATGGATATTTATCTAATTGCAGGGTCACCGAGGAAAATTTCTAAATTGCCGACAACATCATCACCACCACGGTGTGTCATCTTTCTTGTCACATTTATGTATGTTATATAATGTACGAAGGAAACAGCTTCCCATCTGGTTTAATTTTGATGAGAAATGGCATTTAGACTTATAGGCATGACTAAATGCGTTTATTTCCGTGAAGTCTAGCACAACAGGATTTGGCCACTTTGAAGAGGACAAGCAGTGTCTACCAGGCTTGTTTTTTCACAGGCATAACATTCTTGAACATTACGAAGATGGATTGTTTTCTATTTCCGCTCAAGGAACCAATCTCCAAAAATCGGGGTCTCATTTCTAGGAATGAATGTCAAACATATACTAAGTGACAAGATCCTATTGATCCTCACCTCATTGTTACCTACTTCCAGTTGTAGTTTGGAACTCAGAAAATAAGGAATCTCATGGGAATTCTATTCTGGATACCTCCAAGAAGTAGATCTTGGGGGCCCACCCAAACATTTGCTCAAGAATGTTATGAGGTTTTATATCACTCAGCTTGTGGTTTTTTTAACCAAGTTAATGTGTGATGGAACAGATCACCTCCAAGGAAGCAAAAGGAACAGTACAAGCAACCTGCAAAACCTCAAAACTTGATTCCTTTGAGCAAAGAAACAGTCCGTGCACCAGCTTCTGACACAAAAAGGTTCAAGAATGTTTTGGAAGTGCCTCACAAACTAAAACAAGACAGTGGGAATCAAGAGAAACCTACAAGCCATATATTCAATCAGCGTCGCAGTAAATCATGTTTGGGTTCCTACTTAGAAGGTACAAGTTCGGCAGAGAAAGTGGAAGGTGTTTCTTCCATTAGAACCTCTAATTCCAGAAAGGTTTTGAGTGAATCAGAAGATCCTCCCGTTAAAAGAGAAGACAGAGTAAAATTAAGTTGGAATGATGGGGGAAACAAATCGGCATTAAGACCTCGACCACAAGGAGGTTCACAAACGGTTAGATCTCATGCTCACAAAGATGGGGAGGCAGAAAGGTTTAATCAGCAAGATGTTCAATTTCAGCAAACAGTTGAAAGGTCAGTTAAACTAAACACCTATTTCTGACACGGAGAATTATCATCTGGATAAATTTGTCACTTAGTTTGTATATGAAACTATTTGCTAGTGGTGAATGTTTATTGTATAGGTGGTCCAAATGTGAGATGCTTTTTTCTCAATGGGGGCACTAGAAGCAGAGAAAAACAATCTCCTATTGGTCATCAGTTCACTTAACCATGTGAACCATGGGGAGGAAGTGCCACTTGCAAGTGAACTTGAGCTGAGATGTGGATAAGTTGCCTGTGGCAAGTAAGAAAACTGTCTCCCAAATAGGTTAGTCACTGCAACACTTCGATGTTTGAGAAGTGGAAGGCGGTTTTGTGCACACATATTAAGAGAGCAACCTTCTTCAAGCAGACTTCTCCTTTGCACCAGTGCAATCACAAATTTGCAATTGAGTGATGCAGCCAGGGAATACCTCACTTTTGTCATGACGTGGATCCTTGTTTGGTTATCTTTTTGGGATGGGAGAGGGTTACTAGTGCTATTGGATCAAGTTTCGATAGGGGAGCCAACAAACTAATGAATCAAAGAGATTATTAATCTCTGAATGTCTCCTGAACTGATAGCTCTTGTTCGGCAACCCCCACGCAGGTTGGCAGAGCAATTCATCAACAATGCTGTGGACGAGATTTCTTTAGAACTGGTGGACTTCTGTGACTCTGTCGTTGAGCAGATGTCTGCAGCCGAATTAATGGCAGTTTGATGCGCTTGCTGTTGCTATCTAGACACACGCCAGCGTTTGGTCATTGCATTTCTGGTTCAAATTTCTCTATCTCCATCCTTTAACTTCCTTGTGAATAGTGATTCTGCGGATTTTGATTGATGGGTTTTGCTTTTTAACAATGATCAATCACTTACAAAGAAACACATCTCTCATCGCACTCGGATGACAGAAACAAAGTGTATGGTCGTCCATGGTTTTTGAAGTTGAGGTGTAGGTTGAAAGGATTCATTTATGTAGAATATTACCATAGCATTCTTCAGTGGTGTAGTGGGTGTTCTCCCTAGATAAGCATCACGGAGAGTATACATTTGGCGAGATTCTTTTTGACAAGGTCTTTAAGTTGAATCTTGGGGGAAGGCTTTGTCCGAAGAAGATAGGTAACAATGAGGAGTCAACTAATGAGGTCTTGCCACTTGACTATGCTTGGCATTCATGCATGCAATGAAGGACCTTGTTTAGAAACTATTCTTGAAGCTAGAATAGAAAGATAACTTCCTTACACATGCTTAGGAATGCTATGACTGATTGAAATGAACCTGCTAATTCTATACTAAGTAGTCATAGGGAGATATATCTGCTGGTTTGTTATGGTAAGAGATTCAGTCACGGACATGAGGTGCATCACTCTTAATAGACATTATCTACCATATTATCCTTCATGCAATGTCTTGCTACATGTGAATCTTATTTCCAAGAGGCTAAAGAGATAGCTGATGGTTAAACTAAGCCTATTCTTAAACAGTTCATGTGTTACTGTATACCGATACTTACATGGACTATCACAGAACAAACGTTTGTGAAGGTCCACATAGTTCCTAATTAAACTCACAAGTCATCTTGATCGATTTTTAATAATACATAGCCACTGTGTTGTCAAAGTAAGAAATCAAAATATTTGTCATACCGACTTGGATAGGAGAATCATACATGGTGTTCAATGATACATTCTTCAATGGATGTGCAATGCTGCGTATTCTGCAACAAAATTGTGGTTCTATCATTTTGGTATAGGTATTTCACCAGAATAGATTCTCTGGAGGTTCACAACAAAACTCTTCAAGCTCCTCATATGGTACCTGTGCGCTTCCCCACTTTTCCTTCACCTTCAACAGATGGCTACACCGGATATAATACTTCTTGAGATGTAATTAATCACTTGTGTTGTCTTTGCCTAGAATATCTTTGAACGCAAATGGCTTGAACTTATATCCGTCTCCAACGTAGAATTTGTTCTGAAACTCAACCCAGTGCAGTCTCAGTGCGTGCAGGAAAGCACTCAGCGACTCCATGATGAGGAGCACACCAACCGTAACTATCATGAACATCAGCAGGCCAATGAACCTCGTGAACGGATTGGAGTACCTGCGAGTGACGACAATTTTTTAACTTGTACGTGCCTCTCACTAAACTGTCTCATATGCAAATTTAGCACATGTGCATAAGATCTCTACTTGTATGTTCCAAACCACCACAACTAACCAAGACACCATCTCAGATCAATTGGGTCCAAAGGCATAATAAATAAGTAGCATGGGCAACACTAGAAATCTCACAATAATTAGCAAGTATTTATGAAGCAAAAATGAACTTACGAAAATGAAAGTTGGAGGATTTTCTCATAAAATACGCTTGATAATTGTGCATGTGCCAAGCTGCAAATCAATCATTGATATGCAGTTAGTCAGAAAGCGAGGTACTAGTTTCTAGTTGCAACTGGGTAAGGACAAGATTGGAGAAGTACAACACTCGAAGGTCACTCAAGTTTAGCAAGAAATCCTCGGGTAATCCTAGGAAATCTTAGTATGCGGAGTGCTCACAATTAACACAATTTTCATTTCGAAAACCAACATCAGTCATAGAAGGATTATGCTGACGAACATCTCATTTGATCATCGACTTGGGAGTCTTGAAAAGTGGTCAAGTTCTTAGAAGCGAGACCTCATCTCGGTCTTACCATCTCGTTTCCTTTTAGTGGAAGTTTGATGGGAGAAACCAACACAGCTTTCAAGCCAATTTACCTGAGAGCCCAAAGCCGCAAGTAGGAAGCAGTGTTAGAGACGGCTCCCAATACAAACTCGATGGTATGAATCATCTGGTGTACGAAAATTTCGCTGAAGTTGAACTCCTCTTCTTCGTGCTCAAGGTCGACCGAATCGGTGTCCGATCCTCTGTCTGATCCTCCCAGTACTCCGTATGCTCTACCTTGCATTTTCTGCCCCTCCAGATATAAATTGAATTCATAAACAGGCTGACTTTTGTTATTGACTCGAAACATGACAAGTGGTCATCATATCACGACTAAATAAGCCTCTCCATCCATCCATCTGTCAAGTCGGTAGTCAATTGTCATACAAAATCTCTCTCCTAGGTGGGTGCTCGCAATACAGGGAGTTGTAAGATATTGTACTGCATGTCCAAAAAAGTTCATAGATACATTGAGTATATAACAACTTCCTGAATGTCAGAATCCGATTGTTAATTTCTTGAATGTCGTCATGAAACCGGGTGTTATGAAGTTTCATATCTCTTCAACTATGCAAGGGTAGCTTAGAACAAAGCTAATTCGATAGCGTATAGATATAAGAGGATGAGGACCCACCTCCTTGTGCAGCTTTTTCAGCTTGAAGGGCTTTGGGAAGAGCATCCATGGCACTGCTACAATTGCTACTAATACCAAAAGCCTCTGCACGCACACCAGTAGAGTTGTTACACTATCTTGGTTTCATGCCTGGTTGATTTTATTCTCATGAATAAACATCTCTAGAAAATTTATTTGGTTGAATTTCATGCCTTTTTGTGGGTGGTACTTGAGTTAGAAGGGTAGTTTCTCACAGTTTCAACTACACTAAACATCTGGTTTAGTGTGGCATTAAAATTGGTGTGCCATGTTAATTACAGTTGTCTTCATGACTTGTCATGTAGCACCAAGTACCTCCCTCCCAGTGATTGCCACCCAGTGATTGCAAGATAGTTAATGCAGGTCAATGATGAATATTAAATTAGATGTTTAGTGTAGTCAAAATCAAGCCAGAAGTCAAGTAAATAGGACCTGAAAGTACGACTGGCCCCAAAAGAGCTGATTCTCTCCCAAATCCTCGCCAGGGCTCAAGAACATATAAATCATGACGTGGTAGAGGTCCGGCTTGCTCCCTTGAATCCACTTGATGAGGATAAGCATGGACAGGTACCCAAACAAGGAGTTGAGGAAGAGCAACTGGGGAACGAACTGGTACCTGTTAGAAGTTGCTCTTTAGAGCTGGTATGACATCTTCATCCCTTCTTACTAAGCCCACTCACAAGAAATAAAAAATAACAATAGTAGAATTTTTCCTCATGTTCATTTACTGTTTTCCTCACCTTGTTTTGAATAAACAATAGAGCTATTCTTTTATTGAACTGGAGTTTTGGTTCGGAGTTGTTTGCATACAACACATTCCATGTTCAATAGGTTCTTGGTGTATCCTTGGAGTTGGTGTGGAGGTTCGAACAAAGCCCTTCAAGCTGAATATTGGTTCATTGAGGGCAAACTTATTTTAGTGTCTCTCGGCATCCCAATTTGAATTTTGCCCTCAATGAATCGTTTTAGTATGTTCCTCGTTCAAACCTCCACTGACTTCAACCATGCACCAAGAACTTACCAAACATGGAAAGTAGTTATGCAAATCAACCAAATTCCGTCCAAAAATCTGGTTGAATTAGAGGATAACTCCAATCTCACGATTACATGGGTTTCACATTGAGATAAAACACAGCATGTGTGTGTTTAGACTTCAGCAAATTAGATTTGTGCAACCTAACGGATAGGGTTTTCAAATGTTACTTTTTCCAATGAGCTCACTTCTCCTACATATGATTAGCACATCTCCATCTAGGCCATAGCCATTTCCTTCATAATTTTCAAAGCTCATACGTATAGCTTGCTATTCACTATCTACTGAAATGATAATATACGTCCCCCAAATTATGTTGACAAAACTCTATATAGTTAACAAATTTTGAGCGAGTAGTCCAATCTTGTTTAATACATGTCTCTCAGGGCGATCCCACCCTCTTACATTTCATAACTACATGCAATAAAAGTTTGCCACCCTATATTATATGCCATAAATAATTAAAATAATTTTATTATTATTATTATTATTTTTAGATATATATAACCATTGATAATATCTTTTGTATATATTTTTTGAAATTTTTAGTCATCTTCATTTTTTTTACTAATTGTTTTAGTTCAATTCTGCGTCATTCTAGTTAGAAACAATATGTTTTATATAAAAAACAAATCATCAGATTTGGTTGCCATTTTTTACTATGTAATGGATATTGTGTATATCTACTCATGAAAAAAAATTGATAAAATTTTGACCCATTTTGGTGATGCTTTATGTACAAAGTAGATTTTTTTTTCATCGCACGTGGTGTTCAACTTGACAATGAAGTCCACCCCCCGGGACATGTCTTTTTGGTGTCCCTTCTTAAATCCACACCTAACCACACACTAAAAATTTAGGTCTCTAATATAAATAAGTACCCAAAATTTGTTTGTCTACCCAATTTAGATCTGGGTAGGGGAGACCTTTCTACGTTTCCTCTGCCTTGGGGGTTGATTTTAGCTCTATCCAACTTTGATGGATGTCTTGATTAAAGTGTTAATGAGGGTGCTCAATGTAATGTAAGTGGGCCTTATGTCATCACTCTTAATTGCACATCTATATTGAGTGGTCTAATGGCAAGGCTTGTAGTTAAGAATGGACGTCAAAAAGAAATGTGTTACAATGAGACTGGACTATATGCTAAAAATGTAGCCAATAGTTAACATCACATTTGGGAGGGCCTATTTCTCATTTTGACCTCTTACAAGATTTGCAATTGCTAACCGAGTGAGGCGTTTCAGTGGGATCCAACAGCCAAAATTGTTTGTGGAGTGGGAATTGGCCTTGTTACCTTTTGGAAATATAGTAACTGAGGACAGATTAGGAAGGTGTCACAAACGGTGGGATGTCAGCCACCAATGAAGGCAACAATTGAACCACATATAAAGCATCAAGATTGGTGGAACTTAGCTACAGGTTGGGTGTTGGAACGGCTTACCATATGTCAAGCTTGCTATGGTTGAACGCGGCATTCCACCAGCTGAGGAATATGCCCAAGTTCATTTGTGATACCCCCATCAAAATAGACATTTTCATTTTTAAGGAGTTGGTGAAGGGGAGCTCAGTTCTCGACCCGTGCCACGCGGGATCGAGACCAAATGGGTACGGAAGTGACGACCATTTCACGAGTCCAGCCCTTGAAGCGGTGCTGCACCAGATCCCTCTCTTATATGAGATTCATTACTACCTTATTCTTATTAGTCCGTGGACAATATTCTATGTTGATGGGTAGCCTTCGAGAGGATACGTAGAGTATGGAAATAGTGCAGAAAATTAATCATTTACAAATGTGCCTATCCACTAAATTCCTTTTAGACCCAATTTAGATCATGCCAGCCGACTTTAGGTGGAAGGAACGATGAAGGGATTCAATTTGTACCTGCAGGAGGGATCTGCACAATCGTATGCAGATTCCCAGATACAGAAAGGGACTGAGAAGAACTCATTGTAGATAAATCCTGTGTAGATGGAGAAAATTGCCATCAAGAGGATGACGTATCGACCTCCAAATGCCATCGCCATTATGTCCCCCAACTTCTGAAGAGATTTTATAACAAAACACTGATTGTAAGACAGTTTTTTTAAAGAAGCAATGTACAGACTTTAATTCTGTAATTATTTCTAAGATCTCAGGGGTTCAAACAGTCGAGATTCAAACAGAGAAGAGAAGTTAAGAGGCATACTTTGTACCTTAAACTAGTACCCCTCTTCAGTGCCAAAAATATTCAGCATAAGGAAAGAAAACAAGCAATCCATGACACGACAAAGTAAAATATTCTTTGGCCACATTGTTCAAGTGCAAACATGTAAATCCACTAGTGCAAAGGAGAAGTCCTCTCGAAGAAGGCGTCTCTCATATGTGTGCAGATAACCTTCTCCCAATTCTCAACCATCGAAGTGTTGTGACTAATTTACTTGGGAGTCATGTTCCCTACTCGTAACAGGCAACTATCCACATTTTATTTTCTTGTTCACCTGCAAATGGTATTTCCTCCCCGTGGTACACATGGTTAATTGAACCAACTAGTAGGAGATTGTTCTTTTCTCCACTTCTAGCACCCCCATTCGAAAAAACCCAACTGCAGACCAGAGGGATGGGAGTATTATAAGTACCTGGCTCTCAAACTTCTTTTCTTTCCAAATGAGATAAATTGCTGCAAAAAGGACCACAATGCCATGACCCCAGTCGCCAAACATGACAGCAAAGAGGAAGGGGAAGGTCACAATTGTGAAGCACCCAGGATTCGCCTCCTGGTATCGTGCCACCCTGTAAGCAAAACATTCATATTCTTGTCACCCAGCAATTAGCATTTTGGACGCCCGCACATACGACCTACAACTAGCGGAACAAATGGAATATTCAGAAGTACCGATGTGAAGCTCAACTTTGAACTTTTTTGGAAACCTCCAGCAATTTTGAAGTGCTTACATGAAATTAGTAAGAAAACATGAGTGCAACAGGAAGAAGTTTTACTCCCTGGGAGCGAAATTAATATAACAAACCCTTGAAATCTTCTGACCCTCAGATGCATTATACGATGTTCTCAAAGTTGACTATTTTTCATAGTGATTGGTGGCTAGAGCACCGAAGGCTTCAAATAATCAACCTCTCGGAGACAAAGATCAGACCTTTAGGCATTTCTAATCCTTCTGGAGATTCATTGTTGTGTCTTTTCAGAGATCAGGGTGCAAGGTGATAAGAACAATGGAACATGTCCATCTTTTAGAGAGAAAAGAATCCAAAATTCCTTGCATGGCTGACCAGGTGAAGCTTCCACAGTAATTAAGGAAACTCAAAGCCAGTCTGCACAACGGTGTCCAGCGTAACGCGCCTAGGCAGGGTGTTGAAAGTATCCGAAGTTGAGAATAAATAAACTGAAGATCAACTTACCACTAATCACTTCGAGATTCTTTATCCGAATGGCCAAACTAAGTCCAAACACCCATAGTATACGAGTGCCACAAGAGTGGTTTGAAGAAATGATTTGCAAAATGCTCAATTTTACCACTTCACATGTAACTCCATCAGTGTCATTTCTTATCTCAATGCTTTATTTTTATAGACATTGAGAAGCAAAAAAATTTCAATTCGTTTGTCTAAATCTCAATGCTTCTTCTCACACACACCATGGGGATGACTTTTTCCAATAATAACTAGGGCAGAGCTCAGTGAGATACTTACCCGTAAGCATCAACAATTTCTTGAAAGGCAACTGTAAATTCATTGGTCTCATAAAAGGTCGGGGGCGACTCCTTGGTATGCATAACATGAAAGATGGTGCTCAGCTGAGACTGGCTGCTAACAGTTGCTCTCATCAATGCGTCCTGGATCTATAGCTCCTCCCAATTGAAAAGCATAAACTAAGAGTTTTTAGTAGCTTCCTGTGTAGTTGTTTCACTGCCCACAAATCTGCCATTATCTGACTACAGGACTCATTTTCCAACGGAATTAAATTCTATTTCCCGCCCCGGTGCCTCACAGAAGAGCCAGAAGCTTAATGTCTGCTAACTTACGTGATAGATAAGATGGAAAACGGAAAACTTTGTTATGAACTTGTTTGGATCACGAAAGAATGTCTGTTAACAAACCTCAGGCTTTGCTTTGACGGGACACCACCCCTCAGCAACTAGGCACTTACGTGTAACATCCATGCTCAGCATATTTAATGTATGGTAAATAGCCTGTTCTTTCCGAATCTGTACAAATGGAAACACAGGTGGATCAAATGTACATACAACTTAGATTTCACTGCTTTGGATGACCACCCCTGTCATAATCATATGTCGTAGTGCTTTTAGCTTGACATCAATATTGGAACTATGAGGGAACAAGTAAAAACTTCTTATCTCACTCTTCAGCTGGGAGTTGAAGAGATTTCTGACTAAGTATGGACCCTCTAAAATACCAACCTTAAATTACTTCATGCTTGTGATAAATTTGAGTTTCCCATCTCGAGGTATCCAGTTCATTATAGGTGCATGTATGCAGACGTACTCCCTCAAGTTGTTGCTGTCAACATGTGAACCATGTAACCAAGGGACCAAGAAATTGGCGGGAGAAGTTCAGGATATTCTGTGCTCATCTTAAAAATCATTATTTCTCACTCATATACTTTTCTGTATGACTTGTTTTGCAATTATGCACACTCTGCTCTAATACCAATCAAAGTGAATGGTTCTTGCTTATTTTGAAATTGCTGCTCTCCAATTTAAAGCGGCTCTCAGTAGTTTTAGTTACTCGTATTTCCAGTGGCATCAGTCTTTCCGTAAAAGAGTGCATCACTTTCAAAACTGATGACAGCCACCCAGACCTTACTTTTGGGACATGAAGATTAATTCTCTTTAAGGACTTTCTATATGACTTGGTTCAGCTAGTCAATCTGCCCAGAATTGATATCCTTGACCAACATTTGTATGGTGAAGTTTAGGGGATACCATGAGAATCCACGCGTCCAAGCTATAGCCGATGCTGTTCAAAATGTTGTTGCGGTGATGAGTGCCTGCGCTCAGAGTTTCTTGTATCTCTGACAATCTTGTGGCTACCTGGACCAACAAACCCCAGGTAAGATTTCAAAAGGAGAGGTTTCAAGCAGCCGATTCAGCCAGGAGTATCTGCTCTCTCCACAATCTCAAGAGGGACCAATATATTTGAGGCTTCGATATTTATGGGGAATCACTGTCTGCTTCTACCAAACAACTGGTTGTTGGATGAGCCCCATTGGCAAGATTGCTTGATTTATACACACTCTTCAATCCCATAGTCTTTGAACATTGTATCGACAAATTGAACACACCTTCTCTTCACAGCTTCTCATGAACAGCACAAGTTGGCGACTTAATCTCCAAGTGTCTGGCTCCAACATGTAATTAGATCTACTTTGGCTTAAGTACACATAAGTCTAGCAAATGAGAAGCACTTTCTTGCAGTATATGCCATCCTTGTTTCAACCAGTGCATCACATTGATGTTTGTTGTTTGAATTCGACCAATGGCCAGTTACCTCAGCTTTCATCTGCCGCTGCCGAGAAGCATTCTCTGGGAACGGGTAACGATTTGCTCCAAAAGCCTCACATATCTTTGTGATCTTTAGTTGTGCCCGTTCACCAGCAAAAAATACTACGAAAACGACTTTCTCGACCTACACGAGCACGAGTGAGCAATATGATTAACACTATCTCATGACCTAAAATATGGTATATGTAAGACCGCTGATCTCCTCATGACAGAATCTCAGACCGGAACAAAATGAACCGAATCAACTGGTTTTTGAGTCATTAATAAGGGCAGATTCATGGAAACCATAAGAAATGCTGCTCCATTCTCTGTTTTTAGCAGGTCACAAAGAAAGGTGTGTATAATATCCCCATCACACAAGTAATAACCACATCTGTGCAAAAGAAGGAAAAACCAGCACCTTTTCACCAGTGATAGGATCAACAACCAGGTCGGCCAAGGACGCTTGTTTGAGATACATGTTACCGCGAGTTGCACGAAAGAGGATACGCTCAAAGGGCATGCACTTCGACTTCGCCAACATCCCTGCTATGCAACCCAACCGCACTTGCTTGGATGGATTTGTCGGCATCTCCTGCCACCCATCCGTTCGCTACTATTAGAATATGCCCGCCCAATGGATGTCTTTGAGATTCTGAGGACTTTATAAACAATAACCAAGCCTTCCAAGCTCAATGACAGCCACACATTAGACAACGAGATGTGAGCGAATCAATTGTAGGACAAGAAAACGTATGTAAATCCATAAAGGGTCCCAAGAATGACATGTTGTGATTATAAGAGTTTCTTCAATAGATAAAATTATTAGTATCTTTAGAAAAAAGAGACCTGTTGTAACGCAAGGAAGATGCAGGCCTGAATGGAGGAGCAGACTCACACACTACACCTGTTCAAGCAGGAGGGGATGGTCCACATCCTCCACATCCGTTGCAGTAGCTGTTGCAATTTCTGCACGCCTTTGCTGTACGTCGGCAACACTTCTTGCAGAACTGAAAAACACGCTTGCCTTCAGCCCGGCAACACCATGTCAAAGCGGTTGGCATAAGTGGTCATTCTGGTGAAAGCTAATCAATCGGGTGCACCAGATAAACTCTTTGTTAGCATCTTATATTTTGAAATGATTCTGTGATTCGCAGGAAGCTCACCCTCTGTAATACCAAATTTAACTCTGTAAGCTCTCTGTGATTCCTGTTGAGTTTTTCACTGTTATTGTTGATCTCCAAAAGCTCCACCTCCAACTCCGCTAATCTCAGCTGTGTCAAAAGACGAGTTTCTTATTTACTCGCTCAGTTTATAATTCATCTACTTGCAATCTGCTGACTCGATTATTGACCAGAACCATGTTACTAGCGCAAGGCACATAAATGCTTTTAACAATTTCAGATGGTGCAGAATCTTTTCTATGGGTTTTCGTATGTAGATTAACATGGTAAGAATTGACCTCCACTTCATCTAGCTCAAGCTCCTTGTCTGACAAGTTCCTTGGCACAACCGTCTGGCCTGTTTTCAGAATCTCATCTTCAAACCAGCGCAATTTTCTTGCCATATCTCCACACCGTTTCGCCTGCCATTACACATGCTCGACTTAGCATAAGTGTTCAATTTTTTCCCTTATTTCGTCATCTTCCTCGCCCACGATGCCATTTTCATATGTTTCCCATCTGTGTTGTCTGTTCCCTATAAATATTTTCAGTATTATGCTAGTCAAGTGTGAGACACAGGCTGAAAATTTTGTCGCAAGATCAGAGATTCCTATTTCAGCAGATGTAAAGCCTTTCCAAATTCTCCATAGTATCATGAATTTATCTTGCATTTCACCTGTGACTACAATTGTCAATTCAGTTCCGCCTCTAGAGGTTCCGACCGTGCAATTAAAATCTTGCCACCACAAAGACGTCGAGTGAGAACTCAATATTATCCATCTGTACTCTTGAAGATATTGGAGCTTCTTGACAGACTGAAGGATAGGATTCACGAATTACAACTACAAAACGACATTAAAATTCGTCTATAGTGTCACTTGCACCTTTCCTTGCTTAAAAAATAGAATGAAACTAAGGTAATCATCAGCTGATATGGATTGCAGGTACCTGTGCAGCATACGCTCGTTGGAACGGGCTTTTTCCAGGATTGAGCTGCCATTGGACAAAAGCACAGCACAAGGATCAACCAAGGTCATGAATTGTGAAGAGTTCAGATGTAGCTGGTTAACCCCTAAACGCCTGAGGGTTTTCATCAATTTTGAAATAGGGTATAAAATGAATGTTCCTCTCTAAAAAAGAGAAAACTTCTCAAGGAAAAGTTGTTCATAAAGGATCAGCCCAAAAATCTATACAATTTTTGCTTAGAGTAATGCTTATAATATCTATCTCGGCATTTTAAAAAAATCACTTGAAAATATCTTATAGATATAAAATATATATGTCAGGAAAAGCTGCAAGGAAAATACTACCATATGTTTGAATATCATCGTTTGTGTCAATACTCTTTGTTATTGGGAACACCATCTCTACACTACAAAAAGTGTGACACTTATACTGAACTTTGACAACCCACTACTCTTAAACAACTGGCCACATTATGATGAAGGCTGCCCTGAATTAAGCCTCCAGCCTTCATCCTACCCCAAAATAAATTCCAACTGCGTCACAGCTGCCCTTGAACCTCAAACCGGCTTGTCAAGTGATTGAGAGCCCAAAAATGGTCTCTTAGGCGCTTAGGGGTTAAGAGTCTCCTAACAAGTAGAGATCGTTGGAATTGCTGAGAATGTGCTTATGGATATGACTTACAGATGTGAATAAACAACAATTTCGTGCAAACAAATATTGCAGCGGGAGGCACAAATCAAAGAAGAAACTTACGTCCTTGAATTGGAGTTGACCGATTTCCGCCAAATAGGTCATCGTATAATGAGCAGAATCGGAGGGAATGATGAGCTGCACCTTGTTCATCTCCTCCGAGCGGAACAAATCCATGCGCACCATTTTGAAAGCCGCGATGATGCTTGCTCAGCAATCCTCAGCAATACTCCAAACGGCACAAGCTTAAGGTCGCCCAATATATATTGTTTAATGTATCAATCTGCACGTATTATGCATGCACTGGAACCATATCACGAAATGTTATGAGGTTCAGCATACCACAAGTTATACGTAAAGGCACCCTGCACATCCCGTCATGAAGTTCTATACCAATTTGCGACCGGAAAACTCCGGCAAACGTAGTGCTCTCAGAAAAATACAGTCAAGATATCAATCCACGTTGGAAATTTCGATCGCAAAGCACAGCATGGAGCCAATGTGCAAGGGAAACCTAACCGAAAAGTAGAGAAACTAAGTCACTGCAGTGTGTGTCATGGGAGCATGACTTCAAGAAGAAGCTCAAGAAACCGAAGGTGAGAGATGACCCGGGAAATCTCCGGGTGGGTGGCTCTCCCTTGGGCACCACTCTTCCTGGTTTCGTAAAGCCCTGGCTCAGATATTCCTTTGCTAAGAGTAGGCTCCTTACACACCGTAATGTAATTTCCAACCGTAGATCACGGCAGGACTTCAAACATAACGGCATATGCACCGTAGATCCTGCATGCAAGCATCCGATGGTTGCAATTTGATCTAGGGCTTTACGCTCAATAACGCCCTCGGACAAGGCAGTCCATGAATAATGGCCTTGTCCTCCGGCTCATGTCCTCAAGTGGGCCATTATTTGTGGAATGCCCTAGTCCTTTGGCGTAATCTATCACATAAAGCCCTTGTAATTTTTTGTGCTTCTATGTGGGCGGGTTGATTATCTAGGGAAGTGCTTCTAAGTATTCATATTCGAGAATTGATGCCCACCTACATTTGTGATTGACAATGTTTATCACATTCATTCCCTTCATTAGCTCTTCCCACATGTTTGCCCCTCAAAGGAGGTAACTTCTTGTGCTTCCCACCGCTTGTATGGTGATGACTCGCTCGCAAGAACCTTTATGATTGTTGTTCTTTGACAACAAAGCAATCTCCTTATCGTCTTCGTTTGGGTACTCTAGTGTCATAATCACATCACACTTTCCCTCTACCTAAATAACAATCCAAACATATAATTTACAAAAATGTAATGAACACACACCAAATGATAAGAACTCTATAATATGGTATTGTATAACATATAAAAATATAAAATACTAAGTTCATACAAAAAATACCTCACATTCTTAAGAGAATGGAAATCTTCTTTGTTACATTTTTATCAAAATTTTTTTTGACGAGCATCCAATATCATAGATGCAAAGACCATGATAGAGGTGTCTAGCATCTAGAAGAGAGCTTACTAAAATTGAGATTGAAGTAAACACACACTATGCTTGCAATTCATGCTCAAGACCTCTCTCTTAATCTTCATGGTGACAACAATGTTGTTGAGCAGATCAAAATTGTCTTCTTTGAGCGAGGACGAAATAACATGGACCGAAAGTAGTGAGATTTTGCAACAAAACCCAAAAATGGCAATACTCCACCAAAGACCTTCAAAATGACAACAAGAGAACGCCCATAGAGCATGAAGAAAGGCATGCGATCCCAATGCCCCCATCACTACTAGCAGCAGCGTCGTTCCCCATTCCGCCTTAGAGGGGACTGTCGTCCTTCACTGCTCGGATCGGATATCTGGCCTTCGGGATGGTGTGCGGTTCCTCCGCACAGCTTTTCACTCTTCTCCGAATGTAGTGTCCAATCAGAGAGAAGGGGTAATTCCAAGAGGTCTATGGGCAAATACAGCGTGGATTCTCCGGAAGGAGTCCCGTACACGTCACCTTCACGGTGATTCTACGCAGGGTTTTGTATGAAATCGGGTCTCGAAAGTTCGGGATTTCGTTTTCACATCTGGATGGATGTCGATCGATTTGGCACTTCGTTCAAGTGCTCGGGTGAATGTTGGAAAACTGATGGCTTCAGTAGAGTAAATGGTAAATCTGGTTTTTACAGAATTCTATGTGATTTACATCAGTTGCAATTGGCTGCTGGGGCGCATATGTGCAATAATTTTTTCAACAACATCATACTTGTTACAGTATGTTTTTTTGCATATGATGACATGCACAGAGGTCTTTAGGGTTTAGGGTTACACTGTCCTGGGCATCGGGTAACGACAGAATGAGTTGGATGTTTTATGCATGTGTTTACAGTAATGAGTCCACTCATGCTGAAAAGAACGAGTCACTTTTATAAGTGTTCATTACAAAATGCTTCAAGCCTGAAGCTTCTATTACATAAGAGCGGGATAGCAATTGAATGGCACATAACCAAACTCCTAGTTCTGTCTACTGAAAGGCAGCATCCCCTAGCCACTATCTACTTTTCACGATCATATCCGCTTCGGAGCCTACCTGCCCATTCCTTTCGCTACGGTATCTCACGATCAAACTGTTATGCCTATATTCTAAGTGCTTAATATCTGCTCCACTTATGCGTTCCATGTTCTTTAGTCATCACCCCACCTAGTCTCTCGCATCTCCACCATCCATGTCGAACACACACACCCGCATTCTTGACAATGTTGGTACCTTCTCACTGCTCACCACTACCACTGTGTTCCAACATCATCTGCTCCCCTTCAGTGTTCGGATAGCCTTGGATCGCCAACCTGAGCCTTGTTTCGCTGCTGGGGCAATAAATCACGGACAATGTGGTTAGGGTGGCTTTATGCTTGATCAGCTTACTGGACAGACAATTACCTCAAATATAATCCATATAACGGTGGATGTTATTACCTGCCGGAATGTCCAATGGAATGTTCTTCAAACGCAGAACGGAGAATGGTGTTGCTTCCGCAGTAAAGACCCCGCCGGGAATGTCCGCCCACGTTGCATCGAGGACGGGAACCCGAACCTGCTCTGCTTCATTGGTGTTGTGGTGTGGAACCTGTGATTCCACCGTAACTCCCAAAGTGTTTGGCGGGGAAAAAAAAACATTTGTTAAACAAATCGGAAATTCTCAAAAACATCGACAGCCATGTTCTCCGAACACCAAATGAAACTTGCGGGAATGACAGACAGTACAGAAGACACATGTCACCTTCTACACGTCGTCAATCGGATCTTCGACAAACAAAGCCTGTGTGAGTTCATCGGGTGGGGTGTCTGGGGGCTCCTCATCGGACACATCCTCATGATCGACTTCACGATGAGCCGCTTCTTCGTCCATTTCCTCGTCGGCCATAACAACCTCGACGGCGGCATTGACGACTTGGTCAGGAGGGGCCACGTCCTGGACATCATCCGACAGAGGAACGCTTCTTGTGCCGTGAGTGGCGTTTGTCCTCCCAGGTGCTGATAACGATCCTTCAGAGAGTGCATCTGTCACTCTGCGAGAACGTGGTGTCTTGTACCTGACCACTTTCCATTCACGATCGAGGGGATCATCCACAAAGTAAACCTGCGAGTCCAAGCGGGGTATCAATTTGCGCTAAAAACACGTTGCGGGACTCTCCTTTGTTGCACATCCACAACGTGACATCTTGAATTTCCATCAAAATTAACATGTCTTACCTGTCTAGCATGTACAGGCATCAAGTATGGCTCCACACCGGGTGGCTGCCGCGATCTGTATTTAACAGACCAAAATCCATCTTCATCCCGCCTGATTGTTGGGACACCCTCTAGGTGGGGCTTCACCCACGAACATTTTAAAACATTGATATGAAGGTGTCCGTAGTCTACCCTCAGAATGTCCTCAACAACGCCCACGTACAGGAGCTCTGCCTCAACTGGATGACGATCCGCTCTAGATGATCGACAAGTCTGATTTATAATCGCAGCCACCCCTGCGTCGAACGAGACATATGCCCCGCCATTGACGTCCTCCGATCGAAAGTGATATCCATAAGCCCACATAGATGGGTGGTGCCTCACGACTGGCGAGGGGAGCCGCGACATTGTGATCAGGTCTTCAGATGGGTTCTCACCTACCCTGCACATTTCCCTCACGCGGTCCTCGAGCCACTCCGAAAATGGGGGGGGGTCTACGTCGATTGCGTCTATCCCTTGTTCGGTACATGGTAGTGTATTCCCTGCACAGGTGTTCATCGAACACAAGGGTGTATGTCATGTTGTGCCGAGTGTTACATTAACCCAGATACCCAGTTCCAAAGCTAATTATTTAAAATAACAATATACTAACAAATTTGTACAAGTACAATCTTTTTTGTACTGGGGCACTTACGTATACAGTTCATCCGTTGCATCACAGTGGCGGATAATGTGCTCGTGCAGCTCTTTCAGGTCCTCGTCGCCCCAATGTTCGCTTCTACCATTTCCCTCTAAAACCTCTCCACTGTCTTGGTCATCCTCGTCCATATCCCAAATGAGTCTAGCGGATACCGGATAGAGTCGAAAATGTTCCGTCACAAACCCCAGAGCCTCTTCGTACATATACCCCATTGCCATCGACCCCTCAGGCCTCGCCTTATTTCTGACAAGACTCTTCAAGTGCCCGAGGTACCGTTCGACACTGTACATCCACCTGGCGTGAACTGGACCACACCAATACAACTCTCGAGGCAAATGCAGTGGAAGGTGCTCCATGACATTAAAGAACGCAGGGGGGAAGTGTATCTCCAACATGGCAAAAGTTTCAGCTACGTAAGTTTGGAGTGCTGGTAGGTCACTTACCAGGATAACCTTTTCACAAAATCTCTTGAAGCAGTGGCCTAGTCGAATGACGGCTACACGCGGAGCCATCGCCATCGATCCCCTTAGAGCAGCTGGGAGTATCTCCTCCAAAAGCACGTGCCAATCATGGCTTTTCAGGAATTGTAACTTACCTTTCTCCAAATTTACCAATTTCGAGAAATTGGCGCAGTGACCTGAGGGGACCTTGACACTCTTAATGGTTTCAAGCACACGTCTTTTCTCTCCCGGACTCAGCACATATGGGGCATGAGGCATGAGGTAGTTTTCGGTGTCCCCTTCTCTCACTAGGTGGAGGTCCTCCATAACCGAGCACTCCTGCATATCTTTTCGTACAGCAACCGTATCTTCCTCTCCTAGTAGGAACCCGGTGATGGTAGCCGCCACGTTTTTCTCAACGTGCATAACGTCTAAAGTATGTCGCACTGGGAGCTCCTGAAGATAAAGGCGGCGATAGGTTAAGGCCAGCGCATACCCATCAACGATGCTCTTTCTCAAGCATTTGCTGGTGACACACTACGGTCCATCTTACTGTCATTAACTCTCCTCAGTAAACTAATTGGAGATATCGACTGGCATCTTTAATAAATTGCAAGTGAACAACGGAAAGCAAGTATTGATGAATTGCATGACAACGAAGGTGTCAGGTACATGCTAACATTGCAAGTGAATGACACTATCTTATTCTCGGAAAGTTAGTCCAGAGATCAACTAGGAGTCGTTGTAGGCTAATTTTAAAAAACACCTTGTTGGTTAAACATTTCGACACCAATTAAACTACACGGCCTATCTGATACAGGTCACATAGCATCGACAAAACACTGTCGAGGGAATGAGGTTTGACCACCCATTCTCTCGGATGCAATGCGTATACAACAGTGGATTTTGTTTTAAAAAGGTTTAGAAAATCCGTGCCTTCCAGTAAGGTAGCCTGAAGAGGGTTGACACTCTCTTTATCCCATTTCGCCGAACAGGGTCTCGATCCGCAGGGGTACCCTCCTCTCGTAGCCACCGAAGCCGCTCCTGCCCATATGCAAGAGCGTCAGCTCCAGTCACAGGCACAGGCGCAACCCGGTCTTCAATCTCCCTGAAATTTTGAGTGTCGAATCTGAGATGATGGTCTATATCCACAAGGAACCTGCGACTGCAACCGCAAAATATGTTCTTGTGCAACACCTTTGACCGTCTAGACCTGAATCCCTCTCCACAGACTGGGCAGCCCACGAAGCCATTAGTTGTGCATCCCGCTAACATTCCGTACGCTGGGAAGTCCCCTATAGTCCAAATCACCATCGCTTTAAGGACAAAATGAGATGACTGCTTATATTGTGCCACATCCAAACAGTATACTCCGTAAGTCCATAGATCCAGCAACTCCTCTATCAACGGTTCAATAAACACATCGAAATGCTCTGAGGTAATAGACTTAGGACCGGGAATTAAAACAGCTAACATAATAAAGTAATTTTTGGTGGTGAGCCATGGCGCTATGTTGTAATTCATCAACATGATTGGCCATATAGAGTACGTCCCTCTTTTATCAGAATTGGGGTTAAACCCGTCTGTAACTAGGGCCATTCGCACATTCCTGTCGTCATATCCAAATTCCTCCCTAAAACGACTGGAAATCCATTTCCACTGGGCCGAGTCGGAGACATGCTTCATCACTCCATCCTCCTGAGGTAGAGTTGCCCACCATGTCATCGCCGCCGCCTGCATAGGGCTCCGGAACATACGCTTCAAACGAGGAGTCAATGTAAAAACTCTGGTGACCTTGTAGGGCACCTGCGATCGTCCGACCTGTCTCTTCCTAGGAGCTCTACACTCCGGACAGACCCTTGCATGCTTCAACGCTCCCCTGTACAGTTTGCAATTGTTTGGACAAACGTCATACGTTTTGTAAGTGTGACCTAACCTCCGTAGATACTCCGAAGCTTCTCGGTACGACTTGGGCAACGAGTTCGGCTGGGGGAGGATCATGCTGCTAAGCGTTCGGAACAGCTCGTCCATATATGTGTCGGAGCATCCGTGTAGCTTTCCCCCACTCAGCAGAACGTAGGTAGTACCCATGCTGGAGTGATTCGAACCTGCAAATAGGGGTGTAGCTGCAGCCTCTTCCATCGCGGTTACAGCCGCATCAGATTCATCCTCAGATTCTCCCCAGTCCATGGCGTCTTCGTCATCTGATAACACATCTCCCTCGGAAAAATTGTCTCCATACAAATTGCCGTCGTCCGGACCCTGTTCGTCATCAGTTCGCAACACTGGGGTGCGAGGCCTCTGTGGAGATGGTACTCGCTGAGGATTTCCATGCGCGCCATCACCATGCTCCGACCACTCATTATCCATGCCAGGTCAACCCCGACCCCTGGGATACCTTCAATTCCAACGTCTGTCGATACAATGGGTGGAGTAGGGGGGTGGTTATCCGCTGCAGTAGGATCTCCTGGACGGACAACTCTGCCACTGTCGGACAAGGCCTCCTCTCGAATTCAGTCTACGATGTCGTGGCTGCGAACCACCATCTCGTTCATATCCATACCAGGATCCAAGTCTCTTCGTCTCATTGCGTTCGGACACGATCGTGCCTGCGCCCCGTAGTACCACGTGATGTGGTCCTCCCATTCATCGTCTGAATCATCCACTTCGCAACCCTGTCGTTGTTACACATTGTTTAGTTCCAGTACTATAAAACAGACCCCACCTTGGAGAATGCACCGCGCATCTGGACATGTCGCTGATCTCCATTTCAAGAATAATTCAGAAATTCAGAAATGCAGATCCTGAGAAACAACAAAGCATTTAGAACAAACCTTTCTTCATAGTAAGCCCTCAAATAGAATTTACTTGAAATAGCGCGAACCAAGTGTAGAAAGGCATGCGTACCTCTGTAGCTCCGTAGAACCAAGGATGTCTTGAATTTTCGCGGACACACCGTTTATACGACGCAACCGTCAGTTCAGATTCCCGCATGTGAATGCGACACGGACATGGAAGCCGTCCCCAGTTCATCACCCTTGCATAAGCAAGCTCCCGGTCCAAGAGTTTTGCATCCCGCCTCCGCACCCGCTCCTGGTCTGGAGCTCCACGTCGTATGCCATCCATGGCCTAGATAACATGAGAGAGTGTTGGATAGTCTCCGAACACAACGACTGCAAGCCCAGTAGCCCTACAATCGTGCAACATCGGTGAATAAGACCATCCAGCATGTAGACATGATGGAACAGAGGCGACCTAGTTGGGTTTGATGGAACAGAGGCGACTGGTTAACCTCCGACCTTTTGGGTTTGATAAGTCACTGCCTGACACTACTGGCAGCAGAGTTCACTACACTGGAGACAGCGTGCCCCGGGACGACGATGAAAACCCTAATGGCTGAAGAAATTGGTTGTATCCGCTATATGTAATGCCACCGAACCAGGTATGGAAACGTGTAATGGAACTACGCTCGTCCGCTGTGTCGATTATAATCCAACTAGTCACCTGCACTGGTCAAAATTATGGCAGTATATGTAACCCTAACGAAAAAACAATTGACGTTTCAATTGCGTTTGCCCTGGTTTAGCTGGTATTAACACTCTACAAACTGCTGCTCAAGTCGCATGCACATTCAAAATCCATCGGCACGTAGTTACTGCTGAGACGAATTTCGACCGAGTTTAGGGTTTGGAGGGCAGGGACCAACCTTGAAGGAGGACGCAGTTGGTGCTCCTACGCAACCTGTGCGTGGGAACCAGGAAAGCCAAACGTTTGTGGATTGGGCGTCCCCTCTTTGAACAAATTTCCCTGACCACCCGACGATGACAATAAAGCAGTTCATTTGGGGGCATCTGGAACTCTGGTCTGGTGTGGGAATATCTGAAAAAACAGGGTGTCTGTTACCGGGATATGGAATCTCCAAAAGGCGTCCCCTAAAACACCGCTGGTGCCGTCATATTTGCCTCACCGAGTGGGCAATAGAGATAAAGTGGCAGTCTTGTCACGATCGTGAATTGTCGCCACTCTCTGGAAATAGAAACCACAGCTCTAGTGTCAGAGTTCGCTATCAGTTAACTTTTGGAGACGGAGCCGCGTGGCTGCCCCGCAATGGCCAATAGCTCTATAGTGGAAAGGAGTGCAGACTCCAAGTTGTAGACTGAGGCAGATGTTCTTCAGCTGTTTATCCCGAATGGAGGAGCATTTCGACGTACCCCTCCGCCACAACTCACGACCGAAAGATCTTGCTATTATGCCAGGGCACGTACACAATCATCCCATATTAGTGAGGTGGGCTAATTAATGGAACTGCGCAGCCATCGGAGAGGAGGGGTTCGGGTTTGTTTTACATCCGATTTTGGAGTACGCTTTGTGCTGAATTTGTTAGGGTTAGCTGAAGGGGATGTGACCATGGAACCCCCAGCATCGGACGCTTTCAAGTTACAAGGGACGGCACAGAGTCAAGCGGTGGAGGATGCTCTGTATCGACTCCCAGGGTCACAGCACACTGTCACTATCATCTCGCAGGTGAGTCTTACCTATCTCCAAACCCTAAATCGTTGTTTTTCAACCCTATGTCGTTGTTTTGAATCGCGATAGAACCACGTTTGGCGTTGTACGTTCGTCCTGGTCTGGGCATGGCCGACTTAGTGATGGAGAGTTACTCCTGCGAAGACCTGCTGCGGGCTCCATGGCCTAACCAAACCGAAGCAGTGTGTGAAGTCAGAACTTCCAAATTTGTTGCACTCTTCGATGTGTCTGCAAAGCGTGGAAGCTCTTTGTAGAGGAGAGGATAGAGTGGCACGACGGCACAATGTCCACGCCATGTATTGTGATAAGTCGTAATGCCTGTGTTGAATGCCGCAGGTGGGGCATATCGTCTCGGTTTCGGCAATCGAGGAAGGCGGTTGGGCGTCTCACGTCGACAGAGCAAAAATGAGTAACCCCAACTACGGCACATCAAACACGGCGAATCAGGTAGCATTTTTTATTTTTGTGTGCTCTGTACCTTGGTGTAAGTAAGTCCCCTCCTCACTTGAACTTCTCCCGTACTTTAAGGTTTTAGGGTCATGTAAGTCCTCTGTTATCCAAATTAACAGAGATGTTTTTCAGGCAGCAAACACAGTACACCCGCCCGTTATGTCTTCATACCACCATCGGCAACCTTACCTGCATCCGTGGACAGGTCAGGCGATGTACCCCCAGACCGCACCGTCCGCTGTGGACACAGGTCCACCGTTGCATTACATGTATCATGGGTTTGGGCATCCGCAGATGCAGGGGCATCCACCCGTGATGCAGACCGTGGGAAACTCCGGACGGATGCTAAATCCTGCCATCATAAACATGGAGTACACCATGCCAGGGGGATTGCAAGCGAATATCACAAACCCAAGCGCACCACAGAGGAAATATCCCCATGGCCCGAGCACTTCTCAGTTGTCGGCCTCTTTAGGACGGGAGGGGAGCAGTGGTGGTAGCAGAGGCACTGGATATGGTGCACCGACTGAGGCTTCGGCGACTGGTCTACAACAACAAACTTCGACTATGGCGATGCAGAACCCGGATGCGCCTTATTTCGTCCCTGGAAGTGTCCCCTGGACAGCTTGGAGGGGTGCGCCGACCCTGTCCCCTTTCCCCTTTCCCCTCGACGGCACGAATCAGAGCACCCCCGTCCCATACGCTCATGGGAACGACATAATCCGCACTGATACGGCATCACCGTCGACCAAAACGTCAACCGAGGTGGTAGACTATGGAGTATCGAAGAAAACACTGCAAAGAAGGGCACAACGCGACCGGAAAAATGCTTTCAAAGCCAGGTCCGAGCAGTGGCCAATGGCGATCCAGTGTACTCCAAAAGGTGAATTACCTCTGGACGTCCGAAACCACGTGCATACTCAGTTTCGAGCAACTGCACGTCGATTTTTGAACCTCTCCGTCATCAAATTCCGAGATCATCCGGATACGGACATCAAAGTAATGAAGGACGACCTGGAGAAACGTTTCACATTCGACCCACCGCTCAGGTCAGACTACGTCCTCTTCTACATCGAAAGCGCTCTTAGAACTGCTAGGTACGTTTGGCGTAAGCACTGGATTCAGACTGGAAGAGGGGAGAGGCATAAAATGTGCCCTCTACGATTTTTTCAAGCACTAGTATGTTACTGGCGCACAAAGGAGGCAGACGATGAGGCGAGGCTTATGAGAGAGGAGAGAGATGCCAAGAGGAAACAAAGAGAACTTCGTTCAAGCAGCGACGATGGTGATGGTGAGCAGGAACTCGAATGGGACGTAAGATCCAGTTACCTGCGAAAATGTTGTGCTTTGATTGACTATCTTATTTGGATTGGGCTTGTTTATGTTTTCGCATGGATACTAGGACGATTTGATGTCAATTGAGCCTAATTCTGATCGTACTCATCTGTTTGTACTTTGAATAGCCGATTTTGGACGAGGACGAGGACAACGTGGAGTGGCTCGACCTAGAATCCACAGAGGATTCCGTACACGATGACGATGCAGCCGCCTCTTCTGCAATGAACGACGCAGAAACAACAGTGAGTTTCCGAAACATGAGTGCAACCCCGATGCATGCATTATCCTTGAGTTTGGGTTAATAGAAGTATACTCTATCTGTAACATACAAAATGTCATATACATAGCGGCCGAGCCGCGCTATCTTACAACGTTCCGTGCCACATGGGGCACTGGCCCTAAATTTTGGTCCAGTTGAAAGCCGTTATTCATTTATGCAAAATTGGGAGCGTTGTAGCAGGTGGCAGTGGTGTCGAACGTGGGAACTACAAGCACGCCCGCGTCGAAAGATAACGACACCTCCAGAGCGGTATGAGGCCGAACTATAATCCGTGAGCCTTTTTGTTTTTGCACATCATGCCCTTTCCGATGCCTCGTAGGTAGATGTAGTAATGTGATGTACCGATCTGCAGCTATGTCATATACATGCATGATTGTCGTGGTATACTGTGTAGCAGGGAACGAACGAGGCTTCAGGTACACCAAGTCACACGACCACAGCAGTGGTTCATAGAAAAAAGGCCGATTTAGCAGCCAGGTCACTTGGCCGGGAACTCGTTGCCGTCACAAGCCAAGTGCAGACAATAACGAAGTGGAGGGACGAGGTGGAAAGACACATGTCACAGAACAACAAGGATATGGCCGAAGTTCAGAAGAAACTAGACCTCCTTCTCGGGGTTATCCTGCCAACAGGATCGTTAACAGCATCGGCACTCCTCACAGGTTCTGTATCAAGGATACCTCAGACATTGAGTCCACCGGGGCACACTGCGAGCAACATAACATTAGAGAAGGTAATTTGCCATACTACAGATCCTCCCTGCAACGGGAGAACCTGGTCGGGATCATTGTACTCCGAAGAAATCTGCCCAGGCCCCCCCAATGGATCACCTGCAGGTATGCTCTAATGCGAAGATGTACAAATTTGCCTATGTTGTGTTATTGTTCATGAAGGGGAACTGGTAATGAGAAGGTCTGGCCACACGTTTATGTTAGTGTGGACGTGAGCATGTGCTAACTCAAAACTGATTGTCCCTTGCAACATCATTCAGCAAGCGAGGAGATTCTGGGTGCTGGAACTGTCCCGCCGAGCTCCGATGAAAGCCGAGAGAAGGCTGTTAGTGGGCTACAGGCAGCGTTTGGTTTACAGGACAATGGAGAGACGCTGAGGGCGTTGAAGCGACCCTCAGAGACATGTAAGTCTACAGTAACTTGCGACTTCTTTCAAGTAATTTGTGTACATAAAACCATTGTTGTCGAGCGCTGGAATTGGGTGGATATTGTAGTGGCAAATGATTCAGTGAGTGTGCGTACCCCCTGAAAAAACAGGCGCTTCGGACTTGGACCAGTCCGTGACAGTGAATAAGAGAGCAAAGGCAGCTCCAAAATTTACAAAGCCACCGTATTCTGTCGGTACAGTGGTCCGAATTAAGCAAGATCCTCGCTCCGCCTCAGAGACAGTGACAGTGCAACGACCTACAAGGAACCGCAAGAGACCTTCCAAGTTCCTTGACTACGTCCCCCCGACAGAGAACAAACCGCGAGCGGAGGGGGTATGATTCTTTGAACTTACGTTTATGCGCAAAGTATAATTTTGACAGAGAAGTGTATGTTGTACAACATGTCTACCCTAACCCAATGTCGTTTGTGCAGTGTGACCCACTGAAGCTGAACAAAGCTGTCTGGGTGCTCCATCCAGAACTCCAAAACACCACAGTGGCACTTGGTCGATGTGGACCGCACTGGCGCTCGTATAAGAAGAAATTAGTTCCCAACGTGAAGGGCGTTTCATGGGAGCACGGGATGCAACAGGTAACGATCGAGCATGTATACCCGGAGTGGGCCTCCACACCCGTATTATATCCCAATCATCAGCGTGAAGGAATTGTGACTCTCTCCGATGCATTGAAGGGGGACTTTTCAGAAGACGCGACCATTATTTGGCAGACACGGTACCTAAATATTGTTGAAGTCAGCAAAGTGAACTAGCCTCCGAAAAGGAGGCAGTCCATCTTCGGTACTCGGTAAGAGGTTTCTTCTTTCAATGATATTTGTCCTTGCCCTGAATGTTAGGGGATGAATCTAACACTATAACATCTTCGATGACAGATCATCACGTTTTCCACTTCCGGAGTCCGACCCCGTCGAAATTGAAACTAGTCGTTGCCGGGCCGTGAGCGGGATCCTGTTTCGAGATGGAATAGCACTGATTTGGTAAGGGATTGCTTTTTCAGTTGCGTACATACAGTGATTGGAGTTACGTGGATTTCGAGGCGACTCACATTATCGTTAAGGCCGAACCAGGTAGCTTGGCCTGACCGCTGAAGGTGGGGGCTGCGTCGAAGGATACATCCAATTTGATCACCGAAATTTGCTCGTGGCTTCGTTCCGCGTGTGGGGCTCTCTTGTTGGGGGGGGTGTGGGGGGTGGGGTAGAGTTGTTGGGTTGGTGAGAGGAGGTGTGATTGTTTGGTCGTGTGGGGGGGCTGGATTTCTCCACAGGTGCTATGGAGGAGAGGACGTACAGTCATGAGCACCAATCTCATCGGCAACTATCAACGACTCGCGTGTACCTTTCGTCGGGCGGAGTTGTCTTGGACCTCTGTGCAGAACTCCATGTGTGTGACGTTGCAGCGCCCGTAGCTCCAGGCTAGGTTACATGTATAGCAGCGTGACCTCCCAAAACCACCACACCACCACCAACCTAACCCATTAGTTTAAACCACGGTAGCACCTGTGCTCAAAGCGTGGAATATGTTGATATTTTTGCTCCTGAATTCAGTAGCATGTGTAGCAGTAGTACAGAAAGTTTGATTATTGTTCTACTCGGGAAGACTGCCTAAGCTAACTTCGTGTGAGGTTTTAGCATGTGTCGGCATGCTTACTGGGGCTGTTTTAATTTGACAGGGAATGCTAAACCCCTCGGCTCTTGTTGTTTCCATATAACTAGTGTGCACCTTTTTTTCAGTCATGCTGTGTTGATATGACTGATTGGCCTCGTTCGTGTCATGGTTTATGGTTTCCCATGGAATGACAGTTGTTCGGGGCGAGGCAAACCAATTAGTCCAGTGATTTGATACTAAACTAAAATCAGTGAAGACGACGTCGTTGACAGATCAACCCAGATACTGCGCATCGGGGAGAACCGGCAGTTAGTTACAAATGAAATGGTTGAGTTTGAGAAATAATCGGTTGAAGGCCAAGACTGCAGGAAATTACCGATCCTTTTTGGGGGTTATATAGAATATACCCCAATTTAATAGACGAAAACCGGAGGTTGTCATCAAATAACCGGCTGGACTTGCAAACACTAGGATCACAACAGGTTATGCCCATAAAACTTTTCACGATAGGTTTACAGATATGGTACCGGCATTATACGCAAATCAGTAGCCGATAGGCAACGGAGCAATTTATTAGGCCACGTATCGTCGAGGCATTGGACGTTTTAACCCTAAACCATGCGAAGTCCCAAACCTATTACAGATAGGGAAGGCCTCCTACTATTGGAGCACGTGTCGTCGAAACAGAGGGCTGTTCAGGGGACATTGCGACGTCCCAACCCAAGTTCCGTCAATAAAAAGATGGCTCTGCCTGTAATATGATGGCGATGCGTGCAGATCCGAAGGCGCAGGCTCCTCAATGAACTAGTGAAAACCGCCTAGGTAAAACGTAGAATCCCGGACCAGAGCGGGAATGAACTGCTCCACATCATACTCACAAACCCACGTCGGATCCCTGTGAACTGTGATCGCACATCGATAACGAACGGGACGTCAAGGCCCTGCGATCGTGCTAAATATCTCGGGACCCACATTTGTCTCTTGTGACCCGGAGCACTCAGAATTTCACGGCAACCAGGGACGGGCCCGAAACCAGGCAGAGCGTGAAAACCATGTCGCCGGAGGCACCTTTATACTATTCTGGTCCGTGAAGAACGACAGTGCTGCTAGTAGTGCATGCAGAACCCAATCAAAGCAATTAAGACTTCAAGTCCAAAGTTTAGAGCCTCCTCACATATGTCAAAGATAGAAACTAACACCAAAGATGTATGCAAACTCCACTAGCGGCATATGGATGCTCTCAAGTGACATCAAATATAAGTTCTGCGAACATAACATCTCTGGCAAGATCACCAACATCTCCAACAAAATATCAAGGCCATCCACTTAGTAGTGCATTGAATCTACTTCCAACTTTGGCGGCTTGAGAATGTGCCAAGAAATGAGAACATCTACACACTCCTTGCAACCATGAAATTGTTGAAGCAAGGAGAGAGTGTGGGGTTTGTGCATTGTGATAATTAGCTATTTTAACTCACACTGATGGCTTGTGAGCATGAAGGGGAGAAGAAAACAATATTCGTGCTCTTCGTGACGACAATTACTACATGAGGGAGGATGATACAAGGGACTCCGAACTCAAAGATCTCCAAGAAATTGGGCTTGAAGAAGACCAACATACAAGCATCGTGGATGGCTAGACTGTGTCTTCATCACTTGCCAACTATTGGACCTACAACATCTGCTATAGGAAACGGTGAGGGGTCTAGTTGGGGACAAAGACATGCTCAATGGCACCGAACCTCCACCGACCGCCACCGCGCAACAAGGAGCATTACACCTCGTTTGGGGGCCTCTAGTGTTGCCACTAGCGGCATTGATAGAGTGCCTTTGTACATCTCCGTGGGAGGCTTTGATCCAAAAGCCCGGATCAGGCTTTCTAAAGCCTTGCTATTTTTTGGATGATAAATATAGTATGTTCATGCTTTAGGAACTTGACATGTCATATTATGTTCCTTGCTTTTTGGCCCACTCTACAAAAGCAATTGGTTAATTAATTGAACTCCCAATATACTCCCAAACACTAATTGGGACTTTTGTTAATATAAGACATGGTTCCTTCCACAATTAGCTAATCCCGACATCACATAATTCCACATCACATTGTACATAGCAACATACTTTATTCACAAGTAAAGTTGAAACACAAAAATGAAAAGCTTTGTTTTCACTATTGATTTCCGCCAAACGCCTCTAACTACTACTACCCACCACTCCTCGGCTAAACACATACCACTTAGTTGCACAACATTGACCATTGTAGCAAAAATAAGAAGACACGAAAAACACCACAACATCCCACTATGTTTTGGGTGTATATTGATTAAATAGACATAGACGGATAATTTTACACACAAAAGGCACAACTCTATAACCTCTGCCAAACCACGACACTCACTCGCATTATGTTCAAGCATGTAGAATTTCAAAATAATCATGTCAGACATGAAAAATAATATAAAATAGTGCCTGCCACAATGCTCGACTTGCGGGTAGCATGCCACCGTTTCTACTCACCGCCTCATCGCTTTGCCGCTGCTACATAACATTGCCTTCTAAATTGGGTGGCAACCACCACTCACCTAGTGCCATCATGGCCACATGACATCATGTTTTGCTCTAGAAAACGAACAACCCCCCCCCCCCAAAACAAAAACAAAAAAAAAACATCCAATTAATGCGCCTTGAATAGGGCTCATATTATTGGCAAGGCTTGTTGTAATCATCAGATGTCAAAAAGACACATCTTACAATGAGATTGAAGTACATGCTCAAAATATATGGCACCTATTTTGGTTCAATGTTCACACAATTGGGAGACCTATGTGATCACTTGAAAATATATTAAGATAATTTTCACATATGACCTTCTATCATTTTTATACTTGAATAATGTTATGTCCAATTCTAAAGATTGAAATAAATTTTTCATGTTTGCAATATCAACTACAAGAGACAATTCTCGATTCAATCCAATAGTCAAATGCGGATGTGGAGTTGGAGGTTTCCGCATTGAAGGCCACATACCTTAATAAAGTATACGGGTGTTATATGATTTTTTTTTCATGTTCTCCAACTTCTACCAATTAGATTCGACAATGAAACTTGTGTTGCAATTAGCAAATCTACAAATGAAGCATTATCAAAATTCAGATTGAAAATAAGACCTCCCCTTGTTTAGTTATGGTTTTTGGAAGTGCATGTTTGTTGATTTTTTGATGATTACATAGATCCTCGCCATGTTGAATATTATAGCATTACTTAGGCTTCAAAGCATGCTCCCTTTTGTAAATTGAGATGGGTAGCTTGGCCCCATGAATTAAGAACGGCAGACTTTCTCACATGTTAGTGATGACCCAGGGTTGGGCCAAGTAGCGAGGCCTATAGCAAATAAGTCCAGTTTTAATTAAATATGAAAAATTCCCATTGTGTCTACGAATTTGGCACACAACTTCACTAAGACAACATTGTGCTATTAAGCCAGTTGTTGGTGGTTACTATTATGCAATGAATAGTACTTATGTTGAGTATACCCAACAATGTAGTTATTCTGACATTCCCATGTCCCCATGTGCCCATGCAGATGTTCTCATGTTCCCATACAGATGTGCCCATGTTCATGTGCAAAAGTGCTCATGTTCCCATGGCAATGTTCCCATATGAGCAGCGGGCATTTCAGGTGTGTTGTCTTCAATGTTTCCATGTTCCCCCAAGCAAGTAAAATGTTGATGTGTGCATTAAATTTGTTCCCATATGCACAATACAGACATTTTCCATATTTTGGGACTCTCGAAAGTCCCGGAATGTTTAATATAGTGTTACATGTGGTGAAACCCCATAATAAAAGGGGCAGAATGTTTGGGGGATTCCCATCGTCACAATGTATTGATACAAAAGTGAGTACTGTTATAATTGAGTGTGAAGTAGTTAAGAAAATTTGTAGACATAGTCCAATCTCATATACATGTGTCTTTATGATGTGTGTTTTTTGTAATCTTCACCTAATCACACACCATTTAAATATAGATGTCCCATTAAGAAAAATAACCGCACAACACCCGCACACCTTAGAATAATTAGTAGCACAAGCTTATAGTGGAGCTTGAAAGGGCAATTAAAAGTATTGATAAAAACTCACTCTGTGAGTGCCAAGTTGACTGTCCTCCATGTGGAATTGCAAATGACCTGGAACAAGTTCTGACTCAAGGCTACCTTTCCGATTGCTTCAAATCATCAGGAGATTCCGCTTCTTCATCCTTATAATAACATTTGGCCTGCAATAAGGAACCACTATCTCAAAGGAGCTCCCTGATCACATTCAGGGCCACTCCACACATGAGCCAAGAGCCGTGACCTTGTAATGGTGAGGACCCTTGACCCTCATCCAAAGGCCGTCCCATGGGTGTTTGTTTTATTTAGTCATGGGCCTTCAAGCATAGTGTGAAGTGAGAATGAACCATATTGCGGGACCATTGCATATATTTTTGGCAAAGAAGAGGGGAGGATTTGGTTTAGTATAATATGTCTCAAACTCTATCAATTTGAGAGAATTACTTGGTGGTGTTTGTATGTCTTGGAATTTGTCTTGGAATATGTTCTGGAATTGCCTTGCAATCTATCCTCAAATTTGTCCTGCTGGGAAAATATATTAAAAAGTCATGGTCTCCCGGAATTTGTGTCAGGCCCACCTCTTGGAGGTGGGTGGGCTTGATGAAAATTCCAGGAGACCATGAAACCTTATCCATAGTCCGCCATGTAGGACTCCATGTAGACTTTTCGTCCATGAAGTCTTCTTTGGGCCGTTAGGCCTTCACCTACGAGTGTGAAGTGAACTTGGACGGCCTCCGCCTTTTCGACCAATGAGAGCTCTTAGGTTGCAATGGTCATAGGCCTTCAATCTTGTGTGTGAATTGGCCCTCACCTATTGCTCTCTTTGAGAATGCTAGCACCCTTTAAATTAAGGTGGAAGCATTTATTACCAATAAAGTAAGAGAGTTTGCAACCCGCATCATTGAGGCGATGTGAATGGACCTTGTGAGGTTACATGCATGGTGCATCCGGGCTGTCAATCCACCAAGGCCTATCCAAGGGTGGTCCTTGTGGGCTTTGGGGCTAGGGGAGTGACTACCACCTAAGCAAGTGGGACAAGCCATGACGGAGGAAATGAGCGCAAACTAAGGCCCTTCCCACACGAGAGGCACCGGAAGTTTCACAACTTCCTCCAACGTGGCACCTTGCCCAAGAAAAGTCTCCTTTTCCTCATTTTTCTCCTTATATTGTGGGACTTCCGGGCACTAGTGCCCGGTACTTGCAAACTACATTTATTGTGCCATGTCACTCTACTTTATTGCCAAGTAGATCCCGAAGCAAGATCCAAAGCAAAATCCAAAGCTAAAAAGTCATTGTTGCCACTCCCCATACTTCCTCTCATGTGGCAACCACTTGCTCATTTGAACCAATGCTATTCATCCAACTCATTGCCGTTCCTCCCGTGTGGTTTGGGCCTTAGGCCTAACTTAAGCTACTAGGGTACGCATGCTAGAAATGTAGCTAGCTAGCCAACTTTTTTTTTTTTTTTTTTTTTTTTTGAGGCAAAAGGTCAACACGGCCAACACCAATAATAAGTTAAAACCAAGAAAACGCGTCCACACCGAGGGGAGGTGGAACCCCTCGGACGTGAAACACTGCCACGTAAAGAGTAACAAAAACCCGACTTCCACCAAGGACAACCCCCCGGACCCACCAAGCCAAGGACCACCCCCACGGTCCCACCCCACTGGCCAAGGACAACCCCCATCCGACCATGACCACCCTCATACAAGAAGTTTGACCTCCTAACTACGTTGCCTTTTCCAATTCCACTCAATATGCAAATTGTGTCTCCTACAAAGGACATTCCTAGCACCCCCAGGTTTTGTCACAACCTTGAAGCATGGCCGCCTCCGAGAAGTTCCTGATTTTGATTTGTTCCAGCACCCAGTTCCACACAACTTTGACGTAAATGATGAGTTCGTCCCAAATTGCTTCAGTTGGTTTTTTCTTCTATTTTGCTATTACGCCTATTGTAGGCAAATAAGAAGCTAGATTAATCCAAAATTCTAATGTTTGCAAGGACTTAAGTCCTCGCATGCTTTCCCACATTTTTAAGAATTGACTTTATGTTGTGAAATGAAAAGCTATCAATTTATTGAGGGTCTTATTACTAAATCCATGTATCCGCTCTCTACCCATTATTCCTCCATTAATTAGTTCAATTGCACCACTTTTCAAACCCTTCATTGCACTCTGTGTGGCTCACTCCACTGGCGACCGCAATAACTTTGTCTTTGTGGAATTACAAAGGAAAACTCGGTAAAAAAAAACTCAAGCGGAAAAAGGGACTTGAACCCTCAACCTCAGCCTTGGCTGATGCTTGACCTTAGACACGTGCCATTGTTCATGGTTAAACACTTTGTCGTTACATTACGTTCGTTACACTATACATGATATTTAGTGTCACCAATTCTAATTGTCTTGCTCAATACTACACTAAATATGATATTTAGTGTTTGATTAGATTTAGTGTTTTACCACCCTACTATGCTCAACACTAATTTTCAATTCTTTGATAATTAGTGTTAGACATAAATGCGCCGCCGCCGCCTTCCTTGTTGCCACCTCTTTCCTAGAAACAGTCAATCACCTTCCTTGTTGCCATCTCTTTCCTACTAAACACTAAATTCGTGCATGTAATTTTCACATAATACCATAGATGATATTTAGTGTTTGAGATTACATTTAATGTTACTTACTTTCATAGGGTTAGTGATATTTAGTGTAGTGTTCGTATTTAGTGTATCTAACACTAAATATCATATTTAGTGTAGCTAGCTATTTCCCATGATAATCAAGGCTAGGATGCTAATGAGTGGGCTACATAGTATGAGCCGGGTTTAGTATCTAGTTAGCTAGCGTGCCATGCTAATCAAGGGCAAGGCTTCTATTGCGGTGGGCTACATAATAGGAGTAGACCTAGGTCGCTAGTAGCTAGGTAGTTCCTAGTCCCTTAAGGTAGGTACTAACTAGGTACATTAAATATGATATCTAGTGTCATATGGTATTTATGTCACTATGGTTACTTTTCGGATGACACTTCTTATGAATAAGTGAGCAAATATTGTCATGGGTGATGGATGAGTTCATCCATTGGCCAACACCCTACCTTCTCTTGTCACCAACTTGTGATGAAACATTGTCATGGATGGTTGAAATTTGGATGAAACATCACTTGGTTAGTGACAGTAATTGCAACACCGGAAATCTATAATCTCCAAAAGAATTTACAAGGAGTGACAAATAATGTTGGGTTCGCATTTAGTGTTGGTGACACTATACCACAGTTTACAAGTACACTAAATATGATATTTAGTGTTAGATACACTAAATACGAACACTACACTAAATATCACTAACCCTATGAAAGTAAGTAACATTAAATGTAAACTCAAACACTAAATATCATCTATGGTATTATGTGAAAATTACATGCACGAATTTAGTGTTTAGTAGGAAAGAGATGGCAACAAGGAAGGTGATTGATTGTTTCTAGGAAAGAGGTGGCAACAAGGAAGGCGGCGGCGGCGCATTTATGTCTAACACTAATTATCAAAGAATTGAAAATTAGTGTTGAGCATAGTAGGGTGGTAAAACACTAAATCTAATCAAACACTAAATATCATATTTAGTGTAGTTACTAAACCTGACAATTTAACACGCGTATCCAGGTAGCCTAGGCAATGAACGGGGAGTGTCGGTAATTAGTTATAAGCTAGCCGGTTGATTTTGAGAATTTTTGAATGAAATAGAAATGTTTAGGAAGGGGTTCCGGAAGAAAAATCAAGGTTTCCGGAAATGGGCCGATTAGAAGAAAAAGAATGTCGGCATTCATGCAAGTTGCCCTAGTAGTATCCACCGCAAATTACTGATTGAAAGACATTTTTCACGGCGGGCGGCCGACCGGACATATGTTTTTTAGGATTTTTTTTTTATACTATGCATAGTTGGAGTTACCGTTGCCTTGCTGGCTTTAGGGTTGTTTGAGTGCTGAAGTTGAATCGGTTGAGTGATCGAGCGAGTTTGTATCTTTGTGAGTGTTGAAGTAAGAATCTTAAGGCACTGTTGCGAATTGCCTTGGAAGGGCCAGATGAGGGGATAAATGACATTATCAGCGACGTTGTCCTACTTTGGAAGAATGACAATGAATTTTTTTTTTTGTATGCTAATCCCTCTTCTTATTTGAATTCTCCTAATACACCGAGTGTGAGTGACATGCCTTGTTCATTTGGGGCAGTTGATGTTAACAACAATGGTATGCATATTGCGTGACTTTCAATACTAACCAACCTTCAAAAAATGTTGTGAGTCTTAATTTAAAAATGTGTGAAGTTTTAGAGCAACTGGGACTACGGTCAGTGGAAAAATTTGATTCCATTATTAACAAAATAAAATATTCGCTAAGGCCAAACGACAAGTGCCCTTTCACTCATGCCCGCTAAGACGCTAAAAAAACTTCTTGTTGTCATATTGTTCCACCCGCTTGTTTACCTTTATTGCTAAGGTTTGGCCACATTGATAAGGCCCACATTTTAAAACACGACCACATGATTTGAAAAGTATGTCGATGGTTTGAAAGGGCCTTAGAACCTTAGTAATTAATGGCCAAAGCCCTATAACCTAAGTATGTGGGCCTTGGTTTGTGGTGGATGAAAAATTGTTGGATGGAGTGAACAACAAGTGTATGTCACAGGGGCTAAATCCAGTCAACAAATCCAATCAGCTGTTTGACCCAGGTGGATTACCTTCCCATTGCCTCCATATAACCATCCGCCACCCCTGCACTTGTTCTCCACTCATTATGGGTCCTCGTTGTAGCCATTGTTGGGAGACTTTTAGCCCACCCACACTTACTGGTGCGGGCCATCAGTGAACGGTTTCTATCAATCAACATTGGTTACATCCAGTGGTTCTCACTAACCAAATTGGAGCTTAAAGTGGTGGTCCCTGCTGATAAGAACCGTTTGTTGGTGGCCCACACCAGTAATGCCCCCTCCCCACTTGACATTAGCTAAAAGCCTAAAAGTGGGTTCTTAAAAATGAGCCTCCACACCATCGACATTATCTAGTGCCAAGCCTAGTTGGCAAATGATGTGGCATGGCTTAAAAGTGGAGGTTTTAAGCTAAAACTACCGACCCTCCCATCGGTACCTAGACATGAGGCAAGAATGTAGGACCTCTAAAAGTGTTGCCTCCCGCTCTTGTGATTGGTTGCTTTTAGTCTTAGCTACGAGGGCACGAGGAGCTCCATTAAACAAAAACCGATGGTAAGTATTAAGGCATTTGGGGATGGGACAAAAACTATCCAACATTCATTGGTTGGTAGATAAAACAATGAACATGTGTGAAAGCTACTTCACTAAAACCTACTTGGAAATCTCCGGAGCAAGTTCTTGTAGGTGCATTGGGATAGCCGGGTGGGTCTAAATACCCCCATCGAGCGTGGCTCGGAGGCTAGGTTTGGTGGGGTTCATTTTTCTGGCCCTCCCCGTTTTGGCCCCTTGGGGACTTTTTTTGGTTTTTTTTTGCTAAATTTGGGTCCTGCGGCCCCAAATTACTCTAGGAAGCATCCTATGAGATCAAGTAAGGCCCCACTCAATTAAAAAATAGGGGGCAGGTTTTACCCCACCCCTGCCACCCCCTCCCGAACCTGGCCTCCGAGCTCGATGGGGGTATTTAGACAAATCCGGGATAGCCGGACGTGTCCGCTATAACCGAGGGAGCTTTACCCGGGTTTTAGGGAAGTCTTTGGTTATTTGCTAATGTCAAGTGGGGAGGGGGCATAAGTGTGGGTGGGTTAGTTGTTGCATAGCCTTCGGGTGCTTATTTTCTGCCTGATGGTGCAACCGGGATCTCATCTTACTTAAGGGACACGGGCCTTTCCCGTTCCGTGTACCATCTATGAACATGCTTTCTCTTGAATCTAACTTAATCAGTAGAAAGTGGAGAACACGAAAATGAACCAAAAAACACCCACTGTTGATACCTCAAATTGTTTCCAATGTTAAAGTCACCCACTGCACTATAGTAGTGTCAGAGGCTGCCAGGCCTAAAATGAAAGGCGAAGACAGAAAAGGATGTGCAAAGAGCATGTGTTATCTGTGCAACTAACTTAGGAGTTGGCAACCGTACTGGGACCATGAGGATAATGTAGATAACTGATTTGCCTACATGAAATGAAATTGATTTTAAAGTCCGGGAAGCCGAAAATGCTAATAGGACTGAAAGTACATCACGATGGTTTCAAACTAGGTCAATTCTCTAGAGTGACGGAGTGCGAAGGCCTCCATGAGATAGAGGGCTAATGCCTCCCCACCTGACTTTAGCTAAGCCTAAAAGTTGGTTCTAAAAACACGGCCTTCACACCATCGACATTATCTAGTGCTGAGCCTAGTTGGCAAATGATGTGGCATGGTTTAAAAGTGGAGGTTACAAGCAGGGATGATTTTTCACAAAGTTTTTGCCCGTCCATGTCCAAAAACCTTAAATTGAAAGGCAAAAAAAATTGCAACCCGTCCCAAAACCGGTAGTTTCTAAACCACACCGTCCATGGAAAGGTTAAAGAAAAGCAACCCATCCCAAAACCGGTTTGGAAATGAAAATACCCGTCCCACAATACGTATAAATAAGTCTCTTCCAATGTTGGTAAATTTTTAAAAAATAACAAAAAACAAAAAAACCAAAAGATGTTGACATGTGACTGTTTGCACTTGGAAACAATAGGATCTTCACAAATTATGCCTTCAATGCCCATCAATTATATGTCTATTGCTGTCGATTCTCATCTTTCCAGTACACCCCATTCTAATTGCCTTTGCCACCATCATTTCTTTTTATTTCTTGTCCTTCAATCTCCCATTTCTTTCCCCACACTCTGTCCTCAAGGTGTTTCCATCACCCGTTATCGCCCATCCGTCACCACGTGCATTCCCTCCACAAGAGGGGTTTTTCTAGACAAAACCTAATCAAAAGTCATCTACGTGCTAGTTTGAAGTTAGAGGCTTTAGATGCTTTGATGCGCATTTCATGTGCAAATATTCTAGTTGAAAACATCAATTGGAATGCAGTGATGCTTGTTTGGAGAAACATGAAGGATATATAGGAGAATTCATCCACTTCTTTGAAGGGTGTGTAGCTCTTTATTTTTAAATTTTTGAACATGTTTATAGATACTAATTCTTATTCAATTGCTAAGTTTACCTTTAATTATAATCTTTGACATTATGTTAAAAAGGTTCTAAATTTTGTGGTTGATGAATTAATGTATGTAGGTGTATCAAGCACTTCAAGATGGATATTTTGATTGGGTATTAGTGGTTTGATTGCATTATGCTTATATTCACATGTCATATATGACATAATGTAACTGATATTTGTATCAATTATGTTGTTTGGAAAAAAATATCAAAAAAAATATTATTTTTAGAACCCGTCCAAAGTGAATTTGACACGTCCAAAAACCGGTTCATTTTCCAAGAACCCGTCCACTGGAAAGGTTTTTTTATATGAACATGTCCCTGGACATGTTGGGGACCTTGTGAAAAATCACCACTGGTTACAAGCCTCGAGCACCAACCCTCCCATTGGTACCTATACATGAGGCAAGAATGTGGGATCTTTAAAAGAATGGCCTTTGGCCCTTGTGATTGGTTGCTTTTAGTCTTAGCTATGAGGGCATGAGGGACTTTATTAATAAGAACCGATGGTAAGATAGGTGAGTAGTAAGGCATTTGGGGATGGGACAAAAACTATCCAGCATTCATGGCTTTCTAGATAAAGCAATGACCATGTGTGAAAGCTACTTAACTAAAACCTACTCGACAATCTCCGGAGCAAGTTCTTGTAGGTGCATTGGGATAGCCGAACGCCTCCCCTATAACCGAGGGAGCTTTACCCGGTTTTAAGGAAAGACTTTGGTTATTTTGTAAAGTCAGGTGGGGAGGGGGCATAATCTTAACTTGTTGGCCTAATTGGAAGAAAGACTTGAGGCTCCTTGGAACTACGTTATCAAATAGTGATGTAACTTATCTCTAATGGGGTTGTATAGGGGACACTCCGTCACAAAATATGCCTCATTTTCAACTGCATTATAGGAGCAAAAGTGGTATGTAGTCTAGTATCTCTAGGGATAGGGATACTCGTCCATCATCCAATTTCAATGTCAAGCGTATGGTTTGAGGTGTGGTAGGCAACAATGCTCTTGCATTATGGTGGATGCTATGCTTGCTTCAAGTACAATTCACATTCATACCCTAAGAAAAATCTTTGACGTGGAGGTAATTTGGTTTCTTCTCAAAGAGATGAAAAGAGCTCCACACTTTAGCAAGAAAAACCTCCTTGATATCAACATATGTTGTTTTTTACGTGATTGGGTTGCCACATATTTCCCAGTGAAATAAACCCCATGATGTCTTCCACATGATTGTCGATTTATACCAAATGTTAAATCCTTGTTTGACCAAGTGTTGGGATAGCAAGACTACTTTACTGACTACTCAAGAGGGTGTTGGTATAAGGAAGTCGGATGATAACATAATGGGACAAGGATTCATGATCATGTTACGGTTCATTGTACTTAATTATATTGAATTCATAGTTTACTCCGAGAACTAAATCGTGTGCAGCAAAGCTACTATCCTCAAAGTTCACGGTTATAATATAGCTAGGAGTGCGGATAAAGTACGTAAGAATAACCTCACCTATGGTACTATATATAAACAGATCTACTAACCCGCATTCTTATTCATTCTGATGTAGTATCCACACTGGTATTCACCTTCATAGGAATATTCTCCTTTCATGAAATTACTTGGATAGGATGTGACATTCATCCTTAATTTTATTATTATTAGTACATATAGGCGATTTCATCTGCAAAAACATTGTTTATTAAGAAAATGGTGGTTTTTAAATTATGAAAAAGGTGATTTTTCTCCTTATTTTTTCTCAAAATATTTTGTTCTTGAGAGTTGGGGTTCATGTTTAATGTGTCAAATAAGCATACCTTGCTAACCGCTACATTGATAATCCCATTTAGTAAGGGTGGGTTGATAGTGTGTGGGAAATTGGTGAAGGTGACACTATATTTCTTTACGCTATGAAGTTAGTGCCATCATAAGAGCTAGGGTTTCGGGAGCTCAAAGTGTCATTATAGTGTTGGAAACTCTCGATGCAAGCTCTCTTTAGTTTCTTAATGTTAGGAGATGTCTCAAGAGCGAGCGGCACTAACCACGGGTAGGTCACTCTAAGGCATTTTTGTGCACCACGTGCGGCTGGGGGTTTTTTGTTTTGGGGCTATTTACCTTCAAGGGTTGAATTAAAGCCTCCCTATAATTACTTAAATTTAAAAAATGGCCCATTTGTTTGCACCCTTCCATTACTTATATTGTCCAAGTCACTGCAATTTTTTGTACTCTATATTCCTTTTAAGTAATTTTGGATAGACGGAAATCCCAATTATCATCCATCCCCGTGAGTCCTAAACCCATTTACATACCATACTAAACATACCTTCTAAGATCCTTATCTTCAGCCCCTATATTAATTTTACAAAAAAATAATGGCCCACGTTTTATGTCCATCTAACTTACTTATAATGGCATTGTCTGCATTTAATGGCCCCTTCATTATTTGGAATTCCTTTATAATTTTTATTTCAAATGATTTTAATCCTCTCTATATTATGCCGCACGTCGTTTTTAAAATGCACTAAGTGATCTACCCGTGGCACTAACTAAAAAGAGGAAGAAGGAGAACCCTCTTTGAGCTCACCAAAAACAAATTTTGCAATCTACAAACATTATGGAACATACACTAACTGTCTTGAAATGTATGGTAAATGAACATGTATTCATGGATTTAATATCACTCAGATAAAGTTTCAACCCTCACTAATTTTGAGATTTGGCAAAATAGTGTGTGTATTGGGGGGGGGGGGGGAGGTCTTTCTTTCTTCATTTGAGACAAAAGGGCCAAGGGCCAAAGCCAAGACGCAACACATTTGAGAAAATCTCATTTTTACAAGAAACTTATGGAGAATGCTATATTACAAGAACCCAAAATATTGATTGAAGGAAGAGACCTAAAGCCATATATTGTTGGAGACTCTGCGTACACTCTACTACAACAACTCTAAAACCCACAATACTTGGAGATCAAATAGGGGGGATGAAGATGAATTTGATAAGTGTTTACAACGTGAGAGGGTTGAAATAAAAAATACATTTGGAATTAAAAAAAACCAATGAATTATACTAAGGGCATTAAATTATGATGTGAAGCATGCATGAACAATTACAGTTGCATGTTGTGTGTTACATAATTTTTGCAGATACAATAATGACAGAAGACTTGTAAATCTAGCCTCTGATAACACTGATGACATGCCAAATGACAATGATGTGCAACCAACTATCCAAACAAGACATTTATCAGATCGGCATTACAACGTGCATGCACATTGCATAGAAATGCATTGTTTCAACACTGGTTAGAACATGTGAAATCAAATGAGACAACAAATTAGATTTGTAGAATGTAGAGTACTCTTACATATTTTTAGTAGGCAAAGTAGGTGAGTAGCCCTAGTTGATAAGAAGGGGTTGGCTTTTTATCATATATACACTTATATATATATTCATAAATATATGATAAATTATATTAGAAATACAATGAATAATATAATTAATATAATTCATCATATGTTTCTAATATATTTTAATAATAGATTTGGACAATAATTTTTTGAGGTGTGGCCGGGTATGAGTAAGACGTCATTGCACTTGTGTAACTCTGAATAGTAACATGCACTAATTGGAATAATCGGTGTAGTTGGAAGTTGTAACCATTTTATAAGGTCCATTCACCTTCGCTGCAGTAAGAATGAACGTCGGAGGAAGGCGGTGAAGACTGAAAGCGCATGTGGAGACACATTGATTCTCCGGCCACCACGTTGGGGATCGGTTTGGGGCAAGTTCATATCATTGTCGCGTCACGGTGACCGAGTGGAAGGTTTGGGCATGGAGGGTACCCAATAGGAATCACCGTATGAATAATTAGTAGGAGCGAAAGAGTTCCCGGTGAATGGCGCGATAAACCAGCACGCCGGCAAGATCTGAGGAATAGCACTGGATGGGCCGAGGATTGCGAGGTTCTGTGTCATATTCGAGCCATGCCAGGGTGAAGCTCAAAATAGTATTTTACAATGAAGGAGAGCGGGAGAGATCAACTAGGCCATAGGGGACCTAATCTTCATTGTCTGTTACCAACTATCTAAGTTGTTGATGGATGTACCACTTTACCCTGTGGTATCATCTACAGGAACCGTAGATCCCCGACGGAAGTGTTGAACTTCTTCAGGCCCCTCAAGAGTGACTAGAAGCTGCTCTTCGAAGAACACAGGGGCTCTCATGTTGATCACCTCAGGCCTACAGTATATATCAACTAATTAAGGTGATGGAAGATGTGCCGCTTTCGTCTGTGGTAGTCGTCTGCACAGTTCATAGATCCCCGACAGAGGTGGTGAATTTCTTCAAGGGAAGCTATGTGCTAGGGTGATGCTAAAAATAGCCATGCACATGAAGGAGAGCAGGGAGAGGGACACATGGATGGCCCTATGTTCATCACCTCTGTCCTTTTTATCTAGGATATACCACAGCTTTACCATGATCCCCTGTTGTAACATCTACAGAAATCCTAGATACTGGATAGAGGGTTCTCCGTCTTGTATGACTGCAAGCTGCTCCCCAAGGGAAGCTCCACCTGCTAACTTGAAACTTGCCGGAGAGTCGCAACGCGGACGGCACGATCGGCGGCTCCGAATTGCGAGCCGTGGTCGTCTCGAACGGAGGTGCACATTGCTTGGAGGATCACGCGGAGCCTTCATTGTGTTGAGGGTGTCCATTTGGAGGGGCGGGACGAGTCTGTCTGGCAGGCAAGCAGGCAGGGACCTGCAAGAATTTCCTGGTCGCCACTAGCGCGCACTCTCTCTCTCACTCTCTCTCTCACTCTCTCTTCGGGTTACGCACCGGATCGTCGTTACCGGCAAGGAGCGGGTGGTGTTAGGAACTGCGACAGGAGTTTGCGGTGTTGATCGTGGTAGGTCGGTGGCGCTGTTGGGTTTTGAGTTGTGTTTGTTGTTGTTGCGAGGCGGGGGAGATTTTGGCTTTTGATGCATGGTGGGCTGAAATAGGCCCGGGTTGGCAACTCTCTCTTTTAGATCAGCTGCTGATTCTAAGTCACTTCTAATGCTTCTCACGAGTTGATGAATTTTTACAACACAAAGAGGAGCAACGTGCTTGGAAAGAGGACATTCAGAGTAATCAAAACATATCATTTGTGTCTGAACTAGCAAAGGTTAACACTTTCAAAGAGATTTGCTTCTTAAATTTTAAAGGTTTGAAAATCCTTACAATGCGAAAGTGCATTAGAAGAATGCTTCTTAAAAATTGTCTTAGCAAGCTCCAAACCAGGTTTTAAAGATGCTGACCCCTGCTACAGGTAGTTGCCTACCCTGGGGAAAGGAGGTTCTGAAAGAAAGCTCCAAAATGGCGTGGGAAAGCGAAGACGAGCGGGCCATCTACGCAGGGGAGGATTCACGCACCGGAGGCACTAGCAAATCGCGGCGCCGCATGTGCATGGTGATTCTCCTCGCAGTTGCACTCGTCGCCGTCCTGCTCGCCATTATCGTCCCCGTTGCAATCTCCATAAAACATAAGTCTAGCGAGAACACATCGCAGCCAACAGGGTCAGCTGCGATCAGTGCGGCCTGTGCAGCAACCCAATACCCCGACTCCTGCAACCAGACTCTCTCAAGCTCCAACGGAACGAGCCCGCAAGGATTCTCGAAGATGTCGGTTTTAGCAGCGCAATCAGGAGTCAACAACACGAAGTCCGCCGTTCTGTCAGGAAACTTAACAGAGTTTGCTGCGGCTGTTGAGGTGTGTCTCGACACGCTTGACAGAGCCTTGGTGCAGCTTGACGTGGTGCTCGCAGATCTTGAGTCTGGCAACACCACTTCACTTCAAGAAGCATATGACGATGTCATGACGCGACTCTCGGCTGCCATGGAGTTCCACACCACCTGCCTTGATGCGTTTGTTGAGCTTGGGTTGGTTGATGGCCAAGTGTTTGCGGTTGGAAACCAAACCAACGAGCTTCTCAGCAACGGTCTTGCCCTTGTGAAAGCGTTTATCAAGTGTGGTAGTGACCTAGCAGCGTGGGCGAGCTCTGCGGTTGATGATTTGAGCAACCTTATTCCTGGCAGCAAGAGACGTCTCCTGGCTTCTGCTGCGGACGAGGAAGAAATATTATTGGGAGACGATGGGTTTCCTAAGTGGATGGGTGATGAACCTCGCAGGCATTTGTTGGCCACGACGCTTGCGTGGAATGTGAAGGTAGCAGCGGATGGAACTGGTAGTTTCAAGACAATCCAGGCAGCGGTGAATGCCACGCCCAACAAGACCACCAAAGTGTACGTGATTTACATCAAGAAGGGAACCTACAACGAGCAGGTGACCATCCCCTCGTCGAAGCAGAACGTGATGTTTTTGGGTGATGGCGCCGCCAACACCATCATCACGGGAAGCAGGAGCGTCGCCCTCACTCCCAACATGACCACCTTCCTTTCGGCAACTTTGAGTGAGTTCTTATTGACCTTTTTGTGTGTGCTTGATATCAATAAACTCTGTCCGTCACTCTGCAAGTCGATGCTTTCTTAAATCCTCCCGTGGTGTTTCTATAATGTCCATCTTACCGACGTTGATGAAGCAGTGGTAAATACGTCACTGGGGCTCGAGAGAATTTCTTGAGTGGTACCGGACGATGGGATTTCAAGCATTCTTGGCTTGTCATGATTTCTCCTTTGCTAATATGATCATTTCGCCCTCTGTATCTCATTTTGAGCATAGTCACTTTCACTCATTCAAACTAAGGAGCTTCAGAAACTTTGAGAGTTTGAGGACTGGTGAGACTATCAATAGTTTGAGATGTGGATGAAAGCTTGTCTAATCTAATTATTCAACTCGCGGAATTGCAACCTCCCTTCACACTTCGAGAGTTTGAGCTCTCGTCTTGTGGGTTCCATGCCATTGGGAAGTTTCAAGCATTCTTTGGCTTGTCATTAATGCTGGACCTTTGTTTAGTACCATTCCCCTTTGATATCTCAATTCTAGCATTGACACTTTATACTTGCTCAAACTGTTGAGAGCTTGAAGAAAGATTCCTAATTGAGAGCCTGAAGAAACTTTGGTCAAGAGATCACAATAGTCTGAGCATTGGATGAAATTTATCTCAATCCAACTATCAAACTCCTGAAAATTGCACGTGCAAGATCTCAACTGGAGCTCTAGTGTATAGGGAGCCTTGTTTAGACAGTGTGCGAATCCGGATAAGTGTACTGCCTCTTGACCATCCACCGATAGCATTGTTAAAGCTTCCAGCGATTATTTTTCATACGTGAGAATCATGGCTCGTAAACCTCCCCTCAATCCAAATTTCGCTCAACTTGAAGAGAACAGGGCTTTCTCCATACAATTCTCTCACTGTAAGCGCCTCAAGAACTGGAAGACACATTGTGGCCATTGAATCTACACTCATAGATTTGCAGCGGTCGATGTAGCCTATTAACATCAATAAATTGTATTGTATCTCTCCGGAGATAAATTTGAATGGATCTCTTATTCGAGTTCGGAGATTATTCAGCTGCCAAGTTCGAGGCTCATAAGCGATGAGATATGAATCCCTGGTGATCACTTACTCACGATGCCAATTTTTTTCCCGGGAGGGATCGAACTCGAAGGAGGCTGATGATGTTTTGGCGTTTTGGGACGGATTTACATCAACGTGTCTCTGCTTCGCCATTGAGCGATGGAGACAATTAAGTTGCTCAGTTCAAAGCTGATGAGGGTTGAATCTTTGGTGATCACTTACTTGTGATGCCAATTGTTTTCCCGGGATCGAACTCGAAGGTGGGGTTTTGGGACGGATTGTTCTCAACAGTTGGTAGAACTAGAGGGTACAATGTGGCCATTGAATCTGCACTCCTAGTTTGGCAGCGGTCGATTTAGACTATTTTCACTGATTGTAAGTCCCTTGGCTTCTCCATTGAGCTCGGAGACGATTAGGTCGGCAACAAATTTCGAAGCTGATGAATCGAATAGTGTTTTGTTGCATAGATATTTTTCTCGGGATCAAGGTCGACGGAGGCTGATTATGATGTGTTGGGTTTGGGGATAAAATTGTTACCAGTTGTTGGCGGTGACGGATTCCTGGCGAGTGGCATCTCCATCCTAAACACGGCAGGCGCAGCGGGACATCAAGCGGTGGCAGTGCGAGGGAGCGCAGACAAGATAGCCTTCTACCAATGCAACATCGATAGCTGGCAAGACACACTCTACGCACACACACTGCGACAGTTCTACCGCGAGTGCATGATCCTGGGCACTGTTGACTTCATCTTCGGTAACTCCAACTCCGCCTTCCAGAACTGCCGCATCATAGCTAAGAAGACTCCTCTTGTTGGCCAACAGAACACGTACACCGCGCAAGGCAAAACCGACAAGACACAAACCACAGGGCTTTCGTTCCAGAACTGCACTTTCGAAGGCACCGCCGACTTGATGAAGGCGCAAACCTCTCCACCGAGTTCCAACGTGTACAAGACCTACCTTGGGCGGCCATGGAAAGTCTATTCCACTGCCGTCCTGCTACGCAACAACCTTGGCAGCCACATCGACCCCACGGGATGGCTCCCCTGGAACGCGTCCAGCTACGGATTGAACACCTCGTACTTCGCTGAGTATCAAAGCTCGGGTCCTGGTGCTAACCCCTCTGCGCGAGTGCCTTGGTCGAAGCAAATAACGAAGGTGGCTGATGCAAACAAGTGGCAAGCGGGTACTTTCATCCAAGCCAACACTTGGTTGCCTGCCACTCAATTCCCTTTCACCGGTGTTCCCCTCAAGTAAATTCTCTCCCTAGAACAAAACATGTTTGTAGAGTTTGCAAGGTTACCTCCCTGATTCAGCTATTCCTGTCTGGGTCTCGAGCAGCCTGATGTTTGTAGAATGATTCGAGTCCCTGTTTCAACATCGACTAACTAGGATCCGTAAACCTGAAGGCTTTCACGGCGGATCCAAGTCTTCCGGATGCAACGTCTAGGGTGCCGGTAGTGTGGAAGTTTGCCGTTTCGAGGTAGGGTGGGTGGATGCGCACCGTTTGGGCATTCTTATAGAATAAAACACGTCTTCAATTCTCCCCCCTTAGTTTAGCTGGAGGTTTGTTTGTTCGTAAAAGGTGGGAATTGCGAGAGGAGCAACACCTGGTGGTGTTGTTTCCTGCATGCACGATGTGGTTGTTCGGCATCGTGTGTGAGCGGTAGATCAGAGAAAAGCGAGATTATAGAGATTTTCATCAAAGATTCAGGGTTGGGCAAGGCATTCTTCCAACCCTTTTGTAACACAAAAACTTAACACATTCTTGCGCCGAAGGTGCCATCATCATTTCAATTTTCATCAACCTTGACCTTGATTTTGCGTTGTCTTGCTGTTTGTGCCCACAAATAATTTGGGTAATTAGCGAATAAAGTGTAAGAATAGGTGCATGATGATCGTATTGGAACAACTACTTATTTCATGAAAGATTCAGGGTTGGGCTGAAGGCATTCCTCCAACCCTTCTGTAACACGATAAACCAACAGTCATTCTTGCACCGAAGGTGCCATCATCATTTCAGTTCATCAAGCTTGAAAGTCCAATCTTGAGATCAGGAGCAACAAATGATGAGCTGTCAATGAAGATATTTGTTGCAACTAACCAACACATTCATTTCTGCACCGACGGTGCCTTCATCATTTTATTTTCGTCAAGCTTCACCCGAATCTGCGGTGTCTCGTAGGTACTCACAAATTGGAAAATTTGCGAGTGAAACGTCTGAATGAGTTCATGATGATCACATTGGATTAACTACAGATTCCTTGGAAGATTTCAGGGTTGGGCGAGGCATCAGAGCATAACAGAAAAATCCAACACATTCCTTATTGCACCGAAGGTGCCATTAGCAATTCAGTTTCATCAAGCTTGACTTCTGGTTTGTTTCATTATTTTGTGCCCACATATCGGGAAATAGTAAACAAGTAACGTTTGAATAGGTGTATGATGGCTTATAATTTTGGATCCTCTGTATATAAGCACTAGTACACCTCTACATACCAAAAGGATTTAGGGTCGACGAAATTAAATTGAGTTGGCATTTAAATATTTTAAAACTTGCCTCATACATTTGGTGACCCCAGACCAACAATAGCACATTCATGCACACTATTTACCGGCATTGAGCGAAGAAGCGTTTCCAAGAGAAATTGGATCAGGTGGGATTCGGTATACCGAAAATCCCTTTAGTACGTCCAGGATCTGTTCTACAAGGATAATTCGGTCTCCAAATACCGACATCATGTGCTCCAAACACCGACATCTGTACTCCTTGATAGTACTCCTGCACTCGAACTTGCTGCAGCACTGTCGAGAAATTGCTGCTGCGCAACTCCTCTCCTCCTTGGAATTGTTGCACAGGATGTGGAAACTGGTGCACAGGATGTATAAATTGTTGCACGGCTAATAAGTTACGCACTCGTCACCTATTCTCCTCTCCACTCTCTCCATTTCAGTAACTCAGCAGGTAGCGCAATATGGCGGAGGAGCACGATAATCCCCTTCTTCGCCAATAACTGCACATACACCCTCACCTCCGTCTCACTCCCGAAGACGCGAGGAACCTTGGGCTGGACATCTTCGAAGCTGTCGAGAATATCGCAGATGGTGATGATGATGTGGTGCCGGAAGACGACGCAGCAGCTGGAGCTGATGGTCAAGCTGTGCCTGATGAAGAGGCGGGAGCTGTGGATGCAGATATGGTAGTCCAGGTGGGTGGACCAGATCATGCTCCACAAGTTGCAGTGCAGGGTGCCGCCGGGGATCGTCATGATCATGTGCAGGATTATAATGTTGCAGACGTACTGGCTGTAGTTGACGCTCCTACAGAAGCGCCTGTCCGCCTGGGCCATGCTGGCGCCGACCAGGACGCTGACGAGAACATGTTAAATTGAGAGTATGAGAAATTTGACGATGATGTCCTAATCAACGGTCCCTTCTCAGAATTCTCCTTTCTGATAAATTTGCGTTGTATTCGTTATGTAGAGGATTTGTATTGATTTAGGATATTAAGCACGGAGGTATAGCGCCAGCTCCAGCCTGCTCGACCTTGATCAGAGAGCATAAGGAGCTCAAGAGAAACTGAACAGATCATATTGTACTGGTTTGTTGCAGGAATTAAAGTACTAGAAAGCTTCAGCTTCCAGAGTTCACGAAGAATCTGCATCATCGACGTACTCAATTTGCAGTTCATAATTTGTAGTTGTGTAGATACGAGTACAACATTTAACCCCAGTTACTAGCCCACATCCGTTAACTTGATGTCTCAACGTGTCTCCCTCGAATCTGTAGCTTCAAGGCACCGCGTCACAGTACTCATTAATTGGGTTAGTCTTATCAACTATACTACACCAGGAGATGAGATTATACTATAGTTCCGCATCAGTGTCCGAAAAGTTTTTGAAGTTATTGAGGTTAATTGCCTACCTCTTTAAAAGGGCATAGGTTATTTCCCTCATGGCATAGGTTGCATCCTACAATATCAAATTTTTGTAAGTTGAAAACCTTTTGAGTTTTTAAGTTACCCGCCAATTGCCTTCAAAACTAATTTTTAGTAGGTTAAAATCCTTCATATTTTTTAATGTTGTAGGTTTTAAACTCAAAATTTGAGTACTAAGTGGTATCCTTGGCAGGAATTGAACATGGCTAAGCCCTTCACCACGTTTGAAGGCCAAGGATTAACCAACTCTTTTTTAAAGAGTTGATTATAATGAAATTGCTAAAATTCAAATGAGTTTAAGGGTGAAAGTCCTCACCATCTTCTGATTCAACCTCTACTCTTCCTGCAAGATATTTCTCAGGATTAGTAAACAAGAATCGAAACTTTCTTGAATCCTTCCACAAAGATATAGCTTCCTCCAAAATAAACTCAAAATTTTTGGTTGGTCCTTCAATCGCCACCCGCATCACACTATCCAAGTGTGTTGTTGTCATTCGATTCTTTTTCTTCTAACACTATATTCGGTAATTGGAGACTTTTTGATGACTTTGAGACTATTTAAGGACATGAATTTCACATTTGTAGGAAGGAACAGACTATGAACATGCTATGTTCCCAATTTTGGATACAGTTATGAGACTCAAATGCATGCAATTACACATACCGAAAATAAAAAATGGGATATATGAAATATTTGCATATACAAAATTGGTATCATATTTATTGAATACGGTTGAAATACAAAATACAAGTGGAATATCCAATATTTAGGCCAAAGTCCTTGAAATATAATCAATCACCAACCAGTACATGCGACAACTAATTGTATGTCAATATGACCTATATGTTTGGATCGTCAAATTTATATAATGAAGTGGGTTAGTATAAGGTCTCATATTGATATTCTATAATTGAGTACTTAACACAACAATACATGACACCATAGAAAATTAACTCCAATATAAACAACATTTTGCTAGTACTTATAGGTAATAATACAAGCTCAGACCTAGGTGTGGAAGGATTTACTTAATCCCGAAGCATGTTTAATGTACAAGAGGGATATGAATTTAACACATACCCACTCGTTTTGTTTTAATACAAGCTTAGACCTATGTGTGGAAGGATTGAATTCATTTGCAATGTTGTTTAAGATATTATAAGCATATGAATTCAACCCATACCTCTGTGTTTGGTTTTATTATTTATGTTTCAAATGTGCTTAATTTAATTAGCCTGCATAATGATACTCGCATCAAAGCATCCAAAGTGTCCAACTTTAATGAAGTTTGCAAGTGGCTCTTGATAGTATTATGTTTTTGTAAATCCCCTTTCACAAATTGTGATACTTGAGGGGATGACAAGTATTTCTTGCCAAAGTTTCATGAGAATTTGTGGCCAATTGGTATACCACTCGTTGATGCCCCACAAAATTGCCATGCCTCATACAATGATTTGTTTTCAATGAAAGTGGATGGGCCTGCCTTATTACAAACTATGCATTTCAGATCTTTTGTCTACCTATGATGATACTCTTGAGCTTTGTGGCTCTCTTCATAAAATAATCTTCTTGAAAGATGATCAAAAGTTATAGACCAAGCACTTTCCACAAGGTGCATCCTTTGTGGCATTATAAACAAGTAAGCATGTTTAAAATGATTATTTCCTTGTCACAAAAAGTAAGGATTTATGTTCATTAACTTATTCTCTACATTTGGTATATGCAATTTAGGTTGCTTCTTTATGATGGACATTACGATGGGTCGAAACCAACTCACAAAAACTTAAAACATTGTCCCAATCACATTTCAATCCCACCTTTGAAAAAGAAAATCTTATACTTAAGTTACTCAAATAGACATCCTTTATATTGAATACTATTACTATTCTCGAAATATAGAGTCCCCTCCATACGTACTTCACTAGAAATTGTATTTAGTCTCACTCATTGTTTGGAGTTACAAAATGCTTTGACTTTTTAATATTGATGTAATTTAACTATTGAGAATGATTAGGCGATTATACCTTGGTCTTAAGTCATTTAACACGTATATGTGAAATAAATATGAACCCCAACACCTTGGTCTTAAATTGAAATTAGCCCCAACACCCATTAACGATACATTGTTTTGCACCATTGCATATACAAATGTTTTCTTTGATACCACGTATGAACTAATGTGAGTGTAAGAATTGGTATTGTTTGAGTCATTACCGTACATAATATACATGAGGTACTAAAAAATGTTTTCTCTCACATATAGTACATAAAGAAGGCAATTAGATTTTTTTTGAAGTAAATGTCACGGGGGGGTCACTCCATTGTCAAGTTGAACACCACGTGCGACCAAAAAAAATCTTCTTTTGGTAAGTTGCACCACCAAAATGGGTCAAAATTTTATCAATTTTTTTTCATGAGTAGATATACACAGTACCTATGACATAGTTTAAAAGTGGTAACTAAATTTGATGATTTGTTTTTTTCATAAAACATACCGTTTCTAACTAGAATGACACAGAATTGAACTAAAACAATTACTAAAAAAAACAAAGATGACTAAAATTTTCAAAAAAATATACAAAAGATACTATCAATGGTTATGTATATGTAGAAAAAATATCATAAATTTTAAAATTATATATGGCATGTAATATAGGGGTAGCAAACTTTGTCCGCACATGGTGTCAACTTGACAATGAAGTGACCTCCCCGTGGTAAATGTTGATGTACTCAAGGGGGCCCTAAGTTTTAGAGAGAAAATTGACAATATTCATTTTAATTCAACCCATAACTAGGACAATAGATGTGCTACTTTCATGGCGTCTAGGCGCTTAAATTTTGTGTATTTATTAATACAATTATGTATAGGTGTATATAGGTGGGTAGATTAAACATGTTGGATGGTAGGGTGGTGGTCAATGTGATTGCAATATTAAATGCAAGATGACATGAGATAACATGATATTGTAGTGAATATCATTACATTGTATGCAAAACAATAAAATATTTTCTATTTTAATTTTGAATATATATATATGTATATTTATTTATATTTATTTGATGTACTATTGTTGTTGTTGTGGTCGATTTTTCCATGATTCTATAATTTTTGTCTACTAATTCTACAATGAATTCTTAATATTGGGCATTTCAATACTACAAACCACCTCTCAATAATGTATAATGCTCATATATTATTAGCCAATAGATGCCTTTTGCTTTTGTCATTATGTGGACTCATGGTCTATGGATGTTGTCCACCATGAATACACGTTCCATTATAAGGATGGCACATGGAATGTAGAAATCTTAGGTTTTTATTTTTAGGACATAGTTGGTGGATAGTATCCTATGTCGAAAAACGGATCCAAGGGAAAATGATCACTACTTAAAGAGACATCCCCTCACCAAGGGACTCTTTTTGCATCTCAGATGTGGGTTGCGCTCTCAAGACCCTTGTAGTGTGCTGGGTTTTTATTTTGTGCATGTATAGATCCTATTATGCCGCCGCAAATAACGGAAGTTTACGGACGCGCGTCCGTAAACCTCAAACCTCGTGGTGCATTGAATTTCTATTGCTTTGAGCATTTTAGTTGAGCTAGTGATGAGGTACAGAGGTTTACGGACACGCGTCCGTAAACATGCATACCTCTAGTGCCATGGTTTGGTATGACACCTAAATTGACATCATGACCATGTGCCATATAGTATATGGCAACGAAACTATATTGTCATGGAAGTTTACGGACGCGCGTCCGTAAACCTCAAACCTCTTGGTGCATTGAATTTCTATTGCTTTGAGCATTTTAGTTGAGCTAGTGATGAGATACAAAGGTTTACGGACACGCGTCCGTAAACATGCATACCTCTAGTGCCATGGTTCGGTATGGCACCTAAACTGATATCATGACCATGTTTCATGTAGAGTAAGACAACGAGACTGTAGTGTCATGGAAGTTTACGGACGCGCGTCTGTAAACCTCAAACCTTTTGGTGCATTGAATTTCTATTGCTTTGAGCATTAATTTTCAGTTGAGCTAGTGATGAGGTACAGAGGTTTATGGACACGCGTCCGTAAACATGCATACCTCTAGTGCCATGGTTTGGTATAACACCTAAATTGACATCATGACCATGTGCCATATAGTGTATGGCAACGAAACTATATTGTCATGGAAGTTTACGGACGCGCGTCCGTAAACCTCAAACCTCTTGGTGCATTGAATTTCTATTACTTTGAGCATTTTAGTTGAGCTAGTGATGAGGTACAAAGGTTTACGGACACGCGTCCGTAAACATGCATACCTCTAGTGCCATGGTTCGGTATGGCACCTAAACTGATATCATGACCATGTTTCATGTAGAGTAAGACAACGAGACTGTAGTGTCATGGAAGTTTACGGACGCGCGTCTGTAAACCTCAAACCTTTTGGTGCATTGAATTTCTATTGCTTTGAGCATTAATTTTCAGTTGAGCTAGTGATGAGGTACAGAGGTTTACGGACACGCGTCCGTAAACATGCATACCTCTAGTGCCATGGTTTGGTATGACACCTAAATTGACATCATGACCATGTGCCATATAGTGTATGGCAACGAAACTATATTGTCATGGAAGTTTACGGACGCGCGTCCGTAAACCTCAAACCTCTTGGTGCATTGAATTTCTATTGCTTTGAGCATTTTAGTTGAGCTAGTGATGAGGTACAAAGGTTTACGGACACGCGTCCGTAAACATGCATACCTCTAGTGCCATGGTTCGGTATGGCACCTAAACTGATATCATGACCATGTTTCATGTAGAGTAAGACAACGAGACTGTAGTGTCATGGAAGTTTACGGACGCGCGTCTGTAAACCTCAAACCTTTTGGTGCATTGAATTTCTATTGCTTTGAGCATTAATTTTCAGTTGAGCTAGTGATGAGGTACAGAGGTTTACGGACACGCGTCCGTAAACATGCATACCTCTAGTGCCATGGTTTGGTATGACACCTAAATTGACATCATGACCATGTGCCATATAGTGTATGGCAACGAAACTATATTGTCATGGAAGTTTACGGACGCGTGTCCGTAAACCTCAAACCTCTTGGTGCATTGAATTTCTATTGCTTTGAGCATTTTAGTTGAGCTAGTGATGAGGTACAAAGGTTTACGGACACGCGTCCGTAAACATGCATACCTCTAGTGCCATGGTTCGGTATGGCACCTAAACTGATATCATGACCATGTTTCATGTAGAGTAAGACAACGAGACTGTAGTGTCATGGAAGTTTACGGACGCGCGTCTGTAAACCTCAAACCTTTTGGTGCATTGAATTTCTATTGCTTTGAGCATTAATTTTCAGTTGAGCTAGTGATGAGGTACAGAGGTTTACGGACACGCGTCCGTAAACATGCATACCTCTAGTGCCATGGTTCGGTATGACATCTAAACTGACATCATGACCATATGCCATATAGAGTATGCATGTGTCATATAGAGTATGACAACGAAACTATAGTGTCATGGAAGTTTACGGACGCGTGTCCGTAAACCTCAAACCTCTTGGTACATTGAATTTCTATTGCTTTGAGCATTTTAGTTGAGCTAGTGATGAGGTACAGAGGTTTACGGACACGCGTCCGTAAACATGCATACCTCTAGTGTCATGGTTTGGTATGGCACCTACACTGACATCATGACCATGTGTCATGTAGAGTATGGCAACGAGACTGTAGTGTCATGGAAGTTTACGGACGCGCGTCCGTAAACCTCAAACCTCTTGGTGCATTGAATCTCTATTGCTTTGAGCATTTTAGTTAAGTTAGTAATGAGGTACAGAGGTTTACGGACACGCGTCCGTAAACCTCAAACCTCTTGGTGCATTGAATCTCTATTGCTTTGAGCATGTCAGTTGAGCTAGTAATGAGGTACAAAGGTTTATGGACGCGCATCCGTAAACATGCATACCTTTGGTGCTATAGTTTTGTATGACACCTAAAATGACATCATGACCATATGGCATGTAGAGTATGGCAAGGAGACTGTAGTGTCATGGAAGTTTACGGAAGCACGTCTGTGAACGTAGAACCTCTTGGCGAATTGAACCTCTAATGCCTTGAGCGTTATACCCCCAAATCTACATCACGTCATTAAACCTATTTGCATCCCGTAACCTACATCACCCTATGTATCATAGTACATAAATTTGACATTGTTAAAATACAGTAGGAAGCGCGTATGTTATTCTCTTCAAATTCGTATTGTTGTAAGGCTTGGGTATACATGTAAGTGGAGCATTGGACCTCTTGGTTCCCTAAACCTCTATGTCTTTTAACAATACTGACTTTTGACATACGGATGTTTACGGACACGCATCCGTAAACCTATGTTGTATAGTTTGTCAAAGCCTTTACGCTTGACACTGACCTCTTTGACCACAATGAGATTTACAGATGCGCGTCCATAAACCTCTGGTGTTTTTGTTGTCTGAACCTTTGCGCCGACTATCAACAGACAGATGTATCCGGATGCGCGTATGCTTGCACTAATAATGTTGTTACATGGAGGTATACGGACGCGCGTTCGTATACCAATATGTCTTTGTTTCCACGCCATGAAAGCCACTATTGCCCACATTGTGTTTCATTGACAATAAGCGTTAGGACTATCCATGAAATTTATTGAATGGGATATTTTGACATACTCTTCATTTGGCTCTCTTGTAGTGGCCATGGATTCCAACGCCGGTGATAGTGCGTTTGAGTTGTCTTCGGAAGCGTCAAGCTATGGTAGCGACTTTGAAGCTGTCGTGGAATATGAAACTACAATTGGTGTCGCCAATGAAGAGGATGAATTCCTTCCACCATGTGAGGGTTATTCACGGGAACATTGGGTTGATCTTGATGTTGTCCTAGTCAATGGTATGAGCGTTCCCGTAGCTAATGGTGTTTGTAGGAACTCGAATCCTAATGATTGTATTGATGCAAATCCTTTTGGGGAGGAAGATGTTGGGGTGTGTCTCCAACTCTACACGTGGAACTTGACAATTGTGCCAAGGACAACAAATGTCGATACATGTTGTTTTTTTTGTCATTGCTTGTAGCCAATGGCATTTTCAAAGAAGTGTTTGTGTCTTTTTTGATGGGTGGTCATACGCACGATGACATTGATGCTTTATTTGGATGTTAGATGCTTCATTTGATTGATTTATACGGATAAATAATAACAAGTTTCTAAAGATAAAAAATAATCGAGAAGATTCTACGCACACCTGCGTAGTAACCTCTTCTTTGTATCCGCCTATAAATTATTCCTGCTTTATCACTAGCTCAATTTGGGATAGCACCAGTCAATGTAACCAACCCGATTCGAACCCGGGTTGATCCAGACCTAATACCAGTCTCTTACACAACTCACATCCATAGGCGGATGTCTTGAAACCTAGTAGCTACCTACATATTGACTATTTCTAATATCTGATTCCTTGCTTTTGTAGATTGTGGGTCTTAATTCAACCCGTGAGTGTGACCCGGACATATTAAATGTGTGAAGGATTAGACAGCAATAGCTTGTCATGTGTACGATAGTCGATATTGCAAAGTCGATAGTCGATAGTCGATATTATAGAAATTTTATAGATTACAATTATATTGCATGATTGTATTACTTTACGAATGTGGAATCCAACTTCTCATGCACTATCAAATGTTTTTTATATGTTTTTTTTACGGATGTGAAATCCAAAACTATATAATATTGCAAAAGCTAATTTGCAAATTCTTATTAACATTGTCAAATTATTTTAAGTATTAATGCGTTTGGGATGTGCCGTTCAATTCAACCATAATTGGATAAGACCATTATGTTTGGGATACGCATCCAAGAGTCTATGATATAAAAATAAATGGTTATTTATCGATTCGTTCAAAAATACAAAATAATTGTGAATTTGTGTCATTGAAATATTGTGTTCGGCATAGTTTTGATTATCATCTAGATACTTACTATATTTAGAAACATATATATTCATCACATATGGATTTTTAAACATAATATTGTCATTGTTCCCTATGTTCCCGATGTTCCCTACGTTCACAATATTCGCATCCGAAACTATGGGTCTAATTTATTTTGAGACTTTCCAAAGTCTCCAATTAACGAATATAGTGTTTTCTGCTTGATGTTATTCTGCACAGAGAAAGCTCTCTCACAAGTAGCAGTACTAACACATTGGCATCTTGCAATGTCGGCAAGCGTTAGTAGGTTAGGAAATTTCAGTTTCAAAATTTGCTTGATCGGCGAGACTGCGACACTTGAATTTCAACACAGCGAGCGAGAGCTGACCAATCTTGTCTAGATTATTCTCTAGTCAGAATAAGATATGTTATCCCTCTAGTAGAGTTATGTCAAGTAGAATTTAAAGACAACATACATCCCTGTCCGAATGGGGTCTCGATAATCACATGGTCCTTTCTTATACATCTCTCATTGTATCCATCTTGTGCTGATAATCTATCATTCTGTGTTTATTAAGCAAACCTCATTGGCTTAATAGAGTTTTCACATATCGAATGCAGTACTAGCTTCATGTGTATCAATAATTTCGGTTTATAATTCACCCTAAAAAACTTAAGGGTGCTAAGTAGCGACTGGTCCCAAATGGTTTTCCTTCTTAAACATAGTATGGGTAACATCACCTACTACCATTAATTTGGTGTTTTGTCCATTTGTGTAATTGTAGCATGCATCATATAGTTACTGTATTTATTGAATCTGAACTCTATCATCTCTGTTTCGACTAACTCAACAGGTCTTTAGAAACATGTAAAAAGTACGAGAGTAGTCATAATTATTCACCCTTTCTCTTGTACATGATCATACTCACAAAAAACATCCAGTGCAAGGACCTATACGGTTTCCTTTTCTGCACCAATCCGAAGAACCAAACTCTTACAGAGTTACTTCCAATGCTCACAGGCTGGTTCCGCGTCTTATTATTTATACAGGGCTTTAGTTCGTCGACTTAGCAAACCGATAATAAGTATGAGTATCTTCATACTTTATGCTGCAGTCATATATTACTGAAGCAAACCTCTCAAGTGGGTACAAGAAAAGACTTAAGGACTGTTCCATAAGCACTTTTTCCATTTCTAGCAACCCCATCTGGTCACTACGATTACATACTTAATAATTTCTGTATTCAAATAGATTATACAGCATTATTATGTTGTAATTCCCCGGTATTAAAATTGTAACATACCTCATAGATTCAGTGTTCATACTGAATCTGTATATCTTATCATCTTGGTTCGCTTAACTCCACAGGTTAACGAATTATGAAATCAGTATGAGTATAGTCATAATTTTTCAACATATCTCTCATACTAATTATATTCACAGATGTTACCGATGTATGGATCAATGGGGTTTCCTGTTTTTCTTTAGTAAATCAAGCTTTCATCAGGATACTCCTATTGACCATAGCATATAATTGAATCTTTTTGTTTTGAAGGGTCTTTATTTCATCTAAACAACAATCCAGTGAGTAAGTTCACAAAAAAGCTGCAGTACCATATTTAAAAGCAACTTCTCTCATATAGTTCTTATGGACAGACTGTGGTAGTGTTCCATAAGAATCTTCAGTTCATCTCTGGCCCACTCTACTCCTGTTACTACGATTACACATAGGAACGTCTCTGTAGTCCTATAGCTTTACAGCGTTCTTATTTTAAAGTTCCACAGTACTGGTGAGATTTTATTGGTAGCAGACAGCAAGCATGGAAACAAATCACAGTATAGCTGCCTTGTTCTAATGGTCAGAACAAGATCTTATTATCCGTCTCTCATAGCAGGTATAATATGTAGAGAGTATATATTGTTTTTCATCAAGAAAGCTAAACTCATGGGCAGTTTTTCAAATTTCAATGAGAAATTTCTTGGGAAATAGCCATGAGTGGACAATTCTTCGGAAGGTGCTCAGCACTTGTAGAAGAGGTCCTCACCTGTGCCCATGCTCCCCACAATTACAAGAAAAGTTAGTAGAGCGTACAACAGGTGTAAACGGACCTTCTTACTTGTTATCGATGTCAACAAGTCTATACATCTTCCTTGGAACTTATAACATATTCAATTTCATCTACATATATATGCATATATTGAAATTGTTCTTGAAACAAGAATTGGGTGAAATCAGAATTGGGTGAAATCAGATAGTGGCTGGATTTCCCCTGTAATCGAATTCATTCTCAAGTGTTATCTGTGTAATAGCAACTCTTAGAATAACACCTTGAAGTCACTGTCAGATGAGCCCTTCTTGCTCATTTTGATGCAACTTGTTCGTATTGGAACTAGAATGAATCCTGTCTCCCGAGCGAGTTAGATCGCTCCGCAGCAGTAGGTCAGTTTACACGACTACTGCAGTAAGTATGTCTCTCTTTGTTCACTGCTCGACTGCTTTCAAAGCCTTCAGGGCTTTCATGCTCAACACGCCTTCTATCAAGCTACTTACAGTGGCTTATTGCAGAGGAACTTTCTTGAACAACTGTTTTCATGGCCTGACTTAACATACCGAGAGTAACTCTATATGGACAGGCTACACCCTTCTGTATTGGTTTATATAATACTGTAGCTGGTCTTATTTTCGGGCTGCCCGAAAGAAAACTTTACGAAGCCCGTACTTGCAGAGTAACAGACTTTCAAGAAGTAGAGAGCTGCCTGATCTTGTCATGATCCGACTCTTGTTACAATATGTTAGGTTATGTTATACATATTGTAGAGTCATGTTATGTATGATAACCGACAACATACATCCCTATCCGGGTCCTGATAATCTTATGGTATACTTGTTGTGAATATTTCTATCCACGAATTAATAGTAACTCAAAACTACCCAGAAAATGTTCCGGTCTGTAAGTCTCATAAGACCTCCTGTTCAGATAAACCCAATTCCAATGATACATTGTAGTAGCCAATGTACTCATTTATGTGATCAGTATTAAGCTCACCCCTATCGACAGAGGTAAATATTAAAAACCACAAAACATATCTTATCATGTATCTATGTAACCCCTCTTCCCTTGATATACAAGTAATTTCATAACTGCTTCTTTTGTTTACTAGGTAGCTGTTATCGTGTGGCTAGAGAGCTCACAGATATTGACAGACCCTTCCATAGTTTAGTTGTAACCGAAGAATACCTCAGACAGCATCTATGCGACAAAATCATTATTACTTTATAAGAACTCGTGTAAGTGGTCTTAAGACCTTATACTGAAGAAATCTTGAGTAGAGTTCTGTCGAATACTATATTTCCGTCAGTATTCCTTCATTAACCAGTGTCTGATTGTATACATATAGAAGTGATTGGTCATGGAGCACCATATATCTTCTGTTCAACTATACGTCATTCTCATCATCTGGTCATCCAGTTGAACTTATGCGGCCTTGGTCTAATCAGACGTGTACTATTCCATAACATTCCTGTTACTCATGTGGTCATATCATCACCGCATGGTATAGGCATTCCAATAAATCCCTCATTCCATAGAATTCAGATATCAAGAGTATGATACCCCCCTGTTAATATAAGCAAATCGTCAATCTCTCCTGAGGTGATTGATCATAATCTTATAGAGGGTGGAATTGTGATTTCTTATACCGTATCCATTATACCAGTTTCAACTAGTACCTTATGTCATTAGTGTACATGTTCAGTCAATATTCTATACTCCCAGAAGGAACTATATATAAATATATTGAGAGCAGAGTCTCTTATGTAAGTTCTGAGAGAATCATGTTGTGTTTCTATAACACTAACATACTTATACACTTATGGCCGTAATTCTTACGCAGAGTATGTGTAGCTGGTTAATTCAGAATTTGATGTAGATAAACATCATGAGAGTAATATCAGGTCTTCACAGAAAGCCTTTCTCAAAAAGTACCTCGACACCTCTCAGACGGTCAAAATAATAATATCAGTATGTAAGAGTCCTTATAAGTATACTGTTGTATATATATATATATTCCTGTCTAGATTGACCAAATACTTCTCTCAACAGCAGAACCAGTGTACGTATATTCATACTGAGCCCTTAAGGTCAGATAAGCTTCTCTCAAATGGTCCGCAAAGTAATTGGATTGGATCCTTTCCAATCGTTCTGTATCTCTTAAACTCCATCTTTTCAGTGTTATTGAACTATAGCATCAGTATATTGGTGAATGTAAGTAAAGCAGCTCAGTGATTGTAATAGTCAGCATATCAGCAGGAATGTAAATTGGGAGTTCGCCGCTGTTAGAGTAGGTATCACAGTATAGTAGTATCACCGGACTATTGTGTTAAAGAAAATAACAGTCGGTGTTTATCAGTTTATAGAGTTTATAGAATGGTTTTATCAAGAATGATAATATTCATCATTATTTTTCTGGGTTTCAAGAAACTCCTAGAAAGATAATAAAGAGTGGACAGTTTCTTCGGAAGGTGCGCAACACTTGTAGAAGAGGTCCTCACCTGTGCCCATGCTCCCCAATATTACCAAGAAATAAATTAGTAGAGCGTACAACAGGTGTAGGCGGACCATCTTACTTGTTATCGATGTCAACAAGGCAAGGCTACTTCCATTGAAATAGGTACAATAGAATATAATACTCTATACACAATTGTATATGGAAAGAAGTATGCAATACTTTAATCAAGAAATGCTTGAATGCAAGTATAAAAACTGATAATCCCACATATAAGCAACTCAATCAATCAGTGTAATCCTAGAAGCCTTATTTGCTTCTGTTCTACACCTTGAATTCGTCCTGTGACGAACTGTTCTTGTTCATCCTGAACCAGATTGTGGGATTCTGGGTGACTGTGAATTTGTTGAGCCGTAGAAGAGAATTTCACTCAGTGGAATCCAAACTATGTTCCCACTACGACTCTCTGTAGCTGATCAGCAATACTGACTCTCGCTCATAAGCAGGAATGACAACCTTCTCCCCTAATTGTCTTACTGCCAGTACTCGGAGGTAGGCTCCTCAGCTTCCTATCCCTCAGCAGCTTATGTAGGAAACACAAGGTAAGTCTATACGAAGGTGCTTTCAAGGGATTCAACACCTATTTTTATAGTACTCGTTTTTTTCACCCGGGCAGCCCGTAGGATTTTTTGTAAGTGGAGCCCGTAAATCAAGAAGTAGAGAGAGAGTTGGGCATTTCTTGAGAGAAGCTAAGCTTACTTTCAAGCATAGTTCTTTTTCACATAACATCCTCTTGGCAAGAGGCCATACCATTCTTCCATATATCTATGTATCTATCAAAACATGGGAGGGTGGGTGGGATCATTCCCCCATCCCATTGCAATGCAAATGCTAAAACAAAACACTTTGGAGCTTCTTACAAAGATTTCTGTTACAAGTAAAACCTTGGAGTATTCCATAATACTAAGGTTTTCCAATGTAAACCCTATCATAGTCTCCTTACAACTGAGCTCCAATAAATCAAATGTAAAAATGGTAACACCAATCAAATGCTCAATAACTTGCAATGTAGACTAAAACTGGTCATTGCATATATTATATGTAACCTTCATCTACACACACTATTTTGTAATAAGATGGTATACAAAACCTAATGTGGCCGTCATATTTGTGAAGGGTCTGCCTCACCTGTGCCCATGCCACCAACCAAATCCACGGAGAGGGTTAGTAACGTACACGAGGTGAATTACAGCAGAACCCAATTGTTATCTATGTCACACAAACTTATACGGCATAATCAAACATTTAGTATCCCCATCATACACAATACTCAATACTTTCAATGAGTATTTTACCTGTTCTTTAGCCATTTGCTATCTTTGACGTTCAAAGCTTGAAGTCAGTCACTTCCACTTCCTACAAACTCACGTCACGTTTACCCTAATCCCAGAAGTTACTTAGAGTAAACTGCTAATGTGGTTTACTCTTGGAAAGGAAGTACTGAGGTTGGCTTCCTCTTATTATACGATTAGGTAAACTTTTATGACCTTAGATGCAAGTTCTGGATCTACGGCTGAGTTTTTTTAAACCTCCCTTTGTTGGGCCCCTAAGGTGGAACCTTATATAGGGTCATTTATACAAAGTGTTATAGTCTTTTAATGGCCTGCCAAGAACTAAGTATAGAGAGAGAGAGAGAGAGAGAGAGAGGAGCTGATGAGAGAGGAGTTGTGATGAATGGTATTTGTAAAGATTGGCGGGAAGGGAGTTAGGGCTATTATTGATATCCGTCTATGTGCCACCCAAGAGCCCCGAGTAATAGCCTAAAGATATGTACTTAGGTCAACTAATTTCCCAATTTGAAGAAGGATGAATGGCTAAAATCCTCTCTATTAAAAACTTTGTAGGCAAAATTTCCTACATGTTTTTATCACATAGGTTGATATCCTATGTTTTTAAATTGTCCATAGGCTCTTTGTCCTACACTTTCAAAATTTTATAGGCTAAGTCACAAATTTTGTAGGCTGCATTTACACTAGCTTTAGGCTCTTGGCGGACTATGTTCCGCATTCGCTTAGTGTGAGATTATTACAGTTGTTTAACAATGTACAGAAACATTGCAAATTTTTGTATATTAATTATGGGTACATCGTGTTTGAATCCATGCTTTCGTGTTGGAATCCTTCCTCTTCATTGCATCATGTGTAACTCACGACATCCTGGTTCCTGTCCTACCGTTTTTAGTTAATCATTCCCTTCACTACAGCCCCCAGGATTTTGTATGTGGACTCCCTGGTCATGTTATTTTACTTCAGCATATTTATTACTCAATCAACTACACTGATCATCCCCATTAGGATGCATCACTATCGGAGTTATGCAGTGCTATAATTATTCAATGAGAATGTAATTAATATTTTACTAAGCAAAGTCATTTATGTTTTATGATGTTTGAACAACCTATTGATTCAGAACTTTCATGAATAATAGTGAACTCTTGAGTAAGACATTATTTGCAATGTGTAACTCTGAATAGCAACGCACACTAATGGTCCAACCACACATTCCGGTTAAGGTCCCAGTTAGAGTAAATATCCACTCAGATTAGGTGTATTGTGCTCGCACTGCCTAGTTAAGAGAGTTAGTTAACATGTGAGGTGGCTAACCTATGTGATAGCTAATCTATCTCACAGCCGTACCACCTAGTTACAATTAAGGTTTAAATAAAAGTTATCAAAATAGAAGTTAGCTAACTTTGGGGACCTTGCTTTTGTAAAGAAATCATAACTCATCCATAGTACCCCTCATGCTAACAAACTTTTACAAATGATTAGTCCAAGATTTTGTCTTGAATGTCTATAAGGTTCATTTTCCCCATCTCTTCTCTGTTATGCTCCGAGGTGGACCACACTATTTCTTACATTTTGTTAATTTAGCATATTAAATCATAAAATCATATAAAATCTCATTTTTATGTCCAAATTTTAGATAAATATTATTATTTACTTATAATAATAATAATAATAATATACTATTTGAATCATAATGAAACATAAATGATGTGGGCCACTTATTATAATGTATCAAAATTAGTGTCATGTTCAAAACTGGCAAGATGAGCAAAACTTTGATCGGTCAACTTGAACTTCTCTCTTAAATTGGTCAACCTTTGGTTAGTGGTAACCAGGAACTACGGCTGTGCAATCGGTTAGCTCACATATGAGTTTCCGTAGAGGGCTCCCGATTTCATCTTTATATGTGCCATAATGCAGTTTCCATGTGGGAAACAAGTGGGTCGCAGCAAATGTGAGCATAACATGTGACAAATTTTGAGAAAATATTTATTTTGTGTTGGAATAGAGAGCCCTCTACAATAGTTGATTTCACTAAAATAGCTATTTCTCCTAGCTAGGTGGTGCAGCCATGATTTAGTTTACAATCCCTCACTAACTCATAAGTTAGATAATTTTCTTGACTAGGTGGTGCAGCTAGACCCTAATTGGGTTCATCAGTGTACTATAATGTAGAGAACATTTCATTATGTTCTCTGTAACTTCCACTTCCACATTATCTCTCACTTTGATGCTTCCATTCGTACAACTCTAGACCCTAAAATGGACCTTTAGTTTGGCTTTTATGAAATTAAAAAGAGATGGACTCACAGCCCGACCACATATCCAAATGCATAGTAGATTATTAACTTCCAGCATGTTAGAGCCATATACACACAGGGGCTACCAATTACTTTTAGTTACAGTACTTTGGATTTGTTTTTCTAGGGGTTGGCAGTTGCATGGTTAAACAAGGCAAGGTTTGGAAAATACTACTAGACCAGTGATCGGGGAGATTTGTGGGCATAATTGGTTGAGATCCTAGTGTTTGCAAGTCCAACCGGTTACATGTTGACATCCTTTGGTCTTCCTTTATTAAATTGGGGTATATTTTATAAATTCCTCTAAAATGAACGGTAATTTTCCTGCAATTTTGAACTTCAACCGTTTATTTTTCAAACTCAACCACTTCATCTATAACTAACTGTTGGTCTACAAGTATGACCTTGTCTTCCTTGGGAGAACCGGCAGTTAGTTATAGATGAACTGGGTGAGTTTGAGAAACAACCAATTGAAGTTCAAGACTGCAGGAAAACTACCGATCATTTTAGCGGAATCTATAATAGAATATACCCCAATTTAATGAAGGAAAAACCAGAGGATGTCAACATGTAACCGGTTGGTCTTGCAAACACTAGGATCTCAACCGGTTATGCCCAGAAATCTCCCCGATCACTGTTGTAGACTACCCACTTCCCAAGCTCCCATGTAATAGGTACATTAGATATTGCGCATTAGTAGTTCAACTGCGTTGATGGTTGGAAGGAAAATCTCTTGAAATTGCAAAGAGGATGTTGAACACATGATATTTTTCCAAAAATCCTAGCAACAACTAGTCAACCCAAGTAAATTACTCCTCCTATTGGAGACCAATTCACGAGTTGTTTAACAGCATCATTTCCACATGGAGGCTTGAGAGTGGCTAAAAGGTGAAGGGGAGTGAGACTAAAGAGGACAAAAGTGTTTGACATGTGATTTCGTTAGTCTTCCACACAACAAAGTAACAATTTAACACACCCTAATGCAAAATTGTAGGAGTGGATGTATGTAAAGGACAATGGCTCTGAGTTGCTGAAAAAAAAATTGATGGATGCCAATGACTCAATGTTCTCCCTTTTGAGAGTCAACACATTTGGGAACTCTTAATCAACGAGAACCCAAAACAAGAAGAGACTCATGCCTTTGGCAAGGCTTTGAGAGTAAGGCAGGTTTTCCTTGAGGTATGAACAAGTCTTTGGCATCCATTAGTTTCATCAGCAACTCATGGCGATCTTCTAAACTGCTTGTATCTCTTGCATAGCTACCAGTGGGTTGTTGGATAAGTACAAAATAGGTATTGTTTGAGAAATCGCCACATTATACGTCTGTTTAACTAGTCTGTTCGATTTAAATTTTATGAACTGTGAGTACTTGAAGGGTAGTTCATGTCGTTTATCAAATTTTTGCATGACGAACATTCCAAATTTTTCGTCTGTAATACACTACAAGAAAATCGACAAAAAACGACTTTGTTTATGATTATTTTTTTAGTTGTTGAGGACAGAAATGACTATTATTTTTTGTGTTATTACGGACGAGTTGTAACGGACAGTCAGTCGTTTTGGACGTGACGTCGGAACGCGGATGATATAGTCATTTAGGCTAGTCGTAAACATGGATGAATGACGTGGCTGACCGTCTATGATGTATGCATTGCGTGGCGTTACGTGGCAACACGTGGCGTTACGTTGTATCCACGTCGACATCCTAGTTGGCACGGGTGCCATGTCATCGAACACGTGGAGTTACGTGGAATCCACGTCGACGTCCTAGTTGGCACGGGTGCCATGTCACCGAACACGCGGCGTCCAGGTCAATTGGCCACGTCATCCAACCACGTGGCATGAATGGTATATGTCGGTGTGCGGGTTCACATGTGGGCAAGTAATATATCGCCACGTGTCCATTATGTAGTCGTTTTGTAGTTCTTATGTAGTCGTTTTGAAGTTCTTATTTTGTCATTTTGTAGTTATTATGTGGTCATTATTTAATCGTTTTATAGTTCCTATTTAATCGTTTTATAGTTCTTATGTAGTCGTTTTATAGTTCTTCTTTAATCATTTTCTAGTTCTTATGTAGTCGTTTTCTAGTTCTTAGTTAGTACTTGTGTAGTCATTTTATGGTTGTTGAACAGTACATGCCGCAGACGTGAAGTTGAATGGCGTGGCCTTCTGTGTTCTAAATGACTAAGAAGTCACTATTGAACAACTACATTCTAGTTATTAGAGCTCGGGTTAATGCCATCTTTGAACACATTCAACCATTGTTTACTCTTTTCTTAGTTGTGCATATCATTGCGTAAGCCGAGGTGAGAGGGGTAGCATTGTGAATGCATGCAACCACCATTCAAACATTGGGATGCAGCCTCAATATGAAAGCATGAATCATACATGAAACACAACACATCTTTGAATTTGATTGTGGGGTTCCCAACAAAATATGTAAGAGTGTTCATATGTGGGTTCCCAGTGTTTAGTGTAGGGAAGACCTTTATCTACTCCCTGCTAAGTACGTCTAAGGAAATTCACGCTGCTCTCAAACTCCTCTCATTCCAAAGTGTGTTGCCTCCCACTACGTCTTTAACTACCCACTGGTCTCCATCCTCGTGTGGGTAGGCAAGCTTCACATCACCTATGTGAGCAGTTGTCACATCAACTTTATAGCAAAATTGTGGAATCACCTTGAAGTGGAACTTGTCCACACCCCCTACGCCGCTGATTTTACCGGTTGCCACCTTGCGTCTCTTGTTTTTCGGACTCATGAGGTGCACACATTGCCCAACATTAAATTGTACCTACACACCATCCTCACAACAATCAAATGCATACCCAATGAACTGTAGTGATCATTACAACAATGTTTCAGCAATGGATGCCACTACTAGAACATGTATTGCCCAACATTGAACTGCACCCATACACCATCCACAACACAATCAATGGCATACCTCATACAATGTAAGTACCTCATACAATGCTGAATGACTGCTTAAGGACGGCTTAAGGACTGCTGAATGACTGCCGAATGACTGCTCAATGACTTCCAAAAATGTTCAGGGATGGATTGGACAAACCGGACGTGCAGGCAATGTTGCATTGCCTGATGTGCTATCCCCTGTTTTCGCATCCCTTCCCCGCAATTCCATCCTGTTTGAACCACCAATGTCACCTATCTTACTTGGTGACACGATCTTGGGGTTTTTGCTCTCATATTCCGGAGATTCTTCCTCCCCCACTGTCGCAACAAGGGATGCATCCTCAACCAACACAACAACTTCTCCGCCCTCTACATGCTCACTCTCCACAATTTGCTCCAGCCCTTTCCCTCCTCCCAAACTCCCACCTCCACCACTGATGCATTCCCCACTCCCACCTACCTTCTGTGCTTCTCCCCCAGTTGCGTTTTCCACATTCTCTCCCTCCCCCCC